>OY998170.1:44207592-46607592 GCA_963921995.1 Oxystoma pomonae
ATGGGTTGATCGAGGCCTCTATTCTTGAAATCAAGGAGAAAACACTTATTTCTCTGAAACGCGGGGTTCCCATTGGTTGATGTCGTTGGTTTCTCCCACAAATGGCACTAAAGACGAGTAGAAACAAATCTCATCAAAAATTGAGGGAATCGGTGAAATCGACCAATAGGGTTCGTACATTTCAGGGAAATAAATGTTTTCTCCCTGAATTCAAAAATAGCTACACAGGAGTGAAAAGTTTTCGGGATTTATAATAAAAGACTCAATGCCCTCAAGTAAACAAAGGTATATCGAATATATATACGCTTGTAATAACAATACTTTACCTACCAAACTATATTATTAAACCAAGTAAATTATTTTATTACTAAAAAATACTAAGTACTTCTGGCTGAATCATTTGTATTAAGTACATGGTAAACTCGAGTCAAGAAAACTTATTTACTTGAGTGAACTAATATCTTTTATGCAGTTTTTAGTATTAACAGTACACTTTTAATCCCTCTTTTTAGGGACTAAAGTGGTACTTTTAATTCCTACGGGCGGGCTAAAATTTGCTAAGGGTTTAAAAGTAGGTTTATAATATACAATTTAAAAGAAGCACTTTTTTTTGGTGTATATTTTAAAAAGTATATATCTAGTTTTATAGTGTTTTAATTAACGTTTTGTGTGTCGACTTCGCTCAAAATATTTTAAAATTAAATTTTGTTTTATTATTACGCTATATAATACAAGTTTAACTGTCGTAGCCTTATAATAGAAAACAGATTATAATTTTTACGCAGAAGCTCCGTACGGAGGACAAATTTATTACAATGACAGTGGCGGGTCATTCCTAATCTTAGGGTCGCAGCGTGCTGGTGTTTGGAACTCTTCTCTAGAGCCCTACAAAACATTAAAATATTCTTTGTCATCCTAATAAATTGACAGATCTTAAATATTTATACTTAACGGTTTTTTTTTTAATATACAATATTGGGGAAAGCTCCACAATTTGATTCAGTTACAGTTAGTGTATATTTTAAAACGTCTTGTTTTATAATTTTTTAACTAACGTTGTTTGCCTGTTTACTTCGGCAAATACTTTTCTTAATTAAATTTTGTTTTATTATTACAAAAGCCTTATAATAAAAGAAAGCTTATAATTTTGACGGAGACCCCCGGAAATGGGTATATGTATTGGTATAGGTATTTATTACAACGACTCTAGCCAATCAGGTTTTTTTCTCAGGGTCGAAGCGACAGGGTGCTCGAGGTTTCAACCCTTTACTGAAGCTCTAGAAAACATTTAAATATTTTTACCCATCCTAATAAATTGATGGGGCTTAAATATTTATTGAAAAAACAGGAAAACCACTATCCATTCGTTTGTTAAATGTTTGTACCTAACCGTCTTTGTTTCATATAACTTGGCAAAATAAGTTGTTTGATTAATTAAACAAGTTAAGCTTTGATAGTTAATTCACTATGGAAATAGAAACGGATAGAAAAATCTCATTTTTAGGCGTTCTGGTTTCACGAAAGGAGAAAAAACTGGGCCACAAGCGGTAGCAGAATATATTCTCAACAATAAAAATCACCAAATTAATTTTCTGATTCTGATTTCGATCAATGAAGTACCACCCGTTTCACATAAATATGAGCTGCGAAGCAAAACAAATTATCAGCCCCCATTCAGCCAATTCTGGGAACAGATCTCCTGAAGATGCCGAGCACTCGAATCATCGAAACGTCGAGAAGACAAACTTCTGCAGAATGACGGCCCAACAGACTACAAGTTGTTTACTTTGACTAAAACTTTTTAAAATTAAATTTTGTTTTATTGTTACGTGATATAAATTTAATTATCGTTAATGAGCTCTCACGGTATAAAGTTTTACAAAAGCTTTATAATTAAAAACAGATTATAATGTTTACTCAGAAGCTTCACGCAGTGGACATATATTACAACTCCACTAGCGAATCAAGCCTAATAGCCCCATAAAACAAAATATTCTTGCTCGTCCTAATAAAATGACGGGGTTTAAATATTTATGTCTAAAGGATTTTTCTTAATTTAAACTGGCAAAAGCTCCAGTTACCGTGGCGTGTATATTAAAACGTATAAAACTCTTGTTCTAAATGTTTTAATTAAAGTTTACTTCGACAAAAACTTTTAAAAATTAAAGGTTGTTTTATTACTACGCCTTATAAGTTTAAAAATGAATCTTCAGGGTGTAAAGTTTAATAAAAGCCTTATAATAAAATACAGAATATAATTTTTGCGCCGAAACTCTATGCAGGGGACAAATTAACCCTGTCCTGGAGCCCTATAAAATATTAAAATATTCTTACTCGTCTCAAATTGACGGGACTTAAATATTTATACATAAACGTTTTTTTTAACCTAAATTACTCCAGAATATTAGTTACACTAGCATATATATTAAAACGTAATTATTTAATTTTATAATGTTTTAATTAACGGTGTTTGCCTGATTCCTACTTTGCCCAAAACTTTTTAAAATTAAATGTGGTTTTATTATAGTTTTATAAAAACTTTATAATAAATGCACAGGACATATTTATACAGCGAATTTTGTCGTGTGGCGAAAGCTCTAGGATTTCATATAACTACAAGTACCGTAGGCATAGATTGTTTTTGGGGGCTTGAGGTTCCTGAGGGTGCTTGACTAACAAAATATAGGCAGTCAGTCAGACCACCCACTCATTATTCATGATTTTTGGGGAAAACTTAATTTTTTGAGTCAATATTTAATAGATCTGCGAGTGGGAGGGGAAGGGAGGATGAGGGAACAGGTTGATCTCTTCAGAGTCCCCTTTCGTACGTAAGCGTTAAATGTTAAATGTCGTTAAGGGAAACTTAACCTACGTCTGTGAATGTATGCATGTGAATTTTGGTTATTTTTTATTTTTATTTATCAATGGATGGAAATTGATCAAATCATATAATTGAAAATTATGAAAATATGCATTTCAATAAGGACAAGGAAAATAAGGATGAACTCACGATTTTGTATCTGATGGTTGTAATTCTTATTCGGCTTTTATAAAAGTCCGTCGCAATGTTTATTTAAGAATCGTTCATACAAGGCATAATCTTAGTCTGTGGTTTAGTTTTTGTTATAGTCTTAATCACAAAAAAATTAAAACCACTGTTTCTTATGAAAGTGTTCATGCAATGCTTTTGATTATGCTTTGTCATAGGTTTAGTCACAGTCCTAAGAAAAAGTTGGCAACTTTCAACTTTTATAACTAAAATTACGACTATTATTATAACAAATATAAGTACGCATGCGCGAGTAAAAATTTTAAATATGGCGCCAAACTATGTTGACTGCAATGAAATCAAGAATTTTAAAAATTTTATACAAGCAAGTTAAAAGCAAAAAACAGGTTGCTAAGTGTTTTGTAGTTTCCGAAATAAAAAATTGATTCTATTAAACCTTATTTTCTTTACGAACAAACTACAAACAATAAAACTAAATAAAACAAAACATCAAAAAAGTGAGGTTAAATGCACTTGCTTATAGTGATTGTTATGACGATAACAAAGATAAGTATGAACAGCGAGCAATTTTTAAGACTACAACTATAACTAACACTATAGCAGTGAACTATTATAGCAACACGAAATACTAATAAAGTGACTAAACCTATGCCTTGTATAAACGATCCTTTGATACAGATTTTATGGTAGGACATTTGAGTTGGGGTCGGGACTCAGATATTGTATTAAACAATAGTTGGACTAACTTAATAACAAATAAATATATTTAAAAAAAGACACAATTTGGAAATAAAGGTACGTAAATGTACTTTGCAAGCTAGAATTATGTTTTTATATTAAGTTTAATTGATTTAATAAAAGAGTACATTAATAGGCGTAAAATGATTAACATTTTAATAACGTTGGAACATCAGACATTTATACACGGTGTAAACGATATGATGGTCATTATTTAGATGAGTGATAGGAAGGTCGGCAAAACAAGCAAAATTGTTCATATAATATGGGCGTCAAAACAAAATGGTTTCGGACGACTTTTATGTTAAACACAGTTTGGCAACAATGCGTTTTGAGTTCGAGAAAATTAAAGAATTATAGAGTGGCGCGGCGCGCGGGCTGCAACATAAATACCAACAAAGAGTATACCATCCATTTGGATGTTTTTTGGTCATATCGTACAACTTATCAATAATTTAAAAATAGTAAAAAGAAATATGTACAGCTGGGTCCTTTAAATTTTAGGACGACTCTTAAAGCAGTTTTTTCTTGAATTTCAGCAGTGTATTTTATTTTATTTCAATTTAATGTCAGTCAAATTATAGTGTCATTCTACTTCAAAAATTTATTTTCAACGTCAAAATCCAGTCACCTAACATTCTTAAATTTAGTCAAGAAACACACGACGAAGGAATTGAGAGCACCGATTGTAACGAAGCTGGAGGACGGATGGTCTCAACTGGAATACTGTATTCTTGATTAACAAAAGGTGTATGGAAGAAAGAACGCTAGAGAGGAGAGGAGGATCAGGCAGACCCGCAGTTTCCAGCCAGGATGAAGATGCAGCTCTCATTCAAAGACTCGAAGAGGACTCTTTTTTAACAGCAAAACAAGCAAGGATTTTGTCTCAGGTCCCAGGATGCAAGACAACTGCTTTCAGGAGGATAAAGACATCACACTTAAATTGTCGTGTTGCATCTACTAAAACTGAGCTCGTTTGCTTTTTGCTCTGAATTATATCAACAGAGATCAAGATTTTTGGAACCGCGTGATTTTTACGGATGAAAAAACCTTTTAGTCATCAAAGAAAGGCAAAAATATCGCCAGATTCAATCCACAGTATGTGAGTCACTACCGAGCAGCTGGTCATTTTAGTGTGAATGTATGGGGATGGATGTCAGCGATAGGATTGGGGGTGATATGGAGAATTGATGGAAGATTTGTTGGACAAACCTATTTAGAGATATTGGACAATGTCATGCTGCCAAGTGTGGAACAGGTTTTTCCAGAAAAATTTTTATATATCAACAAGATAATTGTCCGGTTCATACCGCGAACATGTGGTTACAAGAAAACAACGTTGAATTGCTTCCTTGGGCAAGTTACAGCCCAGATATGAACCCAATAGAAAATGTTTGGAGTGTTATTGTATACAGACTCCAACAACGCAGGTTCTTGCCACAAAATGCGGAACATTTCTGGAAAGAAATCACAACGATATGGGAAGACCTTGCAGACCAAGAAAATTTCACGGTGTCTTTATATGAATCAATGTTTCGCAGATTATCGACGTAAACGGAGACATGACAAAATATTGATTTTTTTGTAGTTTTTTTTATTATTATAACAAATACATAGACACACACAAAATTTATTTATTATTTTTGGTATAAAAGTATTATAAATAAAGTAAACAAAATAAAAAAATAAAGAAGACCTTAGTGTAAGAAGTATAAGCAGTTCCCTTAAAGAAACATAGATCATCCTGTAGTTGTAAATAACCTACAAAATTTTTAATGACAACTTAATAGTATAAACTTCTCACAATAATCAAACACTTTCTGAAGTCGTCCTAAAATTTAAAGGACCCAGCTGTACGTACCGAAAATTGGTTTTTGGCGCCTCGTCTGGTTGTAAAGGTTTATTTTAAAGTCCATTTTTATTATAAAAAGAAGTACGACACCTGTCACACAATTTTCAAAGCTGTTTTTAATTTGTAAAAACTCTTTTGTTTATTATTTTTTTTGGCAAAAACTTCTTATAAGCATTTGTTTGCACACTTGTAGGGCACACTTCCTTTTTTTAAATTAAAAACACCTGTAACACAGTACTCAAACTGTTTTTAATTTGTAAAAACTCTTTTTTTATTTTGACAAACACTCAAAAAACACTTCTTTTAAGCCGCTGGGGAAATCGGTCGCGATACATTTGAGCTGCAAGATTTCAGTTTCTGCGAGTTTCACCGTATACTAACATTTTTAATTCAGTTTAATTAAACATAAAACTGCAAAAAACCTCACGAAAATAATGGCGTCAGGTAGACTGGCGCGACTGACAACTTTCACAACAAACAGCGGAAGATGCACTATGCACTGTACTGCAGAGAGGAGAGGGAATCGAAGGTCAGAGATTCACGTATGCAGCGATGCGTTATTGCCAAGTGTTCTTTAAATCTTTAACTCAAAGGAAATCATTATTTTTTTTATTAATTTTTTCAAATATATGGGATTTAGAGGAAATATTTATTTTTATTTATTTGGAAATGGCCCTATTGAAAATTGGTTAAAGTTACACCTGAACATTTATAAAATGCCGGTTAAAGTGATTTAGACAAAAATCTGTTGAGTTTTTCCCCATAAGCTATATGAACTCTTTGACTTGTTTTGACCCCCCCTTTAATCAATTAAAAGGATGACTATAGTATTGTTTACATCCTTTGTAATGTTATGCTTTATTCCATACCAAACCCAATTAAAAATTAAACCCCGCTCCGTAGAGAAATTTAGTTCGCAACCCTTGGGTATTTTGAGGTAAATCCCCTTTCATCTTAGATGGACAAACAAAATTTTCGCAAACGCTTCAATTACTGATTATATTTTGTTAAGATACTCTGTCATTTCACAGTAACAACGCTTGCGTATTGACCAAGGTCCGAATAGGCAATTAAACTAGTAATACCAAAGAGCATACAAATTTAAATAGAGAGGTCATGAAATGGTAATATCCGACCAGCATGACAACACAATTCACAGCGAGTTAATGATCGACAAAAAAAAATGTTTTTCCTATATCACAAAGCTGAATAGGATATTGTGGTAGAATGGACCCAGCAAAATACGAAAATGATAATAAAAAGTTGTAACACGTAACGTTTTCTTGTTAAATTTATAGTACCACATTTATTGTTACAATATTTTAATATTTATTGAAAAAATAATTTAAGAATTTTTTTTTATATTTATATTTTTACACGTTCTAAATATATATATATCTAAGAAAAAAGACAGACATTAAAAATATTAACTGAACACACTAATTAAGTTTTATTTTTTCCTGTAATAAGAGGTCGTATCTTCTTTTTTCAAAAACCAACAGTAATCACCCATCATGATGGATTGTCCTTATATCCTGGTGGAACTTTTCACCCTGCTCGCACTGACAGCTCCTAAATTTTCAGGAAAAATGAATTGAAGGAAGTGAATTGAAACTGTTGGTAGTGTGCATCCGTCTTGTTGCCCAAAAATCCCCTTATTACACTAACAAATGTGTTCCATGCTCTGAGTTCCTGCCTGGTAAGCTTCTCTGTAAAGTTGACATCGTCCAGCAATTTTCTGATTTGTGGCCCAATAAATCACTTAACTGGGGAAAGACTTGTCTTAGGTATTTGAATCCATCACCGTGTTTATTCATTGCTTTCACAAAGTTTTTCATCAGCCCAAGTTTAATGTGAAGAGGAGGCAGAAGAACAATTTTGGGGTCTACAGGAGGTTCAAACTTAACATTTTGAGATCCCGGTTCAAATTCACTTCTTTCTGGCCAATTTGTTATTGCGCAATGCTGATCTACTGCGCGACTGTCACACAAAAAAAGAAAATAGCAATATTTTATAAATCCTCTCTGAAGTCTTACTAAAATTTCTATAACTTTTAGATCCCCACATATCTGCCTTTTATACCTGTTGTAGTTTATTTTATTTAAAAGTGTGCGCATATTTTCATAAGTTTCTTTCATTGTCACTGAATGGGCAACTAGTATAAAACACGGCTTTTAAACTGTATTTAGACGAGTATATAACTAAACGCCACTCACTGGAAGAATGCTTAATATCAAGTTCCTGCATTAAACCATCCATATCAGTACACGCACACAACGAATTTTCCATACTGTAGAATGCAGAAAACGTAGCATTTCTTTTCCTGAGAGTTGTAATTTTGGTTTTTTTGGCTAACAAGTTGCACTCCTTAAGACGAGAACCAAGAAGTTCTGACTGTTGCTTAGATAACCCCAAATCGCGTGCTAAAAATAGGGTCGGTACACTGTCCCTCGGAGCTGCCTGATGATGCGTTGTCTCCAATATCTTCCAAAACAATATTTTGCGGATCTAAAGGCGCAATGGGCACTGGTAAATCTACATTATGAGGAACAGGTCGTATGACAGACTGCAAATTTGGATAGTCAATCTTGTGCTTTCCCTTTTTGGAATAACCTTCAGTCTTTGTCAGGAAAAAATAGCAATCGTCAAAATGATTAGTGGGTTCTCGCCTGACCATTGGAACTGCAAAAGGAGTGCTTTTTCTCTTCCCCTTCACCCAATCTCCAATTAAAACACCAAAATATTTGAAGTACGCTTTTTTAACATTTTCAAAAATGGCCTAACTTGGGATTTCACCATAAATTATCTACAAATGTAGCAAAATCTGTCAGGAGAAGTTTTGCAATTCCGGCGCGTTTGACTCGACATTTTCTTTCTTAAAAACACTTTTTTATCTATAGACAGAGAACCACCCACTTCGAAACTCAACAGAAGACTAATATTTAATGTTGATTTTATGTATAATATTCAAACAATATATTTCATGTAATTTTTCTGTTATAAAATGCATCTATTTTAACCTTTCCCTAATAAAATTAACTACCTGCTAATGTAAAATGGTCTAATTAAGCTATTGAAAAACGGTACGTGTTGCGCCAGGATGAACCTGGGTAATATTTATTTAAAATAAAAACGCCACCAATCCCGCGCCTCGAATAAATATCGATTAATCACTGGCGTACATACTTATATTTAATGCAATTTTAAATGAACTTGTTGCTTAAGGAAAGGCAGCTGGCAGAAAGTTTTTATTGTATAGATTTTTCAAGCCTTTATTACTAGTGATAAATTAGCAAAAAGCAGACAGCATATAATTTAGATTTATATATCTGTCTCTTTTCTGCTAAAATATAAGTTTTTTTATTTATTTTTATAATATTTTGCTATTTAAAGTAATTTCCATTTTGCTATAAAAAAAAGAAACATTTGAGGCAAACCAGCCAAACTATGCTTCTGTATGTACCAAATAACTCCGTCATTATCGAAATGTTCGAAATATGCATGATTAGGAGATCAGAATGAGCGAGAAGGTATGTGAAAACTGATGGTCCCATACAATAAATTTCCGGATATTCCTTTAAAGGTTCTGTTCTCCTACTCCAAAAGTGTCATCATAGAGAGAGTGGTGGACAAATATATTTTTTTAGAAACTTAACACCTAATTATGGAATTTATTTTTTTTTTAATTTCAAATAATAGAAAATAACTGGCGCTGCAGGGCAACATTTTTGGGGAAGTTGGATATGTGATCATAAAAATTTTACCAAATTGTTTTGAAATTTCGGAGAAGCTGTCTATAAAGAGGGGGTCAATCGCCTTCCTCTGTATTCGCCACCTGTCAATGTACCGGTACGGATCTGTTGTCTGCAGTGCAATGCAGGCGATCTATATTATGGATACTTCCCAACGCGGAACTCGTCCAAAAGAATACGATTTTCCTATGTGCCGCCACTGCTTTGGATCGACAAAAAATAAGCAAGATCGAAAGCGAAACTGGCGCATTACGTTTCCAAGCCAAAAACTAAAAAAACCGATAGCTGCGCCACTTGATCTTCAAGTCAGTTGACCGGGATCGCAAATTTACCATTAAGTGTCCTCTCTATTTAGATTTATATGCTCTCTGGTAATACGATATAATAAGTTTTTATGAACTTTTCATTAAATTGCCTTTATATTAAGGTTTCTAAAAAATGGCTGCTACTAACAATGCCATATGAATAAAATAGTTATAAAAGAAGCTTTTAACATAAACTTTTTATTTCCTATAACGGTTGAAATAAACTGTGTTTGACTGAAGCTGATCTTTTATGAAAGGTATAAAATGCGGCGTAAAAGTTTATTTCAGCTTCGTTTCTGGATTTTTTAACAAAAATAAAATCGGAAAGAGCGCAACAAGTTTAACGTCGGGTTTTCTCACAAAAATAGCTATTTGTGTATTAAGGGTGCAAAGTAATACTTTGACGCGACGCGAAGCGGAGCGCGGCAAAGTTTCTGCGCTCGAATTATACATAAGATTTTTTCTAAAATCGAGCGAAAACTAGTTGCAGCAGCGAGCGTTTTTTTACTTTGTCGCTCGCCGAGCGGCAATTTGGTTACCTTTCCGCTCGGTCAGCGATAAAGTAAAAAAACGCTCGCTTCTCAGAAAAGTGCAACTAGACGTTCAAAAATGCAGGACAGGCTTTTAATTTTGCCTATTTGTTATTATAATTAATTAAATTCTCTCGCTATTATGCCTCTCATTGGTCCAGAACTTCTATTTAAATCGGTAAAGTAATTCTATTGGTCTCAAGACCAATAGAATTCCTTTCGATCAATATCGGGCCAAAGTGAGAGAAACCGACTTAAAGCAAAGATTTGGACCAATGAGATGCATAGTAGCCAGATAATTTGACTCCCTGGGACCAAATTTTCTCTCACCCTGGAAGGGGAAAACGCCTAAATTTGTCCAATTCCATCCGAAAATGGTATACGGTGATCAGATTTCGAAAATTCAATATGGCGGATTCAAGATGGAGGATTTTTGGTCATGTTTTGCTAACCAATTTAAACTTACTTATACACATCCTACTAACTTAAAATTTGGTATGCGTTTAAAGTTTCGGTAACAATACAATAATGTGGTATGATTATGCACCCCCCTCTCCCCCTACGAAGGAGAGGTAAGTTTGTCCGATTTCAACCAAAATTGGTACACGGGGGTTTTTGGGGATAAGGAACACGAAATTTTGATCAGATTTTGAAAATTCAATATGGCGGATTTAAGATGGATGATTTTTAATCATGTTTTGCTAACCAATTTTAACTGGCTTATACACATCCGACTGTCTTCAAATTTGGTGTGCGTTTAAAATTCCGGTAACAATACAATAATATGATATTATTATGCACCCCACTCCCCCTACGAGAGGAGTTCTGGTGGCAGTACAATATTATGGTATTATCAGTTACCACCTCCCTCTAAGTGAAGGAAGGAAATATTTAGTTTGTTCGATTTTAATCTAAATTGGCATACAGGGGTATTTAGAGAAGGGGATTATGAATTTTTGATCAGATTTGAAAATGTAAATACGGCGGATTCAAAATGGATGTCTGTTTGGGTACAAATCCAAAAATTAAAAATTAATTTTATATAAACAAAATATTTTCAAACACAAGCTTCTATAAGATATAAAGTGCACTAAAAAGTAGAAAATAATTTTTATCATTCTGATATCAAAATAACAAAAGCGATGGGCGCAAATTAAAACTAACAATGTCAATCCATATATCAGAGCAATGTTAGGATTGAGTTGGGTGGGATTTACTTAATTGCCCTTGCATTTGTCTGTTTTATAGTGAATTCAGGTTCTTGTGAACCATTATAATATAATTAATAACATAAATTTATCAAGTCAACAGGGCCAAACTTCCTAAAATGCGCCCAGCACTTTTATTATCATAATATCAGAATGCTAAATTTCTTTTCTACGTTTTAGTGCACTTTATATTTTATGAAAGCTTGTATTTGAAAAGCTTTTTTATATAAAATGATTTAAATTTGTAAACTGCATATTCGTAGCAGAAAAACTAGAAAATATTTATGAATGAAGACAAATCTGAAAATGACATATTTATAGCGAGCGGCTTT
The DNA here is from genome assembly GCA_963921995.1 of Oxystoma pomonae. Classification (NCBI taxonomy): domain Eukaryota; kingdom Metazoa; phylum Arthropoda; class Insecta; order Coleoptera; family Brentidae; genus Oxystoma; species Oxystoma pomonae. The sequence goes on from OY998170.1 coordinate 44,219,320, forward strand.
CGTTCAACAGTTCTACATTTACAAATATATCAACATACTCCTACCCCCTCCACCAAACACCGCTAAATAATTTTTTCTTCTAAAATTAGGAAACAATATAAATCCGAAACTGCATAATCGTAGCAGCTTTGGTTTAAAAGTTCTTAATTTTCAAACACATTATTATATTATCCTCCAAACCAATCCCCACCAAAATATTTGTTAATTTTTAAGTTTGTACCCTAAATCGTTCATTTTGAATCAACCATATTTAAATTTTCAGATCTGATCAAAAATTCATAATCCCCGTCCCTAAAAACCCAGTATGCGAATTTTGATCGAAAACGAACAAACTAAATTTTCTCCCCCCCCCCCCACTTCTCTTATTAGGGGCAGATGTATTATTTTATTTTTACCGAAACTTTAAATGCGCACCACCACATTTTTAACTGACCTATACACATCCGACTGGATGTGTATAGGTCAGTTAAAATTAAAAAAAAAACCCATATACCAATTTTGGTTGAAATCGGACAAACTTAGGCGTTTTCCCCCTCCAGAGGGTGCCTAATAATACCATATTATTGTATGGTCACCAGAACTATAATCGTATACCAAGTTTGAATTCAATCGGACATCTAGAAGTTAGTGAAAATTGAGTTGCAAGATTTGATCCGAACATACCAACATAGAGGTGAAGTTAAATAAAAGCTTGTAATAATAAACTTAATATTTTCTAATTTTAAGAAAAAAATAATTTGTTGGGTGGTTGACGGGGTTGATATATGTAAAAATTTATAAGTTTTGATCCAAAACTGCGGTTTTATAAATTTAAGCTTGGTGATGGTGTTGATGTAAATTCATAACAACCAAGAAAATTACTTTCTAAAATTACAGGAAATTGTGATGTATGTGCTACTCTTGCGTCTATATGCCTAATATGCCCCTGAAAATGACCAACAATGAGCTTCATTCATTTGAGATTTCGCACTATTTACGTTTATTTATATATTGAATCTACACTTACGGCCCTGGCCATATCTAATACACTGTGATCAACTGTTTCACGATAACAATAACAAAATGGCAAAAAACTGGTTTAAAAACCCTCTATTATATTTAACACTCATGATAAAATTTAAACTAAACGAAATCGAAAATTTTCTGAATGAGGCCCTGTCCATATGGTCAAAAGAATCTAGGGAGAAACAACAAAATAAACGTCAGACTGCAATTTCTCGTTGACAGATGGTAGTAATAAAATAATTTACTTCGTCTAAGAATATGTAAAGTCGGTAATTGCGTTTGTAATCAATCCATTTTTGGCAAATTTTAACAGAACAAAAAACGAAAAATTCTTGACAAGAACTGTTGGAGGCTGATATATTTTGATGTTTTATAACTATTAGGGGCCGATACAATGTTGTAATTCACTCTACCTATGAGCAGGCTATACACAGTACACTCAAAGGCCCTTGAGTAAAAAAATATCTCACTAAAAATTGAGTGAAAGTCACTCAAAATAGTGTAAGGTGACTCAATTTTTCGTAGACTTGTTGTCAAAACAAGTCTACGAAATATTGAGCGAATTTTTTTGACATTTAAACTCAGTTTTTGTCAACACCATTGAAGTTGTCAATGTCATAAACTTTTCATACAATTCTGAGTTAACATACACTATTGTGAGTTACTTTCACTCTATTTTGAGTGAGATATTTTTTCACTCAATGGCCAAAAGTGAATAAAAAATTTAATTTTTTACTGTGTATATGAAGATTGGCACTGGGTGAACTAAATGATTTAATTATCTGCCACAGAGACATTTTTTTCTGTGTAGGTATAACTAGATGCCCTCTATACATTTCACAGTTGTTGTTTTACCAGAGGTGAGCAACTCATATTGCCCTCTCTTTCTAGTTTTTTTTACGTTGCATGTTAAACCAATTTTAGGTAATGGACTCTTTTTATAATTTCCCCAGACAGTTTTTAAGACATTTTTTTTTTGGTTAGTAAAATACGCAAAGACAACGTAATAACTTACGGAGACTAACAGAAAAATAGGGCCACGCCGGAATTACGTTTCTGTAGCGCATAGCCAATGAGAACGGTGTTGGCATAGCGAATTACGGCGGAAAGTGAAAGTAATGCATGTATTAGTAGTAGTAGTCGAATAAGAGGGGGGGGGCTCCCGGCCCGGCGACTAGGCTCTACGCGAGCCCTTTTCGCCATCCTTCAGAGCTCACGTTCCCACTCCACCATGGTCGAACCTTCCCGTCCTTTGGATAAAGGTCAGAATATCCGACCATTTCATGCATGTATTAAGTAAACACCTACCTTGCCCCGTCACTTCCATTAAAGCTTCCATTAAAGCTAGAGTGCATTTGAAGAGTGCCGAGTTCAGATTTTTGCGAACCAAATCCTTGAAGAAAATATTGTGATGATTTATACAGAGTTCAGCAAGAAGATAACATGTTACAATACAACAAAAAAAAAGAGATATAGGTTAAAACATTTATAAAATCTGTAAGACTTTTATACTGAGATTTTCTCCCAATTAATAAAAGAAAATTACATAATAAAATGTTGCTGTTACCTTTAATATTTGATAATATTCCTCAACATAGTTTTAACCCCCTCTCTATTTAGGATTTTTAAAGGATCCAAAAAACGTTTTGTAAGCTAAAGAGAGTTTTTAGCTGCATAGAATAGTACAAAGTTGGCTAAGGTTTGTATAGAGCTAAAACCTTTCGCAAATGCATTGCCTTTTTAACACTAGAAAGTATGGAAAAACTACGCCTGTTAAGTTTTTTCATATCTTTTTATTATTAAAAAAGTATGTGTCTGTAAAAATTAACATAAAGAATATATGTACTTTATTATGCGTCTGGCTGTACAATTAGTTCCTTTCTGTAGCCAGTGGCTGCGCTCGTGTCACCCACAAACAATATTCCCCAAGTATAACACAAAATCGATCACTCTCGCGTAACTATTACTTTCTCTATGAAAATATGTCAAGCTTTGACAAAAAAAAGCAATGAGGTAGATGCAAGGTTTTTATTAAAAATGTTAATAATAGATATTAGGTAAAATACAGGGTTCCTAAGATTTTCCTTAGGGATAGGATTTCAATAAATCAAACAGAAATGGCATAGAAAGTTCTGCGCGCACAAAAGAAACAGGTATATTGAGCAATGGTGCCAGTTTGTTATTATCTCCGGACTGCTTTCATGAGAAAAAATTGTCGCCACTCTTTCATTGTGAGCATAAATCATAGTTGCAATAATAACCGTTGACAAGATGTCTGCAAATTCCGCTAGATGGCGGCCACACCATGAGATGATCGAGGATGTTTCGTAAATTTTGTGTTTTTAAAATGCCGTATACTCGAGAAGAAAAGATTTTTATTATTAAAAACTACATAGAAAGTGACAGTGCGGACGAGGTCATTGGGCTTTTTGTTTTTGCGTTTCCAGATCGACCGGTTCCTGTGGCTCAAACTGTCCACAACATTTATCATCGTTTTGAAAGGTACGGGTGCATAAATGGTTGTAGAAAGTGTTACCACGACGGCGAAATACCAGAGCATTCCGTTCTTCCACACAGGGTGGAACGAGACGAAATGGTATGCGCTTACGTTGAGGCACATGAACCATGTTCGATGAAACCGATTGCGGAGGCACTGGATATTCCCAACAGTACTTGCCAATGGATCCTAAAGAAATACGGCTACAATTCGTTTAAGATTGGGAAGTCGCAGGAATTGCAACCAGGTGATTATTTTCGCCGGTTAGAATATTGTGAGGTTATGAGAGATAAATGTGATAGGAATGAAAATTTCGTACCAAAAGTTTTGTTTAGTGACGAGAAGATATTTGAACTTCATAGCTCTCACAATCCACAAAATAGCCGCTATTGGTCCCGCGAAAATAAACATCTGCACGCAAGTGTTAGAACGCAACATCCTCAAAAATTAAATGTTTGGAGCGGTATTGTCGGGGATCACATTATTGGACCCTTTTTTCCTTGTAAGGAATTTGAATAGCCAAAAATATGTTGATCTTCTCCAACACCAGGTTTTACTACGGTTGAGGGAACTCAACATAAATTTGGACGAATTGTGGTTTCAGCGAGATGGCTGTTCATCCCACAATTCACGCCAGGCTACAAATTACCTTCGTCAGGTATTTGGTGATAGAATTATTTCCACGTATGGAAATATTCGATGGGCTCCTCGATCACCAAATCTTGCGCCAAATGACTTTTTTCTATGGGGTTGTTGGCACGACAAAATTTTCCAACACCCTCACTTACGGCCTACGACTCTACAGGAGTTGAGAGCGAAAATTTTGGAGGCGGGCAACTCTATCACCCCTGAAATATTGGCTGCTACGCGCCAAGAGTTTTACAATAGATTGGGATATTGTGAGGCTCAAGAAGGGGACAGATTTGAACATCTAATCTAATTAAAAATTAGATGTTTTCAGGTCCAAACCACAGCTTTTTCTTGCTTAAAGGAGGCGGCAGGGTCCATTATTTACGATACTGAGCGATAAACTCGTGGGGTTGTTAACATTAGAAAGAAATTCTTCGCTTTTAATTAAATTTCTTTCCATTCTGTTCTACTAGTGACATCTATCCGAAAACTGCCAAACCATGCAGCTAGCACTAGCAGCCAAAGAAATAATAAAAGGCGCTGTTTTTCCTGCAGAGCTTTTTGCTTGCGATATTATTGATTTTAAATAAAGCTGGCCCTACACTACATTTGATATTTTCGAGGTGTTTTATGACATGATCTCGAAACATGTAGCGAACCAATTCTTCAAAACTAGCGTGAGGGTAAAAGCAAAAAATAAGGGGCTGCCAATATTTGTAACACCCAAAAAGGGGTGAAAAGATTTATTTTGCTCTGTTTCTTTACAAAAAACGTTTTTTTTACGAAAAACTTGAGCTCTGACACTTTTTTTATTTTTTTCTTCAACTTTCTCGAAAAAATTTAGAAACAGAGACGGGATCAGTTTTCCTAAAACGGGGGATCTTGGTTTCGAGTAAGAAGATAAAGGGCGCCGCAGGCAAAAATTTTTTAATTAAATTAGCCGAACGCAAAAATGTTAGAAAAACAAAAATTACTTAATTTCGGGAACGCAAAGAAATAGGTCTAAAGAGTATAATTTTTAAGAAAAAAATATCAATTTTCTCGCCCTCCTCCACTGGGACTACAGGGGCCGTGCACAAATTACGTAATGGTCATAGGGGGAGGGGGGTTACAAAACGTTACGTAGGGGGGAGGGGGGTTTTCGACAGCGTTTGCATTTGTGTGAAACTAAGAAAATTTGGAATGAAAATAAGTGGGGGGGATAGTGGTCTTGAAATCGTTACGTAATATTAGGGGAGTGGCGTGCCAAACCGTTACAAAACATTACATAGGGAGAGGGTCAAAAATTGGTAAAATCACCGTTACCTAATTTGTGCACGGCCCCACATCTGACTGTTCCTCCTTTTTGATTTCGAATCAAAGTGCAAAACCCGAGTTGGACGTTCGAAGGCATCAACCCGTCCTATTTGCTTGATAAAGTTTCTACGGAAATATCTCAGTCGATTTCTCCGGCCGTGTATGAACGCTTTAGGTTAGGCATTTGCATGTATCTCAGTCCCCAGCCTGTAAACAGTGCGTAAGGACAATGGTTACAAAATTAAAAGCCGAAAAATATTTTTTTACGATATCTTTCATCAGTTTGGTATTAAAGTCGAGCAAAAACTTTTATTCCAGTCCTAAAAGTATGAAAATGGAAAACATTAGAAAACAACAACCTGGAATGGATTTACTACCTGTAAGATGTAGTGACAACATCGCCCCATGCCTATCCTTTTCTGCCTAATGTGCTTTTCCGTTTGTCTGCGTCTTATACACGGCTGCTTGGCCCCCTAAGGATTTGCTTAGGAACCCTGTATAAAAGATCTTATTGATCTATCTTTCTGTTATGGTAAAGCCATGATGAACCTTAAAATAATTTAGTTAAACACCTGTTAAATGATTTTTAGATATGTGCTTAAATACACTTATAGTAAATATGTTAATAATAGATAATAGGTAAAATATAAATCTTTCTGTTACTCTTTTCTAACTAATCTTAGCTACCTCGAAAATTCGACTATTTTTATTAATTTTTCAGTTTGGCAAATGCATGATCTCTTTATATTTTTCTTATGTCTCTTTTTAGAAGTCTTTATTTAACTTGCAATATGTGTATCTATCTATGTAACGAGATAAGTTTGTTCAGGTGGAATCTTGCAACTTCATTTTGACCAACACAAGAATATAGTGTGATGAAATTGACAGCTCCCCCCTAATCGAAGGGGGTGGAGGGGGGTACAGTTGAAGTATGCCCGATTTCGTTGAAATTTGGTGTGTTGGGGCACTTGAGGATGGAGATAACGAATTTCTAATCACATTTAAAAAGTTACACATCCCGTTGCCTTCAAATTTGGCATGCATTTATAGTTCCGGTGACAATAAAATAATATGTTATTATTAGGCACCCCACCTCCCTACGAGGGGAGTGGAGGGGGAAAGCACCTAAGTTTTTCCGATTTCAAGCAATATTGGTATACGGGGGCTTTTGGGGATAAGGAATGCGAATTTTTTTGTAAGATTTTGCAAATTAAGTTTGGCGGATTCAAGATGGACGATTTTCGGTCATGTTGTGCTAACTAATTTGAACTGACTTATCCACATACGATTGTGTTCAAACTTGGTATGCGTTTATAGTTCCGCTAAAAATATAATAATATGGTATTCTCAGGTACCCACCCCCCCTCTAACGAGGAAAGTGGAGGGGGAAAAAGTTAGTTTGTTCGATTTCAAATCAAAATTGGCATACAGGGGTTTTTAAGGAGGGGTATTATGAATTTTTGATCAGATTTTAAAATTTTAATATAACGGATTCAAAATGGACGATTACGGGTACAAATCTAAAAATTAAGAGTGTATTTTCAAATTTGGTATGCGTTTATAGTTCCGGCGACAATACAATAATATGGTATTATTAGGTACACACTTCTCTTTAACGAGGGAAGTGGAGGGGGAAAAGATTTAGTTTGTTCAATTTAAATCAAAATTGGCATACAAGGGTTTTTTGGGAAGGGGATATGAATTTTTGATCAGATTTGAAAATTTCAATATGGCAGATTTAAAAAATAAAATCTAAAAATTAAAAAATATATTTTTATTAAAAAAAACTTTTAAAGAACAAGCTTTTATTAAATGCCCTCAAAAGTAGAATTTTTTTTTTTATCTTTCTCATACCATAATAAAAGCGATGGGCGCAAATTACAAATTTTAACTTTACAGTGACAAAGAGAGAATTACAAAAGAAGAACTATATTCTTCTTCTATTCGAATGATAAACAAAGTGCTTTCATCTAAACAAGCTGAGAACGGGTGAGATTGCCGTGCTTGCCAAGCCTTTAAATATGTCCTTAGTTTATAGAGTAATACAACTGTTTCTTAGGTGAATCGTTTATGTGACCGATATACGATACTAAAGTTAAAATTTTTAATTTGCGCCTATCGCTTTTATTATGGTATAAGAAAGAGAAAACATTATTTTCTACTTTTGAGTGCATTTAATAAAAGCTTTTTCATTGGAAAATTGAACGATACAAAGTAGTAGACGCAAATTTTTTTTTCAAACGACCGGAAAATAAACACTTTCCGTACGATTTTTCGTACGGAAAGTTCTATATTACAGGGCATGTTCTTTTGAAATAATTTCACTCTAAATAAAGAACCTTTTTGTTCAATTTTCCGGTCCCATTTTTGGGCAAGTTGGCTATGACTTCTTGTTGACACATTTTAGCTTTTGCTTTTTTGGGCAGTTTTTATACTTCTAAAAAAGCTCTTTTAAATTTGTTTTAAAAGTTTTTTTTTACAAAAATGGACTCAGATCTAGAAAATGAGTTGAATCTGGAGTCACATACACCGAAAAATCGACCACACATTTTTAATTCTAAAAGTAAGTATACTATAAATATAGGTAAATAAAGAAAAAACCTAGAAATCTGCCTTTTATGAGTTCTTTTATCATTATTTTGCTTGATAAGTTGGCCACGGTCGGCCATAACTGGTCGTCAGTCATCACTGAATTAGCTGTATGAAGTTAATAGGTACTACACTATAATTTTTCTAATGTTTTTTACAATTTTGCACAAGTTAAAAATACAAAAATAATTTCTAACCAAAAAACTTTACTTGTTTTTCTTTTTCTTTAGTTTTCATCTTAAAAACTACCGGCCTTAGTGGCAATGGCTATCTAGCCAACAAGAAGCAGAAAACATCAGGGGACTGTTCATAAATTACGCAACACGACTAGGCGTTAACGAAAGTGATAGGTACTAAAATGTTTTTTCTGATCGTTTGAAAAAAAAGTACGTACGAAAGACGACCGGAAAGTGTCTTTATAGGTCTCCGCAGGTTTACAGGACTTCCTGAATTCAAATAATTAAATTTAAAATTTGATGTACGTTTATTAATCGAAAATATGGCAGTAAAAAAATTATTTATTATCAATGGTTGCCAAGTGGGGAAAATCGATTTTTCCGCAAGCAACTGCCTCAACTGTCGACGGAACGACGCACAGCGGTATTCTATCAAGCAGTTAAGTGTGGAAAAAAAGGTTTTCGCACGTGTTAGGAACAATTGTTTTTCTACGAGCGTGAGGAAAATACACTGAAAATAGTTTTTTTTTCACTGACAAATAAATGCATAAACAACTGGTTAGTCACACCATAGCAACCAAGGCATTTCATAGGCAATATGATGAACAGACACCTCGAATCAGTACATGTTTTTCGAAATTAGACATATCGGTGCGAAAAAAATTTTCCACACCTTGCGAAAAAACAAATTTTCCGCACTAAAAATAGTGTCGAAAATGCGATTTTCCGCACGCTCGTAGAAAAAAAAAATTTCTAACAACTGCCAAATCGAGTTGCTCCCCTTCGATTAAACAATAGCTGTCAATATTTGTGTATAGGGCCACCCGAGGGGTGGCTCGCTTATGCACTTACTTGTAAACGCCGATGGCATGCGCGACATTTTGAGACATTTTGAATCATTAATTTGATACATTTCGGGGGCATTTAGAGGCATTCTATGCATTTTAAGGCAGTTTATGGCATTCTAAGGCATTTTTTACAGAGAAATCTGGTAAAAAATGCCTTTTGATGTACAGAAAATGAAGACCGAGCCGCACCCCTCGGTATAACCAGATTACGTTTTTATATATATTTATAGTTCTGGACAAACTTTCTGTCAGGGATTTACAAGGCAGTACACCCGTCCTAATAGTACATTATAAATCTAGGGACTAAAGTGCTACCTTTAAATGCGCGGTCGGGCTACAATTTGCTAAGGGATTAAAAGACGCTTTAGTCCCGAGATTTGTATACTATTTTAGGCACTTTAAGAAAATATATTGTTAAAATCATATTTTTTCTACGCCAAATGGTTCGTCCACTACAAGAAAGGGTGCTAAAAATGAAATCTTGGCCAACAGCAAGAGCTGTTTGGCTTGACTTGCGATAAATTTAATTATAACCTACCTGAGGCTGAGGGATTAAATTGATTTTTAGTCCCTTAGGGATTAAAATTGCCACTTTAGTCCTTAAAAAGGGATTAAACGTACCTATTTAATCCCCATAGTGCATAAATATAGTTTAAACCTAAACTTGCCCGATCTTGTCAAAGAAAAATCACAGATATTTGGGTATTATATATCATACGAGCTCATTGTTAGTAAATCCCAAGGGTTACTTTAGGTTTATTCTCAATTAAGGCTGCTGAACGGACCGGCGCGCTGCTGGTCGAAGATTGCCGAATCAAATTAATAGTTTATATAAAGATGGCCGATAGTAGCCGAGAATGCCAAAGAAATGAAAGTTTGTCTACATTTTTATCTAGATCTTCATCTACATTTTTTTCTAGTACGGAAAAAACTTCCTTGATCCACGTTTACGTGTAAATATATTTATACCAACCTAACCTATAATTAACCCGGTGATCCTTCAAGTATAAAATTAACCGTTTTAACAACATGCAAAATTTACACATTTTAGATTTATATTCGTACTTTCTAATTTATAGTCGAAGTTTGTTTGTAATTAACTCAGATTTATTATATGTATTTGTGCGGTAATAAGTTTTAAATTGTTTGTCGTAAAATGTTATTGGCTATTTATGGATAACAAGTTCGAAAAGTTAAATCTTAGCCAAAAAATCACGAGCAATGCAAAATTCAAAATTGGATGAAAATAGCCCAGGTTTATTATTGGTTGTCGTAAAAAATTAAGAATAAATAAACATAAGGATTTACTTTGTGCCCCTACTACAAAAATAACTGTTGTATTGTCTAATTTTTTTATGAACGGAATGTCATTTTTGCCTCTAAAAACGTATTTCTTTATTGTCAACAGTTCGCATGTCAAATAATTTGTTGTTGCCAGTGTGAAGTAACATTTGAAACAATCAACGACATGACTTTTTTACATATTTATTGTGGCTGTCTAAAACAATGTATCAAATAGAGATCCAAAAAAATGACGTCAGTCCGCTCATCAAAAAATTGGACTATAACAGAGCAAAATAATTGACAAAAAAAAATACTTTGAATTTCTCACATATTTTCTGTAGATAAATCAATTATTAGTTTTGATCCTTATCAGAAGAAAACACATTCTAAAACCCTAAAAATTTAATTTTGTGTAACTTCCTTAGAAATTAACCGGTATGCCATTGTATGTCAAATGTCATCAATTTTCTTTCGTTTATAAAGCATACACGGAAGTTTAAAAAAACTTTACACTCATTTGCACTGAGAGAACTTTAAAGTATCATTAACGATTTTGCTACGCTGCACCGATATTTAGGGAAACATAAAGCTTTATTAAGTAAGTGCTGAACGTTGGCCTCTTAAAGCTCCATTAAAATTGCTTTTGATGTTTAAACAGAATTTGATGGGAATTATTAGACAATTTTTTAAGTAAAAAAAGTAAACAAAACTTTAAAATACATTACTTTTTGCCGTAACGCCAAAATGGCTTTTTATTATTTTTGATAATCGCATTTTATAAAACTACAGTAGGTACCCCGACGAGTTTATAAAAAGGCGGTAGAACTTTCAGTAGTTTGATGGCTTCATTGATAGGTCTGTATCTTTGTTTTTGAGTGCGGTAAAAAACAACAAGTTTTTCTTAGGCAAATATCTACTGCCTGCACTCTTCTAAAGGCGACTAAAAAGTGAGGATTATACTTTTGTGACGCTAAATGTTATTTAATTAGAATTCACTGCATTAAACACAACTTTTGTAGTGGGATTTACTAAGATCTAAAATAGTACCCCCGACAGGTCTAAATATTTACAGCTGTGGCGGGTACTAAATTTTAAAACCATTTTTCAAAAATCACTTACCCATATAGAAAAGACACAAAGTTATTAATTATTCTGTATTGTTATTGCAAAATACCGCTGAAAAACTGCTTTTTTTCAAAATATACCTTATTTTAGGAGAAAATGCCCTAAAACTATTTTTTTTTACAGGTTTCAAAATGGCAAATAGTGAATACGCCAAAAGTTTGAGGTTATAAAATTGGTGATTTTTGAGACCACCTCTGGGGGGTGGTTTAAATTTAAAGCCCCCAGAAAGGATTGTTTTGTGGCAATTGGTAATGAGTTCGTTTATAATTTCCCTAAGTAACCGTTTTTCCAAGGATTAACTTACCTTATTTAATATCCCAAGTTGTTCATTAACCAATAAAACACCTTCAATCTTGTCTAGAAAAACGGCATATTTTGAACCTGTTTTCAGCACAATAAATATATTTGAGGGCACTACGAGGCAAAACAAACATACGTGAAGGTCACTGATTATGCACGAAAAATATATCAAACAAAAAAACCCAAAACAACTATATTATCTAAAAGCTCAGTCAAGAAAACTTTCTTTACTCAAAGCCCACTCATTTTAAAGCTGTAGCTTTCATTAGTAGAAGTTGGTGCAAGCCAAGGTACAAGCAGAGGTAAGAGATCCGAACTCGCTGTTTGTGATTTGAACGCAGCTAATATTTTGAAACTGACATTTCGACAATGACAGAAATGTAAACAAAACATGCATTTAAGTTCTTTAATACATTTACCCATCTAAATCATTGTGTGATATCAAGTATTAATTGAAAAAATTAATTAACACGGGTAAGTTTTAGTTAAAGTGACATATAACCCCAATTTTAATTTGTCCTGCAGAGTGTTTGCTATTTAAACCCCGCGTGAGTTCAGATTTTTTAATTTTCTTTTCTTCTAAATTGAAACAAAAACAGACGATTATTCAATAAACAAATTTATTCAAATTCTCCTTATAAATCAAACATGTCCAAAACTCAAGAAGGGTTGGTTTCAAATGCTTAAAACCAAAAATTTCACTTAAACTTCTAAAATAGACTAAACCCCTTTAGTAAATCCCACCGTTGACGTCTAAATATAGTATTTTCCACCCGAAGTTTATGCAGATTTATTTGACATCAACTGTTGACTTTTGGTCATTTTGTTTCTCTCTAAAAACACGGTTGGTTACAGTTGGGCCAGTGCCGTATAGTTTTCTTTAATTTTACTTTTATTAAAATTTAATAAAACTTTTTTTACACACTTTTTTTTATCTATTATTTTAGAGAAAAAACTTCAATTCAAAATGTTTGTCTACATTTCCATGCCAAAAATAACGATACATTTTATTATAACATATCAGTATTAAAAAGTACATACAATGAGAAATGGCCAAAATGTAAACAAAATTACGTTCAGAAAGAATCCTATCCTAAAATATGACTATAACAACAATCCATGCTGTTTGGATTTCTGTAAACTTTCAAACCTGGTTTTATTCAGTGGGTCATTAAGGTTAGGTTTTGACTAAATAAAAATAACATGCACGGACCAACACCAACTCTACGGAAAGCCAATTATCGAAAACAAGTTGGCGGCCCATGGAGCCGATACGTTTGACGAACGTATGGCAGGATATTTGTTATTTTAAGAGATTAAAATTGTTTTTTAAGATTCTCTAGATCTGGTATAAAAGAAAACAGAATAAAATAATAACGATTTTTGTATTTCAATAATATTTCAAGTTAAAGTAAAAGCTTGCTTACCAACATTTTTTAGTTCACAAAAATTATATCAATCAATTTCAAATTAAATGTTAAATGTTGTCCTGCTATAAGATTAACTAATTTAAATTAAAAATATTTAATAAGTGTTTAATTCTTTTGAGTTGGGGCATAATGGGGTTGTGTTATTTTTTTCTTCTTTATTCTTAAGTAGTAAATTTGCAAATTTAAATAAAATTCTATTAATAATGAAAATGGTTTCATGTCTTTTGCAATTGTGATTTAATTTTCCCGGATTTCTTCTTTGGCAAGAATTTTATCCACAGTTAAATAAGCAAATGTAGCACAAACTACAACATCATCTTAAGGATAAGATAATCCTCCCTCTTTTACTAGCGGATATTAGATTTGTAGGAAAATTATTGTCAACTGATAAACTTTTACCAGAATTGATTAAGTATTCTTTAAAGTATTCACTGTTTTAATAGAGAAAATGCGGCATATTTAGCAAAAAAGTTTTGGGTGAAAGTGTAATTTTTTTTAAGGGGGGCTCAAAAAATTTTGGCAAAAAATTTGTTAAGAGGTGTAAAAATTTTTTTGTAAGGGTTTAAAAAAATTAATTTGAGGAGGAGGGGGCAAAAAATAGAGGGGACATTATCGCGGACCAAAATAGGTAATACTAAACGTGTGAGTTTCGGTGCCCAGGAATTGGCAGAGTATTTTAATGCTATATAAGCGAAGCTACAAGTAGCTGCTAAAAATTGTGTAAAATTTAACTAAAATTGTAAAAAATAATAATTTAATAGCGCAAAATTTTACAGTTTTTTAAATGTTATCTTTAGGCTTAGATGTGTCCTATTAGCGTTGGATGTGTATTTTTTATTTTGAAAAGAATATAGTTCTAAGCTAATAGAGCCAGAATATAAAGCTCTAAAAAGAGTACAGTACTTACTCTGAAAAAGACTATAAATTGTCACACTAGATAAGTCCTAGATTTAAGTGTAAATAGCTTTTTAAATATCATTTAGGTACTAGACATTGCATACCTAGTAAGTACATCTTGTTGAAAATTAAATATTCTAAATCTCATATGTATCTCTTTTTATTGATTGGGATATACCAAGTTTGCCTCATAGTAAGTATTATAACAAGTAGCATCTGCGGAGCATCCAAAAGATCTCCAATATTTGTGTAAATTTTTTTGACCGTTCAACTTAATTCTCTTTAAAATGCAATTCACATTACCTAACAAGTACAAAAACAAACTTAAAATTACTACAAATTTCACTACTTTTGCCGCTTCTTTATCTTACTCTTGAACTTTTGTTTGGGGTGAAATTTTCACGTTTAATTGCATTCAGCCTCTTGGTTCAGCAATATTTGGAAATTGAAACACAGATATACTTGGTCCATTATTTTTGTAATTGCTCTTCAATTCGGCATACAACAAGAATTAGACATTTTTAAAAAAATATCATAAAATATTTATATCAAATTCACATGTTACAAAATAACACATAGGTACCTATAAACAAAAAAATCTCTAAATTATTCTATGCCCAAGCACTTTTTCGAACAAATTGCCTATTTATACCGGCGAAAAATTGTTCATAATCCTCTTAATACACGTACCGACCGGCCATTTGATAAAATCTCTGAATCTATTTACCACAAAAAACACAGGCTTTTTCGCAAATTTTGATAAAAAAACAATAAGTTTTCTTGTTATTTAAACATTTAAGAAACTGTTTGTAAGGTTCTAATAATATGTAGATGAAAAATTAACCTCTAAAAATGAAAAAAAAACAGCTTCCAACCTTCTTCACCGAATGTAAACTAACCATGTTTTTGTGTAGTAGGCGCCATTCGCCACCATTATGACGTCATTAGGCATACGATATCTAGCCTGTAATAGAGGGCATGCCACACGGACTGTATATTCGGGCGAGTTTGTAAATTCAGCAGATTTTTTTTCACCGATGTCAATGGTTTTTTGACAAATGAAATATAATGTTAATCTGACATTCAATGTCGTGTATTAACTCCCAGATGCATCGTAAAAAATTTATTTATGCAGCATCAAGAGAGAAAAAGAATGGATTAGATTGCCAATCGCGATTAATTGCCTACGGTGCATTTAGGGGCTTGTTCGATGAGCCATCGAAAATTAAAAAACCGCGATAAGAATCAGCCAGAATTTGGCTATAGGCTAGATATTTTTCCAATTGAGAAATTTGTGCTTTTTCGAAAAAATCCCATGTATTACAATAAAGACGAACGAAGAATCTTCGTAGGGCTTTAGAAGGATATGGCGAGGATAAAACAAATTGAAGATTTCTTTATCTCCTTATGCTGGGTGTGCTGTGGGAAATAAGAATTAGCCCTGCGATTGGTCAAACGTGATCAGGTGATAACAAATATAGTTTTTTATTGGGTGTCCTTATTATTATATTATTTTATTTTGCTGTATAAACCCAGCATTAGTCCTCGAAAACTGTCTTTCAAATAGTTTTAATGCAACTTCTTATCAAGTCGACAATCAAACATCAAAAAATAATAAAACAAAATAATAACAACAAAAAACAGCTGATTAAATGACGTTAATGACATTAATCGAGAAGGCTCACCGACCCCCAGAGTCGATGAGCATCGATGATATCAATTGGCGAATTGGTGGAATCAATCGTGTAATAATTCACCAAGAATCATAGATGAATTTACAAACTCGATTGTTTTCATCGGTGAACTCATAGGTGAATTTAAAAACTCGCCCTCTCTCTTCGCGACTAGTTAAACAGCGTTGCGATATGAAATTTACATGAAGAGTATCAATATCTATGTAAAGGAGAAATAGATTCGGTGTATATCATTTTATTTTTATGAGAACCATAAAAGTTGTTGGTCTTATAGTTAATGAACTAAAAAAAAATAGTCGATGCAAATGGATGTCAGCTTATTTCATAAGCTTGATACCTTGTGAGACCATTTTTTTAAAATTACTTATATTTTTGACATATAACATGTAAAAAGAAGATTAAGGATCAATTTATCCTTAATCTTTACACCACGCCTAGGACTTCAGATTTGGACTGGAAAAGTTATTCGGTCTACTCATTTTTTGTACACCAAATTACAATTTGATGCTAAAGATTAAACACGATTACAATATGATTACAACATGAATGCAACTTTTTACAAAAATTAAAAATAAAATAAACAAGACTCTATGAGATGGGAAAAAAGTTGTTGAGGTAAATTGTACACATTTGTTGGAAACTATTAACATATTCTACGTTTTCTCATGGTTTTCTCAAAGTTTCTATATTATCATTCCAATCAATTATTATTGGAGATCCAGTCAGGATTCCCTAGAATTAATTAATGGAGATTTACTGAATCACTTTGTTTTGAAAAAGAAAAATTATGCAAAATATACCTATAGGATAGGAAAACAGCTGCTTTTTATTAGCAAAAACTTTCTGTGCTTTTTGGTGCTTGCTTCATGATTTTTTATGGGTTAGTGTGAAAGAAACAACTATATTATAATTAACATATTAACCATTCAGCATTCCAACAAACTTTCAAATATCATTCTCAATATTGTTTTGGATTTTAAAAAAATCATGTACTTATTAATTGTTAAATTTAAAAAGGCACATTAAATATTGCTATAAAATTTGTTAAAGTCTTGATTTTTTCTCTTACCTAGATAAAACTGTTTATTAGTAACTTGCTAAGAAAATTAGTCTACGTCAGAGCTCATTTCGTTGAAAATAGAGTATAAAACTTAAAAAAATCAAATATTTAACTAATACTTTTTAGAGTAGAAAATATTTAGGACTAAATATTTTTATTATACATACTTGGACAAAACTTTTATATAGTTACTATAAGTTAAGAAATTAAGTCTACCTCTGTAAGCTCGCTTGGGGAAAAATCAAGTTAAAAACTTAAAACATAATTAAATCTAACTAATAAATTTGTTAAAGAGCACATTTTTTTCTTATAGATAACTAGATAAAACTTTGTAATAGTAACTAGTTAGATTTAGTCTACGTCAAAACTAGCTTAAAGCAAAACTTTCCAAAAGCCTGCTTTTATATGTTGTCGGAAAAAAAAATGTTTACTTAGGTGTCACACATAAAAAAAAACATTTTAATTACGCATGACTGCACGCATGCACAATGACCGAAATTTACAAAAATTACGACAAAATTACCGATAATTACAACATGATTACAACAAAATTGCACCTGTTTACCCTTGGATTACAACTTGCGTGTACGCCGAATTACAGCACCAAAATTCCCCTCGGTTTTCTGTCAACTTTAAAATGAACAACAAATATTTTTGTGATTATATGAGATCTTTCGATTAAGATGTCAAGGACTACAACATACTAAGATTTCAGAACACTGAAAAAACAAATCGTTCAGGCTAAAGGCGTACGCATTTGTACCAATTTCGCCATGCATTTGATATATGCCAAATGCATGGTTCATTTACGCCAATTTTGTGAGGCTTTTAAGATAAAGACTTACAAATATTTGTTCTAAAATTATGTGAATTTATAGTAGAAATCTATTGTTGGTTATGGGTTGATACCAAAGTTATGGGTCGTGTCCCAAAGCCTTTATGAATCTATAATAAATCACTGTGGATTTTTAATAAAAGCCCATGAATTTAAAGCAAAAAATGAAATCTTTGCAGTAAAGGCATCTAAAATTACTTTAATAGCGCATGAATTTATTACAAAGTACTGTTACTTTCTTTCAAAATCAATTGAATTTGTCTAAAAGTCCCTTGGCATTTGGGATAAGAGCACGAAGAATAGAAATTGTCATTTAATATTGAAATAAATCCTAAGCTTTTGGCGTGTTTTCGGGTGTCTAAAAAATAGAATTGGGTTGCGTTATTCCCAGCACATCTCGGAAACCATTCGTCAACATTAAAAAAATTAGAACTAATGTCTTTATTTTTATTGCTGGGAGGCAAAAACGTGTATGACAAAAAGTTATTGGTATAAAATTTACATTATTTTTCGTTCTATAGTTATACTTTATTCCAAATTCAATCAGTTTTTTGACACTGACACTTTCATTAAGTTTCTGTGTCAAAATGTCAGCCGCCATACTGAAATTGGACGGGAAATGTTTAACCTAAATTAATAAATTAAAACAATTTTATATACAATAAATATAATATTAAACAACTGAGCTTTAGGAAGGTTCAAGAAAACATATTTTTACCTAGTTACCTTTGGTTGCAGCAAGTAAATTCAAAAATATTACAAAAATAGTTTTATTTTACTTGTGCCAGCCTGAGTGCTTTCTTGGAAACAATGGTTTTTCCACTCTACATATTTTGGGAGGGAGGGACTCCTATAAAATATAAAAAATAGATAAAAATATCTTTTTTTTACGTCACAACACTCTTTAAAAAAATGTCCGGTCTCAAATTCATAACTACATAATTTTTTTTTTTAATTAATAAAATAAAAAACATGATTTTGCCAGGCTCGTTGGGGAAAGTGAGCCAATAAAAATCTCTCTTTATTGAAAAAAAAAAAAAAAAATATATATATATATATATATATATATTATTATTAATATAAAGTTATTTTTCTTTAGAGTATATAAAATATACATACACTATTGTCAACTTTGTCACGTTGTAGGCTTTGTATTGCCTTTTGCAATCTAATTTTATCGCCCAAAATGTTATCTGTTAAGATGGATGAAAACCAAATTCAAAACCCTTCTTTTTTGCGTTGCAGACGGTCTGATAATAATAATAAGTAATAATTTATATTAAAATACAGTGAAAAGAAATGCACGCTTCTAAAGAAAAACCTCACTTTTTTAACAAAATCCTAATAAAATTGGTGCAAAATAGTAAACTTTGGTACGAGCCTAAAAACGTTTGCCTTAAATGAAGGAGAAGCTGAACACAAAAGTTAAAGAATTTATCTAAAAAGACTGGAATTTCCTTCCAAATTCCAAGCATTATCAACAAATGACCACTACCTTGCCATGAAATCATCGCCATTTTTTTTAGAGGGGAACCCACCAAGCGTAGTGTATATAAAGCACAAATAAGAGGATACTACACACGTTACCTAAGCTAACTATCGAGCTAACCTTTTTACAAATCAATAAATCAAGAATGGTAGGTACCCAGTCGTAGTTTATTAAGGAAACTAATTAAATAGGTACCCAATTTTACAAGAGATACAAAATTGATAAAAACTCAAAAATGAGAATAAGATTCGAGCCAATGCACATATCGTCTCCACACACGTCCGTGTAAAAACCTTATTAAAATGCATACCTAAATACCTTACATTTCTCCAAAAATTCTTTAACGCAAATTTTTCTTGACACCAACATAAAACTCACCTCTATACAAGGTGTGCATGGACTATGCTTCGCGAGTCTCCGATATACGCAATGTCGCCCCGAAAGCGCGTGTACCAATCTTCTGGCGAAAGCACCGACTCGTTACCAAAGTCAGGAATTTAAGCTAAAGTTCCCAAATTTAACAAAAACGCAGCGCATTTGCGTCCAAAGAATAAAAAAGTAAAAGCATACAGAATTCGGCCCAAATTCGGTGGTTTACTTTAGTAGAAATGCCCTGCCATTGAGATGAAGGAGGCTCCCTTGCCACTAATGAAAAACCGGCAATTGCGCGAATTCATTTGCCTTTAAAGCATCAGTTTTTTCAGTGCACTTATGCCCGTGTGCACGGGTTCGGCTTGACATGTAAGCCGAGCTTAAGCTTTAGTTTTGGTTTGCAAGGGTTAGTTTAGGTTATGTGAGGTATTTTTTATTAATGCTTTTAAACAAAATCCATTAATTTTATGAGTTTATAAAATTGTTTCGTTGCCTTAAAATCTTTCTGTGATCTGGTGGTCTGTGCTTAAAATGGAACTTCTTCGGGATGACGAAGAACATGAAGAATTAGACTTTGTAATTAATAGAATACCAAGAAGGATTTTTCAAAGAATGATTATTATTTAGAATGGCCAAAAAAAAATTATGTTTTTAAAACTTTGCACAATAATTAAAAACAAACTTTTTTCGCTAAGCGAATAATTCATCTTTTTTTCACAAGTTCGTTACGAAGAAACTCAAAAAGAAGTTGGGTTGATCTGGTGGTGTGATAATAAATGGTCAGGTTTTATAGTGCACCAATTATAGTAGTTTTATTTGCCTCTTCCTCCATATAATCATAAATCATCAATCAAATTTATTTTTTTAAAATAACCTCAAATTTTACATTGATTTTTGACAGCTGACATGTAAAAATCATGGTCACCACATAAAAAACACAAAATAATGCAAATAACTGCCACGTTGCCAATTTCGGAACTTTTGCAAACCAAGTAAATCTCAAGGGTCACCCTCAGTTCAAGCGGCACTTGAACAAGTGGAGGTGGTAAGGGGAAGTGGTGCACACGCGCATTACCAGTGACAGAGACTTTCTCTTTTTTTTTCGGTGTTTTTTCACCCAAATCCTAATCGTCAAGTTGACTTCTAAAGCTGGCTTCCCACGGCTCGTGTTGTTGCAGGTCAGGCCGCGCCACCAAGCTGTGGTAATGCCGCCCGAGGTAGCCCGGCAAGATCCGTGATGGCGCGACGGATCCGCCGCGAGTCGGTAACTTCAAAGGTTCGACCCGACTCAATGTGAACGTGCCCGAAGAGACCCAAAATGCCACGGGTACGTCAGTTGATTTCAGCGTTGCCAATACTATGCCTAATTACCAGAATCTACGGTAATTTTGGACCAAAACTGATAATTGGTAATTACCTATTAATTACCAGACGTGAAATTTATGGTAATTTCGGAAGTTTGGATATATAAATACAAAACAAAATATCAAAACAAAACCAAACTCGCCTAAAATTTGAGGCCCAACCCATAATTAAAAAATTACAATTCCTTTTTCTAGAAAATTTAAAATTGGACGCCAAAACTGACAAAAGACGTGTTTTTTCACTTAAAAATTCACGTGATCATTTTCAAAATTCTGGTTGTGTAACGAGAATTTTATTTTTTTCGTTAATTTTTTTTGGCAGGAAAAATTAGTCATTTAGAAAAAATACGGTAATTTTTCTTCAACTCTGGTAGTTTTTCAACCGCGTTGCTGGGCTGCGTTCAGAAAGCCCACATCATGGTGTGAGTGCCCGCACTCGATGTGTACACACTGTCATTCTTGTCTAATGTCAGCTAATTTACAAAAACAAAACAAGGGGATGTTGGGATAAATGATAAAATAAGCTTTTTGTTTCCTCTTATTTTCGAAAGTTGGGGTTGGTTTCTGGGTTTCCTTTTCTTATGTGACATGATCTCATAAGAAATGACCCAAAAAATATATATTTTTTATACTACAAGTTGGGTAGAAAAATGTAAAAATAGGCCTTTTGTCCTCTTTTATTTTCGAATGATGGGTTTTGGGTTGGCATGTTTTTAGGCTACAAGTGAGCAGAAAAATGTTGGATAGTTTTTAAAATCGTCCCCACCACTTTTTTATTTCTTAACGGATCATTTAGTAGTAGTAGTCACTAGGGGGCGGCCCAAGACCTGGCAAGTAGGGCCAATCGGTCCCTTTTTACCTTACCCCAGCCCAGCCCCCTAATCCACCACCTGTACCGCTTGTACGGTAATGGGCTCTCCGAGCCTTCCTGTTCTTTTCACGAAGTCCAGTACTTTGGCCCACTTGGGAGCTCGTAGGTCCTCTGCATCCAGGTTCGGTTGTCCGAAATCTTGGGTATGGTATGCATTGCACTCCGCAACGAGGTGCCGGGATGTCTCCTCCGCCCTCCCGCAGGCACGGCAGATAGAGTCATTCCCGATCCCGATGCGAGTCAGATGCTTACTGAGTCGGTTGTGGCCGGTCAGTATCCCTGTCAGTAGTCCAATATCTTTTCGTGTCCTTCCAGGAGCCATTTGAGTCTGACCGCGTCCGGTCCGTCGATGAATTGTTTGGACTGTCTGCATCCTATTTCGTTCTCCCAGGAGTCTGCCAGTGCATCGTTAGCCCATTTAATGAGTCGACTTTGCAGCTGTCTCTTTGTTATACCTAAGAGTGGTTCCGCCCCCACATATTGCTTCGGACGGAATGTTTAAATATGAGGTCATTGAAAAGCTACATAAAAACATTCCAAAATTTTGAAAATGATCAAGTATCAGCTAGAACTTTTTGAGACCTCCTATAAATAATGTATTCCTATATATATATATATATATATATATATACTAGACTAATAAGACATAGGAAAGATTTAAAAATAGAAAGAAAAATAAAAAAGTCACGTTTTTTTTACTTCCTATACTTACTAGGTGTATTGGCTTAAAAACGACTCTAGAAAAAAAAATCATGAAAAACCATATGTTATGCAGAGTTAGTTAAAAAAAAATAATGTTTAAACAGTCTTTTCGTTAAAAATTATTCAAATTAGACCATATCATAAACTCATTCCAGCACACTATCATCGCCCAAGTCTGGACTGGGATGACGGTGTGGTGTGGTAAGCTCACTAAAACAGAAATAATTATATACAATTTTGACCCCTATTGCCGCTTATTAGTTGCCTTGCTAATGACGCTATAAACGCACTCGTGGACACACCACTTTTCCTGAACGACGAAAATGAGACGCCCCGGTCATTTTCATATTCCTGAACGGCGACACACCACGCACCGGTGCGTTTTTTACACTAGTGTGGGCATTCTGAACGCAGCCCTGGTCATAAATTCCCGAGTTCCTGGCAACACTGGTTGGCTTGGTTGTTGCAACTTGTTAAGTTCGGAAAGTACTCTCCAAGCCACGTAAATATGGAGTGGACAAACGAAGTTATTTTTGAGCGGCAAAAGGTTACAAAAAATATTCAATATTTACCTCGACAGGCTCTTATTAAACGATTATATCCACCAGCGCCTTTCCTTTATGTTTTTGTTGAGTAAATAATATCCTTGTATCACGGATCACCTGTGCTTATATGACAGCGGCTGCAGCAACACTTTTTTCTTCTCGCGGCATTTTGTGCATAGCCACTGACGAAACACTCCGTTTTGAAGAAAGTACACCTCGGGCACACTCGCGCCATGGGAAGAGTGCCGCCTTTAAGGTGTTCGGACTAGAAGCCTTCTATATATTTGACAGTTATTGTTTTACCAGAGGTGGGCAACTCATATTGCCCTCTCTTTCTATTTTTTTTATATTTGCATGTAAAACGGATTTTATGAAATGGAATGATGTTTTTTTGTCTCTTTTTATAATTTACCCAGACAGTTTTTGAAAGATTGATTTTTTTTGGTTAGTAAAATATGTCAAGCTTTGACAAAAAGAACAAAAACAAACAGTGAATAGGTAAAATATAAAGACTCCTATGATCTATATTTTTGTTACTCTTTTTCTTACAATAAAATATGGAAACATAATGTGTTATTTGCTATCGAAGTACATGCTAAATGCGTATGTTTGTACCTACTACTTATAAGCTCACTTACCTGGCAAATTAGGCAATTTTTATTAGTTTTCCAGTTTGGTAAATGCATGTTTTCTTTTCAAGTTTCCTAAGTTTCTTTCTCCGTTGGACAAAGGAACTGACAGTGACAAACTTATTTATTGTCAGGGGTTACCAACCATCATTGCCTAACAAACTGTCAAATCCAGTTGCTCACCTCTGGTAAAACAATAACTCTCAAAAATCGTATACAGGGCCTCTAGTCGGGACAACCCGGATTTACTTAATCCGGCGCGACGCGGTCCGGCCCGCAATATCACGTGCCGTGGGAAGCCAGCTTAATGTGAATAAAGATCTTAGCTGAGAACTACGTGAAAAATATAGAAAAAAAATAATCCGTGTCTCAAAGATCCATTGTAATTCCCAAGTACATTTTTGCCTTTTTGCCAAAAATAAGTTTTATACATCCACCAACCACACTACAAACTTGGTCCCCTCCCAAGAACCCTAAGATGGCTTCTGAGAGGGGTTCCCCCTTCTCTCACAGTTAAAGCACCATACATGCTATACTAAAAACAATTCTGCGAATGTTATCATATTATAAGTAATTTTAAATTAGAAAAAGTATATATGCATTCTCAAAATTCCCCGTGAATCAAATTTTTCTGGCGCGCGAGACTTTAGAAATGATATATTTTTAGTGAGTATTTTTGTGTATTTTATGACATATAAAATCTTCCAGGAATGTTCACCTAGATCAGTTTCCAAGAGACACAACAGTGTTACATGAAAAATGATTATCATTTTGAATTGGCAAAATTTCAGCTTTTTTGTTCCGTTCAATAACTTGTAGTGTTCATTTTAAATTCTCCGGAACAATTTTTATATGACGGCTGAGATTTAAACACAGAAACTAAATGGAAGTGTCATTGTCAGTGTCAAAAACTGGTCCAATTGAATTTAGAATGAAGTTGAAATATACTAAAGTCCGGTCATTATATTTAAAAAAAAACTCCTGTTTTTGTATTACATTTTTTGCCATTTGAAATGTCACAATCTAGAATATTTTGTGTGGTAACCAAACGGTCTTGGCCAATACCTTCTCAACTAAAAAGCCAGTTAAGTCTTTTTCGATTTAGTATCCGTTGGCCTATATAGCGCTCATATTATTACCAAACTGGCAGAAAATTCATGTTTTACCTGTCAAAGGGCACTGAAGAGTTAGGAGTTGACTGGCTTTTTAGTTGAGAACGGTGTTGTCTTGGCGATCAAAATCAGAAATTTTCCAAAAAATTGTATTTTTTTCTGTTAAATTGTTTTTACATGTGCTAAAATACACTTATAGTACGATACGTTTTTTGGTACATTTAAAGACTGTAAATTACTTTGATTGAAATAAATTATTACCACCTTATGTCTTACACACTGTACGCTTTAAATAACTACAATTTTTGCTGTTTTTTTAGATAAAAATAAAATACCTTTTTATAGCCTGCTGTCTCTCTTCAACAAACTTATATATTTTTTATTTTAATAGAGAGTTTTTTGGCAGTACTTTTTTTGAACGCTTAAAAAACAGTGAACACTTGAAAAATGTGAGTGCTTTATTCTAGAAATCGAAAGTTTGAAAATGTGACAAAATCATGGCATAAAAATGTGAAAAACATAGTAAAAATTGCTTAAATAAAAACGTGATCCCTTAAATTGTGCTAAAATATTTTAAGCCTTAAATTACCATCATGGCTTTACCATTACAGTGGTTTACATAACATGCATGTTATGATAGTCATTACACGCGAAGATGAACTTTGAGACGCGAGCTAAAGGCGCGTGTCTTAAAATTTCGTTAGAATCAAGACGAAATTGTGACATTCAAGTTTTTGAAATTTTTTTGGAATATTGAAAATGTTTAAATTTTGTAAAATTATAAGAAATTTTATTTTTTTTTTAATTTTGACAATTTTTGAACATTTAGGGTTTTTTTGGAATTTTAAAAAAGTTTAAATTTTTGAAAATTTTATTTTTTTTTAAATTTTCAAAATGTATATATTTATTAAATATTTATTTTGTTTAAAATACAGGAAAATAGTTTACACTTTTGAGT
Organism: Oxystoma pomonae; assembly: GCA_963921995.1. NCBI lineage: Eukaryota > Metazoa > Arthropoda > Insecta > Coleoptera > Brentidae > Oxystoma > Oxystoma pomonae. The sequence continues at coordinate 44,245,028 of OY998170.1, forward strand.
CAATAAGTGTCCTTATGAAAGAAAATTTCATTGCTTGGGCGCCCTCTTAAAATTTACGAGCGTAAATGGGCCATTACAGTCGTTATAGGACGCTCATTAAACTAGTATTATGGGTTGATCTTAAGTAAAATATATTTTTTGAAATAATCAGGTTTTAGTATGTACGCGATTAATTCAATTTCGTTGTCGTTGTCATCCAAATCGGATCAGCCGTTTTTTAAAAAAGAAACACACTTACGTATATACGTCAGAAATAAGAACTTGTTATGCTTTCGAGATAGATCTAATAAGCATTGAATTTTCGCATAGCCAAATAACATGTGACGTCATATCATATATTGACGGACTTTTGAATTTTTTAAACAAGTCTAGACTTTTGCGTGCAGTTTTTACGAAGTTCACAGTTTATCCATAACACTAGCACACCCTCTCTTTTCCAGAGTTGGTTTTTTTTCTGAAAAACCATGCTTTTTGGATTGCTGTTTCAATCCATGTAATTCCGCAAAACTATTCAACTTGAATCTGAATTTGACATTGATTAAATACAGCAATTATGTGGTAGGAATAAACTGCGGGGTTCCGATATAATCGGAAAGTTTAAAACTCTAATTAAAATTTCAAGTTCTGATTTGTTTCACGTATAAAACAAACTTCAAAGTTGAAATGTAATGTAATTTAACTTCACAAATGCGGAAACAAAACCAAACAAAGGGCTGAATTCTTGAATATCAAACGCACGAACCTTCACTTGTGTGAAGTGAATGCTCCCCGGTGAAGAAAAACGACCCAAAAATAAAATTAATAAATCAATATGGGTTTCACTAAGTCAGTTATCAGCTCTGACATTCGCTCTTCCTCTTTGTGGTCAGTTGTGTTGTACCGCAGGGGTCTGTGCTGGAGCCTCTATTGTTTTTAATTTATATTAATGACATTACAAGTCTTAAAATAACTTCACTTTATTTTTAAACGCCATAATATCTGAAGATCTTAATAAAATAACAAGTTGGTGTAATGCTAATCGTCTGTGCTTTAATGTAAACAAAACTAATATCTTGTGCTTTAAATGTAATTTACAACACATAAATCTGGGAGACGATCCAATTCAAAATTTAAGAGTAAACAAATTCTTAAAAATACACATAGACAATGAGCTAAAATTTGAAGAGCACGTTTTTTAAATTAAGTAAAAAACTCTACTTTGGGTGCTTTGAAATTAGATTCATAAGATGTGAGCCGGGGGAAGATATTGCAACAATAGCATATTTTTCCTCGGCCTGTATTCTTGTCATCCGTGCCTGTGAGTGTGAACAAATTTCGCACTCCTCACCTACTTTGAACCGTGTAAAACGAGAGAGAGGCAAATACTCACCGGTGACTACTCACCTCACAGGCCGTCAAGAATACGGGCCCTGGTTTGAAAGTCATATGAGGTATGGAATTCCATTTTGGGGTGCAACTAGTAAATTTCTATTAAATATAATTTTTATTCTACAGATAAAGGCCGTCAGATTTATAAGTGATGTAAATCAGAGGGAATCTTGTAAACCCCAATTTATTAAAGATAAGATCTTGACCTTGACTTCTCTGTTTGTGCCGGAGACCGCCAGCCTTGTCTTTAAAAATCTTAACACTATAATTGGGTTAAGACAACCTAGGCTCACAAGTCAAAATGAAAACTTGCCCCTGCCGATTCCGAACAGTGCATTAACGCAAAAATCTTTTAATCTTTTATTTATGAGGGCCGAAAGATTTTTAACCACTTGCCATTAGCCATTCGACAAGCTAAAACTATTAAAATATTTAGGAAGAAACTTACAAATGCTTTGTTAAATAGACCCTATTATACAATCACTGAGTATTTTGAAGACCCGATTTGTTAGTGTCTCAGTCTATGCTTTGTTTTTAAAATCTTATTTAATAACTAAATATATATACCTATATATATATATATATCAGAATCAGAATCAGAATCAGAAATTATTTATTTCCTAAATAATTGTTCAAGTTACAATATGGAAATCGTCAAAAAATGTACCTAACTAAAAAAAAAATGGTGGCAAGATTTTAATACCCTGAGGGTAGGTTCGTCAATTTATAAATACAGCTGGTAATGAGAAAATAAATGAATAGATAAAATCATATAAATTAACAACTAAAAATAATACATTAAATAACCTATAAACTAGGATAGTTAAAATTTAATTAAAAAAAGAAAAAAAAACAAGTGCATAAAATACAAATTTAAGACAAATTACAAACACTAATAGTTTTTTAAGGCTTAAAGTCTTCTACATGATAGGGGCACATTTCTAAAAGAATTTTTTTAATTGAGAGTTTAAATTTTTTGCTTTTGGTAGTTTATTATAAAGGTTTACAGCCTTGTAAGAGGGAGATCTCTCATAAAGTGCAGTATTGTGATGATTAGTTCTTAATAAGCTGCCATGCCTTGTGTTATAATGATTGTTATTAAACATTGCATTTTCCTCAAACAATGGAATATTATTTTTGACAAAAACCAATGATTTAAAAATGAAAATTGCAAGGAAAGTAAGTATTTTTTGCTGTTTAAAGACAGTTTTACACGTGGTGCGGGGAGAGATTTTAAAGATAAGCCTCAGGATTCCTTTTTGTGCCACAAATACTTTTTCAATATAAACAGCATGTCCCCAAAACAGAGTAGGCTAGCGCATAATAGACATTCATGAGACCATTTTTGTCCAAACTGTCTTTTTATTGACTTATGGCATAATAAGCAGAATTTAATTTTTTATAGACTTGATCAATATGATTTGATTATATATATATATGACCTGTAATCCTAAAAAATATATTTTTTATCTGTTTTTTTTATTATTTCTAAACTATGTTAACAGTTAGTTGTTGAAGATTTATTGTTGTACTTTTTGAACCATATGTATCTTTTTATTATTTTTTTATATGTACTTACATTTGACAATATTCTAGTCTCAGTTTTAACTTAACTTAATTATAATTAAACAAGGCGCCTGTTAAAATCACTATTTTTGTTCTTGATGTTTTAAGGGTGTTTTTTTTTTAAATACCTATATGTTTTTATTTATTTTTCATAAACAAATTTTAATGTTTTAATCGTATTTAAATTGTTCATTTTTTTTCTCAACGCAGGGCTTGATATAAATAATTAATAGTGTGATTTAAAGGGTTAGCATAGTAGCTATGATTACTTTTCTTTCTTTTTTTGCTTTGTCAATAGATTTTAGGAATTTCTGACAAAAAAAAATTATATTCTGTTTAATTATAATATTTTAAGACATTACTTGACTGTTATGTATTATGTTTGTGTGTTAATTTAATTTCTATTTTTGTTAAAATTTAGTATGGCATTTAGCCTTCTTTGTCGAAAAATTTTTTGCTGTTTAAAGACAGTTTTACACGTGGTGCGGGGAGAGATTTTAAAGATAAGCCTCAGGATTCTTTTTTGTGCCACAAATACTTTTTCAAAAAAAAAACAGAGTAGGCTAGCGCATAATAGACATTCATGAGACCATTTTTGTCCAAACTGTCTTTTTATTGACTTATGGCATAGTAAGCAGAATTTAATTTTTTATAGACTTGATCAATATGATTTGATTATATATATATATATATATATATATGACCTGTAATCCTAAAAAATATATTTTTTATCTGTTTTTTTTATTGTTTCTAAACTATGTTAACAGTTAGTTGTTGAAGATTTATTGTTGTACTTTTTGAACCATATGTATCTTTTTATTATTTTTTTATATGTACTTACATTTGACAATATTCTAGTCTCAGTTTTAACTTAACTTAATTATAATTAAACAAGGCGCCTGTTAAAATCACTATTTTTGTTCTTGATGTTTTAAGGGTGTTTTTTTTTAAATACCTATATGTTTTTATTTATTTTTCATAAACAAATTTTAATGTTTTAATCGTATTTAAATTGTTCATTTTTTTTCTCAACGCAGGGCTTGATATAAATAATTAATAGTGTGATTTAAAGGGTTAGCATAGTATCTATGATTACTTTTCTTTCTTTTTTTGCTTTGTCAATAGATTTTAGGAATTTCTGACAAAAAAAAATTATATTCTGTTTAATTATAATATTTTAAGACATTACTTGACTGTTATGTATTATGTTTGTGTGTTAATTTAATTTCTATTTTTGTTAAAATTTAGTATGGCATTTAGCCTTCTTTGTCGAAAAATTTTGTTGACAATAAAGTACTATTTGAATTGAAATTGAATTGAAAATTATAAAATATAGAAAAAAACTCTAAAAAACTCCAGGGCCTTTTTACACTTGGTATTACCCAAGATTATGCATCGGGGTTATAAAACTCCATCAACAAACCGAGCTGTAAGAAACAAAGCTAAAGTCCCCCTTTTCTGAGAAATTTATTTAAAAAGTCGCCGGTCTTTCATATAAACAGTAAAATTTTTGATAGTTTTTCAAAAATTTTCGCCTGCGGCGCCCTATTGGGTTGAAGGTTACTTTAATTTTAGAACTTTCGCCTAACACTTTCTCTTTGCTTTTACCAAATTTTAACCTTACGCCTCCCCTTTTTGGGAAAGCTGTGGCCAAAGAAATTTAAATAAAATAGAAACCGCATAGAAATCTTGAGGCAAATCATTGGCGCAAATTCCGGAAATGTACACCGCGGTTGCCGAGTCTCCATATTTATCCCTTATTTTAGTTCCTATAATTATGTATATATAAGTAGCATAAATATAAGACGATATAAGAAGTTCAGTTTAAAATGCATAAGAAAGTTTACTCAGTATAATATTTTGTTTTACCTTCTAGAAATCATTATTGAAATCAGGGTTATGAAAATCTGCCAACCACCGACCGATCCAACGGGGTTTTGTTTGTTTTTTGTGTTTTTTGCAATTTTTATTTACTATACTTATAGCGTATTCCACTACACTACACACTACACACTCGTCCGGTGTTGTCAAAAAGTGCACCGGTGCAGTTTCAATGGAACATACATTTTTCCCTTTATTGTTGCTAGGAATATTATGAATGCATAATAGATGAGAGCCTAGGCGTATAGGTAGCATAAACAGACTCTAAATGTGACTAATAAACTATATTGCATATCTTTCCATGCAGGCACAGAAGAGGGGTTATTGGGTCCTGCGACCTACTAGAACTTATTTCTGTTGTAGTTGTTGCCTTATTGTTACTCGTTCTGTTTTTTTATTTTATAGTAGTTTTATATAGTAGGCGTTTCATATAGTAGGCGTATTCCTTTTTGTCATTGTACTTATGTATCACATTTTCAATATGTTTTTTGATTTTGGGGGTTGCCTCACGAACATATGTAATAACGCATAAAACTCTTCATAATCGTCATCATCACTACTGCCCGATAAAAAACTAGAAAATTTTAAAAAACCTTTGGCAATATTACTTCTCGCATTTTAAAAATAAAATGGTGGGAAAAAGTTTTCGGTGCGACACCGGCTCTCAGACCAGGTGCAGAAAATGCTGCACTCAGTGCAAAACTGAAATTGTCAGTTGTCCAATGGAAAAATAAAACTGAGAAAGTGCACCCCAATGGAAAAGGTGCACCGAATGAGTTGTGCCCTAATTTTACCAAAGGAATACGCTATTATATGTGTTTGTTTTAAGACTTATAAAAATGCATAAGAAGTGTGTGTTAGGTGAAAAAAATGCTGAAAAGACGCCGGAATTATCTTTTCACAGTAAACAGCACATTTCTATTAAACCGCCACACTTTAGATATTGCTTTAGACCCAATCAGAACGCGGCTCTACAATGTCGCCATGAACAGTCCTCCGCAATTTCCTTTGATTTGGTTACTGATTTCGAAAATTTGCTTTTATTATATGGAGTGCTCCTTCTAGTTTATTTTAATTTCTTTGGCTGTGACCGCCACTGGAATAGGTATTCTTGGGCAATATTAATCGGAGAAACGCCCTTGAGTTTTTCTTGTAAATTTTACGAAATTTACTGGACTTTAGCTTTGTTTCTTATGCAACTTAGTTGATTATTGTTTTTACAAATAGCTGGCCAGGCTTTTTGGTTCATAAAGCTAACCTGACTTATGCCACATTGATGAGATCAAAATAAGTTTGAAATGCGTGTATGTGGCTAGTCTTAAGGTTTTCTAAGTTTTAGCTTATGGTTTCGAGAACATCTGCGAAGCCCGGTATGTTGATGGAGTTTTATAGCCCCGATGCATATTCATGGGTAATACCAAGTGGAGAAACGCCATTGAGTTTTTCTTGTAAATTTTACGAGCTCCACTGAGCTTTAGCTTTGTTTCTTACACAACTTAGTTGATGGAGTTTTATACGCCATTGAGTTTTTGTTGTAAATTTTACGAGCTCCGCTGAGCTTTAGCTTTATTTCTTACACAACTTAGTTGATTTTTGTTTTTGAATGTAAGATAATTATTTAATACATACGTCTTTCAAAATAAAGTCATTCGTTTGCCGCAGGGCAAGCGATCAAATTCGATGGTTTTTGGGTGAATGTGATTGGTGAACGGTGTTTCAAGAATACAGACATAGACACTTACTAAAATGGTTTAGCCTATTTTAGACAGGTCCTAAGTTTAAGTGAAATTGTTGGTTTTAAGCATTTTATACCAACTTCCTTGAATTTTGGACATAGTTTGATTTATAAGAATAATTTTAACTATTTTTGGTTGGATTTAGGAAGAAAGTTAGTTTCAATTTAAAATAAGTTTTTTTTAACTCTAGGGGGGGGATCTAAATGGTAGACACTCTGTTGAGTAAATTAAAATTTATGTTATATTTCACTCTTATCAAAACTTACCCTTTTTTATTGATTTTCGCGATTAATACTCACGGTCACAAAACCATTTCGGTATGTAATCATAAAATAAGGATTAGATTAACTTTGTAGTATAGTAGTAGTAGTAGTAGAAAGTATGAAAAAAGCTTTACAAACACAAACTCATCGCAATCGAAAACCACAAATAAAAATATTTCATCAAAGGAGGTCATGAAAACAAATGCGGCTGAAAACAGATCTGAATCCAATCATTCACTGATGCGTTCACAAAAGAGTCATGTCGGCTCAACGAAATGGACGGTACCCGGTTCTCTAGTAGAACATGAGAAAATGGCCATTAGCGAAGTACCGATGAAAATCGCAGCTTTGAGACTTTTGATTTTGATATTTCAGTGGAAAATTTTGTTTGATGATTAAGCTTTTAGATAAACGCAATGTTTTAATTTCAGTTTGTAAATAAATGAATAGGTACAGTTGTTTTCGATTTTCTTCATTGGCAACAGTTTTCTTGCATAATCAGTGACCTTCACTTATGTTTTTTTTGCCTCGCAGTGCCCTCATAAATATATTTATTGTGCTGAAAATGGGTTCAAAATATGGCGTTTTCCTGAACAAAATTGGAGGTGTTTTATTGATTCATGAACAACTTCAGATATTAAATAAGGTAAATTAATTCTTGTAAAAACGGTTACTTAAGGAAATTATAAACGAACTTATTACCAATTTCCACAAGGCAATCATTTTTGGGAGCTATAAATTTAAACCTCCCCCAGAGGTGGTCTAAAAAATAACCAACTTTATAACCTCAAACACAGATCACGAAGCTATTATGTGCCAAATTTTTGGCGCATTCACCATTTGCCATTTTGAAACATGTTTGTTAGTTTTATGGAATTTTTCAGTGGTATTTTGCAATAACAATACAAAATTATCAATAACTTTGTGTCTTGTCTGTATGGGTAAATGTTTTTTGAAAATTGGTTTTAAAATTTAGTACCCCCCACAGGTTTAAATATTTAGGCCTGTGGGGTACTATTTTAGTTCTTAGTAAATCTCACTGTTTTTTAAGTTGGTCGTAGGACGTATAGTCTGTCTTCCTTTTTTCTGTAAAAAAGCAAAGATTTCCGCTCGAATACAGATATCAAAGTCCAATCTCTTCATCAGGGTCACGTCATGACACTAACCTACGTATTATAGCGTCTGCGGCATTTTGTTAACGTGAAGATACAATAAAATAATCATCGAGTTTCGCCGACGGGAGTCAAAAACCAAGATAGAAATACGTGGTAATAAAATATAAAATACAGAAACATCAGAGGCGGAAAGTTCCACGTATACTGCTGGGCACCTCGTACGTGTCATGACCAACTTAAAGTGTCTAATATTACAATTACAATCCATGTGCGCATTCATATACGTTCATAGGTCATGAATTGGACCCCAAAACGGCAAAAGTGAGATCGCCATATAATTAAAAAAAGAATTGGCAGGAGTTAATAGACACTTACAGTGGGATTTACTATTTTAGAACGGTCCTAAGTATAAGTGAAATTTCTGATTTTAAGCACTTTAAACCAACCTTGAGTTTTGGACATAATTTGATTTATAAAAAGAATTTTAATAAATTTGTTTATTGAATAGTCATCTTAACACATTCTTTTGTTGGATTTAAGAATTTGAATTTAAAAAAAAAGAAAATTAAAAAGTTTAAACTCACGCGGGGTTTAAATAGTAAACACTCTGTAGAACAAATTCAAATTGGGGTTATATGTCACTCTAATTAAAACTTACCCTTGTTAATTAATTTTTCCAATTAATACCTGATGTCTAATAAAATAAGGAGTAGATTAATTTTGTATTTATTTAAAAGGTGTTTTTATTTACGAAATGTATTAAAAAACTTAAACACAAAAATACATTTCTGTCACTGTCGAAACGTCAGTTTAAAAATATTAGCGCTGCGTTCAATCACAAATAGCGAATTCGGATCTTTTACCTCTGCTTGCACCTTCGCTTGCACCAACCTCCACTGATGAAAGCTTCAGCTTTAAAATGAGTGAGTGGGCTTTGAGTAAGAAAAGTTTTCTTGACTGAACTTTTAGATAACCTCAATGTTTTAATTTCAGTTTGTAAATAAATTAATATAATGTAATATATTTTGTTTTTTTTTTGTTTGGTATATTTTTCGGGCATAATCAGTGACCTTCACTTATGTTTGTTTTGCCTCGTAGGGCCCTCATAAATATATTTTTTGTGCTGAAAACGACAAAATTGGAGGTGTTTTATTGATTAATGAACAAATTGGGATATTAAATAAGGTAAATTAATCCTTGTAAAAACGGTTACTTAGGGAAATTATGAACGAACTTATTACCGATTGCCACAAAACAATCCTTTCTTGGGGTTATAAATTTAAACCACCCCACAGAGGTGGTCTAAAATATCACCAATTTTATAACCTCAAACACAGATTATGAAGCTATTATGTGCCAAAATTTTGGCGTAATCACTATTTGCCATTTTGAAACCTGTCAAAAAAATTAGTTTTAGAGCATTTTCTTCTAAAATATGGTATTTATTTTGACAAAAAAGCAATTTTTCAGTGGTATTTAGCAATAAAAATACAAAATAGTCAATAACTTTGTGTCTTTTCTGTATGGGTAAGTGTTTTTGGAAAATTGGTTTTAAGATTTAGTGCCCCCCACAGGTGTAAATATCTAGACATGTGGGGGGTACTATTTTAGATCTTAGTAAATCCCACTGTTAAAGTAAATATTTCAACGCATCGATATCGCTATACCTAACGCGTTCAAAGCAAAGCCGAAGGACACTACATTTTTCACTTGTTTATGGCATATTTCGAACGAGGCCTGTTTTTATGATAGACGCGATGGGAGAACAGCGTACGTTGGTAGGTGCGTAACGGTACGTACAAATATGTACATTACTCCGTACGCAATGAGTGGAGTCAGCTGTTCTCCCATCGCATCCACCACAAAAGCAGGTCTCGTTCGAAACATGCCGTAAACAATTGAAAAAAGTAGTGTCTTTTGGCTTTGTTTTGAACGCGTTAGGTATAACGATCCCCATGCGCTGAAATATTTACTTTTACAGTTGGATTTATTAAAACGGTTTAGTCTATTTGGACGTAGTTTAATTTATAAGAAGAATTTAACACAATCTTTTGTTGGATTTAAGAAGAAATTTTCAATTTAGAAGAAAAGAAAATTCAATAATTTAAACCCACGCGGGGTTTAAATATTAAACACTCTGTAGAATAAATTAACATTGGGGTTATATGTCACTCGAACTAAAACTTACACTTGTTAATTAATTTTTCCAATTAATACTTCATATCACACAACGATTTAGATGAGTAATAATATAATAAGGAGTAGATTAATTTTGTATTTATTTAAAAGGTGTTTTTATTTATGAAATATATTAAAAAACTTAAATGCAAGTTTTTTTAACATTTCTCTCAATGTCGAAATGTCACTTTAAAAATATTAGCGCTGCGTTCAATCACAAACAGCGAGTTCGGATCTTTTACCTCTGCTTCCACCTTGGCTTGCACCATGCTCTACTGATGAAAGCTACAGCTTTGAAATGAGTGGGCTTTGAGTAAAGAAAGTTTTCTTGGCTGAGCTTTTAGATAATCTCAATGTTTTACTTTCAGTTTGTAAATAAATTAATGTAGTTGTTTTGGGTTTTTTTGTTTCGTATATTCTTCGTGCATAATTAGTGACCTTCACTTATGTTTGTTTTGCCTCGTAGTGCCCTCATAAATATAGTTTTTGTGCTGAAAACGGGTTCAAAATATGGCGTTTTTCTGTACGAAACAGGAGGTGTTTTATTGGGTAATGAATAACTTGAGATATTAAATAAGGTAAATTATTCCTTGTAAAAACGGTTACTTAGGGAAATTATTAACGAACTTATTAACAAATGCCACAAAACAATCCTTTCTGGGGGCTATAAATTTAAACCACCCCCTTGAGGTGGTCTAAAAAATTACCAACTTTATAACCTCAAACACAAATAATTGCAGGCTATTGTGTGCCAAATTTTTGGCGTATTCGCCATTTTCCATTTTGAAACCTGTCAAAAAAAATGAGTTTTGGGGCATTTTCTTCTAAAATATGGTCTATTTTGAGAAAAAAAGCAATTTTTCAGTGGTATTTTGCAATAACAATACAATATAATTAATAACTTTGTGGCTTTTCTGTATTGGTAAGTGTTTTTTGAAAATTGGTTTTAAAATTTATTACCCCCCACAGGTGTAAATATTTAGACCTGTGGGGGTACTATTTTAGATCTTAGTAAATCCCACTGTAAGTGTCTAATAACGGAGGGTTCCAGATAACTTTCACAATGTAAATCCTCATAAGAAGAAAAATTGGTATTTTTAGCGATCTGTATAGAAATTAGATATTAATAAATATTTTTAACCAAATAATATTTTAATTTTAATTATTTTTTATTTTGTATATTCAATTGATTCTTAAATACGGAATACAATAAAAAACCTATCTACAGGTCATTCTGTAAATTTCCTGTCTTGACCTGTAAAGTACATACTTTTCCGGTCTAGTAGGTTAGCGTTAGCGTATAAACTACAGTAGGTTTATAAAAGTTTTAAGAAGCAATAACAGTTAATAATTGACTTTTACACGAAATTTCAAACGTTGTTACAAAATCGTAGCAGGTGTAGGCACTGTTCATAATACGGAATACATTCATACTAAACACCCTACAGGAACAGAATCCAAAGTTTTGATGCCCAAACATCGATTTGATGTTTAAACCAAATATGTGTTTGTTATTTCATGCAAAATACACTGTGATAAATGATGTTCTACGTTAGGTATCTAGTCAAAGGCGAATACAGGAAAGTAGAGGGGGCGGGGGGCAATGCGAGGGCTATGCTCGAAAAAATCTCCAAATTTATATAAAAATTTTGACTACTTTATCAAATCACAAGTTATTTTTGTAATCGAGTTCAAGAAAAGAAGTGGGTTGTATAGGGTCGACCCGTTTTTTGTATGTTTGTTTTAGCTTTATTTCAAACTGTTCCACCGATTTTCATAATTTCTTTTTCATTCGATTTCGTGCCTTACAGCAAAATTGAAAAAATCCAAACTCAATCCGACTTCTTAACGGCTTAACCAATCTTCATGATTTTTTATTCCATTTGATTCAATTAGTTAAATTTCCAATTTGATCCTGTAAAAACATACTTACGCTACCACTTTTACGACAAACTGAACAAATCTCTTCACTTCTAAACGGCCCAACCGGTTTTTATAAGTATTTTTTAATTTGATTTAGGAGAGCTAAAATTTGGTTCTGTCGTATTGAAATAAAATAAATAAAAAAGTCTACGTTTAGCGATTTTATGATATCGAACTTAAAATTGATGAATGAAACAATGAGGGAGGGGGTAATAAAAAATGGCATGAATTATTGAAAAAAAGATATATTTTTTATTCTGGCATCGACTTGCTTCGATTTGAATCTCTTTATTAATAGAGGGTTGATAGAAAAACGCTGAAACACGTGTCTTCTATTTGATTAGTAGAGTCTACAATACCAATTTCTAAACCTTTGTGACTTTTTACGCTCTTCGAAATTAAACTACTTCTATTTCTCCACCCCCAATTAAAATTTAGAAAAACGCCAAACTACGTATTTACTTATTTTATTAGTAGAATCTCTTTAAAATTTCAACCCCTCTTTTTACCCCCTTAGAGGCATCACTGTGCATTCTTTTATTAGTATAGATAATCCCGCCACGATTTTATATCCAACTTAAAATTATATAATGATGCCATTAACCCTATTGTTAAATCTAGACTCATGTAAACTGAGATCTGCTAATTATTTTCTACTTCTTAGTGCAATTTTTTAATAAAATTGTTTAGCTTAAAAAAAACTATTTATTTTATTATTTATTTTTAGACTTATTCAAGTCTTATTTTTTTAATTTGTTGAGGTTTCTTTATTCTGACTTTTCATTGTTATTCTCGCGAGTAGAGGACAAATATTCGGTCATCTCTTCCAGAGGTCCGTGTAGAAAGAGAAAGCTCTTACAGGGTATGCCTGCGTCCCGATGGTATAACGAGTCGCGACACTTAATTTTTAGCCATCCTAGTACCACACAGCCATCGTAGCGTTACAGGCCTTGACTTGGATGGATAACGCTCTGGATCATGTATGCATGTATGTATCTGCTTTGGTTTTGAAGTCATGAATTTACCCCCTTTACACATCTCAACCTACTCCTACCCCCGATTTTTATTCATAAAATTCTATTACCTCCAGAACAAATCATAAATCTAAAAAGTTCTAAAAAGGGGGTAACCTTTACACTTCTCAACCACCACCTACTACCCAGTTTTTTGTTATAATCTTGCATTGTCATCGGTCCTAAATTACTATGCCAATTTTCATTAAAATCGGTTCACGGGAAGTGTGTCAAAAATTAATCGAAAGATTTGATAGACAGACAGACAGCCTCTGTAAAGTTGACTAAAAACAACGCTTATATCACTACTTATACGCCAAAACTAAAAGAGTAAAAATGTGATTAAGAAAATTCTATAATAACTCCTAAACGATTCAACCGATTTTCATAACATTTTTTTATTTGATTTAGGAGAGCTCCAAATTCAGTCACGTTTTATTAAAACAAAACATAAATTCCCACCATTTACGACTTATAAATAAAAACTTTTGTTTTTATTTTTAGAGGTAAAAGGCTTTATAATGCACCTTTTTGGCTTTTTTTTTGACATACCCTTTTTAAATTATTTTATTTTATGCCCAATGCTTCGTTAATTCGTTTATGTTTTTTTTTAATTGGTCAAAAAATCTTAACATAAGATTGAAATATTTTTAAGAATTTTGCCAACATTTTCCTTTAACGCCCTTCGTTTGGAGGAGCTATGTATACCAGCTCCTGATCTAGTGTTTCCTAAGTTGCTGTATACCTACCTACTATGTCAAAACTACAGTTGTGTTTGAAATGCACACAATAGTTTGATATAATAGCATAATATATAGGTATATTGTATGGAAAATTCATCGTTGTAGTTTGATCTTAGTAAGATATAAAGTGCAATATCACGGTTTAGGCATGAATGCAATTAAGCTTAGTTTTAAGCAAAATGATGCATGGAGTTTAATAGATAGGTACGCTGCTCTCTTAATGCAAACAGTTTTTGAATATAAAAGGTGTTTTAGCAAAAATGAAGTATGGTCATTTTCAATGTATCTGGAAGTAGTACGATTTGAGTGAAAGTCTTTGTTTTTACAAGCTTTTATTTAACTTGCAATAAGTACCTATCAATGTATTTTGTAACTAGATATGTTTGTTCGGGAGAAATCTTGCAACTTAATTTTGACCAACTTCCCGACATCCCATCGGCTTCAAATTTAAACTGCTTATATAGTTGCGGCGACAACACAAGAATATAGTGTGATGAAATTGACAGCTCCTCCCTACTAGAAGGGGGTGGAGGGGGGTACAGTTGAAGTACGCCCGATTTCATTGAAATTTGGTGTTTTGGGGCATCTTAAAATGGAGATAACGAATTTATCATCAGATTTTGAAAATTCAGTATGGCGGATTCAAGATGGACGATTTCTGGTCATCTTTTGCTAACCAATTTTAACTAACTTATACACATCCGATTGCCTTCAAATTTGGCATGAGGTTATAGTTCCGACACAATAAAATAATATTTCACTATTAGGCACTCCTCCCCCCTACGAGGGGATTGGAGGGGGAAAAACCTAAATTTGTCCGATTTCAACCAAAATTGATATACGGGGGCTTTTTGGGATAAGGAAAATGAATTTTTCATCAGATTTTGAAAATTCAAGAAAGACGATTTTCGGTCATGTTTTGCTAACCAATTTTAACTGACTTATCCACATCCGATTGTGTTGAAATTTGGTATGCGTTTATAGTTCCGGTGAAAATACAATAATATAGTATTCTCAGGTACCCCCCTCCCACTAACGAGGGAAGTGGAGGAGGAAAAAGATTTAGTTTGTTCGATTTCAATCAATTAAATAATAATAAATAAAAAATAAATTTTTATTGAAAAAAACTTTTAAAAGCTCTTATTAAATGCACTCAAAAGTAGAAAATAATTTTTTATCTTTCTTATACCATAAAAAAAGCGATGGGCGTAAATTAAAAATTTTAACTTTACGGTGACAAAGAGAAAACTACAAAAGAAGAACTAAATTCTTCTTCTATTCGAATGATAAACATAATGCTTTCATCTAAAGAAGCTGAGAACGAGTGAGATGTGCTTGCCAAGCCTTTAAAAATGTCCTTAGGTTATAGAGTAATACGACTGTTTCTTAGGTGAGTCGTCGATGTGACCGATATACGATACCTAATGTTAAAATTGAAAGATCAAACGAACTTCTTAAAGTGAAGTTCGATCTTAATTATACTGGTCTCCCTCGATTGTGATTAATTATTTGGTAAACTGTAGTACTTCTAACTTCACGTTATCACGAGTAGTTCAAAGCCCCCCAAAAAAATCTAGTCTGTCTGACCTCACGTACCAGAGGATGTGGCTATAACCTCACTTATAATTTACAAATGGAAACTAAATAATAATTGAGTTAAGAAGTGTTTTTAAAGGACGGACTTAGTTTTCGCGAAAAACGACTTTTGTGGTTATCTTTATCACAAACTGAAAAATGGTTGGTTAATTCGTAAGATCTAATTTTTAGTTGTAATTTGAAAAATTTTTTCCTCTTTGCTGCACCACTTACTGATCTTACAAGAGTTAGTTTATGTTTCCTTTAATGAAACTTTACGTTATCTTCTTTTGCATTTCAAAAACTCTTTTAAAACTGACAGTTGTTATCCTTATCACTATATCCACTAGAACCACAAAAGTAGCTACTTTTGATGTTACTTTAGATGGCCCTAAATCTTCTTATTATCTATAAATACCAGGTAATGCGTTTGACATTAAATGTGTCAAAATAGGTCAATGTAAAAATAAAATAATATAATGTACCTACAGTTGTTCCAGTATCCCGTAAAAACTACTGGACCAATTTTAATTTGAGTTTCACCGCTGCGTTCCTTGGATTCCCAAAGAGTAGAGAGGCTTTATTTTTGGGAACAAAAATTCTGACCATTTAAAGCAAAATAACGGGAAAATACGCACACTGATAAAAATTATTAGAGAATTTACACAATCAATCATTGATTAACGTGTGGCCACAGTAGATACTAGACGATTTTCGGTCATGTTTTGCTAACCAATTTTAACTGACTTATCCACATCCGATTGTGTTGAAATTTAGTATGCGTTTATAGTTCCTGTGAAAATACAATAATATAGTATTCTCAGGTACCCCTCTCCCACTAACGAGGGAAGTGGAGGAGGAAAAAGATTTAGTTTGTTCGATTTAAATCAATTAAATAATAATAAATACACAGTAGATACTGCAAAATTACTTGGTGCCTGCAATTTACATACCTGACACTGTTTATTTATATTTATTTGCGTAGATTTACAATATTTGCT
Source organism: Oxystoma pomonae (assembly GCA_963921995.1). Classification (NCBI taxonomy): domain Eukaryota; kingdom Metazoa; phylum Arthropoda; class Insecta; order Coleoptera; family Brentidae; genus Oxystoma; species Oxystoma pomonae. Next base: position 44,261,390 of record OY998170.1, read on the forward strand.
GTATTGCTCCTTTGTATGAAATATAATTTTAGGTAAAACATTTTAGGAAGTAGAATTCAATACTTATTAGGGAGTATACCCCTTACATTGTTGAATTGCCACACTATTACATTTAAAAAGAAAAAATACATTTTCAGACATGATGATTTTTGTGAGATTTTACACAGATGTAAAAAAATGAACCTGATTTGAAAAAATTTGTCAAAAGTAATCGTAAATGTTTATGCTTTTTTATTAGTGTAGGCAAATTGGTTATTTGAGTGAATGAAAGGATTTGAGTGAATGAAAGTGTTTGAGGGACTGAAGGTTTGAGGGCATGGAAGTGGAAGTAGTAGGGCGGGGGTTAAGGTGTCGCGGCGGACCAGCAAGTTTGACATAAGTTTACGTAAGTTAAATGGCCGGCCGCCGTAGCGCAGTGGGCAGCGTATCTACCTGCCGCACGGAAGGTTCCGGGTTCGAATCCCGGCTAGATGCATGGATATTTTGTGTTTGTCTTTTTGAAAAAATCTTGGCTGAAACTGAAAGTCCCAGTACTTAAAAAAAAAGGTTTAATGGTCTATCGTGTAGATCTAGGGAAGTAGGTTTTTAACAACACTATATACGCATGTCGTTACCTGACCAGTATTGGGTAAATACAACCTCCCTTGCCTCCCTTATTGGATTAAAGTTTTTAATATTGATATTATTTTCGATGGTGTTCTTTTTTTGGCTAAGTTAGAGAAATATAAAAAGGAAAAATGTAATCCAAACCTTTAAGATATTCTTGGAAATTAACAGCCGGGTAAATCTTCGGTTTTTTCTGATGTTTAATTATCCCCGCTCAGTACACTGACAAAGATTTTAAAAAATGGAAAAGGTCTTGTCAGTGTAGGTTTGTTTCTTTAATATCTGGGGAAAAATGAACTTTGGGTTAAAACATAAATTTTTGGTTTACATTTTCCATCTAAAATCTCTGACATATATATAAATGGCCCAGTTCCATCCTCTTATAAAAGCCTCAATTTGTGTATAATAGCAGCAGAGCAGTGACCCTCATATATTTATTAAAACTAGCTAATATGACAAATACAACTTTTTTTCACATAAAGCAACGGTGTACATAGAGGGAGTTTAGGGGCTTTCCTAGGTCTTGTATTTTTCCCAAAAATTACTAATAAAATGGTAATTTAACCATAACCATATAACTAAGAACAGAGATTAGGCAACCAATACCATCTTTGGATTGTCTTCAAAACGACCATAAAAATAGGAAGTCCAAAAGAAGTTAAAAAGCCTCCAAATCAGTTACTTCAACCGAAAAGAAACTAAAAGACTAAAAATCTTGAGTGGAAATAACGAAAATTCAAACTTGGATGAGCATCCCACAAGGAACACACAAAGGACCAAAGCAAAAAGAGAAATGATGAAACGATGTTTCGCCCTGGGTCACCAGCGTGGGCTCATCAGTGGTTTCACTGGTCACCCTCCAAGTTTGAATTTTCGTTATTTCCACCCAAGATCTTTTGATCTTTTTTTTTTAATTTCTTTTCGGTTAAAGTAACTGATTTGGCGATTTTTTAACTTCTTTTTTGTTTTAGTTGCCTTAGGAGCATTATCCTACTGAAAATATTAACACGCTAGGCCGATTCCATATCAGGTAACTTGGATAAGTACCAGTGCGGAACGATGACTATTTGTGAGTGATTCAAAGTTGTAGTATGGTGGAGGTTGACCAGTGAAACTACTGATCAACCCACGCTGGTTACCCAGGGCGAAACATAGTTTAATAATTTCTCTTTTCGCTTTGGACCTTTATGGGTTCCTTGTGGGATGCTCATCCAAGTTTGAATGTTTGTTATTTCCACCCAACGCCACGACCCCAAGAGCTGCATCTTCCAGGTACCATGCGAGTGTGGAGATATCTGCATTGGAGAATCCAGCCGACCTATGGAAGTTCGACTTACCGAACACAAACGCAAAACTCGACAAGGGGTCACAACTGGATCAAAAATAGCTCAACACTGCTGGGAAAATCAACATAACAAATAAAGACAATGGAAATTCTAAACTCTAGTTTACTCTCAAATATGACGAGACAATCACTTGGGCAATACAAGGGTTCCTTCCATACAAGGCCGCAGGGTCGGACCGAATCTTCCCAGCCCTATTGCAGGAATTCCTAGGAACTTTATTCCCACACATAAATTGAATTTTCCGATCCAGCGTAGCAATGGGCTATGTGGAGGCAGGCAACGGTAGTACAGCTGCCAAATTCTTCCGGCCTATATTAGTAGTAGTAGAGAAGGGGCGGCGCGAAGCCTGGCAAGTAGGCCTCCCTGGGCCCTTTCTGCCTTACCCCGAGCCTGCCCCTAATCTGCCGCCTGCACCACTGGTCTGGCAGTCTGCTCTTCTGGTTTTACTGTTCTTTTTGCAAAGTCCAGTATTTTATCCCATTTGGGAGTATGCAGGTCCTCCTCATCCAGGGTCGGCAAACCGAATACCTGCTATCTCGTCCTCTGGTATGCCACGCAGTTCTTCTGGCCTATAAGTCTAACATCATTTATGATGAAGGCATTAGAGAAACTGGTAGACAGGCATCTCGTCGAGGGACCCCTGAATACCTACCCTATACACAGGAATCAACACGCTTACTGGAAGGGGCGATCTACAGATACGGCCCTCCACAAAGCTGTACACAAGGTTAAGCTCTAGATCACAAAGAGTACGCCTTGGATCTATTATTTGACGTCGAAGGAGCTTTCGACAAAAGCTAGGACCACATCGATCAGCGGATCATGAGAGAGAGAGGAGTAGACCCTATTCTCATCACCTGGACAGAGATGACGCTGAAAGATAGAGAGGTGGAAACAGCCTTCAAGGACGTGTCCGTGAGAAAAGGGCGGATGCCCCCAGTTAGCTGTCTATCTATACTTAGAAGATTTGAAGAAGAAGGTATTGAAGCCCTAGGCTACGCCGATGACGGGCTTGTCATAACCTTGGCAAGTACCTCGGTGTGATATGCAATAGAATGCAGAGGGCATGCAATATAATACAGGAATAGTGTCGAGAAAACAGTCTTTCTGTAAATCCAACCAAAACAGAGATGATCATCTTCATCAAGAAGAGGAAGATAGTTGGGTTCAAACCACCAACTATGTGCGGACAACCGCTGACATTGCCGCGGGAAGTAAAGTAATTGGGGGTGGTGTTGGACGACATACTAAACTGGAAAGCTCACATTGATCATGTGAAGACGAAGGTTAATGGGACGTTTTGGCAAGTTAGGAGGGTAATAGGTAGGAAATGGGGCCTGAGCCCTAAGGTGATATACTGGATCTACACCACCATCATACGACCTAGGATACAGTACGGTTCCGTAGTTTGGTGGAAAGGAACCACTAACGATAAAAATGCTAGGAGGCTAGACAGCCTGCAAAGACTGGCAGCCATAGGCATAACTGGCGCAATGAGGACGACCTCAAACTCAGCTCTAAACACTGTCCTGGGACTGCCGCCGCTCCCCCTCTGGATCAGAGGAGAAGCGATGGCAACGCACCTAAGAATCAGGGATGCGGTGCTGTGGAAAAGAGGAAGCGAAAAGGTCGGACACTTGGGTATCGGCGGGATGACGGAAAGGGAAATACCCCTTTCAGCATACAGGACTGAAAACCCAGAATACAAAATCAGGGAAAAGAGGAAGTACAGGGTAACCATACTATCTAGAGAGGCATGGAGTAGGAACGAAGTCGACCTTTCAGGCAATGCCATGATCTGCTTCACATATGGATCGAGGCTAGCAGACAAGGAATCAACAGGAGCAGGTCTATTCATAGGAAATAGGGAGATAAAGAAGAGCTACCGACTAGGTCGGTACGCAACGTTTTCCAGGCGGAGGTATATGCCATACTGGCAGCCGCACGAGAGGAAGAATTAAGGACCGGAGCAGAAGATAAGGTCTACATATGCACGGACAGCCAGGCTGCCATAAAAGCACTTTGTAAACCTACAATGACAAAAAAACTGGTCCAGGAATGCGCGACGCCCTCCAGGATCTAGCAGGGGAAAAAGAGGTTGAACTAGTCTGAGCTCCAGGACACATTGGAATCCCAAGTAACGAGATGGTGGACGAGCTTGCAAGGAAAGGGTCAGCTCAAGCATACGTCGGACCGGAACCGTGTCTGGGATGTCAGATGAAATCTGCCACCAAGGAATGGACCCACACAAGACTAAATCAGGAGTGGCAACACACAGGGGACGCCAGGCAAGCCAACGAGCTCATCCAAGGCTTCCGCAAAACAAGAAGGGACTGGTTACTGCACAGGAAACGAACAGAGATAGGACCCCTAATAGGAGTCCTCACTGGACACTGCGCGCTCCAAAAGCACCTGACAAGGATGAAGGTAGTGCGGGACTCAACTTGCGGAGAGTGCTGGGAAGAGGATGAATCCTCACGCCACTATCTTGCAAGGTGTCCGGCCTACAGAGAAATCAGAGAGAGAATCTTCGGAGAGGAAGTGTTCGACCCGTAACACCTTCCGACGCTGAAATGGTCGGATATCGTCCTGACCAAAGGACGGGACGGTTCGACCATGGTGGAGTGGGAGCGTGAGGGGGAAGCTCTGGGGAATGGCAAAAAGGGCTCGTGTAGAGCCTAGTCGCCGAGCCCGGAGCTCCTCCTTATTCTACTACTACTACTACTACTCTCAAATATGAATAGATTTATTTATAAAAATGAGAGAACTTTACCGAAAAAATAAAAATTTAGTTCATTAACTAGTGGGACTTTGTAATATGACAAGTCCGTTGTAACTTCGTGTGCATTGTGGAATATACTATTTAGGCTAATTTAAATTCTTGCTGAAATTAGTGCACAGGCGGTTTTTAGCTACAGAGAAAAGGACTAAAAAAGGTTTGTCAAAAATCTAACACTTTTTTTTAAATATGTATTTTGAATCATGACATTGGACTCCTGGAAAAAATATTTCTTATGACGGTAGAACAGATAAAATCCTTTGTATGGACATTAATTAAAGGATTTTTCCTTTACTCTAATGGTATGGGTGACATTGGTGTATTTTTTAAATTATACTCTGTCTACTATGGATCAAAACCGCGTTAAATCACAAACACATTCAAGTGCTAATATTGATTAAAACTCTTGTTAAGTGTCACCATAGTTAATTGCAGTGCGACTATATATCTATTAGTACTAACACGAATAGCATTTAAATCCTAAACAGAAAGCCCAGCTTAGAAAATTATAACAAACTTACTGAAGAGCCCATTTGGTATATATATATATATATATATATATATTCAATATACAGAAATGGTCTTGCCAGAGATTTATTATATGTATAGATAACCTGATTTTCCAACGTTTACCTAGTACACGGCAAACATTTTTAAGCCAAAACGAGTTGACACCGGGAAGTGAATAATTTGCTCAATTCTAAGTTAATTTAACTTAATCTAGAGTGAAATTAAGGCAAGAAAGAGTGTTAACCTCAAAATTGATTTACTTTAGCTCATAATTTAGAAAAAAAAATCACTTAATTCCCATTGTCGGCTGGTTTTGACTCAACATTTGTGTCACATTGTCAAATTTTAACGTAATGGTATGTTAAATTATTAATAATAGTAGGCAAAGGATTCCCTAAATTCAGGTTGGTTAAATTTTGTAAATGCTCATTGTGCTGCCGCGCTTATAAAGAAATTCAAAGAAACAGCATTTATCCTGAGGAACCAGAATGTATTTTTTAAACAAGGATATTTGGAAACCCACGCTTTTCGGAGATAACAGATTTTAACAGTGAAAGGGTGGAGACAACCAAGTGTAAACTTCATGGTTCACTGAACATAGGTTAGTTTTATGATTCACTGAACACAAGCTAGTATATAAGGGCCATTCCACCGTCACAAATGGACCGAAACCCTACAGGCTTAAAGGTAATTTAGTAACAAAATCTTGAGTGCCTGTCACGTACAGGACACTTTTGGAAAATTAGAATGTCCTGAATGTGACGCGCCTTTTAGATTTTGTTACTAAATTACCATTAAACCTGCAGGGTTTCGGTCCATTTTATTATTTTCCTAACACATTAAACTACTACTACTACTTTTCTGAACAACAAGTATTTTTAAAAACACGAAAAGTAGAAAAAAATTCGAAAAAAATGTCTGTACGTGACCGTGGAATGGCCCATAAGATTAGGTAGTCTTAGTTTTTGTTAGTATTCACTTGATGATGATTGCAGATACATAAGCATTCGAAACGTTGTGAACAAGTAAAAATAAAGACAAGGGAAGTTCGAAACTCTAGTTTACTCTCAAGTTCAATATTGTCTACCACCCAGTGGCGTAGCTATCATCTAGCAACCCGAAGCAAAGCCTCGGGGCCCGGCTATGCAAGGGGGCCCACTGCCCAGTCAGTATTTCCAGTAAATAAAATTGTTTATGCACAAGCGGGCGATAAAGTGCACTTTACCGCCCCCATTTGCGAACGTAAAGTGGCACTTTATCGTTTTCGGGCGGTAAAATGGCACTTTATGGCCCTGGGCGGTAAAATAAGATTTTAACGTGTTTGGCTGACAGAATGAATTTAACCCTTTTTTTTATTGTTTTTTTTTTCAATTTAACCATATTTTACTATTATTTTTTAATTTTTATTGGAAAAAATAAATGAAAATTGAACAAAATTTTATTTTTCGCAATCTTAAATGCTACAATATTTTTTATATAGAACAATTAACAATACTTAATGGCGAGAAAGCTGTAGCTGATGAGGAAGCTGTGGCTCGAGCGTTTGCCACTGCTTGAATCTTATTTTTTTAATCTTTACTCTGGTTTGAACATGTTGATGTTAAATGCAGGACGTTATCTTGCATAAAAGATGCTGTTGTGTTCCCAACAATTTTTTTTGCTATTTTTTCTCTACTGATTTTGCTTTTCTCGATGTACCCCTCCGCCACTGAGCTAGACTTCCATCCGGTATGTAATTTGATGTTGGTAAGGCTTTCATCTGCTTCAGCAAGTAGTGTGGCTGATGTTCGCCGAAAACAGTGCCCTGTAAATTGGTCGGCATCAGGAAGATTTAAAAATGAAGCGATCTGCCTTGGCATCTTGCCAAAAGTATTTTTTCCTACTACTTGCGTTGAACATTTCATATTTTTGTAAAACACAAAGAGTCTTTTGTGGTCTATTGTTGCTGGTCGCAAGGCTAAGTATTTTCTGAATGTTCCCAAGAAACTAGGTAGCTCCTTTCGTCCATCAATAATCATAAACAGTCTGTCAATTTTAGTTTTCGACTCTTTGATTGTTACCATCACAGATTCTTCCAAGTCCTGAATATCCCCCGTAAAACAGGGCATAGACAACAATTTCATGCAAGTTTAAATGACTCTAATTTGGAAACCATAAGAAATAGAGTATTATTGTGTGGTATTGTCAAAAAGATATTTTTTTTAGAATTCAAAAATGTCAAACTATACAGGGTGTCCTATTTAAAAGAAAATTGACGTGTTTTCGGATTGTTTTATAAAACCAAGTACTAACCCGCTAGAAGCACCGTTCCGTTTAAAGAATTCACACTGTATAAAACTCTATTCATACTTGAGAGTAAACTAGAGTTTCGAATTTCCAATGTCTTTATTTTTTACTTTTTCACAACTTTTCGAATGCTTATATATCTGCAATCGTCATTAGGTAACATGAGTTCAGTAAATCATAAAAACTAACCTATTTTTAGTGAACTGTTTAGTTAACACTTACTTGATTCCGTCCTTTCGAAATTAAAATCTGTAACCTTTGAAAAGTATGGCTATGGTTCTTCTTTATGAATGCTGTTACTTTGAACTTCCGCTTGAAGAGATTTTCCTCCTTCACGACAATCTTTGCCTTCTTTCCATACCATATGATGTTGATTTTTCTAGCAATGTTAAGCTACTTTTGATCCGGTTGTGTTGCCTTTTGCGTTTGAGTTTGAGTTTTGCGTTTGTGTTCTGTAAGGCAAACTTCCATAGGTCGGCTGGTTTGTTCGATGTATACTTCTCTCCACATAAAACTGGTACAGCAGAAGGTAGCTGCAAAAATGATTTTTTATATTTTCCTATGTTCTACACTGACTTTTTGACTTTGTCATTTTAGGTTATATTTTTGGTATGTATAACTTTTCATAAGGAGACGGCTTGTTTATTTTTTACTAATTCAAAATATAAGACCACTAAAAATAAAAACCACATTTCAAAAAAGCAAAAATGTTTTATTAACTAAACAAAAGCTACACCGTAATTGGTCTATTCGACTAGCTGATTATGAAAGAAGCATGTCTACGATAGTAACCATAATAAATCGATTTCAAGAAGAAGGAACTGTCCCTTGAAAGGAAGGCACCGGTTTGACGAAAGTTACTAGCCCAAAACAATTAAAAGGCCAGATCAAGTTAACGAAATAAATAAAATAAAAAAAAAATAACAAAATTAAAAACATAAAAAAATACTTATTTTTAATAGCGCGTCATTGTACCGTTGGCTGCAATGATGTTTAAAGTCTTTTGGGCATTGAATTGGCTAAATTTTCAAATAAGTTTGGATTTTCAGCAATAACTTCCCTATATGCCATTACGATGAGTTCCATTAAATGTTCTGAATTCCTGGGAATGTTATTGAAACTTGCTAATTTCTTTGCGATAAGTCCCCAAACGTTCTCTATTGGATTCGCATCAGGGATTTTGGCAGGCCAAGGCAAAACTTTGACATTATTATCCTGAAACCATCGTTGCGCAATTCTGACCGTATGAACTGGACAGTCATCTTGTTAGAATTCAAAATAATCTGGATAAGGGACTCTCACCTCTGGAAGCATTACATTTTCCAGCATATTAACGTAAACTTCGGCTGTAAATCGTCCATTAATTCTAAAAAGAACGCCATGTCCTCTAGCCGATATCCAGCTCCAAACATTTACCGAAAATCTTCCCGCCCGGTCTTCGTTTTCAGCAATATATCGTTCTTGGCGGTCGATAAACCAGAATTTGTTTTTTATGTTGGACTTAAAGATCTTCTCATCTGTGAAAACCACCTACTGCCAAAATTCTTCGTCCCTCAGAGAATAAATGAACGCAAAAATTAATCGAGATTGCTTCTTTTCCTCACATAGTTTAGTTTTTTTTGCTGCAATGCGATACCTTGGCCTCGAACATTTAATCCTCCTACCTAATGTTGTTTGTGAAAAGTGATTGCTTCTTGGTCTTCCTCTGGGCTAGTAACTTTCGTCAAACCAGTGCCTTCCTTTCAGTGGATAGTTCCCTCTTCTTGAAATCGGTTTTTTATGTTTACTATCGTAGACTTGCTTTGATAAGATTTAAGCTTTATCAAATTCGGAAATATGAAGCAGCATTTTTTTAAATTTGGATGACACTGACATGCAAAACATGATGCTGTCAGGAGTCTGTAACATTGTATGTACATAGGAAGACAATGCCGTACTATAAAAATTTTAAAAATTAAACAGGCTGCTAACTTCTGCTGTACCAGTTTTATGTGGAGAGAAGTGTAGATATAGATCTATATTCTTCTTATCTTTTCTGCGATTCCTTTGATGTATGTGATTGTAAGTGTCGCCTTTCTTTCAGTATTTACGTCTGTCGTCATTTTTGTTGGTGTGGTCTGAAGAGTTTTATTGATCGTGTAGTTGGAGAAACCGTTCCTTCGCAGATCGAATCGAATTTTTGACTTTTTTTATTTAAAGCCTTTTCTGCATTGCATATGTAGGTGGCTCGATCTATAAGAGATTTTGGAATTCCTAGTTTTGTTCATAAATACGTGATAATGAATATTGTCCATTATGAGTTGGTTTGCAACATACGGAAGGGATTTTACGGTAGAATTCTTTTTGGTGACTAGAACCTCGAAAAAAGGAAACTGACAATTTTATTCTCTTTCCAATATGTCGTTCATGAATCTTCTTCTTCTTCAAAGGATTCCATAAAGATGTTGACCACCACCGGCAAAAGTGGAGATTCCATGGGTAGACCATTTTCTTGTAGAAAATATCTGTCCTTTTGCTGGAAGTAAAAATTCTACAGATAGCATTTCAACAAATCAATAATGGCATTCATATTGCTTGCTGAACATTTGTACGTTCCCTGCCAAAAAAAAACCACTTCAAAACTCTTAAAAACTGATCAAATGAGATAAGATTTTAAGAGATTTTATTGGGTTTAAGAGGCTTGACCTGGCAAAAATGTGTTCAAACTCACACGATTTCAAAAGATCGTAAAGACAATAAAATTTCATTTTTAAATGTTTTACAAGGGACGTTTTTAAAAGATTTTACAATATTTCTTGAGAAATATTGTGATTATATAAGTATTAAAGTGTAGAATATATACATGCAAGCACAACCATGCAGATTTGACAAGCAAGATGAGAATTTAAAAGATTTTATGAGCACCTATGAACATAAATTAATAAGAATATATAATAAAGATTCAACTGTCAAGATATTTTAAGAGATTTCTAAGTTTATATCAGAGACAGGAGATTTCATGAGATCTAGCAAGCAGAACTTTGATGAGATTTTAAAAGTATAAATGAAGGGATGATTTTAAAAGATTTTACAAGATTTTATTTTGGATTATCTTTTAAAATAAAATCTGTATGAAATAAAAAGTGTTTGACTCATTTTGTCCAAGATATTTATTGATTTGGCCCAAAAAATGTCAACTGCTTGGTCCATAAAGTTGTGCAACTTTTTAAATAATGATAAGTGTTCCACAGGCTTATCAATCACTTTTAATATGGATTCGTTTAAAATCTAAAAATTGGTGACTGTGAATGTTATTTCTCTTAAAATCTGCTAAAAACATGTGAATTTTTCCATGTAAACTTGTGACATCTGATGGAGGCTGGTTTTTTTAAACTGCTCAAAACTGCTGAAAACATGGGCAATCTCATGAAATCTTATTAACTTTATTTTATATTCCTTGTCAAAACCATTGAAACCCTATCAACTTGTGTCTCTTAAAATCTGCTCAAAACTGTTAAAAAAATGTGGATTTTCTCATGTAATCTGATGGAAGGTAGGTCTTTTAAAACTGCTAAAAACGTGTGTATTCTCATAAAACTTGTAAAATCTTATTAACTTTGATTTAAATTTTTGTTAAAATCTGCTCAAAACTTAACAAAACCAGTGGTTTAAAATACTGGTGAAATTTTATCAACTCTTATCATAAATTCTTTCAAAAACTTTTTAAAACTCCTAAAAACGGGTGACAGTGCTCATACAAAACTCAAGATGTTTGACGAGTTTTGAATCTCTTTCCAGCATTAAAAATTCAAGAGATTTCACCCGAAAGTGGTGTTTCATAAACCGCATGATATACCGACCAGAACTCGTGAACTTTCACTAGTTTTTTTTTACGAGGTTTGACGCGGTATTTTTGGCAGTGTTACTTGTTGATATGATCGTTTCTCTGCATCTGCATCTAGTCTTTAAGTTGCATCCGGCACCCGGTATGAACTCCGGTGTAGTTTGTTTCTTTTTGGCTCTCTACCCGGAACCGAGGCCTGACGTCAGCGGATTTGTCGTAGTGAAAAGCTCGACTGGTTGATGGACTAGCTCCAAAATCAGTTAGTGGAAACACGAATCTGCGTCTTGTTTTCAAATCGCACCCGGTATATATCCTTGTGGTACTCCGGTGTAAAGTTTACCTAGGCCGGCCGTAAGAAAACGGATTTTTTGTAGTGAAAAGTCCGACCCATTGAGGAACTAGCCCCGAAATCAGTTAGGGGTTAGGTCGAAAATCCAATTTTCTTTTTTATGTGAAAGCATTTCTAGCGTAAAGGCGTTATTATATTGCTTACGTAGTTAAAAAAAGTGTCGCAGGACTACAGTTCGTTCCATTTTTATTTAGACAAAACCTAACCTCAATGATTCACTGAACAAAACTAGGTTTGAAAGTTGATAGAAATGGAAACGCCCGGGATGTTGTTGTTGTTGTTTTTGTTACATTTGAAGTTTTCAGGTTAGGTTTTTTCTGACAGAAATTTTGCCAGAAAGAGTAATTGTACCACCAGTAAACCTAGTTTGACACGCATTCGTTTTATTTATTTATATATCATTATTTGCACTTTTTGACACTGACATGCTATAACAAAATATATCGTTTACTTTGACATATCGTTAGACAAGGCTAGCAATATAGACAAACATTTTGAACTGATGCATTCATGAAAAAAGATGCTTTTATCCTCAAAATTATAGATAAAAAATTGGTGCTAGAAAGCACGGATAGTCCACCATACAATCAATTATTTTTTGTTGAAAGGAAATAAAAATATCTCGAAAACTGCAGCTTTGAAAGATTTGAACCTTACAACAAAATTTTTGGGTAGTATTTACGAAAACCAAAAACCGCATATCAATAGCTGCTTTACTTTTAAAGTTATGATTTTCTTAATATATTTTAACGTTTCTTCAAATTACTCGAAAACTAAAGCTACCACGAATTTAGATTTTATAACAAAATTTGTAGTCCATATTTATGGAAACTTATATCTGAAAACCGTATATCGCTACTTGGTCTTGTTCCAAAGTTACAAATTTTTTAAATATTTCATCCCCCTTTCCCTCCCTTCAACCCCCCACTACCTTACCCAAAAATTAATCAGTTCATGGTCAGCCGATAGAACCAAATTTCTTTAAAATCGATTAAGGCGTTCTTGAGTTATCGTGTATAAAGGCAGACACCAGACCGACAGACAACTTTTTTTTATTATTAAGGTGTTTTGGAACCTTAGTAACTCATTTTTGATAAAATTAAGAAAAGTCATTTCACGATTTTAATAGTCCCCCATCCATATTGGTATAGTGGACTAAAAGGTGTGAAAAAAAAAGTTTTATGAAATTATGATAACAATATTATCAGTACACATGCTAAAAGTAAAGTTAAAGAAAACTGTGAGGCGCAGGTCCAACTGTAAACCACTGTCTTTTTAGAAAAAAAAAATTACCAAACGTCAAATCGAAAATTCTCGCTGACAGTTGACGTTAATTAAATCTGTATGAACTTCGGGAGGAAAATACTGTACTAAAGTTTTACTATAAAAGGTGGATTCTTTAAACGGATCGGTGCTTCTAGCGGCTTGGAGGATGAGGTTGTAAAAAAAGGTAAAAGCGAATCTTTAATGGTTTTTTTATGGACTCTCCGTCCATGATAAAAAAAACTTTGGGGCCTCCAAGTAGGGGCCCAGGTCCCATCAAGTAATTTTTTTTGTCTTTTATTTTAATTTAAAAATAAACTACATATTTCTTTATTTACTAAGTGGAATTAAGAAAATACCAGACAAGAACATTATTGGCGCCCCATTTAGGGGCCCTTACTAAAGGCCCAGGCCTTACCAACATTGAATTTCATGAGAAGGTACCACTTGTGGCACCTTTTTGGAAAGCTTGTCAGAAAATAAGCTTTACTAAATAATTTTTTTTAACATCTGTCAAGCCATATGTCGGTACGTTTTAAACAACTATTCCTTTAAATTTGGTTTTCTTTTGTGATGTTCTTGTTTAGTTAATTAATAATTTAATAAAATTTAGTTTTTTATACCTTCATCAAAAACATGATTTTAGTAACTGTTTGCAGATAACTAAAGCATGGCTTTTTGGTTACCGATGCAAAAAAAAACTTTTTTTTTATCACGGGTGCAAAAAAAGATTTCTGTCCGTTTTTTACCCAAAGTTAAAGAGAAATAGCGGAAAATAGTAATATTGAAGAAAATCTAATTATTCTTGCCTAAGAATTAAGCCATTTCCGCCAGTTTTCACCAAGTATTTACGAAAAAATCATACAAAAATATCGTCAAAATATCAAATTGTCAAAGATTAAAATGTCACAAGAATGAACGTCACCGAGTAAAAAAACACATCGCTATGGAGACGATTGTTATTTCATTTACCAACCGCCTTGATTTATAGTGTAAAGATGGTGTGTTGCAAGAAGTTCTCTTCGATCGAGATTTTTAAACGAATTTTCCTGTTTTTCTGGGATATTTTGATAAAGGTATTTAAAAAAATAGTGTTAACAACTCGCGGCTAAATTATGCTTTTTTTACTTGCGTTTTTAAATACATCGCTGCTCGTTATTTAAACCAACACTAGTTGATAAAACTGCTATTTCATTCCCAATGATTTGTGATTGTTCATCGCTGATATAGCAAGTTATAATTGCATAAATCTTTAGTAGTATTGAAAAAAAATGTCATTTTAGACCTTAAAGAATTTTGACACGTGGCTTGACAGATGTCAAAAAAAAAGTATTTAGTCGAATTTATTTTTTAAAAAGCTTTCCACAAAAACAGTTGGTGGGCTCTGACCCTCCAGTTGGGGTCTCAATTTTTTTTCATCATAGAGGAAAGTCCGTAAAAAGTCATTAAAGATTCTCTTTTACATTTTTTTAAAACCTCGTCCGTAATGCAGTTAGAAGCACCGTTCATTTGAAAGAATCCACCCTTTATACAGGATGTTCCAAATAAACGGTAGGAAATATGAAAAGGTTTAAATAAAAAAAAAGTTTACAAGATCCAGATGGTTCCGGAGAGAAAAAAACCGAAATCTTTATTTTCAGTTTGTAGTTTTCTGCGCTCTTGTTCTTAAAGCTGTCAAAAACCGCTTAAAACTTTCCACAGGCACTTTTTTAATTTGACATTTTAGTGTGAGTGGAGCCTTTTCAAGTTCATTTTTTTTTATGCACACGTGCTTTTTTTCTCCTGTCCTTTGGTTCATAAAGACGACAGATAATATTTAGCAACGCTATTTTTACATGATACCTTACGTTTTGGTTTAATTGACCATCATCAGCCCAATTTCAATTTTTGCTTTTTACTTACTAAAGCTATTTTGGAAACCGGCTTGCAGTACCTTGTTTGACATTTTGAAAATGAAATTTTTTTGAATTTTGCCTCATATTTAAAAAAGAGTTGGTACTTTGTACGTATTTTCAAAATATTAGGCAAAATTATTTTGTAAAACGTAAAAGAAACTGTCATTTTTAAAATGTCAAAAAAGATACTGCAATGGGGTTTTCAAAATATCTTGAGTAAATTAAAAGCAAAAATTAAATTTGGGCTGATAATGGTTAGTTAACCAAAAACGTCGGGGGACCTGTCAAAATAAGGTTGCAAAAAATTATCTGTGATCCTTTGTGAACCAAACGGCAGGGGAAAAAAAGCATGTTTCTATAAGAAAAAATGAACTTGACAGTGTTCCTCCCACATTGAAATGTCCAATCTTAAAAACGGACCTTGAAAGTTTACAGCCTTTTTTGACAGCTTTAAGAACAAGGGCGCAGATAAATAAAAAGTTAAAGTAAAGATTTTGATTTTTATCGCCTCAAGCATCCAATTGCGCAACCTTGCTACCGTTCAGGAGATTACCCCATGGTGAACATCGAATTTGGAACACCTTGTATACCGACATTTTTGTTTTATTATTTACGGATCTCTGTCCTAGGAGATATAAAACCTTTCATTACCCGTCAATAAATAATTAGATAAGAAAATCCATCCCTGTTCATCCCTCCGGAGGTTAAAATTGATTAAAAAAAAAGAGAACTGGTGGATGTCGCTCTGGTTCAATTGGCGAAAAATTGAGTTCAATTAGAAACTCTCTGCGGGTTATTATCGAGGACAGTGGCGCACTATCGCGCAAGTATTACTTTGCATACAAAAAAAATTAGCTAAAATCTTTAGCTACCACTAAGACTTCAACTGGCAATAGTTGAAGAAAAATTATTAGACCTGAATCAAGTTTTGTAGTCTGCAGGGCAGGAGTTTTAGATTTCTGGATCGTATGTATTTTAAATACGATCTTTACAATCTCAGTAGATTTCTGGTCACACATTCACTATTTAGTTTTTGTAAGAGAGCCAACCACCAGTTTCGAATACAGACATAGTAAACTTTAGGGGAAGTTTGCTTCGTAGTAGTTAGAATGATTATTAAGAGACAAAAAAATTATTCTTGCTATTTCCAAAACGTCATCTGAGTTTTTCAAAAATTTTAAAGCGCGCTTTTTTATTATACTGCTTTGCCAGTCACAGTTTTTTCTTTGGTTTGTTTGTCGAGCATGTTAAGTTTATGAATAAAAAACTTTTATTTTTTTTAAGGAATGTGATGTCTAGTACATATGTTTTTTATTAGAATTCTGATATATATAAAAAATTAATTGGAAAACAAAATGCTGGCCCGATATGCCGTTATTTATAGGATCTGATCTGGAAAAATTTTCTAATTTAAGAATAGAGATTCTTTTTTTTTGTCAGTCAAACATTACAATAGCTGAAGGTAAAATACGGCTCAGAGACGCCTCTATAGTTACCATTTTCAAAAAAGGCGATAAGGCCCAATGTGGAAACTAGAGAGGTGTATCTCTGCTTTCTGTTCAATCTGCCAGAGACACAGTGTGGATTTAGGCCCCATCGAGGCACAGCTGACATGATCTTCAGTGCCAGACAAATGCAAGAGAAATCTATAGAACAAAATCGCCCTCTCTTCATGGTCTTCATAGATCTAGTCAAAGCATTTTATTCGGTCAACAGAGAAGCTCTTTGGAAAATACTGGCAAAAGCTGGATGCCCTCAAAAATATATTCAAATTCTTAGACTACTACACGACAATATGAATGCAACAGTCCTGAGCAACGATGGACCAGGAGAGTCATTCCAGATTACGACAGGCGTTAAACTATAAACTATTCTCTATATTTTCATCTACATCTACCGCCGGGAGTGGAAATTCTATATAGATTCGACGGTGGCCTACTTAATCTAGGCAGACTGCGAGCAAAAACTAAGGTCTCGACAACCTCGGTAATCGAACTGCAGGACGCCGATGACAACGTCGTAATGGCCGATACAGAGGAAGGTCTACAACTTGTAATCAGCGCATTTAACCAAGCCTACAAAAGCATTGGCCTAGAGGTTAATCTTGCAAAAACGCAAATTCTTCACCAACCAGAACCAGGTACGAATCCCCAAGCTCCAAACATTTCCATAAATGGCCATCCTCTGCAGAACCTGGAACATTACCCATACCTTGGGAGCCACCTATCATCAAATGCAACTATTGACGCAGAAACACAGCATCGCCTAAAATGTGCTAGCGCAGCGTTCGGACGGCTTTCGGAGGGAGTCTTCAACAATCACGACATCAATGCGGAGACCAAGCTTCGTGTCTACAACACAGTTATAATACCAACTCTACCATACGGATGCAAAAGGTGGACCACATACAGAAGGCATATCAAACGCCTAGAAAAATATCACCAAAGTTGTTTAAGATGAAGACTGAGAATCAAATGGCAAGACCGACGAACAAACATAAGTGTTTTAGAAAAAGCCAGAACAACTAGTATAGAAGCCCTTATCTTCAAGCACCAGCTTCGTTGGACTAGTCACATTATCCGCATGCCTGAAACACGTCTCCCAAAGCAGATATTTTATGGACAACTGAAGGAGGGAAAGAGAAATCAAGGTGGTCAACAAAAAAGGTATAAGGACGTTCTCAAAGGCAATATGATGAAGGGTCACATCGATATAAACAACTTCGAGACCACGGCAAACGATAGGGCTACATGGCGCCGAACAGTCCATGAGGGAGCACAAACTTTTGAAGAGCAACGACGTAGACTAGAAACGGAAAAGAGAGAACGTAGAAAGGAGCGACAAAATGGAAGAATGGATGACCAACAACACCCGGCTGCTGCCGGAGACTGAGTGTGCCAGGACTGTGGAAGGGTGTGCGGCTCGAGAATTGGCTTACATAGCCATCAAAAAACGCACAACCGATAGCGACGATACAGAATAGAGGAAAATCATACTCGGTATCGAGGGATTGCCTATGATGATGACGGCTCGAAGCACTTTTTTAGTCTACCATACCAATATGAAATTTTGACTTTTCTTAATTTTATCAAAAATAAGTTACTAAGGTTCCAAAACATCGTATTCGCGGTGTCAAGATTTTTTCCTCTTTTTTATATTAACAAAAAAATTAGAAAAACAAATTTAGGTAAAGCCGTCCCCCGGATTTGTCTACTTGCGCCATTGTAAGCAGATTATCTAATCGAGACGAAACGCCAATGTTATCTCGTAGTTTTCAAGCCAATTACCAACAGCGAACTCTGTTATATTGTTTTTATTTCCAGATGGTTTTTCCCCATCCATTGTTTTTGTGCGGTACGATTGTTTTAAAAGAGAAAAACCACGCCATCATATAACTAACGAAGTAATTTTGTTGCAAATTGATGTTTCAAAAAATATTTCGTACAATATTGTTTACTTGCCGGTAAAAAATTATTTCATTGATATCAAAATTATACAGGGTGTTTCACAATTTATGTCAGAAACTTTTTAAAGCATATTAAGTGGCCTGCAAGTAATGCAAAAATATAGGATGGGCCAAAAAATATTGCACACTTTTAAATTTGCTATAACTTTTGAAACTTTTTTGAAAGACATGAGGCTTTTCCAATCCAGTTCAAAATTTGACATTTCGCAAAAACCCAAGATGGCGGACCGTTTTGAATATCGGGCACTGGGGAAAATCTATACCAAGGCATTACTTAATTAAATCGGTTAAGAGATAAGAAAACTATAAACCTTTGAAATAAGTGGTTTTTGCTTCCACATTGTCATTTGCAAAAAAAATCGAAGTTTTTGCATTTAATTTGCTTTAACTTTTGATCGGATTACTTGATTTTAAACATTTTTACATTTTTGGGTGAACAAAGCTTGCGGCTTTAATATTTTTCGAACATTTAAGATAGCGGACAGCTTTAACACGCTTTAACCATTGGGTAATTTCACTTCCCTAAAAAAGTAACAAAACAAACACTTGCTTAAATCAGTTAAGAAGTAAACAAGTTAGTGTCATCATTTCCAGCGTTTTTAATAAAAATTGTGACTTGTAATAAAAAATTGCTGTGGTTTTAAACAATGTGTCTCCTGATGATGCTAACGTTGTTAGTGAAACGCGCATCGAGTGCAAAAAAGTGTAGTTTTGGTTTGTGGAAAATAATCATTACTTTGTTATAGTGCAACCAAAGGTTCCAAACTCCCAACATAATAATTTATTGGTTTTACCTAAATAACAAGTGACATATTTTGAGCTCTATACTCCACAAAATCTGACCGAATTTTTCTATATTTTATACGACCCTAACAGAGCTATTTCTTTGATTAAATGTAAAGTGCACTAAACACTTTGCTTTTGATTTAGGTGAGGAGGCTCTTATAATATATTGAGTTTTTAATAAAAAAAACCTGTATAAAAATAAGTTTTTCACTATATTTTTTTTCTAGAAATAATGTGCTTATTAGCATATTACAAAGGCAAATTATATTAGTTTGGATTCGTTTTACTAAAAAACTTAATACCCAATTCTTTTGTATTTTAATAGACCCCATTCATCGCACCAACTTAGTAAGTCAGTTTTAAATCTAGTGCTAAAACCCAGATCGAATTAGAGACATTCGAGTTTGGAAGTATTAAGAAAGAATTTAAATAAAAAATGTACTTTTGCCAATTAGTTAAATACAAAAACCGTCAAGCAAATTTGTATCAAATTTCGCACTGTGAAAGTCTCGGAACCATTCATGTGGTTTTACATAATTTTTGACATATTTTGAATAATTTTAAACATTTATTTTTGACTTTAAAAAAAATATCGATTATTTTAAAAAACCAAATAAAATCAAGAGTGCCCGGTGAGCATATTGCGAAAGCGAAAAAAGCGTGATTTGCAAAGGGCTTATTTTTCTATTACCTATATTCTCTTCGGCGTTGAACATAAACGACCATTTCTGGTCCATGCGTTCTTTATCCAGACCGGTAGCTCGTATGTTAAAAAGCAGGGGGTCGGACATAACCCGGACCGCCACTATTTGCTGGGGATGTCTTCTGGGCGCAACGATCCAGGAGCGCCAAAATCACTAAAAACAACCCAATTAGAGGCGACAAAACTAGTTTTCTAGGCAATTTAATCCAATTGTTTTTAAATCGAGAATGCCTATAATTTAGCAAAATAATACGATGTAAAAACGTAAGTTCTTTCCCAAAATTTACAATAACAAATCAGTACTGGGTAAAAAATTTTAAAATAACAAAACTATGTAGCGGCAAAACTGGTCAAAATGTACTGGCCTAGAACCGTACAATTTTAAAACAAGTGTTACCGATGATAGTATAACACATTGCCGCTAGATGCGGTGTGACCGACACCATTTGGTTTATTATCCTGACAGCGCCTTATGTATTTTAGGTACAAAGAGCATTGGCCTCGCCTACGGTCGGCCAATTGAAATTAGGTAGATCCTATATAAGGGCCGTATTCAGAGCCTTGAGGATTCCTTGCCGAAGGCGGCCTTCGAGACGTCCTTCGATTTTTTATTCATAGTCCATTCCCTCGGCAAACACGCCTTCAAGAGAGAGAAAGCCAACCCAAACCAGCCCAACCCGTTCTGTACAATAAAAACAAGTGCGGCAAAAGCCGTTACGAAAATCTTGTCCACTATAGTCAATGGCATTACATCTTATTTGTCGCCTATGCACCGCCATCTAGCGGCAAAATATTATTATTACACAAGTTTTCATGTCCAGCTGTTGTTGGCTGTATACTGTGTCGCCATCTAGCGGGAATATTTTACACAGGATATCCTATTTTACGTTTATATGGTCTTGCCCTTGTATCGTTTTAGGCCAGTCCGTTATGATTTATTTCGATTTTGTGATAGTACGGTTTTTCATATTTCATCGCCCTAGATGTGAAGTAGTATTATGTGGAATAGTTCTATTCAGATCTATGGCGACGATTTATTGTTTTTACGTAGTACTGTTATGAAGTTTTTGATAAATTATGTGAACCCTTTAAATCATTCTATCAAAGCGGGATTAGTCCATGGACGTAAGCAGGTAAGGGCAGGATATGGGCTCCCTGGTGTCCAACAGATAGACAAGTACAGATATTTGAAAAGTTTTTCAGTTCAAAGTAGATTAGTTTAATTAAATATGCCTTCTGTCACACATATTTTCAGAACTTAAGAAGCATTTAGTTGTCTAAGGGTGAATTTGAATAAAAAATGCGCTTCTTCCAATTACTTAATCTAAAAAACTGTATAATTTGTATCAAATTTTGTAAGGTAAAACTTTAAAGACTCATCCCGAAACCATTTCAGGGATTTTGTATAATTTTAAGTTCTTCACATAATTTTACGTATCCTAAAAATGTTTAGTTCACGGTAAGAATTATCGATTATTTTAAAAAACTTAATACATGTATTTTTTTGAAAAACCACGAGAATAGTCTGAGGGGGATACCAGAAGCCTTTTCATGTGCAAAATTTTGTTAATTTTTGATATGCAGTTTATCTGTTTAAGTAAACGAAAACTTAATAAGTAAATTAATACCAGAAAAAGATCTAAAACTGTCATCAAGCACTTCCTGCCTAAATTGCAAAAATTTTCGCCTGCGGCACTAAAACATGCTTAATATTTACGATTGTAGTTTAATTTTAAACAATTTTGGAAAAAAATTGTTGTAATAATATTGTTTATTAATTTGAGGGTCCTAAAAACAATACAAGAAAAAAGACGATATCTATCTTACCTCCAAAGTCAGAAGATTTAGAACATGTTAAGGAAACTCTCGGTTCTCTTAAATGACCAACGTTTTGACCTTTTTTAAGACGATTTAGTAAGTTACCGTTTAAGAAAAGTTTTTCTTTACTTGTCCTAAATCCGCTAATTTGAAGATATTTTGACCATTAAGGACGCTAACCATTTACATAATGACACCTATCTTTTTTTGATACATAAATCTTATTATGATCATCTTTTTCTGCATTCGGTTAAGAGGTTTTAGGACTAGAGAATGACAAAGTTTCTTTATATTTTGCTGACGTCATAAACAAATTTAGACACAGACCCATGCACAGATGCACAAACCCCCTTTATGTTTTAAACAAAATCGGTCGGTCCTATTAACGGAGCGTGTAAACATTTTAGCTTTGGCATCACGTTAAAATTAGCAAAACAATTTTTATTGTAAATGAGAAGAAATTAGAGTTCCTGCTGTGCTTAGTTTGACGCACATTGGAGAATTATTAATCCGTTTATTTAGCAAAAAAAAGCTACTTCAGTTTACAAAAAAAAATATATTACATACAAGAAAGTCCAAAAATAGTCCACCGAGGTATAAAAATAATAGAAATATAAAAATAATATCAACAATGAAAGTTAATAAAATAAAATAAAATACACATATCCAACAAACAAACAGTGAAATAGAATACAAGATAAAATGACACAACATAAGAAAAAATAAAAAACCCAACAAAACCAACAAACAATAAAAAGCAAATAAATTAAGGAATGATTTAAATTGAATCATTTACTAAAGTGAAAAGTGAAAATGTCTAAAATTCACAACGAAAAAGCTACTGCAATCCGCTATTAATCTGCAGAATGCGACAAATTGTACGTTTACCATTAATATTAATAATATGTAGCGAGCAGCAAGTATAGTGTTATAGTAATGTATTGTTTATTAAAAAATAAAAAAAATTAAAATTTTGTTTTTACGTTTTCCTCAGGCTAGTAGAAAAAACAGCGTTCCTAACACGTGGTGAAAATGTCTTTTCCGCTCTTGATTGCATGGCCGAACTCCGCTACGCGTCGTTCGGTCAACTGCAATCGCGTGCGGAAAAGTAGCACTTTCAGCACTAGTTAGGAAATATACTATTATATCAACCGGTAGTGTATTGAAAGCATCCAGGCCCTTGAAAAATACAGAATTCGTTGCTAATTTTTTATTTCTGCTTGCAACATAGAAATTATTTCTTTATCTGGTGGCATAACCATGAACTTCATGATTGACCGTCATTTTGTTTCTGAGGTACGATGGAGCCTGACCCTTTTTAATTTTAAAAATAAAAACCAAAACAACAAACCTCAAAAACTCAACAACAGCAACTATTGCAGCTGCCTTAATATGGCCACAATAGGGGTTTGTTTATAAAATTATACGCATTGGTCTATTTTGCATTTTTTGCAAACGATCAATCTGATTTTGCTGTAACATATACAAAATCGTAGAACAATAATTGAAATGTGGTAATTCCAAAAACTACCAACTTTGACCACCTTGATAAGCTAACGTAACATCTTGACAGATGATTGATTGCAAACCTTATCTTAGAGATAACTGAGCTACAATGATCTTTGAATACCGGAACGGGTAAGTCGAATTTGCATAGATCAAGTTGGTAGATACTAATATTTTTGACACTCATGACGAAAGCGCTGCCTTCAGTTATAAAATCTTGAGACCAAATAATGAGAAAGTTTCTTATATTTTTCTGATGGCATGAAAAAAGTTTAGACACAGACCCATGCACAAGTGCACAGACCCCCTTTATGTTTTAAACAAAATCGGTCGGTCCTACGGAGCGTGGTTTGGCATCATGTTAAAATTAGAAAAACAATTTCCAGCTGTTCTTAGTTTGACAGATATTGGAGAGTTATCGAAACGTTTAGGTCGAATCGGCGTAGGTCAAGGTGGTACTATCCAGAATAATAGTGAAAACTGAAAATATGAAACTGAAACGAATCGCACCCCTGCCTGTTTTTCTTGAGAAGAAGTCAGAGGCATGCAACCACATACACCCGCACTTTCTTTTCATCAATTTTTTTCTATATAATTTTTTTCTTATTTTCATATTTTATTTTTTCTCTCCTTTTTTTTTATTTCTTTTTTTTTCATTGACATTTTTGTTAAATATTTTTAATTTTTAATTTTTTTTTAATTTTCTTTTATTATTTTTTTTTATTATTATTTTTTTTAAAAACACGTACTATTACGCGCTACTAACTTGTTGATTCACGTCTTCATCTACTTCATCTAGATAACTCCATTTTTCAACAACCCAAAATCACTGCATCGACGAACAAAAGTTTCTGTTACTATTCTGCTAGGTGGTTTTACCTGTGTTCCTTGCTTTAAATAATCATAAGTCCCATCAAAATTGGTCCACTCATTTTTGCGTGATGCTGGAACAGACAAACAGACAGACATACAAACAAATACACAGATAAACAAACAGACAGACAGACGTCTTTGATCAATCTTTGATTGCGTGCACGAAAACATGTGCCACAATTACTTCCCCTGTTCCCCCCGCAACTGCACTTTTTGGAGCATTATAACACCGTTTTTCAACCAAACTATGGTTTAACGGTCGCGAATATTCGGTTCCTTCCGTGCGTTCGTTTCTATAAAGCTCAGACTGCCCGTCATACTGAATGTCGTGCCGCTCATGTTGCTATATCTTTTTTTTATATGGCAAGTCACTAAAGTTTTATCAAAATTATGCTCGAACACGGCTCGGCCAGAATTTACAAAAACGTTACCCCAGATCAAAAGGCAGTCGTGCGGTTTTAACCAACTTTCGATTTATTTTTAATATAAGGGTTTGTACGTTATGGTTATACTCTCTCTTTTAATATTTTTTATCGATAATATATGTTCACTTACTATGATAAATAATAGACACTTAAAGTTAATTTTCGGTACTATCGGCATTCGCATGCTTATCTCTATCGAGTTGACCTATCGAGCAACTATACTTTTAAACTAATGGGGAATGTGGGACAGCTCCAGCTGATCAAATGCGTCAAAACATCATTTCGTATGCAGGAACGGTCGTAATGTTACGACTCCCTTATCGTACAGTTGGTTTCACATAAAATGCGTACATGAAATACCAAACTACGTTTTTTTTCAGAGTATTTTTAGTATGTACCTGGGTCACTACCTGCTAATTTTAGTTAACGTAAGATATTTCTATTATTGTTATAGTTTACCTATTATTTTTTTAAAAATTTAATTAGCCTAATTATATTAAAAACTGCAACTCTTGGAGGATTATTTATTATTTTGTCAGTATCTAATTTACACTTCTTAGCAATAGAAAATAGTATTTTTAAACAAGGCTAAAGAATAACTCTTTGTATACACGAGCAAGGCAAGTTCATGGACTTAGTAAAAGCGAACTACACAGAGTTGTTTATGCATGCGTTTTCAAAAACAAACAAATTATTTTAATTTCATGTAATATAAAGATGAAAAGAAAAGAAAAACTAATATTTAATGGCGGCTCCACTTTTTTCAATAACCATTTCCAATCGACGTGGCATGGAATAAGCCAAATTTCGACAATATTCTTCATCGTTAGAAACCAAATCCCATGCATTACGTATAGCGTTTAAAAGTTCTTCGGCATCTTGGGGCCTCCAATTATGATCATATATTATTTTGACTAATCTTCCCCAAATATTTTCGATGGGCTTAAAGTCGGGACTGTTCGATGGCCAAAGCAGCACTTCTATATTCTGGTCTTGAAACCAGCGATGCACAGCATTAGCTGTGTGAACAGGACAATTGTCCTGCTGAAAAATTATTTAATTATTTGGATATAAAAAATCAACTGACGGAAGCATTACCTTTTCTAAAATTTCCAAATATCTCACTGCGGTAAATCTTCCTTCAATTTTGCAGCAAACACCTAACCCTCTAGCAGACATCCAACCCCACATATTCATTGAGAAATGTCCTGCTCCATTAACCTGGTGGGTATGTCGCTCAATAAACCGACTTCGAGGTGGGTGATATACTTTTACTTTTTGGCTATCCGAAGAAGATTGAAAAATTTTCTCATCAGTAAAAAACACCCTGTCCCAATATTCATCATCCTCTGCAGCGTTATTGAGAGCAAAGATCAGTTGGGCTTGTTTTTGTTGCTCTTTCAAGAAAGGCTTCTTTGCTGCAATGTGACATTTAAGTTCAGAATTTTTCACTCGTCTGCAGGCTGTAGATCGGGAACCCGGAAAACCAGTTGTGTTGATGGCTTCGACAGCTGTGGAAAATGGGTTCTCTCGCAAATTATTCAGTAATTGTCCATCCTGTTCCTCTATACTTACCTTATTTTGCAAACTGGTACCCCGCTTTCGCTGCAAAGACTGATGTTCTTGCCATCGTTTCGAAATTCTAACCACAGTGGCTTTATTAATATCAAAATTTTCGGCGACTGACCATCCATCTTGCAGTCGAGTTATTATCTGCGATTTTGTAAAGGCTGAAAGTTACGGAACCACAACCACTAAAGTCAAAAATTATTGACATTGATTGACTTAAATCAAAAATAAAATATGTCATGGTATATGACGGGTGCAAAATGATTAGTGTGAAATGGCGCATCTATACGAAGAAGAAACGTTGTATTTTATCTGAAATTAACTATACCTAACGAGGTTTTCATGCATTTAATCAGCTGGAGCTGTTACGCAATCATCATGATTTTAAAAGTGCACCTGCTTGATTGTTCGACTCGATAGAGATAAGGATACGAATACTGATAAAACTGAAAATTTTTCTTTAACAGTGGGATTTACTAAGATCTAAAATAGTACCCCCCACAGGTCTAAATATTTACACCTGTGGGGGGTACTAAATTTTAAAACCAATTTTCAAAAAACACTTACCCATGCTTTATTTTCTCAAAATAACACCATATTTTAGAAGAAATTGCCCAAAAACTATTTTTTTTTGACAGGTTTCAAAATGCCAAACGGCGAATACGCCAAAAATTTGGCACATTATAGCTTCATTATTTGTGTTTGAGGTTATAAGGTTGGTGATTTTTAGACCACCTCAGGGGGATGGTTTAAATTTATAGCCCTCAGAAAGGATTGTTTTGTGGCATTTGGTAATAAGTTCGTTTATAATTTCTCTAAGTAACCGTTTTTACCAGGATTAATTTACCTTATTTGATATCCCAAGTTGTTCATTACCCAATAAAACACCTCCTATTTTATCCAGAAAAACGCCATATTTTGAACCCGTTTTCAGCACACAAAATATATTTA
This sequence comes from Oxystoma pomonae, assembly GCA_963921995.1. Taxonomy (NCBI): domain Eukaryota; kingdom Metazoa; phylum Arthropoda; class Insecta; order Coleoptera; family Brentidae; genus Oxystoma; species Oxystoma pomonae. The sequence continues at coordinate 44,288,344 of OY998170.1, forward strand.
TGAGGGCACTACGAGGCAAAACAAACATAAGTGAAGTTCACTGATTATGCACGAAAAATATACCAACCAAAAAACTCTAAAGCAACTATATTAATTTATTTACAAACTGAAAGTAAAACATTGAGGTTATCTAATAGCTCACGGTCCACTCATTTTAAAGCTGTAGCTTTCATCAGTAGAGGTTGGTGCAAGCCAAGGTGCAAGCAGAGGTAAAAGATCCGAACTCACTGTTTGTGATTGAACGCAGCATATTTTTAAACTGACATTTCGACAGTGACAGAAATGTAAAAAAAACCTGCAATTAAGTTTTTTAATACATTTCATAAATAAAAACACCTTTTAAATAAATACAAAATTAATCTACTCCTTATTTTGTTGTGTTGTGTGACATCAAGTATTAATTGGAAAAATTAATTAACAAGGGTAAGTTTTAATTAAAGTGACATATAACCTCAATGTTAATTTATTCTACAGAGTGTTTACTATTTAAATTCCGCATGGGTTTAAATTTTTTAATTTTCTTTTTTTCTAAATTGAAAATTTCCTCTTAAATCCAACAAAAGGTTGTTTTAAGATGATTATTCAGTAAACAAATTTATTAAAATTTTTCTTATGAATCAAACTACGTCAAAAACTCAAGGAGGGTTCGTCTAAAATGCTGAAAACCAAAAATTTCACTTAAACTTAGGACCGTTTTAAAATAGACTAAACCGTTTTAGTAAATCCCTGTAAATGTCTACTTAAAGTAAATATTTCAACGCATCGGTATCGGTATACCTAACTCGTTCAAAGAAAAGTCAAAACTCATACTAAACTCTCAAAGCTCACAGCACATTTTTGACATATTTATGACATGTTTTGAACGAGGCCCGCTTGTTTGGCAGATGAGGTGACAAACCAACTGATTACAATGGTTACGTTCGTGGGTCCGTAACGTGACGTAATCTCTCCGTACGACGAGTGTAATCAGCTGTTCCGTCATAGCATCCGACAAGAGAGCGGACATCGTTCGAAACTTGGCATGAACAAGTCAAAAATGTAGTGAATTTTGGCTTTGTTTTGAACGCGTTAGGTATACCGATACCGATGCGTTGAAATATTTACTTTAAGTGTCTATTGAGTTTTATTCTATAATAACTTTTAATTACTTCTGTTCTCTCACTGAAAAAGAGATTTCGTCAACCTGCGAATGTAATGAGTTTTAGTTAAGTTATTTTTAAGACCACAGAGCTAGTAAAAGATCTTTTTGAGTTTTAATGAGAAATGTGCGGTAAGTACCTATACTTATATTTCGTTTAAATTAGATTTCCTCAAGTGGGCATGGTATATTAAATACATTGAGGAAGGCAGTTAAAAATTTTTCCGAGGAAACTGGAATATTGACAGGTTATTTCCCTACAGTAGTTTGTTGAAAAATGTTTTGCTTTTGAGAACACTTCTTGGATTAAATATTATGGATAAAGGTATTATTCAAAACATCATAATTTTCTTATTTATTAACCGATTTTAGTGAAACATATTTTGATTTATTTTAAGTATAAGTATTGTGTATCAAAAAAAAATTGTTTCAAACATCACTTTTTTACCTGTTTTTTGTTGCTTGTTGTTTTAAGCTGTGTGTATTTTATAAAACAATACTCTTAAATGAAAAATAGGACTCTCAAGTAAAATGCAGGCACTCTATGAAGCCAAACGCCGTTTAAAATTAGCACTCGTATTCTTGTCGCTGCTAATTTTAACCCGTGGTAAACCAAAAATAACCCGCTGGCTTCCTTATGTTTTAAGAGTACATCAGACGTAAATTTCGCATGGGATATAAATTGCGTCGTGCGATGTGCTTCTTGGAAATGCACACACTTGTGCTTTTTATTAAAGTAGGTCTTCCCGGGATGCACAAGTAGTCAACAAAAACCGTCTACATATTTGAAAAATTTGATTAAATTTTTATTTGTAACTTTTTGCCATCTCGATATTTTAAAATAATATACTATTGTTTGACTTTATTCAGTAAATATGTCCGTCTATTTCTTTAAAATTCTCTAAAAATATGTAAGATTTTTTAAACTTTTATGACATGACACCATGACTATATTACAATCAAAAGGAGAAAATCTAAGAATTGCTCAAGTTTTTCATAAATATATCAAAGACTAAAACACCCACTTAATAACGGTTTCCATTTCCAGAAAGCCAAATCACTGGTTTATTTAACAAGGTATTCGTTTTTGTTTAAAAGTAAGTGGTACGAATACAGTAGCGACTCGTTTTGGAAAAATGTTAAAATTTCAGCTTTTTCAACTTCTTTGCAAGTTACTTTCCTTTGTTCTGGTTTTTAGGTTTGAATTCCGAAATTATACTTAGTGACTTTCAAAATTGATCCATTATCTTATCTTTCCTTCCTACAGCTATTATTTTTTGCAAGTGTTCAGGTCTCCCTGTAAGAAAAGCTCCCTCCTAGGGGTGTGCAATATATTTTTTTGGTATATTGGTGTGGCACTTCAGACAATAGCACTAACCAGAAAAGAGATGTGATGACTCCATTCAGCTATTATTTTTTGCAAGTTTTAGGGCCTCCCTATAAAAAAAAGCCCCACCACCTGAGCATCACAATATTTTTACTTAATTCGTATAAATGTAATCTACAGTTTCATACTAGTTATAATGCAGATGAAATCATACACCTCAATTGCCACCACCTCTCTATATATTCCCTCATGTGATAAAAAAAAATAATCAAGTGACAAAAAATTCAATGTAAATCAGATTTTATTTTTAAGTTTTAGGACACTAGTATAACTTCAACTTCAACTTAATTTTATTGTTTCTAAAAAAATATAGATTTCTATAACAAGTGAGTTCAGTTTAAAAAGAAAAAAATTAACGTCAACACGTCTCTTAAACCAAATTTACAGACAAAGAAAAACCAAAATTAAAGAGAAAATCACAATATGAGTTATAAACGAAAAACTAAATTTATTATAAAAAGGATTGTTATACGTTTAAGAAGATTTTGATAAGAAAGAAACATTTTTGACGTTTATTTTTGAACAGGTAAGTATTATATACTAGTATAACCAATGTATTATTTTTCTTATGTTTTGAGTGCTGTTTCTATCATTCGGGAAGTAATCTGTAGTAATTTATTAAGGGACGGGCTTGAGGGCTTGCCCGAGAGCGGATTCCAGATGGCAAAAAATCTAAGAATGATTTTCTGATTATTTCACCATCGCGAAATGAATTTTGAAGATTATTTACCAAATTAAAAAAAGAACAACACAACAACAAACCAAACTCAAACGGTGGGATTTACTAAAAGGGTTCAGTCTATTTTAGAACCGTCCTAATTTTAAGCGAAATTTTTGGTTTTAAGCATTTTAAACCAACCATCCTTGAGTGTTGGACATAATTTGATTTATAAGAAGAATTTTAATATATTAGTTTATTAAATAATCATCTTAAGACAATCTTTTGTTGGATTTAAGAAGAGAGTTTTAATTTGGAAGAAAAGAAAATTAAAAAATTTAAACCCACTTAAATACCAGTTTTTTTACATTTCTGTCACTGTCGAAATGTCAGTTTAAAAATATTAGCGCTGCGTTGAATCACAAACAGCGGGTTCGGATTTTTTACCTCTGCTTGCACCAACCTCTACTGACGAGAGCTACAGCTTTTAAATGAGTGGGCTTTGAGTAAGGAAAGTTTTTTGTTTGAGCTTTTAGATAACCTCAATGTTTTACTTTTAGTTTGTAAATAAATTATTATTGTTGTTTTGGGTTTTTTTGTTTGGTATATTTTTCGTGCATAATCAGTGACCTTCACTTATGTTTGTTTTGCCTCGTAGTGCCCTCATAAATATATTTTTTGTGCTGAAAACGGGTTCAAAATATGGCGTTTTTCTGGATAAGATAGGAGGGTGTTTTATTGGGATATTAAATAAGGTAAACTAATCCTTGTAAAAGCGGTTACTTAGGGAAATTATAAATAAACTTATTACCAAATGCCACAAAACAATTTTTTCTAGGGGCTATAAATTTAAACCAGCCCCTGAGGTGGCCTAAAAAATCACCAACTTTATAACCTTAAAAACAAATAATGAAGCTATTATGTGCCAAATTTTTGGCATATTCACCATTAGCCATTTTGAAACCTGTCGCATTTTCTTTTAAATATGGTGTATTTTGAGAAAAAAATAATCGATAACTTTGTGTCTTTTCTATATGGGTAAGTGTTTTTTGAAAATTGGTTTTAAAATTTAGTACCCCCACAGGTGTCAATATTTAGACCTGTGGGGGGTACTATTTTAGATCTTAGGAAATCTCACTGTTCGCCACATCAAACGACACATGAAAAATAATAATCTGTTGGTACAAACGTATAATTTTGTTGGTTTTTATGTATAGCCAACATTCTGCATATTTTTCTGCCTAAAGAATAGTATTTTTGAGCAAAATTTAATAAATTCTTTTACTTTTAATACCAATATGGTCATCAAAATGGGTTCCACTTACATTATAAAAGCAAAGTATTACAAAAACCAAGCCAGCTAATTTACACCAAAAAGGTGCTGACAAAATGTTTTCACAGCTTTACTTTGGTCATAAATTCTAATGTGTACAATGTGTGTTACTTGGGATGATTTAAGCAAAAATTAGTGGTAATTTTGACGCACTTAATACAAACAGTGAAGACAATAGGGTTATATTTAACAAAAAATTATATTTAACGTTAATGTTACTCTGACCAAAAACTATTTCTGCGGACATTCGGTTATCGTTATTAAAATAAAAATAAGCACAACAATAGCGATAACCTCTCTGTAAAATGTACTAACCAAAAAGACCCTAATATATATTACCATTTTACGCTATTTTTCTTCGAATTAAGTGAAAAAGATGATGTGAATTTTTTTCGCACCTGTGATTAAAGCTTTTTGGCATCGGTAATCTGAAAAACCATGGTTTGATTATGACAACATATACTAAATTCCTGTTTTTGATAAAGGTATAACAAAAAATTATTTGGTAGGTATGACTTTGTTTCAAATGCGTTACGTACACACGTATGTACGTGTAATTATTAGGGATAGACACTTACATTAAATATTTCAGCGCATCGGTATCGGTATACCTAACGCGTTTGAAATTGATTAATACGTAGCAATAAATAATAATAATAATTATTACTATAATTAAAGCCAAAATACACTACATTTTTGACTTGTTTATGTGATATTTCGAACTGCTTTGAATGCTTGCTTTTTTGAAGGGTGCGTTGCGTACGTTCATGGTTCCGTAACGTTACGTACATCCCTCCGTACGCAACGAGTGAAATCCGCTATTCTGTCATGGCACCCTCAAAATAGCGGGCATCGTTCGAAACATGGCATAAACAAGTCAAAAATGTAGTGTATTTTGGCTTTGTTTCGAAGCGTTAGGTATATCGATACCGATGCGTTGAAATATTTACTTTAAGTGTCTAATAGGCCAAGTATCAGTAATGGTTTTCTGATCCCTTTCGAGTCGACCAATTAACCAAAGGCACTTTCAAGTTTCTAGTGAATGAGTGACAGCGCCAGCCGATCAGTATAACAGTTTTTTGTTTAACGACCGATACTGTACGTGAAAAGGGAGTAGCGTGACCTAAGTAGTTTTCAAGCATCGTATTACAACACAAGCAAACTAAAAGTTTAATTAGCTTCACCTATTTGGTGGATGTTCCAAATTCGATGGCGAACCATCAAGATATTCTAAACGGTAAGAGATACCTACGAAAAAGTTTGAATTGAAGCAAAGTGGTGCAATTTGATGCTTTGCTCAAAACTGAAGAAAAAAAATCTAGGTCATTCCGGAGAAAAAAAAAAGAATTTTTATGTGTCTAACTTTTTTCCTAGGTTTAAGCAAAGCATTAAATTGCGCAACCGCTTTGGAAATCTCCATAGAGCTATTGCCTGGGCTTTTCGGAAAAGAAACAACTAAAAATGTACCGAGGCGTAAAACTGCACTTTAATGCCCGCATTTTTAAGCGTGAAGTATTACCTAGGGCGCCTTTTATAAGTTCTAAAATTGTTATTCCGTGCATTCGTTTAGTGTGGTTTTAACTGACTTGTGAGCTTTAACGCTGTAACAGCTTTCGGCTAACGTCTCAGGCTGTTTATTTACACACTGCAGGCGTTTTATGCTGTACTTTTTGATCCAGATGCATAAATAACTATTTTAATGACCTTACTGTCATTCTTCATAGTGGCATTGACCATGCACTTGGGCCTTAAAGAAACAAGCCTTAGGCGCTATAAAATGAAAATTGAACTGACATCTTGTTTGTGTAATAAGAATTTACTTTGAATTTTGTTGGTTTTGACTAAATAACCTTAGCAAGAAAGTGTATATTTTAAATTTTCAAGTAGCAATTATTGATTAATGATGCAATCTCATGCGTGTAAACATGTTAAAAAACTTATGCAGAAAAAATTCTTGGACAACAAATTATAACTTTTTTTAATACCGATAATGCCAGGTCCACAGATTTGCTTTTTGCTGCTCGACGCTATATACCTCTTTCTCTAATAGAGAGAGACGGAGAGAAGATTTTGGATTTGACAGCTTTTGCCGCCAAGAAGTAGGATCTCGCACAACTTTTTTGCGTTTTTTATTGAAGATGATGGAAATGTTATCTCACATTGTTTATTATTTTTCGTTTCTCAGTTTTATTTATAACATGGGGAACGAGATGACTTTGTTAATGTGGGGGAGGCTAAATAAAATCAAGAGAGCCATTTTGCTATATTTAATTGGTCAGAGGATAACTGAAAGTAAAGTTATTCTTCATTCTTCTTTCATGCCCGCGCAAAAACTGCTCGCTTTTTTACGCCAAACTGTGGACAACAAAAAAAAGCCGCTGACTTTTTTGCTTTTTTTTATAAAACTAGCTGCGAAAAGGAAATCTTAATGCGAAACTGTCCGCAAATAACTAAACCATGACCATGACCATGAGGTTTTACAACTAGTTGCTAAAATAATATTTTTACAAGCGTTGGTTTAAATAACGATTTTACCGCGAGTTTTAAACAAAATTTTTTATATACTTATAATACTTTTAAAAACAAATCCTAAGAAACAGCAAAAAAACCTACAAAACAAGTCTCGAACACAACATCCACTGAGAGAGCTTGCCATTTTTAGGCATACTATGGATCAAGGGCGGATGTGATTGAAACACTCAATGGTTTCTATGATAATCATATATTTACTACGTTTTCATCTAGAACTGAACACGTTTTCAATACGATTCACTTTCAAACTTTTCATAAAAACACAGCGAATCGGAGTATTTTTTTGTTGGCCCTCCCTAAGTTTAATATCGCTTCTTATTAACTAACCTCAAAATGCATCAGGCAATTGTCAAAAACTCAAATCATGTTCAAAACGCAAACAAATCAATCCTTGAAAACCGAAAAGTTAATCGAGTTGGAAACGCATTCAATTCCACGCGAAAACGTAGACCAATTTAATTTCTGACACTTTATTATTTTGTCATATTTTCAGAATTACATTTTTGTGATTACTTGAAAAACACTTAATAAAATGGCTGAGTTTTTAGTTATGAATAATTAGAATTTCTTAATATTACCATTTAACGCTATCTTTCTTCAAATTTGGGTAAAATAAGTACGATAATTTTTTTTCGCATCCGTGATAAAAAAAACAGTTCTTTTGCATCGACACCAAAAAAAGACATAGCTTTAAAAATATTTCCATGCTTTTTTTACCCAAATTTAAAGAAAAATAGCGTAAAAAATAGTAATTTTAAGAAAGTCCAATTATTCTTCCTCAAAAATTTGTATTTTTTTCGTATTCACAAAAAAATCATTTTAAAAAAACGACAAAGTAACAAAGGTCAGAAATTAAAATGACCGACAATGTAAGGTTACCATAGAAACCATTGTTGTGTCATCCTTGACCGCCCTTGATTTATAGTATATAAATGGCGAGCTCTTGTGTTCGAGTTTTATTTTGTACCCTTCCGGCCACATAAAATGCGTACGCCGATTTTATATAGTGTATTATGGGCCTCGCAACTCAGTAGCCTTTTAGATACTTCAAATTGACACAAAATGTCACCGTTAGATTTTTTTGTTGTCATACGCTTATATTTAAAAATGCCCCAACTAAACGAATTTGAAAAAGCCCCAATAGACGGTGATTGGTCGGTTCGACGAGTAGCGGCCCATTATGGACGAAACAAGGCTACAATTGTAAGAATAAGAAGAAAGTATCAAGAAAAAGGAACACTTTTTTGAAGATCGCCCATTTGCGATGGCCTAAGAGGCGAAAATTGAGGCACTGGATCCATAAGAACGACGCGCAGACGGATAAGGCGTTCTAGGCTTAGATGTCGCGTTGCTGCCAAGAAAATCCTACTTAGTGCGGAAAAGAAGTTAATTTTTGCACTAAACTATTCCCTACTAGTCCCACAATGACAGCAAACAAATTTTGGTATATCGCCCGCCACGAACACGCTATCTCGAAAAATATATTGCTGGACACGAAGACCGGGCTGGATGATTTTCCGTGATTGTGTGAAGTTGGATATCGGCGAGAGGACATGGGGCTCTTTTTATAATCCATGGAAAATTTACGGCTGAAGTTTATGTTGATATGATGAGAAATATTATACTTCCAGAAGCAACCATTCTTCATCCTGGGGAGGTTAAAACCCCCCAGGAGGTCCAACCCAATCTACAATAAATTAATCATAATCAAGGGCCCCAGGGAGAGCAATAGCTTCACCATTTTTTTGACCCTTTACTCTGGTTTGTGACGTGTGTTTGGTGTAGTGTCTTCAATTTAAAAAATGTTGCCTGCGGCGGTGCTGCATCAGCATTCAAAACATAATAAATGATATTCTTAGTACGTATAATGTTTCTTAAAATTTTCATTTGCGGCGCATTTATGATTTGGCAACAACTCTATATGTACTACCGCAACCCACCCCTTTTTGGCATCTAACTCGATCTAACCCAATCTAATTTTTCAAAAATATTTTACAAAAAAACCTCAACATTTTTAAAGATTTTCTTTTTGTCAAAATTTTCGCCTGCGGCGCTTTACCAATATTAAATACTGTTACAATTTTGTGTAATTTTAAGAAATAAGTAAATTTTTTTTTTAATTTTTGCCCGCGGCACATTTGCGCGTTAATTAGTATTTTTGTTTCGTATACAATAACTCAACACCTATTAAACCGCCCCTCTCCCCTTTCTGCAGTTCAAGAGCTCAAGCAATAGGCATCTACCTAATTTTTAAAAATTTGCCATAGGTAGATAGTTCATTTTTATTAAATGATGAAACCCCCCTAGAGTCGATTTCTGGCTACGCCACTGTGTTACCTAAGTTGTTTTATTTGTTATTTCTTTAAACTAACATACTTCATGACATTTAATGAAGGACGTATAAACCATTTTGTCAAATAAACATTCGCTGAACTTTAAAAACTAAGACACGGCCCGAAGCACTTTTTTTATTTTTTTCCGAAAAAGCTAAAACTTCTCTCTGTGGCTACCGATCCAAATGTATGAATATTTAGAATTGGCGGTCTTGGAAAGGAATTTTAGCTTATTTGGAGAAAAGACAAAAAATGCTCTGAGTCGTGTCTTAGATTTTACAAAATATATCTTCCATTCAAAGTTCAGCAAACTATAATGTTTATTTGAATCCAAAAAGTATAACCCTAGCAAAACAATAATTATACAGTTCACCAAAAAAAGGAAGCTTGTTTCAACTATCTGAGGGTGACCCTCGATAAAACACTTACATGGAATGGGCATTTGGAGAAAGTAAAGCAAAAGGCAGCACTGTCTCTATGGACGTGCCAACGTATCTGCGGTAAGTCTAGGGGCGTTAGCCCCAAACAAATGTACTGGCTGTGTATCACGGTAGTTAGACCCATGATTACATATGGGACAATAGTTTGGTACACGAAGGGCAGGCAAACGCTGCGAGTATGGTGATATGTAGTGCTATGAGCACCACACCATCAGCAGCGCTTGAATGCCTCCTAAACCTTCCTCCTCTACACCTTGTCTTGGAGAAAGAGGCTATGAAGGCAACCTACAGACTCATAGCCAACCAATGGGGTGGCAGGGCAAGTCAAGTAGTACCAAACCTTTTAACGCGGGCAATTGAGAGCCACTGCATTCTAGGGCTGCTACCGGATCTAATGCCCGCAACAGTCAACAGCAAAAAGTTATACAACACTATTCTCCCAGATAGGGAGGACTAGACGAGAAACCGAATAAGTTTCTCAAGTGAAGATAGCTGCTGGTACACTGACAGATCCAAAATGCCTTTAGACGTTGGATCCGGAGCTTATTGCAGCCGGGAAAATATCAGCATTATACATAGTCTTGGACGAATGGCCACAATTTTCCAGGCGGAACTCTTTGCATTGAAATGAGCGCACATTGGATGATAGATCGTAACTGGCGCAACAGATCAATAAAGATACTGTCCGACAGTCAAGTGGCCCTTAAGGCTCTTGAATTCTATAGGTGCTCATCGAGAACCGTTAGGATCTGCCAGGACACACTGAATACCCTAGACCGAATAAACACTGTTTCGCTGGTATGGATTCCGGGACATTCTGGGCATCGAGGAAATGAGACTACGGACCAACTGGCGCGTGAAGCGGCCTCTGCCGTCTTTATTGGCCCCGAACCAGCCCTTGGAATAGCATACAATAAAATCAATACGGCTATCTCAGGCTGGATGAAAAACAAGTTTCACCAATACTGGAGAGAATTGCCGGGACTGGCACATTCCAAAGAGTTCATTACAGAACCCTGCAGGAAGAGGGCCGGGAAACTTATTGAGCTCACCAGGCCGGACATCCGAAAAATGGTTGATCTATACATCGGACACTGCAGGCTGAAAGTACCATTACACAGAATGGGTCTAAGTGAGGACACCGAATGTAGGGTCTGTATGGAGTATGATGAGACGACCAGACATGTGCTGTTTGAATGTCCGGCCATTGCACGTCAGCGTCAACGTATCTTCGGTAAACCACAGATCAATGGACTGGATCTGAATGATGCTTAACCAAAGCAAGTTGCGAGCCTCTTTAAGGGGCTGAATGTTCTGTAGCAACAAGAAATGTTAAAAGTGAGCCACAATAGACCCAATAGTTGTCGCAGTGGATAGTGCCATACTGGCCACTCACAAACGAATCAATCAATCAAATCCAAAAAGTAGAAAAAAAGAATCTCTCTTCTTAGAGTAAAAAGACAAACAGAAATAGGATTTTAGTAAAAATATCATTTTATTTCAACATTTCACTTTGTATAAACTAGGCATTTCAAAGGCTGCAAAGCTGCTCTAGGCGATGCGGTGAACTGTTTGTGATATTAGACAGACCAATTTTTTTTCGCCCGGGGCCTATGTACTTATTGTTGGTATCATAATAATATCCTAAAATATAAAATCTTTCAAAGGTTTGTAAAATTTTATACTTTTTTAAAATTTTATAAAATAAAGTTGGGAGACAGAAAAATTAGTCTTCAAAAATTTTGTTCTGTTACCAACAAGTATATTAACTAAACTCATAACCCCCATTTGCTTTGCTTAGTAGGGTAAAAAATTACTTGACTGTATCGAATTACAATTTAAGACACTTTTTTGCCTGTTCGGAAACTTATTCTTCAATTACTTAAGATGGTCAAATTAGCCCCAATAATATCCTAACATATAAAGTCTTTAAAACGTTTGTAACGATTTAAGCCAAGACATTATATAATTTGCAATACGACAGATTTTATAAAATAAAGTTGGGAAACAGAAAAATTAGTTTTAAAAAATTTTGTTCTGTTACCAACAAGTATATTAACTAAACTCATAACCCTCATTTGCTTTCCTTAGTCGGGTAAAAAATTATTTGACTGTATCGAATTACAATTTAAGACACTTTTTTGCGTGTGCGGAAACTTATTCTTCAATTACTTAAGATGGTGAAATTAGCCCCGATAATATCCTCAAATATAAAGTCTTTCAAAGGTTTGTAACGATTCAAGCCAAGACATTATATAATTTTTAATACGACAGATTTTATAAAATAAAGTTGGGAGACAGAAAAATTAGTCTTCAAAAATTTTGTTCTGTTACCAACAAGTATATTAACCAAACTCATAACCCTCATTTGCTTTGCTTAGTCGGGTAAAAAATTACTTCACTGTATCGAATTACAATTTAAGACACTTTTTGGCGTGTGCGGAAACTTATTCTTCAATTACTCAAGATGATCAAATTAGCCTCAATAATATCCTAAAATATAAAGTCTTTCAAAGGTTTGTAACGATTCAAGCCAAGACATTATATAATCTGCAATACGACAGATTTTATAAAGTAAAGTTGGGAGACAGAAAAATTAGTTTTCAAAAACTTTGTTCTGTTATCAACAAGTATATTAACTAAACTCATAACCCTCATTTGCTTTGCTTAGTCGGGTAAAAAATTACTTGACTCTATCGAATTACAATTTAAGACACTATTTTGCGTGTGCGGAAACTTATTCTTCAATTACTTAAAATGGTCAAATTAGCCCCTAACTTTTAACTGTACGACATTTAAAAAGGTTACGACTCCCAACCCCACCCAAGCCAACCCTCAAAAATTATTATAGGAGACTGAAGCCCGTGGTCACAGATTAAATAATAAATCAGATTATAAACTTTCATATACTAACTAACTTTTTAAAATAAATGCTAAATCACGCCACACAAACAACGAATTTTTTAAAGAGACATTGTATAAAACCAGGGAAAAATCTTAGGTCGACGTTTGCCGTACTTTTAAAGTAACAATTAAAGTAAATTCTGCGAAAAATTGTAATTTGATTTGCTGTAAAGATCCTCGCGACGCCAAATTCTTTATTGAATATATCAATACTTCAAGTGCCATGATCTCTTCGAACGTTGGCTATCATCAGCGCAATCTGTACCCTGTCCACTGCTTTGCGGAAAAGTGTCGTAGTACTAACACCGTACCAATATCCAAGATTTTTAAGGCGTAATATCCGTCTACTACCCGGACCTCTTCTGCCTTCAATTTTAAAAGTTTATATTTGTCATTTCTCAAAACATGGCCAAAATATTCATGTATTCGTTTTTTGATGGTAAATAAAACTTCAAAATCTTTATTTACTCTGTCCATCCAAGCAATATAGCAATAGGTGCAAGTTAAGTCGCGAGAGTGCAGTTCAAAAACATCAATAGTATATTTCATAACGAGAGAAGGAAGTGACAAATATTTTTCCTACGACCACTTTATGATTTAATTCGTATTTTTTATTATTATTAATTTTTTTTCATTTTCATTTCAAGAGAAGAAAGTATTTTCTCATTTATAGGGAGGAAAATGATTTCGGTCTATTTTCGACGCTTCTACAAATCATAGCCTACTAGATATCTACATTGTTTGGATGGTTTGCTGTCATTCATTTTCGTCACTAGAGAAGAAAATATTTTCGTCTCTAGACACGAAAATAAAATTGATATGCGTGTGAAATATAAAAGTTTCTGAGGCGTTATAGAGTGCAGATTTGGTTACTTTCATGTGTGCTCGTAGGAAGAATTAATTACAATAATTATATCATATAAATAAACGAATATGTATCAGAAATAACTTGACAAAAAGTTAAAAATTGGTAGTTGGCTATCAGTGACACCTTCTTAAGAAATAAAATTGAAAAATGTTTACAGTTAAAAAATTTTAAGTTTTCAGCAGTGCGTTTGAATTCAGAAGATTTTCTCGGACACCATAGCTTTATGATGGAGTAAAGAATCAACATATTCCGTTATTCCGTTTCTGGATCTCGTATAGGGATAACAGCGCAGCAAGTGTTGGTGATTAAATCTTTATTCGACAGCTGCTGTCATTGAGGAACGGAGGAAAATTACTTCACTAAAAGAGTGATTAAGCAATTTTTAAAAATTTTTAAGAACACGTATGTGAGTCGTATACGTGACTCAAAGCTACTTAATCGGGGATTAAATTTCATAAATAAATGAATTTGATAGGAGTGAATAGGTATATCCTACCAATCCAGGAAACTCAGCTAAAGCAAGGTTAAATTGAAAATAAAATTTTAATCATTAAAATCATCATTACATAATATACGATAATATAATAAAGTCATGAGAGAGGATCAATTTGACGATAGCAAGTGGTCAAAAGTAGCATTGCCCTGACAAAATAACCGCATTAAATCAGGTTTATAAGTTTTGTAATGTAAAATTTAAGGATTAGTAAATTTTGTAATAATTTATGAGTAAAGTATTTGGTTTAGATACGATTTTATTTTGTTATTTTTCTTAGATTTATACAAGCACCGATTTCCAAGAAAATTCTCTGATTATAAGCACATTATTTATAAGACTTTCGGGAGATTTTAAGATCAGTCAGAATTTTAAAGGTTTTGATGAACATCTCGCTTTATTAATAGTTTGCTATGGGTTGATAAAAATAGAAGTCTTCCAATAAATTTAAGTATTTCGTTAATTTTTATGGATTTTCCGGGGTACTTTATAATCGGTCACGCTCATAACCATATTTTGATATTTTGAAGATATTGTACTTTAGGCGAAAAACATTAAATTCTATTAGGATCGTATGTCTGTGATAGTAGATATGAGCCGTGAAAGAACGTATGTCGGCTAAACATATACAGAGAATTTTTCTCGTAATTTGAAAAGTACTTTGTAGATTTTTGTAATTGGGGTGTCATTTGGAAGGTACTTGAATACTGCACAGGGTTGTATCCAAGATTATATTTTAGGAAAGCTTGATTATCTGGGAGGGAGGGGTGAATTAAAAGTAAAAACTTATATTAATTTGGGGAACGGTTTTTTTCGAGTCTGGTCTCGTTTAAAAGATAATGGATTAGGCTACAGAGGCGTACTCAGGATTTCTGTTACCATGCTGATGAGGGCCAAACCCGCGCCAATTTGCTTTTAAAAAAAATGTAACATCAGAGTTACACTTTATATTGTCCTGTTTTTGCTGCTAGTTTTACGCAAGTTTGGCCTCATTCTAAAGGTAATCAAATACGTTGCAGGGGTCTATCTAAAATTCTATTTTAGCGAAGTCGTAAATACTTTGAGAGGCCCATATAAATTAATATTAAATGTAATAACTAATATTCATCTTATTCGAGTGGATTGAGATTTACACAACAGGTTTAGGTAAGTTTGAACTAAGTGGGCTTTGAATTTGCTTTAAAAAAGAATGTAATTGTCATTAAATTTTTTTTTTGTTTTAGAAAGCCACTGCAGATCGAGGAAGCGAAAAACTTTTTTTATTAAAAATAAATATGCATAGTATGATATTAAAGAAGTATCAGTTTTGTTTGAAAATTAAATTACTCATTTAGATTTTCTTTGCATTAGTGTGAAAGGTATGACAGATAGTTTAAAAACAGGGGCCACATATGTAATTTTTTGACACAAACCGTCTGAATTTGAGAAAAAAAATTGACACCCTAACCCTACTTTTTGACTGCAGCATTTTTGGAGCTGTTAACAGGTTAGACAGTTTTGGTGGGTCCATTAGTAATCGATTAAAACAGGTTTCGTAAAATCTTTATTAAAAGTCCCACGGAATACGCTATGCCCCCAAGTATAGTGACTTCAAATATAAAAGCTACTTGAAAGTTATATCACGATTCAACCCATGAAGATTATATTCTATTTACATTTTTTACTTGGGTTTTCTTTTCATTTAAATAACTTTTGTTCTTTGTCTGAATAATATCGTTCACAAAAACTCAGGTTATTTGACAAATAAAGGTTTCATGGGAAGGCAGAAAGAATGCGTTTTGTCTAAGTTGGATCAAAATGAAATTTTATTTAGATAGAAGAAGGCTAATTGGTGGCAATCAAAAACAATGAACGTCGGAACTTGCACTTCGACCTCATTTTCCTTAAATGAGCGAGTATGATGGGTTAGGTTTGGTGATAGGATTATACGATAACCATTACACATCAGTTGTAGCATACCGGCTGGAAACAAATGGGTTAGGGGCTGTTCATATACTACGTAACGCTTTAGGAGGGGATAGGGGTTGACTGATTGCGCCAAAATCAAACTGCGATCAGTTTAGCTCTGCTAATTCAATTTAAAATAAACAGAGTGTTTTTTTAATAACGTTTTGTTACCCAACAGAATTTATTTTAAGGAGGGGGTAGCGAGCATTGCGTTGTTTCAGGAAAAACTGAGGTTATACTACAGACACGTTACAAGGAAGCGAGGGAGGGGAGGGAGAGGGGGGTCAATATGTTTTTGTGTTAAGTAATTTACGAACGGCCCCTTATATTTGTGTTTGTATGTGAAAATGATTGTTCCTCGACACTCCTAATACCGAGTTCTAATAGGCAATCAAATGCCGTCATTACCGCACACTGATATAATGAAATTAGGGGAGACTTTGGCTAGATAACCTCAAGCCTCTATAACCTTTGGTCTGACCGCAGCTGAGTGGCTGATGATGATTAGAACTATATATATTACATTGAAAGTTACATCATGAATACGTTATAGAATTAAGGTATTGTTACAAAATAAGTAGAGGTCTTAAGCATCCTTAAATAAGAGCTAAGAATTCTTTGCTAGTAATAAGAAGAGATAGCGAAATGAGCGGCACGAAAACGAGTGTGGCAGAGGTCTAAGGCTACACGGAAGGGACCGACTAGTGGCGAACTTTAACCCATAGTTAAATTACTGGTTGGAAACAGGTATTGTAAAGCTCCAAAAATTAGGTACCGGTAGTTGCGTGGAACAAGGGAAAGTATCTGTGGCACATGTCTTCGCGTGCCCATTTAAAGATTGGCCGAAAAGGGACGTGTCTGTACATGTCTAAGTCATTTGGCATTTTATTATTTGACATAAATTTCTAACATTTAGTCAGGATTCTCCAAACCTGAAATATATAAATTCTCGGGATCCACCATTGCAGACCAGTATTTCAAGCCAAACTTCCGAACTGCGTCCAGAGTTGTTTATTCCATAAAGGTTCCTCTAAATATCTTCGCCTCGGTTTTACCCATTCACATCTAAGTATAATCTCCATATCAACCAACGATAAAAATTCTCCGATTAAGCTTTAATCATGATTAACACTAATCGGAGTTTGAAATAAGTTTTTGCAAATAATGTATAAATGTAAAACACCAGATTCCAAACACTGATTAATAACTAATCACGATTAAAGCCTAATCGGGGAATTTTTTTGCTGGTGGATACGAGCATAATAGGTACATTTTAGCCGACTTCTAAAACAGTCGAGCTTATCCGACACGTATTTTTAATTGTTTACGCCTTAAACAATTTACACTCAATTATTTTTTTTTAACACATATTTCCCTAATATAATAAAGTTATATTATAAAAGCCGACAATGTTCATTATTTATATAGGAAAGCATTTCACCGCCAAAAATTTATAAAAAAACGAACAAAAATAAGCCCATTTTAACAAGAACTACCATGACGGACGTCTACTGCATGTGTCTGTACATGTCTTAGTCATACGGGATTTTATTATTTGACATGAATTTCTAATACTCAGGATTCTTGAGACCTGAAGGACAGGTACCACCAGTATTTGAAGCCGAACTTCCGAACTGCGTCCAGAGTTGTTTATTCCATAAATGTTCACCTAAATTTATTTGCCTTGGTTTTATCCCTTCACATATCCGATTAAGCTTTAATCATGATTAACATTAATCAGAGTTTTGGCAAATAAAATATCATTGTAAAACACCACATTCTAAACACTGATTAATAACCAATCACGATTAAAACCTAATCGGAAAATTTTTGCGTTGGTGGATACGAGCATAATACTTTTTAGCCGACTTCTTAAACAGTCGAGGTTATTCGATGCGTATTTTTCATTGTTAACGCCTTAAACAATTTACACTTATTTATTTTTTTTAAACACAATTCCCTAATATAACAAAGGTAATTATGAAAGCCGACAATGTTCATTATTTATATAGGAAAGCATTTCAACACCAAAAATTTATAAATAAACGAACAAAAAAAAAGTCCGTTTTAACAAAAAAATAACATGACGGACGTCTACTGCATGTGTCTGTACATGTGTTATTATTTGACATAAATTTAAGTACCACCAGTATAGGTGCCACCAGTATTGTTTATCCCATAAAGGTTCCTCTAAATTTCTTTGCCTCGGTTTTACCCCTTCACATCTAAGTATAATCTACATATCAACCAACAATGAAAATTCTCCAATTAAGCCTTAATCACGATTAGCACTAATCGGAGTTTGGAATGGGTTTACGCTTTAAACAATTGACACTTAATTATTTTTTATTAAAAAACATAATTCCCTAATATATTAAAGCCATATTATGAAAGCCGACAATGTTCAAATTATTTCACTACCAACCAAAAATAAAAAAAGGAACAAAACTAAAATAAAATTATTTTTATTTTCATATTAAACACTACTACTTATTAAAGCGGTCGCATATAAGCTAAAAAATATTAAGCTGTGTGTAAAAATTAAAATAATTTTATTTAACTTATTGTGCCCCGTGAGCGACCTAAAGAACCACGCACAATTTAAATGGAAACTGGATCTCAGTGGGATTTCAACGCCGTTTAAGTATGTTATTGGGACAGTCCTTGAGAGCATTTTGTCTCATAGACACAGCTGCCGATATCTACAGGGTGAGCCAATAATAGCTGCCAAAGTTTGGGATGAGCTTATTATTATCATACTTATGATGACCGACATCGGCAAAAAAAGCATAAGTTCCCACTAAAATGGCAATGCTGAATTTAAAAACAAAATTTATTTTGACACCTATCAAACCCTGTCGAAATGGCGGAAAAATAATTAATGAAATTGAAGTTTTTGGAAAAGGGAATATCTTCTTTTTACTCTGCTGAAGATACTAAATCGGAAACCGTAAGAAAAAGTGACAGTTGTCTTCACTGTCAGTTACTGTTATGGGGAAAACCCCTGGTGCGAGGACACATATTTACGAATGGGGACTCGAGCTACACTAAATTGAGATCGATGAACTCACAAATTTTATTAGTTTTGACACCTGTCAAACCCTGTCAAAACAATGAATAAATAATTTATAAACATGGAGGTTTGGGAAACGCAAATATCTTTTTTTACTCTATTGACGATATGGAATCTGAAACCGTAAAAAAAAGTGACGGTTTTCTTAACAGTCATTTACTGTTATGGGGAAAATCACTGGTGCGATGACACATATTTACGAGTGGGTACTCGAACTACACTAAATTGAGGTCGATAAATACAAAAATGTTATTAGTTTTGACACCTGTCAAATCCTATCGAAATGGTGCAAAAATGATTAATGAACTTGAACTTTTTGGAAAAGCAAATAACGGAACGGAAACCGTAAAAAAAGCTCGAAAAAAAGTTACAGTTCTGATAATTGTCATGGAGAAAATCACTGGTGCGATATTTAAGAGTGCGGACTCGAACTACACTAAATTGAGGTCGATGTCAAACCCTGTCAAAATGCAAATAAGTAATTTATGAACGAATTTTTGGAAAAGCTAATACTTTCTTTTTAGTCTTGTAAAGTTAAAAAAGTGACACTTTTTTTATCTGAAATTTATCATATCGAGTAAGTGACAGTTGTTTTAACTGTCATTTTTTCCCCGGTATCGAAAACCGGTTCCCCGGTTTTCGATTCCGCCGGTTCGATATCGTCAACAGAGTGCTTTTCCCAAACTTCCATGTTTATAAATTATTTATTCGTTATTTTGACAGGGTTTCTTAACAGGTGTCAAAACTAATAACATTTTTAAGTTGAGCGCCCTCAATTTAGTATAATTAGAGTCCCCACACGTAAATATGTATCATCGTACCAGCGGTTTTCCCCATAACATTAAATGACAGTTAAGAAAACTTTTTTACGGTTTTCAATTCGATATCTTCAACAGAGTACAAAAAGGTATTTGCTTTTCAAAAAACTTCAAGTTCAATTCTTGTCTTGTATAGTTTATAAGAAAAAAGTTCTTGGATTATAGGACTAATAAATAAAAAGACACCTTCACTTGGCTAACGTCCCGAATGTATTTTCATTCTTTTCAGAGCTACAATCAAGAGGAAATTTTTTTTTATACATATTTAACAACAAAAAAAATTTGAATTAGAAAGAACGAAAGACGGTTAAAAATAGTTCTTTTTTATACATGAAAAGGAACGTTAACAATATTAAAATATTTTTAGTATAAAAGATTGAGACGATATCGAGCAACATACTATAGTATAAATAGTGAAAAATAATTCCACTTCCTAACCAAGAAGTTGGTCCATGTATAAAAAAAACAATAAAAATCTTGCTGGGACACATAATTTTTCAAAAAAAAATGGAAGAATTTGTTGCAACAAATTCATTAATTACTTTTCCGTCATTTTGATAGGGTTTGACAGGTGTCAAAACTAATAACAATATTGAGTTTATCGACCTGAATTTAGTGTAGTTCGAGTCTCCACTCGCAAATATGTGTCATCGCACTAATGGTTTTTCTCTTAACTGTAAATGAAAGTTAAGACAACTGCCACTTTTTTTAAAGTTTCTGATTTAGTGTATTCAGGAGAGTACAAAAAAGGTATTTACTTATTCAAAAACTTCAAGTTCAATAATTATTTTTCCGCCATTTTGATACGGATTGACAGGTGTCATAAATAATAACATTTTTGTGTTTATTGACCTCAATTTCGTGTAGTTCGAGTCCCCACTCGTAAATATATGTCATCGCACCAGTGGTTTTATCCATAAGAGTAAAAGACAGTTAAGACAACCGTCACTTTTTTTACGGTTTCAGATTCCATATCATCAATGAAATAAAAAAAGATATTAAGAAGACACAGCAGAGTAAAAAGAAGGTATTTTCTTTTCCAAAAACTTCAATTTCATTAATTATTTTTCCGCCATTTCGACGGTATTGGACAGGCGTCAAAATAAATGTAATTTTTAAATTCAGCGTTATCATTTTAGTGGAAATTGATGCTTTTTTGTCGATAACGGTCATCAGAAGTATGATAATAATAAGCTAATCCCAAACTTTGGCAGCTATTATTGTAGTTACCCTGTATATATCGGCACCTGTGTCATGAGACAAAATGCTCTCCTAATAACATACTTAAACGGCGTTAAAATCCCACTGAGATCCAGTTTCCATTTAAATTGTGCGTAGTTCTTCTTGTGGACAAATAGAAAAAAAGCTTTGAATTGTAATAAAGTCTCTAAAACGTTCTACGTGTAATAAAGACAAAGGATTTTTTTGGCTATAGATAAAGATTCAAAATATGAATTGAAATACCAAAAAATAAAACACAACAATTAATAATTGTGCGTTTTGCAGATTAAATAAGGGACATACAGTAAAATAACATATCCTATTCGGGCAGTCCTGCTGGGCAAAGAAATAAATTATGATAAATACTAAGAAAGATCCACGTAACTCCACAGACTTTACGTGTTTTTTTCTTAGCACTGGCGATATACGTAGTTATAGCTTAGTAGAGATCATAAAAAAGTTGTAAATACGTGGTTTCATATTTTTTTTTAAAGTCAAAAATAAAAAATATACATTTTTTTTATTTTAACCTCTTTTAAACCAACCAGTTAGTTCAAAAATCCAAAAAAGTCATTTTTGAAAAATTTGTGGGTAGCGGGGTTTTTACTTCTGACGGCAGTATATATCTACTTTTTTAGTGTTTTTTATTTTTAAAAGATAGTATAAAAACAAACAAATTTTAATACTAAAAAACATACGTACTTCTTTGATTATGTAAGACAGGTTTTATTTGTTTAAGAATATAAACCTTGATAAAATCTTGCAAGTTTGTAATTACATTTTACACCTTAATTCGACTAATATGACACCTTAATTTTTGTCAGACAATCTCGAGTTAACTGGCGTCATTGTTATAAACTCGCTACACTCCAAAGTTCTGAAGCTCCTTATTCGGTACAACATACCAATCCAACGTCGTGAATTTGCAAGCAATTTAACACTGTAACATATGAGAGAAAGTCTGGTTAATACACATCTTCTCAAAGAAACTTAGACAGAAGGAATAAAGCGCCATAATGATCGCGTATAAAAAGAAATAATAAAATTTCCAAAAAAAAATAATTAACTCTAAAGTTTAGAAATTTGAATTAATAAGAGGGTTTAACACTAGTTAAAGTGTTATTTTTAGTAATTTTATAAAAAAGCATGCGGCTACGCTAAACTTCATCATATTCAATTTAATTCAATTCAATTCAATTTATTATTAATTACTTTGGCCTACAAAAGTAGGACTTAATATATCAAAAAAATAAATAAATAAAATATAACACGGAATCCTTAAGTTTTAGTAATCAAAGAAAATACAGACAAAACCTAATTAAAAAAAAAACAAAAAATTCTAACATACCTATATACAGATATAAATAAAACACAAAGTCTACAAATATATATCAACACTCACAAAGACGGGTCCCTTGGTCCCTTATTTTTAAAATATATTTATCTACACTAGAGAAGATTAGAGTAACTACAAGTGAATGAAATATATAGTTTCTTAACAATTTGCTTTTATATTTATTCAGCTTTTCTTGCTTAGGAAATCTATAATTTCCTTTAGATTGTAAAGGGTAATAAGTTATATAAAGCACAGCCCGCGTATATGGGGCTCTTTTTATAGAATTCGTGCTTATGCATTGGCAATAACATATGCTACAAATCTCCGTAGTAGTAAAATAAACCCCAAAAAATATACCGACTAACAAAACTTTTTGTCTTTCGTCAAAACAGCAAATTGTTTTTGGGGGAAACATTACTTGGGCTTTAAAATTACTGATAACTTTTTACTATTGCGTGTTCTCTATAATAGGTACGCATGAGTGAAAAAAAGGGTTAATTTTAAAGCTCGATTTGTATTTATGGAAGTAAAATTATTTCACGAACAAAAAAAACACAAAAAAAAGATTAATAAATGAACTATAACCGGTTCCCTTTTAACAAAATTTCGTTGATTTATTTCTCTGTAACAGCTCGAAAATAATTAATTTCAAGAAATTTTAATAGACATCAGAACCTGTCAGAAAACTGAATAAGTTTTTCTTATAATAAAGTACCACCTTTAGCAAAATTAGTATAGTACCCAGGGAGAAAATCATCAGTATAATTTTTATCACTTGACGAAAGTCAAAAGAATTATCACTTTACAGGGTGTTTGTTTATAACTGGAACACTCAGTACCTCTTTTATTAATGAAAATAAAGGAAAGGTTTGAATTCAAAAATTTCTTGGCAAATTGCAACGAACTTAAAGGCTATAACAAGATTTTTTTTATTCTTTTTGGTATACAATGTGTGGCAATAAAGCTAATTTTCTTAAATAAAATTTAAAAAATTAGCTTTACAAAAATACCAAACACTATTGAAATATCTGTTGTAGTTTCTGAGATATTTGCGTTTAAAATTTTAATAAAATACATTAGAAACGACCATTTGTTTTTTTTTTCAAGGCCACTAGATTTAGAAGTTTATACTGTTAAAATAAAGAAATACATTCATGGCCCACTTGGTAGCTTGATCAGTTGGTCATTTCCAATATATTTTCATTTTGACAATTATTAAAACTTAAACGCAAATATCTCAGGAACTACAAAAGATATTAAAATAGTGTTTGATATTTTTGTAAAGCTAAATTTTTTAAAAAATTCAAAATGCAAAATTATACAGGGTGTTCTATTTAAAAAAAATTGTCTTTGTTGCCACACATTGTATACCAAGGGTAACAAAAAAACGTTGTTATAGCGCTTAAGTTCGTTGCAATTTGCCTAAAAATTTTTGAATTTCGACCTACCCTTTATTTTCAATAATAACCCTGTACATCTTCAAAATCACACTTTCCAAGTAGCAAAATTACGTTATTACGTTACGTAAACCGACGTCTTGTTGACCTTATGAAGATCATTTTGCTATTTGGGTTGTATTATAGAACTTTTAACACATAAGTGGAGTTATCCTTAAAATTTTGACAGCCGTTATGGTGGTGTTTAACAACCACTACCACTACCACGCTCCGGTTTTACCCGAGTTTTTGGAACACATTAAAAGCTCTCACTTGTAAAAAAATTTAGAGATGATAAAAAAAACACAGAATTGGCCCTTAGTTTACAAAATAAGTGTTGTAAGTTGTAACCTGGTAATATTTTATATAATTAATTGAACCATAATTCTCTAAAATTAAACAAAAAAAATATCACAACCACAACGAAATGGATTCGCAGCTTATAACAGCGGTAGTGGTTAATTAGCACAACGGAATGACATTGAGCTATTATGCAGGCTCAGTAGTTAAAACCACTACAAAGTGTCAAATAAGGGTTCCAGAATGTCCCCAATAACATGATAGATGACTACTACTGCTAACACCTTAAAAAATACTACCTATACAATTAACAAGGTATTTGGTTACATAAAAACCCGTTTATCAAATTTTGCAGAGTCTGGTAACCATTCACGTGGTTTTACATAATCTTGAGTTTTTTACATATTTCCATTATTTTAAAAATAAATTTACTAAATAATAAGGGAATTCAAAAAAAAGAAAATCGAATTAAAACAAGACATATACATTTTTTTGTGAATTAAGCGAAGAGTTTCTAGGGGTTATTAAAAACCTTTGCGTGTACAATTGTAAAACAGTAAACTGCTTTAAGCATTCAACTGTGCCTAATAATAATAAATGCATAAAACATAGCAGCACTGATTACTGAATAAACATATATCGTTTTCATATACTAATATTTTCATGTACAGATTAAAAAGGGTTTTTTTTGTTTAAAGGGATTGAAACACGGTAGTTTCATATACTTATTTTCTTATGGACCGGCGTATTTTAGGTATATACGATAGGAATATTTTTCTTACTATTCCTTAATGCTTACGCCTTGCACTAGTGCGGAAAAGTTAACTTTATGGTACTTTTCCGGACTCAACCAAAAATACAAAAATTAATATATTGCAATATTTTAAAAAATTTTCGTTTTTGTGTTAGGTAAACATTTTAGTCACGATAAATAAAGGGTAACATTTTCAAAATTCCTTTCATTGAGTTAATTTAATACTTAAGTCAAGCGAGTAGAAAAAATATTGTACCTAACTCGAGCGTAAAGTGACATTTCCGCACTTAATTGCTGGCCGAACTCCGCTAACGCGTCGTTCGGCCATCTGCAATCGTGTGCGGAAAAGTGGCACCTTCCGCACTAGTTAGGTAAATTACTATTATACTAACTAGTGCGGAAAGTTAGTATTTCCCGCACGCGACTTCTACTGACCAGGCAAGCAGGCAAGGGCGGAAAAGATACTTTTTGCACTTCAGGGACTAAAACGTATTTTACTCCCTCACTTAAATTATTAGACTATATAAATTAACTTTTCCGCAATCAGCTCCGATTTAATCATTGAATAATGAGACCAAACTGTTGAAGCCTCGAGGTTTTTGGCATGATGAAAGAAATATGCCAGAAACACTTTTTCCTGGGTTACATCAGTAACATCTTGAAATTGACACCAATGAAGGAAATGGCTGTACTGTTTTTCGTATTTGGCGGGCAGCAGCGCTTTCATTGCCTCTGCGGCAGCTTCGTCAATGTCCATTTTCTCCACTTTTCTTACCATTTGTTTTCTAGTACCTTGACTACACCCTGGCAACTAAGTATTATCAGATATCAAATATGAATTTACTTAAAGTCAGAAAGTGAATGGTAGTTTGGTTGTCACATTTTTATAGGCCGGTATAATGAAGATTTGTTTTTTTTAATTAATAAAAATTTAATAAGAACGGTGCCCAAAAGTGCAAAAAATGGTATATATACCATGTGACTAAAGTGTCGTTTTATCCCTCAGCGAATTGTACCCCTTCCTTCGGTTGAGCTAAAAACATTTCGCCTCGGGATAAAAAGTACCACTTTAGTCCATAGGTATACAATGTACTATTATACATAAGTTAGGATCAATATTTTTTCTACGACCACCTGAAAAAAAAATTATATATGTGAGAAAAATAAGTAGTACAGTATGATTTTCCGGTACTAAATAATGCAAAACTCGAATAATACCAACAACCCGGAGCTTCCCGTTTGTTTTAGCCGAATCACAAAACAACCGCTTTTCATCCATTGTGTGTCACCTTCTCTTTGTGTTTTATTTCTTGCGCAACAGGCGATTAGAAGGGAAATCTTCGGATCGAATAATATAAGGCCACTAATATTTGTTTTGCATTTTAGTTTTCTTTAGTAAAGTAATAGTAAAATAAAAGCACCGATGACATATACATATTATAAAAAATCCCAGTGCACCCACTTTCCGAATTAAAAAACCTGAAAAAAAAAATTATATACATATTATCAAAAATCCCAGTGCGGAAAAAAAATTTTTTGCTTGGGATAAATTCGTTTCTGCCACTTTCCGAATTAAAATACGCGCGGCAAAGTGAAGTTTCCTGCACAGTTCCAAAATTTCCTTACAAACCAAAACCAGTAAAATGTGGTATAGTTTTGTCGTAAATAAAACACTTGGTAATTTCATATAATACTAACTCTATTTTAACTGAGTAAAGTAGTTGGAAAAATAGTTTTTCGCAAGCTAAACATACAGCTTACCACATTACATACAGGGTGGACCAATAGGACTGGCAACAAGTTTTACAGCTCGTATCACTAAAGGCTTTTGAAAGGTTGAACCGCACAAAATTTGTATTTGTAGGGCTTATTATTTATTGGACCACCCATTAGGTGGCCAGTCTTATTGCACCAACCTCTGTATTGTAGAAAATAATGCAGGCAGAAGGAAACGCTATTGGTATTATTTCCATTCTAGACCCAAAAACCATTAAAAAAATTGGTGCTAGAAAGCACGGATAGTCCACCATACAATCAATTATTTTATGTTGACAGGAAATGAAAATATCTCGAAAACTGTAGCTTTGAAAGATTTGAACCTTATACCAAATTTTTTGGGTAATACTTTCGAAAACTAAAATCTGAAAACCGCATATCAATAGCTGCTTTACTTCTAAAGTTATGATTTTTTTGTATATATTTTAACGATTTTTTCCCTCCTTCAACCCCCTAGTTCCTACCCAAAAGTTAATCAGTTCATGGTCAGCCGATAGAGGATTTTTGTACCAAATTTCGTTAAAATTAAGGCGTTCTTGAGTTATCGTGTATACAGACAGACAACAGACCGACAGACAATTTTTTTCGTCGATTAAGGTATTTTGAAACCTTAGGAACTCATTTTTGATAAAATTAAGAAAGGTCAAAATTTTAGGATTTTAATAGTCCCCCATACCATATAATTTAATGATTTTCGGCTAAAATTGCAAACATTAACACCGTTGATATTTACTTTAATTTTAAACATT
Source organism: Oxystoma pomonae (assembly GCA_963921995.1). Classification (NCBI taxonomy): domain Eukaryota; kingdom Metazoa; phylum Arthropoda; class Insecta; order Coleoptera; family Brentidae; genus Oxystoma; species Oxystoma pomonae. Next base: position 44,315,840 of record OY998170.1, read on the forward strand.
TTTTTTTGTTTAAAGCATTTTTTTCTTTTTCCGCTTTAGAAGTTAAATATTACCATAATTTGTTTAGATTTTAGACTGGAGAAAAAACTTTTCAGGAAGTTTGTTACAGCGCCAACAAAACAACTCGAAACCATCACCTTCCTCAGACTTAAGGCCAGGTGAAATCATGTTTTCAATATTAATTTTAATATATTTACTTATAGAAACAATATTTTAATATTTTAAATTTGTATAGTATCTCCATCAAACTGCAAGTAAATATATTTTCGATGCATTTTAAAGGCCTGGGGACATTTTTGCAGAAAAGATACTCATTTTTAACTTACTATGCATTATTTATTTTGTTCCAGCGCATATATGAATCGAGCCTACTTTTCACTTACATATGCCTGAATGGATACAAGCCCTATTAATTAACTAAATTTTACGGTGAAAAACTTTACGCAAAATGGTGAAAAGAGACTGGGAAAAATAAGCAAACGTGAGATGCAGGCGAGCTATTCATTCGTTTGATATTATTGCGAAATTATTCGAGATTTTACAAGGAGTTCTACAAAAAGATTAAATGGAATATTACGTTGCGGCAGAGGTACTTTAAATAAAACGCTTTCCTGAAATCGACCTTGGAAAAACTAAAACAAGATGGGAAAATACCTCTTAAATTAAAAGCGCATTTGTGTTAGTTTTTGAGGCTTCATTGTTAGTCCCAAACAAATGTATGTACTGACTGTACTGCCCTGCAATAAAAGTTACGTATAAAAAAAGACATTCTTTTTTAACATTTTTGGTAGCCCCGCAAGAAGTTTTACCACACAATATCAACAAATTTGGAGTTTGGAGTCTTTTTTAGATTTTCTTTATCTTTTAGTGAGAAACCCATTAAGGGGGCCAGTAAATAAGCAACAGCGTAAACATTATAAGTAGAGCTTTAATTTTCACAACAGGTGACAGTAGAAGCTTTACTAACTTATCCTCCTAGAAAGTTGAATACTTTGTCCTACACAAAAACCTCCTAAAAATAGGTTCAGTATCTAGGGCAGTTACACGATTTAATTTCTAGAACAATAAACACAAAAGTCATACAAATTTATTCTCCCAGAGGGTGGAAGAACAGGTACCACACAGAAGCCTCTTAACATAGGAAATACAAGTCCACGCCAGTCAGTTACAGTATTTAATTCCCACAACAGTATATACAGCATGCAAAAGTTATATTTCTTACATTATCATCCTATAGAGAGTTGAATACCAGATGCCCCACAGAAGGCCCCTAACATGCGAAATAAAACGCAAAAGCCCTCTAGCACGAAAAAAAGAGGTCGAGTATCTTGGACTATTATTCGATTTAATGCCCACAACAGTTGATAGCACTGAATATAGGGCGAGTTTGTAAATTCACCGATGAGCTCACCCATGAAAACAATCGTGTTTGTTTGTATGATGTCATCGATGCTCACCAACTCGGGGGCCGATGAGCCTTCCAGATGAATGTCTTTATCGTCATTTAATTAGCTGTTTTTTATTGTTATTATTTTGTTTTCAAATTTTGTTATGTTCTTTTAATAAAGATTGCATACTTGATAAGAATTCGCGTTAAAACTATTTGAAAGACAGTTTTTGAGGACTAATGCTGAGTTTATACAGCAAAATAAAATAATATAAGAATAAGAACACCCAATTAAAACCATATTTGTGATCACTGTATAAGCCCAGCATAAGGAGATAAATAAATCTTCAATTTGGGCTGGTATAAGATGGACATGCGTAAGTTTTATCCTCTCCATATCCTCCTGAAGCATTACGAGAATTTTTCGGGATTTTTTTCTCAATCTAGACTATAGCTAAATTCTGACTGATTTTTATCGCGTTTCTTTAATTTTCGATAACTCATCAAACTAAATGACATGGGATGTCAGATTAATGTCATATTTCATTTGTCAAAAAACCGATCACATCAGTGAAAAAATGATGATCTGATGAATTTGCAAACTCGCCCATACTAATATCCTCCCAGGGGCCGGATTCTTGACCTGTGAACCCATATGAATACGCACACGGATTGTAATTGTAATATTCTTGAACCAGCTTTCACCAATCACATTCACCCAAAAACCGTATGACTGTGTGATTTTACAAGGAGTTCTACAAAAAGATTAAATGGAATATTACGTTGCGGCAGAGGTACTTTAAATAAAACGCTTTCCTGAAATCGACCTTGGAAAAACTAAAACAAGATGGGACAATACCTCTTAAATTGAAAGCGCATTTGTGTTAGTTTTTGAGGCTTCATTGTTAGTCCCAAACAAATGTATGTACTGACTGTACTGCCCTGCAATAAAAGTTACGTATAAAAAAAGACATTCTGATAGTTTTTTTAACGTTTTTGGTAGTCCCGCAAGAAGTTTTACCACACAATATCACCAAATTTGGAGTTTGGAGTCTTTTCAAGATTTTCTTTATCTTTTAGTGAGAAACCCTGCGGCAGGCGAGCAGCTTTATTTTGAGAGAAGTATGCGTATAAATAACTATTTTATATTCATTTATTCCATTTATTTTCGATAATTTGGTTTTTCTTCACCGAGGAGTATTCACTTCACAGAAGTGAACGTTCTTGCGTTTGAAAATAAAAAATTCAGCCCCAGAGACAGGAAGACCAGATACCCCATATAACCCCCTTAACTCGAAAAATATGGATCCGCTATCTAAGGCTGTTACCCGATTTAATTCCCATAACAGTAGACAGCACAAGCTATACAATATTATCCTCCTAGAAAGTGAAAACTAGGCCTTCAAACGTAACAATTCTTACAAAACAGAGATAGCTGGTGGTACCCTTACCCCCAGAATTTGACAATGATGGATTCGAAAAGCCGTTAGGCGTTAGATCTGGGCATCTATTGTACAAGAAAATCATTCATAATTTCGACGAAATGACTACACATGTTTAGTTATATTTAATATGGTAAAACCGTTGCAAAATAAAAAAAAAATGGTGCTAGAAAGCACGGATAGTGCACCATACAATCAAATATTTTATGTTAAAAGGAACTGAAAATATCAGTTCTTTGAAAGATTTGAACCTTATAACAAAATTTTTGGGTAATATTGTCACGATTCTTACTTATTCTCTCATTTAAAATAAAATCACAGCGTCCTTAATACTTATCCTAACATTGAAGGAGACACTGCGTATTTTTTTTTAATAACATTTTGTAATTTAATATTTTAAAGATATTCTGCAGCGGAGACATCAAAAAGTGTCGAAAATTCTCACCATGTAAAAGGAAAGACAGAATTTGTGTGACTTCTAAATAGTGACAGCGATATATTCCATGGCTATCTAGAGTTTTGTATGTTAAAAGTTTTAAAGGTTTGTTTACACACAAAAATAAGCTTCATAACATACATTTTTAAATAAAAAAAAAGAATAGAATAGTATAAAGAAACTAAATTTTACGGAATATTAGCAAATAAGTCCTGACAAAAAAGCAGTTAGTGTTAAAAGTTATGATTTTTAGTCCACCATACCAATATGGTATGCGAAACTATTAAAATCGTAAAATTTTGGCTTTTCTTAATTTTTTCAAAAATAAGTTAATAAGGTTCCAAAACACCTTAGTCGACGAAACGTCTGTCGGTGTATCGGTCTGTTGTCTGTCTGTACACATGATAACTCAAGAACGCCTTAATCGATTTTATCTAAATTCCGTACAAAAATCCTCTATCGGCTGACCATGAACTGATTAACTTTTGGGTAGGGTGGTGAGGGGTTGAAGCGGGGAAAAGGAGGATATAATATTTTAAAAAAATGTAACTTTGGAACAGAAGCAAGCAGTGATATACAGTTTTCCATGAATATGGCCTATAAATTTTGTTATAAAGTCTAAAATCGTGGGAGCTTTAGTTTCCGAGTTATTTGAAAAAACGTTAAAATATATTAAAAAAAATCGTAACTTTAGAAGTAAAGCAGCTATTGATATGCGGTTTTCAGATTTTGGTTTTCGTAAATATTACCCAAAAATTTTGTTATAAAGTTCAAATCTCTCAAAGCTACAGTTTTTGAGATATTTTTATTTTCTTTTAACATAATGTATGGTGGACTCTCCGTGCTTTCTAGCACCAATTTTTTTATATATTTTAAAGTTTTTTCAAATAACTCGGAAACTAAAGCTCCCACGAAATTGGACATTGTAACAAAATTTGTAGTCCATATTCATGGAAACTTAAATCTGAAAACGCTATATCGCTATTGCTTTTTTTACCCTCTTCAACCCTCCACCATCCTACCCAAAAGGTAATCAGTTCATAGTCAGCCGATAAAGGATTTTTGTACCAAATTTCGATAAATCGTATAAGGCGTTCTTGAGTTACCGTGTATACAGACAGGCAATAGACAACAGACGGACAGACCGGCAGACAATTTTTTTTTGTCAATTAAGATATTTTGGAACCTTAGTAACTCATTTTTGATAAAGTCTAGAAAAATCACAATTTCACGATGTCCCCATATCATACTGGTATGGTGGACTAATATTTGAAACAAAATCCCACGTGCTTCATCGTTCCCTCTTTTAATATTAAATTATGTTTAAGTTTTTAATTAAAATTATACAATTTACTGCAAAAATGTTGTGTAGGTCCTAAGTAGATTTAAACAATTTTCAGGCTATAGAGTTTTCAATTTTACCCTTGTCTCATTTTAATTTGTTCATTTCAAACTTTTAAAAGCAGTGGCGCACAGTTTCTAATTAAGTTTCTATTATCTAAATATTATTTTTTTTTAGTTTTTTTTTTGGATACCTAGTTAAATCCGTTTTTGGATTTACTCATCCTTTAATTTGACCTTGCACCTAACTTAGCGGAATTCAAAATCCTTAAAGAACACGCTTAAATGCCTCAACTTACCTCTTCCATATATTGTTCTGGGGAAAGAGGCTGTACCTAGATGCAGTTCTTGGCGTTGTAGCTTTGTGGTCTAGTTTTTGTTAATTGACTTCTTATTGTTGAGGTCGTTTTCAAAACAGTCCGAAGTTGGTATTGGTTGCCTATTCTTCTTATCTTTTCTGCGATTCCTTTGATATATGGAATTATAAGTGTGGCCTTTCTTTCAGTATTACATCTGTCGTCCTTTGTGTTGATGTGGTCTGTAGATTTATTTATCGTGTAGTTGGAGAAAACGTTCCTTCGCAGATCGGATCAATTTTTTTACTTTCTTTATTTAAAGATTCTTCTGTATTGCAGATATAGGTGGTTCAATCTATGAGAGAAAAAATTTTAACTATTCGACTTTGAAGGGTGCCGGCTCCCTCCGCCATCTTGGATGTAGTGTGCACGATAATGTTTTTTTTAATGATAAATCATGAACTGTTTACTTTAGAAAAAAGTATTATTATACCAAAATTAAAATGTTTTCTATCATTTTAATATAAAACTTTTTTTGTAGCTGCTATATGTAATTAGCCACAGCTACAAAAGGAGTCACAAAGTACAATATAAAAATCGTAAAGTGGCATAAAATATAATAGTAGATTCGTATATTACAAAAAACGAAATTCGTAAATAATATTACTGGTTGGTTGCGGTTTATCTATGTCCAGTGCCTCAGTGAGAATAAAAGAAGAAAGAAGCTTGAACAGATTTTTGAGTCTCTATTTGGTGTAGAGATGGAAATGCATCTTCTAAAATATGAAAAGCCTGTCAATAGGAACTTTTAAGGCCCGATTGTTAAATAGCGGTTTAAACTGGGTTTGCAGCTTTAACTTGGTTTAAGCTTTTGCTATTATGTGCACTGTCAATTCCCAAATGAGGCACACATCATCATCGATTATTTTTGATTTTAGTTTATTAACTACTAACTGAAAAACACTTATTCTTTCATGTTTCAGTGTAAACCCAAATTGATAACTTCTGATTACTAATTGATTTTACAACTCTTACAGAACTTTGAGTCGTTCTAATATCTTATGTGGTTGATCTTTATGCCGTTTATAGTAGTTCTTCGCAGTTATGAAACTTATCCTCTACTATTTTATTTATTATTGTAGATAATCAGAAGTCATGGTGTAGTGATTGGTATATATATCCGCTTCACCCACGAAACTTAGCTTGGCAAACTGGGAATCGGTCCAAAATTAGACGGCAAAGATAAAAAATATTACTGTAGATATATATAAACAACAGCGAAGACAATATACAACATTGCATACCTCCTTATTCGAACCTCTTGAGACAGTCGGCCATGGACTTTTATTTGAGCTGTATGGTCCAGTATAAGGTATACTACCAACTTTTTCTTTGTTTCCTGATCAAAAACTATTTTTTTGGTCTACACCCAAGTAACATAAAAATACCAATTAAAGGTTTACATTGACTCGCAAAAAAAAACTATATTAATTGTTACAAAATTTACAAAAAATTAAATAGCATACTTTTATTATTTAATCTAGAGTTTAGACACTTACTTTGCGCTTCTTAGCCTAGCTTTTGAAAGTAGTCTCTGGAGCGTCTTATTTAATTACTTAAATTTAATTATTTTAAACTTACATGTAATACTTTTTCCTTCATTTACGTACTTAAAGAATGGGCTAAGATCAATTGAATAGCCAATTCAGGCAAAAAAAAGCTTGGAATATGATGTCTTTCTAAAATACTTTGAGAATACATTTTGAAAAAATAATCAAAGAAATCGTGAATATTTTAAAATTGAAAATAAATTGTCGATGGTCACTTTGACAGTTCTCAGACTTCTTGTTTCCCAAAACTTTATTAATTTTTACGGATTATTTGAACTGTTTAAGAAAACATGGTTACGCATCTCATTCCAGTGCATTTTGACGTCCATTCAGTTAGAAATATCTAATCATTTATTTTTAAATTTGGTCGCATGTCATTAACGAATGATGTGTGTAGTGACGCAAGATTCACTTTAGGTTTGATAATAGATTTAATACGACTCCCTCTGAACTATCTGTGGGACTATTTCCACAAAATCACCAAAAACCGTATGCCAGCAAAGCCTTCCACTGAATGCGAGAAGATAGAAAACATTTTCTGCTAGATTCTTGTGTTTTATAAAGTTTGACGAATACACTTTTTCATGATTCTTGCCTTTTTTTGGTTTTCGCAAGGATCTAAAATTACAGTAGAGTAAGACGAAGAAGACTGCAAGAAGAAAAAGACACTGCAATATCGTTTTGCTCAGCTTATGATTATATTTTTATCGTTGGTAAAATTGATCTGTTAATTCTACAAAAGGCATTGGCTCCATATTAAAATAATATCTTCTCGAACAGCTTGAATCTCCCGTTCTTTTGATGGCCATAAGCGCCATTTTTCCTTTTTTAACGACGTATGCAATATGCGCATTCCAGGTTAGTTTTGTATCAAGGATGAGTCCCAGATATTTACTTTCTGAGCGAATTGTAGTTGTTTGTCGAAAAAAGTGGGAGGTCTAAGCTCATCTAACTTTCTTTTTTTCGTGAATAGGATTACTGCTGTTTTATCAAGGTTGACTCTCTCTTGACTCTTTTAACGCTTTTTGCATTTGCGCAGATATTATAGACGTATTTTTCCCCGTGACGAGCAAGACTATATCGTCAGTATACCTCTTCCCTGGCTACAGACATCTCCATGTCTATCTATTGGTTTTTATATCGTTTTCATAATGAAAGGTGATAGGGTGATTGGTCTAAAGGCTTTCGCTTGTGAGTAATCTTTCACAGGTTTTGGTGTGAAGACCATTTTTGCCTTTCTCCATATCTGGGGTATATAACCCGTAGCAATACCAGCTCTTGGTAGATTGCAAAGCAAGGGGATTATTATGCTCTTTCCCTGCTGAAGAAGAGCAGGTGTAATACCATCAGGTCCCGTGTGATTTGTATGGTCCAAAGAGTTTATTCCCCATTCTATTTTTTTATAGGTTAGGATCTCCTTTGCTATCTCCCAATTTTCTTTAGTTGTTTTAAAGTTACGGCTACTAAGATTTGGAAGGTTTTCGTTGGATTTGATTACAACAGATTCTGGAAGATAAGTGCACAGTAAGATCTGCAGCGTTTCTCTTCCAGAATCTGTGTAGGTTCCCATTGGGTTTCTTAAGTGTCCCAACTGGATTTACTGGATCCTTGGACAGAATTCTTTGAAGTCTCACTGCTGCAGTTCTTCTTTCACGATTCTGTTTTTGATATTAGGATTTTTTTATTGTACGTGGTTAACGTTGACCTGTTTTTTCGCTTTGTTGTACAGTTTGCGTGTTTTTATCCTTAGTTCTAAAAGTTTTTTGGTCCACCAAATGGTGTCTTTCCTACATTATGAGACAGTTGTCCTGATATGAGGTTATTATAGCCTTCTGAAGTTGCAAACTCTGTATCAGTAACGTTTCTTATAATAATTTTGACCTGAATACGGTCTCTCAATGTTTGAGATTTCCATACGAATGTACCTGTGATCCGACGAGGATGGCTCTGTTGACACTTGCGGATATCTAAAAGCTTATGCGAAGAGAGGTCAAAGTAATATCTAATACTTCGTTACGAATTGTTGTCACAAAAGTAGGTTTATTAACCTGAATTAGAGGTTCTAGGTTCCAACTATCAACTGTAGGTTCGATTGCCCACAGTATTGCTCCAGCATTCAGAGTTTGTTTGATGGTGGTAGATGGACAGAGTCATGTGGCAGAAAGGTTGAAGCGAGGACAGCTTCGGTCCGTGCACCTGCGATATTTAGATTTAGCCTGACAGCCGATTGGTCTCTAGAACAGAGATCGGTGGTTAGTTTTAAGCAGTGTAGTTCTTTCTTAATAAAAATGTGAGTTGTGATCATAGATTAACTCACCTTTGGCTTGGCCCAGGCCCCAAATTTGCCAGGGTTCTTGGAACAGGGTTGTCAATGTTGTAAACTATAAGGGTCGTTTATAGGATAGCCGTAGCCGCCTTACAGTGCTGCAGGTTTACTTGAAGTACCCGCAGCTTCTGCATTGCCCTTAGGTTTCTTGGTCACCTTGAACGTAACTTGAGACATCCCCAGAAAGGCTTTGAATCCCTTGTCCTCAAGCCCCTTCACAGTGGTTTCATCCATTGCGAGAACAAGGGTTATGTTATCAGAGTTTTTCTCGTCCCACTACCCACTATCCTCCACTCCTCCATCGCGAGGTTTTAATTTCCGATCTTTAGAGTTTGAAAATTTTTGTGAGCATCTTGTTTTTTAGGAAGTCTGAGGGTACCCTTAATAAAACTCTGGCAGTTTTGGATAGGTTTTTGGCATCATCAATCCTTAGGGTTTTATTTTTAGCACCTTTTGCAGTAGGCAGGATCTGGACTCCTGATTCGCACAGATAACGTACAGCAGTCCTCCTTGGAGGTAACTGTTAATTATATGTGGGCCTTTGCAAGAGATTTCCGTATTTCCCGGGTTAGGGCCAGCTGCACCTGCCTGGATTGTTCCGGCCTTAATTTCCCTTCCGGGTAATTATCAAGCATTACAGCCATTTGGGGCCTCCTGAGAGATTGTTTAAAGGTTTGGTCCCCAGTTGAGGTACTGGGTTTGTTATTTGACTCACACGTGCTCTTTTTGGCTTGTCTTGCCTGTGATGGTGACGGGGGTGCTGATTTCTGAGCGTGTCCGTTTTCTAAGAGGTTTTTCAGCTTTCTTTGCCAGGTCTTGGTTACCTGTTTGTTTTTCCGCCATCGAGGTCTCCTATTTGGCCGTTGTTTTTTGGCTGCTTTCGGCGTTGTGCACCTGGCACGCGCTTTTTCTCCAGACCCAATTTAAGTAGGTCGGTGGTCACTCCTTGTAGGTTTTGCCCATCCAGGTTTGTCGTAAAAGTATGTGGCTAGGAGTTTTGCCTGCTGGTGAGCCTCCAACATAATCAGAGATTGTAGTTTGTTGGACCACGCTTCACTAGCAGAGGATAAGATTTGTTGGGCATCAGTCTCGACTAGTTATGGGCTTTTTGCTTTTTTGTGTTATCCATGAGTAGAAACTTTTTATAAGGTCCGCCCAGTGGTCTGGGTAAGGCTAATTACTCTGGAAAGTATCTCGGCATCCCATGGTGCCGATTCTTGAATTTTGTAGGAAACGTCGCACAGGAACGATCACCTCATTATATAGTAATAAGCTATCACGAGTTATCCGAAACCTATCCCACCACGCCCAAACCTCATCCGACCGCCGTGTATCGAAGGAACCTTCCTACACTTTCATACACCTGCCTCTGAGCAGGAGAACGGGCGCTCTTGAAAAACGATGATCGAGTTAGCTTTGCGCATGCATCCTACACGCTTGGCAGCTTCTGAGGCTTCTTGTGAATATTTTCAGGCGACCATTCTCTCTCTCAACAATCGGCACCCAGAGGTTCCGTTTGAAACACCTGTTTGTGGCACAGGTGTCATTCGTGCCTCGGTACGGGTCACATGACACCTTGGATTAAGCCCTGTGTCCTGTACCCTGGACATGGGCGTTTATTAGGCTCTCTGATCCGAGTCAGATGAGCCTGGTTATTTTAGAGAGGTGTTACTCCTCGATTCCTTCCCCTTTCCCTTAGTGCAATGGGACCCCGAGCTTGGAACCGGCGACGCGGCGTAGCGGAGTTCATAGTTTAGATTAGATTATAGTTTAGTTCGATTTGTTGGTTTAAAATTGTGCCCCGGATTAAGTATAACATTTTTGAATTTTGAATTTCGTCTTGGATTAAGATTGAGATAAAAGTTATTGGTTTAACAAGGTATTTCTACTTTCCCCTAAGCATTATTTCGATTTGCTTAATTGGTACTAGTATATATTTTTTTCGTGTGACTTGAATGTTGGAAAAACAAAATGGATGGTCGAATGCGTCGTTTCTTAAGAATATACGTTGCCAACTGAATGAGAATTGGGAAAAAATGCAAGAAGTCCGTGGAAGAATTAAACAGGACAGAAGTCCGTGGAAGTCCGTGGAAGAATTAAACAGGACAGAAGATCTTTTATTAAAATGAAGTCAGTATATGTAGTCGCGATCTTGACAACATTCTCCGAATTCGAGTGATTTTTTTTTATGTTGCTGACTAATGCTATATGCAAAAAAATGGAGGCATTCAAGATGCGATGCTATCCTGAATTCTTAGGATATCTTTTAATGGAACAACGTAAAGAAATTAATAATTATAGAAGAAAAAAGTGAAGGCAGACTATATCATGGCTTAAAAATCTAAGACAATGGTATGGTGTTAGTACTACTGAACTTTTCAAAAAAGCAGTGGACAGGGTGTAGATCGCGCTGATGATAGCCAACGAAAGAAGCAAGCACTTAAAGAAGAAGAGAATTTGACCAAAAGCATGAATAGAAAAGGGGCGGGTAGAGTTTGTTCTTTGTTGCTCCCGTTAAAAGAGAGTTTTAATAAAAGGACACATAAAAAAGTCGGTGCAAATTTTTGGAGTTCATTCCCAAAAGATGGTACGCCACTGTACCTATTTTCGATTAATACCCCTCAAATTACACGTTTCCAGTTGTTCGCATTGAGTATTATTTGACGCGTTCATGTTTGTGTGTGTGCAAGCTTATACGGCGTCTGACTGAACATGCGAAATTAAGTACTTGTATTGACAAGTGAACCCAATTTACTTATTTGTGCTTTTGCCTGCAACAAATAAAATAAAATATTGATAAAGACATGCACTCAATGACTGGAAGTTTGTGCTTTTTCCTGCAACAAAGTGCCTGGAAGTACAAAATCCATGTGCAAAATTTCCTGATTTAACTGCTCTAACTGAAGTAAATTTTAATTTTTTATATTTTTATTAAACTTTATTGTGTTAAAATATTAATAAATATACAGTACATGTCGCTGAGGAGATTATTTTGAATACCTTTTCTTATTTTTGGATATAACGTTGGATTTTTTCTTCATTTTCTTTGGCGTGATAATAGGGTATTAGTTTAAGCTAAAATTTGCGATTTACGCTTTAAAAAGTAAAAAGCAAAATAAAAGAGTTCTGAATATTTTCACAACAACCATATATACGTAAATGTTATCTACTTTTAGTTCTTTCGGGTTTTAAAATAAAACAAAAAAAATTGAGACTCTTTTATGAATTATACAGGCTAAAGTCGTCATTAGTTACACCTTCCCCATACCTCCAGTTATGATTTATTTCAACTGTTTTAACATTATCTTATTAAAAAAAGGGAGGCGACTCTCTTTTAGGTTAAGGTGGTCAAATATCGACCACTTAACATTTTTACAAAAAATTACGCGAACAGCATGTTAGCGACGCTGCCACTTTAACAGTTTTCGAGATATTTTGGTGACGGATTTTACCCGCTGATCGATACTACCAACTGTTCCCCTACTATTGCTTTATAAAAACGTAATTTACGTTTCTAAAAGAAAAATCACACCTAAAATTAAAACGATTTTTCGAATTTAAATTTTATGCAAAATAAATTGGTATCTTTAGGTGCTTCACTGCGATAAAGTTTCAAAAAAGAATAATAAATCAGCTAATAGCTGCCCAGCTTCGCACTACGCTACATAGCTTAATTAATTTAGCTAGAATTAAGAACTCAGCTTTGATGCCTGAGGCAGATTTAATTTTGCTAATACGTTTGCAAGTCAAGTTTTTTTGGTTATTTTTAACGTTTTTCTTTTTTTTAATCGGATTTGGTGTTTCCAAATTAAGGCTCTGATTTTTTATACAAATCTGCTTTAATGAGAAATGTTTTATTAGTTTACGCTTACCTATCTTATTAATATTATTTTGTCTTTGGGGTTATATCTAACAGTTTCAAATATTCGCCAGCACATTTAAACTACTTATAAAACCAAATTTTTTTGAAAAAAAATTTACAGATTTTTTAGATATTTTTGCCGTTTTCAGTTCGTGTGACTTTTTTATTTTGAATGGTCATTTTGCTTCTTGGTTTTGTTGTCCAAAATTTGTTAGGGAGGTTTTGTTATATTTTTATTTCTACGGCAATTACCTTAAAAGTGTAATGGCACATCTTTATCAAATAATTAAAGACAATTTTCATGATGTTAAAATGATAACAAATGTGCATTGCACGTGGCCGGACAAAAACTACCCATTATCTGGTGCTTCTTGACCTGGGTATATAATCCGAGTATAACAAACCTATACTCGGATATAACTATGAGGTAATATAACGGAGAATAAAAAAAATGCAACGCCATTTATATGGATAATTTTAATCTTATCTCAAAAGAAATAATTGATAATTTTTTTTTCTTCTAATCTTTCCTTTTTTCACATATTTTTTTGTATTAATTTTCAAAAACAACCAAGATATAAAAGACTTTTTCTGAAAATTTTAAATCATTTTTCTCGTAGTTTTTGGCCTTTTTGGATTGCTTACAGTTTACTTAAAAAATAAAAATGCCAAGAGTTTGCAGTCGCCAACAATTTCCTCATTTAAACGACTTCACATCGTTGGCATGAAAGAGGCTGGTTTTGGTTCACGGGAAATTGCAAGAAAGCTTAATGCCAATCCATCAACAATGTTAATAGTTTGGAGATGGTGGTCCAATGATGAGACTTATAGACGTCGTGAGGGTTCTGGATGCCCTAGATTATTACAAGGTCGTGATTTACGACATCTCAGACTTCTTGCTCTCAGAAATCGATGGGACAGTATACGCCAAGTAAAAGATGTTCTAATTGCAGCTGCTGGACAAGTCTTTTCATGACAGTTAATAGAAGTTTGCTTGGTATGGGGCTGAGGGCTTATCGTCCGCTTTTGGTGGTACCTTTGCCCCCCACAACATAAGGCTCGCCGCTTGGAGTGGTGCAGATCTCGGCAAAACTGGAATGATGAATGGAATACACAGCAAAGTATCATGGTATGAGGTGCTATATGTTTAGGAAGCAGATCACGTCTAGTTCTCATCAACAGCAATCTGACTGCTCGGCGAGTGCATAAATAACCATGGAGGAGCCACTCATTATTAATTTTTTGATGATTATCATGAAGGAATCTTCTTGGAAATGTAATCAGTTACTAAGAGCATCCTAATGTAGTAATATTTAAATTGTTTTCATTAACAAGCGCTTAGGAATGTCCACCGTTTACCATATTAAAAGTCCCCATATCTACCTCCTCGGGAACTGTCATTTCTAACCTCCAAAAAACTCCAAAAAAAGAGTCAATCAATAAATAAATAATGATAGTGTAGCTTGAACCACTCCTTCTACCAGAAAAATTGAAAAAGCCTCAGCAAAAATGATGCCAATTTAAACAATTTCTTGCATACTCGGTTTTAGCATTTTCATCAAGATTTTTTAACCTACGAGTAGCAAACCTGCCAGGGTTGATTTAAGCGCAATGACCTAAATTAAATTAGAAAATTAAACTTCTCCAGTGGCGCAGTCCGATTTTATTAATTAAAAAATTTCAAAATCTACCAAAACTCTTTGATACGCCACTGTTACTGACACATACAAAAAAAGGCCCTGCTTTTTACTGGATCTTATATTAGATATAATTGCATTTCCAACGACACCTTTCGCTTGTATTTTCTGCTTCTAGTAATAACATAAGAATCTTTTTGAATCATAATTTTTTATATTTTTTTAGTAAATTTCTCCATTGAAAATTATTATTTTAATACTAGAAGCAGAAAATACAAGCGGTAGGTATCGTTGGAAATGCTATTTTATCTAGTATAAGCTCCAGTAAAAAATAGGGCATTTTTTATCAAAGAGTTTTGGTACATTTTGGAATTTTCTAGTTAAGAAAATCGAACTACGCCACTGGAAAAATTTAATTTTCTAATATAATTTAGTTCATTGTTCTTATATAAACCCTGCTAAGTTTGGTACTCGTAGGTTGGGAATATGCAAGAAATGTTCTGCGTACCGATTCTGGAAGTCATAGGAAGTGATCGTTCGCCTGACAGAAGGGAAGCAGTGTCAACCAATAAACGCGCTTAAAAGCAGTAACGAACCAATCTATTATGGGTACGCGCAGAGCTGCCTCGAACAACAACTTTTGAGCGAAGCCATTCTCTTAACTAGACCCAGTAGTATGGACTTGTAGGAAAGCTCGTCTGAAAAACGTCACTCGTATGATTTCAGAGCACGCTATTGGATGAAACCATCACGTGACAGATCTCGCTAATGCGCATGCTACGGCCAACTTGATCGTTTCGTAAAGTACGACATCGCACAGTGGTCGATTTTTGTAAAAACGCGAATATTAAAAAAAAACTTCCACATTGTAATTTAATCGTACAAATTATTTAGTTTTAATAAAAAAATAAATAGTGTACAATATTTAAATAAGTAAGCATTTATTCTTTTTTAGCTGATACACAGGATGATCGTGTGAATTTTCACTAAGCTCTACCTACTTCATCGCATGTGCGACTGTTCCGCGTTATCAAGCAGAGGTTCATTTCATTCGGTGGCGAGATCGAGCAGCTGGTAGCAGGAACTGCGTTGAAAAGACGGACGACTGACGCGAAAATGAGAGCGCGCGAGACGAAAAGAGACCGGGTGTGTTAAATTTTAAATACTCATCTAATTTTGACGCGGTGCCATAAAAATCAGCGCTAATAATAATAGGAAGTTTTCGAAACATTACAAAGAATAATGTAAATCAGACATTTTATCAATACTTTCTTATTCTATGTGGGGGTGCACGTTCTCATGTGCTCCTATGGGGGAACCGTCACTGGTAGACACCTGTCCACCTCGACCTTCTCAGATACTACAAAAAAAAGTTGCAAGTTTGTTGTTTTTAACTTTAAAATTCTTATTAGTATTTTAGATAAATTTTATTATGACATTTAGTAATTGATATTTTTTAATTGTTTGTTTTATTTTCTATACTTAGTTGTTAGTCGCTTTGTCTATAAAAATCTTTGTATTTTTCGACAATAAAGCATATTGAATCTTGAATCTTAAAAATAAATACTAGCCAATTAAAATAGTGACAAATTAAAATAATCACTTTTCTTATGTCTTTTTAAGTTTATTTTATACACAACTTCTGGTTGTCCAACTACTAATCCGCCAACATTGAAACATTCCACTTACCTTGATATATTTTTTTCATATTTAAATTTTTTTGTTAAAATCGTTCTCTATGTTCGTCACTCACATCTCCACAGTTTTCGGCGAAGTAGTCTAAGTAAGAGTGTGGAAAGTATATTTTTAAGGACCTATTACATCCCATATTTTCATATGATTGTAGAAGTTTGTTTACAATCTTTGTAAAATTATCTGTTCTTCTATTTCCTAAGGATTTGGTCCCCACCATCCTAAAGGCTTCCTGTGCCTCTTTTTCTTTTTTCTCAAGCACAGCGTCAACTCCCGAATCCACGAGAGGCTTTCTTATTTTGGATCCCACAAAAATTCCCTCTGTTTTATGAGATTGAACGCAAAGCCCTCTTCTCCATACCCATCATTTTCCGAAAAAAAAGCCGTAGCGATAAAAGATAGTTTTTGGACGTGCCAATTTACAGCCCCATAACTTCGCCGAAATGATAACGTTAACACCATTTGAAAGTTCAAAAGAGCCTATTTGGTATAGGTTTTACGTCGACGCCAACGGTGCAGTTATCTAACGTTTGAGATAATTTTCAATAAAAAGAATACAAGTCTACTAAATGTCATTTAACTATTCTGCAACTGAACCTCTGTTCATACCTCCAAGGATCTCGTAGAAATTAATGTATATTGCTAAAAGGCTTTCAAGCTCGTTCGAAAGTTTTATTCCCGACGGACACTATTCACCATAAAAAAACACAATTTAAGTTTTAAGTGCACGTGGTAAATTACTAAGCCTTTACTACAGCAAATCCGTTGTTATTTGGCCTGGACACCAGTGTAGATAGTAAAAACTTCACGTTAAACAATTGTCGGCACCATTAAAATATCGCCCAAACTATCGCATTAATTTCTTTGTTTTTCAAAGTTATTATTTTTACAAATCTTGCGAGATTTTAGGCTAAAAAATTAGAACCCAATTTTTTTTATCAACAAGTTTAGGAAGGTCTACCGTTTAAAACAGTAAAAGTCCCCATTCCTACCCCCTCGTGAACTGTCATTTCTAACCTGCAAAAACTCCAAAAAAGGGTTTTTCTTCGATAACTCCTAAACGGTGACATACTGTCAAAAGTGATAAATAAGAAAAAATGTTGCAAATTTAATTCTCTATCAATAAGTAAATAATGATAGTGTAGCTTAAACCACTCCTTCTACCAGGGGCTCGATTCTGGGCGTAATAGAACGATCATACTTTGAGAAGTGATCCATCGCACAAAAGTCATGC
This sequence comes from Oxystoma pomonae, assembly GCA_963921995.1. NCBI lineage: Eukaryota > Metazoa > Arthropoda > Insecta > Coleoptera > Brentidae > Oxystoma > Oxystoma pomonae. The sequence continues at coordinate 44,333,103 of OY998170.1, forward strand.
GAACAACGCACGGTGGTCGATTTTCACAAAAACGCGGACATAAGTTGAAAAATTAAAAAAATCAAAATGTGTTAAATTATATATGGTTGTCAAGATACTAGGCGAATACTTGGCCAAAGAATAAACTATGCTTTTTATAAGTTTGATATTACTCATCAGTATTCAACATTAAATTTCAAATAAAAGATTCAGAGTATGACAGTATTCAACTGTTGATATTTCGAAAACAGATGAAGATCGACATAGGGTATTTTATTTTAAAATGCTTAAAATTTCAAAACACTATATACATAAAAAATATACTAGTATACTGTAAAACTTATATATTGCATCAATTACTTTAAATGAAATTTGATTGTTCTAAACTAACATTTTTAGTTTAATTTAGCCAATTAGTAAATATGTATATTTTACCTTCTTAAAAATGTCTTAAGGTGAATGTGAAAATTCACACGATCATCCTGTGTATCAACTAAAAAAGAATAAATGCTTACTTATTTAAATATTGTAAACGACATAGGGTATGTTACATAAAAATGCTTAGTATTTCAAAACACTATATACATAAAAAATATACTAGTATACTGTAACACTTATATATTGTGTCAGTTACTTTAAAGTAAATTTGATTGTTCTAAAGTAAAATTTTTAGTTTAATTTAGCCAATTAATAAATATGTATCTTTTACCTTATTAAAAATGTCTTAAGGTAAATGTGAAAATTCACACGATCATCCTGTGTATCAGCTAAAAAAGAATAAATGCTTACTTATTTAAATATTGTAAACTATTTATTTTTTTATTAAAACTAAATATTTTGTTCGATTAAATTAAAATGTGGAAGTTTTTTTTTAATATTCGCGTTTTTACAAAAATCGACCACTGTGCGATGTCGTACTTAAGTTGGCCGTAGCATGTGTATTAGCGAGATCTGTCACGTGATGGTTTCATCCAATAGAGTGCTCTGAAATCATACGAGTGACGTTTTTCAGACGAGCTTTCCTACAAGTCCATACTACTGGGTCTAGTTAAGAGAACGGCTTCGCTCAAAAGTTTTTGTTCGAGGCAGCTCTGCGCGTGCACATAATAGATTGGCGATTCTTAGATCGTCTCGTTACTGCTTTTAAGCGCGTTTATTGGTTGACACTGCTTCCCTTCTCTCAGGCGAACGATCACTTCCTATGACTTCCAGAATCGGTACGCAGAACATTTCTTGCATATTCCCAACCTACGAGTACCAAACTTAGCAGGGTTTATATAAGAACAATGAACTAAATTATATTAGAAAATTAAATTTTTCCAGTGGCGTAGTCCGATTTTCTTAACTAGAAAATTCCAAAATGTACCAAAACTCTTTGATAAAAAATGCCCTATTTTTTACTGGAGCTTATACTAGATAAAATAGCATTTCCAACGATACCTACCGCTTGTATTTTCTGCTTCTAGTATTAAAATAATAATTTTCATTGGAGAAATTTACTAAAAAAATATAAAAAATTATGATTCAAAAAGATTCTTATGTTATTACTAGAAACAGAAAATACAAGCGAAAGGTGTCGTTGGAAATGCAATTATATCTAATATAAGATCCAGTAAAAATTGTTTTGTATGTGTCAGTAACAGTGGCGTATCAAAGAGTTTTGGTAGATTTTGAAATTTATTAATTAAGAAAATCGGACTGCCCCACTGGAGAAGTTTAATTTTCTAATTTAATTTAGGTCATTTGCGCTTAAATCAACCCTGGTACTCGTAGGTTAAAAAATCTTGATGAAAATGCTAAAACCGAATATGCAAGAAATTGTTCAAATTGGCATCATTTTTGCTGAGGCTTTTTCAATTTTTCTGGTAGAAGGAGTGGTTCAAGCTACACTATCATTATTTATATATTGATTGACTCTTTTTTGAAGTTTTTTGGAGATTAGAAATGACAGTTCCCGAGGAGGTAGATATGGGGACTTTTAATATGGTAAACGGTGGACATTCCTAAGCGCTTGTTAATGAAAACAATTTAAATATTACTACATTAGGATGCTCTTAATAACTGATTACATTTCCAAGAAGATTCCTTCATGATAATCATCAAAAAATTAAAAATGAGTGGCTCCTCCATGGTTATTTATGCACTCGCCGAGCAATCAGATTGCTGTTGATGAGAACTAGACGTGATCTGCTTCCTAAACATATAGCACCTCATACCATGATACTTTGCTGTGTATTCCATTCATCATTCCAGTTTTGCCGAGATCTGCACCACTCCAAGCGGCGAGCCTTATGTTGTGGGGGGCAAAGGTAGCACCAAAAGCGGACGATAAGCCCTCAGCCCCATACCAAGCAATCTTCTATTAACTGTCATGAAAAGACTTGTCCAGCAGCTGCAATTAGAACATCTTTTACTTGGCGTATACTGTCCCATCCATTTCTGAGAGCAAGAAGTCTGAGATGCCGTAAATCACGACCTTGAAATAATCTAGGGCGTCCAGAACCCTCACGACGTCTATAAGTCTCATCATTGGACTACCATCTCCAAACTATTAACATTGTTGATGGATTGGCATTAAGCTTTCTTGCAATTTCCCGTGAACCAAAACCAGCCTCTTTCATGCCCACGATGCGTCCTTTCTCGAAGTCGTTTAAATGAGGAAATTGTTGGCGACTGCAAACTTTTGGCATTTTATTTTTTAAGTAAACTGTAAGCAATCCAAAAAGACCAAAAACTACGAGAAAAATGATTTAAAATTTTCATAAAAAGTCTTTTATGTGTTGGTTGTTTTTGAAAATTAATACAAAAAAATCTGTGAAAAAGGAAACATTAGAAGAAAAAAAAATTATCAAATATTTTTTTTGAGATAAGATTAAAATTATCCATATATATGGCGTTGCATTTTTTTTGTTCTCCAGTATATTACCTCATAGTTATATCCGAGTATAGGTTTGTTATACTCGGATTATATACCCAGGTCAAGAACCACCAGGTAATAGGTAGTTTTTGTCCGGCCACGTGCAATGCACATTTGTTATCATTTTAACATCATAAAAATTGTCTTTAATTATTTGATGAAGATGTGCCATTACACTTTTAAGGTAATTGCCGTAGAAATAAAAATAAAACAAAACCTCCCTAAAAAATTTTGGACAACAAAACCAAGAAGCAAAATGACCATTCAAAATCGGAATTAAAATAAAAATTGCTTTGTGACCCTTCTACGCTTTCGTAGTTTTCAGTGGGCGAGTACCGGGGGATATCGCAAATTTCAATAGAGAAAGGCGCACACATTTGTTGTTCTCAAGTCCGCTTGCTTTGCCTAGAGGTCCTGTATTTCTCTTAAGAAAAATTTCTCCTCTAGGTGGCGCTGCCAGAGGTAAGCGATTTGGCAGTTGTTAAGGAAATGCTGATAATTTTTTTGTGTGTTGGCAACCACTGAAAATGTCAGTGTCACATTTTTGATTAATAAACGTAGGTACATCAAATTTTAAATTTGATTATTACATACGGTATAAGAAACTGTAAAAATACTCGCGCCTACGACTTTGTATTGTTTCGTTGTCCAATAGGAAAACAAACGCAAGAAAAATGGAAAGAGATCATGCATCTACCAAACTGGAAAATTAATAAAAATAGTCGAATTTGTGAGGTAAGTAAGTAAGATTTTTTTTTAACTTTAAATTAGTTTTTATTTATTTTTAAAATATGTTAACAAATTGTAAAAACTTAATATAAAATTAAAAATATTAACAATTAAAAAAATGTAAAAAATAAACACACAGGTAAAATTTTTAAATAAATTCAAATTTATTATTTAAAGCTTTAATCAATCCTCAAGGTATCCTTCGTATAGCCTAAGGTCCCCAAGACCGCAGCAGCATTTCCTCTCTGTTTTGCCAGGCTGATCCTCTGGGTGACGAAGCTTTTAAAAAGTTTATTTTTAATTTTTAAAGAGATGTCGTTAACAAACCTTTCTGCTTCCTCACCCCAAGAACCATGTGTTTCTACAGAGAAAGGTACAAAGATGTAGCGGCCAACCAGCTCTTCATATTTCTTTAATTTCTCCTGTTCACCTAAACGTGCAGACGCACCCGCTTCTTTAGATGTTTTATTTATATATGATGTAGCTAGAGTGTGTCAACACGTTGCGTCCTACAATAAACTCTTTCCTACTCTCCAGGGTACCAATGTTACTCCATCGGCCCGTTTTCCGTCTGGCCGGCAGATACCAAGAGGCTTCAGTTCAGAGGGAACTTCGGCAGAAGCTAAAGCGTGTTTAATGAAATCGTTGATTATCCGGTGTCTGAACAGCCTGCCTGCACTTTTTGTGCAGTTAAGCCCATGAAGGCCATATTTATCTGCTTGCTCACTGCAAATGCAGACATGCTGTTCATACACCGGAAGTCCAACTCTTAGATCTTAGAGCGACGGAAACATGGAATACCGGATAGTCCAAGTGATTCCCAAGAGAGACGGCAGGAAGAGCTTTCAACCATGCATTACTTTCATAAACCTGGAGAGCCAGAAGACGCGCTACATCTCTAGGATCTTGACAGCCAGAAAGAAGACTATCAAAAGAGGCCTGGCACAAAAATGTGTCAAATTCTTTCTGTTTTTTTGGGATATTTGATTTAGATTTATCGAATTTAGATAATTTAGCCCAGTGATCATAAGCTGTATTTAAATCTAAATCGTCCAGGTCTAAACATTTTTTTGGTAGAATGCTTTCAATTAAAGGTTTGACATCGTTTGAGGAACCTAAAAAGGCGGAGAAACAAAGTGTGGATGAATCTTGTATTCCAAGTCCACTCATTTTAACTGGAAGAGAACTTTGTAACTTTTCATCGAATTTGAAATTTGGGATGTTTTCCAAAGTTTTTCTAAGTAAATTATCGTACTTTTCAAGGGCATGATAACTGGTCCAACAAGGAGCGCATCTTAAAATATAAGAAAGTCGAGGAATTGCAAAAGAGTGATTAAGAAGAAAGAAACTAGTGTGTGAACCCAAATATGTTAAATTTTTAGAAAACCGTTCTAAAATAGTAATTTTTGAATTAATTGTTTCGTTGATTTTTTTTTTTCGAAAAAAGGACATCCAAGTAAAGGTAGTGATTTCAACGAAGTTTCTAAAGTTTCAGGAGAAAGTGATGAAAATAGTATTGTTGAATTTTGATTATTTTCAGAAAGAAAAGAGAGCTCGCATTTATTAAAATTAAGTTGCAATCCAATATTTTTACTTGACGAAATAATATGTTTAAAATCCTCTAAAACCGTGTGCATATCTCCAGCGATACAACCATCGTCGAGGTACCAAAGATTAATATCGGATTTAATAGATTTAACTAGTAAGATTAGTTATATTTAATATCTAAATAATATTATATATTATTATTATTTTAAGAAAATGAATACCTAACAAAAAGATAGACCAATAAATTTTTTATATTTTACCTACTACTAACATTTTTAATATCTGTATATCTACCTGGCGTTTTTTTGTGAAAGTATGACATATTAGGCCAAAAAGTAATTCTCATTCAAAAACTTTTTTATAATGAACATTTTCACGGTAGAGTACTTGAAAAATAATTTGATCTCTTTGAGTATGGAGAAAAAAATTGAAATAAAAAATGCCGTTAGACCTAAACCCGAAATTGACTTGGCGCAAACCATTAAGGGCAAATCTAGGCATTTCAACAAAAATTTAAAATGCAACCTACAAAAAAAATTCACTGTCAATTTTTCAAATTTATGAACCTCCTCTTGATAGATTACAAACCGCCATTCTAATCTAGTCTAATCTAATCTAGGTATAGCTGCTATTAAGGTACCATTTTGTAATTTTAAAAAATCTCAGGCTCTGCTAAAACCTTCATTCTTCACTTTTAAATCCCTATAAATCAGCGTTGACATTTTTATTAAGAAATAATTCAATATGTAATATTTACGGACGACTTATTTATACTTGCTTCCAATATCTTTTTACCACGGAATAAATGAACACAGAAACATAACACTTATTCTTTGGCTCTACCTTGTACAAGGTGTTCCAAATTCGATGCTCACCTTGGAGATCTCCTGAACGGTAGGAGATACAAAAAGGTCTAAATTAGGGCAATTTGATACCTTGCTCAAAATTAAAAAAAAAAAGTTTACAAAATCCGAATACTTCCCAAGGTGATAATTTTTATTTTTTTTTTAGCCTATATTGTTCAAGCTTTCAAAAAACACTTATACCTTTCTGCAGGCACTTTTTAGGATCTACCTATTGATAGGTTAGATTTTGACATTTGACATTTCAGGGTGACATAAGCACTCTCAAGTTCACTTTTTTTTGAACACGTGTTTTTTTTCTTCTGCCGTTTGGTTCAAGCAGAATATAATATTTTCGAGAATATTTTTTTTTCAAAATTAAATTTTTGCTTCAACATTCAAGATATTTTGGAAACTTGGTTCAGTTCCTTTTTTGAGAATTTCAAAATGACAGTTCTTTTTTGCAATATTATTTAAACTATATAACTAGATAGCTACAGGATAATTCTGTATATTTTGACCCCTAGTTAGCGCCTTTATTGTTGACAGAAAAAAGTTTAAAAGGAAATGTTTTATACTTTTTTAAAAGCCTTCTAATCCATATGAGAGATGTTGTCAAATGTCATTCTATATTCTATCGATAGACCTTTTTTTCCTCATTACAAAAATATACCATGTGTTACCTTTGTCTTGAACGGTAGTTAAGCCAATTTAGAAAAAAATAAACTACTTTTCCTTAGCTAATACATTGCCCTTATGGCAAATTATTTTTTATTTCACTCGAAAACTGCTAGAGATAAACCCTACATATGGTATATTTTTGGGATCAGGAAGAAAAGATCTATCGAAGTTTTAGAAAATATACAGGGTGTTCCGTTTAATATAAAAAAGTTGATGTCTAAATTTGACATATGGAATGACATTTGACAATATCAGTCATATGGGCTAGAAGGCTCTTAAAAAATTATAAAACTTTTCTATTTAGACTTTTTCTTCTATCATCAATGATAAAGGCGCTAACCAGAGGTTCAAAATATAGTACAGGGTGATGTACTATAAAGGCCCTTCCCGTATATTTCCCTATGATAAAAAGTGTAGCGAAAACCCCTGCGAAAATGGATTAATGACGCGCTCGAATGCGCATGCGTCAGCTACTCGGGCAGGTTCAGAGTGAGCCATCCCTATTCCATTGGCCATGTCATGGCCATCTAGATTTTTGACCGTTGCCGCTACGATTCTCTCGCATCCTGCGCCTTTATATATACCTTATAGTTATATGATTATTATTACTATTATTATGTCTTTATTTTCTGATACAACTTTTTACAATACTTTTACAAGTTTTAAGTTTAAGCATCGTCAGAAAAGAGAAGGTAAAATACTAAATCTAAAGGTAAAGGTTAGGTTAGGTTGAAAAATAGTTTAGCCATGCTTATATTACTAAAATTTAGTAGGATAGGTAGTGTAACAAACATTTACATAGATGACAGTTACAACTAAAACTTACTATTTCCCCAAACCAGAACCCCATACATTATGTGACTCTGGAATAGTCCCATGTATGCTACTCGCCCCATTTCAATAGAGCAAAATTGCATAATTTTTAAGTAGAAAATTGGTACTTGACAATTTTTGGGCAAGTTGTTGCACATGAGTTTTAAAAGAAATATCTTGGTCTAGCACTATGCCGAGAAATTTAGTTTCTTTTGGATTTTCTGTTATAGAAAAATTTCTTAAGTTAAAATCAATATGAACTGTTTTGCTCAAAATCAGAGCCAGCCTGTTTAATTCAAACCACTCTCCGGCCATCCTCCCTGCCAAGGCATTCTCAGATTTGGAGTCAATTAGGTGCTTTTTGCAGCTGTGATAAGTATTATCATCTGCAAATTGTAGAAAAGAAGGGGCCCCAGGACAGAGCCCTGGGGGACCCCGGAAGGCACTTCGAGATTGTCTGATTTAATTCCATCATCTTGAACTTTGCGTTTTGAGAGATACGACTCTACTAGGCTGTGTGCAACACCCCTAAACCCATAGCAGAGAAATTTGTTTAATAGCGTTTTGTGACAGACACAGTCGAAGGCCTTTGAGAGGTCACAGAAAGTTATTGACACAACTTCCCCCCTCTCAAAAACCCCGACAATGTCTGTCACAAATTCCACTATAGTATGATAGTAGATAAATTTTTTCGGAAGCCGAATCGTGTGGCTGATAGTAATTTATTTTTTTCTAAAAATTTTACAAGGCGTGTTGCATTTGGATAGAATGGGGACAATAAAAATGGGTCTGTAGTTGCCCAGATCACCTTTGTCCCCTTTTTTATATGTAGGAATTACTCGTGAGGTTTTTATCACGGATCGGAAAACTCCCTCAGAAAACATCTATTTATTATGATTGTTATGGGCGCTGTCAAACCAGGCTTTAGTTTTTTAAAGAGTGTATTACTGAACCCAAATAGGTCTCTTGAATTACTATTTTTAAGTTGAGAAATAAGATCTTTTACTTCATATTCATCTGTTGGTGTGAGAAAGCAGCTATTCTTTACTTTTTTTACGTTTTTATAAAGACAATACTTATTAACAAAATCTAAGGCCTAATTATTTGGTTAAAACAAAACGTCAAAAGAAACCTATCATTTTAAAATATCAAAAAGTGTACTGCAACCGAGTTTTCCAAATATCTTATAAGTTAGAAGCAAAAACTGAATTCGGACTAGTGATGGTCAATTAAAATAGAAAAACGCCATATTTTGAACCCGTTTTTAGCACAAAAAATATGTTTCATGAGGCTCTACGAGACAAAAAAAACTTAAATAAAGGTCACTGTTTATGCACGAAAAATATACCAAACGAAAAAACCCAAAATAAACTACATTAATTTATTTACATTAAAACATTGAGGTTATCTGAAAGCTCAGTCAAGAAAACTTTCTTTACTCAAAGCCCACTCATTTCAAAGCTGTAGCTTTTATCAGTAGAGGTTGGTGCAAGCCAAGGTACAAGCAGAGGTAAGAGATCCGAACTCACTTTTTGTGATTTGAACGCAGCTAATATTTTGAAACTGATATTTCGACAGTGACAGAAATGTAAACTAAACTTGCGTTTAAAATAAATACAAAATTAATCTACTCCTTATTTTATTATTACCCATCTAAATCGCCGTGTGACATCAAGTATTAATTGGAAAAATTAATTAACAAGAGTAAGTTTTAATAAGAGTGACATATGACCTCAATTTTAGTTTGTTCTACAGAGTGTTTACTATTTAAACCCCGCGTGGGTTTATATTTTTTAATTTTCTTTTCTTCTAAATTAAAACTTTCTTCTTAATTCCAACAAAAGATTGTGTTAAGATTATTATAAAATAAACAAATTTATTATTTTTTTTTTAATAAAACAAACTATGTCCAAAACGTATTTTAAACCAACCGTCCTTGACGGTTGGTTTAAAATACGTAAAAGCAAAAATTTCACTTAAACTTAGGACCGTTCTAAAATAGACTAAACCCTTTTAGTAAATCCGACCGTTATTGTTTTACTAGAGGGTGCGTATAAGACGAATCTTGTGAAATGGACTGATGTTTTGCTGTCTCTTTTTATAATTTCCCCAGACAGTTTTTGAAAGATTGATTTTTTTTGTTAGATTTGACAAAAAAAAAAACAGTGGATATACGCGGTAGATATTAAAAATGTAAATATATATGTTTGTTATGGTCAAGCAATGATGAACCTTAAAATAATTTTCTTAAACACCTGTTAAATTATTTTTAGATGTACTAAAATACACTTTAGTAGGACACGTTTTTTGGTAAAATTAAAGACTGTAAAGAACTTTGCTTGAGAGAAATTAATACCACCATATGTTTTACACACTTTACATTTGGAAAAATTACAATTTTTGCTGTTTTTTGGATAAAAATTGCAAAATAAAAATAATATGCACGACACAGATATTTTTAGTAAACATTTGCCCTAAATTATGTCCATCTTTCTCTTAAATATTTTTCATCTTAACAGAGAAAAAATGTTTTTTGATATTATTTTTTTTGAACACTGAAACAGTGAAAACTTGAAAAATTTTAGTGTGTTATTCTAGAAATCGAAAGTTTGGCATGAAGCTTTAAAATTTGAGTAATATCATGGCATACATATGTGAAAAACATAGTAAAAAATTGCTTCATTAAAAACGTTACCCCTTAAATTATGCTAAAATATTTCAAACCTTAAATTACCATCATGGCTTGACCATTTACTCTTTTTCTTACAATAAAACATGGAAACATAATGTGTTATTTATTAACAAAGTACATGTTTAATAAATGCGTAAGTTTGTACCTACTTACCTCTCAAATTCGGCTATTTTTATTAATTTTCCAGCTTGGTAAATTCATGTTTTCTTTCCACTTTTCCTGAGTTTCTTTCCGTATTGGACAATGGAACAATACAAATTCGTCGAGGCGTGTGTTTTTACAGTTTTTGATACAGCAAAATTCCATTTTTAAACCGGACGTTTCTTAATAAAAAAATGTGACACTGACAATGTAGTTTTTCAAAACTGGTGGCTAAAATCGTGCTTTTTTTACAAGCGTTGGTTTAAATAACGAGCGCACCGATGTATTTAAAAACGTGAGTAAAAAAAAGCACAGTTTAGCCGCGAGCGTTTTTAATACCTTTATCAAAAAATCCAAGAAAAACAGGAAAATACTTTTTAAAATTTCTAACGAACGGCACTTCTTGCAACACACCATCTTTACACTATAAACCAAGGCGGCTGGTAAATGAAATAACAATGGTTTCCATTGCGATGTGCCTTTTTACTCGGTGACGTTCATTATCGCGACATTTTAATCTTTGACAGTTTGATATTTTGACAATGTTTTAGTTTTATAAAATTTCAATAACAATATTATCAGCACATATTATGCTAAAAGTAAATTTAAAGAAAACTATGCGGCACTCGCTCAACTGTGACCAACTGTCTTTTTAGGGAGAAATAAAATTACCAAACGACAAATCGAAAATTCTCGCTGACAGTTGACGTCAATTAAATCTGTAAGTTTCGGATAGAAAACACTGTATCACGTATGTTTTCATTTTAAATAAAAAGTGGTGGGTTGGGTTGGGTCGGGTTGAGTTGGGTCGTGTCCAGACATTTTCTTGGTGTATTCAGACTTTTCCAGCATATATACAAACTTTTACAGGGTGTATCCAGACTTCCAGGGTGTATTGAGACTTTTTCTGGTAATATCCGAACTTTTCCAGGATGTGTCTAGGCTTTTTTGGAGTGTATCCAGACTTTTCCAGGATGTATCCAGACTTTTAAATGGTATATCCAGACTTTTCCAAATTGTATCCAAACTTTTGCGGGGTGTATCCAAACTTTTCTAGGATGTATCCAGACGTAATGACAGGTCTGTTTTTGAAATTTGAGATTTCAGTGTGAAAGGGGCAGGGACAAGTTTATTTTTTCTTATGGACACGTGCTTTTATCTCCTGGCATTTTTCGTGAGGGATGACAGATAACATTTTGCAACATTATTTTGACAAATCACCTGACGTTTTGGGATAATTAACCATCATCAGCCCAAATTCAATTTTTGCTTTTAACTTACTCAAGATATTTTGGGAACACCATTGAAGTACCTTTTTTGACAACAGATTTTTTTTTTAATCTAAAATTAATGTTTAAATTATCAACATTTTAACCAGATTAGTTATAAATGCAAGAGTAAAACGAAAAGAAAAAAACGTATGTTTAAAATATTAGGCAAAATAATTTTGAAAAAACAAATGTCAAAAAAACTGTCATTTTTAAAATGTCAAACAAGGTATTGCAAGCTTGTTTCCAAAATATCTTTGGTAAGTCAAAAGAAAAATTGAACTGATAATGGTCAATTAACCCAAAACGTCATGTGACTTGTCAAAATAAGGTTGCAAAATATTATCTCATCTTTCATGAACCAAACAATAGGAGAAATAAAGCAAGTGTACCCAAAGAAAAATGAACTTGATGGCACTGCCCCTTTTAAAAACAGACCTGTCATTACGTAGATGTTGAAAAAGTGCTTGTAGAAAGTTTTAACAGTTTTCCGACAGCTTCAATAATAAAGGCGCATAAAAATAAAAACTAAAAATAAAAAATTCAGTTTTTTTTTTGCCGGAACTACTCGGATTTTGTAATATTTTTTTTTTAGTTTTGAGTAAGGCATCAAATTTCGTAACTTTGCACTAATTTAAACCTTTTCGAATATCCTACCGTTTAGGAGATCCCATGGTGAACATCGAATTTGGAACACCCTGTATATGTTGTCAAAACTTTAGCGCCGATAAACCAAGATTTTTGTCCATCTATCACGTAAAACCGGCTAAATCGATTTGCATGAAATTTCTCCTTTGGCCTTTTGAGTTTTGCTCGGGAGCGATTTGGTAGATTGTTAGGATTGAGTAGAAAATCTGCGCGAATAATGAATCTGTATTCTTCCTGTACCCTCCATTTCTCCATTCTCGTAACGCAAATAGAACAGATTTCCATAAGTCTCTTCCTTAAAGAAAATCAGAATTTCATTCAGAAAAATTGTGCAGACATCAAAATACAAAGGTATCTACACAGAATCAAAAATAGATTCTTGAACAATTATAAAATATAACAAATTTTGGATTTTTCTATTTTTCGTTCAGGCATCATATTTGTGGTCAAATACAATCAATTTCTTGAGTTAAAAATTTGTATTTTGACAAATTATTATTTTTCTATTTTTTCAATCATATTGAAAATCTGGGAGCCCGGTATTTCAAAAATTATTTCAAAACTTTTAAAGAAAAAATTCCATTTTTTAATCTGTGTTGAAGAAGAAGAAAATATGTTATTTGATAAATACAGTTATATCAATAACTACCTAAAAATAATATTTAATGAATCCAAGAATATATCTGTTAAAAAATCATATGTTCCTGAAAGAAGGTAAATATTCTCTTCTTTTTATCTGTATAGAAATTTCTTTATTCGATGGCTTCCCAACCCATATCAAACCTTTTTACTCGCTTTCTACATTCTAGTCAACGTTTTAAAAAATGTTAGGATGCCCCCTTCCCCCAAACCTAAAAATAACAATTAAAAAAATTACACCGTTGAAAGTTGAAATATTAGTTTAATTTTACACAATTTTTTAACAGCTACATCCAAAACATGTCATGTCAAAAATAGCACTTTTAGTGTCATTTTCTGAAAAAAATTACCTATAATACAAGTTTCTGATGGAAACAGATTTAAGGTATACAAAAAAGAAACTAAATCTGATTAGCCCCCTAAAGATTTGAGGGTTCGCCGTTGATTATATAAAAACAAAAAAATTTAACCGCTTTAAAAATACACTAGAAGGTATATATTTAAGTTTCTTTTTCCCTCGAGAAATTTAAGTCGAATTGGAGGGGGGTAAAAGGTTCAACTTGGAATAAAAAGGGCCACTTCAGCCCCTTAGTTTACAATTTAGTATTGATAGCCAATTTTAGGTCCAGCAAGATGTCTATATTTGTTTTTTTATCTACGACTTCTTAACAGCATGCCTTCTTTAGAAAAATGGGAAATGAGAAACGATGGATACGGAAGTCGCTGTGAAAAATTCTGAAACTTGAGGTATTATGGATATAATTTATATTTCGTGTTTTGACTTTATCGTAATAAATACCTGTTTCCGTTTATAGTCTTTTTAGTATCATGATAGGGATGATGTATAGGGATGACAATAAATTGAACAAAAACATAGATTTAAAATTGGTAAGGTTGGTACAGACCGGCGAGTTAAAACAATAGGGCGATTTTAACCGTTTTTAGTCCACCATACTTAATCGACTCGACTGTCTGTGTACGCGATAACTCAAGAACGCCTTTATCAATTTTAACGAAATTTGACAAAAAAATTCTATATCGGATGACCATGAAGTGATTAACTTTTGGGTAAGGTGGTGGGGGGTGGAAGGGGGAAAAAGGGGGATAAAATATTTAAAAAATTGTAACTTTATAACAAAAGCAAATAGCGATATTCGGTTTTCAGATTTAAATTTCCATGAATATGGACTACAAATTCTGTTATTAAGTTTAAATTCGTGGAAGCTTTAGTTTCTTAGTTATTTGAAAAATCGTTAAAATATATAAAAAAAATCATTACTTTAGAAGTCATTGATATGCGGTTTTCGGATTTTGGTTTTCGTAAGTATTTCCCAAAAATTTTAAGCTACAGTTTTCGAGATATTTTCGTTTCTTTTCAACATAAAATATTTCTTCTAGCGCTTCTAGCACCAATTTTTTCATTTAGACGAAGAGGGCGATAGAAGTTAGCATTTATTTTGGAGAAGCTGGATAATAAATAAGAGAGTATAAGAGTAGAGATTCTTTATTTTCTGTCAGTAACCTTAGCTCAGGAAATTTCGAACTGACGTTTAAAAAATCTAACCTACAAACTTCAAATGTGACAGCACCAAAAATCTAGGGCAATTTCTGTCAACTTTCAAACCTGGTTTTCTTCAGTGGGTCATTGAGGTTAGGTTTTGTCTAAATAAAAATCGAACGGAATGTATGGGTGGGAATATACATGTTACGGGCTCGATTTTCAAGAGAAGTCGAAAATTAAAAACCGCGTTACGATATGTCAAAGCGTTTCTGAGCTACAGGGTGATTCACATACAACTTTTTTATTTGTAAAGATAGAGATTTTCATTAAAAAAAAAATTTGAATATTTTTTAAGGACAAATCTACCTGTTTCACCAATTTTGTCTTAAAGCCTTTAGTTCACGAGATATAATACATTTTTTACGTTACATTTTTTTAAATGGAAGACCCCAATTTTTTTTTTAAATTAGTTTTGTAATAAAATTTTCTGTTACACGATGCGCCATACACCTATTTTTATTAAGTAGTTAAACAGATATCTGCAATTTTTAATAATTAACATAGTAGGCTGTGTTTAACTCTGATCTATGCAGTTTTAGGGTATCTATTTAGGTAGCTATGATCAAATAAAAACAATTGCTATGATAAACGAGCCCAAGTGTCAAAAGTGGCGTCTTCGTCAAGATATAAAAATGTTTGAAAATTTTGAAAAGTCCGACATGATAAAATGTTAAAAAACAAAAGATCAAAAGAGCTTGGGTGGAAATAACGAAAATTAAAACTTGGATGAGCATCCCACAAGGAACACACAAAAGATCAAAGTGAAAAGAGAAATGATTAAACGATGTTTCGCCCTGGGTAACCAGCGTGGGCTCATCAGTAGTTTCACTGGTCACCCTCCACTATATATCATTAAACACCATCATACACTTTGATTTCCAACCTTGAACCACTCACAAATAAGCATCGTTCCGCACTGGCACTTATCCAAGTTACCTGATACGAATTCATACTGGCGTGTTAATATTTCCAGTAGGATTATGCTCCTAAGGCAATTAAAACAAAAAAGAAGTTAAAAAAATCCTACAAATTAGTTACTTTAACCGAAAAGAAACTAAAAAACAAATGATCAAAAGATCTTGGGTGGAGAACTTTTTTTTTATGATAAAATGTTATATTGAAAGTAACGAAAATCGACAGACGGCGTTAAATCTATATTTCCAGAGATATCCGGAAAGAAGGCAACCTAGCTCAAAAATATTTTTGAAGTTAAAACGTCATCTACAAGAATACGGATCCTTTACAAAACCGCGGCCTAGGACGTATAGAAGCCTAGCCAAAGATAGAGAGTTGGAAGAACTAACGGTTCTAGGAGAAATAGAAATTAACCCGAATACTTCCACCAGGGCTATGGAGAGAAGCACTGGAATTCCACGCAGCAATGCCGTTCGGGTGCTTAAAAAACACAAGTTTAGGCCCTATTGATCCCGACGGGTGCACCAATTAAGGCAACGATATTTTGCTCCAAGACGTGCATTTTGCAGGTGGTACCTAAATAAAAGCCAAGAAGACCCCGATTGTGCCAGAAAAGTTATTCGGACGGATGAGGCAACGATTTCTAGTGATGGAGTATTCACCAGATATAACTGCTATAACTGGAACCAGCAAAATCCTCATATTATGGTGGAAGAAGCGAATCAGGGAAGGTTCAGTTTTAAGGTAGGGGTAGGCATCTACAGAGGACAAATTATTGGACCATATATTTTTGATGGAAATTTAAATGTCGAAAGATACCAACAAATTTTAGAAGAGCAAGTGATTCCGTTTATCGACAATTTTCCACTTCAGCAAAATAATGAGCTATACTTTCAACATGACGGTGCACCTCCTCACAATGCACGAGACGTTAATAATTTGCTAAATATTGTTTTTGCCGAAAACTGGATCCGAAATAAAGGTCCTATATATGGGCCCCCCAGGTCTCCAGACCTGACCTCTTCAGACTTCTTTTTGTGGGGGAGAGTCAAAGATCTTGTATTTCGAAATCGCCCACCTACTAGAAGGGAATTGGAAGAGGCACTTCGTACTGCATTCAGGCAGCTTCGTCAAGAGAAGATGTAGGATATGTTTAAAAGAAAACGGCCGTCAATTTGAGCATTAGTTTTAAAATTAAAGAAAATTGTTAGATGTAGATTTTAGATGTTACATAGTTTAATTAATAAAAATTTTAAATAAAAACTTTTAATAATTTTATTTTTGTTTATTATTTTAGGGTTGGTAATTATAGTAAACTAGAAGTTAATGTTCGAGGTTGCTGCATCTCCTCGTGTCGTAGCCAACTTGATTTTGTATGAAAAAAAAAACATAAAATTTTATTTACACATTTAGGGCGCGCACAGCGCCTACTATGGTAAATATCAAAATATGCAAATATCTTTTAAACTATTTAATAAAAATAGGTGTGTGGCACATCGTTCGACAGGAAATTTTATTAGAAAACTGATTTTTTAGAAAAATTGGGGGTATCCCATTTAAAGAAATATAACTTTGTGTGATATCTCGGAAACTAAAGGCTTTAGGAGAAAATCGGTGAAACAGGTAGATTTGTCTTTAAAAAATCTTCAAAAAATGTTTTTTAATTAAAATCTCTATCTTCACAAATAAAAAAGTTGTCAAAGGCCTTTAAAATCGCACATTTTTGAGAATCACCCTGTAGCTTAGAAACGCTTTGACATATCGCAATGCGGTTTTTAGTTTTCGACTTCTCTTGAAAAGCGAGCCCGTAACATGTATATTAGTTTTGGGCTAACTATGCTGCAAAAGCCCAAAGCTATAGAGGCCTCTCGAATTTGGACCACCCTTTTACATCAGAATTTGGAATGGAAGGCACATTTTGTAAAAAGACACGAATATTTGACAGAAAATCAAAAAAGTACTCCGAGTCTTAGCTTTTACAAAATGTGCCTTCCATTAAAATTTCGTCCAATTCTGATGTTTGAATGTCACATGACCCGTTGTGAACGTCACTTCGACATTTCCTGAGCTAAGGTCACAGACAGAAAAGAAATCTCTATTCTTAAGAGCCAATTTAATACGTTTTCTATTTTTCGCGAAAAGTTAACCAAATTTGGTTTTCGTTCGCGATTCTTCAGAATCGACAGAAAATCTCACCCATCAAAATACTCGAAAGTGGCGATTTTTACTTATTGCCTAATTTAAAATAAAAACACCCCATTAAATACACTTGTGACTTTACCCTAATATTTATATAAATGTAAGGTTCACATATTTATGTAAATTATGTTACATCATATTTACGTTAATCTCACATAAAAATATTAAGCAATGTTAATTTTACGTAAATAATATGACTTTATAAATAAATTCTTAAAATTTACAAATATTACGTAAATAGTGGAACCTTAATTTTGCACAAAAATATTACATAACTAGTATATAAAAAATTATATGTAATATTTAAGTTATCTAATTTATGTAGACGCTACATAAAATTATTTACTTTAAATGAAAGTAATAAAATGTACATAAGTATTATGTGACAATTAAGACATTACGTTTACATTTAAAATTTTACGGAACTATTATATAAAATATTTTATGTAATATTTATATAATCTAAATTACGTAAACGCTCTATAACATGATTTACGTCACATTAAATTTTTTAAATTTACGTAAATATTATGAAACAATGTGAACCTTAAGTTTACATTTCAAATGTTACATAACTATTACATAAAGCATTTTATGTAATATTTATATCATCTAAATTACCAGTGCTTAATAGTTTCTTCCTAGTAGGTAGAGATGGCGCTAATGTCACTATGTTCACTGTACAGTGGATGATCATATTATATATATAAAGAGCAAAGATATTATTTCAAAATTAGGATGCGGAATTTGAGGTATTGACAAGATCTCTATAAGAATCGCCTCTTCCGCCACTTAAACCAGCCCGTCTGGTTAACTTTGTAGTTTGCCACATGTCTGCCAATGTCGGACCGTGTCAAGCAACCACCGACGGACCTGAACGGACCTTCCGTTGGCCCGCCTCAAGCTGCATGCTCATGTCGTCCTTAGATAGTTGACGCTTTTCGCATGTCATGCAGATTAATGTGACTTAAATTTTACCTTATTAATAAATAATTGTGACCTCTAGTTGACCTTAAATGTACATAACAAGGTAAACCTTTTATGTAAAATATACGTAGTTTTTACTTAACTCTTAGGTAACATGGATGTAATATTTATGTAAAAGGTATGTCATTTTATTTACATCACATTTATGTAAAAAATTAAGTGGGCTTTGCGCTTGGTATTATGCAGGGTTTTTGCACCTTAATATGACTTAAATTTTACCTTATTGTAACTTCTAAATGACCTTAAATTTACATAACAAGGTAAATCTGTTATGTAAATTTTACGTAATATTTACATAACGATGTTTACTGGAACAGCTTCCTTAATATTTATCCTAACGTTGTAAGAGAAACTGTATATTTTTTTAACAAAATTTTGTAAATTTAATATTTTAAGGATTTTCTGCAGGCACTAGTTTTACGGTGGAGCTAAATTGCTACTACTCTTACCAATAAACATGAAAAAGTGTCGGGAATTCTCACCATATAAAAGGAAAGGCAGAATTTGTGTAATGCCTGATCCACAGATTTGCTTTTTGCAGCTAGCTTTATAAAAAAAAAGAAATAAAGCTAGCGACTTTTTTTTGTTGTCCACAGATTGGCATAAAAAAGCGAGCAGTTTTTGCGCGTGCATGAAATAAGATTGAAGATTAGCCATACTTTCGGTAATCCTTTGACCAACTAAATATAACAAAATGGCTCTTTCGATTTTATTTCGCCGCCCCCACATTAACAAAGCCATCTCTTTCTCCATTTTATAAATAAAACTGACAAACGAAAAATAATAAACAAAGTGAAGTTATATTTCCAGCATCTTCAACAAAAAACGCAAAAAAGATGGGCGAGATCCTACTTCTTGATGGCAAAAGCTGTCAAATTCAAAATGTTTTCTCCATCTCTCTCTATTAGAGGAAGAGGGATATAGCATCGAGCAACAAAAAGCAAATCTGTGGATCTGGCATTAAGGAAGAGATGGGGACTGGTGCGTACCTAAGCGGAAATTTCATTTGTAGTGAGACTATGAAAAAATAATTCTAAGAACGCTATGAGAACTACCAGTTATTCTACTTTATACATGTAAAATATTATTTAAAAAAATATTATTATACAGGCATGATACTAATTTTTTTTTAAAATGCACTTGCGCATAATTACCCACCCCAGGGGCAATGATGCGCACGGGTTGGGTAATGGTGCGCAATAAACCTTCTAGCTAAAAAATATACTTATGCTTCAAAATAACATTGAAAGTCGTTACAAATAAAATATACTTAAACTTAATCTAAGCAGAAGTCGCATTTATAATTTTCAGGTGTGTCGACAGCTGTGCATTCTACGTGGTTCTAGGAAGAACACAAAACTCAGCGGTACCATAGTTCCCTATTCTTGCCAACTTCTCCACATATCAAACATGTCTCGTTTGGTTTAGAATGTGTTTTTGGAGAAGGCGGTGCGAAGTTGTAGTCGATATCGCCTAACTCGTCGTCATCGCACATTGCCTCTTTGTGTTTGTGTTTTCAAAAATCATAATATGACAAAAAGTATGTATTTATTTATTAATCAAATACACCAAAACATTCACAAAATACTATAATTTTAGATGACGCCTCATTTTAAATGATTGAATCAAAATTGTGGACTTACTGCCTTATTTTCTGATGTCAAAAAATTATAAAACTTACCAAAAAAATTGCTAAGTTGTTCTTACGGCGGCGGTTGTATGCAAACTAACGTGGCCAGTTATGGGGCAAACAATATAGCTGTCGCGTAGAAGTTGGCAGTACCTGATGAACGCTTTAAGTAACCCGCGAAATTTAAAATATTGGGGAGCGCTTTCCACTCTTGTGGAAAGTAACAGCGACATATTCTATCGCTGTCTATGTTTTTGTATGTTAAAAGTTTGAAAGGTTTGTTGACACACAAAAATGAGCTTAATAAAACATTCTTAAATAAAATAAGGGTGTTCCGCAAAAACTGCAAAAAAAAATTAAAATTGACAAATTTGTTATTTAGTGGAACAGTATTAAGAAACTAAATCTGAAGGAATATTAGCAAATAGTAGTAGTAGTAACTAGGGGGCGGCCCAAGACCTGACAAGTAGGCCCAATCGGTCCCCTTTTACCTTACCCCAGCCCAGCCCCCTAATCCACCACCTGTACCGCTTGTACGGTAGTGGGCTCTCCGGGCCTTCCTGGTCTCTTCACGAAGTCCAGTACTTTGTCCCACCTGAGAGCTCACAGGTCCTCTTCATCCAGGTTCGGTTGTCCAAGTACCTGATGCCTCATCCTTAGGTATGCATCGCACTCCGCAACGAGGTGCCGGGATGTCTCCTCCGCCCTCCCGCAGGCACGGCACATGGAGTCATTCCCGACTCCGATGCGAGTCAGATGCTTGCTAAGTCGGTTGTGGCCGGTCAGTATCTCTGTCAGTAGTCCAATATCTTTTCGTGTCCTTCCCAAGAGCCATTTGAGTCTGGCCGCGTCCGGTCCATCGACGAATTCTTTGGACTGTCTGCATCCTAATTCGTTTTCCCAGGAGTCCGCCAGTGCATCCTTAGCCCACTTAATGAGTCGACTTTGCAGCTGTCTCCTTGTTATACCTAAGAGTGGTTATGGCCCCACATATTGAGTGCTGGCCCGATCCGAGCGAGTTCATCTGCCTTTTCGTTGCCCGACACTCTCGTGTTTCCCGGTACCCACATCACTGTAACTCTTTTGTCTTGACTCAAGAATTTCAGTGCTTCTACGCACTCTTCCACCAGAGTATTTATTAGCAAATAAGTCCTGACAAAAAAGCAGTTAGTGTAAAATTGTGTTTAAACTTTTTGTAAAGGCGAGATTTTTTGATGGTTTTTGAAGAATCGCGACCTTTGTACTAAATTTGAAACAAATTTAACTTTTTTTACAAAATTCCTTTTTATTTCAGGCATAGTAAACCGGGGCGACTCTTTCAGACGCCGCAGGTCAAGAAGCAACAGTATTGCGCCACCGCAGCAAGGTAGCACCCCCTCCCCAATATTGGACAATCATAACACCGAAGTGGCAAACTACACTGTGGCTCTCCTAGGCGCGCAAGGCGTAGGAAAGAGTGCGCTTATTAGCCAGTTTATGACTTCAGAGTGTATAAACGCTTACGAAAGACAGAAAGGTAAGAAAATAGAACTAAAGCCAATGGAAAACCCCGTCCCCTTAAAAAAAAAAAGACCTTACATTACTGCCCATTTAACTGTTTAAGGTCACTAATTAAGATCTAGGGAAATAGTTTTTAGTAACACTTGTCGGTAATCATCATGAAACCCCAGTTAATCCGCCGCTTCGACCAAACGCTGGAACAGTACATTAAACTGTACAAGTTAAATAAAATCGAAGCTGTTAAAGAGGAACAATTATCTATCCTTGATTTTCTTTGCAAGGATGCCCACAGGCTTTTATCGAAAAAAAAATTAAGAATCCTTCGGATATTTTTGTAAAGGATTTGAAAATGTACAAATCTGATAAAGGGTACCATGGCAAAAGTTTAAAAAATTATGGAAAAAGGCGTTGCATGCCAATTGTAGTTTTTTCTTTAGTATCCAGGGTCCACCCTGGGGTGAGTCTCTTTCTTTACCGTGTGAGAGCCGGAAGTACTCGTATGCGGATATTTTCGTATGGTTTTCGAAAATCGGACCCCTAGGGAGAGTCTATGACCTTTACTGAACAAAAAATATGATTTTTTTTAAACAATTAAATTTTATTGTATACTAGCCAGCCGTTATCCGTGACTTTGTTCGCGTATTTCAAATTATAGTTTTAATCGGCCCCTCCTTCTCCTCCCCCCCCTCTCCTTCTCGCCCTTCTCCGTACACCCCTTTTCCTCTTACTTACTTAACCTCGCCGTTCCCCGCCTTAAACCCACTGTGGTTTTTCCGTTTTTTTGCCTTAAATAATCATAACTTATGTTCCCGTGAACCGATTTTGATGAAATAAAGAATATTTCCTATTCAGGACTCCGAAAAATCCTTTAACTTAGACTTAGAACTTACATCAAAATACGTTTGGTAATTTTTGCGTGATACTCGAACAAACAAAACAAGCAACAAACAGACCAAAATTCTAAAAATTGGATTTTCGGCATCCATATGGTTTGGTAGACACCAAACATTTTAAAACAATATTCAACGTAAATAAATGTTCCATGACCAAAGTGTGCCCCGCGAAGCCCTAGAGTTTCGCGAAGAACGTCACTAGACCGGAAAATTGGTTTTTACCCCTGCGGAGACCGGTAAAGACACTTTCCGGTCATGTATCGTAAGAACTTTTTTTGTTAAAACGATCTGAAAAACATTTTAGTACCTACCACTTTTACGTAATTTATGAACACTCCCCTAATAAGAAAATGTTAGCCTTCTGCTTCTTGTTGGCTAGATAGCCATTGCTGCTAAGGTCAGTGGGCGGTGGATGAAAGATCGGAAAACAAAAGGTCGAATGGCAAAAAGGTCGAAAACATAAGATCGAAAATTAAAAGATCGAAACAACAAAAGATCGAAACTTCAAAAGGTCGAAATTACAAAAGGTCGAATACCAAAAGGTCAAAAATACAAAGGATCGAAACTACCAAAGTTCGAGTACCAAAAGATCGAAAATACAAAAGATCGAAATTACAAAAGGTCGAATATCAAAAGGTCGAAACGACAAAAGGTCGAAATTACAAAAGGTCGAAAGTACAGAAGATCGAAAAAAACACGGAATAATAATAACCAAAATAACCAACTCAACCTAACATAACCCACCTAACATAGCAAACTGCATATTATCAGTAAGAAAATCGTTCTATTATAAGAAATGAGAATAGGGATATAACGTATCAGAACCTCGCCCTTTTTTATTTTCGACCTTTTGAGATTCGACCTTTTGTTATTTCGATCTTTTGTTATTTCCGCCTTTTGTAGTTTCGACCTTCTGTAATGTCGACATTTTTGCATTCGACATTTTGTGATTTCGATCTTTTGTATTTTCGACCTTTTGATATTCGGTCTTTTATTATTTCGATCTTTTGTATTTTCGACCTTTTGTAGTTTCGATCTTTTGTTATTTCCGCCTTTTGTAGTTTCGACCTTCTGTAATATCGACCTTTCTGCATTCGATCTTTTGTGGTTTCGATCTTTTGTACTTTTAAATTGTGCGAAATTGTAAAAAACATCAGAAAAATTATACTGTAGTGCCTATTAATTTACTTCACACAACTAGTTCAGTGATGACTGACAACCAGCTATGGCCGACCATGGCCAACTTATCAAGACATAAAACAACTTATGAAAAGCAGATTTATAGGTTTGTCCTTTATTTACCTATATCTATAGTATACTTACTTGGAGCATTAAAAATGTGTGGTAGATTTTGCCGAAAAACATGCCACCAATATATTTTCATTAATTTTCCCAACGTTTTTTAAATCGCACCAGTTTATAAACGCATCAAAGTGCCGCTAGTAGAGCTCTAAAAGCTTTCAACAAGAAGTTATAGCCAACTTGGCCAAAAATGGGATCGGAAAAGGATCAAGGGACCGGAAAATTGAACCAAAATGTCCTTTTTGGAGGGTGGAAATATTTTTGAAGAACATGCCTTGTAATGTAGAACCTTCCGTACAAAAAATGGTGAGTGACTATTTTCCGGTCGTTAAAAAATATATAAAAAGCTCATCAAGTGCTGTCACAGCTACAAAATTGGCAAAAATTAGGCGACAAATAGCATAATACAAAAAATTGGATTTTTAGATTATTTGTATCGGCAAGAAAGAACTAGAAAGCTTTTTCAAACTGAATGAGTTCAGCAAGACAGGAGAATAACCAAATGAAATATTTAAAGAATTTGTAAAATTTCTCAATGAAATGCGCGCATCTTTTGAAACGTATTTCCCTAAAGAGGAGAATATAAAACTGAAAATGAATTCATGGGTTCAGAATCGTCTTCAACTCTCTTCTATCAAGCCTAACATTAAACAGTTGATCAAAAATAAAAAACGACTTCACTCCTTCCATTAAATTTTAATATGTTTGGCTATACAGGCTTTTCATTTGAAAACTTCTCACCCAAGATTCACATATTTTGAGTTTTTCTTGGAAAAAATCCTCGGACCCGTCGATTTTTATTCAAGAGGAACACATCTTAAAATTTTTGCCGAACGCACGCTCTTCCATAGGTAAGATTTACCCCTATATTTTGAATAGAGAAAGTAAGTCGAGGGATACCTTGTTTTCAAGGTATTTTAAATGTATTAACTACGACCAACGAATAATACTAATTTTAAGTCCATCTCAACTCGATTTTAATGGATCATTTACAGTCCTAGGATAATAATAAAGCTTAGGCGTAAATCACAAGATGGCGTGACAAGCGATGAAACTTTATTTTATAAGAGCACTAATTGACGCAAAAATGTGAATTATTTTTCGATCTTTTCAAGACAATAAATATTTATTAAACGTAAATAAATCCAATATAATTTTAGTACCTGACCAAAAATAAGTCCCACTAAATTGACATATTACGCATTTAAAAAAAAACCTTGTTTTTAAAAAGATATATGAAAAAAACTTCGAAAACATATTGTTTCCTTTTTGAAATATTAACTTTCACAGTTGCATTGACCAACGCAAAAATCGTTTCTTTTTAAATTATATTTTTTGAGGGATACGTCGACGTATTATCTTTGCATTATTTCTTGTAGAATACATTCCTAGAAGGTGTGTACAAATTGAGCCTATTGTAAAAGTGACTATCTCAAAAACAAATCGATAGATTTTCAAAATTTTTACACCGTTGTGAAGACATATTTAAGAGACCTTCAAAAGAAGGTGTCACTCGACTCACTTTCCCTATTCACAGTACACTTGATTTCAAAAAAAACTCATATATATGCATTTTTTTCTATGCCTCAAAATTTAGGTTTCCATTAGTGTATACTATTATAAGGCACCACCAGCTTAGTATGCCTGACAGCGTAAAATTCAGTGTAACATCCTTAAAAGTGCCACAGATATCAATATTTACAAAAGTTCAAATTATCACTCGAGTTATAGAAGACGGCTGATCTATAAAAAGAGCGGCCACCCATTTTGGAGTTGATAAAATGACGATAATGCGATGGAAAAAGCGCTGGATTGAAAATAATTCTACGGATAGGAAAGATGGATCAGGACGACAAGTTCTGAAGTGCAAGATGAGAGACTTATTGACCATCTCAGACAAAATCCTTTTTCAATGTCGGTTGAAGCAGTTAATGTAACATTATTTCCGTGTTCTTTAGCAACAGTAAATAAAGAGTAACGAAATCAGAAGTCTCTTGTCGAGTTGCTGCAAAGAAGTCTTTTCTGCCAGAAGAACAAAAACAGTCCAAAGTGATTTTTGCACTGAACAACGTTCTTCGTGAAAATAACTTCTGGGAGAGGGTGGTTTTCACCGATGAAAAAAATTTTCAATCTTCTTCAAGCAGCAGGAGAATTTTAGTTTATCGTCCACCAAATTCTAGATTGGAACCCGAATATACAAACCAAATTAAAAAAGCAGGACATGTGGGGCTGGTTTAGTGCTAGAGGTTTGGGTTTTTTAGAGAATCGAAGAAAGATTCAATATTGAACGATATATTGAAATCCTTGAAAACGTCATGCCGCCATCTGTACAGGCTTTACATGAAAATGAAGACTTCGTTTATCAGCAGGACAACTCTCCAGTACACACGGCTAATATTGTTCGCCAATGGTTTCAGAATAATAATATAGAAACACTTCCTTGGCCAGCCAATAGCCCCGACCTTAATCCAATGGA
Organism: Oxystoma pomonae; assembly: GCA_963921995.1. Classification (NCBI taxonomy): domain Eukaryota; kingdom Metazoa; phylum Arthropoda; class Insecta; order Coleoptera; family Brentidae; genus Oxystoma; species Oxystoma pomonae. Next base: position 44,359,463 of record OY998170.1, read on the forward strand.
AAATATATCGAATCGAATCGTTAAAATAATATACCAAAGGAATTGGAGACCATGAAAGGCTGAAGAGTTAAGCTATGCTATTTATCGCGCATTGAATCAGCTCTCAGAAGACCATCAGTATTTTCAAAATTTAACCTTTTCAATGCCCAGACGTTTGCAGCTTGTAATAGAGAAAAATGGTGATCCTATAAATTATTTATTTTAGCTCTTTTTTAAGTTAAAATAATTAGTATTAAGTTTACCATCATTTTTGTCCTAATCCAAGTTTCCAATTCGTCGAATTGTTTTCAATCCAGCGCTGTCTCCATCGTATTATTGTTATTTTATCAACTCCAAAATGGGTTACCGCCCTCTTTATACAACAGCCTTCGCCGTTACTCGAGTGATAATTTGATTGAAATTAACTCTGTGCTTCGGACTTCCATTGTCTATATTTTATTTATACACGACGTTTCGATCAGTACAATCTCTGATCGTCTTCAGGTGCAAACTACAATCAATTCCTAAGGCTACGTACTTATATACTGTGAGAAATCACTCAACCTTGAAGTTTAAGAAGTTGGCTCCGCCCAAGGAGGGGCTTCCAAATATTTGGGATTTCAACACTTGGTTTACTAAAAATACCCTGATTCTGCCCAATAAAGGCAGCTTCAAGGAATTTTCGTTTCTTCCAGTGTGACTCCTTGTGCAAAACCTTTGCTTCTGTCCACTTCATTCGGTGTTGTTTTGACCATGCATGTTCGGCAATTCCTGATTTCGTGGTTTCACCTTTTTGGGTATTCGTCTGATGTTCCTTAAGCCTAACAGATAGTGGTCTTTTAGTTTCGCCTATATATGATTCACCACACTCACAAGGAACTTGGTAAATGCATTCCTTATTTTGTTTGTTCTCCGGTTTTGTTTTACTAAGAAGGCTTCGAATTGTATTACTAGATTTAAAAGCTGTTTTAATATTAAAGTTTTTCGCTACTCTTCGAATTTTCTCTGAAACTCCTTTAACGTATGGGATTGTAAGGAATGCATTTGCCTGGTTTTGGTCATGTAATCTCTGTCCTGTTTGTTGAAATTTAGAAATAGTATCTGTTATAAGTTTCAGGCTGTAACCATTCTGCTGCAGATCCTTCTTAATGTTTCTTATTTCGATTTCCAAGTCATGAGAATTGTTACAAATTTGAACGGCTCTGTTATACAAAGTTTTGATTATGCCTCGTTTGGTTGTAGCAGAATGATTTGAACCTTGATTTAAATATTGTCCTGTGTGAGTGGGTTTACGATAGACTGTTGTTCTGATGTCGCTTTCTACTCGTGTGACAAGTACATCAAGAAAAGGAATTTGACAATTTTGCTCCAACTCCATTGTGAATTTAATGGTGGGTCTTATGTTATTTAGGTGGTGAAGAAATTCTGAAAGTTGTTGGTCATTCCCGGTCCAGACAATAAAAGTATCATCAACATATCTCAGCCAGAGCTTAGGTTTATATGTTGCGGTATCAACCGCGTGTGATTCGAACCACTCCATGTAAATATTGGCCACCACCGGCGAAAGCGATGAACCCATTGGCAGACCGTCTTCCTGAGCATAAAACCTATCTTTCACTTGAAAATAAGAGTTATGTAGGCAGCACTCCAACAACTCCATCACTCCCTCCAGCGGTAGGCTGGTACGTTCATAAAGGGATTCGTCATCAACCAGTCTCTTTCTAATAATGTCTAGCGATTCCTTTATTGGGACATTGGTGTATAGACTTTCGACATCAAAACTGACAAGTCTATCCTCGGTTCCTAAAACAAAAGATTTAAGAATATTAACAAAATGGTGTGAATTTTCTACAAATGAAGCGGTCTTGCCTGCAAGAGGTTGAATAATTTTCAAAAGGAATTTAGACAGATTGCTTGTTGGAGAATTTCTGGAACTTGTAATTGGGCGTAAGGGCATTGCATCTTTGTGAATTTTGGGAAGTCCGTATAGATGAGGAGGCTTGCTATAATGTGGTGTAAGTTGAGATCTTGTATTGTCCGGAATACATCTGGAATACTTTTTCAAAATTCTATAAACCTTACTTTTGATTGATTGCGTCGGATCTTTTGGGAGAAGTTTATAGTTTCCTTTAGCAAGTACCTCTTCAACTTTCTGGTCATAGGTTTCCGTGTCCAAAATCACTGTTGCATTGCCCTTGTCTGCCGGTAAGATTTTAATTGATTTGTCCTTTTGAAGATTCTTCAACGCGATTTCCTCTGTTTTGCTTATATTAGAGGTATGCTTAATAGGTTTGTCAATAATGGTCCTTACCTGATGTCTGAACTCGTCGGCGTCTTGTCGTGGAAGAGGATGACCTTCTATGGCGGTGATGATATCGATGGTAGGTATCTTCTTAGGAGCGATGGAAAAGTTAAGTCCTTTGGCAAGTAAGTTTTCTTCTATGGGTGTCAATGTCTTCTTTGACCCATTAACGATGGTTCTTACAGCGTCGGTGGTCGATTGGCTTTGTGGCTGTTGATGGGCGAATTTCCTTTGGTGCTTTGCTTGCCAAGTCTGTCGTAGATGGTCGCAGGTTCGTGTAATTTTGTCCAGAATCGGTTGATAATCTTCCTCCATAGTATATTCTCGAATCTCCTGAAACCGTTGTCTCAGTTCTTCTGTCAGTAAGGACTTGTTCCAGCGATGAAAGCTGATTTGGGACCGTATAAGCGCTTTACTGGCGTCATCTAGAATCCGCTGAACTCTTTGTCCTGGAAATGATGCCTTAAGACGAAATGCAACCGGAATAATGTTGCTGTCTCTTGCTTGGCATAGGAATTCGATGTGCGTGTCTTCTTTGGTATGCTTAATTAAAGTTTTCTCATAGCCTCGAAAAAGATCGCTGATACCGGGTCCGTACCGGGATTCCAACGTTTGTTTGAAAGTTTGAGACAATGATGTGTTTGAAATTAACTCTGTGTTTCGGACTTCCATTGTCTATATTTTATTTATACACGACGTTTCGATCAGTACAATCTCTGATCGTCTTCAGGTGCAAACTACAATCAATTCCTAAGGCTACGTACTTATATACTACTTATATCACACTGGAAGAAACGAAAATTCCTTGAAGCTGCCTTTATTGGGCAGAATCAGGGTATTTTTAGTAAACCAAGTGTTGAAATCCCAAATATTTGGAAGCCCCTCCTTGGGCGGAGCCAACTTCTTAAACTTCAAGGTTGAGTGATTTCTCACAGTATATAAGTACGTAGCCTTAGGAATTGATTGTAGTTTGCACCTGAAGACGATCAGAGATTGTACTGATCGAAACGTCGTGTATAAATATAATATAGACAATGGAAGTCCGAAACACAGAGTTAATTTCAAACACATGATAATTTGATGTTGTTCAATAAAGACTTTAATAAAACATTATTTTTGCTGATTTTTTAGTATTATGCAAAATTTAATACAAAAATAAGGTTGCCTTTAATTTAAGTAAAAAAATATTTTCAGTTCTGCAGACCTTTTTTAAACAATATGACAAATTGTCGTATAAATTCGATTTTTTTGAAATCTAGTGTACAGCGTTAAAGTTTACCCCTCAAAGGGATTGAGTGCTAAAAACATTTCAAGATGTGCCCCCTCCAATAAAAAATCGACGTGTCCGTTACAAAAGTTTGAGAACCGCGTATGCGTAGATTATTATAACTTCTGCACAATTTTAGTAGGTACAGGGTGATTCATTATATTTGGACAGTCCGGTTATAGCCGTTAATATTAGAGATAAAAAAAATGTTTTAATATAAAATTTTAATCATTTTGTCCAAATTTTTTGAAAACTTTGACAAAAGCTATCAAATGTCATTCCATATTTTAAATTTTGACATTAACTTTCTTAAAAACAAAAGATCAAAAGATCTTGGGTGGATCTGGGTAACCAGCGTGGGCTCATCAGTAGTTTCACTGGTCACCCTCCACTATACATCATTAAACACCATCATACCCTTTGATTTCCAACCTTGAACCACTCACAAATAGGCATCGTTCCGCACTGGTACTTATCCAAGTTACCTGATACGAATTCGTTCTGGCGTGTTAATATTTCCAGTAGGATTATGCTCCTAAAGCAATTAAAACGAAAAAGAAGTTAAAAAACCTCCAAATCAGTTACTTCAACTGAAAGGAAACTAAAAACCAAAGATCAAAAGATCCTGGGTGGAAATAACGAAAATTCAAACTTGGATGAGCATCCCACAAGGAACACACAAAATATTAAAGCGAAAAGAGAAATTATTAAACGATGTTTCGCCCTAGGTAACCAGCGTGGGCTCATTAGTAGTTTCACTGGTCAACCTCCACTATACATCATTAATCACCACCATACACTTTGATTTCCAACCTTGAACCACTCACAAATAGGCATCGTTCCACACTGGTACTTATCCAAGTAACCTGATACGAATTCGTCCTGGCGTGTTAATATTTTCAGTAGGATTATGCACCTAAGCCAATTAAAAGAAAAAAGAAGTTAAACACGCCAGGACGAATTCGTATCAGGTAACTTGGATAAGTACCAGTGCGGAACGATGCCTATTTGTGAGTGGTTCAAGGTTGGAAATCAAAGTGTATGATGGTGTTTAATGATGTATAGTGGAGGTGACCAGTGAAACTACTGATGAGCCCACGCTGGTTACCTAGGGCGAAACATCGTTTAATCATTTCTCTTTTCGCTTTGATCTTTTGTGTATTCCTTGTGGGATACTCATCCAAGTTTGAATTTTCATTATTGCAACCCAAGATCTTTTGATCTTTGGTTTTTAGTTTCTTTTCAGTTGAAGTAACTGATTTGGAGGTTTTTTAACTTCTTTTTTGTTTTTTATTAACTTTCTTATTTTAAATTGAACATCCTGTATTTTTTTATTTTGTCAAGTTTCATTTTCCTTTCGTATTTCAAAAATATATCAATTGTCTAGGTGCGGTAAACGGTTTTTGAGATATTGTATATTTTTGGTGGATTTTTGCACTCCCGTTAGTTCCGTTATGATTAAAGATAGAAAAAAAGTTTAAACACAAAAGTTGTTGAGTTTTTTACAGACTTTATATATAATTTGCCAGAAAATGTCAAATGTCATTTTTATATCAAATGTATAAATAACTAAATAAATACGAATGACAACAACAACGACCACAATAAATTTACTAATCTAACAAATGCTCGAACACATCACCATTTACTTCAACACGAAGTTCATAACGCCTTCTTAGGCCAGAAATCGTGTTGATTATTTAATGTCTCAGGTTGCTATTAATATTAATTTGTTCAATATTTCCTCGATTTTCAATTTCTTCTAAGGTGTTCGGGCGATTTGAGTAAATAGTTTCCTTTAAATGGTCCCACAACTAAATATCCGGAGGAGTTAAATCTCGGGAGTTTGGTGGCCATGATGGGGTCCCATTTGAAACAAGGCATATGGGATAATTTTGATTTAGAAAATTTGTTACTGCTGAAGGTTATTGATGGAATTTTCAATATCACCTTCCATAATGCTAAATATTTTATTCCGTTAAAATTTCCTCGGTAAAAAAATTTCATCAATAACCTTCCATTGGATATCCAAAAGCACCCAATAATATGGCAGCAGTAAAGTCCATAAAAAACTGAACAACTTTTGCCTTTAAGCTTTTTTTCTATCTTTAATACTAAGAGTATTAAGGGGTGTACAAAAATCCACCGAAAATATGCAATATATAAATAAGAAGGGACACAAAACTTAACAAAATAAAAAAATACAGGGTAATCAGTTTAAAATAAGAAAGTTGATGTCAAAATTGGAGATATGGAATGACATTTGACAGCATTTGCCAAAGTTTTCAAAAAATTTGGACAAAATTATCCAAATCTTACCTTAAAATATTTTTTTTATCATTAATATTAACCACGATAACCGGGGTGTCCAAATATAATGAATCAACCTGATCGTATTAGCTGCAGTTATTCGTAAAGCATTCGCTCTCAGAAACTCTTCAAAATTATAAGGGTTCCAATTATTTCTCCCTGTTCTCCGCAACTGCCTCTACTTAATTATTGGGGCGCTATTACACCGTTAATAGACGACTAATTTAACGTTCCCTTATTTCCTTACCGTATTACCGTAATTGAGGTGCTAAAAAGAATTTTTAAACCACAAACCGTAACCGTATTCTTTTTCCCACATACAAACTGCCAATGTAAATAGAATAGAAAAGAAATAGTTATTTACCTAACAATTGCAGAAAGTTATACTTTTCGGCACGCACCAGCGTTTGCATGAACGACGTGCCAGAGGAGTTCGGGCAAGCCGTAAGTGCGGAAAATACTTTCCGCAAACGTTAGCTACAACAACGAGGGTGAGGAATATCAAAATATTTTGTCATTATTTTAGTTAAACCTAGCAAAATAAAAATGAAAAAATAGTCAAAACTACGAATTTTATGTTTTATTCAGAACTAAACTTTAACATGCTTAAAAAATTAATTTTTATGGTAATTATTAATCACGGTAACCTTGAAAGTACTACTGCTCATGTTGCTTAATCCCATCGTCGACTTCAAGTCTTCCTGATTCATCATTGAGCAACAGCGTGCTCAACAACAAGCGTGCTCAACAAAACTTTTTTTTGCTCAACAGCGTTCGTAAAATTTTTTTCTTGCTCAGCAACGTGAAATAGTAGTTTTCAGAACTAGTGGCTAAAATAGTGCTTTTTTTTTAAAGCGTTGGTTTAAATAACGAGCGGCTGTTAAATGAAATAATAATGGTTTCCATGGCGATGTGCCTTTTTACTCGGTGACGTTCATTGTTGCGCCATTTTAAAATTAATAAAAATTAGGCAAGAATAATTAGATTTTTTCAATATTAATATTTTCCGCTATTTCTCTTTAATTTTGGGTAAAAAACGGACAAAATCTTTTTTTGCACCCGTGATCAAAAAAAAAAAGTTTTTTGCATCGGTAAGCAAAAAAGCTATGCTTTAGTTATCTGCAGACAGTTACTAAAATCATGTTTTTGATGAGGTATAAAAATGGAATTTTTTTTTCACGCACGGCGTGCGGAAAAGTGGCACTTTTCGCACGGAAATGAGTGCGAAAAAAGCGTTTTTCTTCATGCTCGTAGGAAAAAGACAATTCCTGTGTTTTCAAATTCACTTTTACAAAAAAAATAATAACCTAACTAAACAAAAAAAACGAATTATCACCTACCAGCTGCAGCTTTTGCACACCGAGCGACTTTCGTTAAGCCTCCGTAAGTAACGGACTCCGGTTCGGTTATTTTTCTCCCGTATTCAAAAATAAAATAAATAAATTAATAATTTTTCTTACGGTATGACCATTTTTGATGGTTTATTAACATTCTGATAGATAGTTTTTAGTCGTGCCAATTTACAGCCCGATAACTTCGCCGACAACGATAATTTTAACACTATACGACAGTTCAAAATAGCTTTTTTGGTACAGGGTTTAGGTTGACGGTCAGGTTTTTTGACATTTGGGATTTTTATATTAGTTTTTGTTTTAAATTTTCAAAATAAAATTAAAGGTAGGAGGTTGTTGGAAGAGGTAAAAAAACACCGGAAATCTGTTTTCTTCAGTACCGACGTTTCAGCCTTTATAAGACCATTCTCAGGGCACGAAAAAGTTAGATTTCTCTAATCATTTATAACCAAACAAATCTATTATTTAGAAATGACTAGGAAATTTTAAATTTTTCGTGCCCTGAGAGTGGTCTTATAAAGGCCGAAACGTCGGTACTAAAGAAAATATATTTCTGGTTTTTTTTACCACTTCCAGCAACCTCCTACCTTTAAAATTGAACTGGGTCGCAAACCATAAAGAAAAAAATTAAAATTAGTTTATTTTAGTTTTCCATTTCAAGCCAAAATGTATAACTTCTTAAATAAGTTCCGTTAAGTAGAGAATAAAAACTATCCAAATTTATTACTTTTATTTAAATGTGTTTTAAATCAGGTAACAATTCATTTATTATTACCCATAGCCCTCATACCAATTAAACATTTCTGTAATGTATATTATTAATAAATTATAGTAATATACCTAAGCACTTCCACATTAAATTATGATAATATGTTTATTCTATGGTAATATTTCACATAGCAAATATGGCTATGATTTTGTGATTCAAAATATGTCAGATGGCCACGAGATGGATATCCTAAGATAGGCAGTAGATATCCACATGAATATTCATCATATATGCTACTAAAGTGCAAGACTATACCTGAAAATTCATGCTGGGTATATCAATTTATCACCATTATATTGATGTACTACTTGAGATTAGTTATCAAAAGATTACCTAAATAAAATTTTACTGTCTTATATATATGGTAAATATTACCTGCTACATAGGGAACATATTGATTCAAGTGCCATCTACCTACAATATAGATGATATTTAACTAATTTGCAACTATAAATCATCTAAATCGCGTTCTTTTAACAAGATAGTAATATTTTCAGTAGCAAACATGCCAAAATCCTGACAAAAATATTCTTTTTGGGAATATTCATAAAAAAAACGTTATCATGGGAATATTATTATCTTATTACCAAAGAAATATAACTATCACAAACTCTTAAAGAATATTCAACAAAAAATAGGTTTGTAACATTTCTGTCATATTCGCAATAGAATATTCCAAAAATCACTTTGAGGGCATATTCCTACAACTAAATAATCCTTCAAATTATGTGGAATATGTCTCTGTCACTGTTCAGAAAAGTCACACAAATTCTGTCTTTCCTTTTTACATGGTGAGAATTTACAACGCTTTTTGACGTTTATTGGTACGCGTAGTAGCAATTTAGCTCCGCAGTAAAACTAGTATATTTTTGTAATATTAAATTTACCAAATATTATTAAACAAATGACGCAGTTACAACGTTAAGATAAATATTAAGGACGCTGTGTTTTTATTTTTAATGAAGCAATAAGTAAAAATCGCCACTTTCCAGAATTGTGACTATGAGTGAGATTTTCTGTCGTTTCTGAAGAATCGCGACCGTCCTACGTACGTCAAAATTCCTATGTTAACCTTCCGTCTGTTCAAACATCAACAGTGTCAAATAGCGTTAGTCGTCGGGCGTTTTTGGCACGACCAAAAACTATCCATTATATATATAGCTTTATAGTTGATGATTGCGAATGTTCGGTTTCTTTCAAGCGACCTTTTTTTAAAGAATCGGACCCACAATAGTTATTTACGTCACTAGACCGGAAAATTGGTATTTACAGGTCGACGCAGGCAATTTACAGGGCGAGCCGCAGGCGAGTCCTGTAAAGCTGCAGAGACCTGTAAAAACACTTTCCGGTCGTGTATCGTACGTACTTATTTTTTCAGACGATCAGAAAAAACCTTTTTGTAACTACCTGCTACTTTCGTCAACGCCGAGCCGCGCTACGTAATTTATGAATAGTTCCCTAATAAGAAAATGTTAGCAGCTTCTTGTTGGCTAGACAGCCATTGCCGCTAAGGCCAGTAATTTTTTTAAATCAAAACTAAAGAAAAGCAAGTAAACTTTTGTGGTCAGAAATAATTTTTTTACTTTTAACTTGGGCAAAATTGTAAAAAACATTAGAAAAATTTGGTTGAAAGAAATTAATTCCACCTTATGTCTTACACATTTTACGCTATGAAAAATTACAATTTTTGCGGTTTCTTAGATAAAAATGGCAAAATAAAAATCCTATACTCGACATCACTAAAGAAGACAGACAGATGACAAAACAGACATTTTTATTTACAGTTGCCTTAAATTATTTCCATCTTTCTCTAAAATACTTTTTCATAGCCTGCTGTCTCTCTTCAACAACCTTAAATATTTTTTATTTTAACAGAGAAAAAGTGTGTTTTGGCAGTACTTTTTTTGAACGTTTAAAAAACAGTGGAAACTTGAAAAATGTGAGTGTTCTAGAAATCGAAAGTTTGGAAAGAAAGCTTTAGAATGTGAGCAAAATCATGGCAAAAACGTTACCCCTTAAATTATGCTAAAATATTTTAAGCCTTAAATTACTATCATGGATTTACCATAACGTTTCTTAATACGTACCAGTTTATAAACGCATCAAGGTTCCGCTGACAACGCTCTTTAGATTTTTCAGGCAGCAAATCGAAAGTAACTCTTGAAGCAGCTTCTATTGTTCAACTCATTTTATAGATCTGAGGCCATTTTTGTAAACAAAACTTTTTAAAAAAATTTAAAAGAGCTTTTTAGAAGTGTCAAAACTAACAAAAGCTAAAAGCTGTCAAAAAGAAGTCATAGCCAGCTTGGCCAAAAATAGGATAGAAAAGGGATCAAGGGACCGGAAAATTGAACAAAAAGGTCTCTTCTTGAGAGTGGAAATATTTCGAAAGAACACGCCTTGTTATGTAGAACTTTCCGTACGAAAAATCGTACGGAAAGTGGCTATATTCCGGTCGTTTGAAAAAAATACACTAAACGGTCGTGCGGTTAATGCTGTTATTTCTTTTTTTACACGCCAAGGTCCCCAAACCATATGAAAATTTTAGAAGGGTGCATCTGACTCTTTTGGGGCTCGTTGCACATAAGCTTGGTAGCGATTTGCGGCCAACACGTCGCAAAATTTTTAACTCGATCAAGTTCCGCGTGACCAATTTCGCCGCAAAAACTTTTGGCGCGAACATTTTCGGCGCAGTTTAAAATCTCCGCGGTTTTTCTTAGCAAAAGACTCTTTTCTCGCAAAACACTTTCAGCGCGAACATTTTTGGCGTAAATGTTTTGTGCGCGGAGTCATATCCACGCGGGTTTTTTTAGCGGGAGACACTTTTCGCGCAAATTACGGCGGCGGGATTTGCGAAGTATTTACGGGGTATTAGGGAAACGTATAAACTTAGCAGGTAGTGCCCTTTCTCCACCTACCTTCGCACATTAAAACTAACCCCTGCCTATCCCATTACGTCGCGAACCCCGCCACCAATCCCACCAAACCCTACCGTCGCCCTTTTGTCGCGTCTAAACTTTTGTATTAATTATTTTTGTTTGGTGGGGTTGGCAGGGGGGTTTGCAGCCTACTGGGGTCGGCAGGGATTCGTTTTATTGCAAAAAAGGGAGAGGTAGGGAAGGGACAGGACGTGTCAATGCGCGTGTGAGTGCCATCACCCCCATTATCCCATCAAATTAAAACGAACCTCACCAAACCGCCATATCGCGCTTTTGTCAAAAACATTTACTGCGTTAAAAAAGTTTGCGCCGATTATTATAGGGATGCGCGCAAAATTGTTGCGATAAAAAAGCCTTTCGGCGATTTCGTCTTCGCTCATTTTTAAGTGCGCCAAAAATGTCTGCGCTATTATTGTCTTGCGCTAAAATTTTTTGAGGCGAAATTGGTCGCCCGAAAGTTGATCGCGCTGAAAATTTTGCGACGTGTTGGCCGCAAATCATCGGAAGCGCCTGTTATGCTGTTGCACTAACTCTGGTACCGCTGTACTTAGCGCGCATAAAATGTTAGAACCACGTTATGCGCAAAAATTTGTGATGTTTATTTATTCTACTATTATCTTATATTTTGTGGTTTATTTCCCTTCAAACTCCATGTAACCTGGTCGCTCAGTATTGCCAACTTTAAAGCATTAGGGCGTGAGTTCAGATTTGGTAAAATTCAAAATAAATAAGGCGCCATCTTACCAGAGAAACAAGCAAAGAAAGTCTCAAGTCTATTTTATGTATCTTCAAATAATGAACTAATTGGCTCTGTTTTATTTTGGCCTTCTATAAAATAAAGCAAGGCAGTTAAATGATAAATTATAATCTTTGATATAATTCGCAAGACCTCTAAAAATTTACACAGGATTTTAAAATGAGTAAAAAGGTTATAAAATACCTATTATTTAAATGGGCAAAAATTAAATATTCACTCAAGGAACTAACATAAAATTTAGGTATAGTAATGCTTACTATATTCTCACCTCAGGGAATTTCTAATAAGGAATTAAAATCTAAGCTTATTCGCATAACGCCATAAGTATCCTAATCGCAATTTGCCTAAAAAAATAGCTAAAACTAAGTCGCAAAGCAAGCAAAATATAATACAACGCCACCAGGCAAATACTTGACTTTTAAAATAAGGCCACACGGCACAACCTACCAATAAACTTTACTAATACGAATACGTACACCAAAATATGTAACATGACATATTGCCCATAAATGAGTCTATAAAATATGATCCTTAGATCTGAAATCGGCAAAAGCCTACAGTGTAAATGAGTCTATAAAAATATGATCCCTAGATCTGAAATCCGCAAAAGCCTACAGTATAAATGAGTCTATAAAAAATTATCCTTAGATCTTATCTTCGGCAAAACTACTTCTATCGGGTTATTTGTGTTTTAAAAGACACAAGAAAACCCCCTCCCCCCTTAAAATATCCTCGATACTATATAACCCCCATTAACCATAAAAAATACATAAAAGTGTGGCAAAAAAACCCAAAAAAAAGTAAAAACTGCATAAAGCCAAGGGTGAAAGCCTCAAAAAAAGTACTTAGCTTTGATTCTACAGCGACCAGCACGACTGCTCCACAGGCAAGGTTTTATACAGCCTCCAAACGTCACAAAAAGGTACTAAGTCTGACAAAAGATCTCAAAGAATTGGCCTCACTGGAACAAAGCTAGGTAGGTATGGGGCAGGACGTCATGAAAATGATGGTGTCTTTCCGCTTCACCAATAAAGTCTTCCCAAGAAAAATTCGTCTCCGCAATAAAAGCCTGAATGGGAGAAAAACCCATTGTAAAAAAATGCAAGAAAATACAGAGAAGTGACTTGAAAATGATAGATAAAAAATGCAAAAATGTTGGAAACATACCTGGTGTTCCGCTTTTTTAAAGCAGTTCTCCACGCCATTGTTAACGACTATAATTAAATAGCAGAAAACTCAACAAACTAAAGATTACAAAGGTAACTTTGTTTCACTATTTCCGCATAATGCGCAGTTTCAAAGAACTTTTTTAGATTGTTAACATGGCGGTGAAGGTCCATAGGAATGTACGTCTACAGATGGAAAGGACGTCTTGCCATGCAGCAATGTCTTTTATGAAAAGAAGATGTTCGACGTCACTTCCGCATGGGGCACGAATTCACATCGCCGGCACTCGCCGATGAATGACACTCGCGGGGTTTTTGAAAATGGTACTTTTAACGCTGGATTTCCATCACTTACGCCAAGATTTCTTTTAAATTAAAAGAAGAATTGCATGATTTTTCATGCGAAATATCATGACAATAACAAAAAAGTAAGGTTAAAACAATGAATCAAAACCAAGGCAAAACGACATGAAACTAGGCGATTCTGCATTACAGCGATATAGGCACAGATATTCATCGTAAAAGAGAGAGAAACGAGATGGCAGTCAGGCAGTTTCGGTTAGATCCAATTTGAGCGAGATATTAGGCAGTTATTGTAATTTCGTTCCCAAGGTCTTACGTTAAACTTGTAACGATCAAAATGAACATTACAACAGTTAACAGCATTGAGAGATCAGTCTCCGTATATAGCGCAGTCGGAGCGCGTCTGACCTGAATCCGGGAGGGACGGGCTCGATTTCCGTCCAGAGATTTAAAAAAATAAATCTAGAATCTTGTTTTTTTTTTGGTGTTCCAATTATTGATTAACAATATAGTCTTTGCTGGCACTTTCCTTATCTTACTCATGCAAAATTTCGCAAGGGTATGTTTGGCCCTTCATTTTTCTATCCAAATACAGAAATTTTAGTCTCATTTTATTTATAAAGCTTAAAACTCGGGTTCTTAAAGCGTATTTTGCCTGCTTATATCTTCAAGACTAAACAAAAATTGTCAAAATTACCACTAGAAAACCATAGATTCACGCTCTGTCCTTAAAATGAGACTAAAATTTTTGAAAAATTTATTAATTTTGATAGAAAACTGGGTGTGAAAAGTGGGCCAAAAATACCGTTGCAACCGAAATTGTGCACGAGTAAGGAAAGCTCACATCGAAGAATAATCTTGCACGGTATTTGCGCAACATAGGTCCACACCAAAATGCGTAAATTTTTCGCTCAATTTTGTAGTTGTTTGCTCCTAATTTAGTATATAAGGTATTGCTTTTGTGAGTGTTATTGTACTCATTTTTAAGTACTCTTTGGGTGGTTTATACGATTAGGAGTATTAAAAAACTCAATTATGAGTAATCTTTTACACTATTCGGAATAACTTTTACACAATATTGAGTATTTTTAACACAATTCGAAGTAATTCTCACACAATATTGAGTATTTCTTCCAATTATAAGTATTTAAAAACTCACTTTTGAGTAATTTTTAACACAATTCGCAGTAGTTTTCACAAAATATTGTATATCTTTTGAAAAGTACTAAGTTCAGAAAGTACAGGGTGATAATTTATAAACGTATACGCCCCGTGACTGTATAATTATTTATCGTGAAAAAAAGTATATAACCTAAAAAATTTTGTAGTTTTTACAACAGTTTTATTGTTTTTTATTCCTGTGTAGGCAGGGTGACAATAAGGCAACCCTGTCTATAACAGGGTAATCAAAAAAAAAGTTAAGGGGGTTATTAACAGTCACCTTATACAGTCACCTTATACAGAGTTACTAACTGTATTATTCCCCCCCCCCCAGTGTTCATTAAATTTGCTTTTTGATTTCTTATAAGTAGTAGTGTATTATAAAATAAAAATAAAACAATTTATTCCGAGAAAACAGTTTTAAAAAATAACGAGTCAATTAGAACTGACGAATATTAAAGCAATAATTCGTAAAAAACTGCGAAAGAACTGTTAACTTTAAAATATGAAACAACACAACTTGTTTTGCTTCTTAGAAAAGTGCTATCAATCAGGACCGGGCAGGATCTAGATCAATCGAAACTCTCCCCTGAGTCTAAACAGAAAAGCAAGTGTATGAGAGTTGTGTTCAAAGATGAAATATTATGTTTCTAGATTTTTTATGGTGGAAAAACAATGAAAAAAGTTATGTTTTCAGCATTTCAGAAAAAAATTCAAAATGACAGAAAACCGAATACTAAATAATTACCCGGCTTTATAAGTAATAAGTAATAAAAATTATGATAAGAACAACATCAGTATCCTTAACAAATAGTACAATAATAAGTAAATATACTGCAATAGCTCGTACTTAATTAACTCAGAAAAATAGTGTAAACAAAAAAAATACTCAAAAATGAGCAAAATTAGGGTGAGACAATCACGTAGGCACAAGCACTTGACTTGAAAATGGCGGAAAATCTGTGTGAGATATTTTCCCTTTCTCAATCCATAAATATTTGGGTAATCACTTCAAATATTTCACTTTATCAAATATACATTAACTGAGCCCTGATTATTGTTCACTTTTTAAGATATATTTCTCAAAATAAAGAAGGATCCTATCAAATTTTAACAAAGCTTTATGTGAAAATAATGTTTTAAAAAGCAAATTATTTTACCCGTTTCTGTCAAGTAAGCGTATGATATATCCTCTCCTGTGTGACACCACACTTTGCCATTAAAATCGAGTTTACAAATTAGTTTGGCCATTTTTACTAGCATTTGCACAAACCCAAAGCTTCAGAGCATCAGAGCCCAGCCACTTGATCACCACACGTTCGGGAAGGAACTAAATTCTTCCAGCCCGATCGGTACGACGCGACCTGCAGCCGATTCATATGCACTCAGATTTGAGTAAAATCCAATTAGCGTAGAATTTCTGTTTACCAAAACAATCTTAATGGAGTAATAAAAACTCAAAAATGTGTTTGTTTATATAAATTACACAAAATTGATTAAAACTAAGATTATTTCGTCAATTTTAACCAAATGTACTCCGAAATTCACTCCATAATTTTTTTACCCACAAAATTTTGCTAATTTACTCCATTAGTCACGGTATGCCTGAACGGAGTATAGGTTACATAAAACTGGAGAAAAAAACTATTTGTACTTTTTGAATAAGGAACCTTTCCTGACTAAATAATCGTGTTCATTAAAATCGTAGCTGATCCTCTTCTCGAAATTTTATAAAATTTGTGAGTTTTTATAGTACACCTTTAGTTTTACCTCTAGCAAAAAAAAAGTTATGTTTTGATTTTTGTGAAATATTTTTATCTTACTGAGGAGGTAGCAGGAATCAAATTTTACAGTAGGCACAACCATAAGGTTGTCCATACATAAATATGGATAGTGAGCCAAAATAACGTTTGTAGGTATTTTGAAAATATTAAAAGTTAAATAGGTAGTCAATAGCATTTTAAACTTGTAAAATTTACTATTAAAGTTCTAAGTATTATAAGACGTCACAGACCGAATAGTCCATTTATTACTTTCTTATAAGATGTAGCTTTTAAACTTTATCATAAAAAAAATACAACTTTATATATAGAATATCGTTAAGTCAAATAAATTAAAACTTCTTTGTAAAACAAGGAAAATACCCATTTTAAACGTTATTTTTAACTCATCCTTTCCATATATAAGGTTGTGCTACTGCAAAATTTTATTCCTATTACACTCTCAGTAAGATAAAAATATTTCACACAAATGGAAACATAACTTTTTTTTTGCTAAAGTTAAAACTAAAGGTGTACTATAAATACTTATAAAAACTCACAAATTTGATAAAATTTTGAGGAGAAGATCAGCTACGATTTTAATGAACACGGTTGTAGGTATTTTAAAAATATTAAAAGTTAAATAGGTAGTCAATAGCATTTTAAACTTGTAAAATTTACTATTAAAGTTCTAAGTATTATAAGACGTCACAGGCCGAATAGTCCATTTATTACTTTCTTATAAGATGTAGCTTTTAAACTTTATCATAAAAAAATACAACTTTATATATAGAATATCGTTAAGTCGAATAAATTAAAACTTCTTTGTAAAACAAGGAAAATACCCATTTTAAACGTTATTTTTAGCTCATCCTTTCCGTATATAAGATTGTGCTACTGCAAAATTTTATTCCTATTACACTCTTAGTAAGATAAAAATATTTCACACAAATGGAAACATAACTTTTTTTTGCTAAAGGTAAAACTAAAGGTGTACTATAAATACTTATAAAAACTCACAAATTTGATAAAATTTTGAGGAGAGGATCAGCTACGATTTTAATGAACACAATTGTTTAGTCAGGAAAGGGTCCTTATTCAAAAAGTATAATTACTTTTTCTTTCCATTTTTATGTAACCTATACTCCGTTCAGGCATACCATACCGTGTAGTTTTAATGGCATTTTTTACTGTGAAGGCATACAAAAAGTGGTTGCAATTGCATGGGGGTTAGAATGTCAAACTTAATAGCATACAAAATCTCCTCAGTAAAATCATCCTTTTAGCCAGAATATTTATCAAAAGGCTTAAATAATAAATCTAGAACGTCGGAAACTAGGCGCATTTATTTTAATTTACGTATTTATCAGTGCCAGCCAGTCTTAGATTCAAAGCGTAACGTTAAGCGTTAAATTGCACTACTAGAAATTGTGGTAGGTTTAGAACTTTAAAGGGTGGGAAAATATTTAACATAGTTATTAGTTAACTGACTGAGAAAAATTGAGAGTTTTTGGTAATTTAGTAACCGAATTATAAGTGGATGTAAATTGTCATAATATTGATGTCAAAAGTTGTTGGTCGACGTATCAATATTTTCTGCTTTTTAATAAAAATATATAAAAGAAACAAACTGCAGCTCTTTTAACAATAGGTTATCAGCCCAGAGTTCGCGATATTTAAATAAATCGGGTTTCGAGTATTTTTAGTGACGGTTGCATCAGACTTTTTTCATGCATTTTTTTCGTGATTTTAAAGCCGGGTTTATAGTGTAAAGACAGCACAGACTTTAAACAAAATGTCCAAAGAAGATTCGTCGGTGTTAATCGATGGCTTAACCAAGTTGAAAGGGCGAGAAAATTATACCACCTGGAAGTTTCAAATGAAAAATTTGTTGAGACATGATAATCTTTGGTGTGCTGTTATTGGTTACCCACAAGGTGACAACAATGACCAGGCAGGTAAAACACGTAAGGATGAAAAGGCCTTGAGTAAAATCAACCTGATGATAGACACAAGACAAGGGGCTTAATCGTAGAGTCACATTAATGCGAAGTCTGTTTTCAGTCGAGCTAGAGAATTTTAGCAGCATGGAGGCTTACGTTAACGAAATCATGAACATTTCTGAGCAGTTAGAAGGAATGGGGAAGTCTATTGAAGATGTACATAGGAATCATTATGCTGCAGGGTTTACCTGATGAGTATGAGCCTATGGTCATGGCATTGGAGCAGTCAGGTGCTAAAATTTCAAGTGACCTAGTCAAAACGAAGCTCCTGCAAGACAAAAGGTACACAAACAGCAATGAAAGTGCTATGTTCTCGAAAAAGCAGTACGACAAAAAGAAAAAACCTTGGTGTTTCCGGTGCAAAAAGACAGGGCACGTTAAATACAACTGTCCTAGTAACAAGCCTGGAGAAAACAGTCAAAATCAGCAGACAGCTGAAAAAATAAAGATAAAGCTTTATTGACTGCTCTTGGAGTAACCAAAGGTTTTGATCAACACAACTGGTACATAGATTCAGACGCTACTAATCATATGAGTGCGCAAGATGAGAACATGAATAATTTTTGCAAGAAAGAAAAAGGACTTGAAGTAATGGTAGCAAACAAAGAAAAGCTAAAAATAAATGGTGCTGGCGACATCCCAATTAAAATCCAATGTGCTTCATGTTCCAGACCTTTCTACAAATTTGTTGTCGGTGAGTTCTATGGTCAAGAAAGGCTTAAAGGTTTTGTTTGATAAGAATGGATGCGAAGTATTGGACAATGGAAAGACACTTGCCACTGCATCTGAGGTTGGTGGTGTTTATAAATTAGATTTGTTCAATGAAACACCAGAAAAAACAGACAAAAATTTGGTTTTGGTGTCTACAAAACAAGAGTCTGATCAATACTTATGGCATAGGAGGTTGGGACACCTCAACAGAGTCAGTATGGGGCTTTTTAAAAATGGTATGGCAACAGGAATGACCTACAAAGAAAAAGAACAAGAAATACTGGCCTGTGTGCCATGCATTAAAGGTAAGCACGCAAGAAAGCCATTCCCATCATATAAAAATAAAAAGCTATCTGAAAATAAACTAGATTTAATACACACTGATGTATGTGGGCCCATGCCTCATGGGGAGGTAAAAAATATATGCTAACTCTCATTGATGACAACAGTAGGATGGTATTTGCCTACTTTATTAAATCAAAAGATGAAATCAAAACTTGCATATCTGATTTTATCAACAAAGTCGAAAATAAGTGTGAAGCTAAAGTGAAAATAATTAGATCAGACAATGGTACAGAATATGTCAATTTTAAGATCGAAAGATTATGCAGAGAAAAAGGCATCCAGCATCAGTTAACGGTAACTTACTACCCCCAACAGAATAGAGTAGCAGAACGCTACAACAGAACTATCATGGAAAAAGCTCGCTCCATGATGCAAGATTCTGACAGTAATCCAAAAATGTGGGCCGAGGCAGCAAATACTGCGGTTTATCTTATTAACCGTTCTCCCACCAAAAAGCTACCGGGACAAACACCTCTAGAAGTTTGAAGCGGAAAGAAAGTAAACTTAACTCACTTAAAAGTGTTCGGATGTGAGGCATATTCTTATATTCCATCAGAAAAGAGGAATAAATTACAGTCTAAGGGTAAGCAAATGATTTTTGTTGGCTATAGTGACAATAGCAAAGCTTATAGATTGGTAGATCCTGAGACAAAGAAATTAGTAACATCCACAGATGTTATTTTCATTGAAAACTGTAAGAAAAGCACAGAAAATTATGGAAAAGACTGTAAATGTCTTAAAAATGAAGATAAAACTGAAGAATCTAAACAAAATGAAGAAGAGGTTACAGTGATTATGGAGGAAAATCAGATCAATGATGCGGAAGAGGATGATAATCTGGAAGAAATACTAGTAGAAGATCAAGATGAAGGGAGTGATGGATTTAATGATTATGAAGAAGCTGATGATTTTCCAGAATTACCCAAACTCTATCGACAAAGAGAAAGGCGTCAAAAAGAGTTTCCAGATTATGTAACATATCAAACTCTGGAAATGTCTAATATAATGTCAGAACCAGTGACTTTTAAAGAAGCGATATCACGTCCAAATAAAGAAAATTGGCAAGAGGCTATGTCTAAAGAAATAAAGTCTTTGGAAGAAAATAAATTCTGGATATTAGTAGACAAACCAAAAGATGCTAAAAACATAGTACGAAACAAATGGGTGTATAAAGAAAAGAAGAACAGTGAAGGTGAGATAGTACGACATCGAGCAAGATTAGTAGCAAAAGGCTATACTCAACGAAAAGGTGTTGATTATTATGAGACATATTCTCCAGTTATACGTCATTAAATCTTGAAATAGATCACATTGACGTTGAGACAGCTTTCTTATATGGAGACCTAAACGAACAGATCTTGATGTATCAACCAAAGGATTTATAAAAGAAGGTGAAGAAAACAAAGTTTGTCTTTTAAAGAAAGCTATCTATGGACTTAAACAGTCATCAAGAATGTGGAACTTTAAGATTAAGGAGATACTTATAAAACTTGGCTACAGACAGTGTGAAAAAGAACCATGTATTTTTGTTAAGACAGAAAAAGACAGTGTTATTTTTATAGCATTGTATGTAGATGATTTTTTCATTTTTCACAATAAGAGTCTGGGTTTAAGTTTTTTATTTTAAGCATGGTTAAAGGCCTTCAGACAGAACTAACAAAGAACTTTAAAATTAAAAATCTTGGAGCTGTAAATTATGCTTTGGGATTTAAAGTAGAAAGAGACAGAAAAAAGAAGACCCTAAAACTTAGTCAGAAACAATATGTCAAAAACATTCTCTCAAAGTTTGGCATGTTGGAAGCTAAACCAGTAGGGACGCCATTAGAATCTAACATGAAATTCACAGATGAAGAGATGGTGTATGATGCTCCATATCAGGAGTTAATTGGTTCACTGATGTACCTAGCAGTAGGAACACGCCCTGACATTGCATTTACCGTATCCTACTTGAGTCAATTTAACACCAAGCATACTAGAGAGCATTGGCTTGCAGGAAAAAGAGTGCTGAGATACCTTAAAGGTACGATGGATGCTTGCCTAGTTTACAAAGGTGAAGACCTGAAGTTAGAAGGTTTTGTAGATGCTGATTGGGGAAATAGTGCTCCTGATAGAAAATCATTTACCGGATTTGTTTTCAAATTTGCAAATGCAGCAATTTCCTGGGGATGTAGAAAACAATTAAGCATTGCTTTATCTTCTACAGAAGCAGCATATATGGCGATAAGTGAAGCTGCAAAGGAAGCTGTATATTTAAAAGCATTGTTTAGTGAGTTTATGATAATGAGTTGTTGAAATCAGTATGTAACAAGGATTTAGTGTTATACAATGATAATCAATCTGCTCAAAAATTAGCCTATAATCCTGTCTACCATAATCGCACAAAGCATATTGATATTCGATTTCATTACATAAGAGAACTTGTATCAAGTAGAAAAATTAAACTTTCTTATATGCCAAGTGTGAATATGATAGCAGATGTGCAATGTGACATATAATTAATAACGTCAAAAGTTGTTGGTCGACGTATCAATATTTTCTGCTTTTTAATAAAAATATATAAAAGAAACAAACTGCAGCTCTTTTAACAATAGAACCGGCTTAAAAAATACAAATAGCATTTTTGGTCAGAACTTGGGTATTATATCGCTAACATAAGGACTCTTTCCCTATACAAATTAAATGGACCAGTGGGGACAAAACTGACATAAATTTTATCTAAAATAGGTTACTGTATTTAATTGTCTAGACAGGTCAATATAAAAATGAAAAGATAGGGCAATCCTGTTTTAATAAAGTAATCTTCTAAAGAATACCCATCTAACATTTAAGGTCAAACTTTACTAAAAATAGGGACTTATCGGTAAATGATAAGGCTGACTTTAATAAAGTCTGTACTATTTTTGACGGCACGAAGATTAAAAAACTATTACATATTTTTAGGCACTTTACAAATCCTTTCTAAGACGACGCCGGCTGTTTGCCGGTGCTATCCGAAACCTACGTTATTTAGGGCTAGCCGGTCAGAGCTTTCTAGCGCGCGGTGCTGCAAAATAATGACGACTTTCGTAGTAGGGCCTTATCGGTATATAAAGTCGGCATAGCCGTACTTTAATAAAGTCGACACTATTACTGTCGAAACAAATTACTGGAAAAAATCCTCGTATTTTTCGTGTAAATGCCTCTCCCGCCTTTGCAACAACAACAAAAAGCTTTATAACACTTTGTCATTTAAACATGCTTATATCGTACCACCTATAAAGTTGACATAATTAAAGTT
This sequence comes from Oxystoma pomonae, assembly GCA_963921995.1. NCBI lineage: Eukaryota > Metazoa > Arthropoda > Insecta > Coleoptera > Brentidae > Oxystoma > Oxystoma pomonae. Next base: position 44,381,864 of record OY998170.1, read on the forward strand.
AATGCTGTCCTTTATTAAAAGTCAGCAAAAACTTTATGACAGGCGACAAGATTTTACCCAAAAAAACTCTGGTCGGATGGCACGAAAGTAGTTTTCGTACAGCCCCAGCAACCAAGAATGGCTGAATATTCAGAAATAAGTCTTAATAATTTTATATCTAAAAATGCTATTTTCCAAGGAAATTTCCATGCGCAAATTTTTTTATAATATATTAGCAGGTGGTCACATGGCAAAAAACTGACTCGCCATCAATAATGGATTTTTGACAAAATGAAATAGTGGGGTTAAAATATTTTTTTCTTTTGTTTACAGTCTTCATAAAGTCTCAGTTTCAGTCTTATATTAGGTACATTCACGTTCATTATTTTCCAGTTGCAAGAAGTTTATATTAAAAACTACCGATTTCTTTTTTGATATGGACACCTCAAGCGGTCACTTTCTCTTAATACTTGTATGTATTCAAAACTGGTGGTTAACTCTCTACCGAAGGCTGGACCATACACTGCCGCCTCAAATGAGCCTATTATGCCCAGGTATCAACTGACATTTTAAAGATCGCAATTTAAACCCATACGACCCAGGAAACTAAAAAATCCTGCAGACTACAAAACTTGATTTAGGCTTGAACTTATGCCAGCTGAAGCTTTAGTGAAAGAGCCCCTTAATACTTACTTCAACGGTAAATTTGTTTGATCGGAGGGCAATTTGTCCAACTTACAACTTACAAAATAACCACTATTTATTTTCGAGAACAATTCATTTATTGCCCTTTTCTGGAGCAGTTCGCCAGTCACTCTTCGGTAGATTCCAAGGTGTCTGACTCATAGTCACTTGAGATCTGGACTATTGTTTCTTCTCAAATCATAACTAAAGAGCATTTACGAGCACACAAATAAGCACGCAGCACGCTTGGCTTACGAGAACAAACACCCATTTGCTTCAAACACAACCTATGGCCAATCTCACCAACGAGTTAAGTAGCTGTTAGAATTTGACTTGCCAAATTTTAGCGAGTTGCGACAAGTTACATTATAACTATAACATGCGACACCTAGAGAAGGGAAGGGGACTGCATTGAGGAGGTGTCAATGATTGCGTGACGTCCCAAAATGATAGCGACGGGTCATCCATAAATTATGTAACCTGGATCGGAGAGTTGAGGATTAGGTCAGTACCCTCGCCAGATAGGCCGATCAACTCATACCGATTTAGTGTCCTTTTATCCACCTTCGCCGCCATTTTCACTCAAAAGTGACAGATAATCCATTAGTTTTCTGTCAAAATGGCGGCGAAGGTGGATAAAAGGACACTAAAACGATAAGAGCTGATCGGCCTATGTGGAGAGGGTAATGATTAGGTGAAAAAGTGTTAAAGGGGGCGTTCTAAACTCCGATAGTACATTACATTAAATACATTAAAAGAACAAGTAAATTAATACATAAAATTTTCCGAAAAAAAAAACAAAAAATTTCTGCCCTCAGGGACAGTTTTAAAGATATAAGTTGGCAAAATTTAACATAAATCTTGACTTAACAAATCCCACAACTCCAAAATTACATTTATTGGTAAAGAGCAAGTAATTTATAACATAAAATTTCCCGAAGAAAAACAAAAATTGTGCCCTCGGGAGCAGTTTTAAAGACAAAATTTGGTAAAATTTAACATTTATTGATCAAATACAAGTAGTTTATAACATATAAAATTTTCCAAAGAAATGTTAACCGGAAAGAAACTTTTTAGGTCAATTTCAAGTTACTTTTGCCCTTTAAGTTTTACCCGTACAAAATGTGGGTCTTAAACATAATTTGTATTGATACATTGGTAAGATGTCTCTTAAATCTTCCATAAAAAATTACCTGGACTTTTAATTTTTTAGTTACAATTTTCCTTTTTAACCACTTTTGATCAATTTTGCTTGCTTCGGGATGTCATGACCTTATATGTTGGTTGGGTAATGGCTAACTAATAATATAATATGACAACGCATAGTAAAAATAAATGCTTTAAAAAAATCTTATTCACAAAATTCAGCCGAAATCAATATGGCCAATAAATTTTTCTGATAAACTTCACAGTCACCATTTAAACACGTAAGTTTTAGATATTTAATGCAATGCAACTATGATTTTAAGCACTTAAACATTTAAAAAAACTTTTGGACACTTTGTCACGGTGAAAAATTAAAAGAACACACTGATTCATTATTATTTTCCTTTTGTTTTTGAATTTCCAAAATTACTGAATATCGTTATATTCGAAAAATATGACGGCCGATCGATGTTTGACCTGACAAGAAGGATTGGACATATTTCTTATATCAAAAGCTAACTTTGATCATCGAAAATTTAGGTAAAAAATAGGTAATTTGTGACTACCGCTAATATCCAAAAAGATCTAACTATAAAGGCAAACTATTTAGTAAAAAAGAGCTACATTAAAGCTTCAAATTCGTTCCTGAATCTACGTAAAAAAAACGTTAAAAATTGACAATATTTAATATAATATGCATGAAAATTCCACACGGTTCATTATCACTTGTGCAAAATTAGTTTCAATTTCTTTATTTAATCGTATTTCCACTTCGTGTAACTACAATGGCTAAGTGGAAATCATCTTGATCGAAACTATAGGGTGGCCCATAAAAAACCGCACATTTTCTTTTAGGGTATTAATTCGTTACCACTTGTACGATTTAAAAAAATTTTGTTTTACTGCAAAGCTAAAGCTTCAAACTATTTGATTTGATTGGCATTTTGCTAAAATTTAAGATGGCGGACGCTTTTGAAAAAATGCCAATTTTTTGCTCCCCCTGCCAATTTTTTATGTGCGCCACTGTCTTTCCGAAAGATGTAATAAAACTAACAGGGGGAGTTTTTGGCCTCTCAAAAACGAATTTTGTGTTTAAGCATATAGTTCTACTATACTTTGGAAAAATTAGCAGAGATATGTTTGTGACTCAGTAGATTCCTATCGCGCCAGTAGTCAAGGGAATAGTTTTTTGGTTTTGGCCAAAAACTCACTCTGCTAATTTTATCCCATCTTTCATATTTCACGACCAATTTTAAAAACTGATATCTTTTTAAACACGTCAAGGATGTGGCTTTTTAACTGATGTTAGTCAGAAAAGACAGTGTCGCAGACAAAAAATTGGCAGGGGGCGAAAAATTGGCATTATTCAAAAACTTTAGCTTTCCAATAAAATAAAAAATTTTGAAATCGGATAAATGGGCACGAGTTTCTACCATAAAAAATGTGCGGTTTTTTATGGGTCACCCTTTATAATAATTTTGTTCATGCCGTGCCGCGCCCCAGAACTTCTGCTATAAAACTTACTACCTACGTTTTCACGTGGAACTGAATACGTTTTCAATACGATTCACTTTCAAACATTTTTCTTTATTGGCGCTGCTCAAGTTCAATGCCGATTTTTTTACGGGTTTCGTATCGAACTGACTGAAGACACCAATAAAAAGCTGTTAGCACTTCCAATTTTTCTGCGAAAAGTAGTAGTAGTAAATATACCTTTGTTATAATTATATTCTTGTGCTGTAAACGTACTGGCTTTAAAAAAGCAAACAAAGAAGTAAAATTGGCAAAAACTAACCTCAAAATGACTCAGACATATGTCAAAAACACAAATCCTTTTCAAAACCATTCAAATCGGATCATGAATACCGAAAAGTAAATCTTGTTGAAAACGTATTCAGTTCCACGTAAAAACATAGTAACTAATAGCTTCGTAACTCAAATAACTTTTTCCTAAGAGCGTGCGAAAAGTAACTTTTCCGCACGATTTTTCATTTTGAAAGTTGTACTTTTCCTTACGATTTTACTTTTCCGCACGATTTCTTTACTTTTCCGTACGATTTTTAAACTTCCGCGCGATTTTTAATACAAAGCATGATTTTGACTTGAAAAGACAATATTTCAATTCAAGATATACTTTAAATCAAATTACTATCTATGGGTACTATGTGTCAAACTAAAGTCACGTACAGGCACTTTATTAAAAAAAAAAACATGCAGAAAAGTGAAATCGTGTGGAAAAGCATTAGTGGTAAAAAGTAACTTTTCCGCACTAGTTGCAAAAAGTGACTTTTCCGCACTAGTGCTAAAAAGTTACTTTTCCGCACAATTTTTGTGTTGTTCCGAGTCGTTAGTGCAACTGCCGTCGCGTGCGAAAAAGTACCATTTTCCGCACTTGTTAGGTAAATAACTATTTAGGATTTTACTTATAGTTACCCTGGTAACTGAATAGCCAATCAATCAAAACTTTATGTTTTTTTAGCTTTCAAAAAAAGTACTGCCAAAAAAACTTTTTTTCTCTATTAAAATTAAAAATATTAGAGGGAGAGGGCAGAATTTTAGAGGTAGATAAAGAGATAATTTAGTGATGTGCAAAAATATTTAAGGTTGTCGAAGAGAGACAGCAGGCTATAAAAAAGTATTTTAGAGAAAGATGAAGGCAATTGTTTAATAAAAATTTCTGTTATATTATCTGTCTGTCATCTTGAGTGGTGTCGTGCATAAGATTTTTATTTTGCCATTTTTATACAAAAACAGCAAAAATTATAATTTTTCAAAAATAAAGTGTGTGAGACATAAGGTGGTATTAATTTCTTTCAATCAAAGTTCTTGACAGTCTTCAAATTTAACAAACAACTTGTCGTACTATGTCATCATGGCTTTACCATAAGTTTTTATTTGTATATTTTTTGTATTAAGGGGCTTTCCTAATGCACCTTTTCGGTTTTTTTTAATAAGTATATTTTATTATATCGCCTCCCTAAATCGTAATGAAAAACAATTATTAAAAACAGTTTGTGTTTTTAAAGGAACCAACTTGGAACTTCCCTAAATTGAGTAAAAAAGAATTATGATTTTTTACTTTGGATTTTTTAAATTTTTTCGTGAAAGTGGTGGGGAAGGTACGTTTTTTAATGAAATTGAACTGGAGGTCAAACAGACTTTTATTTGCATAAGAAACTGTAGGAAAGGAAGTGTTTTAAATTTCGTTTTCTGCGAAAATTTACCCTCTAGGTAGGGGGTTATAGATAAAAGCGGCAATCTTCGATATTATTATTGATTAATTTTTCTTTACTCTAATAAAATTATTGAATTTTTTCTTTCTTAAAAATTCGCGTGGAAGCGCTCTAGACCAATTTTCGAGAGGTTATGTTTTCTCAAATGTATTTATTTTTTAACGTCGTGTGGGAAACCTCAAATTTTTGTGTGATGTTTTGATCTTGAAAAGTAGAAAGAGAGACGTAAAAAAGTATGTTTGCCCTTCACTATAAGTGGGTTTAGTAAAAAAGTCACGCGACCTGGAATGGTCACCGCCCGCCGCACAGAGGGACAAATCCACAAATTAGCTAATAAAAACTAAAAAAACAACAAACTTAGAATTTTAGAGGTTTTGACAGGTATTTATGTTAAAAACATCACCCTTATATTGTTTCCAGAAAATATATTTTTTTTTTTGATGCGTTAATTAGATAGGCCAGAGCTAAAAATGAAAAAAAGCGATAACTCATTTATTTTACATTTTCTATTGCTAAAACCAGTAAAGTTTAGCTTCGTGTATTAATGCAACCAAAACCTGTATAAATATTTACATTTGAATAATTGAAATATGCAAGGTAAGTTAATACTTTATTATATTTTTAAGTGCTAGATGTTAAAGTGTATAACTATTATGCTGTATTTTCTGATATATTGTATTTTTGCTACTATATTTTTAAAAACTTGAAGTTTGGTAGAGTTTTATTAAAAGTGCTCTCGAATGCTGCGATATAAGTCATATTGCTTGTGGTCTTAGCTAGTGAATCGGTATAAATGTAGCTGCACGAACTTGCAGTAATTTGAGTTTCTTTCTCTACATGATGTGTGGTTTGGGAAAACTGAAATTCATGAGAAAAATACGGCCATAAAAGTATATGTAAAAAACCAAGGGGGCGATAGCGAAAAAAGCCTTGTGTAGATCCATCATATTATCTGTTTCTTAAAATAATGCTTTTTTTGTTTAGCTATGTATTAGATAATTATAAAAATAAAACAACCTGGAGACGCTGGATATCGCCGAAGACTCAGAGTGTCGATGGGGTATGGAGAACGAAGAATCGCCCTTGCATGTCCTGCTGAAGTGTTCGGCTCTGGCCAGGTCAAGAGAGTCACACGTTGGGAACTATCTGCTGGCCCCAGGCGATGTAAAAAGGTTCCAGCCTAGAAAAATCTGTTCTTCTGCAAAAGAGGCTTGTGGGCGTACAACGGGCCCAGCAAGGTGGCCTACGTACATGGGAATTGTCCCGCCCGCATTTCTACATATTCATTTATTCATTCAAGACTAAACAAAATTCTCGAGAAAAGTTTTACTTAAACGCGTTTAAAAGTAAGTAGGAGTCACGAAATTTATAGTAAATAGTTTAAAGGCAAAATTTATAAATATGAAATAGATTGTCATATTTATGTTTATGTTCGTCAATTTTATTAAAAAAAAAAACACCCAGTTAAAAAATCTGCACACCCTACTTATTGTTGTCATATTGATTGATAAAGCTAAGATTTGGTAAGTTGTTACCCAATAAAACATTTTCTTTTTTACTTGTTTTGTGGGTGTAGGATATATGGGCAAAAAGAAACACTTATTTTTCTTTGGTACGTTTCGGACCATATTTGTCCTTTTTCAACCCTGAAAGGGAACAAAATACATTTACTACACTGGTCAATATTGTGTTTATACACTAATTCTAAAGCTAAAAAATTATATTATCTCATGCTCCTTCCGGTCACTGCTGCCCCGCTGAAAAAACACGCCATGTTTCTTAAAATTTGGTCAATCAATGTAAAATTAAACCTGAAATCGGTATGGAATTTGTTTTTTTTTTGTGAAGTTATATCTATTTTTCTCGAAAGCGCTTTCCGCTGAGGGGTGCGTTTAAAGCAAGCCCTCAGTGACGTAACAAAAAAAAATTAACTAACTTAAAGTTTTATTAGCTAATTTATGGATTTGTCCGATAAAGCCGTTTGGAAATTATGCAAACAAATATCAAGAAAAAATACGCTTCGAACTTATGAGGTCGGTTCAAAAACCATTTCCTGTGCACAATTTTGCTAATTTTCGATCATTTTCGCCATGTCAATCAAATTGCCTATTAACTGCACGCCACATGATGGTAGGTATACAATGAAAGGACATAACAAATATTTTCACAAAGAGATTTCTGATACCAAAAATACACTTTGCAGAAGTAAAGTTACAAAAAATTATCGCAGGGGTACATATAATAAGCAAAATATAAACGATTATGTGTAAAAAAAGGTGCATAACTATCATGGTGACTCAATGAAAAGTGTTCACCTAAAATAACTAAGATTTGTATTATAAACTAGCTGAATGAAGACCCGGTAGCTTTGCCTGTGATTTTACCAGTTTTTTTCCCGTTTTTCTTACTTTAAACGATCATAACTTTTGTTCCTATAAACCAATTTTGATGAAAGGACTTCAACAAATCCAGTTGTGAAACGTAGTTTTTGCGTGATGCTGAAAGAAACAAACAGAGAAGATAAACTATGTTGGGAATTTGGAACCTTTGGTTGCACTAAAACAAAATTATGATTGTTTTCCACAAACCAAAACTACACTTTTTTGCACTCGACGCGCGTTTCGCTAACAACGTTAGCATCATCAGGAGACGATAAACAATGAACTAAATTAATCTACGCTCTATCTTATATACAATCCTTTAGTGGGCGGAGATAAGACTAATAATTTGTGATTGATCACGATTTTTAATCTTAACATTTTTTAATTGTGTTTTTTACTTCGTTAATCATTTTTGGTAAGGGGTTCTTGTAATGTAACAATATTATTACTGACAATATTAAATATAAACTACAAGTAAGCAATCCCACTATGCCAAAACTGTATTGTCTTCCGAAAATCCACAAGCCTGGAAAATCGGTTAGACCTATAGTTTCTGCTGTAGGATCACCTACTTACAACATTTCGAAATGGCTAGCAAACGAGTTTGAAAATTTACCTATAAAGGAAAAAGGTTTTTCTGTTCAAAATTGATATTAGTTCGTTGTTCCCTAGTGTGCCGATCCCCAATACCTTACAATACCTGGAGGAACTACTAAGAAAAAACAATCTAGAAGACAAACAGACTTTAGAATACCTATCTTTAACAAAACTCTGCATGAATCAAAATTACTTTCAATATAAAAATAACTACTACCAGCAATTAGAAGGAACCACAATGGGTAATAGTTTATCACCTTTTATCGCAAACCTATTTATGAGCAAATTTGAATCAGATATAAGTAAAGAATTTGAGTATTTCCCCAGAGTATGGTTCAGGTATGTAGACGATGTGTTTGCAGTATTCAACACTAAAGTAACTAGTGTTGAAAAATTTTATGGAAAAAATAAATAACAAATTTCCCACTATTAAATTTACTTATGAAACAGAGAACAACGGTACACTGCCATTTCTAGACACTTTAGTTATAAGAAATAAAAATAAATTGGACTTTGACCTATACAGAAAAGGCACGGCCACCAACAGGTATATTCCAAATGACTCTTTTCATTGCTTACAACATAAGCTTGCAAGTTTGCACTTTTTAGTATAGATTAGTAAATTTCCCCTTAAACAAAGAAAGATTTGAAGCAGAAAAGAATAGGATTAGGAATATAGCTGGCGAAAACGGTTACGACGAAGGCTTAATAAATAAGCTGATAAATAGACATTCTTTTCAAAAGACCTTTCGGAATTCTACCTTTTTCAGACAAAAAGATACCTGCGACTCTTGTATTTGTATCAATTCCTTATAATCCTAATTATACGAAAGGATTACACAAAGTATTTAATAACACCGGTCTTAAATTAGTATATCAATCCGGTAACACAATAAGAAGCTTACTAGGAAATCCCAAGGATAAAACTACAGTTCTAGAAAAAAGTGGAATTTACGAAATTAGTTGCATGGATTGTGACAAAAAATATGTTGGTCAAACGAGACGCTCTATTCAAACACGTTTTAAAGAACACTTAGCACACTTAAAATACGGAAGAACAGAAAAGTCAAGTGTGGCCGAGCATGCTTTTGAAAACAATCATAAATTCACATTAGATAACCTAAAACTTCTAAAAAGTGTACCAAACAAAAGACTTTTGAATGCATATGAAAGTATGGAAATCATTAAATCCAGAAATAGTTTAAATAAAGATAGAGGATCCATCCCGTTTAGTACACTTTATTCTTTGGTTGAGGGGAGATAGGATTAAAAATCGTGATCAATCACAAATTATTAGTCTTATCTCCGCCCACTAAAGGATTGTATATAAGATAGAGCGTAGATTAATTTAGTTCATTGTTTATCGTCTCCTGATAATGCTAACGTTGTTAGCGAAACGCGCGTCGAGTGCAAAAAAGTGTAGTTTTGGTTTGTGGAAAACAATCATAATTTTGTTTTAGAGAAGATAAAAATTTTAAAAATTGGATTTTTTAGTATCCATATGGTTTGTTAATATTCAATGTAAAAAATGATCAACAGATTTATTGTAGACTGTATGTAAAGATTGTGCCATTTTAGCATACACTTGACAAATAGTACAAGCGTTCGCATTAAAAATTATGATGGATAGATAACCCTCGCCATTTTTTGATAAGATGTGCATTTTCTCGTCCTGAATACGAAATGGGCAATCCTGTACCTCAAAATTGCGGAGAAGTGCTCGGCACAGCAATCCAAAGGTGAGCAATTTTAGAGGAGGTAGGGTATACACACACATACATGATGTAGTAGTATCTCCAGACCAAAAATCAACTGGTGTGCCGGACTTCATTCATGGATAAGGGTTCGGCACACCACTCTAAAAATGCCCACTTTTTTGATAAGATGTGCATTTTCTCGTTCTGAATACGAAATCCACTCTAAAAAGTGCGCATTTTTAGAGTGGTGTGCCGAACCCTTATCCATAAATGAGGTCCGGCACACCAGTTGATTTTTGGTCTGGGGGTACTACTCCATCATACTACATCATATATGTGAAAATAGTGGGGGTTGGGTTGGATTGGTGTGCTGAGCCCTTATCCACAATTTTGAGGTACAGGATTGCCCATTTCGTATTCAGGACGAGAAAATACACATATTATCAAAAAATGGCGAGGGTTACCTGTCCATCATATTTTATACCTTGAACTTTTGCTCTAAAATGAACCTTTATATTTGCTGAAAAATAGTTATATACCCAACAAGTGTGAAAAGTTATACTTTTCCTCACGCACCGGCGTTTGCACGACGCGCCAGCGGAGTTCGGTCAAGCCGTAAGTACGGAAAATACTTTTCGCACGCGTTACGTACAACATTTTTCCTGCGAGCGTCCGGAATATCAAAATATTTGTCATTATTTTAGTTAAACCTAGCAGAGAAAAAATAGTCAAAACTACTAATTTTATGTTCTATTCAGAACTAAACTTTAACAAGCTTAAAAAATTAATTTTTACTTGACAACAATTTTTTTCGCGCACGACGTGCGGAATTTTTTTTCACGCACGGCGTTCGGAAAAGTGGCACTTTCCGCACGGAAATGAGTGCGAGAAAAGCGTTTTTCGCACGCTCGTAGGAAAATTGCCTTTCCTACGATCGTTTTCAGAAGACGCATTTCCCGCAATAGTGAGGAAAAAGTTAAGAAAGGTAAAACCATGGTGATAAACCCCTGTGACATCAAATAAGGCATGGTTGACACTTATCAAGTTACGTGTAATCTAGGTATTTTGAATCAACTAGTTAAGAATTGTAGTTTTTATAAAAATTGTTTAATACATTGCTAATTTTGCATTTTGCACTCTTACATTTTATTTATACAGGGTGAAGACTTTAAATGGAATATTGGCCGACACGGGTTAAAAAATTGTTTTTTGAAAAAATATAAAAACACGTCAATCAACTAAGATTTATAGCAGCTAAAATTTACAGCAACAAATTTTTGTGAACGCACCCTCAGAAAGGGGTCTAATCACATACATTTTTTTTCAAATAAGAAGACCCCGCTTGTGGCACCTTGTAGGAAAGCTTATCGAAAAATAAAAGCGCTCGTATAATTTTTTTTGACATTTGTTAATCCATGTGACAAAATCCTCAAGAAATGATTGTGTCGGACTTCAAATGAAACATGGCCCCTATCGGGTGGAAAATTTGTTATTTGGAAAAATCCAAAAACGCGTATACTAATATTTTTAGCAATCAACACTTTAGGCATAAAATTTTTGTGAACTGACCCTCAGAAAGGGATCTATTCACATACAACTTTTTTTCAATTAAGAGGGCCCCGCTTATGGCACCTTGTAGGAAAGCATATCGAAAAAGGAAACGCTCGTGTAATTTTTTTATTTTTTTTTTGAGATTTGTCAATTTATGTGTCAAAAATCTTCAAAAAATAATTGTGTCGCACTTCAACTGGAACATTGCACCTAGTGGATTGGAAATTTCTTTTTTCACATGAATAAAAAGTTGTATGTGGGTTCGTTCACAAAAAATTTTTACTTAAAAGTTTAGCTGGTAAAAATCTTAGGTGACGTGTTTTTGTATTTTTCAAAAAAGATATTTTTTTAACCCGCTACGGCCAATATTCCATTTAAAGTCTCCACCCTGTATAAATAACAAAGTACCTCATTTAAGAACAGTATTGCCTCCGCCCTAGCCCCACCCCCTTAATGAATAGCGACACAATTAGCATCCAAAAAGATACTTCCTTGTAAACCATCTAATTATTTAAAATTTTATTTCTCTGTCTCTTTTGGTTCTGGAGACACCAGGGTGGACTCGAACTTTTGGGACACCCTGTATGTGCGCGCTTAAACTTAATTATAGACGCGCAGAATAAAGCCAAACATTAATTGACTTACTGGGGATGTAGACGTTTGTAATTTAATGGAAAATTTGGTTTTAAATAATTAAATGTAACCTGACTTGTATAAAATTAGGCACGTACCAAACCAAACAAAGCAGCAAACTGGGGAATAACTTCAGATATTCAGTTACTATTAAATCCGTGTAAGCTTTGATATAGCTTTTAAAAATAAAATATAGTGAAGGTACCGTTGATAAATAAGGCTCGTCTCCTAATGATTATTTAATTTTGGCTTGAGCAGGAGCATTTTTTGATATGTTTATGTTTCTAAGAGCCGGTTTCTCAATAGCGAGTTAGCATTAAATCGAGCAACATAACTTTAGGATAAGGGTAAGTTACCTTACCTCAGGGTTAAACTAAAAAAATAATTGCTTAAAACAGCAAAAAACTGGGATTTAAAGCCCGAATTAATTTAACACTCTGGTAACCCGCCACTGAGAAACCGGCCCTAAGGTAATAACCAAATCTGTTTACTAGAATTGGGGTATCGTATTAAATCTCAGGTAGAACAATATCTGAGATTGTTTTGTTTATAGGAATTTAAGTTTATTTCTATCTATTTATCATTTTCAAGGTTCCTCATGATTTTTTTGTTTTAATTAGAACCAGTACTGAGTAGAGCATTACTTTTCATATTTATTTTCTACATTTTAATTTAAAAAGATTTATGTGGGTCCTATTTAGACCCCAAGGTCTTAAATTGGCCCCAAGGAATTTTGTTTCGTGCTTTTTAGTTTATTATTTAGGTATTAAATGTTTTGTTACATAGAAAATATATGAAAAATTCAAAATTAGACCTTATATATAGGGTGTGCCAAAGAAAAACGCACTTTTTTAAATGAATAAAACATTGCGGAAAATTATCCGATTTCAATAACATTTACCTTTTCAGAAAGCCAAAGCTTCTGAATTTATAGGACTAATGTCAGACTTGACATTTCCTAAAAATCCAAGATGGCGGACCTATTTGAAAAATAGGCATTTTTAATCCCCCAGATATTTTTTTGTGTGCGACACTGTAATAAATCTGAAATATCGGTTACGAAGCCATATTGTTTCAAAGCAATTTCAAAATCAATCAATCAATCTTATTAAGAAAAAATCTACTTGTTTAAATAGCAATAACTTTTTCAAAACTTGATCAATTTTAATACGTTTAAATTTTTTAAAAGGCATAAGCTTCAAAATTTATATAACTAATGACATTTACTAAAAATCCAAGATGGCGGACCTATTTAAAAAATAGCCATATTTCACCCCCTTAGAAAAAACTTTTTCTGCGACATTGTATTCAATCTGAAACATATCGGTTACAAAGCAACATCCTTTCCAAACACATCAACGTAATATTTAAAAAATTCGTACAAGAAATAAAGCAGTATTAAATATTTATATGTATAGACCAGATAAAGATTTCAAACTTCCTTATCTCTTGTCGGAGTGTTTATAATATTTTATTGGTGTTCTACGCAAAGATGTGGCTTTATAACCGATGTTTGAGATTGACTACAATGTTGCAGAAAATGTTTTTTCTAAGGTCAAAAATGCCTGTTTTTTAAATAGGTCCGCCAGCTTGAATATTCAGCAAATTAATGTCATTTTTGACACAAGATCAATAAATTTTGAAGCCTGTTCCTATTAAAAATTTTAAACTTATTAAAATCGATCTGTTTTTGAAAAAGTTATTACTATTTTTGCAGGACTCTGGTCTATTTAAAAATTGCAAACTTCCTTATTTCTTGTCCGAATTTTTAAAATCTTACATCAATGTGCTTCGAAAGAATGTTCAGATTTAATACAGTGTCGCACACAAAAAAATCTAGGGGGTTAAAAATGCATAATTTTCAAATAGGTAGGATTTTTAGGAAATGTCAAGTTTGACATTGGTCCTATAAATTTGAAAGCTTTGACTTTCTAAAAAGCTAAATATTATTACAATAGGACAATTTCCCGCTAAGTCATAATCATTTAGAAAAGTCCGTTTTTTTTTGGCATACTCTATATATAGGATAGATGTAAAACATCATATTAACCTTAGTCGGAAAAAATTATACATGCATATTAGCATAAACTAGTTTTATGTTTATTTTAGCTTCTTTAAATTGAACAACACACTAAATATGCCACAAAATATACAAGGAAGCTCTTATTTTTTCACTGTACCCGTCTAAAATACCACACGAAATAACTACTCGGCCTTCGTATCGAATGAAGGTCGACAACATGTGTGTGAAATTTTCTGATATTGACCAAAAATATTTCCGCAGGCAAAAATTGACAAAAAAAGTGTCTGTTTTATTTAGAATATTAGGATAATAATATTTTACAATTTAAAATAAGTCCTATAGAATTTTATGCAATTTTCTCAGTTTCCCATTAATTTGCCTGCCTAAGGGTATTAACGTAAGCGTATTAACTGATGGGTTTCCATTGAGAAAAGTGAGCCACAAAGTAAGTTGGTTTCCGAAAATTGCATAATGTTGAACTATGCAAAGTTTTAAAATGACCCGCTCTTGTTCAAAGAGAATTTTTAACGAGTTTTTTACTAGTATTGGTACCTACCTACTTAATACATTTTCAATAGGTATAATCAATAGGTATAATCAATTAAAAATAAGTAATTGAAAATGTCCGCCCTGAACAAAATGATATACTTCATTACAATCTTTTGACACTGAAAATGACAGTTCCATTTGGCTTTCGTATTTAATTGTCAGCTGCCGTATTTAAATAGATAAAATTCATGGGCGATATATACTACGATGGGTTAGGGTGTAGGACTATGGCACGCATATGATTTTTAATCTACTTTTGCGGGTTTTTCTCTAAACTTGAGTCAAACTTTTTGGAATTTATAGATCTACTATAAGTTTTCCAAAAATTTCGTGAAAAAAAATGGAAAAAAAGTAAGTTGACGCTGGGTTTATTCCTGTATAGTGGGAATTTTAACTAAAAATAATCTGTGGGTCACTCATATTTTTTATCGCTTTTTGTCTCTAAACTTCAATATGATCGTGAAGCCATGATGACCCTTAAAATGATGCATTTAAATACCTGTTACCTGTTAAAACAATTGCCTTAAATTATTTTCATCTTTCTCTAAAATACTTTTTTATAGCCTGCTGTCTCTCTTCAACAACCTTAAATATTTGTGCACTTCACTAAATGATCTCTTTATCTACCTCTAATATTCTGCCCTTTCTCTCTAAATACTTTTTATATTAACAGAGAAAAAACGTTTTTAGCAGTACTTTTTTTGAACGCTAAAAAAACAGCGAAAACTTGAAAAATTTTATTTTTTTTATTATAGAAATCCAAAGTTTGGAAAGAAAGCTTTAAAATGTGAGTAAAATTATGGCATAAAAATGTGAAAATCATAGTAAAAGTTGCTTAAACAAAAACGTTACTCCTGAAATCATGCTAAAATATTTTATACCTTAAATTACCATTTTATTTCATGAATTTTTATCAATTGAAAACTGTCAAAACATTTAACTGACGTTTCGCTCGCTGACGTTTGATCATTTTAGACGAAAACCGGACCTTCTGAAATAAAAAAAGCCCTCTACATCTAGTAACGCGTGAAATACCAACTTAAATACCCCCCCCCCCTAAAATAGGGTAAAAATATTTCTAATTTTGAAGTGTTTAGTTATTCTACTATCCCCGAATTATCATAAAAATTATTCAAATTGCTAAAATCATACTTTTCCGGTCCCTAGCGCGATAGAATTTACCGCGGAAGACTTTTACCGGCGCGTAGTGGGACATCACTTCACAAATCACAAAACCGCACAAGACCACCACACCAAATAATAAGCAAATTCTCAACAACCCAAATATGAATTTTTTTTTTGCACTGTATATTCTGCACGGTTAAAGCCACAAAACTTTTATTATTAGTATTTTTTACATACGCCATATATTATTTAGTCGAAGATGTTAATGTTTGCGCGGTTTGTGATTTCTTCAGTATCAGTAATAGGTCAGGGCAGTTAGCAAAAAATAGGAGAAGTTCTTGCATTCAAGCTGATTTTTTTACAGATGATAGTACCCATTCATGATAGGTACTTTGTAAAAAAAGTTACACCTCCTAGAGCGCTTGCTTCCTCCGCCATGTCGAATTAAAGATGGCGGCTGGTACTATTCCTTAAAAAAATCGTAACTTTCAGAATTACCTTTATTTTTGACAAAAGAATAAAAGAAAAATAGAAAACTATTTTGACAGGTTGTATTTCTGTCAAAAAAAATAATAACCATAATATAAGAAATCAAATTGATATTTCCCATATTTTTTTGAACCGTATTTCTTAGTAAAAAAAATAAAATAGAAAATA
The DNA here is from genome assembly GCA_963921995.1 of Oxystoma pomonae. Taxonomy (NCBI): domain Eukaryota; kingdom Metazoa; phylum Arthropoda; class Insecta; order Coleoptera; family Brentidae; genus Oxystoma; species Oxystoma pomonae. Next base: position 44,398,119 of record OY998170.1, read on the forward strand.
TGCACTTTTTTGTTCTGATTTTAAAACAGTCCTTAAGTTTGTGATAGGTTGAGTAAAAAGGACCGGCTAGCCGGGAGGAGGTAGTAAAAAAAAACAGTTACTTTTGATTTTAGCTAAGAAATATAAATAAAGAAAATAATTAAAAATAAGATTTTAAAAAACTGTTATTTGTCATTTTTATTCCTGCAAATAAGTATGAAATAAATTTTTAATAGCTTTTAATACCACAGGGCAGTTAGCAAAAATAGGAGAAGTTCTTGCAATAAAGCTGATTTTTTTACGGATAATAGTAGCTAGCCGTTAATAATACTTAAAAAGTTCCACCTCTTAGAGCGCTTTTTTCCGCCGCCATGTTAGATTAAGGATTGCGGGTGGTAATTCTGTAAAAAAATCGTAAATATCTTATTTATTAACCGATTCTTGTCGACTCAAAAACAGTACGTTTGTTTTTAACTAAAGAATGAAATACAAATATAAAACTATTTTGACAGGTTGTATTTCTGTCAAAAACAAAAAAAGATAAAATTTAAAAAAAAATCAAAATGACAATTAAAAAGTAGGTTATGTTAGGAACGAGGTTTTATCTAAATCGGTTTATCCGTTTTTAAGTGATTGTTAGACTAAAATCTTAGTTTATCAACCCTAAAATTTTTATGAAAAAAATATGTATATGTATATAGGTAGCACCTATAAAATGCAATAGAAAAGTCCGGCACCCTGGAAAGGTCTGGATAAACCCTGGAAAAGTCTGGATACACCACGGAAAAGTATGGATATCCCCGAAAAGTCCGAATACACTCTGGAAAGGTTTGGACCCACCCTGGAAACGTCTAGATACACCCTCGACAAGTCCAGATATACCCGGGAAAAGTCTGGATACACACTGGAAAGGTCCGGGTACACCCAGAAATGTCTGGATACACCCTGGAAAGGTCTGGATACACCGTAGAAAATCTGGATATACTCTGGAAAAAAATATAATAAACAAATTTTTGCCCAACTAACTTAAAGCAACTTCTTTATTAATATTTACTTGTCACCTCAAATTTTAGAGGAAAATTTTGGGCCTAGAATAACATGAGAAAAGAATATCCATATGGAGTTTGTTTGACGTAAATCGGTTAGAAAATAAGAAAGTTACAGTATTTCAAAAAAACATTGTATCGGCCATCTTTAATTTAACATGGCGGAAAAAGCAAGCCTCTTAGGAGTTGTAACTTTTTTTTTACTGAGTACTATTGTCTGTGAAAAAAAATCAGCTTGATTGAAAAAAATTTCCTAAAGGCCATTTTTTGAGCTAACTGCCCTGGCGTATACTGACTTTTTTTGCTTGCTTGAAAAATAACAGCGCACATCGGTTACAGCGCAAAATTTGTACCGTGAAAAACTGCTTTTTAAGATACCTCTCACTACCAGGTAACGCAAAAACTAAATCTTTTTCATTTTTTACCTATTTGTTAACAGCGCGCCTCTGACAAGGTGCGCAAACGCCTAAGCAAACCAGACTACTGCCGTTATCAAAGAAATTATTCTTTCAAAAACTATTTTAAGCTAGCTTTATATAGAAAAACAAGAAGATAAGGTAAGATAAGACATAGCTTGACATAAGATAACATAAGGAAAATGGCTGTTTATACAGGAAATAACATGACATAAGATAGCTGAATTTTCTACCCTAAAGTAAGATCATCCATCAGCACATAGAGTTATTTGCTTATTTGGAAACGCTCTTAAACTCTCCGTTTAAGATTCACCTTGATTGAGAATTCGAGTCTCAATTTGGAATTAATGGCGGAGGTAGGTAGATATACTGCTACCTTGACTTTGATTTGTTATTGATGAGCAATAAATTACAGAAAACAAACAGAGGGATTATATATTGTATCTGCTGGAGTATTAAGAACCAAGATTGATTAGATGGCTTTATTAAGAGTAGAGATTCTTTTATTTCTGTCAGTGACCTTAGCTCAGGAAATGTCGAATTCACGATCAAAACTTACTTTTTGGAAACAAAATTATGATTGTTTTCCACAAACCAAAACTACACTTTTTTTGCACTCGACGTGCGTTTCGCTAACAATGTTAGCATCATCAGGAGACGATAAACAATGTTGTTTATCGTCTCCTGATGATGCTAACATTGTTAGCGAAACGCGCGTCGAGTGCAAAAAAAGTGTAGTTTTGGTTTGTAGAAAACAATCATAATTTTGTTTTAGTACAACCAAAGGTTCCAAATTTCCAACATAGTTACTTTTTGGAATCAAATAAACATCACAATTGGCTGAACTTTAATGAAATGCACATTTTTTAAAAAATTAAGAGAAGGCTCCTGGCGCTTTTTAAATCGGTGGACTTAGAAAGAAATTTTAGCTTATTTGGCAAAAATAAAGAAAGTGCTCCGAGTATGTTTAATGTGCCCCAAAAAGTACTCCTTTATTTCCCTTCTCTCCAATGAACAGAAATAAATATAGGAATCCACTTAAGCCTTCAAGAGGCTCCTGCGTGAACATAAACAGTGAAATTTACTAAAAGAGTTTAGCCTATTTTAGACAGGTCCTAAGTTTAAGTGAAATCGTTGGTTTTAAGCATTTTATACCAATTTCCTTGAGTTTTGGATATAGTTTAATTTATAACAATAATTTTAATTGTTTTTTTTAGTGAAGAATCATCTTTTATTGGATTTAAGAAGAAAATTTCTATTTAAAAGAAGTTTTTTTTAACCCTAGGGGGGACCTAAATGGTAAACACTCTGTTGAGCAAATTAAAATTGACGTTATATGTTACTCTTATCAAAACTTACGCTTGTTTATTGATTTTTGCGATTAATACTCACTGTCACAAAACCATTTCGATATGTAATCGTAAAATCGTAAAATAAGAATTAGATTAACTTTTTATTTATTTAAAAAAAAGGGTTTAGCCTGTTTTAGACAGGTCCTAAGTTTAAGTGAAATTGTTGGTTTTAAGCATTTTATACCAATTTCCTTGAGTTTTGGACATAGTTTGATTTATAAGAATAATTTTAATTGTTTTTTTTTTAGTGAAGAATCATCTTAACACAATCTTTTGTTGGATTTAAGAAGAAAATTTCTATTTAAAAGAAGTTTTTTTTAACCCTAGGGGGGGACTTAAATGGTAAAAACTCTCTTGAGCAAATTAAAATTGACGTTATATGTTACTCTTATCAAAACTTACCCTTGTTTATTGATTTTTGCGATTAATACTCACTGTCACAAAACCATTTCGATATGTAATCATAAAATAAGAATTAGATTAACTTTGTATTTATTTAAAAAAGGTTTTTATCTATCAAAAGTATAAAAAACTTTACAAAAACAAACCCATCGCAATCGCAAACCACAAATAAAAATATTTCATCAAAGTAGGTCATGAAAAAAAATGCGGCTAAAAACAGACCTGAATCAAACTGATGCGTTCATAAAGGAGTCATGTCAACGAACTGTTTGGCGCTGCAGAGTTGAGACCTTTGAGTGCGATCTTTCAGTGGAAAGCTTTGTTTGATGATTAAGGTTTTAGATAAACTCAATGTTTTAATTTTAGTTCTGTTTGTAAATAAATGAATAGGTACAGTTGTTTTGGATTTTTTTCACTAAAGAAAGTTTTCGTGCATAATCAGTGACCTTCGCTTATGTTTGTTTTGCCTCGTAGTGCCCTCATAAATATATACTTTGTGCTGAAAATGGGTTCAAAATATGGCGTGTTTCTGGACAAAATTGAAGTTGTTTTACTGATTAATAAACAACTTATTAATAAGGTAAACAAATTCTTGTAAAAACGGTTGCTTAGGGAAATTATAAAGGAACTTATTATCAATTGCCAAAAAACAATCCTTTCTGGGGGCTCTAAATTTAAACCACCCCCCAGAGGTGGTCTAAAAAATCATCAACTTTATAACCTCAAACACAGATGATGAAGCTATTATGTGCCAAATTTTTGGCGTATTCACCATTTGCCATTTTGAAACCTCTCAAAAAAAATTAGTTTTAGGGCATTTTCTCCCAACATATGGAATATTTTGAGAAAAAAAGCAGTTTTTCTGTGGTATTTCGCAATAACAATACAAAATAATCAATAACTTTGTATCTTTTCTGTACGGGTAAGTGTTTTTTGAAAATGGGTTTTAAAATTTAGTACCCCCCACAGGTGTGGAGTCAGTATATACATATCCGCTAAACAGCTATTTTCGACATTCTGAGTAGGATATAAAATCTGAAAGATCGTAGTTGAGAAGTATTCTCAAATCAAATCAAATCAAATCAAAATAAGCTTTATTGTCGGAAAAGTAGAATTTCATTGACAAAGCACAGACTAAGAGCTAGTTGAATATATATAGTACCTCTTTATCTATATCACAATTCTATATTTTGTTTGTAAAAATAATATCTAGTCTAAAAGTACGTCAAAATAATAAAGTAAAAATCACAGTAAAAATAAAATATACAAAATTAAAAAATGTGAAAGACAAGTAAGACACAAAATCTAAAAATTATTAGTAGGTTGTGCAAAAAGACACATAAGATCTTAAATCTATTGTCAATTTGTTAAAAATTAATATTTAGACTAAGAGTAAATCTATTTTACAAAAGTAAAAGTTTGTTAAAAATAAAACATACGTAAATACAAAATAAAATATAAGTTTTAACACAGAGAATACAAAGAGTAACAAAATACAAACTTTTATGTAAACACAGACAAACTTTTATGTATTACACAACAAAGGAATAAACAAGTGGAACTTTCAAATTAATCACCTACAAATTATCATTAAAATATTCCTCCAAATCATAATAAGCTCTATTGACCAGTAATTGTTTGACACTTTTTTTAAACTTTTTTGACAATTTATGTTTTTTAGATCTACTCGCAGTTTATTATAAATTTTTACACCTCTGTAAATTAAAGAATTCTGAGTTAAAGTAAACCTTGGAACAGGCAGAGGAATATTATTAATATATAGTTTCTTGTTTGATAAGGGTGTGCATGAGTTGTACCCTTATATTTTTTATGTACAAGGCATACAGTTTCTAAAATATAGAGAGATGTTAGGTTAAGTATACCTTCTCGTTGAAAAAGAGGTTTACAATGTTCTCTAAGTTTTGCACCGCGTAAATATCTGATACAACGTTTTTGTATAATAAAAACTAATTGAAACAGATAGTTATGGCCATTTCCCCAAAAGGCTATACCATAGCGCAAGTGAGATTCTACTAATAGTATGTTGTTTTAGCCATTTTATGACCAAGTTCACAAAAAGTCCTGCGTACTGCATAGCCTCCAGAAGCTATCTTTTTGGGGAGGTTTAAAATATGTAGCGAAAATTTAAGCTGATTGTCAATTTGTATCCCTAAGAATTTTGTACTGTCGCTGAACATAATTATATGGTCTGATAAATTTAGGTCATCATATGTAAACCTAAAGCTAAGTATTTTAGTTTTCTGAAAATTTAAACATAAGAAATTGGCATCGCACCATTTTTTAATTAAACCTAAGTCCCGGGCAATGATTTGTTTTAAAATATTTTCATTTTTATGATGCCAAAGTGGCGTTAAATTATCTGCAAAAGCAGTAAATTGGCCTTCAATAGGTAATTTTAAAAGATCCTCAATATAAAGCAGGAATAAGATAGGGCCAAGTACAGAGCCCTGAGGAACACCTGCGTTAATTGGATTCAATGAAGATACACATTGATTATTTTTGACGGTTTGGTTCCTTCCAGAAATATAAGAATCAAAAAATTTAAGAGCCATTTCCCTTATTCCATAGAATTCGAGTTTTTTTAGCAAAATATCATGCATTACACAATCAAAAGCTTTGCTGGAATCACAAAAAACTGCAGCTGCCACTTCTCTGCCATTTAATTTAAAATACAAACTTTCCAAAAAGGAAAACACCGCAACATTTGTGCCTTTACCGCTCTGAAAACCATGTTGACATTGACTTAGAATATTATTTTGCTCAAGAAACCCGACTAACCTTTTTTTAACGATGTTTTCAACAATTTTTGCTAAAATGTTGAGAAGAGGTATAGGCCTAAAATTAGCTGGTTCCGTATATGATCCCCCTTTGTACAATAGGATCACTAATGCTGTCTTTAAAAAATCAGGAAAATAACCCACAGAAAAGCACTTTATTTATATCTTTAAGAGTTTCCTTTAGTTCATAAATGTTAGTGTTTGCAAGAATAAAAGTTTCATTTACATAATTAGAATGATAGAGATAAGGGATCGGTTTCTGGATGTACATTTTCAGTAAATTTTCTACTACAGTGCAATAATATTCATTCAGTGCATTAATATCTATGTCAGGTGGTAGTAGTACTATTTTTCCCTCTTAAGTCATTCACTATGGACCAGGCTTTTTAGCAGTGGTTTTTGCATTTGAAATTCTTTTTTGATAATATAATTCCTTTGCCGCTCTGATAATCCGTTTGTATATTTTCCGATACGTAGTAAAATATTTATTAAAATCTTCATTAATTATGTTTTTTTTGATGTAGTAGAGGATTCTTAAATTTCTTGAAGAATTTTTTATACCTTTAGTCATCCAAGATTTTTTTGATGTTTTTGATCTCATCTTACGCAATGGAAAGCTCTTATCAAATGCGATCCTCAAAGGTAAGTGATCTCTCTATATAGTTCTCTATTTTAGCGTAGTTTTTACTGTTTTTATCCAATAAAATTAGTGTAAGCTCATCTTCCGAAGAACTGTTCCAGAACTAGCGACTATTTTTACTGCCATTTGAGCACTAATAAGTTTTTTTGCTAACAATTCTTTTAATAATACGTTTTCTAAGGCTATGGTAATCCATTACAACCGGTCCACCAACTCTAAATTCGGTAGGGCCTGATTGCAATCGGTCAATTTATTAATGGATCCATCGGTAATTTTAGAAATAGGGCCGATGTTCAGCAAAGATTTTAGAAACACGTTTGATGCCCTCGGTAAATCCACCGATGAATTTAAAAACATGCCCAACAAGATGGCTGCTGCAAACAAACAACCAATTTTTACAAGCTGACTTAATATTTCTGGAAAATTAGTTAGTCCAGTTACACAAAAGTTACTTATAATGTTACACTCAGACTTATCATCCTGTATAAGGAAAATGATTACCTACTTTATAAATTAAATACTTTCTTTAATCTGTGTGGTTTTCCACTTTGCCAAAATTTCGATAAATTTTAGCATTACGTACTATGGAAAAACGCTTCGTTTGTCCTGTGGCACTATCTTAAATCGCTCTTAAAGGCTTAATCAATTAAGGAACAAATTCCAACTCTTTTTTTTCTTGAACAAAACCTACTTTTGTGTTTAACTACACGCAAGTAACGAAAAATTCCAACTAAGGTGTTCTTTTATCAGTCCTTTATCCTACTTATAAAACTTAAACATCTTATTATTTTTACAGGCTTTTGTTTAACTTGCAATGTACCTATGTATGTATATAACTATGTAACTAACTAGATATATTTGTTCGGGGTTCGGGTGGAATCTAACAACTTAATTTTGACCAACTTCCCGACATCCGATCGCCTTCAACTTGACTTGACATGCTTATATCGTTGCTGTGAAAATACAAGAATAATGATAACAAAAAAAAACAAAAGATCAAAAGATCTCGGGTGGAAATAACGAAAATTCAAACTTGGATGAGCATCCCACAAGAAACACACAAAAGATCAAAGCGAAAAGAGAAATGATTAAACGATGTTTCGCCCTGAGTACCCAGCGGGGGCCCATCAGTAGTTTCACTGGTCACCCTCCACTATACATCATTAAACACCATCATACACTTGGATTCCCAACCTTGAACCACTCACAAATAGGCATCGTTCCGCACTGGTACTTACTTATCCAAGTTACCTGATACGAATTCGTCCTGGTGTGTTAATATTTCCAGTAGGATTATGCTCCTAAGGCAATTAAAACAAAGAAGAAGTTAAAAAACCTCCAAATCAGTTACTTCAACCGAAAAGAAACTAAAAAACAAAAGATCAAAAGATCTTGGGTGGAAATAACGAAAATTTAAACTCGGATGAGCATCCCACAAGGAACACGCAAAAGATCAAAGCGAAAAGAGAAATGATTAAACGATGTTTCGCCCTGGGTAACCAGCGTGGGCTCATCAGTAGTTTCACTGGTCACCACCACCAAAATTTCAATATGGCGGATTTAAAATAGACAATTTAGGGTACAAATCTTCAGTCTTTATTAAAAAAAACTTTTAAAGAACAAGCTTTTATTAAATGCACTCAAAAGTAGAAAATATTTTTTTTATCTCTCTTATACCATAATAAAAGAGATGGGCGTTAATTAAAAATTTTAAAGCTTGATAAAAGCATTATGTTTATCATTCGAATAAAAGAAGAATTTAGTTCTCCTTTTGTAGTTCTCTCGTCACCGTAAAATTAAAAATTTTAATTCGCGGCAATTGCTTTTATTATGGTATAAGAGAGATAAAAAATTATTTTCTAATTTTAAGTGCATTTAATAAAAGTTTGTTCTTTAAAAGTTTTATTTAATAAATATTTTTTTAAAACAAGTTTACACTAACTGCTTTTTTGTCAGGACTTATTTGCTAATATTCTTTAAAATTTAGTTTCCTAATACTGTTCCAGTTTTTGTGAAAAACCTTTTTTATTCAAATATGCTTATTTTTGTATGTAAAGTAACCTTTTAAACTTTTAACATACAAAACCATAGATCGACATGGAATAAGTCACTATTCAGAACAGTCACACAAATTCTGTCTTTCCTGATGAGAATTTCAGACACTCTTGACGTTTATTAGTACGCTTAGTAGCAGTTTATCTCCGCCGTAAAAATAGTCCTGCAGAATATCTTTAAAATATTAAATTTACAAAATTTTATTAAAAAAATGACGCATTTCTCTTGCAATGTAGCAATAAGTAAAAATCGCCACTTTCCAGAATTGTGATATCGTCCAAAAAAATACCTTTCTTTGGAAGAAATCTAAATTTCCTGGACACGAACTAAGATGAAGAGTTATGCACAAAATTTTTGCAAAGGAAGCAGTGCCGTGCAGCTAAAAAAGCTGAAACTACTCCCTACTTAGGGGGAATAGCGTGTTCCGTAGGACTTTTGATGAAGATTTTACGAAAGCTGTTTTAATCGATTACCAATGGATCCATCAACACTGTCTAACCTGTTAACAGACCCAAAAATGCTGCAGTTAAAAAGTAGGGTTAGGATGTCATTTTTTTTTTAATTCAGACAGTTTAAGCTGCATCAATGGCACATATATTGACTCTCAAGCAACGTACCCTTTTGTGTCATAAAAAATTACATGTGTGGCCCTAGGGGCAACAGGGTCCAAAATGTGTTTTTAAACTATCCGTCATTCCTTCCATACTAATCCACCTGCACATCTGAATCTCACACTGTTGCTAATTCATACTATTACCTACAAGTCTACTAGAAAAAATTTCGTGGTTGTTAACGAGGCCCCTAGGTTAGGCGTTAAAAATTTTGTCGATTTGAATAAAAAAATTATATTTCACTTATATTTCAGCCAATGTCAACAAAAATGCACCGCACCGCCAGGGGCGCAGTGGACCATTTCTTAATTTTAAATACTCCCAACCTTACCCCAGTCCCTAGGGGCTGTAAGGCGGCGAGATCTAGTTTTCACCATTTTCATATTCCAGAAAACTCATGAATTATAAAAATATCAAACCCTAGGGGCGATCCCTAAATAGGGGCTAAAAATTTTAAACTTGCAGTGGGATTTAATAAGATCTAAAATAGTACCCCCAAAGGTCTAAAAATTTACACCTATGTGAGTACTAAATTTTAAAACCAATTTTTAAAAAACACTTACTTACCCATACAGAAAAGACACAAAGTTATTGATAATTTTGTATTGTTGTATACTACTGAAAACCTGCTTTTTTTCTCAAAATGAACCATATATTAGGAGAAAATGCCCTATAACTAATTTTTTTGGACAGGTTTCAACATGGCAAATGGTGAAGACGCCAAAAATTTGGCACATAATAGCTTCATTATCTGTGTTTGAGTTTTAAATTTATAGACCCCAGAGGGGAATATTTTGTGGCAATTAGTAATAAGTAACCGTTTTTACAAGGACTAATTTACCTTATTTAATATCCCAAGTTGTTCATTAACCAATAGAAGAACACTTCCAATTTTGTCCAGAGAAACGCTATATTTTGAACCCGTTTTCAGCACAAAAAATATATTTATGAGAGCACTACGAGGCAAAACAAATATAAGTGAAGGTCACTGATTAATCACGAAAAATATACCAAACAAAAAAAACCCAAAATAACTATATTAATTTATTTACCAACTGAAATTAAAACATTGAAGTTATCTAAAAGCTCAGTCAAGAAGAATTTCCTAACTCAAAGTCCACTCATTTCAAAGCTATAGCTTTCATCAGTAGAGGTTGGTGCAAGCCAAGGTGCAGGCAGAGGTAATAGAGTCGAAGTCGCTGTTTGTGATTTGAACGCAACATAATATTTTGAAACTTAAATTTCGACAGTGAAAGAAATGTAGGCAAAATTTACATCTAATTTTTTTAATATAAATAACAAAACCTTTTAAATAAATACAATATTATTCTACTCCTTATTTTATTATATATATATATATATATATCTAAATAGTTGTGTGACATCAAGTATTAATTGGACAAATTAATTAACAAGAGTAAGTTTTAATTAAAGTGACATATAACCCCAATTTTAATTTGTTCTACAGAGTGCTTATCATTTAAACCTCGCGTGGGTTTAAATTTTTTAACTCTCTCCTTCTACTACTTAAAACTCAAGGACGGTTGGTTTAAAACGCTTAAAACCAAAATTTTCAATTAAACTTAGGACCGTTCTCAAATACACTAAACCCAGTAAATCCCACCGTCAAATTTTAAGAGCCTATATTTTTTACATCCAACTTTGCCCCAGCCCCTAGGGGCTGTACGGGAGCAAGATTTTTACCATTTCTATATTCCAGAAAAACCATTCAGTATGCACATCCAAACCTCATCAAAAAGTATACATATGTGTATATCGGTATATCGATCACATCGACGATTCACCTAAGAAACAGTTGTATTACTCTATAACCTAAGGACATTTTCAAAGACATTTGCAAGCACGGAAATCTCACCCGTTTTCAGCTTCTTTAGATAAAAGCGATATGTTTATCATTCGAATAGAAGAAGAATTTAGTCCTTCTTTTCTATTTCTCTCTTTGTCACCGTAAAGTTAAAATTTTTAATTTGCGCCCATCGCTTTTATTATGTTATAAAAAAGATAAAAAATTATTTTTGCCTTTAATAAAAGGTTTTTTTAATAAAAAGCTTTTTTTAATAAAAATGTTTTCTATTGTATACACGTAACAGTGCTGATATGTATATGGTTTGAAGCTGTTTAAAGTAACATTTAACCATGTTTAAACTCTCCAGAAACAAAAGAAAGGCTTAAACAAATGAAAAGTCACGAGGCGCACTCCCTTTAAATTTTCGCCTGTTTCGGCTTTTGTTTTCCGATCACATGACATTTTACCGCTTGTTTTACACAGCACACTATGCTTTTAGAAAACACAGTTTATACAACTTGTACAGCGGAAATACTCGTGCCGTTTTCTTTTTGTCACGGTTACGGTTAACCTTGGTCCTAAAATTTCCCAGAAGTATAAGCAAAAGAAGGAGACCTCGATTGTGTAATATCTTTGAATATTGTTTAAATTTACAGATAATTGTTTATGTTTACATTTGTATACAATCAAAAGTTTTTAATTTTTATGAATTTCCGGATTATACTTAAATTTTCATATCAAACATGCTATGACGTCATGTATTAGCTGACATTACGGATGTAAAAAAGAAAGGGATTGATAATACCCTTGTGGGAAAATCACTGCCGTGTGTCTTCCGCCATTTTCGCCGCCATGTTGTGGAGATTTAGGTTGGCGATATTGGTTCTTTAATTTTAAATAATAGTATGGGAACACTGACTATCAACAGTGTTAAAAAAATGACGTTTCTAGAAAGGTTATTTTTGTTGTTGTTTTTTAATCCAAAAACAAAAAAGTGAAGAACCAAGCAATAAAAACCATTTAAAAGACAGACAAATGCTTGATCGGCCACGCCATGATAATCTCTCTCATTTGGTCTGGAGAATGTGCCAGTTTTGAACAAATAAATTACAACATGGAAACATTACCTCCAATTTATAAACTCAAAGGGTACTGTCAACCAGTGCTGCTGGCGCTCCCGCTCAAGATAAACCTTCATTAAGTTGATCTCTGAATCTGAAACGGGAACTAAAACGTCTAGGGATAGATATGCGCTAACAGTTTATAAATCCGAGGTTGTTATAGGCCTAGAAGACAAGAAAAATAAATGAATAGCATATATGGATCAGCTGAAATCAGAGCGATGGCAAGCGATCACAAAAAAGTACAACTTTGGAACATCAATTTTTACAAAATTAGAACAATACTTCATGAGTTTTAAAAAGAACATTAAAAAAATTATTTTTAATACGTATTTTATCAGTATATTTGTTTTTCTTTTTCTTGTTGTCATTTCCATGTGTTTGTAACTTTCTATATGTAATTTTAAGTAAGTAGTTTAAGATTTTATTGTCAATTTTTTTGTGATAAGAAAAATCAATATTTATTTTTTTATTTATCAACAAAACCTTAATGTTAACATTGTTTAATATCTAAATGACATTTTAAAGACATTCTTAGGTTAAATTTACCTTAATGTTAATTCTGTGTTATTTTGCTTATCTTAATGAAAATCTATCATTGCCCCAAAGCAACAAATAACAAAAATGGCTAAAAATGTTACAAAAGTTTTTGTTTTGAAGCATGTTTGTTAAATACTAAGTGGCAACATAACAATTAGAATTTGCCTTTTGTTAAAAAAGTCATTTCTTGGTCATATGAATTTAATATTTTTTACGTTTATGATGCTATTGTGACGCAACCTATATTTTTCTGCTACTTATTCTCAGACTACAATTTGGTTCATAAATATTATTTATATTTTCACAAAAAGTGCAAAAAACTGATTTTAGGAAAAAGGCAGAATACCAAAATGTTTAACTTTGAACACAGTATCTCAAAAACCACATACCAGATCACTCACACAAATCCTACATCCTTTATAAAAGATAGAGCTACAAAAAAAATGTTGAATGTTGAAAACTTACTAAAACTCAAGGATATCTTAGTAATAACTTGTTAACTTAGGGAAGGTATGGTCGACACAGTTGTTAGTTAATAGGTTTTTCCGCCAAGGTCTTCAAATATTCTAAAACTTTATGCTCGACTCCATCTGCCAAAGATGTACTTTTTTTGTGATCGCTAAATGTTGCTTTACTTGCCATAGCTCTGGCTTTCAGCTGAGCCATATATGCTATTATCAAAGTCAGTATCTCCCTCTATTAATTTATTTTTTATTACTGTATCACGTTGGTGCATCTGTTCTTAGCTGATTTACTCCCTGTGCAGATTCAGATCAACGTAATCAAGGTGTATCTTCAGCGGGAGCGCCAGCAGCAATGGTTGAACCGAGCGTTTATTACAATTTATAACCTGTGGCTTAACAGTACCCTTTGAGTCTATAAATTGGGGGGCAATGTTTCCATATTATGATTTATTTGTTCGAAACCTGCACATACTCCAGACCAAATGAGAGAGATAAATGGCGTGACCGTTGGAGCATTTGTTTATGACTTGTTTCTTTAATTTTTTGTTTTTGTATTAAAAAACAACAACAAAAATAACCTTTCAAAAAAAATGCCAAGTTCAATCATATTTTGACACTGTTGACAGTCAGTGTTCCCACACTACTATTTAAAATTAAGGAAACCAATGTCGCCAACCCAAATCTCCACAACATGCCGGCGAAAATGGCGGAAGACATGCGGCAGTGATTTTCATTAAAATTTCCCATAAGTATTAGCAATCCAAGGTTTCTACATCCGTGGCTGTCATGTTCGATGCCTTGAGAATCAGAACCTAGCATTTTTCATGTGAAAATTTAAGTATAATCCGGAAATTCATAAAAATTACAAACTTTTGATTATACACACATGTAAGCATAAACAATTATTTGTAAATTTAAGCAATATTCGAAGATATATCGAGGACTCCTTCTTTTGCTTATACTTTTTTAAATTTTATGACCAAGGTTAATCGTAACCGCGACAAAAGGAAAACAGCATCGGCTGCCGGCATTTTTTGACATTCGAAATGTCAAAATCCAGAATGTTTATTTGATAATCAAGCGGTGTGTGTATGTGTTTACTAAAATTGCTTAACATAATATTTGAAATAATTTGCTTTTCGTATCTAAGCGATTAATTTAATGTTGTTTTTATCGAAAGGAATAGGTAGTTTTTCGGCTTTGTGTTGTTTGTTGTTTCAAATAATACAAAATTTTGCTACTGTTAGTACACTTGCAAAGACCTGTAGAAGTAGAAGTAGATAGTGTGACCGAAGTTTATTTACATTTTTAAAACAATGGAGAAAAAACAATTTTAATACTATTTTTTAGCAAAAGAACTAATCAGTGGCGGTCCTAGGGGGGAGGGCGGTGGGGGCGATCGCCCCTTCCTTTTTTAGAAAATGTATTTAAAAAATCTCCGGTTCTTCCTAAAAAAATGTTTGATAGTTTTTCAAAAATTTTCGCCTTATTTGGGTCGAAAGTTACATTCATTTTGGAACTTTTGCATAAAACTTTTTCTTTGCTTTGCTCCGACAGCCACTGGACTAATACATGTTGTAGTTCACCTAGTAAATTTAACCACTTTCGGCTTTTAAAAATACAGAAAATAACTTCAAAAGTCTTTTTAAATGAGAGAATATTAAGTAAGAAAAGAAGCATTTATAACAACTAATTTCCAGGATATAAAAATGAAGGCATTTTGGACAATAATCAAATTGTTAACTAAAAACTTATAGTTATTAATGATACCCTTGGTTTTATCCTGCCGCGCTACACCGTGTTTAATTTTTAAAAGAAAAAGTAGATTTTTTGTTTTGTGATAGGATTTTCTGAATGTACAGAAAGCTTCCTTAAGCCGGTATTAGACTACAAAATTTATTTGTCAAAGATCTTTTGTAAAATATGTTTGATGAAAGATCTTTGACAAGTAGATTTTGTAGTGTAGTACCGGCCTTACTGATTTAAAAAAACTTTGACATTTTATGGTGAGACTGAGAGAGGCGGAAAGCATTTATGTGGCAAGATTGCGTGCGGTTTCTCTGCTCTTTATATCACAGTGAATACAAATTTAGAACTAACAGTGCGCCATTTTTTTTTCTGGTAGAACTTAAAGATTATATAAAATGTGAAATCGTATCTACAAAGTTTATTGATATTATCTCTGCTTTATTCACCTAAAAATTAAGATTTGTAAATAAAATTTGTATTTAGTGTCTTTGTACCACAAGTATATACCAGAAGAATTCAGGTATAATATATAATATAATAATACATCTCGTATTAACAAATAACTTAAAATTAACATTTCAAATTCTAGAAAGTTATAAAATCACTGTTCATGTAACGTTGGCTGTGAATCTTTTCTCAAATAATAAAAAATGCTTATCCACTACAGAAACTAGAGCTAGGTTAGATATAGGCAAGTATACAGAATATTTTGTTGACTGTGATTTGGATTATAATATCTGCAATGTAGACATTATACTAAAAAAAATATTTTGTAATCTAAAAAGCAGCCTTGATATAGCAACACCGTTGGCAGTGTCTTGTCCAAGGAAACAAAATAATTAAATATATTGCAACAATAAATTTAAAATTTTAAATACAACAGAATCTTGGGAACAATACAAGTTTTTTTTTACAAAAAATACAGAAATCACCATCACCAAAGGGATTTTGTCATGTCAAATATTTTCTTTCAACTTCCAACTAGACTCCTTTATACTTGGACTTCTAGGCTCCTGAGAGTATCATTAGAAACCAAGTAGACATTATATTAATTAATAAACGATTTAGAAACTTCACTAAACCTGCGAAAACTTACCTTGGCGCAGACGTAGGCTCGGATCACAATCTAGTTGTGGCAAAAATTAAATTTACTCTCAAGAAAAATCGTCCCCCAAATAACAAAACCAGACCCAGGTTGGACAAACTTCAAGCTAACATAGTAGCAACTAAACATAAAGTCTAACTTAACAAAATACTTAAAGATATTAATGAGTCTACCAAGCAAGATGCAGAAATGGTTTACAAAGGTTAAAAGTGCCATACTGAAAAGCACAACACTCTTAGGCAAGGATGAAAAAATAAATAAAAAGAAAGTTTGGATGACCGTTGAAATTCTAGAATTGATGGATAAAAGACGCCGTAAAAAAAGGCAGCGATCAGTACCATGAAATCAATAGAAAAATAAAAAAACAAGATAAGGTCAGCAAAACAAGACCGGAAATACAGCAATGTCATGAATTAAAAGATCTAGATGCTAAAAACACTTTTAATTTACGCAAACGCATAAAGGAAGCGACCAGATTATTTAATAAAAGATAAGCTGGAATCCTTTTGGACAATTAGGACAAAATTATACCGGATACCAAAGAAAAACTAAAAGAATGGTGTAGCTACCTAGAACATCCCTTTACCGATAACCGATCCGATCAGCCAGAAGAATTCTCAAAGCAAGGCATAGATATAACACCAGAGGAAGTACAACACGCAATATCTTCAGCTAAAAACAGAAAAGCGGCAGGGCAAGACGAAGTATACACTGAAGTTTTAAAGCTAATATAAAACGAAGATTCGCTAAATATGCTGGTCAAACTTTTTAACTTGATTTGTCGCAGCGGTAAAATCCCGGCTGACTAGCTAAAATCAACCTTTGTTACACTGCCTAAACATAAAGCAAAGAAATGTAGTGATTACCGCCTAATCAGCCCAATGAGTCATATGTTAGAAATATTTATAAAGATTAAGTATCCATAAAAGAATTTATTGAAAATGCAAATCCAATAGGCGACACGCATTTTCTTTTTTTTTGTGGGTTCGGGACAAGAGAATCCTTGTAGATCAGCGGTCTAAAGATGTGTCAGTGCCAGAATATGCCTATTTCATAGATAATGAGAAAGCGTTTGATTGAGTCCAACACGAAAAGCTTATAGAATGGCTAAAAGAAGTTGGTCTAGATGACCGAGATCTAAAGATACTCGCTAATCTATACTAGAATCACACTGCCAAAATAAAGGTTGATGGCCAACTGTCCGAAAGAGTCCAAATAAGAAGAGGTGTGCTCCAAGTTTGTATATTGTCTCCGCGGTTGTTTACTATCTATAGTTACAAAATAACAGAGAATGCACTTAATAACTGCGAAGAGGGTCTGATCATAAACGGCAACCTACGATATTCCTACGACACTGTCTTAATAGCAGACACGCTGGAAGGCCTGCAAGACGCATGTTAGAAGTAAATGGACAGCAAGTCGAATGCGTGGATTCATAAAAATACTTGGGTTGTCTCCTTAATGAGAACTGGGACAACATGCAAGAAGTTCGTGCAAGAATTGAATAGGCCAGGTCATCTTTTATCAAAATTAAATCAGTGTTATGTAGTCGCGATCATAAGGACACTCTCCGAATTCGTGTGCTTCGTTATGTTTTTAGCATCTTATATTATGGCATGGAAGCATAAACACTGATAGAGGCCATGTGGAAAAAGTTGGAGGCATTCGAGATGTGGAGTCATCGTAGAATAATAAGGATATCTTGGATGAACAAAGTAATAATTTGTTTACCATCAAAAAATGAAAACTTGAATATTTGAGAAATGACAAATATAAACTTTTAAAATTGATAATAGAAGTCAAATTTGAAGGCAGAAGAGGTCCGGATAGACAATGCTATGGTGTTAGTACTACGACACTTTTCCGAAAACCAGTGGACAGAGTTCAGATCGCGCTGATGATAGCCAACGTTCAAAGAGAAGCATAGCACTTGTAGAAGAAAAATAGATATTATTATTATTATTATTAAATCGTTTATTTAGCAATAGCTAATCAGTCAATAATACAGTAGTACAGTTAACAAAAAATAAATAAGAAATCATAATATGAACTAACTACAGCTACAAGAGTAGAATAAATAGGTAATAATATAAAAAAAATTAGCAAAAAGGTTATCAGGTAATTTTCTTTACCAATCTAGAAATGTCTGTATCTCTAAGATACCATAAAACAAACATAAAATATAGGTATCAATCAAAGTGTCACAGCACGAAATTTAAAATTTAAGACATGAAACACAAAAAATACAAAAACATACCTACAATTTTCATTTCTGTTTGAATATAACATTACTCCAACCTATAAGTCAGGATCATAAATGTCACCATGAATCAATAGGTGTGTTTTTAATTTCTTTTTAAAAGTATTAATACTGCTGCAATTCTTTATTTCTTCTGGGAGATGATTAAAATCATTCATACCTTTGAAAAAAACACATTTTGTTGCTGATACTGAATTTGCTATGTTCTATATAGAAATTATTTTTCTGTCTGGTGTTATGACGATGTATTTGTCTATTGTAAACAATTTTTTTAGTATGATATGCAAGTCCAGTTTTTATTTTAAATATAAAGACAAGTACACAAAATCTAGCATATTCAGCTACTGGAAGCCACTGCAGCAGTCGAAGCATGCTCTTTATCTGTTACATAAAAGAATAATTCTCATTGCTCGGTTTTGCAATTTTTGTAGCCTTTGCATCTCATTCTGATTAAACAGATAAATTATGGTTGCACAATAGTTATAGTGTGGCAATATTATAGTGTTATATACAATTAATCTGGCCCAGATTGAAAGGGATATTGAACATCGTTTAAGATAATTAATTTGAAACTTATTTTTGAAACCAGAGAATTGCAATGATCTTTAAAAGATAATCTGTTGTCTAAAATAACACCAAGATATTTCATTTTCTCAATTTCCTCTAGTTCATTTTTTCCAATCACAATTGAGTAGTTTCTTTGTAAAAACAAAGACCTGTTCTTATGGGTACTTATAAACATATATTTTGTTCTATCAATATTTATTTTTAGAAGATTTTTTGAGGAATATTTATTGATTTTGTTCATTGCACTATTGATGTTTTCTACCAAGAAATCCAAATCTTTTGAAAACGCGTAAAACAGACCATCATCTGCAAAGTTGTGTAATTCTATATTGTCTATATGGTCTGGCAAATCGTTGATATAAATGATAAACAAAAGCGGACCTAACACACTCCCTTGTGGTACACCATGGTCATTTAGTACCTCTGTTGAGCAGATAGCATTTAATCTGGTTACTTGCTTTCTACCTGTAAGATAACTCTCAAACCAGTCATACACAACACCCTTAACACCGATTTTTTAAAAATTTTCAAGCAATTTTTTTCGATCAATTGTTTCAAAGGCCCTTTGTAAATTAGGAAAAACCGCAAGTATGCTATAGCCTTGGTCATATTTTGTTTTAAATTCGTCCAATATATATTGTACAGCAGTCTCACAGCTGTGACCACTTCTGAATCCTGATTGTTTTTCTGTGATTATGTTATTTGTGGTCAAAAAGTCTAGTAGTTGCATGTATACAACTTTTTCAATTATTTTTTCAATAACTGGAAGTGTATTAATAGGGCGGAAATTGGATGCTTCAATAGAATTAGGTTTTTTTTTGGACTGGTACCACCGTGGCAAGTTTCAAAGGATCAGGGAAAATACCTTGCTTTAGCGAGCTATTTATCAAGTCAATCAGGGGTGCTTCAATGAATTGATATATATTTTTTATTAAGGAAACATTAAGATAATCAGGACTATTTTTATTTTGTAATGACATGATAATTTTATACAAAGCGGTAGGATCAACCTGTTTAAATGAACTGAACTCTATGTTTTCTAGAGAATCATTTATGGTTCCTATTTTTGGTGACTCTGGCTCAATTTGCTTAATTATGGAATCTATACTATCAACATAAAATTTATTTATTCTTTCGGTCATGTTCCTCTCATCTGTTATTATTTCCCCGTCTATCTGTATTTGTTCAACTTTCGAATATTTTTTTTTGGTAAAATTTCTCTTAATATGTTCCACATTGCTTTAGGGTCTTTCTTACAACCATCTACTTTCTGTTCATAGTATTTCTTTTTCTCTTCTTTGATAGTTTTGACTGCTTGATTTCGTTTGTCTTTATATATTCTATGTGCTTCTTCATTATTAAGTGTTTTGTACCTTTTGTAACTTGCATCTCTCAATTCTGTCGCTATTTTGACCTTTTCATTCCACCAAGGCTTATATCGTGAAAGAATCTTAACTTGTTTTAATGGTGCCACAGTATTGTTGGAATGAAAAATTTACACCTGTCATTTATATTTCTTCCGTTAAATTGCCAATCAACCAATTTTAAATTGTTCTTTATTAAATCATAGTTAATACTTTTGCCCCTGGTTAAAATAAAATTTGTTGTGTTGTTTCGTGGGTGCAGGTCAGGAACATCAACACATATGTAATAGTGATCGCTTATTTTGGGTACCTGTTCGACTTTACTTGACATTTCAAGGTAGTTTGTAAAAAGTAAGTCAATGCATGTCCCACCATCTTTATTTGGTCTTGTTATATCTTTTATTTTTTGCTGATATCCAACATCATTTGAAATATTAATAAGATTCCTGGCATATATATTTTGTGGTTTTAACACGTCTATATTAAAATCTCCCAGTATTATAGTTGGTAAATTATTATCACATACATAAAGTTGACACCATTCCTCATAAAAATCCAAGAAATTTTTTCACTATGACTAGGGGATCTATATAAACAAACTACATACAACTTTTTATTACTAATCTCAATCTTAACTCCTAGTACCCAGTAATGTTTCTCAAAATTTTCACAATTTATTGATAAAACTCTGATAAAATGTTTTAGATATATTTGCACTTCATCTGTTGATCGACTTGAACTATCTAATCTCACTATTTTATAACCATCTATGCATACTTCTCCATCTTCAATTTCTGGAGTCAAATGTATCTTTGACAAAAAAAAAACCAACAAAGGATTCAAATCCAAAACCAACGCATGAATTTGATCAAAATTAGAAAGCGTGCTACTAGAATTTAAATATAAGAAATCACATTTACTCTTTTTATCCCTAGCCAGCATCATCTTTCCATTAGTGCAACGTTTATTATACCTATCTATAAAAAAGCCTGCCTAGACTGCTACTGTACTACACCTTTACTATTACTCATGTCCTCATTTTGGGGTTGTTTTTTTTGACAATTTATAAACTTCAAATTGGTATTTTCCTTAGTGTTAAATTTATCTATACCTTCTTTAATTTGTTTTGAAAATATATCCAGGCCAGTTCTACTTAAATAGTATCCTTGCCTAGTGAAAGCGCCAGTATCAGAGTAACTTTCAGAGCAATCACCAACAAGGTCTATGTTCATAGAAAACTGTTTTAATTTTGTTGCTATGTACTGCATTTTTTTGTTAATGTGTGATAAAATTTTAGTTTTACTCGTTGAGTCTTTTTTTTGTGGAATAGAGCATAAAAGTAAGTTGGTATGAAAACATTTATTTGACAATAGTAGATAGTCTTTGCATCTTACATCTTGATTGTTCACACCTGCCACCAGTATAACGTAATCGGAACTTGTCATCCCTTTAACATGACAGTCAGCATTAGTAACTACATCTGTTAGTTTTGAAAATGGTTTAGAAATTATTTGAATTGAAAATAGATCCCCTAACTATCTAAGTATTCCCATAAATATTTACCAAAATCATCTGTCAAAACAACTATTCTATTTTTCCTAATACTAGAGCACCTTACATTCTTCTTAACCGCATCTGTATCATTTTTCTTATTCTGACACACAACTTCTACCTCTTCCCTATTCTGTAGCTCTTGAGTATTGTCCTGAGCAGTCTCCTTATTCGGCCTGGTAGCTTTCGCATGAACCCATAAATATAATATGTTAAAATCTTTAAATTGGCTCAATGTGGAACAAGTTTTAAATATTAATTATTTTTATTTCTCTACAAAATAGAACGTGGTGTTCAGCCTTCTTATTTCCAGGATTTCCTAAAAAAAAATAAAGAAGTTCACAATTATTATACGCGTCACATGTTACTAATTTTGATTTGTTTGATAAGGTACTGTCAATATACAACCTCCTGCCTATTAAGGTAAGAAGTGGGTCCTTAAATATAAAACAAAAAATATGAATAAAAAACTTGGTAGTTTTTATTTCATTTCTACTTGTAGAGGTCTGAAGTTGTGTTTTATAGATTTTTTTTTCGTTAGAACTTTGCAGTGCATACACATTTACATTTACTCAGCGTCTCATCTCTATAGACGGTGGTTGGGGGTTTTTGGTGCCAGTGCATTTAGTATAGGCTTTGTTGTACTTTGTGTGAAATTGTTTTGATTTTTAAACATGTGTTACCAATTGAACACTTAGATTGATTTTTGTACAAATAAATAAATACTACTACTTCTAGTAGTTTTAGTAGCAGTCGCAGTAGTAATGGTAAGATTGACTAAATACATCCTAAAAGATTTTGTGTAATTTTGGTATGTATTAAGGTCATAATTTCTCCCTACATATTAAAGAGCAAAAACTACAGCCGGCAACGCCATTTTCTAAAATGTTTAAAATCTTAGCCAAGTGCTTAGAGAAAATTAACAACAGAATTATCTGAAATTGTGCACTGTTTTCCTCTTTATCTGAAAAATTTATTTTGATGCCTAACCAAAAGCTCTAGTGTTGTCATCTTTCTCGAAAGCTTTAAACTAATCTCTTGTGTTGTCATCTTTCTCGAAGGCTTCAAACTAAGTTCAGTCCCAATTTTTAATTATCACCCTGGCAAAAGAACTCAAGGATCAAGAATTTTTGGTTTCTAAACATTTCTATTTTATTGAATTCAAGAAAAAATGCGTGGTTTAATGATTTTAATATAGATCGCGATACTGTTTTGCTGTTCGGTCGAGGCCTTTTGGTGGATTAACCGGCGTTTTATGGGAATTACCGAGAAGCGTACACTGTTACCTACAACTATATCCCTAGATCGTAACTATAGTTAACGAATATTCACAAAGTTTTCAAATGTATTGTAACGGTAAAGGAGCTCGCGCGCCCGAGGATGCTAACGGTTCACAATTTCGTGACCCTTTAAAACTTTTCAACTATAAGAAAATACCCAGAGAACCCTGCAGTGTGGTAGAAACCTCTTTTCCTGTTTTTTGAATCTTTCATTTCAACGAACGGGTTGAGTCAACAGAGTTGGTCCAAACCGGAATATTTGCCTAGGGCTTGAGATACGGAATCTCCCTCTCAAGACGAGCGAACACCGAGTTTGGTTATGACCGAAATTATACCACAAAATGTCAAAATCAACTAAGGAGTTTAATTATAACAAGCACAAAATTACAAGGCTGCCAAATGGGCTGGAACTACAATAAAGAGAAATACTTTAATCAGCGTGCGATACTTACGTTATTTAATACAGTTTCCTCTGAAAAACCGCTTGCCTCGCTGTCTACCCCTTTCGGCCTTGTAAGCCGCTCGTGCCCCACTCGCTGAACCGCTTTTCTCGATGCCAAAAATTGTCTCTCCTAACCACTTTTGAAATGCCCCCAATCCAACCCAGCGCAGTAGAAACCCCTTTTCCTGTTTTTTGAATGATCCCCTTCAACAACCGGGTGAGCCAGGGTGCTGAGAAGAAACTAAACAACAGAATTAGCCAAAATTTTGCGCTGTTTTTCTTTTTTAAATTCTTCAGAAAAATATGTGAAGAATTTATTTTGATACCTGTGTTTTATCCTCTTTCTCGAAAGCTTTAAATTATAAACTTCAGCGCCAATTTTTAATTATCAATAATTTCTTTTGGATTACATTATTTATTTTTATATTTACCCATTTAGCAAAATATAAAAACCGAGTTTTCCTTTTTTAAGCCTTGACACCTTGGCAAAAGAAATCAAGCATCAAGAATTTTTGTTTTCCAAGCGTTTCTATTGCATTGAATTCAAGAAAAAAATGCATGGTTTAAAGGTTTAATATAGATCGCATGATGGTGGATTAACTGGCGTTTCATGGAAATTACCGACATGCGTGCACATTTGCCTACAATACAACTATATCCCTAGATCCATCCATACAAGATTTCAAATGTATTGTAACGGTAAAGGGGCTCGCGCGCCCGTGGATTCACAATTTCGTGACCCTTTAAAACTTTTCAACTAAGAGTTTGAGTCAACAGAGTTGGCCCAAACCGGAATATTTGCCCAGGGGATTGAGATTCGGAATCTCCCACTCAAGGCGGGTGAACCCCGCCGAGGCTGGTTATGACCGAAATTATATCACAAAATGTCAAAATCAACTAAGGAAATTAATTATAACAAGCACAAAATTACAAGGCTGCCAAATGGGCTGGAATTACAATGGAGAGACAAACTCTGGACGGTACCGCTTGCCTCGCTGTCTACCCCTTCCGGTATTGTAGACACGCTACCCTGGTAGGCCGCTCATGCCTCACTCAATGAACCGCTTGTCTCGATGCCAAAAACTGTCTCTCCTAATCACTTTTCAAAACCCCCTAAGTAAACCCTTGTTGCCAAAACCCGCGCTGTGTCAAAAGTTTCAGCGCGTTTTTCCCTGATTGGTTCAATCGATCGTACTATAATTCGTTCGATGACCACAGTGCCAAATCGCTGACTTAGCTGACCTGTTTTTTTTGGTTGGCTTCCATCGAACGAATTATATAGTAATTATTTTAATTATTAATTATGCAATTTATTATTTACTGAGTGTATTTAATATCCTTGTATGATTTGGACTTTTTGACCATTCGCTACAGTATACTAAATTAACACACAAACAATTTCGCTTTTTCGCACAACTAAAGCTCTGTTCGTCAGTTTTCAAAGAGAATAGTACAAAATATGCTCACATATTAATCCAAACAAAATATTAATAATTTAAACACAACAGAGTGTTTAATGTGGCTACCGTTTGTCCTATAGGTGTAAATAAAAAAGTTATTTCGTGCAATGTTAAATTATTATTTTAAATCAAGATTAAAAATGAGCCTTGAAAAACAGCATTTTTGCCCTTAAAGCTTTAGAAACATTTTTACCACAACTTTTTAGGATTTTCTCCTTGGATCAAACGTCTTTGTTTTTTATATTCAGTTTGAGTATATCTATCTTGCTTTTTGCGGTCTGCACGTTCGTGTAATCAATCTCTTATTGCTTTGCTGCGTTAGCGACTTAAATTTTTTTTTAAAAAAGCTTCTTTGGTTTTTTCTTCGTATCGGACTGCTTTATCTTTTATATGTATAGGTAATTATTTTCTTAATACTTTTCTTTTTGGATTTTCTCTTTGGCTCGGATGTCTATCCTATAGTTCTTGTAACTATTCTTGCAATGCTTGCTGTGTTAGCGATAAAACCTTCTCTGAAAATTTGTAATTCGTGATCACCGGTAAGTCTGTCAGTTTAAAATCCATATTTTTACCCAGATTATTTTAATAGTAATTTACGTTACAAGGCCGGGAAATGTTCCATTAAAGTGTAAGTCTAGATGTTTACTATCTAGACGAGTACTTTAATGACATTTCACGGGCGTGTATCGTACAACGTTTTATTTCATACTGTTTTATTTAATTTAAAATAAAACTTTTTTTTGAGAAGACAGCGACAATCAATATACCAAAAAAATGTCATGTCATCTATATTTATTTCAACAATTACTTTACAATTTTCCATCAAATTATTGTCAATATGTTGAAGTCCAGTCACCTTTGAATTGGTTGCTAACAGAAACAAAATAAAGTTTATTTGTTTCTGTCACGTAGAGCAGTGAAAATGGACGCAATTTCGAAAAAAAGTTTAGCCGTAACAAAAAAACTGATTCCAGCCAAATCTTCAGTAAGATATAAAAAAAAAATATGAAACATTCTGCGAATGGAGAAAGACTTTTAATGTGGAAAATACCGTCAACGAAAATGTTATGTTGGCCTACTTCTTATATGTGGTAAGTGTTAAATTAGTTTTATTTAAAAAAATGTGTTAAATACCTGCTTTGTAAAAATACGTCGTATTTTCGTAATTTTTAATTTCCTTACTTTTTCAGTCACAAAAATCCAGCAGTTCAACGTTATGGGCAAAATATGCGATGGTGAAATCTATGTTGGTAGTAAATGAGAACGTGGATATATCCAGATTGATAGCATTTTTAAAGAAAGAATCTGTAGGCCACCAACCGACCCAATCAAAAATTTTGACCAGAGAGGAAGTGGAGTCATTCATGAAAACAGCTCCAACCGAGAAAATTTTGTTAATTAAGGTAAGTTTTTTGGTTTCCATTAAATAAAAATATATTTTCTTAACTGAATTTACACAATAGGCAATTTACACAGGGGGATTTAGTATTTATACTTTTCTGCGTTTTTTAAATTATTATTTTTTGTATTGCTTTAGGTTGTGGCGCTACTAGGTGGGAGGGTGTCAAAGGGAGGAGCTCTACAACCTATATGACAATGATATTCAAGATACAGGGACACAGTTGATTGTAAGCATAAACCAAACAAAAACTTACATCAAAAGAGTGTTTACAGTCATTGAAGAATCATTTTAAAGCATATTCCGTAGTTATCGCCATCTGCGACTCACCAACATTCCCGAAAAAGCGTTTTTTGTCGGCTACAGAAAAGGAAAATGTATTAGTTAGCCATACAATTGGGGGACCGCCTCGAAAAATTGCAGAATACTTGAATTTGTCCAATCCCGAAAGGTACACGGGACACTGTTCCGCAGAACGTCTGCCACGCTATTAGCAAACGCGGAAGCGGATGTTAATGTGCTAAAACGTCACGGCGGCTGGAAAAGCACCTCTGTGGCCGAAAAATATGTCGAGGAGTCTTTAGAGACAAAAATAAAAGTAGCTAGAATGATCCAGGGAGGAGAAAACTTTGTTCAAGTTCTACACCAACAACACAAAACCCAAAGTTACTCTTCCTCGCGAAAAGGTAACCCCGAAAAAGATTGATCGGCTGCTGCTCATGTAATTTCAAATAATTCCAATTGCACAATTAATGTAAATATTAGTAGTTTATTGTATAAAATATTTGTTCATTAATACTAAAGATTTCTTCAAAAATATACCATTTTGCTTATAAAAATTCAGAAATTTAGTTTGAGTCCGGTAATGTTATTTTACCGAACTAGTGATGTAATAGGTCATTTTCCGGACTCAAATTAATTCCGTAAGAGGGAACATTACAATACAGTATGAAATAAAAATATTTAAAATAAGACACAATCTGGTATTTCTGGCGCTACCACGCATTCGCCATAAATTTGAAGGGTTGCTTGGCCGACTTATTAAGGATACGGATAACGACACCACTGAGGCCGACGGTGACATGCATTTAATAGTAATCATTGTGTTCATTTTAAAACTTTCCACACAATATTCACCTATGTAGAGTCTGATTTTAGAAATATTCTCGGACACGTTGATTTTTTATCCAAAGTGCACATTTTGTCTATCCGGAAATTTTTTTACGCACCTTCTTCGAGGGGTAAACTTTACAACTATGTTTTGAATAGGCAAAGGGGTAGAGCAAGAGTTCAAGGTAAAAATTTTGATGGATAGGTAACCCTCGCCATTTTTTCATAATATGTGCATCTTCTCGTCCTGAATAAGGGCTCGGCACACCAATTCAAGGGTGGGCAATTTTAGAGAGGGTAGGGTAGCCCCATCATTTTCACATATATGATGCAGTAATACCCTCAGACTAAAAACTGGTGTGCCGGACCTTATTCATGGATAAGAGTTCGGCACACCACTCTGGTCCGGCACACCAGGTGATTATTGGTCTGGTAAGTACATCATATATGTGAAAATGGTGGGGTTTACCCTATCCATCACGTGACCTCTAAAATTGCCCACCTTTGGATTGGTGTGCCGAGTCCTTATCCACAATTTTGAGTAACAAGATTGTCCATTTCGTATTCAGGACGAGAAAATGCACATCTTATCAAAAAATGGCGAGGGTTACCTATCCATCATATCATCATCATCATCATCATGAAGAACAAAATCTGTCCCCTTGAACAAAAAATCGTATCCACAGATTTTTTCAAAATCAAACTCTAAATACGTAAATCTTGGCTGGGAAGTTTTCAAATCTACATCCTGCATAATATAAATCGCTAGAAGGACAATTTCTGTACAATTAATATGTTTTTAAAATTCTTGGTAGAAGGTTTCAACCACACGATATAAATTACCGAGTAAATTACCAAAAACCAGTTTTTAGAATTTTTGTCTGTTTCTGAGTACATAGACCATAAATCAAGAAAAACGGGAAAAAAACCGCAGGGGAAGCTGCAGGGTCTTCAGCTAGCTAGTACATAATAATTACCTTTGTGAGCCATAATAATTATGCCCACTGTCAATTACTAAACTGGCTCTGTCAATGGGTGCCGTGTCTATAATAAATGTAATTATGGCATTAATTTTGGGTTAATTGTCGAGAGAGAGAGAGAGAGAGAGAGAAAAAGAGAATTATGGATTGATTGCTATTTTAACCATTCGTTACTCTATCACTATAGTAATAGTTATTTAACTAACAAGTGCAGAAAGTTATACTTTTCCGCACGCACCGGCGTTTGCTAGAACGACCCGCCAAAATTGAAAATACTTTCCGCACGCGTTTTGTCACTACGAATTTAATGTTTTATTCCGAACTAAACTTTAACAAGCTTAAAAAATTAATTTTTATGGAAACTATTAATCACGGTAACATTGAAAGTACCACTGCTTATGTTGCTTAATGCCATCGTCTACTTCAAGTCTTCCTGATTCATCAATGCGCAACAGCGTGCTCAACAACAAGCGTGCTCAAAAGCGTGCGTGAAAATTTTTTTTTGTTCAACAGCGTGCGTGAAAATAGTAGTTTAACAACTAGTGGCTAAAATAGTGCTTTTTTACAAGCCTTGGTTTAAATAACGAGCGCAGCGAGGTATTTAAAAACGCGAGTAAAAAAAAGCACAGTTTGGCCGCGAGTTGCTAACACTATTTTTTTTAATACCTTTATCTAAAAATCCAAGAAAAACAGGAAAGCACTTCTCTCAACACACCATCTTTACACTATAAATCAAGGCGGCTGGTAAATGAAATAACAATCGTTTCCATAGCGATGTGCCTTTTTACTCGGTGACGTTTATTGTTGCGACATTTTAGTCTTTGACAGTTTGATATTTTGACGATGTTTTTAAATATTTTTTTTGTAAATACTTGGTGAAAACTAGCGGAAATGGCCTAATTTTTAGTCAAGAATAATTAAATTTTTTCAATATTACTATATTCCGCTATTTCTCTTTAATTTTGTGTAAAAAACGTACAGAAATCTGTTTTTTCACCCGTGATCAAAAAAAAAGTTTTTTTGCATCGGTAACCAAAAAAGCCATGCTTTAATTATCTGCAGACAGTTACTAAAATCATGTTTTTGATGAAGGTATAAAAAAATTTTTTTGCTCAACAGCATGCGTGAAAAATTTTTTTCGCGCATGCGTGCGGAATTTTTTTTTCACTCACGGCGTACGGAAAAGTGGCACTTTCCGAACGGAAATGAGTGCGAGAAAAGCGTTTTTCCGTACACTCGTGGGAAAAATAAAATATGCACCATATTAAACAGCTTAGTGTGCGTTTTATTGGCCTTGTAGTAGAGTGCGTTTTATACAGACCGCTTCAAGCTACTGCGAACATAGGGCGGAAGAAGTCTAATTTGCCAGTGTACGTACATGCAGAGACACCGCACGCCTATCAGTGAAGCAACCAATACTCAGGCTTGCGATCACCATTTGCATGACTTTCCTTTGGTATTTAGTACGCCTCTAACCACGGTGCTGTGTGGAGCGTAGTCAATGAAACCGGAATTTGGTCAATAAATACGCAAATTTTTATAACGTAATTTTCTTATTTTTTGTCACTGATAAATAAGAGCGTTTTATTGTCAACTGCTCAGATTTATCAGTGACGACGTGTTACAATGAAAATAATAAGGAGAAACAAAATAAAAGCAAGTTCTCAAAATAAAATAATACATTCTAAAAACCAAAAAGATTCTACCAGTCAAAAAAAAATTAAAGCAAATGTTCGAAAAGTCCTCCTTGCTCGGCTAGACAATATCCGAGCCTACTATAAAACCCCTTCTAACGTTTCCAAGCATGTTAGGGGTGATAATTTGAAAAGCTTCTTCAAAAACAGATAGAAGTCATTAGAAGCAAGATCGGGAGATCGAGCTGGCCATAAAATAGTTCCCCGTGTACTTATAACCCGATTAGGAAATACATTATCAAGATATTCCCTAACAAGGCCAACATTGTGAGCGGAACAACCATCTTGTTGAAACCATGTTTCACCAAATCTTACACCTAACAACTGCCTAGCAGTTGGAATAATGTGCTGCTGCAGTAGATCCAAGTATCTAGGACCATTCAAATTGCAATTGCCGTTAATAAAAAAATGGCCCAATTACGTGTTCCTCTATAATACCCCCCCCCCCAAACATTTAGTTTTTGGGGATACTGTGTTCTTACGTTAAAATACAAATGCAAATTTTCCCTCGACCAATATCGAACGTGTGTTGGGTTATGACGATTTGACCATTTGACCATCTGCACTTTTTCGGCAACTTCGTAGACATCTATTTTTGGTTTTAAAAAACATGTATTATTTCAATTAAGAACTTACCCATCTGTTTCTCGAGCAAGGCAGAAATAAAACAAAATAATAAAAACAAAATGAATTTCCAAAAGATAACACTGCAGCGTGCTTCGAATCCACCTCGGTCGTACGGCACGGAGAGTAAATTGGACTTGTTCGCAGTAGCTTGAAGCGGTCTGTATGTAATATCAAAGTAATATATCAATTTTCAGCACTTGCAATAAAAATAAATTGCCAAATTTTCTGATTTACAACACCGTTTATTATTTTAGATCGGAAAAATATACACAAAAACCACGATTAATCTTATATTTTTAACTTTTTAAGAGTTTATTTGTTTGACTTTTGATACTATACGAGCCTATGAGCGTTTGACGCAGAAAGAGTGCGATTTTTTAATTATTTTGAGAGACAGCCCACGTAAATACTTACGAAACCTTAAAAATTTTGTAATACGCCGTTGTTGAAAATTGTTAATTAATTAATAAAGCCATGGTGGAAGTATAGGATTAAGTTTTTGGTCTTCAACTTTTATAATTTGTATCTTTTTAAACAAGATATATTGGAATGTAGTCTTTTGGAATCTATTTTTAAGCGTAATAACTCATTTTGCTATTTATAAAATACATAGAAGGGGTACGAAATCATAATTACTTTAATTTAAGAAATCAGGAAAATATGATTTTTTTAACTTTCACGTTTCCGGATATATATATATATTTTTTAGTCCACCATACCAATATGATATCGGGGAACTATTAAAATCGTGAAATTTTCTGAGGTTCCAAAACACCTTAACGAAAAAAAAAGTTGTCTGTCGGTCTGTTGTCTGTCTGTATATACGATAACTCAAGAACGCCTTAATCGATTTTAACTAAATTTGGTATAAAAATCCTCTATCGGCTGCCCATAAACTGATTAACTTTTGGCTAGGATCGAGGGGGGTTGAAGGGGGGAAAAGGGGGATAAAATATTTAAAAAATTGTAACTTTGAAACAAAAGCAAGTAGCGATATACGGTTTTCAGATTTAAGTTTTCATGAATATGGACTATAAAGTTTGTCATAAAGTCCAAATTTTGTCATAAAGTCCAAATTCGTGGGAGCTTTAGGTTCCGAGTTATTTGAAAAAACGTTAAAATGTATAAAAAAAATCATAAGTTTAGAAGTAAAGCAGCTATTGAATGCGGTTTTCAGATTTCGTTTTCGTAAATATTACCCAAAAATTTTGTTATAAGGTTCAAATCTTTCAAAGGTACACTTTTCGAGATATTTTCATTTCCTTTCAACACAAAATAATTAATTGTATGGTTGACTATCCGTGCTTTCTAGCACCAATTTTTAGTCCACTATACCAATATGGTATGGGGGACTATTAAAATCGTGAAATTTTGACTTTTCTTAATTTTATCAAAAATGAGTTACTAAGGTTCCAAAACACCTTAATCGACGAAAACAAGAAGTTGTCTGTCGGTCTGTTACCTGTTGTCTGTCTGTATACACGATAACTTAAGAACGCCTCAATCGATTTTAATGAAATTTGGTACAAAAATCCTCTATCCACTGACCATGAACTGATTAACTTTTGGCTAGGGTGGTGGGAGGTTGAAGGCGGAAGAAGGGGGATAAAATATGTTAAAAAAATGTAACTTCGGAACAAAAGCAAGTAGCGGTATACGAATTTCAGATTTAAGTTTCCATGAATATGCATTACAAATTTTGTTATAAAGTCCAAATTTGTGGGAGCTTTAGTTTCGGAGTTATTTGAAAAAACGTTAAAACATATTAAAAAATCATAGCTTTAGAATTAAAGCAGCTATTTTCAGATTTTGGTTTTCGTAAATATTACCCAAAAATTTTGTTATAAGATTCAAATCTTTCAAAGGTACAATTTTCGAGATATTTTCATTGATTATATGGTGGACTAACCGTGCTTACTAGAACCAATTTTTTAGTTATATAAGCACGATTTTTTAATTATTTTGAGAGTGGCATTTTTCATGAATATCTTATCAAAGACGTACTTTAAACCAAGTTTTAAACAGTCGTACACAGAAGGGTTGATTAGTTCTTTTAGCGAGTTGCAAAGTTTGTGAAGAGGGAGGATTTTTTTGCACCCACTCGCCCACGCTCTTTTGGTTTGATGCCCCAGAAGAAGCAGTAGATAACAAAAGGACGAAAGAAATACACGAACAAAGAGCAGACTTCACAATGAGCAGTTTTTTATACTCACCGATTACTGACACAAGGCTGTCTTTAAAAAAAGATTTGTTTTTAAGCAGCATCCACGCGCGTCAAATTGGGTATACTTAATGAATAAAAATGACTGGTCAATTGAAAGGGGGGTTTTTTCTACATAGCAGAAACGAATTATATTTCTTTTCACTTTAATTTTAGGAAACATGATTTTAGTAAATGTCTGCAGATAACTAAAGCATGGCTTTTTTGTTTACCGATGCAAAAAAAACTCTTTTTTGGATCACGTGTGCAAATAACGATTTGGGTCCGTTTTTTACCCAAAATTAAAGAAAAATAGCGGAAAATAGTAATACTGAAAGAATTTAATTATTCTTGCCTAAAAATTAAGCCATTTCCGCTAGTTTTAACCAAGTATTTACGAAAAAATCTTTTAAAAATTTCGTCAAAATATCAAACTGTCAACGATTACAATGTCGCAACAATAAACGTCACCGAATAAAAAGGCACATCGCCATGGAAACCACCATTGTTATTTAATTTACCAGCCGCCTTGATTTATAGTGTAAAAATGGTGTGTTGCGAGAAGTGCTCTTCGTTCGAGATTTTTAAAAGTATTTTCCTGTTTTTCTTGGATTTTTTGATAAAGGAATTAAAAAAAATAGTTTTAACAACTCGCGGCTAAACTGTGCTTTTTTTTACTCGCGGTTGTAAGTACCTCGCTGTGCTAGTTATTTAAACCAACGCTTGTAAGAAAAGCACTATTTTAGCCACTAGTTGTTAAAACTACAATTTTAAAAATTGTAGATGGCATTGTGTAGCTACACTGAAAAAGGGATCTCTTGCCTACGGACGAAATTGGTCAACCACCTTGGATTCATTCGTTTAACGTCGGGATTTTCTTGAAACGAGAAAAACGCTTCTTTTAAATCCCGTTTCGTGTTCTGGAGAGAATGATAGTCTTAATGCAAATTCTCAAGGAGGTTGGTGATTCAAGATATCCTTTTTAGTCCACCCGATCAATATGGTATGGGGGACTATTAACATCGTGAAATTTTGACTTTTCTTAATTTTATCAAAAATGAGTTACTAAGGTTCGAAAACACCATAATCGACGAAAAACAAAGTTGTCTGTCGGTCTGTTGTCTGTCTGCATACACGATAACGCAGAACGCCTTAATCGATTTTAACGAAATTTGGTACAAAAATCCTCTATCGGCTGACCATGAACTGATTAAGTTTTGGGTAGGGTAATGGGGGGTTGAAGGGGCGAAAAGGGGGATATACGGTTTTCAGATTTAAGTTTCAATTAATATGCACTATGAATTTTGTTAAAAAGTCCAAATTTGTGGGAGCTTTAGTTTCCGAGGTATTTGAAAAAAAGTTAAAAAATATTAAAAAAAATCATAACTTAGTAAAGCAGCTAATTGATATGCGGTTTACATATTTTGATTTTTGTAAATATAACCGAAAGCTACAGTTTTCGAGATATTATCATTCCCTTTCAAAATAAAATAATTGATTTTATGGTGGAATATCCGTACTTTCTGGAACCAATTTTTTTAATGTATATGCTCGAATTTCAAATCGCGGGGATTTCTCGTAAAGTCAAATTGTCCCGACTTATTAAACCGGAACTGGTTAAAAAAAAAATCGTTTGACATCGGCACAATGAAATAAATGCGAAGCAAAATGATAAAACCCTCTCCCACACAAATTCTTGGGAACGCCACTGCTTTGAAATGCAGAGATGCAGAAAATATTAGCAAAATTAATTATTGCAAATGGCAATTTTTACATCTCGTATATTACCGTAGGAAAACGCGTGGAAAAAAATCTATCAAATTATTTGCCTTTGATCTTGTTTCAATTTTTCACCCCAGCAGAAATAGCATAAAGTTAAATTATACCATTTTTTTACGCATAATTTTTTTCCACTCTACTTTAGGCTTGTTTTGCTTCAAGCTTGCCCCCCCTCCACCCCGCACACATCGTTCTCATGTCGTCACATTAAGGTCAGATCGTCCCAGGTTCAAAACATCTGAAATTAAACGTCTTCAAGACATCATTTGTATAAATTTTGTTTATATGTTCTTTTATTAGTAATTTTGTTTGGCTCATATTGGTTTTTGTAAAACATTTTAGGTGATAACTTGTATTAAGCTCAAAAGCCTCCAAAATCGGGTTGTCATACTTAAACGTTCTTAGGAAGTCCCTGGGATAACTCTTGACGTACGTCCTGAAGGATCCAGGGATATTTTTAGGACATGCCAAGTAGCATTATTGGTCAGAACTTGAGTATTATAATATCCCTAACTAAACAAATTAATTAGGGACTGAATTACACCAAAAGTCCCACCTTTCTATCTAAGTGAGGACATGACTAAATTTTCCATTCAAAAAAGGTAACAGTGGTTAGCTGTCCAGATAGGTCAATATAAAAATAAAACATAGGGCAACGCTGTTTTAATAAAAAAATCTTGTAAAGAATAATGTCTACCCAATATAATTTGACAACTCATAATACAGGGTGTTCCTAAATATCATGTACAAATGGAAGGGGGTGATTCTTTGGGGGTTTTTATGACTGAAATTTCAGATAAACATAGGTCCGCAAACGCTTCATTACCGATCTACAAGGTGTTTAAATTTCAATATTTTTTCAATTTTTTCGTAATAGCTCCCGCAATTTCTGAGATATTAAGCTCACATTTGGAATATAGGTTACGCAATAGGAGTTGCATGATTGCACATGTCAAACGGTTGCCAGAATGTACAAGGTGATATTTTTCCGGGGTCATGCCCCATTTGCTCCCCCTGAACTTTTTTGCGGTGCGCCGCTGGTAGATTTTGAAAAGCAAAATAACTTTTCTGTCTTATTTAGAAACTTTTTGTCCTCTTGTAGTTTTTTCGTAACTCCGACCGTTATCGAGAAAAAAAATAAAAAACCATTACCTATAACTAGCTCGATAAAACTAATTTCTTTGAAATGCTCTAATACGCTACAGCTTTATTTTCAATCTAGTTGAAAATTAAAACTGGGATGACCCGGTTTTTGTAGCAATAAAGGTTTATTAATAATTTAATTTTTAACAACAATAACCTTAACAATTAACAATAATAAGACAAAAACAATTCACAAAAATTGTTGAAAGTGACCTCCTCCAACCCTTATACAGGCCTCCGATCTTCTTCTCATTGATTCTCGCACTCGTTCAAACACACCCGGAGTATTTCTTGTGGTTTGAAATCCATCCATTATTCGATGTCGTAGGTCATCGACTGTATTTACTGGTGTTGTATACACTAGCGACTTGAGATGCCCCCATAAGAAAAAATCTAGGCTGTTTAAGTCAGGAGACCTAGGGGGCCATGGCTGAGGTCCACCTCGCCCTATCCAGTGATTTTGATATACTTCATTTAAATATTCCCGAGCCAAAATAGAAAAATGAGCTGGGGCTCCATCATGCATATACCACATTTGATTCCTTAGCAAAAGAGGTAAGTCTTCAAGTAATAAAGGCAATTCGTATTGCAAAAAGTGCCTATATGAGTCACCAGTAAGTCGACCAGGTAAAAAGAAAGGACCAATCAAATGATCCCCGATTATACCACCCCATACATTTAATGAAAACTGCTTCTGAAAATGAGTTTCGACAATTCCATGAGGATTTTCGTCTGCCCATAAATGGTTGTTATGGAAATTCATAATGGAAGTCCTTGAAAAATTGGCTTCGTCAGTAAACAGGATGACACAATCAAAGTTGGGGTTTTCTGCTAGCCTATTAAGGTACCACCTACAAAAATTAATCCTTAAAGGAAAATCTTGGGGAAGGAGCGCCTGCACCCTTTCAACGTGATAAGGGTAGAGCAGAGAATAGTGCAAGATACGCCAAACAACTTGATGGCTAATATTTAATGTTATAGAAATTTTTCGGGTACTGGTCTCTGGGTGTTCTTCTATTTCATTTAGAACAGCTTCTTCGATCTGTGGTGTTCGAACAGTACGTGGTCTACCTGCATCACTGCTGTTTTTATTAAGAGTTCCAGTTTCCACAAGACGCCTATGTATATTCGAAAATATTCGGTGATCAGGTATTATTCTATTTGGATAGCGCTCCATGTACAGACGTCTTGCTTCTCTTGCATTTCCATTCGCAAGGCCATAGATAAAATGCATCTCATCATTCCAGAATTTGTATAAATTCTTATCTGTGGGTCGTTTTCGATTTTCTCATAAACCAGACGAGTACAAAATTTTCTGATTATGAAAGAAATTAGCACATAATATGCAGATAATGCTTGTTTTTGAAATTTTTAAATTCCGTGATACATAAAAATGTCGGGTCGCTAAGTTAACATTAACTATCTCACCCTTTTTTTTTAAAAAACATCATTTAAAATGAAAAATTCGAGTTTTTTCTTATATATTCTTCGAGCACATAATTAGCACATAATTTTAAAATCAAAATTTTTAATTTGACTCCATTTTTCCTGGTGGGGTTGCTAAGTTAATATTAGCCTAGCTGCCCCATTTTCTTTTTCGATTATCTCAGAAACCAAAGGAGCAGAGAATCTTTTGATTGCGGATGAAATTACCACATTTTGATTGTCTTGAGGTTGGGTCGCTAGGTTAATGGAGGTATATTTTTTTGCACCCGTGATCAAAAAGTTTTTGCATCGGTAACCAAAAACGCCATGCTTTAGTTATCTG
This sequence comes from Oxystoma pomonae, assembly GCA_963921995.1. NCBI lineage: Eukaryota > Metazoa > Arthropoda > Insecta > Coleoptera > Brentidae > Oxystoma > Oxystoma pomonae. Next base: position 44,435,828 of record OY998170.1, read on the forward strand.
CAGACAGTTACTAAAATCATGTTTTTGATGAAGGTATAGATAAAAACAGTTCCCTTAAAAAGTGTTTTGCGTCTGGATGCACTAATAGTGTGTCCTGATAATTTAAATAAAAACTAACTTTGCAGTCAAATTTTGGAGGGCTTTTCGAAAAGGATTTAGAAGCCTGAAAACCGCGGTCACCCTAAACAAAGTTCACTGCCTGCCTGTTAAGAATAAAAAGACATGCTTATCGCTAAAAAGTTGCGTTTTTATTCAATTAAAAACAGACCACGTAGATACCTAACAAAACTGTTGTTAAAAATTTTTCATTAATTAATAAAGCCATGGTGGAAGTAGGACAAAGTTTTTGGCCTTTAACTTTTTTAATTTTTATCTCTTTAAACTTGATATATATTTGAATAAAGCCTTTGGAATGTATTTTTAAGCACAATAACGCATTTTGCTATTTACAAAATACATTGAAGGGGTAAGAAGGATTATTACGTATTCTCCTTTATTTAATAAATCAAGAAAATATAATTTTTTTAACTTTGACGTTTCCGTATATATATTTTTTTTATTATAGCATATTTTGATGAAGATTTTACGAAACTTGTTTAAATCGATTACTAATGGACCCACCCATACTGTCTAACCTGTAGCAGCCCCAAAAATGCTGCAGTCAAAAAGTAGGGTTAGGATATGAATTTTTTTTCTTAAATTTAGACGGCTTAAGCTACAATGGAATTTGGCACATATGTGGGCCTTTCGACAGCGTACCCTCGTGTGTCATAATTTTTTTTTTTAACTATCCTTCATACCTTCTATACTGGTGCATCCGCACATCTAAGTCTCAGTCAGTTGGTAGTTCATAACTCTAACAACTCTACTATACCGAAAAAATGTTCATAGTTGTTAACAAGACCCCTAGGTTAGGGGCTAAAAATTTTGCCGATTTCAACTAAAAAATTATATTTCACTTAAAGATAATATCTTTCACCCTATGTCAGTCAACAAAAATGCACCACTTTTCAATTTTGAATACCCTCAACTTTGTCCCAGCCCCCTGGGGATAAGGGATCTATTATTGGAAATAATATGAGTGTTCTGTGCGAATTTGGTATGATAAATTTTGACCAAGGAGTTCGATATTTAAAATTTTAAGCCTTATTTAGGGGTCGCCCCTAGGGTCCGAGAATTTTATATTTAATAATATTTATTACGCTAAATTAATGATTTAGAAATTGTAAAAATCTTGCACCCGTACAGCCCCTAGGAGCTGAGGCAAAGTTGAATATAAAATTGTAATTGCCAAAAAATTTTCCGCATACTACTATACCAATAGTAGTAGTAGTATAGGGGCGGCCCGTGGGCCTGGCAATTAGGCCTCTTCATGGGCCCTTTCTGCCATACCCCGTTCCTTACCCCTATGCCCCTTCTTCCGCTGCACCTCTCTCTCCGGGCCTCCCTGTCTTCTTTACGAAGTTCAGTATGTCGGCCCATTTGAGCGAGTGCAGCTCTTCTTCCTCTATCGTGGGAAATCCCCACTTCAGCTGCCTTGATCTGGCATATGCGTTACACTGTGCTATCAAGTGCTGCGCCGATTCCTCTTCGAGCCCGCAAGCGGGACACATTTGGTATAGTAAATTTTGAACAAGTTGTTCGAAATTTAAATTTTTTAGTGTCGCACCTGGGGTTTGAGATTTTTATATTTCGTAATATTTGTTACACCAAATTCATGAGTTTTAAATGTGCATATGAAGTGTTTTTTTGAATATGAAAATGGTGAAAATTATATCTCTCCCCTTACAGTCTCCAAAGCAGTGTTTCCCAACGTGGGGTCCACGCCCCACAGGGGGGCAATTTGATAGTTAAGGGGGGCAATTTAAAAATAGACTCGACACGACTTTAAATGCAATGATAGATATTGGTGAAACATTTAACAAAAGAGGCAAATTCTTAAAAAAATGCTGTAAATAATCTCTCTGCAGAAAGCATCAAGCGCAAGGATCGCACTAAATGAATATAGAAAAAAATCAATATTAAAATTATTTTGAGTTTCATTTTTTTATTATATGTTTTGAAATTTTACTTACAATGTTTTAATAACAATTTCATAGTGATTTCTTTCTAAAAATTTTTATTTATATTTCTTGAAGGAACAAAATAATTTTTAAAGGTTAAAATTATGTATGGGAGGCATAAAAATTTTGTTGGGAAACACTGCCCTAGAGGCTGGAGAAAAATTGGGAGTATTTAAAATTGAGAAAGAGTGTACTGTGCTTTTGGTGGTGCATTTTTGCTGACATTGGCTAAGAGATAAGTGAAATATAATTTTTTAATTGAAATTGACAAAATTTTTAGCCTCTAATCTAGGGGCCTTGTTAACAGCCACGAATTTTTTTTCGGTATAGTAGACTTGTAGGTAATAGTATGAGCTACCAACTGACTGACGTTCAGATATGCAGGTGCATTAGTATGGAAGTCATGAGGGATAGTTTAAAAACACATTTTGACCCCTGTTGCCCCCTAGGAGCTACATATGTAATTTTTTATGACGGGAAGGCCAACATATGTGGCAAATTTCATTGCTCTAGCTTAAACCGTATGAATTTAAGAAAAAAAATTGACACCATAACCCTACTTTTTGACTGCCGTATTTTTGGGGCTGTTAAAAGGTTAGACAGTGTTGGTGTGTCCATAAAGCCGGGTCCAGACCAAGTAGACAAAACAGAAATACTGTCCACACTGCAAAGATACTTTAAAAAAAAAATTTATAGTAGTAGTAGCCTGTGAAGTTGATGCGCTTTTTTATTCATCATATAGCAGTTTCGTTTAGAGGAAGAAATTGAAGAAGATGAAGACTTATTACTTTTTCATTGTTTATAAGTTTCGCCTTTTCCTCATATACTGGTTATTGATATTTCTAATTTTTTTCTCAGTATCATCAACAGAGATCTTTAAAGCAGAGGAAATTTCTCTCTTTTCATGTATTCTCTGTGCTCCATGTTTTTTTTTTCGCCCGACATTTTTCGAACTCACAAAAAACGGGGTGCAAGCCAACGCGTAAACAATGCACTTCGCGTATCGCCGTCCACATTGTGCTAACAAGTTGTCGCCGAAAATACAGACAAAACAGAGACTCTTTGATCTTTACCGACAAGAGACGGAACACGCCAAACTCTCGGAATTTTGGAACAAAATAGAAGCGAGACAAAAATATTTGCCGCAACTTTGTTTTGAAACATGAGTGTTTCTGTTTTGTTTCTGTTTTGTCTGCTTGGTCTGGATCCGGCTTTAGTAGTCAATTAAAACAAATTTCGTAAAATCTTCATCAAAAGTCCCACGGAATACGCCTCCTAAGTATAGAGGCACCTTTTCAATTATCGAAAAAGCAATCGTTACCTGCCATTTCTACCCTGCTTATTAATTATTTATTCATAAAATGTAAATGAAATGCTTTTAATAATTGAAAATTAATACTTTTGCAATTATCCTATAAATTAATAGAACTGTAATTTTGTTTATTTGCACCAATTTTAAATAACCAAACGTTTGTCAGTTTGCCAATAAATGGACCATTGCAAAACAAATTTAACAAAATATCACACTTGGGAGTATTGAAACATTTTTTTTAAAGTTTTGTGGGTATTAAAGATTACTTAATTCCTTCCAGATGTGTTTTTGTGACTAAAAATATTATGGTTATTTGGGAATTATTATTGGAGAAATACTTTGCTTTTTTATCTCCTGAAGCTCTGGAAAAAAAAGAATCTATAACCTCCGTTTCAGGCGACATTTTCTTAGACGTCTTCCAACTACCCTTCGAATTTACCAAAGAACCAGAGATCTTTTAGACAATGAGATGCGACATTCGGCTCGGCACCTTTGAAGTTGGGGGTACCATTTTTCGTGACCTTGATTTCGTATCCATCGCTATAAATGAGTGTTAGACCCGCTCCGACGAAACCGGTTTACTTTTTTGATGTATTAATGATTAATTAGCTATACGTAGATAAAAAAGCAAACGGATTTCTTGGGGAAGGGGAACACAAAGATATGTCAAATAAATTTCAAGTAATTTTTTAAATTCGGTATATCATTATTAAAAAGAAATACAGAAACAATCAAGGCTAAATTATTTTACGTTTAATTAGTCAAAAATTTCGACCGATTACCAAAATATTTACGGATTTATATTTTTAAGGGTACAGCAGAGTAATGGCGTCTCGACAGCTATGGTATTTAATGTGGCACAAAAATATAATTTGAAAACCCAAAAGTAATCAGGGCTGACATTATTTACGTTTAATAAAGTCAAAAATTTCAACTGATTACCAAAATATGGATGGATTTTTGTTAGTATACCATAATGGCGTCTTGAGAGCTATAGGTATTTAATGTGATAGAAAAATATAACTTGAAAACACAAAATAAGTAATCATGTCTGAATTAATTTGCAATTAGTAAAGTCAAAACCTAAAACTGCTTACTTTAATGTACTCATTAGGTTGCCTAAAACTTATTTTATGTATTTGTTATTAGTTTTTCAAACCATCAGAGCAATAAAAAAAATTTCTCGTTCCTGTATAATTAGTAAAAATGCACATAGCAGGTTTTAGACGTCGTTGAAGTTAGATTGGGATTGGGATTGAGATTGACAAATATTATAGCGGACCAAACAAATACTGATTATAGACTACCGATTCCGTTTAAAGTCGGTATAAAGGAGTTTTTTAGGGTGAGGATTTCAAATTTTCGATCATATTTCAAAAATTATGAAGTTGAAAGCTCCCAGGGGGGGGGATACCATCTGGTATCTCCGATTTAATTGAAAATTGGTATGTAGCGGTTTTTGTGGTCGAGGGTTACGGATTTTAAAAAACTATAAAGTTGTCAGCTTCCCGCTGAGTTGGGGGGGGGGGGCTACCATCTAGTATTTCCGATTTCGTTCAAACTTGGTATATAGGGGTTTTTGGAGCCGAAAATTAAGAAATTTTGACCAGATTTCAAAAATTAGGTTGACAGCTTCTGGAGGGGGGGGTATCATCCAAGTATCTTAGATTTAGTTCAAAATTGGTAGAAAGGGGTTTTGGGGGTCAAGAATTACGAATGTTGGTTCAGATTTCACCAATTATGAAGTTAACAGTTCCCCGCGGGGGAAGGGTGCGATCTAAGTACACCAGATTTAGTTGAAAATTGTTATATAGAGGTCGTGGGAGGCGAAAGTTATTAATGTTCTCAAATTTCACAAATTATAAAGTGAACAGCTGCCCGAGGGGTGGGCGGTTCCATTTGAGCATCTCAGATTTGTTTAAAAATTGATATATCGGGGTATTGGGGGCCGAGAATTAAAAATTTTAGAACAGATTTCCAAAACTATGAAGTAGACAGCTCTTCGAACACAGGGGGGCACCATCTAGTAGTATTTCCGATTTTGTTCAAAATTGATATTTAGGTGACATTGTCATGCCATATGTTATGCACAAATCGATAGCTGTCAAAATGAGCTAAATTCAGAAAATGGTTGTGTTTTTTGTGTTGTTTTTTAATATTTTAAAGTCAGTCTTGACGTTTTCACGCCATATGGAATACGTGAATCGATAACTGTCAAAATGGCCTTTTAATGTGGATAATTTATGTTTTCTGCGCGAGACCCTAAAGTACGGAAAAACACCCCTAAATTCAAAAAATTGATGAATTTTGCATGTTTTTTAATGTTTTAAAATTTATAAATACCAATCGTGACGTTGTCACCCCATACGATAAACATGAATCGGTAGCTGTCAAAATGCATTTTTAAAAAAAATAATTTTTACTTTCAGCGCGAGACCCTAACGTGCGAAAAAAAACCCTTAAATTCGGAAAATGGTTAAATTTTGCAAGTTTCTTAAAGTTTTAAAATTTTTAAATACCAATCGTGATGTTGTCACCCCATACGATATACATGAATCGGTAGCTGTCAAAATGCATTTTAAAAACAAATAAATTTTATTTTCAGCGCGAGACCCTAAAGTGCGAAAAAACACTCTTAAATTCGGAAAATGGTTAAATTTTGCAAGTTTCTCAAAAGTTTTAAAATTGATAAATACCAATCGTGACGTTGTCACCCCATACAATATACATGAATCGGTAGCTGTCAAAATACGTTTTTAAAAAAAATAATTTTTCTTTTCTGCGCGAGACCCTAAAGTACGGAAAAACACCCCTAAATTCAAAAAATTGATGAATTTTGCATGTTTTTTAATGTTTTAAAATTTATAAATACCAATCGTGACGTTGTCACCCCATACGATAAACATGAGTCGATAGCTGTTAAAATGCATTTAAAAAAAAAAAACAATTTTTCTTTTCTGCGCGAGACCCTAAAGTACGGAAAAACACCCTTAAATTTAGAAAATGGTTAAATTTTTCAAGTTTCTTAAAGTTTTAAAATTTATAAATACCAATCGTGACGTTGTCACCCCATACGGTATACATTAATCGGTAGCTGCCAAAGTGCCCTTTGAACTCAAATAATTTTTCTTTTCTGCGCGAGACCCTAAAGTACGGAAAAACACCCTTACATTTAGAAAATGGTCAAATTATGCAAGTTTCTTAAAGTTTTAAAATTTTTAAATACCAATCGAGACGTTGTCACCCCATACGATATACATGAATCGGTAGCTGTCAAAATGCGTTTTTTAAAAAAATAATTTTTATTTTCAGCGCGAGACCCTAAAGTGCGAAAAAATACCCTTAAATTCGGAAAATGGTTAAATTTTGCAAGTTTAGAGTGTCAACGGCGATATATTATTATAAGTAAGTAGGCATTTAAATATGTAAAAGAGCTTAAAAAAATATGTGTACCTATACTTACCGTTTTGTATATCTAGGAAAAGAGAAAAAAACTGATTCCCATATCAGTTTTTGACACACAGCCGCGATAAGCACACCAAGTGCCCGGCATGATTCAAAATACTGATAAATAAATCAAAACCAAAATGTGGCAAGAACGATGTCAAAAATAGAAAAACTTGGAAAGACTCTAAGGAATAAACGCACACCAACAAAATGCCAAAATCTCGGACTCGGACTCGGACCAATAAATCAACGAGCGGATCAGGAGGTTTTGAAGCTTAGACCCGCAGTCCCGATTATGCGCATAAAAAAACTATGAGATACTATTGTCACGTTTAATTTGACTTCTATCAGAATGACATTAATAAAAACAGTGTCTTCACAAAATATGTCACGAAATGACAGCACCCTCTCTGAATCTTTCAGACAGAAAAAATGGGCTTAGGGACTGTATTTTGGGGGCGTAGAAAATTATCAAAACAGGGAAAGTTTAATACATATATTTTTGTTACTTCTTTAAAGATTAAATGCAACAGAACGATTATTCGATCTAACCTACCCAAAAAAAATATGGAGAACCATAAATACGGTCATTATAGCCTTACTGTGGATTATCCCCGCTAGGACTAAGGACACTAATCCTAGAGCAAGCTCTAAATGAAGCGAAGCGTGACATTACTTTGAAAGTTTTAGTTGTCATTTTTGATTTGTTTGCCTGGCTTTTGTCATGGGCGGCTCGTTCTTATTTTAAATATTTTAATGAATGATAAATACGATAAGAAAGTATTTCTCAAAAGCACGACTAGTTCATTATCATACAGTCGCGAGTTACTAAAGTAAAAAATATACGCAAAAATTATAAATCTAACAGATTTTACTCTTAGTCCGGGTTTTCTGTATTTTGATAAAGAAGTAAAACGACAGGCATTCAGAATTACTAAAGTTATGAATAAATTATCAATACGAAAAGTTGGGTAAACCCTCTGTAAAACCGGACAACAAAATTTTCAGGTAAGTACTATTCACAGGAACTAAAATCTGGAAACGTATATTGATATCTGCTTCTTTCCTTACTCTAGGATTAGTGACCTTAGGTAGGACTCGAGGAAAGCAGAACACAGGAGCCACAAGTTCAGGGTTAAAAAAAGAGACGACGTCCAGAAACTGGCATCGAAGCTCATTGGAGGACGGCCAGAAGCTGGTACCGAACGCTTAGTTTAAAGGACAAATGAGCCAACGACGTAACGAAGCTCAGCGGACGGCCAGAAGCTGGTACCGAACACTTAGTTTGAGAATGGACCCCGTGTACTGGTCAATTGTATGGCGTGTTAGATCGCCTTTTATATTGAACTATTGCGAACTCAATATTGATCGTGACGACAGTTTTCAAATAGGTACCAAAACTGTTGCCAATACCTTTCTATTTCATTATACGAGATGCACGCCTTTAATTTATATGAATCCTTCTAATTTAAAGCGATAAGAAGTGCATCTATTTTATTTAGATAAGTGCATCACTTCAAAGTAGTTTATTTATGGATAAGTGGCCTCTGTGTGACACTATAATGACACAAGCGTCGCAAAATGTGTAACAATAATAACTTTGAAAAACCAAGAAAATAATGTAAAAATTAGGGTTGGCCCTGGGCAAGGCCAAAAGCAAAAAATCTACTGCTCATGACTAGCACAGTCTCTGATTTTGTTTTGCTACACTAAAGAAATTTTGGCGAATTACAAAAAAAATTAAAACCCTTTTCTTCAAAGAAGAGTCACTTATCTAAATAAAATAGATGCTCTTCTTTGACCACTTTCTTTTGCCTTTAAAGTATTTTACTACGTTAAACACTATCATGTAATAGTAGTTTACATAACAAGCATGTTATTATGGTCATTAAACGCGAAGTGCCGCAGGCGAGTGTCTTAATTTATCGAAGCGTGTAATGATCATAACATGCGAGTTACTGCACTATACTTTCAATATAAAAATATCAAACGCAAACAATCTTAGGTCAACAATCTTTAGAACCTGAAGTTTTAATGACGATCTATCTAAAACGTCAAAACAAATAAGGTTACTAAGGGACTTTTCATATCTTTTTAAAAATAAGGTTTTTTTTTAAATGCGTAAAATGTCAACTTAACGGGACTCATTTTTGGTCAGATACTAAAATTATGTTGGATATATTTACGTTTAATAAATATTTATTGTCTTAAAACTATAGAAAAATAATTCACATTTTTGCGTCAATTAGTGCTCTTATAAAATAAAATTTCATCGCTTGTCACGCCATCTTGTGGTTTACGTCCAAGCTTTATTATTATCCTAGGACCGCAAATGAGCCATTAGAATCGTGTTGAGATGGTTGTAAAATTAAATTAGTATTTTTCATTGGTCGTAGTTAAAAGAATAAAATATTTTTCTACGAGTAACCACAAAAATCTGCTGTGCGTAGTATGCAGGAAAAAAATTTTCCCAGAAACTTTCCCAGAGTGCGAAAGTACCTATAGTTATTTACCTAACGGACCGATACAGATAATTATCCGCACGCGGTTGAAGTTTCACGGGCAATGCTTGCGGAGGGTTGAAAAGGCACTTTACGCCCATATTAGGTATAATATTTTTCCTACTAGCTAATTCTTATTAAATTTTTGGTTTCAGGGAGATTTTTTAAGTCAAAATACACGCGAAATTAAATATATCAGTGAGATTTACTAAGATCTAACATAGTACCCCCCACAGGTCTAAATATTTACACCTGTGGGGGGGTACTAAATTTTCAAACCAATTTTCAAAAAACACATAACCATACAGAAAAGACACAAAGTTATTCTGTTATTGCAAAATACCACTGAGAAACTGCTTTTTTTCTCAAAATATACCATATTTTAGAAGAAAATGCCCTAAACCTAATTTTTTTTGACAGGTTTCAAAATGACAAATGGTGAATATGCCAAAAATTTGGCATATAATAGCTTCATTATCTGTGTTTAAGGTTAAAAGATTTTTTAGATCCCCTCTGGGGGGTGGTTTAAATTTAAAGCCCTCAGAAAGGATCCTTTTGTGGCAATTGGTAATAAGTTCGTTTATAATTTACCTAAGTAACCGTTTTTACAAGGATTAATTTACTTTATTTAATATCCCAAGTTGTTTTGAACCCGTTTTCAGCACAAAAAATATATTTATGAAGGCACTACGAGGCAAAACAAACATAAGTTAAGGTCACTGATTATGCACGAAAAATATACCAAACAAAAAAAAAACTAAAACAGCTATATTAATTTATTTCAAAACTGAAATTAATATATTGAGGTTATCTAAAAGCTCAGTCAAGAAAAGTTTCCTTACTCAAAGCCTATTCATTTCAAAGCTGTAGCTTTCATCAGTAGAGGTTGGTGCAAGCCAAGGTACAAGCAGAGGTAAGAGATCCGAACTCGCTGTTTGTGATTTGAACGCAGCTGATATTTTTAAACTGACATTTTGACAGTGACAGAAATGTAAACAAAACTTACATTTAAGTTTTTTTATAAATTTCATATATAAAAACACTTTCTAAATAAATACAAAATTAATCTACTCCTTATTTTATTATTACCCATTTAAATCGTTGTGTGACATCAAGTATTAATTGGAAAATTAATTAACAAAGCTAAGTTTTAATTAGAGTGACATATAACCAAAGTTTTAATTTATTCTACAGAGTGTTTACATCCAACAAAAGATTGTGTTAAGATCATTGACTCTCTTGTATACATCCTCTGGCTTATGGAACTCAATGGTTAAGATGATTATTCAATAAATATTTTAAAATTTATTAAAATTCTTCTTATAAATCAAACTATGTCCAAAACTCACGGAGGTTGGTTGATTTAGAATGCTTAAAACCAAAAATTTCACTTAAACTTAGGACCCTTCGAAAATAAACTAAACCCTTTTAGTAAACCAGGGCCCCCACACTTTAAGGGCCGTCACAAATCTGATCACAACAAACTATTTCATTAAAAAATAAAAGATCAAAAGATCTTAGGTGGAAATAACGAAAATTAAAACTTGGATGAGCATCCTACAAGGAACACACAACAGATTAAAGCTAAAAGAGAAATGATTAAACGATGTTTCGCCCTGGGTAACCAGCGTGGGCTCATCAGTAGTTTCACTGGTCATCCTCCACTATACATCATTAAACACCATCATACACTTTGATATCCAACCTCGAACCACTCACAAATAGGCATCGTTCCGCACTGGTATACTTATCCAAGATACCTGATACGAATTCGTCCTGGCGTGTTAATATTTCCAGTAGGATTATCCTCCTAAGGCAATTAAAACAAAAAAGAATTAAAAAACCTCCAGATCAGTTACTTCAACTGAAAAGAAACTAAAAAATAAAAGATCTTACTAGGTTTTCAGATTTAAGTTTCCATGAATATAGACTACAAATTTTGTTATAAAGTCCAAATTCGTGGGAGCTTTAGTTTCCGAGTTATTTGAAAAAATGTAAAAATATATAAAAAAAAATAACTTTAGAAGTAAAGCAGCTATTGATATTCGGTTTTTAGATTTTGGTTTTCGTAAATATTATCCAAAAATTTTGTTCTAAGGTTCAAATCTTTTATAGCTACAGTTTTCAAGATATTTTCATTTCCTTTCAACATAAAATAATTGATTATATGGTGGTCTATCCGTGCTTTCTAGCACCAATTTTTTTTTCATCCGTAATCATTCTGAATACGCTCTGATAGTTCTTTTCATTGGAGCATTTCGGCTATAACTAGCCGGCTTCGTTTATGGTAGTATATGAATATATTATGACTATGTCGAAACTGAATGAAAATACTGTTTTCCTACAAAATTATTTTTAATAATAACTTCTCATTTCCAAAGTCGAAATCGCATTAAGAATTAATTTAGTGCTTATGATCGCTAACTGCAATGGGGAACGATCTCTTTCCAAAATGAAATTTATTAAAAATATGGTGAGTACATCGATGAACCAACAACGTTTGGTACTTTTGTGTTTTCTCAGTATAGAAAGCGACTTACTTAGAGAATTAGACTTTGAAGATATTATTAATGATTTTGCTGCAAAAAAGGACGTAGAGGGTCTTTTACGTAATTAGTTACTACCTTTTATTTTACTTTGTGAGTACGCACCTAATGTTTAATAGAAATTTTGTTTGAAATTATAAAAATTAAAATATATATTTTGTATTCGTTGTGTTGGAGAAGGGGCCCCCACTTTCTCTGTTGCCCCGGGGCTCTACTCCACCTCTGTAATCCGGCCCTGAACTACTTTTTTGAGTTTCTCGCCACTAAGTTACTGCGTAAATTCCGAAACAAAATTGTGTTCGTTTGTCAGTGGTTTTTAAAAATAATAAATAATACGTACACACTCGGAAATCCTAACTAGAATCTACGTACTTATCTGACGTTACGGCAGAAACTCTACTGCCTTATCAAAGAAATTATTCTTTCCAAACTTTTTTAGAATTTCTAAAAATACCTGTAGCCAATGTGTAACAACAACAACTTTGAAAAATAAAGACAATAATGCAGAAAATTAGAGTTGGTCATAGGCACTGCGCATGCTTGACGCAGTCTGCTCGTGCCCAGAGGATTTTTTGGCTCTGCGTTTTTTCCAGGCTAACTTTAACTTGATTAGGAAAGTAATTACCGCTACGGTTGATTTTTTCGGAAAATGCAAGGTCACCCCTTCTCTGGTCACTCTTAATGGATGGCCTTCTTATAAACCTATAACTGATGGCATAGTAGTCATGGTAAAAAATGTTCCAAAGGGTGAAATCCTTGACTTAACCTGATGTCTGAAATCCTTAGCTTAGCATCATTATATCGTTCACCAAGAACAGCTAAAAAAAGGAAACTTTTCCTCCTGGTTCCTTCGGAACTAAGGTAAAAGCACCATATTACGCACTACTCTTACAGCATTTCACTTTATTTTCTGATATTATTATTAATCATTATTAAAATTTCTCATATAATTATTTTGTGTTTTGCTGACATCCATCTTTTTCACATAATTTACCCAAACCCCACAATTTTTTTACTTTGTTTTTTTTTCTAATTCCGGCTCGTATCAAAAATTGTGCGCCTAATTGCGACCTAAAGCGAATGTAAATTTAGCCTACTTACTTTTAATAGGAGCAAATTGATTAATATCCACACTTTCCTAGGTTTATTGATCGTTAGTTTAAAAGAAAATGCTTCTGAGGATACTATAAGAAAAACAAGAAAACAAAAATATTTTCTTGATCATCAGAATAATATCGGCTCATAAAGACGTAATTAAATTAAAAGGATTAAAACGCACCTCATCCCAGTCTTTAAAAAAAAACTGAATTGGTTACTAAATTTAACTAGGCAATTTCTTGTTGGTGTCAGTTTTTAAAAATGCGCTTTTTTGGAACTTGTTTAAAAAAGTATAGGTCGCAATATTATTAAATTATCCGAAAAAGAATAAGAAATAATATCAGTCATAAAATTTTATTTCTATATAAAAAAGATTAGCAAAATTAATTTTATCGAACATATGACAGTTTTATTAATGTTATTTTATATAAGTAAACTATCAAATAACTCACGTTCAAGTGGTATTCTTTTTATTTATTACTATTGAAACAGAATTCACACTGATATTAAAATTAAAGGAAAACGCTAATGAATTATTCGAATTTGAAGTCATTGTAAAATTCGTTGGTTCATTGAAACCAGACGCTCCCATATCGGTACCGCTACTAAAAGTGCTGGAAGACGCCGACGCATTAGAACCTTGTATATTTTCTGCAGTTTGTATTTTGTTATGCACCGATTCTTCTAGGTATCCTTCTGCTACGCTCGAGGACTTCCATCCTCCATGTCGCTTCAAAGTAGTCATGTTAGCCCCTGCATTAGCCAAAAGAGTCGCCGAAGACCTTCTCAGCCAGTGACCGGTGTAGAGCGCTGGTTCCTCCAATTTCAAAACCATTGCAATTCTTGAAGGTATCTTCGATAACGTATTTATTCCCACACAGGCTGGTACACCTCCTATTTTTGTAAAAAACAAAAAAGCGGCTAGAACTAGTATTCTTTGGCCTCAAAGCTTCCTTTTTCTGCAGGGAAAATGAAGTGTCAAAATTTATTTAAACATTTGCTAAGAATGTATCATACCCGTGGCAACCAAACAAACAACCTACTTTGACAAAAATGTAAAAAAGTCACTGTCAAGTCACTCTGACATCTGGTGTGAGTTATTTTTAACATAACACACTAGTACCATAAATAACTATAAAATATATCCAAAAAATTTAATACGGCTCATTAGGCCGTAATTACATCAAACCTGTTTTTTTATTAAATTAACGAAAAAAACGCTGCCATATCAATAGAATTTTGGTTTATAATAATTTTTAACTAGGTTTATACGAAAACATAGGTTGCAATCAATCCGATTTATCAATTTTTTTTTTAATTTAGCATAACGCAATACATAAGTAAGTACCAAAAGCCCAATTTTTTACTGGCACTTCGACACGTAACTCGACAAGTCGCGGGTTAAAAGAAATTTCTGCGGTTTTTGACTTTCAATGAAATTTTCAAACTACTCGCATTTTTAAATAGAGCAATAAAATATCAACTTGTTAAGTCAGCCGTAGCTAGGTGCCAAGTTTTGATGAACCGTAATATAGTGCTTCTACTAAACGGTGAAATAATCCCATTTGCCCCAAATGAGGATAGCTGCTGGTACACTGATGGATCCAAAATGCTGTCGGGCGTTGGAACCTTTGCCATTGAAATATGCGCAAGATGGATGATAGTCCATAACTCTCCGACAGTCAAGCAGCTCTTAAGTTTCTTGAATTCTATAGGTCCTCATCGAAAACCATTAGGAGCTGCTAGGACACACTGAATACCCTTGGACAAATAAACAATGTGTCACTGGTATGGATTCCAGTACATTCTAGACATGAGGGTCTCGAAACAGCTCTTAGAATAGCATACATCATGGTTAAACACTGTGGTCTTAAACTGAATGAACAACAAGTTCCACCTGGACTAAGTATCTTTAAATAATGAACTAATAAACACTGTTTTATTTTGGCCTTCTATAAAAATAAAGCAAAGCAATTAAATAATAAAATATAATTTACATTAAAAGTAACTATTAATAAAATTCACAAGACCTTTAAGATTTACACAGGGTTTGTGAAATGAATAAATAACAAAGGTTTTAAAATATTTTTGTAGTGACTTAGATAAGTGCCAGTGCAGAACGATGCCTATTTCTGACTGATTCCAAGTTGGAAATGAGGGTGACCAGTGGAGCCATTGATGATCCCAGGGCGAAACATCATTTGATCATTTCTCTTTTCGCTTTGGTCCTTTTTGTGTTTTGGGATAGTCATCCAAGTTTGAATTTTCGTTTTTCCACCCAATATCTTTTGATCTTTTAGTTTTAGTTTCTTTTCGGTTGAAGTAACTGATTCGGAGGTTTCTTAACTTCTTTTTAAAGGAACTATCTATTATTTAAATGGGCAAAAATTACAAATATCCACACAAGGAACTAACAGGAAATTAAGTTTGACTTATGCCAAAAATAAGATTAAGCTTGGCAAGTAAGACTTAAGACTCTACATAAATAATTACACAAGTAACATTTATGTATAGTAGTGCTTACTGTATTTTTTCCTCAGGAAATTTCTAATAAATAATTAAAATCTAAGGTTATCTGCATAGTACCATAAATATTCTAACCGCAATTTGCATACAAAGAAATGCCTAAACTAAGTCAAAAACCAAGCAAATTATAATACAACGCCAGCCGGCAAATACTTAACTCTAAAATACGGCCACACTGCACAACCTACCTGAACACTAATAATACGAGTACGTACATCAAAATATGTAACGTGACATATTTGACAAAAAATGAGTCTATAAACTGTGATCCTTAGATCTGAAATCAGCAAATGCCTACCGTATAAATGAGTCTATAAAAAAATGATCCTTAGATCTGAAGTTATTTGTGTTTTAAAAGCCACAAGAAAACGACCTCTCCTATTAATATAACCTCGATAGTATATAATCCCCCAATAATAATAAAAAATACATAAAGGTGTGGCAAACAAAACCAAAAAAATGTGAATTAAACTGCATAAAGCGGAAGGTGAAAGCTGCAAAAGGTACTTAGCTCTGATTCTACAGCGACCAGCACGTCTGCTCCACAGGCAAGGTTTTGTACAGCTTCCAAATGTCAGATCTAGAAGAATTGGCCTCAATGATGATGATGATGTTCTGATTCAAATTTCCCAGTAAAAGTCTTCCCAAGGAAAATCCGCTTCCGCAATAAAAGTCTTCCCAAGGAGAATCCGCTATAAAAGCATGAATATGAGAAAAACCCATTGTAAGAAAAATTTAACATTAACATGGCGGTGGAGGTCTGTAAGAATATAGGTCTATAGATGGAAAGGACGTCTTACCATGCAGCAATGACTTTTATGGAAAGATATGTTCGACGTCACTTCCGCATGGGGAAGGGATCGCAGCCACGAACTTAATATCGCCGTCACTAGTCGATGATTGACATTCGCGGGCTTTTTGAAAATGATACTTTTAACGCTAGATTTCCATCATTTATTTTAAATGAAAAGAAGAATTGCATGATTTTTCATGGGAAATATTAAGACAATAACAAGAAACTGAGGTTAAAACCATGAATCAAAACCAAGGCAAAACGAGATGAAATTAGGCGGTTCTGCATTTGAGCGATATAGGCAGAGATGTTCGTCGTAAGAGAGAGAGAGACGACAATCAGGCGGTTTCGGTTAGGTCTAATTCGAGTGAAATATTAGGCAGTTATTGTAGTTTCTTTAACAATCAAAATGAATGTTACAAGGTCCACATCGACGCACTGAATACCTTTTGATGAATCAATAGTGTGTCAGTGGTATGAATTTTGGTACATTCTGGGACGTGATGGCCCCGAACCAGCTCTAGGAATACAACATGGTTCTTAAACTTAATGAACAACAAGTTCCACGAGTACTGGAGAGAATCGTCAGAACTGGCACATCCCAAAGAGTTCGTAAAAGATCCCTGCAGGAAGAGAGGCGGGAAACTCATTGACCTCTCCAGGAAAGAAATCCGGACTATGGTTGATCTATGTATGTACGGAGGATGATTTGACGGTCAGACATATACTAAACTTATATTCGGCAAGCCAGAGATCGCCGCAGATCTGAAGGATAACTTAAACCGTTGGAGAGGGGAAAGATCTTTCTTACTCCAGAATGAGGTTTTTTTGATTTGATTAAAACATCGTTTGTTCTGTTTCATAAAATTAAAATTTTCAAACATCAATATATTTCCGACGCATTTCTATATCACGGTCATCATCATACAGGAAATAATCAACTAAAATTAAAAAGGAATAAATTATCCCACGTACTGCCTGACTTATTTGCACGTTTGTGTTTTTTGAAAGTCAATAATTAAAGTAGTTGAAGGTTTTCTCAGATACTTACGAGTTGTCGTCAATTAACGCTTAAGCGTCATTTACTTTTTGGTTCATCTCGTGGGAGTATTGTTACAATTACAAATTATAATTCAAAACAAAACAAATAAACTTAACCTCAGAAAAAAGACACATGGGTGCGTTTAAAATCAGTATCAGTATCTGTAATAAAGAGATTAAGCAATGTCTTGTATCTTTGGTTTTACAACGTATTGACTAAAGTGTGTTAAAATAGAACCAGACCAAACGTTAAAAGTGCTTGAAACTTTTATATGTTGTAGATATTGAAATTCCCAACAATGTTTAAATTACCATAAATCTTGTGGGTCTTTAAGTTTTCGAGATATGATTTTTTAAAATTGCGGTTTTCGGGGCATATTTTTACTAAAAAATAAACCATACATAGCTTATAAGAATACCAATACCAATTAATTTGACATGTTTGTACGCTCTTTTTTCAACCTCAAAACATGACAAATAACTGCTAACGTAGGACAGAACCAACAAAATATTCTTTTTGGAAACTAAATAAATGGGATAAATAGAAGTTGAATACATAAGTGGTGAGGCTGTACACAATGGCATAAAAAGACTTTTTATTTGTACCTCTTTTTGGTGACTGGCATGATTTATCATACTCTGGACTTTGGTATACGAGTTGACTCGGGATAATTAAGCGCGCCTAAAGTGAGTGCGACCGTGGTGCCGATTCTTGAATTTTGTAGGAAAGGTCGCACGAGCACGGTCACCTCCTTGATATCGACCAATAACGGGCTTTAAAGCTATCACGAGTTATCCTAAACCTATCCGACCACGGCCGAACTTCGCCCGATTGCCGTGTATCGAAGGAACCTTCCTCAACTTTCATACACCTGCCTTTGTACAGGAGAATGGGCGCTCTTGAAAAACGATAATCGAGTTTTGCGCGTGCACCGTACAAACTTGGCAACTTCTGAGCCTTCTTATTGGCCGAAACGAAGGATGTGAACGTTCCCAGACGACCAGTGTCTCGAAATTTAAAAATCTGCACCCGTGGAGCCCTAGGAACACGGAATGTTAAAACGATTAGTAAGCTTTGTTGAGGTGAATGAGTGCGGGACTATTGAACACAAGAGCCAAGCGCTTATAGCCTGCCTTTATCGCCATCTGGCGCGAATAGTTCTGTGAAAAAGGAGAGAGGGAGGGGGCTCAAAAACGAAAAAAACTTATAAAATCCAAAACAATCAAAACATTACTACTTTATAAATGTAACCTTACAGGCACTATTAAACCAAGAAAGTGACCAAATGGGTAACAGTTTTATTATTACTTGACTCTTCTAATTTAATATTGAGAATATTTTAATCTTGATTGAAGTTAAGTAACCAATTTCTTATGTGCTGCATATAGAATTTTCAGAAAGAAACAAGCTTTTATTTATGAAAAATTGAACTTTCGTATCAAAGCGAGGAATAATTAAGACTCGATTATGTCGGTGGCATAAAAAAAAGTCGGTTTCTGTTACAAACTACAACACATCCTAAAAAAATTCTATGCTGGATGTTCTTGCGCTAGAGTTAATTTTCTTTGATTTTGAGATGAAGTTTGATACGCAAGCCGCAGGCGAGTGTTTTAATTTATCTGAGCGTGTAATGACCATAATATGTGGGTTAGTTACTTTTACCCACGACCAATGAAAATGTTATCATAAATATCGAAAATTCTTAAAAATATCAAACGCGGACACTTTTATGTCAACAACCTTCATAACTTGAAGTTTCAATTAATTATTGGCAAAATTATATTGGATTTACGTTTAATAAATATTTATTGTCTTAAAAATATAGAAAAATAATTCACAAATAATTCACATTTTTGTGTCAATTAGTGCTGTTACAAAATTAAGTTTCATCACTTCTCACGCTATCTTGTCAGGACCATCAATGAGCCATTAAAATTGTGTTGAGATGGTCATAAAATTAGTATTATTCGTTGGTCGTAGGTAAAATATATTACCGTCATGATTATGTTGGGAATTTGGAACCTTTGGTTGCACTAAAACAAAATTATGATTGTTTTCCACAAACCAAAACTACACTTTTTTGCACTCGACTCGCGTTTCGCTAACAACGTTAGCATCATCAGGAGACGATAAACAATGAACTAAATTAATCTACGCTCTATCTTATATACAATCCTTTAGTGGGCGGAGATAAGACCAAAGAATAAAGTGTTCTAAACGGGATGAGTCCTCTATCTTTATTTAAACTATTTCTGGATTTAATGATTTCCATACTTTCATATGCAGTCAAAAGTCTTTTGTTTGGTACACTTTTTAGAAGTTTTAGGTTATCTAATGGGAATCTATGATTGTTTTCAAAGGCATGCTGGGCCACACTTGACTTTTCTGTTCTTCCGTATTTTAAGTGTGCTAAGTGTTCTTTAAAACGTGTTTGAATAGAGCGTCTCGTTTGGCCAACATATTTTTTGTCACAATCCATGCAACTAATTTCGTAAATTCCACTTTTTTCTAGAACTGTAGTTTTATCCTTGGGATTTCCTAGTAAGCTTCTTATTGTGTTACCGGATTGATATACTAATTTAAGACCGGTGTTATTAAATACTTTGTGTAATCCTTTCGTATAATTAGGATTATAAGGAATTGATAGAAATTTTGAGTCGCAGGTATCTTTTTGTCTGAAAAAGGTAGAATATTTATCAGCTTATTTATTAAGCCTTCGTCGTAACCGTTTTCGCCAGCTATACTACTAATCCTATTCTTTTCTGCTTCAAATCTTTCTTTGTTTAAGGGGAAATTTACTAATCTATATGTTAAAAAGTGCAAACTTGCAAGCTTATGTTGTAAGCAATCAAAAGAGTCATTTGGAATATACCTGTTGGTGACCGTGCCTTTTCTGTATAGGTCAAAGTCCGTCATGATGATTATGGTATGTAGCAAAATAGAGAGTGAGCCATATAAAAAAATCAAATTACGTGAAAAACTCGTTTACCTTTCTGTTAGGACACGGTATAGAGGATAAATGAATATCTCCAGAATTTTCGGTAAAGTAACCGTTATAATAAATGAATCAATATCATAGATGAGCTATTTTATTATTTGAACGCCCTATCTCATAAAGCCTCATCATAAAGGAGTTTAGTTTATCATAAAAGCTACTTCACCAATTTAATTAAAACATTCGGCACAGCAAAATTTCGCTGCGGACCGCTTTGCTGGGAAGACGTTCTGCCGCGAGTCGTTCACAAACGATAAAAAATTATAAATCCAAAAAAACGGCATTTAAACCTAACTAACCCAATCAACCCCAAAACAAACAACATTAACCTCACTAAACCTCCCTTACCGCTGCGAAACGGCTGGTGTCTGGATTAATCGCTTTCGGTTAATCTCTAACATATAAATCGGTCAATTGGTTTTGGAGATATAAGTATAAGTTTCTTTTATTTCTTCGCAAAAAAAGAGATGGATATATCAGACCTTCTTGAATATTTTCTTTTTTTATGACCATTTATGTGTCTTATACAAAAAAGGTAAATAAAAAAAAGATTCAGATTATATAATTCCCAAATTCTCGTTTCGGATAACGTACACTTAGAACCCCTACTAAAAATTGTTTCGTCGTAATCCAAATGACTATGTCAATTTATTTGTTAAAATTGTAAATATGGTTTATTTCGTAGTAAAAGTCCACTCAAAAACCGCAACTTTAAAAAATCATATCTCGAAAACCTTAAGACCTACAAGATTTAGGATAATTTAAACATTGTTGGGAATTTCAATATCTACAACATATAAAAATTTCAAGCACTTTCACTGATGCGAAATTTAACATGTATCGTGTGCGTCCTTCTTTAAAAAATGACTTTTATAAGAAATACAAAATTCATCAAATCCAAGTTTAAATTTTTTTCATTTGTGTGTACTTGTAGTGAAAATTTAAAGTTGTGCTTTTAGTCTCAAAGTTTCAATTAACAAGATAGATTGAACACGGAATGGGATAAAACGGAAAAGCAAATAAAAACAAAAAAATCTCTAATGGCAACTGGCACATCAGTGTAAAACAATGGATAAAAGCACTTAGTCTTGCAGAAACACTATATTAACTGTTACCGTTGTATTTACAGAAAATACTATTTTTTTGGTTGGATAAATATTTTTTTTTTAAATGTTCGACATTGTTCTATATTAAGAGTGTGTCTTTGGCCTTGGAAACTACACGAATTTCTTCAATTCTTGAAGATGGTACCTAAATGCCTTAAAGCATTTCAATGGACCTTAGTATTATTATTTCAAACTTAGTATTAAACTAAGTGGTTTCATAAAATAAATTTAACTTTGCAGTATCAATTTGTAAAAAAAATAATCGCATTGTTTAATATAAAGAAGTCTGTTAACCACCCCAAGTAGCAAAATGACATTCACTACGTCGTGAAGTCGTCATTTAGACCATATTACGTAAAATTGACGTCTTGCTGACTTTATGAAGGTCATTGTGCTACTTGGAACCTAAAATAGCAGAAAAAATAACAACTTTTGTCGCAGTTGTAGCTTTTTTTAAAGGGGGCGGGGCTGATTAGTAGGTGTTGGGTTGGATTAGTGTAAAACCGGCGCTATACGATTTGTTGAGCATTGGTTCCAACGTTAGACCAAACATGTGAAGTCTAACAGCGAGATTTACTAAGATCTAAAATAGTACCCCCCACAGGTACTAAATTTTAAAACCAATTTTCAAAAAACACTTACCCATGTAGCAAAAACTAATTTTTATAATAAAAAATCCAAGTTTTCGACCTTGGGGGGGCGCCGCTCGCGCCGCCATCTTGGATTATATGTGCAACAAACTCTTTTTTTAACTATATCTTCGTAAACCCAACCAGAAAATATTTAATGGCAAAGATGAAGAGAATAAAATTATCTACGTTTTATGGGTTTTTACTTTTTTTATACCTAGCAGGTAAAAAGTTACATGAACACAAAGATGAAAAAAACAGTAGTAGGGGAGTGGGGATGGAAATTAAGAGGCAAATGGTCTGTTTCCCATGACCATTACAGATAAACCAGTCCCCGACGCAATATTAAAAATGATTTCCTGCAACTGTAAAAACCGGTTCGGAGGTGCATGTAGCTATAGAAATTGTTCGATTTTGTGTGGTTTTTGTAATGGTAAAGAATGTGATAACGGCAGTGTAGTTCATATCGACCTCGAAGACGAAGGCGAGCAGTTGTTTGGTGTTGACTCCCCAGACGAAATCCAAGAAAACGAAAAAAATCGTCCCGGACCCTCAAAAAGGATCACAATTTAAGTACTTAGTAATGATCCCAGATATTTGATATTATTTTCTGAAGATGATAAGAGTACTGAACGAAAAGTCTTGAATAAATACCAATAAAGACAATTGAAATAATTCATCGTCTCAAAATTCAAAGCGACTTGACGTCCCAATAAATTAGTTCTTGAAGCTAAATGCCAAAAGAAGAGATTGTCAAGTATATACCTATCAACAAATCGTAGATTAGGCCTACTGTGGATATCACGCGCCATTTACTCTACATTATGGTGGTGTGGAAATGAGTAAAACTCAATAAAATGTATTACCCGGGGGCATATTTACACAACCTCCCATACGACGGCACCAGCGT
This sequence comes from Oxystoma pomonae, assembly GCA_963921995.1. NCBI lineage: Eukaryota > Metazoa > Arthropoda > Insecta > Coleoptera > Brentidae > Oxystoma > Oxystoma pomonae. The sequence continues at coordinate 44,458,796 of OY998170.1, forward strand.
GCTGAAATCTATGGGTCTTTGTTGCACCTCGTTAGGCACCCCCGGAAAATAAACGGAAAAAACACATAAGATAAAATTATTACAACTAACTCAACTCAACCTAACCCAAAATAATATTTACTTAAGTTATTTTTTAATAAGTAAAAATCAATTTTTCCGGGAGTTTTTTCCGGGGTTATTTTTTCCGGCTGTTTTTTCTTGTTTTTTTTTTCGTTAACCAGCCAGAGGCATACAATCTTACACGCTGGATCCACACGTTTTAAAAGAAACTTGATTTTTTTTTTCATATTATTCCTCTATAACGATATTTTGCATAAAAAACACGTGCTTCAATCTGGAAGTAGAGAAAAACTATGTTAAAGACTGTTCGCGAGCTTTTTTAGCGTAATTATTGACCACAAAGGCTCACAGATTTCAACAAGCCGCTGGTGCCGTCGCGTCTTATGGGAGGGTGTGTAAATATGCTACCCACGGTATATACATTTACTAAAATTTTGACAAAATACTGTGTGTTATTTGGTGTTTAACGTTTTTTTTTATAAACTTCATATTTCTATCTGTGTAACTATAAGACATACAAAAAAAGTGTAAATACATAAAATGTAGACAATTTTATTCTCTTTAACTCTGCCATTAAACAGTTTTTTGCATAACCAACTGTTAGGATAATAAAGCTAAAAAAAGGGTTTGTTGCATATATAATCCAAGATGGCAGCGCGAGTGTCGCCCTTCCCCCAAGGTCGAAAGCTTGGACTTGGAGTCTATCTGTCTATAAAATATTTCAAAATCGTTTATTCCCCACCTTTTGCAAGCCAAAGGCCATTTTTTATACCCACTTACTGGACTATTTTCCTGAGTAACCGTTTTTATCAGGATTAATTTACTTTATTTATTATCCCAAGTTTTTCATTAACTAACAAAACGCCTCTAATTTTGTCCAGAAAAAAGCCATATTTTGAACCCGTTTTCAGCACAAAAAATATATTTATGAGGACATTACGAGGAAAAACAAATATAAGTGAAGGTCACTCATTATGCACGAAAAATATACCAAACAAAAAAACTCAAGTACCTATATTAATTTATTTATAAACTGAAATTAAAACATTGAGGTTATCTAAAAGCTCAGAAAACTACTGAAAGCCCACTCATTTCAAACTTGTAGTTTTCATCAATAGAGGTTGGTGCAAGCCAAGGTACAAGCAGAGGTAAAAAATCCAAACTCGCTGTTTGTGATTTGACAGAAATGTAAACCAAACTTGCATTTAAGTTTTTTAATATATTTCATAAATAAAAACACCTTTTAAATAAATACAAAATTAATCTACTCTTTATTTTATTATTACCCATCTAAATCGTTATGTGACATTAAGTATTAATTGGAAAAAATTAATTAACAAAGGTAAGTTTTAATTGGAGTGACATATAACCTAAATTTTAGTTTGTTCCACAAAGTGTTTGCTATTTTTTAATTTTATTTTTTTCTAAATTGAAACTTTCTTCTTAAATCCAACAAAATATTGTGTTAAGATGATTGTTCAATAAACAAACTTATTCAAATTTTTCTTTTATATCAAACTATGTCTAAAATTCAAGGAGGGTTTTTTTCACTTAAACTTAGGACCGTTCTAAAATAGACCAAACCCTTTTAGTAAATCCGACCGTAAAAGTTCGACAGTTGCAATGCATGTTTGAAGCACAGATCTATTTTAAAATTATGTGGTTCAAATGTTTGTGTCCGTTAACCATGCGCTAAGTTATTAAAATTCTGTACTCTCTACAAAAATAAAACACTGCACTGTTTCGTGTAGCGCCACTAGTTTGAACGAGTCATGTAGCCGTAAATACCGAGAGTAGACGGAACATGACCAAACACGAACGTTGGACGCTCGACATTCGTAGCTCGTAGGTTCGAACCTCGGCCACACGATGCGACGAACAGTCAAGCTTCCAACGTTTGAGAGAGTTCATAGCATCGTGTAGCGCCGGTTTAAGAAAGAAAAACAAATTTAAAGGCAATAGCTCATCTAGTCTTAATCAGATTTGTTACCAAAAACATTTATTAAATTCTCCGGCGGCGCAGGCAAAACTTTTGAGAAAATCATACTAAAAATCCAATTTTTACACGTTTCAAAAAATATTGGCAAAAATTGTAAACCAAACTTAATTTCTTAACGCCGCAAAACTGTTGAAAAATTTGGATATCTTGTAAGTTTTTCTGAAAATTAAGAAAAAGTAGGTTATGTTGGGGTCGGATCTGGCCTCAATTATAGATAGATAGAACGACAGTAAATTCTGTTGAGCTCTTTTACACTGACAAAAAAGATTAGTTAATTTACACATTCAATCGTTGGTTACCGTGTAGCCATAGTGGATACTGTAAAATTACTTGCTGCGTGTAGTTTTACAAAGAAATTTTGAATTTACCTTATAAATATAAACAGCTGATCTGTAAAAAGTAATCGTAAATTTTCATACTTTTTTATCAGTGTACATTAATTATAAAATATTTAAAATATAGTTGGTTTAGTTAGATACAAAGAGGGGGATCCCAAGATAAAGGGTTTTGCCATATCAAAATAAGGCAATCTCTAAATAATAAGGTGTTAGATGCCCTTGTTAGATTCTTTTGTTATATAATAACGACCATGAAAACCCAGTATTGAAAAAACGAACTTTACTAAAGCAGAAACTTTTGTGGGATGAAGTTAGTTTCTACTTCACGAAACGTAATTTTTGTGCTATTTTATTTACTCTCTCGTTTTATAGAAAATATTTTGACGCCAAAGGACTAATTTAAGTTTTGAAGCGGATCTTATAATTGAAAGGTTTCTAATTTCAAGAAAAATAAATACCTAGCGGAGTTAAAAAAGCATCCATAAAAGCGAAAAGTTTCTTACAATAGTCTTGACCACTATTACACTCTTTTTTGCAAGTTTTTGGAGGTATATTGTTCTTGTAAAACTGCATAAACTTTGTTTCAAAAGTTTTATACGTACGTAACCCAATCCAATGCACCTTTTTTTAAATAGCTCACAAAAATCATAAGAGATATCAAAATTTTCGAGTAATTTTTGCGAGAATTTTTGGCTTAAACTTGAGAAATTTTTGTCTGCGGCGCTACAAGGACATTAATCTGTACAATTTAGGATTAATTTTATCAATTTGTGGAAATATTCAAAATCTGAAAGTATAATTTTCCGAAATTTTAATTGACATGTTTTAGCAACAAATTAGGAATTGATATCTCACCCCATCCCAGCCCACTTTGGCAGCTAACCCAACCCACTTTTTAAAAAAAAAATCACAAAAAACGTTTTTGTATAATTTCTCAAAATATTAGCCTACAACACTGAGAAAAATATCTAGTAACTTTGACTAGAATTTGGGTCAGCCTTACTAGAAACTTTAGTCAAATAGGCATCAACTAAACTTTTAGTTGTTTTAACTAGACTCTCCTAGTTAGAATCTGACTTATAACTGCAGACTATAGTTGCACTTATCCAAGTATCTAGTTACCCTAACTAAACTATCTAGTAAACGTTACTATAAATATAGGATCGGAATAACAATTCGGTGGCCGTTACCGGATTGTCTAGTTGTTTTATCTGGATACTTTAGTAACGCTTACCATATTGTTTGGTAAGATTAACCAACTCTTTTTAGCCACTTTAACCACATTGAAAAGCTAAAACAAACGGATTTTTTGCTCATCCTAATAAATGCTGTTTGGTCATTATTACTATACAGGGTGTCCCAAAAGTTCGAGTCTCTAATATCTCCAAAACCAAAAGAGGTACAGAAGTAAAATTTCACATGATTAGACGGTTTACAAAAAAGTATCTTTTTGGAGACTAATCATCGCACCTGTCATTAAGGAGGCGGAGCTAGGGCGTCGACGATATATTTTGGAAAATTTAAATAAAGCTTTTCCTTCTGTTTCTAAAAACACCTAATGGTACTTTTTGCTCTAACGGTTTTTAAATAAAATTATAAAATAATCTCCATAAAACCAATGAGTTAAACAAGAAACAGATATTCTTTGTTTAATTCATTGCTTTTATTTAAAAGTTTTTGTCATTTTATTTAAAACCCGTTGGAGAAAAAGATAAAATATTAGGTGGTTTTGGAAACCGAAGGAAAAGCTTTATTTACATTTTCCAAAATACATCGTCGACGCCCTAGCTCCGACACCTTCAGGACGGGTGCGATGATTAGATAATTTTTTTTAAGTCATCTAATTATGTGAAATTTTACTTCTCTGCCTCTTTTGCATTTGGAGATATTAGGGTGAACTCGAACTCTTGGGGCACCCTGTAGTCATAATGACCAAACAGCATTTATTAGGATGAGCAAAATATCCGTTAGTTTTAACTTTTTGTGCATTAAATAATGTGCACTTTTACAAGTTTTATAAGATTGAACGAGGCAATTTAAAAAGAAAAATAAATTTTTACGCGATTCTACGAGATTGTATAAATTAGTCACATTTTTAAGAGTTTTTAAAAGGTACGCCACAGAAATATATTTTTTCTAGTTTTTATAAGATTTTGTATTAAATAATGTACATTTTTAGTTTTTAAATTTAACAAGGCGATTTAAATTAAATTAGGTACCTCATTATGCAAAAAAACAGTTCCCCAAGACAAGTTGTTACATTTTCATCTCTGTTACTGTCACCAGTATGTCAATTGTTATTCTACTTAACGTAATAGTGTTACATTCTTATTTTAGCTACATTCTTTTAACAAATATGTATCATTTAATGTTACATAGTCAGGTAAAATGTCTAAAGAAATATAACATTTTTAAATCAAACGTTTAATATTTCATATGAACAACTATTCATAAATTTTTTTAACATTCTTTTAATAACCCACTTGTTACTTTTTATCAGAAAAAAAAATATTCTAACAATTACTTAAAACTTACTGGTAACATTTCTTTGTGTACAAATCTTGACAAAATTATTGTACATTTTACTTACCTTTAACTGGTTTTAAACTACTTTTTAAGAAAAATTAAATTTCAACAACAATTATAAATTTTTTTAACCAAATTTATTAAGTATATGGTCATACATTTCACTTACCTTTAACTGATTTTAAACTCCTTTTAAAGAAAAATTAATATTAAAAGCAATATTTTATTCACTATATTTTAACAAAATTATTAATAAACATTAAAGCCTTATTAATAAAAAATTAAATTGAATTATTTATTATTAGGGCTATAGATAATTACCTGTCAAAACTAAGTTTTAATAAATTTGGTTCAGAAAATGTATTATTATTAAACGGGAAATTCTCTTTTTTTCTGTCAGTGTTCTTAGCCCAGGAAATGTCGAAGTGACGTTCAAAACGGGTCATATGATATCCTTACTTTTTGAAGTCAAATAAACATCAGATTTGGGTGAACTTTGGATGTGGAGCATGAATCGGTGGCCTTAAAAAGTAATTTTAGCTTATTCAGCGAAAAAATCAAAAAAGTAACTAGAAAATCCGTGACTAAAGTTCCTAGTAAGCTCATTTTTCTCAGTATACGGGGCATTTATTTATCTTTTACTTTTAATTTGAAGTCAATACATTTCGATCAAATTTATATATTTATTTGACAAACACGCTCTGTTTAGAAATATAAAAATAACAAAAGAATATAGTCCTTTGTTAATTCCTAATTTAAAGTTAATTATAAATTTGTGGAAAAAAACCAAAGCAAAATGGAAACGTACAATTATGCAACTTTGACCACCCGTAATGAAAAACGTGCTTGTTTTTTGAACACCAAATTCGTAAAGGGGGGACAAAAAAAACTTGGAAAACTTTAAGAAAATTTGGTATGGGCGAAAAGGAAATTGAATCCGCAGAAAGCTTGAAAGATGTTTGCAAAATTAACGATTATTATACAAGCTCGGTATACAGTATTGGATAGACAAATAAATTTTCACATTTCTTCTTCTCATTTGCGAGTACTGTTTTCTAAAATTAAATATACATTTCTAAATTTCATTTTTTAATATCCAAAATTAAAGTGAAAATTTCGAAATTCAATTTATACTATTCAAAATTAAAGTAAAAAATCCAGATTATTTTATGTTTCTAAGATTAACTTTTTGGATTGTAAATCACAACTGGAGAAGGTGTAGTTTTCACTAACACCTGTAAAACTAACCCCTTCAAATAAAGCTGCGATCGGCCCTGGCAAAAAGCATACATGGTTAATTTGACCCGCATAGACATTTTAAACTTTTTGGATGAGGTTGGAGGAAGTTTAAACACTCAAGTCAACAGTTTTCGTGAAATTTTGACTTTTCTTAATTTTATCAAAAATAAGTTACTAAGGTTCCAAATCCTTAATCGACGAAAAAAAAAGTTGTCTGTCGGTCTGTTGTCTGTCTGTATACACAATAACTCAAGAACGCCTTAATCGATTTTAACGAAATTTGGTACAAAAATCCTCTATCGGCTGACCATGAACTGATAGGGTGGTGGAGGGCTTAAAGGAGAAAAAGGGGTATAAAATATTTAAGAATATTATAACTTTGGAATAAAAGCAAGTAGCGATATACGGTTTTCCGATTTAAGTTTCCATGAATATGGACTACAAATTTTGTTATAAAGCCCAAATTCGTGGGAGCTTTAGTTTCCGAGTTATTTGAAAAAACGTTAAAATATATTTTAAAAAATCATAACTTTAGAAGTAAAGCAGGGTTTTCCTAAATATAACCCAAAAATTTTGTTATAAGGTACAAATCTTTCAAAGCTACATTTTTCGAGATAGTTTCATTTCCTTTCAACATAAAATAATTGATTGTATGGTGGACTATCCATGCTTTCTAGCATCAATTTTTTTATTTCTAGAAATACAATCAAATTAAATTATATTTAGACGATAACCATATTAATCTTAATCATCCTAAGACACCAAACCGTTTCTTGTCCAACACATACTAACAGCAAACACACCATCACCAAGATTACTCATACACATAAATTTATAGATATCGTTCACATCAAAAGAAAGACTGTTTGTATTTTTAGCTAGAAATTGTCTATTTTTGAATCCCATCTTTGCAATTTTAACATGTGTTTTAAGAGTTCGTTATACTCAATTTTTTGAGATTCGCTTTCAATATTATGTGTTTGTGCATGCTGTTTTCTTTTGTGGCAAACTTTTAGTGGTATAGAAAATAGTAGCCAAGTAGCCGGACAATGGTTTTTTCTTTAATATTACACATTTTGTTGTGTTAAACTCTATAAAAATCAAAAAAACTAATTTGAGCGCATTATCTGTAAAAAATACTAAACGTTTAATCTAGGTACCTAAAGAGATAAAAGTACCCACAGCTATAAAAAATCTGTTTTGCGAAAGTTTATTAAAGAAGAACAGAATAATAATTTAGTTTTTATAAAGTTTTTTTAAAATTAAAATCTATTATGTTAAGAGAAAAAAATGCCTAATCAATTTTTTTTAAATGCTCTCTAATAAGGTGTCACAAGTAGCATCATCCCATTAAAAAAAAGGTAAAATGGGGTTAGGTCTCACCTGTTAAAAGGGGCCATTTTTTTTATATGTAAAGGTACCCATTCACATACAGTTCCAAGATCGTACGATCTCAACTGAAGACATGAACTTTCTCAGGCCACACACAGTTTTTGAAACGATGCGACCTTCAATTTTAAGACTGTCAGTTTGTGAACTGAAGGAAAACTGAGCCACACACACAAACATTTCGTCAGTTGTCAGTGCTAATCGAAAAACGAACATTCTCTCTTTAGTGAAAAATGTTTTGTACGAATATAAAAAAAAGTAGCCGAACTTCTTGCGCTATTATTATTGCAAGAGTCGATAACAAAGGCAAAAAAACGTTTTTGGGTAAAAGATTGGCTGTTAAAACGTGATACTTTTGCTACGTTTTCATGGGAATTGAGTTCGTTCTGAAAACGATTTCAATCCGATACCGTCCATGAAAACGCCTGTTTTTCCAGTATTCAAATCGATTTCAATCTAGATCCGACCCTGAAAATTTTTAGGGTTGGATCAAGATCGTATTGAGATCGAAATACCGATTTTCCATGACAGCCGCCAAATTATATTTTATTGCTCTCACTCTTTTTGAGAGAGAGAGAGGGAAATAGAAGTGAAACTGTGGAACCGGCATTCTAAAATTTGGTGGAATCTATAGAAAACAGAAGATTAATAACATAACCTTACTTAAATAACTAAAGATTTGTTTTTTTAAAGACTTGAAATTTTGATTTTGAAGATTTGAAATTTTCTTCAATTATTTCTCCTGAAGCCCTCGGAAACATTGTTCCAGAAACTTTTTATTGTATTTATAAGGCCCTTAAGAAAAATTATATTAAATTAAATAAATTATTAAATTATTTGGATCTGTGTGTTTATAAAACTGTAGGATGGAAATTTAAGGGCGTCATGATGAGCATTAAAAAAAATATTTAATATAATTAATACTAATATTCAATATTAAATCCGTTAATAAAATTTAGTACTTACATAACAATATTATTTTGATTTTATGTACTGTAGTACAGAATGGCCGGATTTTTGTATCTGTAATTAAGAAAACGTTTCCTGAGTAACGAGTTTACCAAATGTTAACTAAAAAGGTGTTTTATTAAAAGAATAATGAATTACTTTCATTATACAACAATCATTAAAAAAAAAATCAGTCATAGACGATAATAAATAACCAGTAATTCAGTTGAATCGTTAAATCATGGTCCCAAATGCCAAATCTAATAGTGAGACGTGCAATGGTACAGAGAACTCAGATATTTAACTAAAATATACATAATTAAATAATAGTGCTAGGTACCCGCTCCACATATTAGCGTGAAGCGTGCAGTTGAGCGCTAAGCAAGAGTTTAGCATATATTTACTTATTTCGCATGACTCCCATAGCAGCTCCGCTTCGACGTACAAAGGTGCCAGTCCATCTGCAAATGGACTAGAAACCACCTTCAAACATACGCCATCCGATGCCTGAGTATGATTAACGAACTGATTATAAATATATACTTAGCAAAACATAATACATTTAAGATTACTGCTTATATTTAATATTTAAACCAAAAGGATAAACTAATTACTCTGTGAGAACACTCACCTATTCTTAGTTAGGTATATAATATCCAATATTTCTCTTTTATAACACACACATAGACACTTGGCACTTTACTTATTCTAACTAAACTTCCAACTCGATACTAAAATATCTTTTAAAGAATCACAAAGCCAAAGCCTATTTGTTATTAAAACTTTTCTAAGTAATATTACGAGTATCTCGTCGGTTCCTTTTTGTCAACGCTTTTTGAGCTCTACTTAACCCAAACAACCATATTTAATAATCAATTTTATGGGCGCTCTGTCGCCTTCGATCTGATCTCGTGAATGCATACAACAACATAGGCATTATATTATTAAAATTACTAAAATAATAAAGTAAAGAAAAACCTACTTCTTACAAAACAATAATAATTTTTCGTAGGCCTTATTCTTCTCATGCCTATTTGAGTATGACTTGCTCTTTACCTTCCAAGGGCAAGGCAATTGCCTATAAATTCCGTTAAAAACGTCGTATTATTCACGTAAATCACGAAAACTTCCAACTAGTTTGGAAATGGGATCGTATGATTTCAACTGACGATTTTTCTCCATCCACTTCAGTCCGTCGTTAGATTCAAGTGAACTGCGGGCTCAGACCTGTCGGCGGCCTAAACGTGTATCGACAAATTTTAAGTGACGATATGCAAATCGGCAGTTCTGGACTGAAGGCTAACTGTATGTGAATGGGTACCTTAACTGAAAAGCCCATAATAGGTATTTACGTCACTAGACCGGAAAATTGGTCTTTACAGGTCGACGCAGGAAATGTACAGGGCGAGCCGCAGGCGAGTCCTGTAAACCTGTGGAGACCTGTAAAGACACTTTCCGGTCGTGTATCGTACGTACTTTTTTTTTCAAACCATCAGAAAAAACATTTTAGTATATCACTTTCGTCGACGCCCAGCCGTGTTGCGTAATTTATGAACAGTCCTTTGATATTTTCTGCTTCTTGTTGGCTCGATAGCCATTGCCGCTAAGGCCGGTAGTTTTTAAGATGAAATCTAAGAAAAACAAGAAAAATGTTTTGTGGTTAGAAATGATTTTTGTATTTTTAACTTGTGCAAAATTGTATAAAACATTAGAAAAATTATAGTCTAGTGCCTATTAGCTTCACACAGCTAAATATTTACCTATATTTGTAGTATACTCTTACTTTGAGAATTAAAAATGTGTGGTCGATTTTTCGGTGTATGTGACTCTTGAAGCAGCTTTTATTTGCTATGTTTTCATGGATATTGAATTTTTTTTCAATATGTTTTGAAAACTTTTTTTCATGAGTTTTCATGACAGGTTTTCAAATTTTGATATTTGGCATAGTTGTCACATATTCATTTTTGAGTTTTTGTACTTTTTAAAAAAAAATGTATTTTATTTAAAAGATGATGTTGGCCATTGCCACACATTTTTTTTTCATTTTAATTACTACTCTGTTTGCAAGTGGAAGTGAAGAAAGAAATGCTGGACTGGCATATGTGCATAGCAGATACACTTTCGAGCCAAATATTTCTTTTATTTTCCATAATTCATTTTTTAAAAGTCTTTAAAAAAGCAAATCTCTAGTTATTTAAGTAAGGTTATGTTATTAATCTTCTTTTTTCTATACACTCCACCAAATTTTAGAATGCCGGTTCCACAGTTTCACTTCTATTTCTCTCTCTCTCTCTCTCTCAAAAAGAGTGAGAGCAATAAAATATAATTTGAAGGCTGTCTGGTAACTCGACGCAATACGCATGTGTAAACTCAATCCCCGTTTTCATGAAAAATTGGTATTTCGATCTCAATACGATCTTGATCCAACCCTAAAAATTTTTAGGGTCGGATCTAGATTGAAATCGATTTGAATACTGGAAAAACAGGCGTTTTCATGGACGGTATCGGATTGAAATCGTTTTCAGAACGAACTCAATTCCCATGAAAACGTAGCAATTATTTCCTCCGGATTCAACTAATTTTCTAGATCTGAGTCCATTTTTGTAAACAAAACTTTTGAAACAAATTTAAAACAGGTTTTTTAGAAGTGTCAAAACTGCCCAAAACACAAGCTAAAAGCTGTCAACAAGAAGTCGTAGCCAACTTGGCCAAAAATAGGACCCGAAAAGAATCAAGGGACAGGAAAATTGAACAAAAAGGTCCTTTCTGGAGAGCGGAAATATTTAGAAAGAACATGCCTTGTAATGTAGAACTTTCCGTATTAAAAATCGTACCGAAAAAAAGAAAAAATAGGTATTTACGTTACTGGACCGGAAAAGAGAACTTTACAGGTCGATACAGAAAGTTTGCAGGACGAGCCGTAGACGAGACCTGTAAATCTGTCGAGACCTTTAAAGTGACTTTCCGGTCGTGTATCGTACTTTTTTTTTTCAACCAACTAAAAACCAGTTACATCAACCGAAAAGAACCTAAATAAGAGAAGATCAAAAAGATCTTGGGAGGAAAGAACGAAAATTCAAAATTGGATGAGTGTCCCACAAGGAACACACAAACGACCAAAGCGAAAAGAGAAACACTTAAACGATGTTTCGCCCGGGGTGACCAGCGTGAGCTCGTCAGTGGATTCACTAGTCACCCTCAATCCAGACATCATTTAACACCATCACACACTCTGACCTCCAACTTTTTGATTGATCTTCTCTTATTTAGATTCTTTTCGGTTGATGTAACTGATTGGGAAGTTTTTTAACTTCTTGGTTTAATTGTCTTAGGAGCATATTCCTATTGGAAAGATTAACACGCCAGGACGAACCCGTATCAGGTGACTTATAATAAGTACCATGCCGGACGATGCCTATTTGTGAGTGTTTCAGAGTTGGAGGTCAGAGTGTGCGATGGTGTTAAATTATGTCTGGATTGAGGGTGACTAGTGAGTCCACTGACGAGCCCACGCTGGTCACCCCGGGCAAAACATGGTTTAATTGTTTCTCTTTTCGCTTTGGTCGTTTGTATGTTCCTTGTGGGACACTCATCCAATTTTGAATTTTCGTTCTTTCCTCCCAAGATCTTTTTGATCTTCTCTTATTTAGATTCTTTTTGGTTGATGTAACTGATTGGGAAGTTTTTTAACTTCTTGTTTTAATTGTCTTAGGAGCATATTCCTATTGGAAAGGTTAACACGCCAGGACAAACCCGTATCAGGTGACTTATAATAAGTACCATGCGGGACGATGCCTATTTGTGAGTGTTTCAGAGTTGGAGGTCAGAGTGTGCGATGGTGTTAAATGATGTCTGGATTGAAGGTGGCTAGTGAATCCACTGACGAGCCCACGCTGGTCACCCCGGGGGAAACATCGTTTAATTGTTCTCTTTTCGCTTTGGTCGTTTGTGTGTTCCTTGTGGGACACTCATCTAATTTTGAATTTTCGTTCTTTCCTTCCAAGATCTTTTTGATCTTCTCTTAATATTCGCCTATTTTTACACCTATTAACCAAACATACAAAAAAATAAAATCAAAATTAAAAACAGATTTTTTTTTAATTAAAAAAAACAAAAATTAAAAAGTTTTGAAACTGTCAACACAAGTCACAGCCAACTTGATGACTACAAATGTGACCCGAAAATAAAGAATAGATCGAAAAATGATCATTTTCCGGTTTTTTCTTCCCTTTCCGGTCTATATTTTATTACAAAAAATTTCAAGGAAAGTATGTATTTTCCAATCTGTTGAAAAAAAATCTTAATCGAGTTGTTTTTGCATTTTATCCACATATTTTATCCTAAGGCTCTAGCAAATTTATTCCAGTTTAAGTCCCTACCCTGTATATTACAATGGGGAAAGAAAAAGTTCTCGTAAGGCTTCAGGTACAGCACATATTAAATTAATCCTCTAAATAGTCTCTCAACAGTTTTAATGCAATATTTCCTTTTACACCGGACACTATTAAAGAAAAAAACTCACTACAACAAAAAGCAGCTGATTAAATGACGTTAGTGATATTCATTAGGAGACTGATGCACCAGCTTCTAGATTCGGTGGGTATCAATGTCATCGATGGGTGGGAATAAAATCTGAATATTGGAGGCATAATAGTAACGCAGTGGCTTACGCAGGGATGAGACTTGGGGGGTTCAAATCCCCTAATGCATCTTACCCCCTCCCCCTTCCCCCCAGTTGAATATGCACTCCTAAAGATTTAATTTTCTCCCCAAAATCAATAATAAAATGGCTATCTAAGACTATGCTGTTACTCACCCCCCCTCCCAGGAGCCCTATTTGACTTCCAAGAACAAATGCTGCCTACGCGGCAGCATGGTACAGTTCTTGCCAAAAAGTCAGACAAGTCTTTTTTACAAGTTTTTATTTAACTTGCAATGTACATATATCTATCTATGTAACGAGATATGTATGTTCGGGTGGAATCTTGCAACTTAAATTTGGCATGCTTATATAGTTGCGGTGACAACAGACGAATATAGTGTGATGAAATTGACAGCTCCCCCCTAGTAGAAGGGGGTGGAGGAGGGTACAGTTGAAGTACGCCCAATTTCTTCAAAATTTGGTGTGTTGGGGCACTTGGGGATGGAGATAACGAATTTCTAATCAGATCAATCAAAATTGGCATAAAGGACTATTAAGGTTAAAAATCTAAAAAGTAAAGATATGTGTTCAAATTTGGTATATCTTGATAGTTCCGGCGACAATACAATAATATGGTATTACTAGGTACACACTTCCCTCTAACGAGGGAAGTGGAGGGGGAAGAGATTTAGTTTGTTCGATTTAAATCAAAATTGGCCCACAGGGGTTTTTCGGGAAGTGGATATGAATTAATGATCAGATTTGAAAATTTTGATATGGCGGATTCAAAATGGACGATTGAGGGTACAAATCTGAAAATTAAAAAATAAATTTAAAAAAAACTTTTAAAGAAACTCTTTTATTAAATGCACTTAAAAGTAGAAAATAATTTTTTATCTCTCTTATACCATAATAAAAGCGATGGGCGCAAATTGAAAATTTTAATTTTACGGTTACAAAGAGAGAACTACAAAAGAAGAACTAAATTCTTCTTCTATTCGAATGATAAACATAATGCTTTCATTTACAGAAGCTGAGAACGGGTGAGATTGCCGTGCTTGCCAAGCCTTTGAAATTGTCCTTAGTTTATAGAGTAATACAACTGTTTCTCAGGTGAATCGTCGATGTGACCGACGATATACGATACCTAAAATTATTTTCTACTTTTAAGTGCATTTAATAAAAGCTTGTTCTTTAAAAGTTTTTTTAATAAAAATTTATTTACTATATTAACCATAATTTTGATAAAAATTATGAATTTTCGCTGTGGTTTTCAACGACAAAAAAAATATTAACTTCTTAACCTCATGGAAATCCCAAAAAGTAGTTTTAATTAGTGTAATCAATAATAATCAAAGAAAAGGACCCGAAAAATTTATTTAGTATATTAACCATAATTTTGATAAAAATTATGAATTTTCGCTGTGGTTTTCAACCACAAAAAAAATATCAACTTCCTAACCTCATGGAAATCTCAAAATGTAGTTTTAATTAGTGTAATTAATAATAATCAAAGAAAAAGACCCGATGAATGTCAGCAAGTATCACAGATAAATTTACAGAATCAATCGTTTTGAGATCTCCATAGTTGCCTAAAGGACGACCTAAATACCGTCCATTTGTTGGGGTCACTTTGTATATTCATTTGCGAACTTTTTGGGTCTCGAGTTCAAACGAAAATGTTATTATTTTGTTTGATGTTTAAACTTGAAATAGGTAGTTTTTGCCTATTTTTAACCACGATAGTTCAATAAATCTATTTTTATTGTTTTATAAAACGAAATTTTAACTGTAATTCAACCTAAAAATAAAAACAAAACAATGTTATAAATTGTGAAATTTTCTTGTATATTAGAATCAAGTTTTTCACGCTTACCTAACCGGTAATCATGTCTCTTTCTAAATCAAGTAAATTAAGAGAGAGAGGTCACGTGTTTACATAAACCCACTTCGCGGAGGACCAACAAACGTTTTTTGCCTCTACTTCCACTTTTGGAGAGCCCAAATCCAAAACTCAAATGCTCCCCACATTCTTTAAAAAATATACATGCGCATTTGTGAGAACAAAACCTAACAAATTTAGAGCTCTTTTGCTCCTTTCCTCGCAGATTTAAAACCGCAAAAACTCGATAATATCGAAAATAATTTTTTTATACCTTCGTAAAAACATGATTTTAGTAACTGTGTGCAGATAACTAAAACATGGCTTTTTTGGTTACCGATACAAAAAAACTTTCTTTTTTGATCAGGGGTGCAAAACAAGATTTATATCCGTTTTTTACCCAAAATTAAAGAGAAATAGCGGAAAATAGTTATATTGCAAAAATCTAGTTATTCTTGCCTAAAAATTAAACCA
This sequence comes from Oxystoma pomonae, assembly GCA_963921995.1. NCBI lineage: Eukaryota > Metazoa > Arthropoda > Insecta > Coleoptera > Brentidae > Oxystoma > Oxystoma pomonae. Next base: position 44,474,293 of record OY998170.1, read on the forward strand.
TTTCCGCCAGTTTTCACCAGGTGTTTACGAAAAAATCATTTAAAAACATCGTCAAAATATCAAACTGACAAAGAATAAAATTTCGCAACAACGAACGTCACCCAGTAAAAAGGCACATCACTATGGAAACCATTGTTACTTAATTTACCAGCCGCCTTAATTTATAGTGTAAAGAGGGTGTGTTGTGAGAAGTGCTCTTCGTTCGATATTTTTAAATGTATTTTCCTGTTTTTCTTAGATTTTTTGATGAAGGTATTAAGAAAAAATAGTGGTAACAAGTCGCGGCTAAACTGTGCTTTTTTTAAAACAAAATTATGATTGTTTTCCACAAAACCAAAACTACACTTTTTTGCACTCGACGCGCGTTTCGCTAACAACGTTAGCATCATCAGGAGCTGCGCTCGTTATTTAAACCAACGTATGTAAAACAAAGCACTATTTTAGCGACTAGTTATGAAAACTATTATTTCAACTTTTAAAACCCGTAATGTTGCACAAAACCTCGCCATTTTCCCATAATATTGAGTAAGAAACTATCAATTATATCCATTATCATACTGGTCAAAATTATAGGCTTCCAAATAAAGAAACATTTTTTAAATGTAATCCATTAAAATTTTCAACCGTACCCCTAACCGTATCTAAAGACTTTTTTGAATTTTTTATTACTTGCAAAGATACAATGTCGGGCAATGCCAAAGAAAAGGTAAGCTGTTTTTGGACGTCTTTCAGCCATGATTTATTTTATTTGTGGATGGATGCGAAACTTAAAAAAAAAGTTTCGTTTGCTAAAAATACTTTAATAAACATCCCTATAAAGTTTCAACTCAATCTGTTTTTTAATTTTCTAGTTTCTGTCCAGAAAAGATTAGGGTACAAATTACGAAAGCAGTGTGGTCAGTTGTAGTGCGGAGAATCAGAGGTCCAACCTTGCAAAAAGTAATTAAGCAATTAAACTTGGCACGCATACTAAGTGGACCCTCAAGTCATTTTTCAGATATGTAGCCATCATAAAGTCCCCTGCAGAGGACCACTATTCCCGAAAGTAAAACACAAAACTTAATAAATACAATGGTTTCCCATAAGAGCATCCTCATGCGTCAGGAAAGAAAAATAATGTTTTAAATTTAAAAAAAAATCCTACAATTAGTAAATTTTTTCCTTTTATACAATAAAAAAATTGGGAAATCTTAGAAACCCTTCAAGGGTAGAACTCGCGCGTAGGGTCAAATAAGTTTACCCGATCATTCATTTAGGAAAATTTGTTTTCTAAATAAATAAGTAACACATAAACAGTTAGTTATCTAAGAATAAAAATTTGTACAGTTAGAAAGGATAATACTTTTGAAAACAGGTAGAAAATATTTTTTTATGAAAGGTAAAAATTTAAGTCTCGTTATATTTTTAGAAAAAAAAAATGTTTGAATCTAATTATTTTTCAAATCTGTTATGCTGTGAACTTCATCTCGAGATATCTGGGAATACAACTATATTTTGTGACTTGTGAGCAAAGCTTTTAAATTGAAGAAAATTTTTCTAATATAAAGTGCTATAACCGCACTAGTCAAAAAGATTGTATCGTAAAATATTCTATATGGGATGTTTACGAATAAATGGCCAAACATCGTACAAATGCAAATAAACGCAGATATTTTTCTTTATTTTATATCCTATAAGTCTGTAGTTTTACAAAGTATAAACCTTGAAGTGGAGATTTATCGAGAAGCCAAAGTTTTATTCTAACGTTATCAAAATTAATATTTGTTTTAGTGTTCCGCATTTAAAGAGTAAATTCCCTACTGCCCGTAAGTCCTTGAACATTTTTTTTAAATAACCATTTTTATAATGTACTTACCTTCCTCTACTAAATTCATTTTAGTCTTACGTCAGTGTATGAACCAATTCTGTTAAAAACTCATCGCTGAAGCGCGTAAATAGTATATTACATAACGAGAGAAGAAAGTAAGATATTTCATACGAGCGTAAATGTTTTGAACGAGGACCTAGCCAAGTGCAACAACATGCGAGTGTTAGAACGTTACTTTCTATCGAGTTGTGTACGCTATTTTTCCTACGACCACTGCAGGATTTAATTCGTATTTTTTATTATTATTAGAATTTTTTTCATCTCCAAAGAAGAAAGTATTTTCTTCTCTGGGGACGGAAATGGTTTCGGTCTATTTCCGACGCTTCTACAAATCATAGCCTATTAGATACCTACATTGTTTGGATGGTTTGCTGTCATTCATTTTGCGTTATAGAGTGCAGATTTGTTTTTTGCATTTCCAGTCCTACTGGATTGTTTACTTTAAGTTAATGCTAAATTTGCTTGCTTTAGGATCACTTCAAACTAAGTCATTTTTGTCCAAAAGTTCGTTTCGGAAGCCAACTGTGGATTGGCTTGATTTTTGCTCTTTATCCTCAGTACTATTAGAAGGTAATTTAAAAAAGGAAAAAAAATTCTATACACAGTAAAAACTTAAATTTTTGATTTACTCAATGGTAATTGAATGAAAAAATATCTCACTCAAAATAGATTGAAAGTCACTCACAATAGTGTATGTAAACTCAGAATTGTGTGATAAGTTTATGACATTGACAAGTTCCAGACAATATTTCCTGGACTCTTTATGACGAAAAATTTTGTAAAAACAATTCCACAAGAAATTCAGTGACATGTTTTGACATCTAAACTAAATGTGTGTGAACATCATTGACACAATGTTGGAACTTTTCAATGTCATAAACTTTTCACACAATCCTGAGAGTTGCCTTAAACTATTTTGAGTGACTTTCACTTACTTTTTAGTAAAATGTTCTTTTACTCAACGGACATTTAGTGAATCAAAATGTCCATTTTTTACTGTGTATAAAAACCTTTCCCGCTCCCCGTCGTTGTATTCATTTTTTCATTTATGATTTCCCCAAAGTTTACTTATGGATTTTTTCCAGCCTTACAACTTCACAATCAACTCAAATTCGATCTGCAAACCTCAAAAGAAGCAGCAAAAAGTCAGTTTTACCCAAAAATTTGATGATTGAATCCCATTTTCTTACATGGTAAAAGCACTCAAAAATTTTCATTGATATGATATTCCCTTTACGTCGGAATTTTTTTTTTGTTCCTCCTTCGCAAAGTAAATAGAATGAGAAGGTATTAGAATCGTCAGAAAAACGTATGTATGTCTGCATTTCTGTGTGCTGGGGGCTTATTCAAATCAACATCCACCCATCCTACAAAATCCAATCCTGCAGCTTATTTTATTAAAACCCTGCCCTCTAAAACAAAGAAAAATTAAACAAATCCTCGGTAATATGTTAACTTTTTTTTAAATATCCTACCCCAGCCTACACAATCCATTTATTATTAACACCACCATTTATTGTATTTAATTTTACCCACTAAAACAAGAAGATGAATTAAGCTAATCCTTATCAACCCGGTAATAAGGTATAAGGTGGACCACAAAAAACCTGACTGTTTTATTTTAACTGCCAAAAAATGAGTTTTGGAAAGGTAATGAAATGGACTCTTTGCAAATATGTCAGAAAATGACATTTATCAAAAATTAAAAATGGCGGATTTCCAAAGTTTTATGCATCTTAAAAACCGTTGAGGCACTTTGTTTATTTTTCTTGCAACCACAAAAGTAAAAAAACTATAGGTTTTTTCGTATACCAATTTTTTGCATAAAATAAAACTGAAACTGAATTTAAGTGAACCGGATTTCGTTATCTTGTCACCAATTGTGTTGACACAGGCACTTTACAGATGCTAACAAATGCTTCGTTTTCTTAATGTCAAAAAAATAACATTTTGTTACAATCTAAGGTAGCGGATGCTTTACAATTTTATGCATTTTAAAAAACCCGTTTTTTTTAAACCAGTTTGTATATTTTTTGCTATAGCAGAAAAGTACCAACTATTATCTGTTAACCCATGAATCATAGTATAAAACCTTTTTTGCATGCAGTTAATTGTGCTACTTTACTTTTTTTGATGTATATTCTAGTTTATTGTTACAAAATTGACTTTAATTTTTTATTTATGCAAAAAGTTTTACACTCGAATCGAATTTCTTAATAGATTTCGACAAATGATACATGGGTTAACAGATAATAGTTGGTACTTTTCTGTTATAGCAAAAAAATAAACAAAGTATTTAAAAAAAAAGCCAACAGGTTTTTTAAAATGCATAAAATTGTAATTGTCACAAAATATAATTTTTTGATATTTAGAAAAAAAAACCTTATTGTTAGCATCTGTAAAGTGTCCTTGTTAAAAAAATTGGCAAAAAAATAACGAAATCCGGTTAAGTTAAATTATTACCAGTTTTTATTTTATACAAGTTGGTATACGAAAAACCCATAGTTTTTTTGTTTCTTGATAGAATTTATCAAATGGTTGGTTTATAGACAATAGATAGAAGCTTTTTTTAGTTGCAAAAAATTATGCAAAGTGTCTCAAAAAAACCCAACGGTTTCTTAAGATGCATAAAACTTTTGGACATCCAGTATTTTAAATTTTTGATAAATGTAATTTTTTGACATATGTGCAGATATCTCAGATCGAGCGTCCCCGTACCAAAACCGCGGCGCCAAAACAGCCTTCTAAAGAAGATACTGTAAAAATGTGGCAATTCACTTTTAATTTATAGACAGTTTAAGTTGGTCACGAGGTGCCTATCCGTAGACCGTAGACCATGAATTTGTGGTATCGCACGTTTCTGTCTTTTTTATTATATTACCACGTATTTCTATCCTGGTTTCTTTGAGCATTTGTCCATGACTTGTTGATTTGATCGTTCATATTATTCGACTATAAAAACTTATGTCGCACTGAAGATCCCTAACAAGGGTGAAACACGTGTCTGCGTCTAGTCTCCAAGTCGCACCCGGTATGTATTCTTGTGGTAATCTGGTGTATTTTGTAAAGTTCGTTTTTTTGCTATCGATTCCTCATAGTAATAAGCTCAATTGGTGGATGGACTGTGTCTGAAATCAGTCAGCGGTAGAACTGGAGGAGGAGGCCAAAAATCCAATAGTTTTCTATTAGTAAAACCCTCTTTTTTATTAATTTTTCGACCCTCTTCGGCAACACCCGCTGCGTTTTGTCCTATATCTCTGCGTTAGTAACGTAGAGCAGGCGTTATAGAACGTAAGCTTGCGTCTGGTCTAAACGTTATATACATGCTAAATACGTGACTGAACCGCAGTGATTGAACTCTGATATCTGCATTCGAGCGGAATACCCCGTCTACGCATACGTCCTAAAAACTGTCTAATAAAAGTGGCGTACGTAGAAATTGTTGCTGGGGGGCTTAAGTAACAAAATAGAATCGAATTACCATTTTATAGGTTATTTTTGGGGAAAATTTAACCTTTTAAGAATCTATTTTCAGTGGCTCTGGGGAGGCGTGAGATAGCCATTCTCTATATTTAATATCAGTACTATATAATCGCTAGTAGAGGGAACCACCTGCAGACAGATGGCATCATAAATGTATCTCGAAGGATAGAAGCTACTGTTCTTCTTGATTCTCGACTGCTTGCATGGTGTAAATATTGTAATGGTTGATAGACATGACAGAAATAAGAAGAAAGACTGTTAATAAATGTTTTCGAGATACACAGGAGGTCAAAGTGTGCGTTGTTTTATTGTTGTGTTATACTGATAGAAAAAAATATCTTGGAAGCAACGAAGTTTAGACCTCACATTATGATAACTTTCCTTTTTCATTTTTAATTTTCATACTAACAATTTTGTATAATTTGGATTTTTGCCAACATTCAGTTTTTTTATTTCAGATATCCTCTTAAAAACGCAAACAGTGTCGATCATGCTCAACGGAGAGGAGAGCGAGCTTACCTTCCAAAACCTAACGACTTCAAAGGTAAATACAAACCTAATTACTTTTCCTATTAAAAGCTACAGGCGGTTATAAAAAGTGTTTACTTTAAATACTCTCCGGAAAGTACAACCTGATCTGCGTCATCAAGTTTTAGTTGAAAACATCACAACACTGCGTGGAAAGTAAAAGTTTGAAAAAACATGGTGGTCCGCTTGTGAAAAGTTAATGTTTTCCGTACGCCAGTGACGTTGACGAATGCCTATAATTTAGCAAAACAACACAATGTAAAAACGTAGTTTCCTAAAATTTAGAATAACAAATCAGTAGTGATCGAAAATTTTAAAATGACAAAACTTTGTAGCGCCAAAACAGTAATTGGTCAGAACGTACTGGCCTAAAACCTTACAATACTAAAAGGTTACAAGGGAAAATCCGTACAAACCTAAAATAGTGTAACATATTGCCGCTAGATGGCGCTGCGGTGTGATGAACACCGTTTGACGTATTAAGCCAGATTTACAATTAAGCAAGCAAGTAAGCAAACAGATGTGCCAACCTAAACCCTTTTTTTGAATTGTCTCGGAAAGTATTCTTAAGACAATTAAAGAAGCTTAAAACAATGAGAGAATTCTTAGCTTGCTAACAACAATGCAATTTTCTTTTATTGGCTCATTTCGATGAAATTCGAAAAAACAAAACGACAGCTGATGCATATTGGTCGAACACCGGACCCCTATAGCCAATGGCATTTCTTATTTATCGGCTATGTACGGCCATCTAACGGTAATATATCACACAGGTTTTGCTGTCCAGCTGTTCTCGGCCGGCTGTGCACTGTGTCGCCATCTAGCGGGAATATGTTACACTATTTTGCTTTTGTACACTTTTGCCCTTTTAACGTTTTAGGCCAGTCCGTTATGGCCTATTTCGATTTTGTGATAGTATAGTTTTGCCTATTTATTGTTTTTACGTAGTACTGTTATGCGCCTGTACTTTTTTATAATTTACCTTTTTCGTAAAGTACTTTTTGATAAATTGTGCGCACCCCCGTTGACCTGAATGACACGAAACGGAATTCGGGCAAGCAGGCAAGGGCGGGAAAGCTACTTTAGGCATCGGTTAGTACCACCTGAAAAGAAAAAAAAAATGCCGATGATAAAAATTCCTAGTACGGGAAAAATTTCCTGCAATAGAAAGACTTTCTCATACTAAAGTGTCACTTCCCGCACCGAGTGCAGGAATAAATTTACCCCAAGACTTTTTCGGGTCCCTATAAAACACCCAAAACCAAATTTTTAATTTGTCAAGATTTAAGAGAAAAGAAAATAATTGATCCGAAAAAAATTGTCTCGAAAATGAAATGACGGGAAAATCAAATCGCTAGAAAATACATGCAGATAATTAAATTTAAATTATTGTTTACGGAGTTCCACCCAGTAAAGGCAGATTTAATTCAATTGTTAAACACAATATGTTAGAAATATTTAGAAAATATTTTTAACGAAAATAATTTGATAGAAACATAATAATGCCGAACCACAAAATTCAAGAACCCCGAATTGGCCGAAAATTATTTGAACCGATAGCCACGAATTCAATTGCTACGTTGCCAGGCTTACGGTAGGGAAGAGTCAAAGTAAGTTGTGATATTATATTAATTTACCCCCTTAACATTCTTCAACCACCCCCTACCCCCAAATATTGTATTGTCATCAGACCTACATTACAAAAATGAATCGCAAATTTGATAGACAGTTAGACAGCCTTAAACTGGTGAAGTTAAATAAAATCGTTTAATAAAGAAAAATCCCTCTCTCATCTTCCAAATAGAGAAACTTGTCAACACCGCAATCCAGGGCCTACGGCACTCTAGAGCTTCAAATTTGACCCATGCCCAATAGCGATTTGGCTGGATTGTGGTTCTTCTCATTCAAGGATCGGGCATATAATTTTCTATTAATTTGTGGGTCGGGTGTTTTTCGTTTCTAGACAATTATTTTCGATATTTTTGTAATTCTGATATTTTAAGGTTCGGGAAAATTATAATCGGTTAAATTATATTCATGTCTTTTAAGGATCTAGTAAATTAAAATTCTATAAAATTATATTAGTATCCATTATTTTCTAGGTGTTTTACTTTCGTTCATATTTCGTTTCAGACGTTTTATTTTCTGTTCAATTGTGTTTCGGTTTTTGTAAATTCGGCTTTTTGATGGGTGTCCACTTTTTCATGCTGAGATTTTCCTTTCCTTTCAGGTGGTCGCAGAAAAAATATTGATCATAACAAATGCGTAAACTATCTTTTCCGCTCTTGCCTACTTGAAAGATTAACTTTCCGCACTAATTAGGATAATAATAATATCATTTTCAATTTTCAAATAAGTTAATTTGCAGCCGATACCACGTAAAATCATTAAAAGAACATAGCGTGTTTGAGAAGGGGATAACTGAAATTATTGGCAAGTTACAAATTGCGATCTACAATTATTTACATTCCTCCATAAACACAAGTAAAGTTTACTTAATTTGTTTTTTAATAACGTACAGGTTTTGAATTATAAGGCGGTTTCACAGTCACATAGATACAGTGCGTCACAAGCCAACAAACATTACCGTACATATCAAAAAATTATATTTGTTAGCAGGCTATTTTACTCCCGAAAGAAAAAAATTATATCGAGAATGCCATGAAACAAAACAAACTGCGATAGTTGCACCAAAAAGTAGTAGCTACTACGTTTATATGCACCTAAAAGCGCTTTTTATATAAGGACGATTTTAAATAAAATCGCTTTCTCCGAGGGTTTATACATCCTTCATTAAATGTCATTAAATATGTCAGTTTAAAGAAAAAACAAATAAATCAACTTAGTTAACAACAGATTTTTCGGAAAACCAGGTTTGAGTATTTATTTAGGTTTTAAGAAATGCGCTATAGCGTTTTTAAAGTGTTTATAACGACCCTAAAATTGGTTTTTAGGCTATAAATCGCTTTCTTAAATCTCTTCACAATAAAATCGATTTAGTGCTTAATTAATTAGATAAAAGCGCTTTAAAAGGCCCGTATAAACAAAGTAAGTGAGGAGGACGACTAATTAATTTGGGTTAATTTTCAAAATCTTTTATAAAATTTCAATAACCTCTGCACAACTGAGAAATGATTGAAAGTGGGGGGGGGGAGAGCCATAATAATTTATAACAGTTTGATATATAATAAAATATTTCTTACACGCACAAAAATATTTTGTGCGCGGTAATATCAAATCCTGGACCAGTGTGTGCAGCTAGACTGTTACATAGTTGTCAAATTTGAAGTTTACAGGTTGTAATTTTTCTGACAGAAATTTTGACGGAAAGGGTATTTTTTATATTTTTTTCATGGAAGATTATCTAAAAGTTGTTAATTCCAAATTCTCTGGACCAATTTCAATATGGCGACTGATATTTAAACACAGAAACTAAATGGAACCGTCATTCTCAAAAAAATTAATTTTGGATTGAAGTGTACCTCACAGTTGCCACCAGAAACCTTGTTTGACACGGGTTAATTTCGTTTTATATTTTTTATTGTTTGCGCTTTTTGACACTTACTTTGTTTATACGGGTCTCTTAAAGCGCTTTTATGTAAGGACGGTTTGAAAATGTTGTCGTATAAACACCACTAAAACCGATTTAAGCAGTGAATCGATTTTATTTTAAAGCGATTTAAGAAAGCGGCTTATCGCTTCAAAAGTCGTTTTAGGGTTGTTATAAATACTTTAAAAACGTTTTAGCGCATTTCTTCCAACCTAAAGAAATACTCAACCCTGGTTTTCCAAAAAATCTGTCGTCAAAAAAGTTGTTTTATTTATTTTTTCTTTAAACCGGACGTATAAACCCTCGAAGAAAGCGATTCTATTTAAAACCGTCCTTATATAAAAGCGCTTTTAGATGCGTATAAACGTAATAACTGACATGTTATTTATTTTCGGCTAGGCAAATTGTGATAATTTTATCCCCAAAAAAATGTATGAAAAAGTGTGCAAAATTTATATAAAACAATATTATCAACAAGCGGCACTGACCCAACTGTGACCAACTGTCGTTCTAGGGAGAAAAAAAATTACTAAATGGCAGATCGAAAATTATCGTTTACAGTTAACGTCAATTATTATTATATTATGGTGCCGAGCCCTACTGTAGACTCATGAAAAGCGACCTTCTAAAGGAACTCAACAATTGGGAAAGAGAAACACACTCCAGGACTAAGACAGGCAAAAAAGTTCATCACCACATAAAAAAAAGAGCAGAAAAGCTCATAAACAAGAACAGGAAAGACATCAGGGGCTATATTCTTGAAAGTGTGGGAAGGGAATGCTCACGCGGGAGTATCCTTTTCCTCTTCACACCTCTATCCGTTGGCATATCTCAAGAATAAAGCCCCAGAAGAGTCGTTGGACTGCTCACCAGACACTGTCCGGTAAAATATTACCTAAAGATAATAGCAAGAGCAGAAGATGACCACTGCATATTTTGCGAAACCGCAACAGAGACCGCAGAACACTTACTCTGTGAATGCCCTGTCCAACTCTGGAAGAAGCTTGAGCACCTCGAGGGGACACTGCCATCTACCCAAGAAGTGAGCCAACTATCCCCCAAGAAAATAGCTTCCTTTGGAAGAAACGTTAAATTCCTGGACACGAACTAAGATGTACACAATTTCTTCAAATGAAGCAGTGCCGTGCGGCTAAAAGAGCCGAATCGACTTCTGTTGCACTGAGAAAAATATCCACTAATCCTAAGTAAGAATTAATTAGCACCAAGTAGAAACATCATTTAAATATGAGACAAGTGAACTGTCTACTTACCATAACTTTTCTCACCTACTTAAGGTTATAAAATAACATATTAACCATAAGTAAAAATTTCACTTACCGTAAGTAAAAAAAAATAAAAACAAATAATAAAAAAAAAAAGTGCGACGCGCCGACGGGGTTCGAACCGACAACCTACAGGTTGATAGACCAGTGCTTTATCCACTGTACCATGCGTTTATAAAGAAATAAGGTGAAACCGCGGAATATAAACATTTTGGCGGATTCTTAGTCGACTGAGAAAAGTTTTAATCATGATTAAAGCTTAATCAAAGAATTTTCGCGTTTGGTGGATATATATGGACAAACATCTCTAAACCAAGGGTTACCGGGTTCATTTCCGGTCATCGATTTTTTTTCAATTTTTTTTTAACTTATTTCCATCATGATCTCCCTATAATTATGCCTTGACAAATCATTATAAGCATGCATTATTATTAAGATGAATATATTTTCCCGCATGATTTTTCAATATTTGATGCCTGACTTATCCTAAATAGAGAAATTCACTAACACTAAATGAAGGGAAAGTTAAGTGAGTTGTTACATATTGGTGAGTAGATAAATCACTAGGGGTTAACAAACTAGTAGAAAAATTTACTAACCCTAAGTGAAGGAAGAGTTAAGTGACTTGTCGCATATTGGTATGTAGATAAATCACTAAGGGTTAATAAACTCAGATCTAAGTCAGTCGTTTTACTTGCAGCTATTGAATTCAGCAATTGGGGCTAATAGAAACTTCACTTACCACTAACAAAAAAAGCTAAGTAGACACTTCACTTGGGATGGTTTTCTGAGTGTGCAATCTACAATCTAAAGTCAATTAAATCTGTATTTGAGTTGCTATATGTAATATATTAAATCAGTCTAGCAAAATAAGTTGAAGTAAAGTGTATATGTACTGTGCTTTGAGCGTTTAAATTTCTAAAGTAAAGCTCAGTGAAGTGCTCTAACAACTCCCAGGCCAGTTTACTGTTAACAGATATAAAAGCTCTGCATTAAAAACCTTGATTGAGAATATAAGCTAAGAAGTTGAATGTTCGTGGAATGGAATTAAAACCCAACTATTTTAAAGTCATTGCCTATAAAGGATAATTCAAGGGTACTTCAAAAGGTAACATAGGCGCTGATTTAAGAGATTGGTTGGGTTATAAACAAAATAAAAATTACATAGCCACACAAACCAAAAATTTTCTGACCTGGGGTTGAGACTATGTTGATTATATGTTTTTTGGTTCGATGAAACCGAATCCCAAGTTCATTTTACCCCATCACGTCAGGTTTTCGACGTAACCCTAAAAAGTCTTCACACACCCTAAAATAAAAAGTAATGATAGCTTGAGTGCCGGACTTATATATTTGTATATATATGTTTTTTGGATCGCTGAAGCCGAATTCGAAGTATATTTTACCCCATACCGACAGGTTTGCAACATAACCTCAAGAAATCTAGGAGCCTCGTACCCAAAAACATTTTTTGGTCTGAGGGTCTGACCATGTTTATTTTATGTTGCCGCTGCGCTATCGCTGAAACTGTATCGGTAGCCTATTTCACCCCAGTCAGGTTGTAGACACAACTTGGATAATTTTGTAACCAAATCCGAATTCAATTGTTGCATTGTTAAAATGAACTTCGGATTCGGTTTCAGCGACCCAAAAAACATATAATCAACATGTCTCACCCCCAGGTCAGATTTTTTTGTGACTGTGTTATTGTTTTTTATCTTTTTTAGTATTTTTTCTTAAAATTTGTTTAATTTTCCTTAAAATAGTTTTTTTTATTTTTTGGTCGCAAAAGGCTTTCTTAATGCACCTTTCCGCTTTTTTTTCATTTATCTCTTATGTATTTTTATTTTTTTTGCTTTTTTGAAGAAAGTGACGGAGAGGCAAAGTATGTTTCTTAATAAAACAGGCACAAGCTGGAGCTCTCATAAATAAAATAAAAAATATGGGTGTAACTGTTTAGGGGTGAATGGATTTTTTACTTTGTCGTTAGTGTTGGAAAAAGTATGTTTTTTAAAACAGCGAGAATAAATTGAAGCTCTCCTCAATCCAATAAAAAGAATGAGGAAAATCGAGGTCAGTCAAGCCACTCCCCCCCCCTCCGAAAGATATTCGAGTTTTGCTATGCTTATATTTTCGAACCAATTTTGAACTAATTTAGAACTACTTTTTAAAATTTTGAACCACACTTCTTCCTGGTTTTTTTTTATATTCAAAATGAGGTGTGCAGCCGGACGTCAAGCCACACCCACCCCTAAAAAATTGGTACTTTGATATGCTTATAATTTTGAACTAATTTTGTAGAACTTTTAAAAAATAACCACCCTAATTTCTATGATTTTCTATTTTTGATCAAAATGGGCGCTTTAGCCAACTGAAAACCACGACTAGAAACCACGTAATAAAAACTATTTCCATGTTTGTTGGACTTTTGGTACCTAATATGTGCATGTGTAAAGCACCTGATTTTTCCAATGGTGCTTCTTAGCTAATGCGGACTATATGAGCAAATTTTTCGAAATTCTTTTTCGTGATATTAGGAGTTCGAAATTAGTTCTTAATTTTGGGATAGTTGCTTTTCAGTTTTAAGTTTTTACGCTTTAAATGAGGCGGGTGTAGCTTGACGTCCGACTGCACCTCCCATTTTGAATATAAAAAAAACTGAAAGAAGTGTGGATCAAAATTTTTAAAAGTGGTTCAAAATTGGTTTAAAATTATAAGCATATCAAAACTCAAATATTTTTCAGGGGGGGGAGTGTAGCTTTCCTGACCTGAAAATCGTCAGAACCATTTGGGAGTCAACACATTTGCTAGCATAAAATCATTAGTAAATCCCTAGATTCAACCTAACTTTAAAATTATTAATTTAAAATATTTTTTTTTTAATATTATTAATTTTTATTTTTAAGAGACAGTGTGGAATATATACATTTTTTTTATATCTAAATCTGAGTATTATAACCTAGAACCATTGTTTACTATACATGAAAGTTACACTCCCTTATGGGCGTATTCTCAAAAATATGTCGGGGATTCGAGAGGGAGGACAGATGGTGTATTCAAAAACTTGCCGCCGTGCACCCATTAAGCGCTGCCATACCCAACAGTTTTTTTTAAATAGTAATCCCTGCTTGTAATACCTTGTTCAAAAGGGTTTTGCATCTGCTTTACAACAGAGTAGTTTTTTATTTAATTTACTAGGATATCTTTCGGTCTTTCCTTAGTCAACGATATATAGTTATAGGAAAGGCTTTGTGATCGAGCTTCATCAAATTATGTACCTCTTTAAAAAGCATACAGGTAACTACTTAAATTGTGAACGGGTGGTCCAGTGACACACTAATGATTTGGAAGCTAGTTTTAATAGCTCAGGAGATTTCAAAGAGAAACAGAAATTTTATAAATCAGCCTTATATGGTTTCAGGGGCATCTGCATCCCTCCCTTTATCTCTTATTGCTAAGCGTTTAATATACAGGGTGGGCAACAAAAAATTAAACTTTTTCAATTTTTGTGAGCGAATGTCAAATTTCTTAAAAGTTCAAGATAGCGGACATCTTTAAAAATAGCAGTTTTTCACCCCCCTCTGAATATTTTTGTGTGCCACTGGCACATGAATAATTTTTTTTCTGAAAGATGCATTTTTCTCGAATACAAAAATGTATCACCTGCAAAAATCGGTAAATTTCTGCCATATTTTGCTAGGTTTTGTTTACATTGTAAAATGAAGTCTTTACTTTGGCTATAATTTGACAGAGAATAAACCGATTTTAATGAACTCAAGCATTTAAAAGAGTTCCTATATTTTTTGAAACAATACAACGTAAAACCGCGCTTTCCTAAAATTTACGATGACAAATCAGTATCAGTAATGGGCAAACATTTTAAAATGACGTAACTATGTAGGAGCAAAATAGAAGTTGGTAAAAACGTACTGGCATAAAATAGTGTACGGCCATTTCAAGCAGTTTATGATTAAAATTATGACTATATTTTTTAATAAATAATTTCCTAAAACCATAGGTGATGCAATAAAATACTTGAAAATAATAAGTTGTAACCAGAGCTTATAGGGTGAACCTTTAAACATTGGGTTGGACGGAACAAGAAAAATCAAAACTTAATTTTAGTAAATTCTTACTTTTATATATTTCAATTTTTTAGAAGAATGCTTTATCATAGTTTTTCCAAACTAATCAAAAGGCAAGGCAAAGGCAAATTAAAGGAGAAAGCATGTTCTTAACATTCAGGTTAAAAATTATTGTGAACCATGAACCAGTAGAGCTTTTCTTTTGGGTTGGACGGGACAAAAAATACAATAATTGAAAAAATATTATTTGCTTGAGGTCCAAAACTGTTTGTGTATTTCGACTTTTTTACATGCCAAGAAAAAGTTTTATAGTGGTTTTATGATTTGGAGTTACTTTAAGATTTTTAACAAAAACCAGTAGATTATTAAAGCGTTTTTCTTTATCTTTATTAAAATTACATTTGCTTGAAATGGCTCTGTAACACATTGCCGCTAGATGGCGCTGTGGTGTGACGGATATCGTTTCATTTGTTAGTCTGACAGTCCTGACAGCGCCTTCTGTATTTTAGGTACAGAGGGCGCTGTTCTCGCCTACAGTCGGCCAATTGAAATTAGGTAGTACCTATCTAAGGGCCGTACCCTTAAAAGGAGATAACCCAAGAGCTTTTCCGCATCTTATTTGTCGGCTATGTAGTGTCATCTAGCGGCAATATATTACACAGGTTTTCCTGTTCAGCTGTTGCCGGCCGTATACTGTGTCGCCATCTAGCAGAAATATTTTACACTATTTTACGTTTGTACGGTTTTGCCCTTGTAACGTTTTAGGCCAGTCCATTATGATCTATTTTGCTTTTGTGATAGTACAGTTTTGCGTATTTATTTTTTTTACGTAGTACTGTTATGCACCTGTACTTTATTATAATTTTCGTTTTTTGTAATGCACTTTTTGATAAATTATACGCACCCATTTAAAAAGCTAATACTTTAGGCATTAAAAATTCAACTTCAAATTTGTCATTTTGTTAAATTTCAGGACGTTGATTTTCTTAGTAAAAATAGGACCTAATTTAATTGTTTTTATCGTTTTTATTTCACCACCGATTTTTACAAGTGACACATTTTTATGTTTGTAGTGGATGAAGCTTTAAAAAAAATAGGTTTTGAGCCAGTGGCGCACAGAAAAAGTTTCATAGGGATGAAAAACCGCAACTTTTTAAAATTTTCCACCATCTTGGATTTTTACAAAACGTCATTTTTAAAAGGTGTTCTAAAAAATATGAAGTAGGTTCTTTCCAGAAATGTAAATTTTTTCTTTGGTTCCAAAATTATAGGCAATCCAAATGGTCTTATTTTTTACGGCCCACCCTATATAGTCCAATGTTACTTACTTGTGTTTTCATGAAAGGATTTTTGAAATAATAAACAAAGCGTTAAGTTTCAATTTTAAAAACTAGAGATAAATTATCTTTTCAACACCACTATCTTTTTCCAGGATCAATTTTCCAGTGGCGCACCTAGGGGGGGTTAGGGTTAAACTTCCCTAGAAGCCTGGTTATATACAATTGGTACAAATAAATAACAGCAGAAGTAAAATATATAGGCTTGCGGCGCTATAACTTCTTTCATTTTTACGATTTCGTTCGTTCATGACCGCTATGAAAATGATTGATGTTTTTATTTGTTTTTAATTTGGATCACCATCAAAATCGTCTCTTTGATGCAATTTTATCAAAACATTTTGCGTGCGATTTGGCGGCGCATTTTAGCATTTTTAGAAACAAATTAGGGATAAATAAACAACTCAAATTCCCAAAACCCCATCAATATTTACGGTTTTAGTTTAATTTTAAGTCAAAAACTGCATTTTAAGTGTTATTTTCCCACAAAATTTTGCCTGCGCCGCATTGAACCATAATTTTGATATCAAATTTTTGGCAAATAAACAATTTTAAATTTGGTTAACACCCCCATCGCTCTACATTTGAGCCCAAGTCCGCGCTTCTAAGCACCTGTTTCCTATCATTTATGGTCACATTTTTACTTCAAATTATTTTTTTTTATCCTTAACTCTTCTTCCCCCCCCCCCCCCCCCGAAGCCAATTCCTGGGTTCCCCACTGAATTTCCATTTCAATTTACAAGGGAAACATCGGCGTCGTTATTGTGGTTTAACTTGCCAATCGTGAGAAAGCCTTTAAACTTTAAAAAATTAAGATAAAATTTAGGAACAAACTAAAACTTTCACTAAACTGAATAAATATAAAAAACCTGTCATTTCTCATTGGCGTACATAGAAATTATTACTAGAGGGGAAGGGCTTGAGTAACAGCATATTCTCACTCAGATTTTATTCCTAACTAGCTTCACCCACGATTTTCCCCTTCCTTCTCGTTTTCCTTGCTTTAAATGATCATAACTTTTGTTTCCATTAACCGATTTTGTTGAAATAAAGCCTGTGTCCTGCCCAGTACACAAAGGAATCCGTTTTTTTATGATGCTGGAAGAAACAAACAAATAGACAAACAGACATACAAAAATTCTGTACCTATATGGTGTGGTTAGAGGCCAAGACAAAGAATTAAGAAAATATATTCAATGCACAGATTACATGTATAGATTTTCGGGAAAAATCCAGTCTCAGTCGATATTCAATCGCTGAGGGGAGGGCTTTTGCTTCTACGTACGCCACTGCATTTTTTTCAACAGCTTTGGGGGGCGAAAGACGGCTACTTATAGATGTAATATACTCCTGCAGGTTCACTGGTCCTGGTAAGCTGCACGAAAAATAAATTCGGAATTTTTCTACACATATGTAACCGGATGTATACATTTTATTTTATAATTTACTCAGATTTGTGTATATTTTATACACAATTGTGTAATAAGTTTAAACAACTTTTAGTTATATAAAATTACACAGGTATTTTTTTTCATGTGGCACGAGAGTTTTTAACCTATAAATTGGACCTTAGTACTTCAAAACCAGGTCACAGAACAACTTGTATTTAATTTGAATTAAATTACTATTGTTATATTATTTTTTAAAAAAATATTTTAACGCCTATCTGTGGAAAGAATCTTTAGTATTCAATACATCTATATGTCTATACCTATTCGAAACTGCATGGTTAACTGGTGATTAGCACCCTGACAAAAGCTGAACGGAGCCCAGTAAAGAGAAATTAACAAAATAGTACTTAAGTACTGGTTTTCCAAGCTCCCAATAACGGCAAAGTACTAAGTAGGAAGTACTTATTTAGTATGGATTTGGAACAACGGCCGGTAACAAGCCAGCAGGTATATTTTTAGTACAAAAAAACTGTACTGTTGCTTTAATATTTTCCTTGTACCTTTTTAATATTCTGAATGCAGACAAAACTAAAAAAAATGTATTTTTCTCTAGAACAAAAAGAAGTACCCAATCTCGGGAGTTAGTCTTGATCCCAAACTATCCTGGGACAGTCATACTGAACAACTTGCAAAGCAGTTGTGTTCTGGTGTGTACATAATTTTCAGTCTGTCTAAAAAGCTGTCAAAAAAGGTACTTCTTAACGTATTCCATGCATATGTACAGCAATTTTAGCCTCGGGACATATCCAGTGACAGAATCTTCCAGCTCCAACGCAGAGGTGTAAGAATTAAGGAAGGAAAGGGGTACAGGGATGTTTGTAGAGAAAGTTTCAGTGGATTGGGTTTATTAACTTTTCCATAGTTATATATTTTACATGCTCTAAATTATGTTATTACAAATAGGGCAGAATATATAACACATACAGATATACATAATCGAATCACAAGAAATGCCAATAACTTACAATTAGATTACCATAGGCTTGAGAAAACCAAAACTGGAATTTCGTACTACGGTCCTAAAATTTTTAACAAATTACCCTCTAAAATAAGGGATGTGCCACCTAAGGCTGCCAAAACACAAATAAAAAAATATCTTAAATCAAAGGCTTTCTATTCATTGGAGGAGATTCTTAACAACAATTTTAATGACATGTCTTTAGATTGCTCAACTACTCACAGTATTGCAACAGATCCAAAATATTACTTTTGTATCTACGTTTGTATTTTTCCTTATATATACTATTTTATCTAAATTTTGTTAAATGTTTTAACCTTTTTTATGAATTTAAAAGTACCTTTTTAAATTTTTAAGGCTTTGTATAATTGACGAGTAAAAAAAATATTTGTATTTTAGTAGCATGAATAAACTACTTACTCTACTACTCTAATAATGGTAAAAACATAACGGAAAAGTACTAACTAAGAAGTAGTTCCGAACAATCTCAGGGACATCCTCAGAATGACCAATTTGGGACGTCCGAATCATCACAGGGATGTCCTAGATGTCCCACAGAAGTCCCATTTACGTCAAATTCCAACCTGCATAACTTCAAAAGAGGATAATGATTCTCCGATGTATCACCAACATGTTCCTAAACTTCATGTTATTGTTTAAAAGTTCCTCACTTTCTATATAAATAATAATAATAATATTTTATATCTAAACATTAGAAATGAGTGTCCATAAAAAAAATTAATTGTCCGCTGGCTATTCATTTCCAACATAGCTTTATACCGGTTTTCCGGGCTTCGTTATTATTGTTTGAAAGTTGTTACTAAAGTGCGACCGTGCGCCAATTTTTGTATTCAGTCCACTCCAAATTTTACTGCATCACTATTTAAAATCTACGAGTACCTGACTCTGGCTTACATGTTTGCTACTATTAATTATATACTTATTCTTTAGTACTCAAGTTTATATACATAGTTTTTAGGATCTATCATTATTTTGGAAAACCTATTGAAAAGGGTCGTCCATTTTCTCAAAGAGACTTGAATTTAACATTTATTTTTTAAGTATGCCAATTACTTCTTTCAAAAGAATATTTATTTAAACTGATTTAAATAAATAAAATATTTAAATAAAGTATTGCAAAAAAAATTAATTGACTGATTTATTTAACTTAAGTAAATATGTCGTTTTCGCTTAAGTAAATATAGTTTTGCTTTAAAAAAATAATATTATTTGAAGGAAATAAGGTTTAGTTGAACCAAATAAAATTTATTTAATTATTTTCAAATAAATTGATTTACTTGATTCAAGTAATCATTTTGGTCTGTGTATTTTTACATCTAGATATTTATTAATTTTTTGCTTTTACTAAAATAATTTTAAATCACTGGATATACTTACAGAATGTTTTTTTACCATTAACTCTGGCTGCACTGAATTTTTTTAGTGAAAACAAAGTACCAATATGTTGCTTTTTTTGGCACTTTTTTATAATGGATAAACTGTACCATACAAAAATAATAAAAAAGTACCAGCAGATAGATGTTTGCAACTACAAGCACTTGTAGTGAATGAAGGTTGACCAAATGGGTAAACGATGAGTAAGAGGATGCAGAAAAAGGATTTCCGAGTTTTACTGAGAAAAATCAGTAAAAATTATTATTATTCCAAAACAATTTGAGCGAACCATAAATAGCCCAAGAGCCTTAGCTGTCAAAACAGGCTATAGGGTTATTTTTCCGGATGAAACTGGAGTTTTGACAAATGTTAGTTTTCTTCTTTAGTAGTTTGTGGTTTCCCTCTAAGGAACGCGTGCTTCTTCTGCCATCTTAAATTTAAGATATCCGAAAGGGATTAATATTCAACTTTCTTTTAAGACAATTATCATTACTTTGTATTTTTAACGTTTGTGTACCGAAAAAAAAAACTTATTTTCCTGAAATCATTTTTACTTGTCTTTTGAAGTTTAGGTGTTCAGTGGTTCCAGAGTAATATTTGAAAAACCGCAAAATTGGATTACTCATAACTCCTCGTGGACAGAAAAATTTCACTTTTTCTAGTGGTTCCGACTGAAAGTCCACGGTACAGTCCACGGTACAGTCCACGGTACGGTATATAGGGTGGTTTAAAGATGGTCGACACGCAATTTACTAAATTTAACTTGGGGGGGTAAATTTTTTATATGAAAGTAACTCTTCTGGGGTTAACACATATAGCGATTCAAAGGTAATTTTATACCGTAAAAAAGTGCATATATACATCGGTTCTTTTCACAGAGTTTCACAAAAAACTAAGGTCTGACAAGAATATGTGTCGAAGTTTTCGAAGAAATTCATAAAAGTAATTTTTGAGGCTTTTTCGCGAACATTTTTGTTTTTTTTTAAGAAAAACTATAACTTCTGTAAAAAAAATATCTTGCAATTTTTTTTAGAGTACAAATATACCTTTAAATTGCTCTATCTCTTAAACCCATAGAGGTTGTTTTTGTATGAAAAATGCACCCCCAACATAAATTTCGTAAATCGCGAGTCGGTCATCCTTAAACTGCCATATTTAGCGTACCGTCGACTTTTAGTTGGAACCACTAATTTATTTTATTCAACATGACATCGCCTTTTGAATTTTATACTTTTTTAGGGATGATGAATTTCGCGTAAAATTTAAATTTTTCTGTGTATAGGGTACACATTTTGCGGTTTTCTAAGTATTAAACTAACTAAACCTAACACAGAATTAGTGCCCATTCTAAAAGCATCTCAAAAGTGCGCATCTTTTTGTATATAGAGTTTATTTATTAAATACACAGTTTCATGAAAAACCTCAAAATATACCTATGTAAGGAAAGTAATGATTAGAAAACCAAAAATGTAGTACACAAATGTCAAAAATATAGAATATTGTTTATTATTTCAAAAAACCGCTATATATATCACAAATATAACAAAATTTGTTTAAGAAAAATCGGTTTATCACAAAAGAAAGTTGTGATTTTTTGAATAAAACCCCTTTTTCGGCCATTTTTATTGCAAGATGGCTGAGGAAGCAAGCGTCCCTCAGAGGGAAACTTTTTTCTACAAACTACTATCGGGGTAAACTAACATTTCTCAAAAATCCAGCTTCATCCGAAAAAATTTCCCTAAATTGCGTCACTATTTCCGGTCACCTGAAAGGTTTTTATGATTTATGTCAATGGTCAACACTATACGGAGATCTTGACACCTCATTTTATAGTTTTTTATTTATACATTCTGACATCGTTCGAATCTCACACCCGCTCCATACCTATGCCCAACCTAATTCAAAAATCGCATCACGTGCAAAACAACGTGAGATAATTAAAGCACCTAATTCGGCCGTTAATTACGCGGACGACTGTACAGCTTTAGTACCAGTTAAAAAAAAGTAAAAATCTAAGTGAAAAATGTCAAGAATTGTTAGAAGATATCCAAAGATGGTTAAGGGAAAATCAACTTTTATTAAATGTTAATAAAACAAATATAATATTGTTTACTAATATCGGTAATACTACAGATCAAGTTAATTTCGAAAATGAGGAGATTAAAATAGTTCAAAACATAAAACTCTTAGGAATTACAATAGATTCGCAGCTAAACTATAGCGAACATATTCAAAAACTATGTGGTAAACTAAGTTCAGTGACTTACGCCATGAGAACCATATTTAAGCACTTGAAAGATACCAAAATTTTAACTACCATTTATTATGGTATGTTTTATTCGCATATTAAGTATGGAATTTTACTCTGGGGCAGCAGTAGTCAAGCTGAGAGCGTTTTTGTTCAACAAAAAAGAGTTTTAAGAATAATGTTTTCTTTAAGACTGCGTGAAACCTGCAGAGGCGTTTTTAAAAAGAATAAGTTGTTAACTCCACCAGCAATTTACATTTTTCACTGCATTCTCTATCTAAGAAAAAATCCCCAAAACTTTTTTAATTTAAAACCAAAACATAATTATCAGACGAAACATAAAGAAAACAATTATAATTTTCCCAAACATAGACTTCTATCTACTCAGAAAATGTATTTCTATAACGCAGTAAAATTTTATAACCAATTACCTGATAGTATTAAAGAGATTGAGAGCTTCAAACAATTTAAAAAAGAATGTTTTACTAGATTATGTCAAATCGAACCATACACTATCGCCGAATTTCTTAATTTTTAGTGTTTGTTTATACTTAAAGTTTCCTGTTTACTGTTGTTTTTAACCAACATCATGCCTCTGTGTAACATGTAAAATTATGTAATTATTTTATTCTTGTTTTTATTTTTATTTTACTCTCTAGTGTTTGTCTTTTACTTGGCTTGTAAAATTTTAGTTTTATATTATGGTTTTTGTTTCTTATTGACAAATTAACTAAGTAATTTTTTGATATTATGCAGCCTAAATATACTGCTACGTTGTCCTTTTTTTATCCATTAATTTAAGTTAAATCATGCAAGCAAACATGTACTTTGTCGATTACTTCAACACTCAATTATTTTAACTTAAATTTTAAATTAGCTAATTACCCAGCTGTTTTTTAACTTTTTGTGTTATGTGTTTTCAAGCCTTATTAATTATAGTAACTGTATTTTAGTATTTTTTGAGCATTTTCTAAATTAATAATTATCTATTTTTTATTTCATTAATTTAGGATAAGTATGACGAAACATGTATATGTACTCTACTGTATAAATACTTTGTAATAAATGAACTAACTAACTAACCAACTAACAACGGCAAATCTACTTCCCGTCACGTATATTTTTGAAGCAGGGTGGACACGCATAGGTGTGGACCCGGGTTACCCTTACCTAAACTTTTTCCAGAGTGTTTTCCTTTATTTTTCTTCTTTTTTGTTTTACTACTATAGCTTTAGTAAATTTAAAGCAAAAACCCGTTTTTTTATCTTTTAATACTTAAAAAGAAACTTTTCAACAAAGTAAAACAAACGAATAAAATTCCCTTTTTCAAGTGTAAACAAATTTTAAATTTCCAACTTTTTTTACGATTTTTATTCAGGATTGATCGTAAACCTTTCAGCATATAGATTTGACCCGAAATCCCAATTTTTTTCACAGAAAAAAATAAACGTACGAAAAAATTAACGGCCGTGGAAAAAATACTCACCAAGCATTTATTTTTAAACAGTCATTAAGAAGTACGATTTTGAGTAAATATGACCTAATTTTTGTTTATAGACTGTCAAGAGGTTGTTTTTAGATTTTTACGAATTTTTTTATGCGCAATATTACAGTATTAGCTCTCTCTTTCCAATCAACCTTTAGGAAAACTTTTTCCAATAAAGCTATATTTTTGTCAGATGTTTAGTTTATTCCCGCATGGTGGTCTGTAAAAATAAACTTTTTTTTAGAGGGACGCTTAAGTCCTCATTCATCTTGGATTAAAGATGACCATGCAACAGATTCAAAATATCAAAACAAAAAAATCAAAATCAAGCTGGTTTTTAAACCGATTTTTCTTAAATTTTTTATATATTTATATTGTACATATACTAGTCTAATAAAACTATTTTTGACGTTTGTATACCGATAAAAGAATTATTTTACGTTACCATTACATATAGATTTTATTTATTACTTTTTTTACCTGTTCTACGAAACGGTATATGTACAGGGTTCTTAAGCAAATCCTTAGGGGGCCAAGCAGCCGTGTATAAGACGCAGACAAACGGAAAAGCACATTAGGCAGAAAAGGATGGGCATGGGGCGATGTTGTCACTACATCTTACACGTAGTAAATCCATTCCAGGTTGTTGTTTTCTAATGTTTTCCATTTTCATACCTTTAGGACTGGAATAAAAATTGTTTTTGCTCGACTTTAGTACCAAACTGATGAAAGATATCGTAAAAAAAAATATATTTTTCGGCTTTTCATTTTGTAACCATTGTCCTTACGCACTGTTTACAGGCTGGGGACTGAGATACATGCAAATGCCTAACCTAAAGCATTCATACACGGCCGGAGAAATCGACTGAGATATTTCCGTAGAAACTTTATCAAGCAAATAGGACGGGTTGACGCCTTCGAACGTCCAAGCCGGGTTTTGCACTTTGATTCGAAATCAAAAACGGTGATTTTACCAATTTTTGACCCCCGGTTTGGCACGCCACTCCTATATATTACGTAACGATTTCAAGACCACTACCCCCCCCAAAAAAACTTTTCACTTATTTTCATTCCAAATTTTCTTTTCACACAAATGCAAACGCTGTCGAAAACCCCCCTCCCCCCTACGTAACGTTTTGTAACCCCCCTCCCACCTATGAGCATTACGTAATTTTTGCACGGCCCCTGCAGTCCCAGTGGAGGAGGGCGAGAAAATTGATATTTTTTCTTAAAAATTATACTCTTTAGACCTATTTCTTTGCGTTCCCGAAATTACGTAATTTTTGAAAAAAAATTGCAAGCGGCGCCATTTTTATTTCGTGCTTTGTTTTTGTAACATTTTTGCGTTCGGCTAACTTAATTGAAAAATTTTTGCCTGCGGCGCCCTTTATCTTCTCAATCGAAACCAAGATCCCCCGTTTTAGGAAAACTAATCCCGTCTCTGTTTCTAAATTTTTTCGAATAAAAGTAGAGTATGACCATGGGGGAAATAATTTTTTTCTACGGTATGACGAAAATTTCGAGAAAGTTGAAGAAAAAAATAAAAAAAGTGGCAGAGCTCAAGTTTTTCGTAAAAAAAAAAACGTTTTTTGTAAAGAAATAGAGCAAAATAAATCTTTTCACCCCTTTTTGGGTGTTACAAATATTGGCAGCCCCTTATTTTTCGCTTTTACCCTCCCACTAGTTTTAAAGAATTGGTTCGCTACATGTTTCGAGATCATGTCATAAAACACCTCGAAAATATCAAATGTAGTGTAGGGCCAGCTTTATTTAAAATCAATAATATCGCAAGCAAAAAGCTCTGCAGGAAAAACAGCGCCGTTTATTGATTTCTTTGGCTGCTAGTGCTAGCTGCATAGTTTGGCCGTTTCCGGATAGATGTCACTAGTAGAACAAAATGGAAAGAAATTTAATTAAAAGCGAAGATATTTCTTTCTAATGTTAACAACCTCACGAGTTTATTGCTCAGTATCGTAAATAATGGACCCTGCGCCTCCTTTAAGCAAGAAAAAGCTGTGGTTTGGACCTGAAAACATTTAATTTTTTCCTCGATCATCTCATGGTGTGGCCACCATCTAGCGGAATTTGCAGACATCTTGTCAACGGTTATTATTGCATCTATGATTTATGCTCACAATGAAAGAGTGGCGACAATTTTTTCTCATGAAAGCAGTCCGGAGATAATAACAAACTGGCACCATTGCTCAATATACCTGTTTCTTTTGTGCCAGCAGAACTTAAAATGTTACAAAAACAAAGCACGAAATAAAAATGGCGCCGCTTACAATTTTTTTTCAAAAATTACGTAATTTCGGGAACGCAAAGAAATAGGTCTAAAGAGTATAATTTTTAAAAAAAAAATATCAATTTTCTCCCCCTCCTCCACTGGGACTACAGGGGCCGTGCACAAATTACGTAATGGTCATATGGGGGAGGGGGGTTACAAAACGTTACGTAGGGGGGAGGGTGGTTTTCGACAGCGTTTGCATTTGTGCGAAACTAAGAAAATTTGGAATGAAAATAAGTGAAAAGTTTTTTTTTTGGGGGGGGGTAGTGTTCTTGAAATCGTTACGTAATGTTAGGGGAGTGGCGTGCCAAACCGTTACAAAACATTACATAGGGAGGGGGTCAAAAATTGGTAAAATCACCGTTACGTAATTTATGCACGGCCCCACATCTGACTGTTCCTCCTTTTTGATTTCGAATCAAAGTGCAAAACTCGGGTTGGATGTTCGAAGGCGTCAACCTGTCCTATTTGCTTGATAAAGTTTCTACGGAAATATCTCAGTCGATTTCTCCGGCCGTGTATGAACGCTTTAGGTTAGGCATTTGCATGTATCTCAGTCCTCAGCCTGTGCGTAAGGACAATGGTTACAAAATGAAAAGCCGAAAAATATTTTTTTTGACGATATCTTTCATCAGTTTGGTATTAAAGTCGAGCAAAAACAATTTTTATTCCAGTCCTAAAGGTATAAAAATGAAAAACATTAGAAAACAACAACCTGGAATGGATTTACTACATGTAAGATGTAGTGACAACATCGCCCCATGCCCATCTTTTTCTGCCTAATGTGCTTTTCCGTTTGTCTGCGTCTTATACACGGCTGCTTGGCCCCCTAAGGATTTGCTTAGGAACCCTGTATATAGAAAGAATATAGAAAAACGATCGATCGATCGAGAGTGAGAATGACACGTTTAATAGTGCTCCTGTTGTTTTTCGATTTTTTCGGAGTTTACTAGTCCCAAAATTCTGAATTTTGGTGCAGTTGTTTGGAGTTGAAGTTTCCATCCGTAGTAAACAGCGTGAGTCCATACAGAATTTTATATAATAGTTATACATGTTTTAAATGTTGAGACCTTAAACTTTCGATGCATACAGCCTATTTTCGCATGACACCGTTTTCATACACAAATTAGAAAACCACTAATATAAACATGAGCGGTAAGGCGGTGAAAAATTTATCGTCGAGCGAACTCTTAGAAATTATTAAGACTGCCAATACTGAGCAAACTAAAGAAATTAAAAGCGAACTTGATATCAAAATCGATAGCTTGATCAAAAAAGTTAGTGAGCAAGATACAAAAATTGCCAGCTTGGAAACCAAAATATTGTCACTTGAGAGAAAAATCCGGCGTAACAACATATCAGTATGGGGTCTAAAAGTTAACCAGAATAACGCCCTAACGAAAACTCTCAATAAGCTAAACACCATCTTACAAGTCAAAATAGTTGAAAATGATATCAACAACATAATTGTAAACAAAACAGAAAAGACGCCTATCGTCCTCGAATTCGTGTCCTATCTAAAAAAGCGTCAGCTTTTTACCGAGGTAGGAAAACTCAAAACACAGGTATTTCCATCTCTCACGATCTCTGTTACGAAGATTATCAAAATCAAAAAGTTTTGGTGAAGCACCTTCGCCAAGCTAACGAACAAAAACTGCCAGCAAAAATCAAAAACGGTTGCTTGGAAATAGGGAAAAACAAGCTCACTCTGAATGATCTACTGCAGCTGGAAAAATCTGCAAACAGTGAATCAGAGGAGTCTGATAACGAAATACAGCCTCCAGCAAACATTACTCAGAAGCTTCAGAAAGAAAAACATTCCAACTCTGGGAAACCAGCAAAGCGCAAACGGACAAGCTTTAATTATAGTCCAAAACAAACAAGAAGCACAACAACATAGTCAACTATACAGGAATAATCGCTTCCATAATTTTTAATCTTATTTAGATTAGTGGTTTAATATACTTTTGTATTTACTGATAAGATAATTTTTATTCTTCATTTTTTTTCTTTCTCTCTTTATCCTTTCATACTAGGTACCAAAAATTATTTTCTTTAAATTCTAAAGCTTGTAGGACTATTAAAATAGGTATTTTTCTCCTTTTTTTTTGATATATACTTGTCCAAATACAAATAAAAATTGTACTTTAAAATATTTTTATATTTCTCATCTTACAGAATGAAAGGAAACTTAAGAATTGGGATCAGTTAAGTTTGCCCCCCCCCCCAGATCGATTTTTTCAAAAATTTTTATGCCAAAATTTTGCACACATTTTGCACAATTTTGCACACCACAAATCAAATTTTGCACACCTTCATACGAGAAACTACAGCCCATTTTCTGTGGGGGGGGCAAACTTGACGTTGCCCCCCCCAGTCAATATTTTTCAAAAATTATGATGTCATTTGAAAGGTCTTATTTTGCACAATTTTGCACACCCATTTTAAAATTTTGCACACCTCCCTATAACCCACACGAGGGTTCTGAAAATATCAAGTTTGCCCCCCCCCCAGTCAATATTTTTCAAAAAGTTTGGTGTCGTTAGAAAGGTCTTATTTTGCACAATTTTGCACACCCATTTTAAAATTTTGCACACCTCCCTGTAACCCACACGAGGGTTCTGAAAATATCAAGTTTGCCCCCCCCCAGTCAATATTTTTCAAAAAGTTTGGTGCCGTTAGAAAGGTCTTATTTTGCACAATTTTGCACACCCATTTTAAAATTTTGCACACCTCCCTGTAACCCACAAGAAGGTTCTGAAAATATCAAGTTTGACACCCCCAGTCAACATTTTTAAAAAAATTTGGTGGCGTTAGAAAGGTCTTATTTTGCACAATTTTGCACACTCATTTTAAAATTTTGCACACCTCCCTGTAACCCACACGAGGGTTTTGAAAATATCAAGTTTACCCCCCCCCCAGTCAATATTTTTCAAAAAGTTTGGTGTCGTTAGAAAGGTCTTATTTTGCACAATTTTGCACACCCATTTTAAAATTTTGCGCACCTCCCTGTAACCCACACGAGGGTTCTGAAAATATCAAGTTTGCCCCCCCCCAGTCAATATTTTTCAAAAAGTTGGGTGCCGTTAGAAAGGTCTTATTTTGCACAATTTTGCACACCCATTTTAAAATTTTGCACACCTCCCTGTAACCCACAAGAGGGTTCTGAAAATATCAAGTTTGCCACCCCCAGTCAACATTTTTAAAAAAATTTGGTGACGTTAGAAAGGTCTTATTTTGCACACCCATTTTAAAATTTTGCACACCTCCCTGTAACCCACACGAGGGTTCTGAAAATATCAAGTTTGCGCCCCCAGTCAATATTTTTCACAAAGTTTGGTGTCGTTAGAAAGGTTTTATTTTGCACAATTTTGCACACCCATTTTAAAATTTTGCACACCTCCCTCTAACCCACACGAAGATTCTGAAAATATCAAGTTTGCCCCCCCCCACCGTCGATATTTTTCAAAAAATTTTGTGTCATTCGAAAAGTCTATTTTGCGCAATTTTGCACACCCTTCAGTACCCCACAAGAGCGCTCTCAAAAAAGTTTGCACCCCCCCCCAGTTAATATTTTTCAAAAAATTTATGTCATTCGAGAAGCCTAATTTTGCACAACTATTTTTAAATTTTGCACACTTCCCATGCCGTTTTCTTTTTGTGGCGTTTACGGTTAAACTTGGTCCTAAAATTTCCCAGAAGTATAAGCAAACGAAGGAGACCTCGATTGTGTAATATCTTTGAATATTGTTTAAATTTACAGATAATTGTTTATGTTTACATTTTTCTATAATCAAAAGTTTTTAATTTTTATGAATTTCCGGATTATACTTAAATTTTCATATCAAAAATGAACAGAAAAAATATATGTAGACAGCGCATCCTGTCATGTTCGATGCCTTGAGAATCGGAACCAGCCTATTTTGCCGGTTCAGAATGGTTGCGGTTCTCAAGGTATGGATTTTCACAGGATGAAACCCAATTCTTTACTGATTTGTTGTCTGTCTGTCTGTCCGTCGCCTCGATATGCGCCACTGTAACTCAAAAACTCCTGCACCGATCATAACGAAATTTTACACAACGATTACGTGTATTGACGCGCGGAGCCCTATTGTTTTTGAACTTTCCTCCATTTCTCCCTTCGGAACTACCCCCAAAATACCTCATCCCTAAAAAAATCTTAAGACGTATCTCTATCTTGTCGGCCAATTAACCAAGTACACTTTTAAATTTATGGCGAATGCATGACATCTCCAGCTGATCGAAATGACACGTTTTTGTTGATAGAGCAACGTCTTGGGTGAAAAATACGTAACGTCACGTTTTCTTACGTGTTATCCTGACACGTATTGCAGGACAGGGTACCTATTCTTCAGTTTCGAGAGAACACTCCTATAGGAATGCTCACATTAGTGATTTGGACCAATAGGATAGTTTGACTGCTTGCACTAGCCATCCGATATCAGTCGAGCACCGCCGGACATTACCGGGCTACCGCATATCAAGAGAACTCTCCTACAACTTACATCTGCTGGTTATGAGGAAGAGAGCGGGTTCTCCTGCGCGGGCGCCGTGGAGCTTTTCAGCTTATCGAACGTTTCGTAACCACATTGGGGCTTGCCTAATAGTTGAAATAAAGGATGTGATCGTTCCTACACGAAAGTTTGTCTAGAAACTGAAGAATGGGTATCCAGGGGTACTTTGATCAGCTGGAGCTGTCTCGCATTCCCCATATATTTAAAACTGTACATGGTTGATTGGTCCACTCGACAGAGATACGTCTTAGGATAGTGTTAACTTGGGATAATTGGCTTTATGTGTCTAATAAAATAAAAACGTTAATTTTAAGTTCCATAAAAGTCTTTGTCACGCAAGTTAGTCGAAAGTAAGTAAATCGTATTTGCGTGTTGTTGCACTTCTAATAGTAAACTTCGTTGATAGATAAAATAAACACTTTCTTTAAAAAAAAAACGACGCTTTGTTCTCTTTCAGATCTTTCTACTTTCCCGCACGCATATTTTACTTCAATAATAAACCAAAATAAAAGTTATATATTATATATATTATATACATATATATATATATATATATATATATATATATATTATACTTACGGGACCGTGGAGTTAATAGGAGTACGCCCTAATTCACTCCACGGTTCCGTAAGCTTGTTTTTATACAACCTACACTTTTCTAACCTGTATAGTTAACTTATAAAAAAAAACAGAATTTTTTTCACGCCCAGACGTTTTCGTGCTTCTCGTCCATTAAATTCATTTCTTCCACAAATACACACTGCAAAGTGTAAAGACAAGATGACCAAGGTCCAAGAAACGTCAAAATTTGGTGCAGAACACCAAAAAATTTAGGTAGGTCCATTTGGGGAGTGAAGGACGAGGAAACTGTCACTTTCTATGAAGCTCTTACCGAAAATGACTAAGAACGCCTATAACGCCGCATTTCTATCTTTCTCTTTTACATGTCAAGAATACCAAAGGCTTATCAAATTTCTAGAGGGCTGCACTTACCCATTTTGGGGCAAGTTTCACCCGAGGTCGAACGCGCCTCCGATTTCATGGGTGCGTCCGAAAATTTTCATCTGGATAATGGTGGGATCACACCTTGCTATTTGCGGACAGCGGCTACGGTGATGACGCCCACCTTGATTTTGCAGTTCACACCACGCGTTTGGCGTCTTGGTGTGTCATTAACTAGGTTTACATCAAAAAATTCCGTCCGTCAATAATTATAATTAGAAGAAGTCGTTTATTTATTTCTACACATGAACATAGACATTTTGTTTTTGTATTTCATGCACTTAAAATGGCAAATAAGAAAAAAATTATTATTCCTTTTATAGATCGAAAAAAAAATCAAATCGAATTCAAAATATATGTCATGTAAATTTGACTTAATTCTCAACCCAAAGACGGAAACAACGCCTGCTGCAAATGGGATGACACCAATAGGTAGAAAGTTAAAGTTCCATTCACACTTAAGGTCTTTGTTTAATTGGTCGGTGTTTTTGTCTCTTTCCTTATTATTATTGTTCCTTCTGCGACTGCGCAGTTCCATAACAGAGTTCGGAATTTCCGGAGGAATTACTTTATGGTTATCGTTATTTTATTTTTTTCGTAATATTTTTGGAAAATTGATTGATAAGGTACGTATCATCGACTAAAAAAAGTAAAAAGTAAGTAAGAACGTTAGGTTATATTTACCGATAACCACAAAGTAATTGCGTAAACTGAGAGGTAGTGCACTTATTACGTAACCCTTATTTTGCCCAATTTTGACCCCAACCCGCGACCCCCTATATAACGCTTTGTAACGTTTGGGACTACTACAGTCTAAAATAACAAAACGTTTTGCTGCCAGAGACCCCCTCTTTTTTTTCTTTTCCACTCGAAAAATCCAAAAAGTTGTTTTATTTCACAATAATAATTTAAAAATTGCGTTACGTAACGGAACCGCGAAACCCCGCTCACCCCTACATAACCCCTATAAGCGTTACGCCTAGTTGCCACCTATGCGTGCTCACCCTGACATTAAAAACGCATCACGCGACACTTTTAAAAAATCGGCAAATGCATGGCTGATCACGTGATGCATTTTTAGAGTCAGGGTGGGCACGCATAGGTGAGAACCAGGCGTTACGTAATGTTATGTATTTTAAATAGAGGCGTTCGCATTGACTTTCCTGCCGAAATGGAACGCCACCATTTAAAATACACGTTGCAAACTTCGGAAATTTCACCCGAAGTCATTCTGAATCATGAACACAAATAAAACTAGGCATTGCTAAGCGACATTTCAATATATTACATAAAAGGCCTTCGCGCGTGGTAGGTGTAGGTACGCACGCATTCCTCTTTACGGCACGTAAAACCTCCCGCCTCCCGCGGATACCTGTCCCGAATTCAGATATAGGTGCATATACCTACCTACTAGTTTCTGGAGCTGTTTTCTTTTTGTAGCGGTTACGGTTAACCTTGGTCCTAAAATTTCCCAGAAGTATAAGCAAAATAAGGAGACCTCGATTGTGTAATATCTTCGAATATTGTTTAAATTTACATATAATTGCTTATGCTTACATATATGTGTCTATAATCAAAAGTTTTTAATTTTTATGAATTTCCGGATTATACTTAATTTTTCACATGCTATGACATCATCTAACAAATGGACGTAGATAGCACATCCTGTGAAGATCCATACTTTGAGAACCGCAACCATTCTGAACCGCCAAAATAGGCTGGTTCCGATTCTCAAGGCATCGAACATGACAGGATGCGCTGTCTACATCGATTTTTTCTGTTCATTTTTGATATGAAAATTTAAGTATAATCCGGAAATTCATAAAAATTAAAAACTTTTGATTATATACAAATGTAAACATAAACAATTATCTGTAAATTTAAACAATATTCAAAGATATTACACAATCGAGGTCTCCTTCGTTTGCTTATACTTCTGGGAAATTTTAGGACCAAGTTTAACCGTAAACGCCACAAAAAGAAAACGGCATGGGAAGTGTGCAAAATTTAAAAATAGTTGTGCAAAATTACGCTTCTCGAATGACATAAATTTTTTGAAAAATATTAACTGGGGGGGGGGCAAACTTTTTTGAGAACGCTCTTGTGGGGTACTGAAGGGTGTGCAAAATTGCGCAAAATAGACTTTTCGAATGACACAAAATTTTTTCAAAAATATCGACGGTGGGGGGGGCAAACTTCATATTTTCAGAATCTTCGTGTGGGTTAGAGGGAGGTGTGAAAAATTTTAAAATGGGTGTGCAAAATGATGCAAAATTAGACCTTTCTAATGACTCCAAAATTTTTAAAAAATATTGACTGGGGGGCAAACTTGATATTTTCAGAACCCTCGTGTAGGTTACAGGGAGGTGTGCAAAATTTTAAAATGGGTGTGCAAAATTGTGCAAAATAAGACCTTTCTAACGACACCAAACTTTTTGAAAAATATTGACTGGGGGGAGCAAACTTGATATTTTCAAAACCCTCGTGTGGGTTACAGGGAGGTGTGCAAAATTTTAAAATGGGTGTGCAAAATTGTGCAAAATAAGACCTTTCTAACGACACCAAACTTTTTGAAAAATATTGACTGGGGGGGCAAACTTGATATTTTCAGAACCCTCGTGTGGGTTACAGGGAGGTGTGCAAAATTTTAAAATGGGTGTGCAGAATTGTGCAAAATAAGACCTTTCTAACGACACCAAACTTTTTGAAAAATATTGACTGGGGGGGGGCAAACTTGATATTTTCAGAACCCTCGTGTGGGTTACAGGGAGGTGTGCAAAATTTTAAAATGGGTGTGCAAAATTGTGCAAAATAAGACCTTTCAAATGACATCATAATTTTTGAAAAATATTGACTAGGGGGGGCAACGTCAAGTTTGCCCCCCCCCCACAGAAAATGGGCTGTAGTTTCTCGTAGGACGGTGTGCAAAATTTGATTTGTGGTGTGCAAAATTGTGCAAAATGTGTGCAAAATTTTGGCATAAAAATTTTTGAGAAAATCGATCTGGGGGGGGGCAAACTTAACTGAGCCTAAGAATTGGCCATTTGAATGTAAGATCTATTTTTACAGGTCATAATACTTTAGAGAGAATAATCGAACAACAAAAAATGGCAGGGGTGGAGGAGTTTGTATCTGTGTAAATAAAAAATTAAAAGCTAAGGCAATCGACATAAACTACGATAATTATAATATTGAGCAGTTGTGGATAACTGTCACAATAAATCAAAAGAAAATCGCTTTTGCAGTTTTTTATAGGACCCCTAAACTTAATATACATACCTTTCTGGATCAATTTGAATCAGTTATTGCTTTTGTTCTACCTACTGTCGACTACGTTATTTGTGCCGGAGATATAAACGTTGATATGTTCAACCTAAACAACCCCGTAAAATTCGTGGAGGATCATGAAAATCTCGAAGTGTGACTTCTAGATGATAACATTACTTCCCTTAGCAAGGGAAGTTAAAAAGGCAACTAAAATTTGATGCTACGCTTAATATAGCGGTGAATTTGTCTTATACAACCCCCATCTATTTTCACCCAAAATTATTTTCTATATATAGAGCTACACTGATACCGTGCATCCATTTTAACGTTAGATTAACTTTCCCACAAAGACGCCTCAATGCAGAAAAAAAACTAAAAAAATTAAAACTCTATAGAAAGTATTGAAAGACTTTTCATTGAACCGCTTTTTAACATAACTCTTTTGCGTTCACTTATTTTGACACTAATTTGTTGACTGTGTTAAATTTTTTATCCTCCTCTCCAACAACAAAGGCTACAAATAGAAGCTTATGGGCGGGCACAGCTCCTTTAAAAAGGAGTACGACAAATGAAAATTTGTAGGATAATTAGAACATAATGGAGGGAACTTAAGTATATACATTAGACAAGGGTTCTTACGTGGACACGTCCATGAACACCATGCACACGTTTCAAAAATGACCAACAAATCATTGGCAGCAACTGGATGTATACTGCAATACTAAACCCCGGAACCACTTCTAGGTACCACCAGGTGATACATGCAAAGTTGACTTAATAACTGGGCCAACGGTTCTGGAGAAGAGAAACCAGGTGACAAAAGACTATGACAGGAATCATAACAGATTACAACCGACTCAGGAAGCACTTGATCCAAATCGCGATCGAAAAAAAGTTCCGAGCCTGCAGGAGGGCGGGGAAGACATTTCGAGACGTCATAGCGGACTCTGAGACATACCAAAGAACACGACAGTAATCCAATTTCCAAACCTGGACGCAGAGGACTTCCAATGCTCAAATGGGACAAAATACGAGTCTTTACAAAAAGACACAAGATATGAGATATATTACGTATTTACACTCCTCAAAACAATTTTACAATTTACAGCTGTTTCTTCCTTCTAAAAATGTAAATCTTTTTTTTTCAATAAATGCCTACTTTTAAAAAAATTGTTTTTGAATTGATAATAGATTTCCTACTTATAAAATTTATAATAAAATCACACAATAATAACAGACTGCGATCTTAAAACTACATTAAAACAAATATTTACACACCTATTTAAAATTACATGAGAAAAAATAAAGAGAACCGAAGAGTATGCTGAGAGCAAACTAGAGTTTCGAACTTCTATTGTCTTTATTTTTTACTTTTTCACAACGTTTCGAATGCTTATGTATCTGCAATCGTCATCAGGTGAATACTAACAAAAACTAAGACGACCTAATCTTATATATCGTCGCTGAAAAAGCAAAGGGGCGAAAGCGAAAAGTTGTTAATTTTACAGGAAAGCGTTGTGAATAAAATATGTCGTATTTGAAACAGAATCATTTAAAAATAAGTTTAAGAATTATCTTGCTATATTATACTAGCATGTATTCAGTAAACTATAAAGCTAACCTGTGTTTAGTGAACCATGAAGTTTACACATGGTTGGCTCCGCCCTTTCACAGTTGAAATCTGTTACCTACGAAAAGTATGGGTTTCCAAATATTCTCTGTTGAGAAAATCATTCTGGTGCCTCTCTATGAATGCTGTTTCTTTAAACTTGACTTGAAGACTTGAATAAATTTTCCTCCTTGGCGACGATCCTTACCTCTTTCCATTCCATATGATGTTGATTTTCTCAGCAATGTTCAGCTATTTTTGATCCAGTTGTCGAGTTTTACGTTTATGTTCTGTAAGGCGAACTTCCATGAGTCGGCTGGTTTCTACGATGTAGATATCCACACATTCACATGGTATATGGTAGATGCAGTTCTCGGTGTTGTGGAGATATGATTAATTTTAACTTCTTATTGAAAATAACTCTGTGTTTCGGACTTCCATTATCTATATTTTATTTATACACGACGTTTTGATCAGTACAATTTCTGGTCGTCTTCAGGTGCAACAGCTTGCACCTGAAGATGATCAGAAATGCGTGCCCACCTTGAGTCAAAAATCGTATCACGTGACTTGACAATGGAAGTCCGAAACACAGAGTTAATTTCAAACACATCATTGACTTCTTATTGTTGTGGTCGTTTTGAAGACAGTCCGAAGATG
The DNA here is from genome assembly GCA_963921995.1 of Oxystoma pomonae. NCBI lineage: Eukaryota > Metazoa > Arthropoda > Insecta > Coleoptera > Brentidae > Oxystoma > Oxystoma pomonae. The sequence continues at coordinate 44,511,324 of OY998170.1, forward strand.
GAGTTGGTTGCCTGTTCATCTTTTCCTTTCCTTTCCTTTATCCTTTCAGTATTTACGTTTGTCGTCCCTTGTGTTGCACAGTGGGGTATTTGATACCAATTGTCGATTAAATTGTTTAGGGCTACGTAAATTAAAAATAAATTAAAATGTTGCAAATTAAATTGTCAAAATGTTTTTTTTACAGTTTTAGTGATATGAGAAAAATTTAATATTAAGATTTATAATTCATTGTATGTCCTTTAGGGAATTAAAAGGTACTTTTCAGAGGTTACAGTGGAACTTTCAATCCCTAAGTTTATAATATACTACATAAACCACGTAACTAAAGTATATTTTAATTCACTCGACAAATTGAAGTCGAGATAAAAAGTGCCACTTTAATCCCTATAGGTTTATACTATCAGAATGATCTGGCAATAAAATCAGTAATAATTAATTTATTTTTAACTTATTATATAAATAAAAAATCTTACCCATTTATTTTTTTCTTTACTATTCTAAATCTACTCAATCATGACTTTACATCGGTAATTTTGCTGGTTTTTATAAATTTTGTACATCTTTATCGAAATCTTTAAAATTTTTATCTTATTAATAAGTTGTTTCGAACGTCCTGATTGGATTTTGTTCTTGAATTTTTCGGGAATAAGCTCTTCTATATCTTTTAATATCCTTATTGCGAGCTTCTTGAGCATCTTCGGTTAGCTCTCCAGTAGGAAACAGAGCATGTTGAATAATTTCTGGAGCATGAATTAAAATTTTATGCACTGAGGTTTTAAGAAACTTTATTATAACCTAAAGAAAGCTTTATAAGTTTGACAGACTTTCGTGGCTTTTAATATTTATAAAAACTAAACGAAGACTTATCAAACTTTAGATTTCTTTCACCATCTTGAATCTTGAAAGATGGCCGCAAAGTATAATTTAGTCGAAAATTGTTGTCAATTATCTTTAAAACGCAGTTGCCTTTATCAAAATCGGTTGATGATTTTAAAAGTTATTACAAGTAAGAGTCTAGTACATGAATAAAATAACAATAAAAACGATTCAATTTTTAAAATTTTCAAATGACGCAAATATGCGCAAGCAATCTTTGCATCATTTAAAAGCTTAATGTTCACAGAATATTCTGTATATTAAAACTATATGGAGTCATGTGGAATTCGATAGTTTAAATCTTCGAGAATCCAATAATTCATTTTTAAAATTACTTTTTTGCAGGATTTTGGTTAATCAATTATATCTATATTGCAAAACAACATACTAAAAAAATATAACATATTTTTATCTACGTACCTTCAGTCATTTGCTCCTTCCCCAAAAATTGTTGTGACGTGTATAGCTAACCAAAACAGATGGAAAGAAGCACAACATAGGTGACTAAAAATGCAATATTAAAAATTTAAATGCATGATTGATCTGGTCTACTTTTGATCAGCTTTTTGGGTCAAATACCCCAATGTCTGTTGGTGTGGTTTAAAGAGTTTTATTAATCGTGTAGTTGGAGAAACCGTTCTCTCGCTGATCGGATCGAATTTTTGCCTTTTCCTTATTTAAAGCTTCTTCTGTACTGCAGATGTAGGTGGCTCGATCTATAAGAGATTTTACAATTCCCAGTTTAGCTGATGTGAAGTGGTTTGATTTGAAGTTTAGATATTGTCCAGTATGAGTTGGTTTGCGATTTACGGAAGTGGTTCTGGTTAAATTCTTTTTGGTGACTAGAACGTTGAGAAAAGGTTCACACACATGCTAGCATATAAGATTAGGTAGTCTGATGACGATTGCAGATACATAAGCATTCGAAACGTGAAAAAATAAAAAATAATGAAAAAGTAAAAATAAACTCTTAGGGGGTACATTAGGGGTTGGCTCGGGATAAGCTAGAAAGGGCCCAAGGAGGCCAGGTTGCGTGCCGCTCCGCTCCAAATTCTATAAAAAGGCAATTTTAGAACCAAAATGACAGAAAATGACGCCACAATTTTTAAAAGAATAATAAATAATAAACATTCACATTTACACGCTATTTAAAATAATAGAATATTCTATTTTAACTAAATCAATGAATAGCGAGCTTTCCCTCAAAAAAAGTAATGATAACCGTAGATCCGGATTTCGCACTTGCGGTGCTAATTCCTAGCACCGTACTGATGAGCACCACAAGTGCGAAATCCGGATCTACGGTTATCATTACCTTTTTTGAGGGAAAGCTCGCTATGTATTGATTTTGTTATTTATTCACCCTCACTAAATCCCTTTTTAAATTCTATTTTAATGCCTCTTTGGCGTAGTACAGTTAATCTAAGGTGTTTTCCACATATAGAAACGATGGCTTCACACGTCTTTAACAATTTTCACCCCGGAGCGGTTTGTGAAACCTAACTAGATTGGGACAATTGCATTTACTCGCTCTACCATTTTGGCTCAATAAGGTGGATTTTATACAGAGTGATCGGATTGTCAGATTCTTTTTTGCCCTCCATGCCGCAAGAGAAAAGCAACTTTGGGGGTTTTCGCTAACGTTCAAAAACTTTTTATGTTTCAAGGTAAGTAACTTCCCACATAGCAATGAAAGAACATTTACATGCATAGCATATGCGTTAAACCTTTTATTAAGGATGTCCTTTTGAGCACATCTTTAGGATATTCTTGGTACATTTTAATTTTTTTTTAAATATATTTTTTGTTGGATACATTTCTAAACTATTTAGAAAATTTCAAAATGGAGAATTGATGGGTTCATAGTAAAAACAATTCAAAATTTAAAAAAAAAATAATAAATAGGTCATTTGATACTTCATTAAAATGGTCTTTGAAAGACCTTTGAAACAAGCTATTACTTACTTTTGTACTATATATACTTCTCAAGATATTCCTATTTTTGTAGATCCCTGCATACACAAAAAGAGTGTGTGTATGTAGGGAAAACAAAAAATTGCGAATATCTTGAAGACTATATGTAGTAAAAAAATGAGTAGTATCTTGTTTTAAAGGTCTTTTAAATACTATTTTATTGAAGTATCACGTGACCTATTTTTTGAGAAAAATTTTTTTAATTTTTTTTACTATGAACCCATCAATTCTCCATCTTGAAATTTTCTACATAGTTTAGAAATGAAAGCAACAATTTTTTTTTAATTAAAAATGGTGTTTTTTAAACAAAGGTACAGCAGATACATAATTCGAAAGGTATTTAAAATACCTTTAAAATGAGCTATATATCATTGTGATAGTGTAAGTAGTTCACGAGATATCCCCATTTTTTTAAATACATGTTTGACCAAAATTTACAGTTTTTTTGATTTTTAAAAATTAATTAAAAAAACTACTGGTACAAAAAATCTAAAATTTTGGATTTTTTACTTTTTCCATAGGTGTAATGACTGTACCAAAAATCATCAAAATCGGAGATGTCAAAATCCAAAACCACTTTTTTTTTTTGTTGATTTGATATGAAACGACCCCAACAACTTATTAATCAATTCACATACGGTTGTGCGCACCTACGTATTCCTTCGTTGCGAAGGAACAACAAAGCATAAAAAGGCACCTTTGTAAAGCAATGTTATTTAAGATACTATTAACCCAAAAAGTTTAAAATTTAAGAGGGAATTTGAGTCAAAATATGGTTTCCATAGTGAAAAGTTTGAACCAGTAGCATTTTTTTATAATTATTAAAGTTTTAAAAAAATTCTGGATTTTTTCTCCGCAAATCCGTTAATAATTTTATCATAACTAAGATTTTGATCAGTTTCATGTTTAATAGATATGATTGCCAAAGAATTAAGCCTTTCTGGCTCCATATAGCTCCTTTTATAGTTCTCAATCATTTTTAATTTAGAGAAAGGTCTTTCTCCAGTGTTGGGAAAATTTCCTTCCAGCTCACAATGTTTTAGAAAGCTAACTGTAGCTAAAGAACTTTCAAAATATTTCCAGATATAGAGGTAAGTAACTCCAGTCCATTTACATCACTACTTTCTCCATCTTTTTAATGTAAATTAATTTCCATACACTGGTTGGTTAAATATTCTTTAGTAACTGAAGAAACCAGTGATATATCATACAGAAATTGGAAATATTCTAAATGTTGTTTTAAAAGATTAAAACGTTATTCTAACGATTCGGTAATTGTGTCCAGGACCCCGAAAAATATTTCCACTTTAAAGTTTAATTTAGGATCCAAGATCTTGGGCTTCATAATTAAATTGTCTTATTTTTTTACGAGGCCTAAACCTTGTGTTAACGGTAAAAGACGTCTCTAGTTCTAACTCATTTGCTATTTCTCTGGTATCAACCAAAATTTCTTCAAAGTACCTATCAGTGCTAAGCAATTTAAACTGTTCAGAAAAGTTACCTAAAGTTCTGCTGGCTTCAACAATGTCTAAATTTGTACTTTGGAGAAGCTTACTTCCAGAATTTATTTTGTTTAGAGTTTCGTACCGTAGCACAACACAAACTACAAACCGTCAGCTTCATTTTGCACTATGTCATCAAATCCAAATTTAATAATCTCAATAAGCGCATCATAAATATCCCCAAGTTGATATTTTAACGCTCTCATTGAGTCAATTCGGCTCTCCCATCGGGTTTCGCACAACGGTCTCAAATTTATTTTTTGAGTTAGAATTGCACACCGTTGAGTAGACGCGGCAAAAAAGAGGTACAACGAATGAACTGTTGAAAAAATCAACAGCCTCAACGGATTCAATGATCACCAATTTAAAATAATGTGCAGCACAAGGCACAAACATAGATACCTACATTTTTTCCGCCCATGTTGGCGCCATTATCTTAGCTTTGGACCCTGACGTTTCCAACATTGAAAGTTAAATTATTAAGTTTGGCCAAAATTGCTTTTGTTACATTTTGACCTGTAGTATGGACTACAGGACCTAATTTCTAAAGTCGATAAATAAAAATAAAAAAACTTTTTAGTACAATATTTTGACGTCATTTGGTCGGCCTGCGACCGCCCCCAAAAAAAGCGAAAAATTCTTTACTTAATAATTTTTTTACACCATTTGGTCGACCTGTTGAAAAATAGTACCAACGTGGGCTGATCAGTCCAGCACCTTCAGCCAATTGTGGGAACAGATCTCCTGAATATGCCGAATACTCAAATCGGCGAAACCTCGAGAAGACAAACTTGTTCAGAACGACGGCCCAACAGCCCGAAAGACAACATACTATCAGACGATGGCCGCAAAGGCTTAACTTGTTTTTTTTTAGGTTTTGTGTGTTTTTATAACCCGGTCTCTACGACCAGTGCAATATTAAAAAAAAAGGTTTAAAGCAGATTTAAAGAAAAAATGTTCAAGTTTACAGACTGTGTAGAAGTTTTTGAAAAAATATGATTTTTGAATTTTTCGGAAAAAATAAAAATAAAGCTTTTTATGGTGATGATGTTTTTTATTTTTTCAACTGTGGTTAATCTATAATAATTATAGTATTTTTGTTATTTTACATCTTTGTGATAAGGAACAAAAAATAACTTTAAAAAAGAAAATTTAAAAAAAAATCATAATTTCTTACAAAAAATTAAACCCGGTCCTGAAGACCGTGGCGACTCAGATCAACACCGTTCTCAACTAAAAAGCCAGGTAACTCCTACCGCCTCAGTGCCCTTTAGCCTATTGTATCGGCCATTTTTATAACCTAATTGACAAGTAAAACATGGATTTTCTGTCAGTTTGGTGGCCATAGTCCAAAGGATACTAAAACGAAAATGAGTTAACTGGCTTTTTAGTTGAGAACGGTATTGCCCAGATAGGGTGGTGTTGGAACGCGACCCATGGCGAGTTAAGTTTATAAGTACATGGTGCAAACAAATGTGTGGCTCTTAAAATAATATAACTTGACTTTTTCTATTAACAAAAATTTGAAAAAAAAACCTCAAAATAATAGAGAACTCTAGATTAAGCTTTATCTTTAAAATGACCTTAAAATTTTTTATAAGTTTCTCTATTTGGATACAAAAATGTAGGGTCACAAATACACTTGCAAGCGAAATTTTGCATAAGTAAGACAAAAAAAGCTGACAGCGAAGACTATACTCTTAAAATATAACGGTGGGATTTACTAAAAGCGTTTAGTCTATTTTAGAACGCTCCTAAGTTTAAGTGAAATTTTTGGCTTTAATCATTTTAAATCAACTTTCCTTGAGTTTTAGACATAGTTTGATTTATAAGAAGAATTTGAATATATTTGTTTATTGAATAATCATCCTAACACAATCTTTTGTTGGATTTAAGAAGAAATTTTAATTTTAGAAGAAAAGAAAATTAAAAAATTTAAATCCATGCGGGGTTTAAATAGGAAACACTCTGTAGAACAAATTAAAATTGGGTTTATATGTCACTTTAATTAATACTTACCCTATTTAATTATTTTGTATTTATTTAAAAGGTGTTTTTATTTATGAAATATATTAAAAAACTTAAATGCAACTTTCGCTTACATTTTTGTCACTGTCGAAATGTCAGTTTCAATATTAGCTGCGTTCAAATCACAAACAGCGAGTTTGGATATCTTACCTCTCCTTGTACCTTGGCTTGCACCAACCTCTACTGATGAAAGCTATAGCTTTGAAATGAGTGGGCTTTGAGTAAGGAAAGTTTTCGAGACTAAACTTTTAGATAACTTTTCTAAATTTTTAATTTAGGTTTGTAAAAAAATTAATATAGTTGTTTTGGGTTTTTTTGGTTTGGTATATTTTTCGTGCATAATTAGTGACCTCCTCTTATGCTTGTTTTGCCTCGTAGTGAACAAAATTGGAGGTGTTTTACTGGTTAATGAACAACTTGGGATATTAAATAAGGTAAATTAATCCTTGTAAAAACGGTTACTTAAGGAATTATAAACGAACTTATTACCAATTGCCACAAAACAATCCTTTCTGGGGGCTATAAATTTAAACCACCCCCCCAGAGGTGGTCTAAAAAATCGCCAACTTTATAACCTCAAACACAGATAATGAATCTATTAATTGGAAAATTTTTGGCGTATTCACCATTTGTCATTATGAAACCTGTCAAAAAAAAATCGTTTTAGGGCATTTTCTCCTAAAATATGGTATATTTTGAGAAAAAAGCAGTTTTTCAGTGGTATTTTGCATTAACAATACAAAACCATCAGTAATTTTGTGTCTTTTCTGTATGAGTAAGTGTTTTTTTGAAAATTGGTTTTAAAATTTAGTACCCCTCACAGGTCTAAATATTTAGACCTATGGGTGGTACTATTTTAGATCTTAGTAAATCTTACTGAAAAGCTCTAGAATAATCCTTTATACGGCAGTCCCCTTTTTCATCATTTTAGATTAAAACTAATTGAGGATTGACTATTTAATTCAAAGGCTTACAATTTATTAACAATAATTAAAAATCCTGGATAATAATTTTATTAATTACAAAGAGGCACTTACTTAGCTAGACTATTGTTATTATTATTATATAGCATTTATTGTTAATAATAATTGAACAATGGAATTACCTATAATAGTAAACGAAACCCATGAGTAAACTCGCTCGTGGGTTTATTTCGGACTTACAGTACACAATTATCACTATAAACAAATACATTTGATTTATTTATTAAATCCGCCCCTGCAGATTTAGGCGTAATCTTGGCACCTCTATTTGTCGCTGAATCTCGACACTGAATTTGCTGTGACTTTAAACTCTCCAAGCTTTTAGCTGAGTTTAGCATAGCTACAAGTGTATAGTGCACAGCTTTTGTTTTCAGATAAATATAATATATTTAGCGAGAAATATTTAATAAGACGGTTGAAGGTCGTTGAATTTCTTGTGCGTGTGTGACTTGATTAAATGTTAATTTGCGTAGAAAAATGTCGGGGGTAATTGTTTGTTTAAAAAAAAGCAAACATTAGGGAAAATACTTCCGATGAGGTTGAAGATTTTGACGAATTTTTTCAAAGAATTATTTTACGTTTACAGCACATTACACCTTAAAGTTTTAATTTGGTTCCAGTTATATTTTCCGGCTATTATAACCTTTCTTACTGCTTACTTGTGAAGTGAGGTCTTTTCTTTAAATAGTTCATAAAAAATATACATATGAAAGAGATCAACATTTTTAAGAATGTTTGTCTTAAAATTGAAAAATTTTGCGTTAGTTTAATTTTTACCCGACTGCCCGTTAGAGTATGTATGTATGTGTGTGGGAGGGTGGAGGGAGGGGTTACAGCTTTTTATCATGTTACACATCACAAAAAATATAACAAAAAAAACCACACGAGTTTAGTTTACTACAGTTTAGGTTATAAAAAAATATATTTTTGTAAACAGTATTTAAAAGTCGTGTAAATAATGGCTCTTTTAGTAAAATTTTCTCAAATGTTTCGCCTGCGGTGCACTTATGACATGATTTTAGCTACAAATCTAAAGTTGAGCTCAGAACTCAGCCATATAACCCAACCCACTTCTTTTAATACTTCACAAAAAAACATAAAAAATATCAAAAGACTGCAATAACTATAGTGCCTGCTCTATAAAATCGTCGATTGTTACAATTTTAGTTTAATTTTAAAAAGTTTTTTTCAACAGTATATTTAACCCTCACCTACTATCGTGGGGTCAAATTTGACCCCACTCTTTAAATATTGGTGGATATCTTATTTATTCTCCCACTTAAGTGTTTAGCATGCCGCTTAGTACTTGAGTTTCCGTCCGGCTGATTGTACATAATTTGATTTTGGGGTCGAAATTGACCCCGCGAGAGTAGTTGACTTATTTTTATTTTCCATCTCCGCCATCTCGGATTTTTGACATATGTCAAATTTTGAGCCGCGTTAGCAAAGTTTCATCTTTTATCTATAAAAAATTTCGAAAATCAGTTAATTGGGTCTAATGTTATAACGCATTCAAAAAGTGGCCCTCCCTATATAATGTGTGATCCATTTTTTTTGGTGGTGGTGAAAGTGCTCTCACTTTTAAATTTTTTATTTTTAACGTCTTTAGTTAATTAAAAACGTTTTTTTTTTAAATGTAAAATCGAAGCATAGTTATTTCTGTTCCCTAATACTATAATCTTTTAAAATATATTTTTTAAACTAAGTATGTGTATTATACAGGATGTTTCAAATTCGATGCTCACCATGCGGATCTTCTAAATGGTAGGAGATACGTAAAGGTTTAAATTAGGACAAAGTTGCGCAATTTGATGCTTTGCTCAAAACTAAAAAAAAGTTTACAAATTCCGAATAGTTCCGGAAAAAAACCGAAATCTTCATTTTTAGTTTTTATTTTTCTGCGCCCTTATTCTTAAACCTGTCAAAAAACGCTTAAAACTTTCTACAGGCACTTTTTTAAGATCTACCTAGTAAGAGGTGCATTTTTGAGATTTGACATTTCAGTGTGACAGGAGCACTGTCAAGTTCATTTTTTCTTATGGACGCATCCTTTTTTTCTCCTGCCGTTTGGTTTATAAAGGACGACAGATAATATTTTGCAAGCTTATTTTGAAAAGTCACCTGACATTTTGGGTTTGTTGACCATCATCAGCCCAAATTTAATTTTTGCCTCTAACTTACTCAAGATATTTTGGAAACCCGATTGCAGTACTTTTTTTAACATTTTAACAATGACAGTTTATATGAAATTGTGTTATTCTTTGTTTTTTAATCTTTGAATTTGGACTGATGATGGTCAATTATCTCAAAACGTCAGGTACTTGTCAAAATGAGGTTGTAAAATATCTGTCATCCTTTAAGAACCAAACGACAGGAGAAAAAAAGCATGTGTACATAAGAAAAAATGAACTTGACAGTGCTCTTGTCACACTGAAATGTCAAATTTCGAAAATGGACCTCTCATTAAGTAGATCTTAAAAAAGTGCCTCTAGAAAGTTTTAAGGGTTTTTTGACATCTTTAAGCATAAGGGCGCAGAAAAATTAAAACTAAAAATAAAGATTTCGGTTTTTTCCCCTATCTCCGGAACTACCCGGAATTTGTAAACTTTTTTTTAGGGTTTGAGCAAAGCGTCAAATTGCGCAACTTGAGCATCGAAACGGGACTTTTTTGATTGTCTATTACTTAAAAACTACCTGTCTGGTTTTAAAAGGTTTAGTCATTTTGAAAAGCCAAGACATCGGCATTTTGGAATCTTATGTCAAAATTGGCATTTTGTACAAATCCAAGATGGCGTAACATTTTAAAAAATAGGTATTTTTGGCCCTCCTGCAAATTTTGTGTGTGCACCACTGGTGCAAAATCAAAAACATATTTCGAAAGCCATGTTCTTCCTTAGTTTCCTGATGTATCATTTGTTAAAATCGGTAAAAAATGAAAACGTTATAAATTTTTCAAATAAGTTTGTTTGGTAAGCCTAATTTAGCCAAAAAAACGCATCATTTTTGCTTGACTATGCTTTTTGATGTATCCGCTCTAACAACTTTTAATAGCGCTGACCATTTTGAAAAGCCAAGATTTCAAAATTTTATACTTTTTTGCAAAATTGACATTTCGTAAAAATCCAAGAGATAGCGGACACTTTTAAAAAATAGGTTGTTTTGACCACCCTGCAAGTTTTTGTTTGCGCCACTGGGGCAGAAGTTCAATTTTACGTGTAGAGCCTCATCATTCCCGAGTCTACCAATGTATCGCTAATAAAGATCGGCTAAGAAGTAAAAAGTTACAATTTGTTCAAGTGGTTGCCTTTGGTCACTAAATTTAGTCAAGCTTAAAAAAAACATCATTTGAATTTGATGCGAAACGCACTTAAATAACTTTATGCACATTTTTCTTCCTTCTTACCCGATTTTTACAAACAATACATCAGTAGACTCGGGACTGATGAGACTTTACACGACAAATTTAACTTTTGGACCAGTGGCGCACGCAAAAAATTCGCAGGGGGCTGAAAACAACCTACTTTTTAAAACTGTCCGCCATTTTGGATTTTTTTAAACGTCAATTTTGCCAAAAAAGTAATAAATTTTAAAACCTTGGCTTTTCAAAATTGTCAGCACTATTAAAAACGAACAAATACGTCGAAAAGCATAGCCAAGCACAGAGTTTTTTTTTTATTTGACTGAATTACGCACTTATTTTAAAAATTGATAACTTTCTTATTTCTTACCCGATTTTAACAAACGATACATTAGTAAACTAAGGAAGAACATGGCGTTCGAAATATACTTTGCCTTTACAACTCTGGCGCACACAAAAGATTCGCAAAGAGGTCAAAACAGCCTACTTTTTAAAACTGTCCTCCATCTTGGATTATTTTGAAATGGCAATTTTGGCAAAAAAGTAATAAATTTTAAAACTTTTTTTTATTTCACTGAATTAGGCTTATCAAACGCGCTTATTTGAAAAATTTATAACATTCTTATTTCTTACCCGATTTTAACAAGCGACACATCAGTAAACCAGGGAAGAACATGGCTTTCGAAATATATTTTTACTTTTGCACCAGTGGCGCACACAAAACATTTGCAGGGGTGGTAAAAAATACCTATCTTTTAAAATTGTCAGGTAGTTTTTAAGTAATGGACAACCAAAAAAGTCCGTTTTTTTTGCTCACTCTATATAAACCTATACAAATACCCAAATGATCAAAAAAAAATCATCAACGACAACTATTTTTTTTAATTAAATAAAAAATTATTTCATTTGTGACCCCACGATAGAACTTATGTTAATATGAATAGATGATAGTACAGTGGCGCACCCAGGAATTGACTTAGGGGGAGGGGGGTTTTAAGGATAAATAATTAAAAAAAAACTTAATTTGTACCAAAAATGTGAACATAAATGAGACAAGGAAACAGGTGAGCTTATAAGTGCGGACCTGGGCTCAAATGCAGAGGGGAGGGGGGTGTTAACCAAATTTAAAATTATTTATTTACCCAAAATTTGAAATATTTTTGAGTAAATAACACTTAAAATGCAATTTTTGACTTGAAAATTAAACTAAAATCGTAAATATTGATGAGGTTTTGGGAATGTGAGTTGTTTATCTAAAATGTTCCGCAGGCGAAATATTTTGCGAAAATGACACTTAAAATGTTATTTTTGACACAAAAGCGCATAAAATTACATTAGAAAAACCATTTGGTCACGAAATCGTAAAAATAAAAGGTGCTATATCGTTGCAGGCGAAAACTTTTGCAATTTATGATTTTTTGAAGATTTTTGTTAAAAATCAAATTTCAGGCTCTTCTATTTTATTCTTTTTATATTTTATTTCTGCTGTTATTTGATTGTGCCAATTGTAAACAGGATAGTAATTAAGGGTTAAAACGTGTAAAAATGGCATCTTTAGTATCAATTTTTCAAAATTTTCGCCTGGATATAATTTTGGTAATAAATCTAGGATAAAGCTAGACTATAAAATCAAGTAGGTGTTTTTTTTGTACACCATGGGCGGTTGCATTCGCTTTTTAGCTTTTTATGAAGGGTTGTGTTGATATATGGTGTACAAAAAAAAACACCCACTTGTTTTTATAGTCTAGCTTTATCCTAGATTTTTTACCAAAATTATATCCAGGCGAAAATTTTGAAAAATTGATACTAAAGACGCCATTTTTACACGTTTTAACCCTTAATTACTGTCCTGTTTACAATTGGCACAATCACATAACAGCAGAAATAAAATATATAAATAATAAAATAGAAGAGCCTGCAATTTTATTTTTAACAAAAATCTTTAAAAAATCATAAACTGCAAAATTTTTCACCTGCGACGATATAACACCTTTTATTTTTGCGATTTCGTGACAAAATGGTTTTTCTAGTGTAATTCTTATGCGATTTTTTGTCAAAAATAACATTTTAACGCAAAAATTTTCGCCTGCGGAACATTTTTCCCCCTATAATCATTAATAAAGGTAAATTTTGAAGTTGGCTTGGATATTGGCCAAACTAAATGCAATAAAGATCTAAGGCCTGTTAGTAATTCTTAATCAAATTTGATTTTCAATTTGCAATGAAAGTGTAGTTATTTGTGGGTTTATTGATGTGGAGGCTATTTAGAATAAAAGTTATAAAATCCAATATTAAATCAAATTGGCTATTAAATATTAAAAAGTATAAAAGTACAAAATCTATACGTCTCCAGACGCCCCAAAAATCCAGACATTAATGCTTGACAGTCCTTCAACGTTCCTAACAGCATTGTATGAATAACTTTATTCATACAACGCTAACAGTCAGCAATAAAACTTCCAGTTTAGTATGAAACGCAAAAAAAAACGTGCAAAAGTTATGTTCTCACAAGAACACCTGTGCCTTATATTTTCTTAGATTTTCATTTTGCTAGCTTTGCATTAATTAGTTTATAAGTATATGTGAAACATCATAATTAGTTTTGTTGTATTCCAGCTTTGCTACCGCTTAAACGAAATAAAAGTTTTTTTAAAAAATAAAATTTCCGAGATCATTCGAAAACTGGCGCAGTCGGTAGGATAATAGACCGCCAGCGGACAACTATTGCGCATCGTGCGGAAAAGTAACCGTTTTCGTGTTAACGATTAGTGGTGGAACGAGCCTACAAAAAGAACTAAAATTTCGGGAAAGTGGTGTTGTAAAAGTGGTGAAACAACCAAGAACAGGGAATACAGTGTCCTATTGGTGCGAGGTGTATGGAACAAGCATCGTCCAGACAATCCTCATAGTTAGATACCAGGGAAGAGACATCATCGCTCGTCCTATTGGAATGAAGAAAATATTACTACTGTAAGTGCATCCTTGATTATTAATCCTTAAAAAACAAAAAAATTTTATATTGATACGTTGTTTAGATATTTAAGGCATTTGGAACTATATAATATTAAGAAATGGCACAACCTAATTACGCGTTAATTAGGTATCAAGCGGATAATATCCCCTGTTTTGACGGCAATCCAAAACAAATAAATCGATTCATATCGGCATGTGAAAATTTCCTATCAAATCACAAAGATAGAACTAATACGAACGCTCCTATCAATAGCTGCCTTTTTGATACAATTTTAAGTAAACTTACTGGTAGGGCTGCAGATTTAATAGCGTCCCGCGTTGAATTAACAAGTTGGGAACTTGTAAAACAATCATTAATTTCCACCTTTGCCGATCAAAGATCGATTGATTGCGTAGTACAAGATATAATATCCTTAAAACCGGGAAAAAATGAAACACCGCAACAGTTTGGTCTAAAACTTCAAGATATCAGAAGCCTTTTATTCTCTAAAATAAATGTAACCAATGACGCTAGGGATATAAAATTATTAAAAATCAATGAATACGATAAATTGGTATTGAAAACCTTTATTCACGGTTTAAACTATCAAATGCAATTAATAGTACGTTTAAAAAATCCTCAAACACTTGAAGAAGCTATGAGTTTCGCGCAAGAAGAAGAAAACTTTATGTATTATAAAACCCATAACATGTTTGAATCAAGAAACCAACAAAGACAAATTTTAGCACCCCCACTATCCCAAAATGTACCACAAAGACCTAATTTTGCACCCTCTTGGCCACCTCACTACAATCATAATTTCTCTAGGCAGAATCAATATCCTAACATGTTCAACAACTCACGTTTTGCAACACCAAATAATCAATTTTCAGGCTTTGGAAGATGGAGACAAAACCCGCCTACCTTTCAAAATGAATCAAACGCATTTGCACCCCGATATCCAATAAATCGTCCAATGTTCAATAATAACTTACGCCCTCAATTTAACAATTATAACCCTAATTTTAGTCAAAATAATAGTTTTAATCAAAATAACAAACGACTAGCGACTTCGTCAGTCGTTCGATCAACAAATAGACCTGAACCGATGGATACTTCATCTGGCAACACTGTTTTAAATAAAAACCCACAAAATCAACCCCGTCGCGATTTTATAGTTGAAGAACTCTTTAACCAAACGGTAGAACCGATCTCTAACATGACAAATTATTCCCAAAATCACACATATCAAAATTACGAGTATCCAGTTAATTTTGAAAATATTGATTATAGCAATAACCAATCAATCAATCAATATCAAAATGATCAAATTAATCAGACTAATCAGGACTTTCAAAATTATTGCACTATTCAAGAGCAAAGTAATTTCGATAATTATTATTACGACCCCAGCTTGGAAATAAATAATGATTCAACCCTTTTTGAGCCGACCCAGAGTTATGAGGAACCTTTTAAACAAAAATTTTCAGGAACCTCAGGATTCCAACAAAATAACATAATATTATTAAACAGTCACACAAACTCCGAACTGCCAGTCATTTTTCTACCTGAAATAAATGCAAAATTTTTAATAGACACTGGTAGCGGTCGCAGTTTTATAAAACCAAAATTAGCATACCAAATTTGTCCTAACTCGATAATTACTGAACCGTTTTTCGTGCGAACAGCCCATGCGACATCAAATCATAATGAGGTGACGAATATACCAATATTTCCATCTTTTAATTGTCACGGACATCATAAATTTTATCTTTTTGATTTCTCTCCCAAATTCGATGGCTTATTGGGAATAGATTTTTTAACACAGATAGGCGCTAGTATTAATTTAAAGGACTTTTGTTTAGAATCAAAAAATTCAGTTTTGCCTTTGTATTATCAGGCAAATAATAAGTCAAAATCAAATTTAAAAATATTCCCCTGCGAAATTATACATAAAAAAGGCAAACAAAATACCAATGCCGACGCGCTGTCACGCATTCAGTTAAACGCATTAGAATCGGAGTCTGTTATCAATTCTCCGGGAGACATTGATTCTGATATTTCTAAATTTTTAAGCGAAGACTTTGATCCAAACGCACTTTCTTCGGAACTAGTTTCTGATTACCTGCAAACCATAAATAACGGAAAACCGAAAATAAACATAACGTCAAATTTGCAAATTAAACCACCAGATCAAGCGCCTCAACCGACCCTACAAGAAATCTATCCAAATCTACAAAACATAAATCAAAATCAAAACTGTAATACTGTCCACACTACGAACGCCGATCAGAATTATGTTGTAATGACATTGCTTGATGAAATAATCAATAATAAAGCCAATCAAATTATTGTTAATCAATCACCATACGAAATGTACGTTAAAATCGATAAAGAAAATTTCGACGGCAATAAAATTATAAAAGCCACCTTACCAGCAAGTGTCTCGCATATTGTAACATTTTTAAAGGAATATTTGTCAAAATCAGCAATGCATATATATTTTCAGTCCAAAAATCTTAGAGTTTATTTTCAACAGGCCATGTCTAAACACTTCCAAAATTGCAAATTAATAGAGTGCACTAAATTAATAAATAACGTTAAAGAAGAGGAAAGGGCAATGTTAATAAAATATAAACACGAAGGCAAAACTAACCATCGTGGCATCGAAGAAACTCTGAAATTTTTGAAAACCAATTACTATTGGAAATCTTTAAAAAACGATGTGACAAATTATATAAATAATTGCGAAGTATGCCAAAGATCCAAATACCATCGCAAACCCCCTGATCAACCTTTAGTTCTTACCGAAACTCCGAGTAAACCTTTTGAAATAGTTCATATTGACACATTTATTATGGGAAATCAAAAATTTTTAACATTAATAGATAAATTCTCAAAGTTTGCGCAAGCATTACCTTACCACGGAAATGCCATCTCATGTTGCGATCAATTAATAAAAATGTTTTCTTTTATGGGAGTTCCGAAATTGATTGTTTCAGATAACGGATCAGAATTTCGAAACGAGGTGGTTGATGGATTATTAAAAGCTCATAAAATAAAATTACATTTTACTACACCTCATCACCATGAATCAAATTCTCCTGTCGAACGCCTACATTCTACGCTGATCGAACATATTCGACTCTTACGCGACGCAGACCCCAACGCGGAAGTTACTAATTTAATGCCATACGCACTTATTGCCTATAACAGCACCATACACTCCAGTACAAACTTTACACCTTTTGAACTTGTCCACGGACACACAGATGCGAGGGATCCAATGAATTTAGTTGCTTCACATGTTTACACCGAATACATCCATAATCATAAAACCAAAACTGAAGCCCTTTATAATCAAATTTCGGATAAAACCAAAGAAACAAAACAAAAAATAATTGATAAAATAAACCAATCGAAAACTAAACAAAAATTAGTTATCGGATCGCAAGTATACAAGAAAACTGAAAAGAGATCGGGTAAAATGAAAAATAAATTTTTAGGGCCTTTTACGTTGACACAAATTTTAGAAAACAATAAAATCGAAATCGAAAACCCCAAAAATAAACGCAAAGAAGTTATCCACATTAATGAAACTAAAATAGTACCCATTGTTACAGATGGGCCTGGACAATCTACGGAACCAGCGCCAGCGTCAAGTTCAACGACTTGAACAACCACCCTGGAATTTTGCCTTTCAAGCTAGGAACAGCCAAAATTGTTACGAATCAATGGTCCTTTATTCAAACAATTGATCTACAACCAATAATAACAGAGTTTAATTCTCTTCAAAATCACACCAATATATTATCTTCCCACTTAAAAAATGATAGCGAGTATTTTCGGGAATATTTTAATTCTTTACTACCTCTACATGCTATAGAAAGACGCATTACGACATTATTAATTCAAATATTTCCTTACGAATTCAAAAATAGACAAAAGCGTGGCTTATTTAACCCATTGGGTACATTTATTAAGAGCATCACTGGAAATCTAGACCAAACGGATGCCGAAAACTTCAATGAAAAAATAAAAATTTTGCAATCTAACCAAAACACATTAAAAATTGACTCAATCAATCGAATTACTCTCTTGAACGGAACCATTAATAAGTTTAGAACCATGATGTCCAATGTAAGTCATAACCAAATAATCTTAAAATCGCGTATTTTACAGACTGAGAGCGCTATTAAACGATCAGACATTCATAACATGCAGTTCCACGAGTACATCCAAACGTTTATTATTATTAATCAAATAACATTACTATATCAATCGATTTATAATATATTGGATAAAATTGAAATAGCCTTAACGTTCTCGAAAATTAACACTCTTCATAACTCTATTATTGACCCAAATGAATTACTTGCAAAAATTCAAGAAATAAGTAAACATCTTCATAATGAAGACTCGCTGCCTATACAGGGTGTCTCAAAAAATATACTTATTTTAGAAAAATTCATTGAAATCAAAAGTTTTATAAGAGATTATCAAATAATATTTATTTTTCAATTGCCTTTGATTGAAAAAGAAACGTATCAATATTATAATTTGTTCCCATTACCAATCCCCAATAATCAATCCTTTCTCGTCAACCTACCCCACAAACCCTACCTAGCACTTGGCGAATCCAGATATGTATACCAAGACGAAAAATGTGAAGAAGTCCAAACAAACGAATTCATCTGCAAGAACACCCACACTCGCACCATTGAGGAACATCCACCATGTGCTGTGCAGCTTCTAAAGTTTCAATTAAATAACACCACTTGTCACCCGTTCGTTATCCACCTACACAACAATCAGTTTACCAGAGTTTCAGATGGTAAATGGATAATAACCACAGCAGTCAATACAATTGCCAAAATCAATTGTGGCAATTCCGAGTCCAACAAACTACTCTTTGGTTCCTGTCTAATGGAGGTACCACCAGAATGTAAAGTTCGAATAAAATCAATGGTATTCGAATCATATGGCTCTACACCGCTGACCTATACAGAAGTCAATTTGCCTATACTCAATTGGACCCACATCAAAGGACAATCACCGATTTTCAATCCACCCACGATTGATTTAAATCTAATCAATCTACATGCCACCGATGACATCCAGACCCAATTGACAGCCCAAAAGAAAGATCTTCAAGACATGACATCTCCAGTATATGTGACAAAAGCCAGTTTTTGGACTATTTTTCTATATATGATATTAGTTATTAGTATTTGCTATATGTTAATCAATAGATTTTTAATTAGAATTAGGAAAACAGAAGTAACCGAAGATTCTAATAAAATTTTTTGAAATCAAGTCCTTCAGACTGTGCTTTCAACTAGCGCGGGAGGAGTTATGTTCTCACAAGAACACCTGTGCCTTATATTTTCTTAGATTTTCATTTTGCTAGCTTTGCATTAATTAGTTTATAAGTATATGTGAAACATCATAATTAGTTTTGTTGTATTCCAGCTTTGCTACCGCTTAAACGAAATAAAAGTTTTTTTAAAAAATAAAATTTCCGAGATCATTCGAAAACTCAAAATAAACTACTTACCTCACTTTCTTTTTGCCGATAAAAGACATGCCAGTATTCGGCGAATATTCGCTATTGAAAATACAATTTGCTTTTTTTTCCTTGTTTTTTTTGTTGGCAGGTCGTTACCTTTTCTGTCGGAATTAGAGACTTAAAAATGCTGAAGAAGTATCTTAAAAAAGAATACGTCGAATATTAAATAAAAGGGTGGCTAAAAAAACTTATACCTTAAGAAAGCTATGATTGTTTTCCACTAACCAAAACTGCACTTTTTTGCACTCGACGCGCGTTTCGCTAACGACGTTAGCATCATCAGTAGATGATAAATAATAAACTAAATTAACCTACACTCTATATTATATACTATTTTTAAGTGGGCGGAGATAAGACTAATAATTTGTGATTGGTCAGGCTTTATAATCCTATTTCCCCTCAACTAAAGAATAAAGTGTACTAAACGGAATGGGGCCTCTATCTTTATTTACACTATTTCTGGATTTAATGATTTCCATACTTTCATATGCATTCAAAAGTCTTTTGTTTGTGTACACTTTTTAGAAGTTTTAGGTTATCTAATGTGAATCTATGATTGTTTTCAAAAGCATGCTCGGCCACACTTGACTTTTCGGTTCTTCCGTATTTTAAGTGTGCTAAGTGTTTTTTGAAACGTGTTTGAATGGAGCGTCTCGTTTGACCAACATACTTTTTATCACAATCCATGCAACTAATTCGTAAATTCCACTTTTTTCTAGAACTGTAGTTTTATCCTTGGGATTTCCTAGTAAACTTCTTATTGTGTTGCCGGATTGATATACTAATTTAAGACCGGTGTTATTAGATACTTTTTGTAAACTTATACCTTAACCATATTTAATCGTATTTACCTTAACCATAGGTTTAAATCAAAAGCTTTCACGAATGCTTTTAGTACCCCCTAACAGCCATTTTTAAGGTCAGAAAACATTTTTAAAATAATTAGAAATATGTCAAAAACCCAAAATTATGTAAGACCACGCAAAACTTCCCGGGAGAATATTTCAAACTTTCAACGTGCAAAATTTAGTGAAAATTTCATGAAAGCTTTTTATTCAAATTTACTAGTCTACCTATAGAATTTCTTTATGATCTATTTGTGGTTAGCTATGCTCAGGAACATTTTTGTTCATGTTTAATGTTCGAAATTATGATTTATGCAAGATAATTACTAACCAATCTATTTTCTACAACGCAGTGCAATGACACCAAAAATTTAAGTGTATTTTGGTGTTTGTGAATCTTGGAAATCTAAACATATATGTTATAAGTTCCACAAAGAAAAACTTCGGTACTATGTATAGAAACCTAACAAATTTATATTTTGATGTTTACGAAATAATTAAAGAAAAAAAATGTTTTTTTAAAATTATTTAAGTAAAAGAAAAATAATTCAAAAACAACCCAAATGCCAGTGGCGGTCGCAGCTTTTCCAAAAGGGGGTACGTAGGGTCAAAATTTTGTAAAAGCAAAGAAAATTTTTGAAAAACTAACAAATTTTACTGGTTTTATGAACAACCGGCGATTTTTTAAATATATTCTCGAAGAAAGGGCGGCGATCAGCCCCCCCCCCGCGACCGCCACTGTAAATGCCAGTTCCAAATAAAGTGTAGTACAAAACAGGGGAATCTCAGCCTTCCAGCGATACAACTGCTCGTGCAACTGTTATTAAAAGTCGGTTAAAGCCATTGTTTCTCCCCAGATATTTAAGAAAAAAACTAAAACTGGCAACGTCTTTTTCCATTACTTTACCAGGGTGCCCAGGGATAACTAACCATCAAAATTAGCTGAAGTTCTTTATTTTCAAATGTTGACCAAAAACATAATAATAATAATAATAATAATAATAATAATAATAATAATAATAATAATAATAATAATAATAATAATAATAATAATAAAAATAATAATAATAATATTAAAAATAATAATAATAATATAACATCAAAATTACACAATGCGGCGTTACGGGTGCTATATTACCATGTTGATGATATCCAGTGTCGCCATATGCCCCTCTGATATTCCGTCCGTAGTGGAGAATGATAGAACCAGAATACTGGAATTTCGCATTCCCCACTCTCCGACTTGTAAACGCTAAAAACCCGGATATAGTACTTCCTGACAAGAATGATAAAACTATGTATGTCACTGAGTTCTCGGCACCCGCCGAGACAAACATCATTGTATATTTAATGTTAATCCTCGAGAACACTGTAGACCACTATTTAAAACAGCAAAGATACTTACCTACCTTGTCTTTTTATCCTGGAGACTGTAAGCCTAGTTCATAAAAAGAAACTTCAGGAGCAAGATAACACTCAAACTGATCGTTATTGTACAACTCGCCAAGCTGAGAACTTATCACTTCCAATACCTAGGCTAGCACTGACAAAACATTCCTTGATCTACGAAAGTATTAAACTATACAATCACTTACCTGCCTCATTTATACATATTAAGAAATTAAAGGTGTTCAAAAGATTAGTACATAATTGTTTTGAAGCAAAAGCATACTACAGGTGCGATGAGTACTATACTGATAATTTAGACTCGCTAACATAACTAACTCTGTTTAACTGTTGTTACTGCTATTAATTTATTTAATTTATCTATTTTTAAAACTTCTCAACTTAACTTTTTTAATACATTTTTCTTTTTTTCCTTTTTTAAAATACTATTGTGTTAATTTCCGCACAACTTTCTTCCTTACTTTTCTCTTTTTTACTTTTAAACTTTAAATTAATTATTTTTTAATGACTTATTTTTGACTTGTATAATGTACTCGTATTGTCTTTTTAAATGTTTTTTTTATTACTGTCTTTTTTCCATTTTGTTTTTGTGTTTGGTTTTTTATTTTTATTTGTTTTTATTTATTTATTTTTTTATTGTTAGTGCTTAGTTAATCCTTATGAGTGATAAGATCTTGCTTTGTCAATAAGAATTTTTTGAATTGAATTGAATTGTCAAGGAGGAAGAAAAACGGAGGAAATATCAGGATCTTCTCTTTGACCTTCGCCGAGTGTACCGGGGCTATACAGTCAAGCTAGTGATTTTGCAATAATGCATAACGTAAAAACTAAACGTTTAGGGAGTAATTACAAAGCATGTATAAATCGAGTATTTTTTGTCATAGTCGGGAAAAGTCTAATTTGGGTAGAGTCCTAATTTGTAATATGATCCTATTTAATATATTTTAGATTAATACATTCGTTTAAAGTTTGCCTACCTTTAGAAAGTATCCATTCGTTCACTTGAATTTTATAGCTTTTTATCTTTTCCATAAATTTAATATCATTTGGAAGAATATTATACAATCCAGGTGAAAAATACTTTAAACTTTTCTCGCCATGTGTCTTATGAGTGATTGTGGGGTATGCAAACGTTGTACTTCTTGTCAGACTTGATTTATTAAAATTAAATTTTATTTTTTTGTTTTTTAGGTTCTTTAAAATTTCAAAGCAATAAAGTTGTCGCATATCCAATCAATTACTTTTCGGAAAAAGTTCTTAGACAAATTTTATAAACCATTTTGAAGTGTGTTGAGTTTATTCAAATAATTTTCGCTTACTACTCCCCATCCAAGAATGCCATACTTTAAATGAATCTAGATCAGTGAAAGATAAATAGTTTTTTTATTGTTTGTTGCTAAGGAAGTCCCTGAGGTATGAGAATTAGGATATCAATCCTCTTAATTTTCTTACCAAATCAATTACATGCAAATCCCATTCATTATCTATTTTAATACCGAGATATTTTATTAAGGATGTTTGAGGTATTTCAAAGTTTAGTATTTTGAAGTTTCCAAGTTTTGGGATGCTATTTTTGTATGATGAAAAAGGCATATATTTTGTTTTTTCTATGTTTAATGTTAATTTGTTATGTTGATACCAATTTTTCATTTCTATAAAGTCATTGTGAATTTCTGTGTTTAGATTTGGCCAGGAGTTTGTTCTACAAAATAAAACTGTATCGTCAGCAAAACTAATTAATGTGCCTTTTGGCTTTAGATTTAACATATCGTTAAAATATATTGTGAAGAGCAAAGGTCCCAACACTGTCCCTTGCGGAACGCCGAATTTTATTCTTCACTAAAGTTTCCGTCGATATTTACTCTTTGTTTTCTATTAGATGAGTAGCTTTTCAACAGGTCGAATATTTTCCCTCCAAGAGCGTAAGATTTTATTTTATTTAAAAGCATTTCGTGACACACAGTGTCAAATGCTTTGGAAAGATCATTATCATCCAGAGCTTCGTTAATTTTAGATGTTAAAAATTATATGGCGTCCTGTGTAGATTTTCCTTCCCTAAAACCAAAGTGAAGCTCAGCCAAAATTGTAAATTTTGATAGGAAGTTGCTAATTCTCTTTTTAATTAACTTTTATATACTTTTAGAAAAACCGACAATAGCGAAACAGGTCTATAGTTTACCACCTCCTGTTTTGTACCACTTTTATATAGGGGTTTACTTATACCAGTTTTGAGCCAATTTGGAAAAATACCCGTGTTAAATTACCTCTCTGTTTATTTGGTAGGTGAAATTACGGGAGCTATTTGTTTTAGAGTTTCGCTTCTAATATTCATAATTTGAAACTCTAGTCAAACATGGAATTTTTTACATCTTGAATAATATTTTTATAACAAAATGAGAAGTACATTCTCAATGTTTTTTTTATAGTTTGGAATTTTTTTTATTTTTTTTTGCAATATTTTCTTCCCAATCACTGTAATGGTTTAAGGATTTTTCAAAATTTTTAATATTTTTTTTCGATTTAAACCCGATTTTTAAAAAAAAATGGAGAATTATCCATAATTCCCTCTGGATTACATTATTCCTTATTATATTTCCTGTCTAAGCGAAAAAAAAACTAGGGCAAAGAGGACAAGAAAATCAATGATCGATAAATCTTACCTTCTAAGTGTTTCTATTTCATTGAATTTGAGGGAGAAATGCGTAGTTGAAGGGTTGTAATATAGATCGCAGTAGTGTTCCGGTATTCGGTCGAGTTCATTTGGCGG
This sequence comes from Oxystoma pomonae, assembly GCA_963921995.1. Taxonomy (NCBI): domain Eukaryota; kingdom Metazoa; phylum Arthropoda; class Insecta; order Coleoptera; family Brentidae; genus Oxystoma; species Oxystoma pomonae. The sequence continues at coordinate 44,535,586 of OY998170.1, forward strand.
ATTTACTGGCGTTTCTTGCTAATTATTGACATGCGTGGAGTGTTGCTAAAAATATTTTCCTTGATCGTAACAATGACCTTAACCTGAAAAACATTATCGGGTAAAAAAAATGCCTTTGCATTACATCCAGTAATTTGTTTTTTTCAGGATATAGACAAACTCAATCCCCCAGACGCATTTGTCATAATCTTCTCGGTCGTTGACAAAGCTAGCTTCATCAAGGCCGAAGCAGAACTCAGTAGGCTGCAAGATTCTGACTTGCTGCGAGGCAGAACGACCATCTTGGTAGCTAACAAGATAGATTTAGCCCGGAGTAGGAGTGTGTCAACGCAAGGTACGTTTAATAGAATTGTATACACTTTGGGGACCAAAAGTATACTTCCAGTCCCTAACTCGGGGATTAAAACGGCAGTTTTAGTCCCCGTGGTTTAATAGTACATTACAAACCTAGTGACTAAAGTGCCACATTTAATCCCGCGGCGAAAGGTTTGTTCGCTAAGGGATTAAACGACACTTTAGTCCCGAGGTTTATATACTATTTTATGCACTTTAGGAAAAGATCTTTGTTAAAATTACGTTATTTCTACGCCAAATGGTTTGCCAACTACAAGAAAGGGTGCTAAGAATGAAATCTTGGCCAAGAGCAATTGCTGTTTGGCTTGACTTGCCATAAATTTAATTATAATTTTCCAGGGATTAGTTTTTTTTGAATCCCTAAGTGTATAAGTTTACTTGTAATCCCTAAGCTAAGGGATTAAATTTATTTTTAATCCCTTAGGAATAAAATTTCCTTTAAATCCCTTGGGGATTAAAAGTGTCACTTTAGTCCATAAAAGGGATTAAAAGTACCTATTTATTCCCTGAAGTTCATAAAACTTTATTTTGAATCCATAGGGAATAAGACCGTTAAAATATGGCAAATCCAGGCATTTTTGCTCATCATTTTTGCATTTGGATATTTACCATTTCTTGTTTAAAAGTGCTCTCTAGGCCGTTTCGAACTATAGTATTATTGTTGTGTGCCATTGGCAAGTTTCAGGTCATTAGAGCACCGTCAAGAGATTTTTTATAATTTTCATTGGGTAGTGTTTTCTTTAGTTTCTCTTTTCTTTTCTTAAAGTGCATAAAATAGCGAATAGACCAAGGGACTGACAATTTGTATCGATTTTCTGAAAAAAATTCTTGGGGATTGAAGGAACCTGCCGCCTTAATCCTTTTGGGCTTGAATCAATTAGAATTATTAATTAAATTAATTAATCCCAGAGGTGCATAAATGTTTAAGGGTTAAATTCAATACAATTAATTTTTTTTGCGTATATATATATATAGGTAATATAATATTTAATATAAATATCTAACCGATATGTTCCCATTTGTTATACTACTAGTACAATAAAATTGTCATAAATAAGGGCGGTACCTCGAAAAAATCCGGGGAGGCTCAAATTTTTACTTGTTCTTGGGGAGGGGATCTAAAAGTAAGAACCCCAAGTTTTTGTTTCCCCCACTCTTCGGGAACCGCTATTTTGAAAAAACTTTGTAACCGACTTTTCTCCATTTCTATTGGTCGGACGCGAAAAAGTCTGAGAACAAAAATATTTGGGATTAAATTTTCAACATTTTTGTCAAGTGCTCAACTTTCTGTAGTTAGTTTCCAAAAAGTTAGATGACGCCGAAGTTACAAAAAATCAGGTTTAACGTATTTTGATCAACAAAAAGTGATTTTTTTAAAAAACTTTAAAAGAAAAACTTTGGAAAAATCTTATAAAAATATTTATACAGGGTTCCTAAGCAAATCCTTAGGGGGCCAAGCAGCCGTGTATAAGACGCAGACAAACGGAAAAGCACATTAGGCAGAAAAGGATGGGCATGGGGCGATGTTGTCACTACATCTTACACGTAGTAAATCCATTCCAGGTTGTTGTTTTCTAATGTTTTCCATTTTCATACCTTTAGGACTGGAATAAAAATTGTTTTTGCTCGACTTTAATACCAAACTGATGAAAAATATCGTAAAAAAAATATTTTTCGGCTTTTCATTTTGTAACCATTGTCCTTACGCACTGTTTACAGGCTGGGGACTGAGATACATGCAAATGCCTAAGCTAAAGCGTTCATACACGGCCGGAGAAATCGACTGAGATATTTCCGTAGAAACTTTATCAAGCAAATAGGACGGGTTGACGCCTTCGAACGTCCAACCCGGGTTTTGCACTTTGATTCGAAATCAAAAAGTCAGATGTGTGGCCGTGCACAAATTACGTAACGGTGATTTTACCAATTTTTGACCCCCTCCCTATGTAATGTTTTGTAACGGTTTGGCACGCCACTCCCCTAATATTACGTAACGATTTCAAGACCACTACCCCCCCCCCAAAAAAAACTTTTCACTTATTTTCATTCCAAATTTTCTTAGTTTCACACAAATGCAAACGCTGTCGAAAACCCCCCTCCCCCCTACGTAACGTTTTGTAACCCCCCTCCCCCCTATGACTATTACGTAATTTGTGCACGGCCCCTGTAGTCCCAGTGGAGGAGGGCGAGAAAATTGATATTTTTTTCTTAAAAATTATACTCTTTAGACCTATTTCTTTGCGTTCCCGAAATTACGTAATTAAAAAAAAAAATTGTAAGCGGCGCCATTTTTATTTCGTGTTTTGTTTTTCTAACATTTTTGCGTTCGGCTAATTTAATTGAAAAATTTTTGCCTGCGGCGCCCTTTATCTTCTCACTCGAAACCAAGATCCCCCGTTTTAGAAAAACTGATCCTTTCTATGTTTCTAAATTTTTTCAAATAAAAGTAGAGTATGACCATGGGGGAAATAATTCTTTTCTACGCTATGACGAAAATTTCGAGAAAGTTGAAGAAAAAATTAAAAAAAGTGGCAGAGCTCAAGTTTTTCGTAAAAAAAACGTTTTTTGTAAAGAAACAGAGCAAAATGAATCTTTTCACCCCTTTTTGGGTGTTACAAATATTGGCAGCCCCTTATTTTTCGCTTTTACCCTCCCGCTAGTTTTGAAGAATTGGTTCGCTACCTGTTTCGAGATCATGTCATAAAACACCTCGAAAATATCAAATGTAGTGTAGGGCCAGCTTTATGTAAAATCAATAATATCGCAAGCAAAAAGCTCTGCAGGAAAAACAGAGCCGTTTATTGATTTCTTTGGCTGCTAGTGCTAGCTGCATGGTTTGGCCGTTTCCGGATAGATGTCACTAGTAGAACAGAATGGAAAGAAATTTAATTTAAAGCGAAGATATTTCTTTCTAATGTTAACAACCTCACGAGTTTATCGCTCAGTATCGTAAATAATGGACCCTCCGCCTCCTTTAAGCAAGAAAAAGCTGTGGTTTGGACCTGAAAACATCTAATTTCTCTCATCATCATCTCATGGTGTGGCCGCCATCTAGCGGAATTTGCAGACATCTTGTCAACGGTTATTATTGCAACTATGATTTATGCTCACAATGAAATAGTGGCGACAATTTTTTCTCATGAAAGCAGTCCGGAGATAATAACAAACTGGCACCATTGCTCAATGTACCTGTTTCTTTTGTGCGCGCAGAACTTTCTATGCCATTTCTGTTTGATTTATTGAAATCCTATCCCTAAGGAAAATCTTAGGAACCCTGTATTCTTTATAATTAATTAAATAGTCTCTGAGCTACAGTAACTGAAAGTCGGTAAAATTCTTTGAGAACCGCTTTCTGGGCATGCATGAAGTCGCGTGCTGTGGATTATACATTATTATTTATATTAAGAGCAGTACAAATGAGGCATCAAATTAAAGCTTGTGACGTGCGCTACACAAATGAGCCGGTCTATCCGCATGAAAATTGCCAAAAGTATCTGACAGACTGACATTTATTATCTGATTTTTTGTTACTTCAGCGCCCTCTACCTTTTTAAAAAGTAACTACAGAGAGTTGAACCTGCAACGAAAAATATTGCAAGTTTTATGCTAAACATTTTTGTTTCTACACTTTTTTATCTCCGAGCAACAGAAATGGGGAAAATCGGTTCCAAAGTTTTGGAAACCCGATTGCAGTACTTTTTTTAACATTTTAAAAATGACAGTTTCTTTGAAATTTTGTTATAACAAAATAACTTTACCTAATATTTTAAAAATACGTTTTTTTCTTTGTTTTTTAATCTTTAAATTTGGGCTGATGACAATCAATTAACTCAACACGTTAGGTAAAATATCTTTCATCCTTTATGAACAAAACGGCAAGAGAAAAAAGCGTGTGTCCATAAGAAAAAATGAACTTTACAGTGCTCCTGTCACACTGAAATGTCAAGTCTCAAAAACGGACCTCTCACTAGGTAGATCTTAAAAAAGTGCCTGTACAAAGTTTTTTAATACGTTTTTTAACAACTTTAAGAATAAAGGTGCAAAAAAATACAAACTAAAAATGAAGATTTCGGTTTATTCGGAATTATCCGGAATTTGTAAACTTTCTTTTTAGTTTTGAGCAAAGCATAAAATTGTGCAACATTGCACTAATTACAACATTTTCCTATCTCCTACCGTTTAGGAGATCCCTATGGTGAGCATTGAATTTGAAACACCCTGTATATATACCTTTATGTTAATTATATTATTGTGCTGTAAACTTATAGTAAAGCCATAATGGTAATTTAGGGCTTAAAATATGTTAGCATAATTTAAGGGGTAAGGTTTGTGTTTAAGTAATTTTTACTATGTTTTTCACATTTTTACGCTATGATTTTGCTCACATTTTAAACCTTTCTTTCCAAACTTTCGATTTCTAGAATAAAACACTCACATTTTTCACGTTTTCACTGTTTTTTAAGCATTTGAAAAAAGTACTGCCAAAAATAGTATATTACATAACGAGAGAAGAAAGTGACATATTTCACTCGAGCGTGAATGTTGTGAACGAGGTGCTAGCCGAGTGAAACAACACGTCAGTGTAAGAAAGTTACTTTCTATCGAGTTGTGTACGCTATTTTTCCTACGACCACTTTAATTCGTAGTTTTTGTTGTTATTAAATTTTTTTCTTTTTCATCTCAAGAAAACAAAGTATTTTCTTCTCTAAGGACGAAAATGGTTCCGGTCTTTTTCCGGCGCTTCCACAAATCATAGCCTACTGGATACCTACATTGTTTGGATGGTTTGCTGTCATTCATTTTCGTTACTAGAGGAGAAAATATTAGAGACGAAAATATAACTGTTATGCGTGTGAAATATAAAACTTTCTGAGGCGTTATAGAGTGCAGATTTGGTTACTTTCGTGTGTGGTCGTGGGAAAAATTTTTTTCTTTCCTAAAATTAAAAATATTTAAGGTTAGTGAAAAGAGACAGAAGCCTATAAAAAAGTATTTTAGAGAAAGATGGAAATAATTTAAGGTAATTCTTTAATACAAATTTATGTTTTGTCATCTGTCTGCGCCTCTCGACACCCTGATGATTCCTAATAAGGATGAAACAGGTCTGTAGGTGTCTGGATTCTTCATAAGACATTGGAGGCCTGGACGTAATGAAGTGAGAAACAAAAACGCTTTGTCCGATATGCCACGAGTGTTACTTTAATTTTTATTTGCGGATACGAGATTCACTTTGTTGTTTTTTAAATATTTTGGCTTTTTAGTTCTGCGCAACAAGCCTCCTCCGGAGCGATTGCTTGCTGATGCCTTAAAATTAGGGTCACGTAGTATGAAGCTCCAATTGGGGGGCGGAGTTGCTGCGAACGTTACCTCTTTTGAGTCATGTTACAGTGACCTTATACTTTTACAGGTTTCTCCTTTATAACCTGCTGAAAAGTACAGGATTCTACACTTTTCAATTTTGATGTTTTTGTTTCTCTTGTTTCTCAGTTTATTCAACAGGTGGCACACACAGAGAGAGTGTGCATGGTGCCTGTGTGGCTTCAACTGCCAGGTACAATCTTATGACTCCCTGATGATTCCTAATAAGGATGAAACAGGTCTGTAGGTGTCTGGATCCTCCATTAGACATTAGAGACCTGTTTGTAACAGAGACAACATAATAACTTACGGAGACTAACATTAAGATAGGGCCGCGCATGAACTACTTTCCTGTAGCATAGCGCATACGGCGGAGTGTGAAACTAATGCTTGTATTTTTAACAGAGACAACATAATAACTTACGGAGACTAACATTAAGATAGGGCCGCGCATGAACTACTTTCCTGTAGCATAGCGCATACGGCGGAGTGTGAAACTAATACTTGTATTAAGTAAACACTTACCTTACCCCGTCCCTCTCTTTCTATATGATCATGAAAGAAAGACAGAACATTTTTTAGTGTCGAAATATATTTCACACAATTTTAATTTAGTACCTGCCGGATTTTGCCACCGCTTGTCAAAGTCTGTCAAGCCTGGCAAGCGGTTTTTTTAGATTTTCAAAAGTGAGTTATTTTTATCAGTTTTGGTTGGAAATCGCTCGAGTTTATGGGATTAGCTATACAGTGGATTAACAACTTATTGTAAAGCCTAAAAGGCTATTCCGATCAGGCTGGATCACTACCATTAAAGCTAGAGAGTATGGGACTTGAAGAGTGCCGAAAATTGGGGTTCAGATTTTTGCGAATCAAATCCTTAAAGAAAATATTGTGATGATTTATACACCGTTAAGCAAGAAGATGATAGGTTAAAATACAACAAAAAAAAAGAGATATAGGTTAAAACATTTATAAAATCTGTAGGACTTTTATACTGGGAGTTTTTTCCCAATCAATAAAAGAAAATAACATATTAAAATGTTGTTACCTTTAATATTTGATAATAATCCTCAACATAGTTATAGCCCCCTTCTCTTATTTTAGATTTTTAAAGGGTCCAAAAAACTTTTTGTAAGCTAAAGAAAGTGTTTTAGCTGCATGGAACAGTACAAAGTTGGTTAAAGTTTGTATAGAGCTAAAACCTTTCGCGAATGCATTGCTTTTTTAACACTAAAAAATATGGAAAAACTGCGCCTGTTAAGTTTTTTCATATCTTTTTATTACTAAATAAGTAAGTGTCTATAAAAAATAAACCAAAAAATATATGTATTTTATTATGACTGTACATGTAGTTCCTTCCTATAGCCATCGGCTGCGTTCGTGTCGCCATCAAACAATGTTCCCCAAGTATAATACAGTATCGGTCACTTTCGCGTAGCTATTACGTTCTCTATGTTTCGTAATGAATGATCATAACTTTTGTTCCCGTAAAACGATTGTAATAAAATAATGCCTTTGTCCAATACATGGATACGGTACGAAATGGCCTATGTAGAGATTTAATTGTATAGATAAATTGTTATACATTTAATTAGGTGCTAGGCTATTTAGTTTTAGGTGTTTTTTTGGAATCGCGGCCGCTACCGGGAAAAATTTACCGCGGATTTTTTACCGCGAGGTTTTTTACCGCGCAAGCACAAACAGTGCAAGTAACAACTTACCGCGCGTATTATTTACCGCGCTATCCTTTATCGCGCATCCATTTATCGATCAAGGCATAAACCGTGTTTGTTAAATACCGCGAAAACTTCTACAGCCCCGTCATATATAGCGCCAGACATTTACCGTTCAAGGCATTTTGCAACTCAAAAAGTTATATCGTGTAATAATTTACAGCGCATAATATTTTACAGCGTATAATAATTATAATTAATAACAAAAATCTTTAATTTACCATTTATTCATAAATTTCTTTTGTGTAAATATTAAAAAATGAAAATTAACTGAGCAAAGCAACAACTATACCACAAAACTAAAAATTCATAGTAACATTTAACCCAACCCAACCCTAAGCCGTTTGCACACCTCGTCAAAAGCGCGCGCGGATAATAATTATTTCAAAAATAAAGAAAAAATGCTTTTAAATTTTCACGGTACTTGATAGCGCACGAGATCTTAAAAGTCGCGGCAATTTTTTTTCGCGGTATAAGTATTGCACTGTAATAGCTTGGCGCTGTTTTTGTTGTCGCGGTAAATGCACGCGCTCTAAAAGATTTGCGCTAAAAATATCTTGCGCTGTATCTGCCTGCGCTGTAAATGCATTCGCTGGACATTCCACTCGCGGTAAACGGCTTGCACGTTAAATTTTTCGCGGTAGTCGCCGCGGTAGCCGCCGCGTGCCGTCCTTTTGTTAGACGGTATTTATTTATTTAGGTACGAATTTATTTAGTATTAAATGTTTTATTTTTATGTCCATATACCTATTTTCCAGTCTAAGTTATATATGAAAGTGGTCGGGACTATTTTGTCGGCCTGTATAAAGCGCGAGCGCGACCCGTGCGAACGACGACATTAGTACCGACACTAATAAGATTGGGGCTTGCCTTTATTTGTGAAGGAATTATACTGGGCCATGTCTCGACGTATTTGACGTTTTTGACAACTATTCGCCATTTTTTTTACCTTAACCCTACTTTCGGAAATTCTTTGTTTGTTTCATAGTTATATTTTTATGAAATCGGGTTACATGGCGGAAGAAAATGAAAAGAGCAAGGCTCAAAGACTTCGTTTTACTGATAAAAACAATATTTTGTTTGCTACGAGAAGTGGTTCAATAAAATCCCAACAGAATCCCAAATGCATAGTTTTTTGTTCCTCATAATATTATTTAAAATCACAAATTCCAGGTCCTTATCTCCACCCTCCACCAAGACCACTGCTTCCAGCACGTCTTTCATGCTTTTAATCACTAAAAAATAGTTTTTAACATGAAAATGTTAAAAAAATTACGAAAGCGTAGAAGGGCCACAAAGCAATTTTTATTTTAATTTCGACTTTGAACTCGGAATTCCCACGTACAACTCGGAATTCCGACTTTAAACTCAGAATTCCGACTTATAACTCGGAATTCCGACTTAGAACTCAGAATTCCGGCTTTAAACTCGGAATTCCGAGTTATAACTCGGAATTTGACTTTAAACACCCCAAAAAAATTGTGGGGGGGTCCAAAACTGTTTTTTTTTAATTCTTAAACGATTATGCTTACAACAAAAACGATGAAAGTCTTCTCAATGGGGAAAAAAATACATTTAATAGTATTTTTTTCTCTTACTCTTTATTTACCCAAGATATTTTTTTTTCATAAAATAATAATAATTTTTATAATATCTTCATAACCTATTCTTCTGTATGTTTTAAAATTTTTAATCTTTTGCGTACCTTTCGTGGAAAACTTTCATTGAGGGGGGGTTAATATAAATCATATTCATTATCAGACATAGTCGTAGATTGCTCGAATCGTATTGAGAGTTCCAGTCCTCATTATATTAAAAATTTATTTTATAAAATTTATAAGGGGGGGGGTAATTTTTTTATGTTTGTTTTTAAACTGGCGACTAACCAATCAATTTTTCTTAAGAAAGGTCGAAAACACCTCCAAAAAAAAAGTTCGAAAATTCGATATTTTCCAAGCAAGTGGCGTTGAAAGAAAAGGATTAAAGTCTGTGTATTTTTGCCAACCATAACGGGGCTAGTCGCGCACCAAAAAAAAAGGGGATGAACGTAATTTTTCAAATATAAACGGTTGAGATAATCGAAAGTCGTAGCATACGACTGTTCCCAAAGATATAAAAAAATCTGATGGAGCCCATAGGTGTCCTTGTAGCCCCCCACCATTTTATTTAAATATTTTCGAAAAGACCCTCTCCTGTCAGTTTTTCAGAGAAGGTACGTAAGGGATTCAGCCACTTATTTGAAGGTCTTAGTGGTATCCGATACCGAAGTGCCTATGGGATAATTTTAAATTACCAGAGCTTATTTTTCTCCCCAGAAAAACGAAATTTGCAGATAGCTTACGAGAAACCAAATCAAATTCCTGTGTGTCAATGTGTCATAATACTCAGATTTTTTTAAATATTTTGGTCGCTAGTTTAAAAAAAAATTTAAAATATTAAACCCATCCCCCTTTTAAACTTTATAAAGAAAAAAATTTAATACAATGAGCACTGGAATTCTCAATACGATTCGGGCAATCTATTTCTGATAATGAATATGATTTTTATTAACCCGCTCCCCAATGAAAGTTGTCCAGAAAAGGTCCACAAAAGATAAAAAATTTAAAAACACCCAGAAAAATAGGTTATGAAGAGTCCGTGATATTATAAATATTATTGTTTTTCAAAAGTCAAGCTTTCATAACACTGGCTCCCTCTGATTTTTGACATTTACAGTACTAAAAAATTTTATATTAAAAAAATTATATATTGGAAAAATTATTTTTTTTTATTTCTGTCATTTTCTCCATAGAAAAGACTTTCATCGTTTTTGTTGTAAGTGTAACAGTTTAAGAATAAAAAAACCGCTCAATTTTTTCCAGCCGAAACTATATAAGAGTTAGAAAAAAAGTTACCCATAAGAAATGTTCTTTTTTTTAAGGATAATTTATATCAAAAAAAGTAATTGAGTAAAGTCAAAATTCCGAATTCTAAGTCGGAATTCCGAGTTTTAAGTCGGAATTCCGAGTTTTAAGTCTTAAAGTCGGAATTCTGAGTTACAAGTCAGAATTCCGAGTTATAAGTCGGAATTCTGCGTTTAAAGTCGGAATTCTAGTTGTAAGTCGGAATTCCGAGTTCAAAGTCGGAATTCCGAGTTCAAAGTCGGAATTAAAATAAAAATTGCTTTGTGGCTCTTCTACGCTTTCGTAAAAAATAACACAGAATTTCGAAAACAGGCAGCATATATTTGTAGCTTGGAAATAAAGTCATGTCCTTACCGTTTCGCTAGAGACGCGTTGAATAATTCTATAGTTGCCACCTTTTAGGGCCAGGCACAACCTGTGTTAAGGTCAACTCTAAATAAGAACTAGCCAGTGCGGCCGTATTTCAATAATAACCTAATAAGTCTAATTTAGTAAGTAGGTAATAGTAACTTATAACTGTATTTTGCCAATTTTATTTTGCATTGGTTTTTTTTCAGACGGAAAATGCCTGGCATGCACGTACCGGGCGAAATTCGTTGAAATATCTGTGGGCATAAATGTCAACGTGGACGAACTGTTGGTAGGAATTTTAACACAAATAAGGCTGAAGATAGAAAGCTACGAGGAGGGTAAGTATATTTAGTCGAGTTTTTCGAAAAGTATTAATAGCATATTACCCAACAGCCATGTAATTTTTATTTTATATTTATTTACGCAAAAACCTCATTAACTGTTACAATAAACTTTAGATACAATAGTTAGGTTATTTTAATTAATTCTAACAGTATTAATTTTAATTAAATACTTTAGTAATCAGCAAACAATTTCAAGTAAAGCTGGGTTTATGCAGGCAAATCAAAATAAAAATAATAATTAAAATAAACATAAAAGTTTATCTTATGGGTAACAGTGTAGCTGTTTATATACAGCAGAAATAAAAATAAGGAATTGCAATTAAAATAAAAAGATGGCCACATAACCTCACTTTTATTTATTTAGTGGGTGTCTTTCAGGTTTTTCTTGCATTTTTTGTTTTTTTTTTGGCAGATATTATTTAAGAAAACAGTTTGATGGAATTTAGTTTAATGATTTTAGTTAGGGTTTCACTGTCAAAATTATCTCCTATTTTTAGTTTAGTTTAAACTTTTTTAACTTTTATTTGCCTGTATAAACTGTAAAAATATAAAAATTATTAAATATTGACAAAGAACATAAAAGGATACTTTGTTTTCGTAGTCTCTGGTAAGGTATATTAAAGTTTACGACCTTTAGAAAGTTAGGGCTATCCAACATACCATTAACAAGCTTATATATGAACATTACTTTAAAACGGTGTCTACGATGGCTAAGGGGAGGTCATGATAACGTTCGTTTATTAGCACTATAATCATGGTTTAATATCCGAAGGTCACGTTTAAAGGCACATATATACTCTTAAAATTTATTTTGCACTCTTTCTAATGAAATTGTGTGATTCTGAAAATATAGCGACCAAACTACAGATCAGTATTCCAAAATCGATCTAACCAAAGAACAATAGAGCATCCTGCTACCCACCGTAGAGAAATATTGGCAATTCCCTAACATAAAACCTAACATTCTTGAGCTCTGCGTCACAGAAACTGAATTAATAGGATCAACAGAAGTTAATATCTCATCCAAAATACACCCAGATCTTTTACAGTAGTTATATTCTCAAGCGCCTGAGATCATCAATAAAATATCTAGTGTGAATTCTATTAACTTTACGGGTAAAACTAATAAAGCAGCATTTTTTAACATTAAGGTCTAATTTTTTATGCCTACACCAATTAAGCAATCGGTTTACATCCTCCTGAAGAACCTGGAAAACCTGAAAAGATTTTGCAGAAGGATGTGATGGTTCACAGGATCAAATGCTTTCGAGAAATCTGTGTATATTGCATCAACCTGTGTATGTTTTTCCATGCTTTTTATAATGTCTGTTTGATAAGTAACTGAATTTGTTACGGTTGATTTATTTTGGAAAAATGTAGTTTGAAAAGCATAAATCCGAAAGCTCGATTTGTAATACATAAAGAAGTTAAACTTTTTAGATCAGAACTGAACCATTTGCTAGATTAATGTTTTAGTACTACTTATTATTTAGTTTATAATAATTGTAAATTTAGCTTTTACAATTTGTTGTAGAAGCTCATCAGAAGTCCGTGTAATCAATTATATCTCTAACATTAGAGAAAGCTAAATCTAAAAATGCATTCCTATTATTAGATATTTTATTTCACTGAAAAAGTTTAATGTTTCCAAATGATTGTGCCAAAGCTGTAGAGCTGGATGCTCTATTGGACATTGCACCATTGCTCCAAATTCAGCATTTGACCATTTAGCATTAAGCAAATTATAATCGCCAAATAGGTACGCAAGTGTTTACTGTATTTTATTTACGACCATCAGTTGCGACCATCAGTTGTAGCATAGATAGACAAAACTCATTTGGTAGTAGTAGAATGGCGGGAGCAGGCATTAGCTCCCAGACTAAGCTTTATGAGCGTTCTTTGTTTTTTAATCGATTGAGCATATACAGGGTGGAGACTTTAAATGAAATATTGGCCGTAGCGGGTTAAAAAATTGTTTTTTCAAAAAATACAAAAAAACGTCAACTAAGATTTTTAGCAGCTAAAATTTTCGGCAAAAAATTTTTGTGAATGGACCCTCAAAAAGGGGTCTATTCACGTACAACTTTTTTTTTCAAATGAGAAGGCCCCGTTTTTGTGGCACCTTGTTATAAAGATTATGGAATGACATTTGTCAATCCATGTGTCAAAATCCTCAAAAAAATGATTGTTTCGGACTTAAAATGTAACATTGCCTCTAGTGGGTTGAAAATTTGTTTTTTAGAAAAATCAAACACTTCAATTAATATTTTTAGCAATCAAAATTTTCGGCATTAAATTTTTATGAAGGAACCCTCAGAAAGGAGTCTATTCACATACAACTTCTTTTTTAATGGGAAGACCCTGCTTGTAGCACCTTGTTGGAAAGCTCGTGTACTTTTTTTAACATTTGTCAATCCATGTGTCACAAATCCTCAAAAAATTATTGTGTAAGGCTTTAAATGAAATATTGCCCCTAGCGAATTAGAAATTTATTTTTAGATTAATCCAAAAACCCGGTAACGAATATTTTTAGCAATAAAAATTTTCGGCCTAAAATTTTTGTAAACCTACTCTCAGAAAGGTGTCTATTCACATACAACTTTTCTTTTCAAAGGAAAAAACAAATTTCCAACCCTCCTGGGGCTGTTCCACAAGCAGGGTCTTCTAATTAAAAAAAAAAAGTTATATTTGAATAGACCCCTTTCTCAGGGTCCGTTCACAAAAGTTTTATGCCGAATATTTTGATTGCTAAAAATACTAGTTTAAGTGTCTTTGGATTTTCTTAAAAAATGAATTTCCAACTCGCTAGGGGCAATGTTCCATTTGAAGTCCAACACAACGATTTCTTGAGAATTTTAACATATATATTGACAAATGTCAAAAAAAATTACACGAACGTTTTTGTTTTTCGATAAGCTTTCCAACAAAGTGCTACAAGCGAGGTCTCATTTGAAAAAAAAAAGCTGTATGTGAATAGACCGCTTCCTGAGGGTTTACAAAATTTTTTTGCCGAAAATTTTAGCTGCTAAAAATCTTAGTTGACATGTTTTTAGATTTTTCGAAAAAACAATTTTCTCTCCACCCTGTATTATATAGAGGCCTCGCAGTTTTTGAGGTTTTTTTTTTATTTTTCCTTCTTTTTTATTATTTTTGTTTAATTGTTGAAAAAATTCAATCCATCAAAATCTATTACGCAATCATTTTACAAACGCTTTTCGTGTTAATGTTGAAATGGTCGAGGATATACAGGGTGTTCCAAATTCGATGCTCACCATGGGGATCTCCTAAAATGGAGATACGAAAAGGCGTAAATTAGGGCAAAGTTGCGCAATTTGACGCTTTGCTCAAAACCAAAAAAAAGTTTTCAAATTCCGGGTAGTAAAATAAAAACTAAAAATAAACATTTCGGTTTTTTTCGCCTATCTCCGGAACTACCCAGAATTTGTAAACTTTTTTTTGATTTTGAGCAAAGCGTCAAATTGCGCAACTTTGCCTTAATTTAAACATTTTCGTGATTTAGAAGATCCCCATTGTGAGCATCGAATTTGAAACACCCTGTATATCCCAAAAGTGTGGAATAATGAATTGTTTAAGAGAACTATAGTTTTCAAAAACACTAAAAAAGCACTTACATATGATCATTTTAGGGAAAAAAGAGGGTTAAAAAATGCATGTATTCTCTTTCATACAAGGGGTACAAAAAATCTCTGTATATTATGTTATTATCTGAATCCGTAAAAAAATTAGCTTTTCGAAAATATTAAAATATATACAAATGTACACAAACAGAGTGTGTTATAGATACGAAATACACTTATTCAAAATCGAATAAAGAATGGCGGAATTTTATCCATATTCGACAACTGTTCAAATTTGACATTTTAATTTTGAAAAAACTGGATTTTTGTATAAAAAAATCAAGCAAATTCTGCCTTTCTTCATTCGAGTTTGAATAAGAGTGTGCAAAATTTCGTATCTCTAGCACACTCCGTTTGGACTCCATCACGGTACTCATTTTTCAACCATTTTGCACAAGCCGAGAACATGAATCCGCTAATTCGCTTATTTCACGTATCATTTTTAATGTGTTGTCAACCTAGCTTTGTCACCTGTGGATGACATATCTGGTTAACCCATATACAGTCCGTTCCATTTTTATTTTGACAAAACCTAACCTCAATGACCCACTGAACCAAACCAGGCTTGAAAGTTGACAGAAATCCAAAGGCCCTAGATTCCCTAATAGTACAAGTACGTTTTTAAAACGTCCCTGGAACGTCCCACCGGGACTTTGTGGACGTCCCGGGAATGTAAGGTGCCATTTTTTTTGGTAAAGGTATACTTTTTCGACCGCACGTCTTCTGGGGCCGTTTTTAAAACGTACCAAAACAGTCAAAAAACGTCCCGCTTACGTAACCACCTTAGAGCCTTGATTATCAAACAAACGTTGCCGGGACGTCTTCGTATCATTGCAAGAAGGTATTGTTATTATATAGAGTTGCTCCAGAAAGATTTAGACAGTGTGTCTTTGTGGTGTAGTCAAAATAGCCTTGATCTTAATGTTAAAAAATGTCAAGCCATCACATTCTGTCGCTCTAATAAAATTATTCATAAGGAATATACAATCAATAATAACATACTTACGTCGGTAGAAACTGTGAGAGATTTGGCTGTTTTGTTTGATAGTAAACATTTGTGTCACATTGAAAACATTATTAATAGAGGAAAGTTCGTAGAAAATTATGCAACTTCTCATATCAAAACTGAAATAATAGAGGTGATCAAATATAATGAAAACTGTAGTTGATACCAAAAGAAAACTTTTTAAATCCAGAGCCATCTCTAAATGCGTGTAGAACACCAAAATGGCGGCCATTAAAGATGGCTGCCATCAGAATCGTAAGGAAATTTTCTATCTTTACTTGTAGTGGTCCGATTTCAATGATGTTTTTTTGTTTGAAAGATCTCCTAAGAAGGTCGTTGCTTGTCACTTCTTATTTATTTTGGCATCCATAGAATTGTGGGTAATTTGATTAAAACAAAAAATTAAATTCACTTTTATTGAAGAATTAAAATTGTAACTCCACATCGGCACACCATTCTAAAAATGCCCAGTTTTAGATTGGTGTGCCGCGCGAACCCTTATCTATGAATGAGATCCGGCACACCACGTGATTTTTGATCTGGTGGTACTACTACATCATATGTCTGAAAATGGTGGGGTTACCCATCACGTGACCTCTAAAATTGTCCACCTTTGGATTGGTGTGCCGAGTCCTTATCCACAATTTTGAGGTACATGATTGTCCATTGCGTATTCAGGACGAAAAAATGCACATCTTATCAAAAAATGGCGAGGGTTACCTATCCATCATAATTTTTACTGCGAACGCTTGTACTGTTAGGTAAGTTTGAATCAGACCGTGATTTGAATTCAGTCAGAACAAAAGTTAGTAGCTATTTATTGTTATCAGTTAATGGAACATATGGCTTCAGTGAAATGAAGCCTCTCGCTCACCACGTCGTGCTACTGCCGTTGCCTAGATACAAACCTTTATCATGTACGCATAGTTTTGCTTAATGTGTCATAAAGAAAACAGTGGCGTAGCCAGAAATCGACTCTGGGGGGGGGGCTGGGCACCTATGGAAAATTTTTAAAAATTAGGTAGGTGCCTATTGTTTGAGCTCTTTAACTGAATGGAGGGTAGAGGGGCGGTTTAATGGGAGTCGAGTTAGTGTATACGAAACAAAAATACTTATTTTTAAAAGCAAGTCTCATCGAGTCTCATTTGCAGATTTTTTTCAGTATTAATCCCTAAATGCGCCGCAGGCAAAAATTTTGAAAAAATTACACTAAAATGCTATTTTTTACGCGTCTCAAATGTTTTTGACAAATAAATTGCTTAAAATTAAACAAAATTGTAACAATATTTAATATTGGTATAGCGCCGGACGCGAAAATTGACAAAATAAACAAAAAATTCTTAAAAAATTTTGATCCCTTAGGTTTTTGTAAAACATTTTTAAAAAAGTACATTGGCCAAGAAGGGGTGGGTTGCGGTAATATATATAGATTTGTTGCCAAATAATAAATGCGCCGCAAATAAAAATTTTAAGAAAAATTATACTAGGAATACCATCTATTACACGTTTTGAATGCTGATAAAAATTCCTTAGAATTGAACTAAAATTATAACAATTAATGACGTCATAGCACGGCAGGCAAATTTTTTAAAATTTAAGACATCACACCAAATACACGTCACAAACTGGAGTACAGGGCCAAAAAAGTGGGGGAGCTATAGCTCTCCCTGGGGCCCTTGATCATTATTATTTTATTGTAAATTAGGTTGGACCTTCTGGGGCATGTTTTAACCCCCAAACCCCCCCCCCTGGGTACGCCACTTTCAAAAAATGGCTCCAGTAGGCACGTATTTTAATCCATAAAATAAATTAATTTTTTTTTCTAAAATTTTTTGGTTGAAAATTTAATTATCTATCTTAATGTGAAAACCGCTTGTCGCTAGCTGCTAAGGTTCGCGATTTACAATTTTTTTAATAAAAGGTTAATCCCCTTCCTACTCTCTGGCGAACTCCCCACCCCCATCAAAAATTAATCAGCTCTGCGTCTGATGACAACGAGTTTTTGTGTTTTATGACAACATTTTTTGACCCAAATAACTTATTTTTAGTGGAAATAAAAAAAACGAGGAAAAAATCCTTTTTTTATGTTCCCAATAGCCTTTATATTAGTATGGATGGCTAAAAACAAAAGTCTTACAGAAGTTTCCAAAACAATAGTTGTCAAACACAAAAATTCTTGTAATGTAGTTTTTTGCCGCCTTTTTACCAAAAAATTTGCATTGGTGGTTGGTGTTTTTTACAGGTAAGTTTCTTTTCTAGTTTAAGGGTGAAATCATAACACACATTTGATTTTATCCGCCATCTTGGTTTAAAAATGGCAGCCACCACTAGAAGACAAGATATCTTTAATGGCTACCATTTTGGTGTTCTACACGGATTCAGAGGTGGCTCTGGATCTAAAAAGTTGTCTTTTGGCATCAACTTTCGTCGGTTTTTTCGTTATTAGCGGCGTACCCAACGTACTACTGTACCAATTAAACAATTATCTTTTTTTTAGGAGGACACTCACAGGGCTGGTATAAAAGCAGGGGCATGGTCAAAGCCAGTATGAAAGCGAGACAAATGTTCACTTGGATTTTCGGAAAGGAAGACTCAAAATTCAAAAATTGCGAAAATCTTCACATACTGTAGCATAGAAGAAAAAGTTTTTATCTATAAAAGTATTTATGTAGTTTTCTATAGGTTAGACGTATATTTTTTTTTATTGTGGTTAAAATAATTTAAAGAAGTTGCTCAAATTTGACGAAAAACAGTGAAACCTTAACTTTGGATCTTGATCAGATTTTTATTTGGTAGCTAGGATAACGGAGCTAGAGAAAAATAATTTTTTGTCAAATTTTGAGACATTTTTTGACCAGTTGTAAATTTTCGTGGGCCAAAAATTGTAGTTTTCTACGTCTATATAAATGTTTATTACTGTTGTAAAATATTAATTTTTACGAAAAATCAAACATGGTACTAAAAAAAATTATGTATAAAGAACTGGAGAGGAAGTAGAGAGGTAAACTTTATAGAAACGTTTAGATTAATAATAGTAACAATTTGTTATGTTTATAAAGAAAAAGGATATTTGAAAAAAGAAACGAATTAATATCAAAAGCTATGAATTTAAACAAAAAGCAGCAATTAAATGTACAAAAATAAGAAAATATAACTATATTCTTGTGTAGACCTAGCGTTATAAAACGCAAGTTAATTCAAAACTTGTAAGACTTTTCAGATTCTGGATTTGGAAACATCCTGCTGTAGAGAATTAAAAATCAAAACTCGACACAGTGTTTACTATTTAATATATACAATTTTCTTCCTTCTTGATGTTACTTTTCTACCCAGGGTTTACAACAATTTTTTAAAAGTGTGATTGGGTATTCATACTACCCAGATAACGATATTCTGATGTATTTTTTTAGAGTTTTACCCGTATTTACGTGAATTTAGAAAATATTTTATAGAAGAAATATAATTTTTAACACTTATATATATATATATATACTTATATTATCAAAATCAAAAAAACGTAGCCAAATATATTTAACACTCCCGTCTGGTCTAGGGGATAAAATAAAGTTTAGAGAGTAAAATAAAATATTAGGAAAGAAAATAAAATTTGAGGAAGTATAGTAAAATTTAAGGAAGTCAAAATAAATTCAGTGAAAAAATTGCAAAAAAGAAATCGACTAAAAACAACACTATAAAGTGCAAAAAATAGTATATGTAATACACCACGTGACTCTAGTGTCTTATCACTCAGTAAATTTTTCGCTTTGGAATAAGTGCCACTTTAGTCCCTAGGTATATAATATATACTATTTAAATCCCGAGTAACGGCAAAATTTCCTGCTTTAAGTGCGTGTAGAACCAAGACAATTTTTTATATCAACTTATTATTTCTTTGATTTGATTTTTTTTGTATTACTCTTCCATTTGTAAGTAGTTGTAATCCTGTAGGTACTTTATTTATTAAGTATATGTATTTCTACCTATTTATAATCAATTTATATCCTTTATTCTTTCGACAATAATTAATGTTATGTCTACTTGTTTATTGTATAAGCATGAAAAATTATATACATCTTCTTGATTTTTAATAAAATATGTTATTGATAAATACATTTTTTAAATATAATTTTTTAATTTATAAAGCTACGACTTTTCTGAGGCACAGTTAGCAAAAATTACATATTATTGAGAAAGAAAATAAATAAACTAGGTGGTATATATTTTTAAGATATATAGCTTTGGCGAAATACAAAAATTAAAATCTGTGACGTTGCGTTTTTTTTGTTGGGGGGGAAATTTTGGCGGTAATCTTAAATTTTTTATTCAAATCTGCCTGTTTTGATGTAGGTACCTACCAAATTTACAATGTTTGGCTACTTATGTAGAGTTTGCTTTTAAAAAATACCACATGAAGTATGAAGTCCATATATGGACTGGGAGGGATCGTTTATATATTTTTCAAGGTAATGTTCATTCCAAATTCAATATGGCGGTTGATATTTAAACACAGAAACTAAATAGAACTGTCATTGTCAGTGTCAAAAAATTGGTGCGATTGACTTTGGAATAAAAGTGTATATATCTGCAATCAAAGTATTTTTTAAGGAGAATTCCGAAATGTTAACGGTACCCTGTCAAAAAAAACCACGTCAAATCTCTAAGGAAAGTTTTAGGAGATTTTATAATGTTTTACCAGGTTTGGGGTATATGTGAAAGAAACTTGTAAGAATTAACCTAAACCAAAGTCATGAAGTACTAATTTTTTTCTATGAATTTTAAGGCGAATGCCAGCTTGACTCGTAAAATCTTATAAAACCCTATCAAACATCATAAAAACTCAGCACCTTTGATAAGAACCTATATGCGGTTTTTTTTGCCTGGGTACTTTTTTGCGATTATAGGTATATTTCAGTTTTGACGTTATATATCAAAAAGGGCATCTTGAACACTATTTCTAAATAGGTGTGATGTTTTGTAGATTGTAGACATCTCAAAAACTAGGAAATCAAACGATATGACATTGCCCCCTTCCCCCAAAAAGAAGAGTGTTAACGTCAAAGAGTTTCATTTTTGTATTAAATTAAAGCTATAAGGGGTTGTAATTTTTGCTCCCTGTGGACACTTTGATCCATTATATAAGGATGAATTTTTGCTTTGGTACAAAAGTTACACATTTTTAAATTTAGCTATCAACCCCTTAATAAGAGAGAAAATTTTTCCGGCAAAATTTTCGACCGGTATGAAAGTTTTTTGCTCGAAAATTTCCGAAAAGAAACAAACTTGAATACAAAATTTTCTCTGGCATATATGATCTTCGACAAGACTGCTATTTCACGGCAAAACCAAAGACAAGACGCTTTAATGACTTTTGTCGAAATGACAATATAGTTGTAACATCACACACCTTCATTATGCCAGGTGTGTCATAGCTTTGTCAGTAGCACAAACAGCCCATTGCGTTGCTCAACACCGTCGTTACTATGGACGTTTTACCAATTAAAAACACTTTAGTGAAATAATGGTCTATACATAAAATAAATCTCTAGAGAGACCATTTAAATTCTTTAATTGAATATCTTTACCTACGACCAACGAATAATACTAATTTTACAACCCTCTTAACACGATTGTAATGGCTCATTAACGGTGCTAGGATAATAATGAAGCTTAGACGTAAACCACAAGATCGCATAACAAGCGATGAAACTTTATTTTATAAGAGCTCTAATTGACGCAAAAATGTGAATTATTTTTCTATATTTTTAAGACAATAAATATTTATTAAACGTAATTAAATCCAATATAATTTTAGTACCTAACCAAAAACAAGTACCGTTAAATTGACATATTACGCATTTTTAAGAAAAAAAACCTTGTTTTTAAAAAGATATAAGAAATAGTAGCCTTATTTGTTTTGACGTTTTATATAGAACGTCATTGAAACTTCAGGTTATGAAGGTTGTTGACTTCGAGTGTTCGCGTTTGGTATTTTTAATTAAAGTAACACTCGTGGCATATCGGACAAAGCGTTTTTGTTTCTCACTTTATTACGACCAGGCCTCCAATTTCTAATGGAGAATCCAGACACCTACAGGCCTATCTCATCCTTATTAGGAATCATCAGGGAGTCATAGGATTGTACCTGGCAGTTGAAGCTACACAGGCACCATGCACACCTCTCGCATTTAAAACAAAAAGTTTGTAATCCGCGGAGACGTAGTACCTGTGTGCGCCACCTGTTGAATTAACTGAGAAACAAAAACATTAAAATTTAAAAGTGCAGAAGACCGTAAATATAGAATCCTGTACCTTTTAGCAGGTTATAAAGAAGAAACCTGTAAAAGTATAAGGTCACTGTAACATCACTCTTAAAAAGAGGTAAAGTTCGCATCAGCACCGCCCCCAATTGAAGCTGCATACTACGTGCCTGTGTAGCTTCAACTGCCAGGTACAATCTTATGACTCCCTGATGATTCCTAATAAGGATGAAACAGGCCTGTAGGTGTCTGAATTCTCCATTAGACATTGGAGGCCTCGTCGTAATAAAGTGAGAAACAAAAACGCTTTGTCCGATATGCCACGAGTGTTACTTTAATTTTTATTCGCGGACACGAGATTCACTTTATTATTTTTTAGGTATTTTTAATAATTTCTGATATTTATGATGACATTTTCATTGGTCGTAGGTAAAGTATAGTACACTAGTAGTAGTAGTAGTAGAATAAGGGTGGGGCTTCCGGCCCGGCGACTAGGCTCTACGCGAGCCCTTTTCGCCATCCCCCAGAGCTTCCCTTTCACGTCCCACTCCACCATGGTCGAACCTTCCCGTCCTTTGGATAAGGGTCAGGATATCCGACCATTTCAGCGTCGGAAGGTGTTCCGGCTCGAACACTTCCTCTCCGAAGATTCCCTCTCTGATTCTTTTGTAGGCCGGACACCTTGCAAGATAGTGGTGTGAGGATTCATCCTCTTCCCAGCACTCTCCGCAAGTTGAGTCCCGAACTACCTTCATCCTTGCCATGTGCTTTTGGAGCGCGCAGTATCCAGTGAGGACTCCTATTAGGGGTCCGATCTCTGTTTGTTTCCTGCGCAGTAACCAGTCCCTTCTTGTTTTGCTGAAGCCGTGTATGAGCTCCTTGGTTTGCCTGGCGTCCCCTGTGTGTTGCCACTCCTGATTTAGTCTTGTATAGGTCCATTCCTTGGTGGCAGATTTCATCTGACTCCTGGTAAATCCCAGACACGGTTCCGGTCCGACGTATGATTGGGCTGACCCTTTCCTTGCAAGCTCGTCCGCTATCTCGTTACCTGGGATCCCCATGTGTCCTGGAACCCAGACAAGTTCAACCTCTTTTTCCTCTGCTAGATCCTGGAGGGCGTCCGTGCATTCCTGGACCAGTCCCTTTGGCATTGTAGGTTTACAAAGTGCTTTTATGGCAGCCTGGCTGTCCTTGCATATGTAGACCTATCTTCTGCTCCTGTCCTTAATTCTTCCTCTCGTGCGGCTGCCAGTATGGCATATACCTCCGCCTGGAAAACCGTCGCGTACCGACCTAGTGGGTAGCTCTTTCTTATCTCCCTATTACCTATGAATAGACCTGCTCCAGTCAATTCCTTGTCTGCTAGCCTTGATCCATCTGTGAAGCAGATCATGGCATTGCCTTAAAGGTCGACTTCGTTCCTAGTTCATGCCTCTCTAGGTGGTATGATTACCTCGTTTCCCTGATTTTGTATTCTTGGTTATCGATGCTGTATGCTGAAAGGGGTATTTCTCTTTCCGCCATCCCGGCGATAGCCAGGTGCCCGACCTTTTCGCGTCCCCTTTTCCACAGCCCCGCATCCCTGATTCTTAGGTGCGTTGCCATCGCTTCCCCTCTGATCCAGAGGGGGAGCGGCATAGTACACTAACTCGCATGTTATGGTCATTAAACACTCAGCTAAATTAAGACACTCGCCTGCGGCTCGCGTCTCAAACTTCATATTTTAAAATTTTTGGTTTTGTTTTCTAACCTAGATCTGATGCCGAAAATCCAATTTCTAGAGTTTTAGTCTGTTTCTTTGTCTATTTTTCTGTTTGTTTGTTTGTTTGTTTGTTCCAGCATCACGCAAAAACTATTGAAGGACTTTGATTGGAGTTTTACTATTGGATTCCTGCTTGGAGTCCTGGGCATCAGCGACATATAGGTATAGACTTTATTTCATCAAAATCGGTTCTCGGGAACAAAACTTATGATGCATTACAGCAAGAAAATCTAAAAACTGCATATATATTCGTGGCAGCCTTGATTCAAAACTTAAATTTTAAAATATATATCAGTCATCATGTCATCACACAGCCTTGGTAGTTTTTTCTTCTGAAAATAAGACAATGTTAATGGCAGTATTCATTAGTGGCGCACCGAGAGAGGTGAGGGTTTTGGGGTTAACCCCCGCCCCCCGGATGAGCCTGATTATATACAATAGGCACAATCAAAGAACAGCAGAAATAAAATATATAGAGAATCAAATACAAGAACCTCGACTTTAATTGTTAACAAAAATCTTTAAAAAATCCTAACTTGCTAAATTTTTCGCCTGCGGTGCTATAACACCTTTCATTTTTATTTTCGTTCGTTTACGACCACCATGCAATTTTATTAAAACATTTTCGCCTACGGCGCATTCTAGCATTTTTACAAACAAATTGAGGCTAAACAAAAAACTCAAATTCCCAAGACCCCATCAATATTTATGATTTTAGTTTAATTTTAAGTCAAAAATTGCATTTGAAGTGTTATTTTCTTAAAAAATTTTGCCTGCGACGCATTGAACCATGACTTTGACATCACATTTTGGGTAAATAAACAATTTTAAATTAAGTCAACACCCCTCCCCCCTCTAAATTTGAGCCCAGGTCCGCGCTTGTAAGTACCTGTTTGCTGGTTTCAATTATGGACACATTTTTACTTAAAATTAAGTTTTTTTAATTATTTAACATCGGCGTTATTTCACATTTCTCTTGGAAGGCATACCTAATTTCAAAAAATAAATATGAACGAAAAAAAAAAATTTTAAGGGATATAGCGAGATACTTTATTGATCCCAAAATAACTCAAATAAACATAAAAAACAAAATAAATTTTTTGATAAAACATACATTACAAAAAAAAACCAAAAAAGCTTAGATCTAAACAGTAAATTAATGGTTCAGTGGGTTTTTATTCGTAAAAGCAAATTTTGATTTTTGTTTGCGGATACTTAAGGGGGGCAATTGTCCCCCCCCCCCCCAATTGACACCGCTATTATTTATCCT
Organism: Oxystoma pomonae; assembly: GCA_963921995.1. Taxonomy (NCBI): domain Eukaryota; kingdom Metazoa; phylum Arthropoda; class Insecta; order Coleoptera; family Brentidae; genus Oxystoma; species Oxystoma pomonae. Next base: position 44,560,562 of record OY998170.1, read on the forward strand.
TAAACCCTAGGGTTGCCAACTTTTAATTTTGATTTATCTGGACATTTGTTCTAAATTATCAGGACATTTGATACAAAATCGGGACATTTTTAAAAACGCTTTGAAAAGAAATAAAACAATAAATATTGATGGTTTTTTAATTTACAAGCTAGCTAAGAAATTTAAATCGAAACAAAACAAAGTAATAGTATTTGTTTGAAAGTTTGAGATAATGATGAATTTGAAATTAGCTCTGTGTTTCGGACTTCCATTGTCTATATTTTATTTATACACGACGTTTCGATCAGAGATCGTCTTCAGGTGCAAACTACAATGTATCTTAAGGCTACGTACTTATATAATATGGGAAATCACTCAACCGTGAAGTTTATATAAGAAGTTGACTCCGCCCAAGGAGGGGCTTCCGAATATTTGGAATTTCAACACTTGGTTTTCAAGGAATGTTTTGTTTCTTCCAGTGTGACTCCTTGTGCAAAACCTTTGTTTCTGTCCAATTCATTCGGTGTTGTTTTGACCATGCGTGTTTGGCGATTCCTGATTTCGCTGTTTCACCTCTTTGGGTATTCGTCTGATGTTTGCTGAAATTTAGAAATAGTATCTGTTATAAGTTTAAGGCTGTAACCATTCTGCTGCAGATCTTTCTTAATGTTTCTTATTTCTATTTCCAAGTCATGAGAATTGTTACAAATTTGAATGGCTCTATTATACATTGTAGCAGATAATTTGAACCTTGATTTAACTATTGTCCTGTGTGAGTGGGTTCACGATAGACTGTTGTTCTGATGTGGCTTTCTACTCGTTTGATACGTACATAAAGAAAAGGAATTTGGCAATTTTGCTCCAACTCCATCGTCTTATATTATTTAGCTGGTGAAGAAATTCTAAAAGTTGTTGGTCATTCCCGGTCCAGACAATAAAAGTATAATCAACATATCTCAGCCATCTGGCCACTACTGGCAAAAGCGATGATACGTTCATAAAGGGATTCGTCATCAACCAGTCTTTGTCTAATAATATCTAGCGATTCCTTTATCGGGACATTGGTGTTTAGACTTTCGACATCAAAACTGACAAATCTATCCTTTGGTCCTAAAACAAAAGATTTAAGAATATTAACAAAATGGTTGGAATTTTCTACAAATGAAGCGATCTTGCCTGCAAGAGGTTGAATAATTTTCAAAGGGAATTTAGACAGATTGCTTGTTGGAGAATTTCTGGAACTTGTGATTTGTTAATTTTAGGGAGTCCGTATAGATGAGGAGGCTTGCTATAATGTGGTGTAAGTTGAGACCTTGTGTTTTCCGGAATATATCTGGAATTCTTTTTTAAAGTTCTATAAGCCTTACTTTCGATTGATTGTGTCGGGTCTTTTGAGAGAAGTTTATAGTTTCCTTTGGTAAGTACCTCTTCAACTTTCTGGTCATAGGTTTCCCTGTCTAAAATCAGTCCAAAAGGACTTAACTTTTCCATTGCTTACCCGCTATCGATATCATCACCGCTATAGAAAGTCATCCTCTTCCACGACAAGACGCCCAAGAATTCAGACATCAAGTAAGGACCATTATTGATAAACCTATAAAGCGTACCACTAACATAAGCAAGTCAGAGGAAATCGCGTTGAAGAATCTTCAAAAGGACAAATCTGTTAAAATCTTACCGGCAGGTAAGGGCAATGCAACAGTGATTGAAGAGGTACTTGCCAAAGGAAACTATAAACTTCTCTCAAAAGACCCGATGCAATCAATCGAAAGTAAGGTTTATAGAACTTTAAAAAAAGTATTCCAGATATATTCCGGACAACACAAGGTCTCAACTGACACCACATTATAGCAAGCCTCCTCATCTATACGAACTCCCCAAAATTCACAAAGATACAAGTTCCAGAAATTCTCCAACAAGCAATCTGTCTAAATTCCTTTTGAAAATTATTCAACCTCTTGCAGGCAAGACGGCTTCATTTATAGAAAATTCCAACCATTTTGTTAATATTCTTAAATCTTTTGTTTTAGGACTCGAGGATAGAATTGTCAGTTTTGATGTCGAAAGTCTATACACCAATGTACCGACAAAGGAATCGCTAGATATTATTAGACAAACACTGGTTGATGACGAATCCCTTCGTGAACATACAAGCCTGCCGCTGGAGGGAGTGATGGAGTTGTTGGAGTGCTGTCTACATAACTCTTATTTTCAGGTGAAAGATAGGTTTTATGCTCAGATTCGAATGACGGTCTGCCAATGGGTTCATCGCTTTCGCCAAACACTTCGAAACGTCGTGTATAAATAAAATATAGACAATGGAAGTCCGAAACACAGAGTTAATATCAAAGTAAAAGTATATTACATAAGAACAGTGGCGGTCCCAGCCACTTCAAAAAGGGGGGGGGGCGGTTTCGATACGAAAAAAACTAGAATAAAAGCATAGCTATATCAATTTATACCCACAAAACTTAGTAACTACAAGCCTGGATTTGGTCTGAAATCTAGGGGGGTACTTAGATTTTAAGTAATTTCTTTAATACATTTTTTATTTTAAAAAATGTTTGAATGCGCCGAAAATCAACGGTAGCATAGCGCCGCGGGCGATAATTTTAGAAAAAAATTTAAATAATAAATAATTTAAAATAAATTAATATTCTAAATATATCAATGGTTTCAAAGCGCAGTAGGTGAAAATTTTTAAGAAAATGACACTAGAAATGCCATTTTTAACACAAAATTAAACTAATACCGTAAATATCAAATCAAATTTTGCCCTATTTTTGATTTTCTAAATGTTTTTATAAAAAATTTCAAGCCAAGGTAGGGTGGTATAATTTTTTCAGTTATAAAAAACATAGAGAACAAACAAACCACAAACAAAACCTTATAGCTAAATACTTTTTTTTGAGGTCTAAAAAGCTTTTTAAGTTGGAACACTACCTTATATATTGCATATCTCAAAAAAAAAATCGTCTCCGGTTTTTTTGGGTAAACCGGTCAATGACTCGCTCAATTTTAATATGTCTGTTGATACGCAGCAACGCTAAGCCCGTTAGACGAATTTCGGTCATAGTGTTTTTAAGTACATGTTTTCAATCTTATGAGTCATGAGAAGCTTCTTTTTGACGAAGCATTACTTACTAGCAAATATCCAAGAATGTTTTTATCAACGGAAAAATATCGCCACACTTGTTCATGGCCTTAAAAACGTTATCAGGTATGTTTTGATTTAAGCTTTTGCCTACTTCTGACCAATGTTATTTCCAAATACTGACTACTCCCAATAAAACTTCAAGAATATGTGTTTTAGATTAATCATACAGTTTATAGTATTTAGAAACGACTTTAGTTAAGTTTACCTTGATTTTGGCTTCACGTTGTACAAAACTTGGTATGAATATGTTCAGGTAAAAAATACTTTTTTATGCCCGAAATGATTTTGTACAAAACTTGTTGAATGTCAAACTGTCCCAAAATACTGTGGAGAGATTCTAGAATGTCTTTAAAGGAACTTTCTGCAATTTCTCGTTTTTTTCTTCAAGGACTTTAGGGTAGCAGCATCTTTGTTGTCTACTTTTTTCTGGAGCAAAGGGGGGGCGATCGCCCCCCCCCCCCCTGGGACTGCCACTGATAACAAGAAAAGAAAAAAGAAAAATTTCACACGAGCGTGAATATTGTGAACGTGCTGGCGTTAGCCGAGTAAAACAACACGCGAGTGTAACAAAGTTACTTTCTATCGAGTTGTGTACGCTACTTTTCCTACGAACACTGTTGAATTGCACTAATTTTTTTAAAATTGGTCTTTAATTTCGCAGAAATCAAATAAAACTGCTTTTCCGCTCATGTGCGCAAAAAAATTCTGCACACGGGTGAAATTTAACGTTTTGTAAGGATGCAAAACATTAAAAATCTACAGAGGTATTTCAAAAATTTCTTGACTTCCTAAATTGTTTGAATCAATAGTCACATCAGATAAAATTGCACCATATTTTCAAAACATAATTATAAATCAACAACACGGGTTTTCAAAAGGTAAATCATCAATTTCTTGATATATGAAGAAACTTTGTTGGAAGCCTTGGAGAGTGGGTATCAGGTAGATGTCATCTATACCGATTTCTCCAAGGCTCTCGACAGGGTCGATCATGACCTAATACTTGATAAACCTAATCATGGGTATCCATGGCTCATCTTTCAAATGGTTTCGGATTAATCCAACTAAGACGCCAGACAATAAAAATGAGAGAGACTATTGTTATTTAAAGGATTTATAAATGATATATATTTCGCTTTAGAAAACTATAACTTTGTAATTTTTGCTGTTGATCTAAAATTCTGTAGAATTATAAGAAGTTTGGAGGATTGCCATATTTTGCAACAAGAGTTGAATGGGTTTTCAACATAGTATGAATATAACAACTTATCCCTGAATGTTGATAAATGTAAAATTGTATATTTTTATAGAAAATTAAACCATATAGATTTTACTTATCAGTTGGATAACTCCAATTTGGAGAAACCTTGCAAATATCATGCGTGACTTAGGTGTCTTTTTTGATAGAAAACTCAGTTTTGTTGAACACATAGATTTTATTGCAAATAAAGCTATGAAATTGCTAGGATTTTTGTTTAGAACATTGAACCACGTAAACAATTTATTTTTACATAGAGAAATGCTTACTTTGCAATTGTAAGGTCAATTCTAGAATATGGTTGTACTATTTGGTCTCCATATTATGAGATTCATAAAGATCGTTTGGAAAAAATACAAAGAAAGTTCTTGCGCTTTATATGCTGTAAATTACACATACCTATTGAGTCAATTGATTATGACCAGCTATAATGAGTCTGTTGAACTCAACAAATCTAGACAATCGTAGAAAGTACTATGATCTTGTCACTCTGTTGAAAATACTAAATAATGAAATTGAATCTGTAGAGTTACTATCAATACTCAAGTTTCATGTGCCATCACGGAACACAAGAAATCATAAATTATTTGCACCTCAACATCATCGCACTAACTATGGTTTTAACTCCCAGATCAACTCAGTGGCTCGGTAATGAACTGATTGAACAAACTGATGTCGATTTTTTTACCACTACTTTCCCAATAACCAAATATTTCAAACGCGGCCAAGAAAAATGAAAGGATTTATAGTGAACCACTGGCCAATAGATTTTTATTGGAAACTTTTAGTGCTGATTTCGCTGAAAACTTTTCATCGGGACATTTGGCGTACTGACAAGGGTCTTGTCTGTACGCAGGACATTTTGCTCCAAATCGGGACAGTCCCGACAAATCGGGAGCCCCCGAAGCCAATTCCTGGGTGCGCCACTGGTATTCATAGTTGCTCCCTTTTATAGGGAGCCTTGAGGTTTCCATGCCGAAGGAGGCCTTCGATTTCGTATTCCCATCAGTAAACAGAAAAACATTCTTAGAGTATGATTAAAATATTCTTCTGGGACGTCACATGCCTATAGTCGCACAAATAACGAGCTGATTTGACAACCGATCTACGTAAGTAGGTATACGAAATTTTATCCAGCTGATCCAGCTAATAAAATTGCGGTAAAATAATAAACAATTCGCCCCTGTATCTTATAACTCTTTACTTTTAGATTCTCCCCTATACTGATGCATTGCCGTAGAAATCTGCTTTGTCGACAGCGAAGACCAACAGTTGCGACTCTTTCTGGAAGATGTCGCCAGTAATGAATATCTTTTCTACGCCTTTCCTCGGGGAGTGTCAACAAAACGTCACTGTCATTAATTGTTTTTGTTTCCGGTACCTAAAGAATATTTGATATTTTAATTATTAATTAATTTCAGTTAACTTAAAAAAGATGCGAGCCATATTTAATTAAGTTTTTTTAAAAAAAGGGCCGTTAAAATGCCTGCCAAAGATTCGTGTATTGTAAAGATCGCTGTGGAGATGACCGAACAGGTAAGGCCTGGTTTATATTTCCCTTGTTACTCCTATACCTTCCTATAAACAAAGGTAATTATGCAGTATACGGTTTTCTGCCATTTTTCATTTTTTATGAAAATTTCTTTATGGGGGCACCTACTAGGGTCCCTAGGACCCCAAATTTTTTTTTACTAAAATTTTCACAGCCAATCCAACATAGTCCAACCCAATCTAATCCAAAACCATCAAAAAAACACATTACAACTCCCCCCCAAGCACCCTTTTTCTCTTAAAAAAAAAAAAAAATCGGGCGCAGGTGGATTTGGGGTCCTAGGGACCCTAGTAAGTGCCCCCATAAAGAATTTTTCATAAAAAATCAAAAATGGCAGAAAACCGTATACTGCATAATTACCAAAATTCTTTATCGGTCTGCTCTGGTTGGTTTTTTTTTCAATTTTTTTGTGTTTTTTTAAAAAAAATTTCACTAAAACAACCTTGAAAACAACCCAATCCAACACAGCCCAACCCAACCTATTCCAACCCAAAACAATAAAAAAAACACATTACAACCCCCTCCTGGCACCCTTTTTTCTCTTAAAAAAAAACAAAAAATCGGGCACAGGCGGAATTGCAGTCCTAGGGACCCTAGTAGGTGCCCCCATTAAGAATTTTTCATAAAAAATCAAAAATGGCAGATATACTGCATAATTACTGAAAAAAGGGTGCCTGGGTGGGTTGTAATGTGTTTTTTTGATTGTTTTGGTTTGGGTTGGATTAGGCTAGGTTGGACTGTGTTGGATTGGGTTGTTTTAAATTTAAAAAAAAACAACCGGAGCAGGCGGATTTGGGGTCCTACAGACCCTAGTAGGTGCCCCCATAAAGAATTTTTCATAAAAAATCAAAAATGGCAGAAAACCATATACTGCATAATTACCTAAACAAATCCTACATCTAACACTAAAGAGTTTTGTCTTATAGTTTCAAGGGGTATCATGCAAAGTTTTGTGTTATCAGAAAAATAAGTCTGTTTAAATCCAACATGTTTGCTGCCAATGTGGATACAGAATATTCAGTAATTATGCAGTATATGGTATTCTGTCATTTTTTTATTTTTTATGAAAAATTCTTTATGGGGGCACCTAGTAGGGTACCCTAGGATTGTGATTGTTATGGGTTGGAATAGGTTGGGTTGGGCTGTGTTGAATAGGGACCCTAGTAGGTGCCCCCATAAAGAATTTTTCATAAAAAATCAAAAATGGCAGAAAACCATACACTGCATAATTACCGAACATTCACATCCAGCTCAAATAAGATCTGTGCCACACAAGAATTGAGAAAGGTAAGTCTCTTGCTAAGGTAGCGGTGGAATCTGTGTTCTTGCCAGAGCTCTGCTTTGGATTAACTAAAGATGTGGTCAACAGGGAAATATCTAAGTGAATTGAAAGAAAAAAGGGGTGCAGAACTGACACTCAACTCCTAAACAACACCATTCCAAAGCCTTCCTGAGCCAGACAAATGCAGAGCATAACAGCTCCTGGAACTACCAAGAAACAGCCTGAAAATAATCAGTATAGTGGTCAGTGTCAACTCAAAATACGAATAGAATTGAAGTGACCAGTACACTGATTTGTAGATTCTGTTGAGAGGATAAGGAAATTTCAGTACACATACTGTGTTTTGTTGGACCAATGAGAACAAGGGCAAAACTACTTGACCCTGGGAAGAAAGTGCATCAAGACTGAGAAAGTCTCACCAAACAAAATAATTTAATTGGTAAAGGAGTGATTTATAAACAGGTACAATAGTCCTCTTAGGTCACAGTAGAGGAAACAAGATTGCACCACTCATAATAAACATAGCCTAACCTAGTTATTTCAAATCAAAAAGTAGCTTTATTGTTCCAGTAATAAGTATTTAGCATACATCAACAAAGCCTTGCTTAGATGTAAATGAAATTGTTTGCCTAATGCATCATGTTTTTTGTTAGATATTTAATGAATAAAGTTTGTTGTTTTATATTTTTAAAGTAAGTAGGGAAAAGATTTGAATTTTTACTTAAGACTATATTAGAAGTACTGTTTTGCAATTTTTTTTTGACGCTATTTGCTCATATATGTACAAAATTTTATGCAAATAAAGAAATAATCTACTCTGCTCTACTCTAACCTAGTTACACAACAAATAATATTTAAATCATAAAATAGATACACTGATATCAAAAAAATATAAATCCTAAAAACCTAAAAACATATAAAAGACAATTAAAACATTTTGACAAACAAAAATTAGGAATATGGAGTCAAGTATAAAAGGGCGATGAAGAAAAAAAAAATTACAGTTATTTAGGGTTGCCATCTGTCTGGATTTCCCCGGACATGTTCAGGTTTTGGAGGTGTCTGTGGACATCCGAGAGGTTTTTTGAAAATTGTCCGGAATTTCTGTGAAAGGCAGCATGGCTATTTTTGAGCCTTCAGAAATCATTTTGAAACCATAAAATATATGATTTTTTACCAAATTTAACTATAAACACACATGTTTATAAAATTATAATAAAATTCAATCAGCAACAAAATATTTTTTTAAATTGCACAAAAAACAAAACCCACTTTTTTTTTAATATGTAAACTTTTGTGTTCTGCTTATATTGCAAAAAAATTGCAAAGTATTTATAGGTTCACAAGCTTGTGGTTACCTTTTCTTTAAAACATTTTCATGGCATAAAAATTTAAATAAAAATGATTTTTTTTTTAATGTGCTTATTGGAGCTTGTAAAATAAGCTGGATTTTTTAAATTTTGGTCAGGAAAAACCTGGCAGTCTGGAACCTGGAAAACCCTGTATCAAATGTCATTAATTGTTGTAATTTTAGTTTAATTTTTGTCAGGAATAGCATTCAACCAGAAATGGCATTTTTAATGCATTTAAGAAAAAATGACATTTTTTATAGGTACAGTGTTCTCTCAAATTTTCGCCCGCGGCGCATTCATGACTCATTTATAACAACGCAACCCACTTTTTAATAAATATTTTACAAAAAATTTCAATTTTCTAGAACTACATATTTGTTAAAATTTTTTGTCAAAAACATTTAAAACACATCAAATATTACATTCTTAATGTAATTTTCTTAAAATTTTCGCCTGCGGCGGATTTAAAACATAATTTAATTGAACCATTAAGTAAATAAATTTTTGGATTTTGTCCGGGTTTTTAAGTGTTTTTGAACTAGTTTTACAATTTTAGAGATGACAACCCTAAGTTATTTATTTGTTTTTTTCTCAAGTTTAATGTCAGGGTTGCAGTCAATAGCAAAGAAATAGAAATTTAAAACATAACTCATGGTTTTGTTTCTTCCTTACCTAGAGAAGCACACAGGTCATTGGCAGATCATCTCCCCGCTTTTGATAATTTTTGGTATGTTTATTCTACCCGTAGAGGGAATGAAAAATCCCAAATTTAAAACTTTTTTGACCATTACTTTTTTTTTAATTAATTCTTGAATATCAAAAAAGATTTTGCGCAAAGATGTGGGTACTTAGAGAAATTAAAATATCTGATAACTACTTAAAGTAGGACAGTGGTTTATAACTCATTTTAAAGATATTTTAAATACCTTTCGATTGATGTATCACATGATATACTTTATGTTTAAAAAAAATTGAAATTAAAATAATAAATCCTTTATTTAGCAAGAAAGCTAATCATACAAATTTACAATGTGCTAAATATAAAATATAAAAAAATGAAAATAATTAAAATTTAGAAGTATAAATATAAAATTACAATAAAAACAGAAAAAAAAAATTATAATAAGACAAACTGAAATATAAAAAATAACAGAAAATAATTCAAACTTAAAACGAAATATGTTAAGGTCAGTGGTTATGAACAAAAAACAAAGACCAATCTATCTTTCCAACAATAGAATAAGGAAAAGTATGTATCATACAAAGGAAAAATATTTAAGTAATTGGAAATCTGAGTATGCAAACATTTAAAACAAAATATCCCAGTCCAAAATAATAAAAATTAAATATGTATAGTATATGCGAGAGTATATGTATAAAATAAAAGAAAAAATTTATATAATAAAATATGAATTTTAACAAATCCACAGGAGAAAGGCGAAATGTTTATCCGACATTGTTTTGAGATAATTCCACTTTTTGCATGAACCCTATGGCCTTTTTTCACTGTACAGAATATTTTCAGATCATATTTACGCTGTGATGCTTCGCGTTTCTTCCCTTTTTCAATTTGACATATAAATCTACTACTAAAGTAGACTTGTTGTCATGTTTAACTCAAAAGTGAACAAAATGTGACATTTTGCCCTTCTTCCGTGGACTCTTCATTTATCTTTTGTGTAAATGTTTTCTGGTATCTAATAATAATATTCCTTTTTTTAGCCGAAACTAATAACATAAATACAAATACAATGTTAAATTAATCACAGAAAATATATAAAATAAATAAATAAAATGATTTTAAAATCACACAGACAGAAATTTAAGTTAAAATATTTTTAAAGAAATAAACATAGATGTATAATACAAATTAAAATAGGTACATTGTCAAACAAATAAAAACTTTTAAAAAGAAATAAAACGACTAAATGTAAAAACAGACAAATAAAATAAATACTAAATATCAAATATAAATAAGCTAAAATTAAAAAGAAGAGGTCACTAAAATAGAAAATCACTAAAATAACAGATAATCAAAGATAGGCACTTGTAACATATAATATGAGATACAATACATATTAAAATCTAAAATAAGAATTTTGTGAAAAGGAAAGGAGAAGAAGGGTTAATTAAAACAATAGCGTTGTTCAAAAACAAAGAAAACATAAATAAGTAGACCATTTTGTTTAATTCAGTAAATATATGGTAGTAGGTAGCATCTACATAACATATATTCAACAACATTGTATTCAGCAAAAAACATTAAAGGCAAAAAAAAATTAAAAAAAGAACTTTTTTTAAATTTTGAAGAACAGCATTTTTGATTTTTTTAAATAATTTATATATATTTTGTTTCTAGATATTTGGCCAAACTATTTTCAGATTCAAAATTTTAAGATGGAAACTTGATGGGTTCATAAAAAAAAATTATTTTAATCTATAAAACAAGATATTATTCGCTTCTTTATGGTATCCAGTTCTCAAGATATTACTCTTTTTGTGTACCTGCACATTTGGTTAAAATTGACTGTCTTTTATAAAAATATGAATATCTTGAGAACTATATTTTAATTAAGTATCACATGACCTCATTTAAAAAAAAAATTAAAATTATTAAACTAATTTTTTTTGATGAACTTATCATGTCTCTATCTTGAAATTTTGTAAATAGTTTGGCGAAATATCCAGAAAAAAAAATATATTTTTATTAAAAAAAATTCAAAAATGCTGTTATAAAAAAGAGTTTTTTTAATGTAAAATGTTTTTTAAAACAAAAAGTATATCTTGTGATACATCACTCGAAACGTATTTAAAATACCTTTAAAACAAGCTATAGGCCACTGTCCAAGTTTAAGTAGTTATTAAGATTTCAATTGCCTTAAGTACATATTTGAGTAAAATTGGTAGTTTTTTGTGATTTTCAAGAATTAATAAAAAAAAACTAATGTTAAAAAGAATTTCCAATTTGAGATTTTTCATCTTCTTTATGGGCAGAATAAATGTACCAAAAATTATCGAAATCAGGGAGATGGTCTGTCAAACCTCCCTTTTTTTGGTGGATTTTATACACTCCCTTTTAGTGTTGCTGATTTAATATTTTCTTATTTAAGAGATAAATTTTAAATGCCCAGTTAAGTGAAAACTTTACTGCAGGTCCCCCAGCTGATCGAATTCAACCAAAAACAACCTCTGGCAGGCATAATTCAGGAACTATGTCACAACTGGAACCTAACCGAACCTGAACAATATTCTCTGCAATTCAACGAGTCAAACAACACCAATTATATTACTGAGAAAAATAGGAATGAGATTAAAAATGGATCAGTGCTAAGGTATAGTTGAACATATATATATACATTTCAAACAGAAAAGTTGATGTCTGATTATTGCTCATTTTTTATAAATACATATTCTGTACAGGGTATCCAAAATTCGATGGTTTTGGGGGTTTCGTGTGGTTCTAGTGGAGATAGAGAAAATTCGACTGCCCTTTGCGAGGCTTAAATTTCAAGACTAGATTTTTGGCAAAAACCACATTTCAATATGTCACCCTGTCTTCAAGCTACTGCCTCTTACGAAAATCGGATAAATAGTTGTCGAGTTATTAAATATTTTCCCTAAATCATATGGTAGGCTGTGATAAAAGCGGTTGGTTGTCAATCTGAGATGATAAAAATAATTTGTTATGAAGAAATAAAAAACTATTTTGCTTCTTAACTGAATTCAAGAGCTACTATCATATTAGTAATTTATTTATTTATTTATTCTAATTATCAACAGCTAATTGGCCAATTACAGATACCTACCACCTAAATTATAGATAGCTGAATGATTTGTACAACATACTTAATTCTACCACACTATATATATATAGTTAATAATATACTAATAATATTTTTCCCACAATTTATCATTTATCATTTAAAATTTTTTTAAATTGTTTTATATTGATTCTATCAATATCAATATATAATGATGCAACGGGGAAGTTTTATATAAGTTTAGAAACTAAATAGAAAACATTAGTACTCCTTGAGTTAACCCGATTCACAGCAAATGGAAGTTGATGTAAAATATCAATACAGTCAGTTTCACCTTTTAGTATCTTAAACATAATACATAGGAAGATTTTTGTCCTTCTTTTGTGTAAAGGTAATCGATTAAAGAGACCTAACAAGTAATTATTATCACAGCCTCTTTTAGGATAATGATCAAATTTTCAAACGTACGTACACTTCAGATATTTTCTTTGGACACCCTCAATGATATTTATCCAAATATTGTACTGTGGTGACCAAATGACGCTACCATACTCCAAAATAGGTATGACCAATGTATCAAATAAGTGTAAGCTGATGTCTCTACTAAAATCTTTGGTATTTCTTATTATAAACCCTGCAACCTTTTGAGCGCTTTCAATTTTTAAAATAGTGTGACCAGAGAAAGATATTGGTCATTGGCAATATAAATATAAATGATATTGTTATGATTCTGTGAAAAAGTCATAGAAGAACACTTTTTTATATTTAATTTAAAACTATTACTATCACACCAACAAGCAACATTTTGAAGATCTTTTTGAAGTCTTTCACATTTTCCTAAGAATAATTTAAAGTCGTTAGCAAAGGTAGCTGCTACAGAATAATCAACTAAAAGATATTATTTATTACTGCTAAAAGAAGTAATGGACCTAAATTTGACCCTTGCGGGACGCCTGATGTGCTTTTATAAATTACCGATTTATATCCTTTTAGTTCAACATATTGATATCTTTTATCCTGATCCTTTCCTTGGTATGAATTTATCAGTTTAATCAGAAAAGGCCATATCTACCAACGCTTCTAAAATCACAGGGTGGCTGACTCTATCAAAAGCTTTTTCCATATATGTAAATATTACATAGACCTGACTTTTTTCTGTTTAATGCTTCATGAATGTATTGTGAAAATGTTGCTAAATTAGTGAATGTGGATCTTTTTGGTAAGAAACCATGTTGAAAAGAAGATAGTTTACCAGATATTTGACTAAAAGTCATGTTATATAGTACCACTTCAAATATTTTAGATTTCTATCTGTTGTCTAGATCCACTTTTATAAGTGGGAATTACATTACTTAATTTTCACTTTTTAGGATACACACAGGTCTTTATTATTAAATTAAACAATTTTTGAAGCGGATAAATAAAGAAATCACCACAACCCTTAAAGATATATGCAGGAATGCGATCATAGTGAACGAATCGTTCACGAATCACACATCTCTATAGGAGATATAAGCCGTCAAAAAACGTATGACTGGCAAAAACGTACAAAGACTTTTTCTCGTAACTTGAAAAATTCTTTGTAGATTTTTCTATATGGCTCTCAATTAAAAGGTACTCGAATACTGCAAAGGGGTTTATCCAAATTTAAATTTAATTTAAAAAAAATACATACATTAAAATAAAAAGCTTTTGTGTTTCTTTTCCTCTGGTGTTTTTTATGGGTTTCGTCTCATCCGTAAGGTAATTAAATGGCGTAGGCTGTATTTAATTTAAGGGAGGAAAATGTTAAAACAGAGCACGACCTTATTTTTTGCATTTACATTTGTTGTCACATTTATTCAATTATTTCGGTACTCTTTAAGGTTATAGTGGCATAAAATATTGACTCCTAATGATTGAATTTTCCCCAAGAGTTAAGAGCAAAACGGTTATCGGAGACTCTGCTGTTACTGAACCCCCTTTCTCCCCAAGAACGTTAGCCCCCCCAGCTTCTGTTTTTTCCATTTTTCTGCTTTTTTTTGTCGTGTTGACTTGATACCCAAACTTTGCCTATTCTAACTAAGGATCCTTGGAAGAAGGTAACTATTTAATTTTTTGGTAAAATTCTATGTTTCAGTCAATATTTTATAGTTTGGAAGGGAGGCATAAACCTTCCAACCCTGCACCCTGCTTTTACCCTTAAAGAGTACCTACACAGAAAGTATGTCAATGCAAAAAATAAGGTTGTCCTCTGCTTTTAATGTTTTTATTATTTATGGACATTTTAAAGCTTATACCTACGTTATTTAATTACCTTTCGAATGAAAGCAAACCCATAAAAAACCATCAGGGAAACTGAAACACAAAAACTTTTTACTTTTATTTACGTAATTTTTTAAAATTAACTCTCTCAGATAGTAAAGTCCCAATAAGAAAAAAACCCTGAATACGTCCCTGTGCAGTATTCAAGTTATGTAAAAAAGTCTTCCTAGGTGTTTGCCAGACATACTTTCTCTGACACTTTTTTAAAAATATTTCATAATAAATGTAAAGAAAGTCAATTTTTTCTTAATTTTCCGCTTAACATGCAAAAAAAACATTACTACGGATCATGGACTGTTACAATTTTAGATAAATTTTAAGGATTGTTTTTTCAGCAACATTTAAAAGGTGTAAAAGATGGCATCTTTAGTAAAATGTTTTTAAAATTTTCCCCTGCTATTCATGACATGATATTGACAGGTAACCCAAACCACTTTTGTCGAAAATATAAAAATCCTGAAGTTCAAAATTTTTAGCCCTAACTGCATAAAAGTTAAATTTTTTCCTACAACATTTAAAACATGTTAAAAATTGCATTTTTGGCATAATTTTCTTTAAGATATGATCTTGGTAACGAATCTAGAAGTGAGACACTGGATTCGACCAAGGATTGTCCTCGCTTTTAAATATAAATTCGAGTATAAATTAGTATTTATTTTTGCGCACACGCAGTTAAGTCCAGCCCAACACCTACTAAGCCGCGGTGAGAGAGTCAGGGAAAAACTGTTAAAATGATCTGGAAAACCGGAAAAACTAATATTTGCCGTAAAAAGTAAAATCCCCTATGTAGCCCTTTTCTGGGGGGCTATTTTTGGAAAATACTTTAAAAACCTTAAATAGTAACTCCCTATTTTGACTTCATATTTAAATTCTCGCTGAAATTCTCTTTCCAATGGTACCCCATATCATAAGGTTTGCTTTACTAATTTTTGAGATATTGGCTTTCAAAATGTAAAAATTCAATTTTCAACGGCCCATATCTTACAAACTAAACAAAATATCTCTATTGTGTTTATTATCGATTTTGAGGGTTTTATAAGAGCATATAAAAAATGTCAATAGTTTGACGTTTGCACATTCCTATTTACAGTTTATTGATTTTCAGTGATTTTGACGATATTATTCCAAAAATATGAATTAGAAGGTCAGATTGTCAAACTGTTTGAAAGCCAATATCTCGAAAATTAATAAAGTAAACCTAATGATATGGGGTACCATTGGAAAGATAATTTCAGCGAGAATTCAAATATGAAGTCAAAATAGGGGGTTGCTATTTAAGGTTCCCAGAATATTTTCCAAAAATATCCCCCCAGAAAAGGGCTACATAGGGGATTTTACTTTTTACGGGAAATAGTAGTTGGCGATGGATCAAAAACAAAAGTGTATGTTTTAAAGATTGACTGTGGTATGGAATCTCAATTTTTTTTCTGAAGTATTATGAAGATTATATTATTTTCCAAAAATATTTTGTCCAAAAAACTTCTGGATAATATCGTAATACCAAAAAAATCATAATTATCACTAAATTTTCTTCCCTTCCGATATTTTTTGGACCGTGCAAGCTCGCAAAAAAAATATACTTTATTTTCGTCTTATTTTTTGATATAATGTAGAATAAGTTGTTTCTTACAAAATATAAATAAAATAAGTTGCGTAAGTTTGCGCCTTCTGAGAACATAGGATTTTCCTGAACATATATCTGTATCAATTTAAAAATAAGCGAGAGCCGTTTCTGGGTATAAATATTTATGTTTTTAAACATTTGGACCCATCAGTTTTATTTGCAAGGGAAACATATTTTAGCCTCATTGTTTGGGTTGTGGAGTACACCACAGGCGTAGCTCATGAGGAGGGGCCACCTAAACAACCAAAAAATGATTCTTAAATTAGTCATTACCCCCCCCCCTGAGCAGATGAATATGACCGACCCTGGGGTATACCTCTTTGTGGGGTACAATTGACCCCTCGAATTTAAATAGGGAATATTAGTCCTGAGGCCCCTAGTTTGGAAGCCTTTTAAATTCTCTTTACAAGTCTGAAGTTATTTTTTTAAATTTTATTGATTTGTTTGTCATTTCATCAATGAGAAAAAGTCCAAGGATAGTTAAAAGACCTTTTAACTCAGAAGTTTTAAAAATGATTATATCACCTAGCTTTTTAAATTTGGAAAATTTGATTTAAACAATGTATAAATTTGAAGTTATTTTTAATTTATGTATTTATAAGCAAATATACGTTAAAATTTTATGGTCGTTAATCAGTCCCGCAAAAATAATGTGATTGAGCTAATTTTTTAAACTGATCTTGCCTGCGCAAATGAAAAGCTTTTAAGAAAAAAAGGTTTATAATTACGTTTTGTATAGGCATTTACTTTAAAAGAGTGCGTTTCGTAGTTTAGCTGTAATTTATGTTGAAAATGCGATAAAACTTTTGCAGACGACTATACCATTTTTTCATCTATCATTGCTTAACTCAATTTTTTAACCATAAACATACTTACATACTTTTACGCACGCTTTTTTTGCCGATTTTTTAGGTTCAATTCGACAATACATGTTTTTGTTATTTTAATACTTAAAAATGGAAATATAATGTTGTCTAGATGGTTTTTCTGCAATTAGGCAAAATTTTTTACCGGACACGTGCGCAAAGTGTCTTTTTCGTCCTTGACGGCTTGCCCGAACTCCGCTCCGCGTCGTTCGTGTAACTGCCGTCGCGTGCGGAAAGTGATACTTTTCAAGTTTCTCAACTGTAAAAGGAACGAGCCTGAAACAAAATCTTTAAGAATGTATTAAAAAAGGCAACAGGTGCATCAAAATTGAGTTCCACATAAAATATGACAAAACTGTGTGCAAAATTTCGCACTTTTGCTGTTCTTTTGCGCTTACTATGGATACATTCAGCTTTTCCTACGGCACATTAATATGGTTAAGTAAATTAAGATAAAATTATAAAAAATAGATTGTGTTTCTTTGTTTAATTTTTCTAGAACTAGTTAACAAATATGAATAAATAGATTATGCATGGACAGTTTTAGATGCCTTAATATATCCAAAGTTACATTGACATCTTTTGTAATGTCCATCACCATATAATAAAAGTGTCACTGTTGATTAGCCATTAGTCATTTGTTGCAAAATAAATATTGGAGAACATACGATTTTGGCCTCCATTATGACGTGGGTACAAATAAGTTCGACTTTAGAGAGTGTACATTTATCTTAGAGAAATAAATTATAGTGGTCACCCGATTATTAGAAGTTATGAAAAGTGTCATTTGGTTGTCACTTGGATTGTCACATAAAATGTTCTCTTAGTAAAAATGTTTATTCCTATGTCCTATTACTAAAAAATATTACTATTTTATTACCCCGTTTATGACAAAAACTGTACCTATGCGTTAAGCTAAGAATTTTAAGCAAATTAATTTTATCCCCTTTTTTAGATTGAATCATTCACCGGCAAAAACTGCTCAAGATATTTTACATCGCTTGAACACAGGCAGTCCGGAGGAAAAAAGCCATGCTATGTCCCGTTTGTCAGAACTAAGTCATGACATGACATTTGCCTTAGAGTTCATCAATAAACAAGGGTTGACTTTGATCATCAAGCAGATTGAAGGTACATTCAGTATATACAGGGTGGATTCTTTAAATGGAACAGTTCTTCTAGTGACTTTAGGGAAGAGGTTTTAAAAAAAGCCAAAAGCGAATCATTAATTATTTTTTACTGACTTTGCGCCCATGATAAAAATAAAATTAGTGCCCCAACTGGAGGCCCAGGGCCTACCAACTTTTTTTTTAAATGAGAAGGTACCACTTGTAGCACTTTTTTTGAAAAGTTTAATAAAAAATAAATTTAACGCATTCGTGTTTTTTAACATCTGCCCACCAATGTGTCAAAAATTTAAAACAAACTTATTTTTTGGTCAATTATTTTAGCTTCAAAATAAACTACATTTTCCTCTATTTACTAAGCAGAATAAAGAAAATACCACACAAGAATATTATTGGGGGCCCTCACTGAAGGCCTGGGGTAAAATGTATGTACGAACATTTTTTTCATGACGAGGTACCATTTGTGGGATCTTTTTGGAAAGCTTGTTAAAAGAGAAATTCGATTAAATACATTTTTTTGATATCTGTCAACCCATGTGTTAATTTTACGACAATAATATTCTTTTGTGGTAGTTTCTTTATTTCACTTAGTAAATGAAGAAATATGTAGTTTATTTTTAAGCTAAAACAATTGACAAAAAAAAGTTTTTTTTAATTTTTGACACATGGGTTGACAGATGTTAAAAAAATGTATTTAATCGAATTTCTTTTTTAACAGGCTTTCCAAAAAGGTACCATAAGTGGTTCCTCGTCATGAAAAAAAATGTTGGTAGGTCCTGGGCCTTCACTGAGGGCCCCTAAATGGGTCGCAAATAATGTCCTTGTGTGGTATTTCGTTTATTCTGCTTAGTAAATAGAGAAATATGTAGTTTATTTTGATGCTAAAGCAATTGACAAAACAATAACTTTTAAAATTTTTGACACATTAGTTGACAGATGTCAAAAGACTACTATTGCGTTAGGTTTTTTTTTGAACAAGCTTTCTAAATAGGTGCCACAAGTGGTACCTTCTTATTTAAAAAAAAAAAAAACTTGCCTAGGCCTTGGCCTCCAGTTAGAGACCCCAAATTTTTTTTATTATGGGCAGAAAGTCCGTAAACAATCATTAAAGATTCGCGTTTAGCTTTTTTTTAAACCTCGCTTCCCTAAAGCCTCTAGAAGCACCGTTCTATATAAAGAATCCACCCGTAAAACTTGGGGTGAAGTTAAATTACAAATCCTTTCTTTAGTATCTAATAATATATTTCTTCAACAGTATCAATACATGCCAAACTAGTTCTGAAAAAGTTTTTAATCTGTCTTTGATTACACTGGACATAAAACCGAATAGCATAATGTGGTAACATGAACCTATCAAAATACGATAATGCCCAAAACGTTTTATTAGTTCCAGTTTTTTTGTCAAATTACACTAAACACATGAATTATGAAACGCTTTAGCGAGTAGTCAACGTTATAATTTTAATAATAATTTTAAGTCTTTGGCTTTGTCAACAAGATTGTATTTTGACCTATTAATGAAACCGAAATGCTCACTATACGACAAATCATAAACAATAAATACATACACCATCCACAACATGGTATAAATACTAGATCAGTTACTCAACATCATTCATTTTTGGGGCCAAGGTTATTTAACATGATCCCAAATGAAATTAAATTGATAACAAACAAGAAATATTGCTCCAAACTTTCTGTTTGGGTTAGAAATACTTGGATAGAGGAGTTGACTGCCACAATGACCCTGTCGTTTGAGTGGGCGCAGATATGGTGTGCTGTTCTTGCGTGTGCTGTCATTATTAAAGTAAATAAGACAAATGTAATATCTTAAGTACCCAACCTTTGACTGCAGATAAACATCCCGTCAAGCCTTTTGACTCAGCCGATTGTGCCCAGTCAGCATCTTTGTCAGCAGTCCAATGTCCTTTCGGGTTTTGCCTAAGAGCCATTTAGTTCTGGCCACATTCAGACCATCCACGAATAGCTTGGACTGTCTGCACTTTTGCCTCCAGGACGTCTTCAGTTCATTGTTCGCCCATTTGTTGAGCTCACTCTGTACCTGTTTCCTTGTTATTCCCAGAAGAGGTTCCGGTCCAATAGATCTTACATTAAGTACCTGTAAATATCTAAACTGCGATAATGTAATTGAATTGAATATTCTGTCAAATATGGCAGCTCACATATGGCCGACATTTGATTTTCGTAGTTTTTTGCGCATAAACTTCGGAGTCTTTTAACCTATGGTGAAAATGGTGCCTATTATGGATACAACTTGGTAATACACATCTTTTTTTAGAAGAATCGACGATAAAATTACTTTATAACAAGCAAAAAACACGTACAAAAACATGTTGCAGAATATATTTTTTTCTGACAGAGAAACATAAAAAATGCAAATAATTGATAGTTTCACTCAAAGTGCGCTATGATTTGAACAGAATAAAATTAGTTTAAAAAGAAATCAGTTGACGAGTTGTGAATTTCCAAAATTGGGCATCTTATATTTCAAGCAGCGGGGTCAAATTATAAAAATTATATTATAAGGTGTTTCTCGCTAGGACCTATGTAAAAGGGCAACTAACAAGCTTGAAGAATATATGTCTCAATAAATGTTATATTTTTTTTCTTAAAAATATGCTTCTAAAACCAACAGTGATTACGCAGCTCCTAACCGCCCAATCCCGTAAGCTTCAAAAAATTATTAGAAAAATCAAGCGCTGTATTTAGGAAGAAACGTTTTAAAAGTTAAAGGGAGAATAATACAACATCATCCCTATATTACGGAGGTACACTTTGATATTTAGTCCTTGGCCATAATCATAAAAGGTTTATTTACCTGCATGGTTTAATCCAGACATCATTTAACACCATCGCACACTCTGACTTCCAACTCTGAAACACATTATTTAATCCTACTTGGCCTTACTACCGAGCTTACTACTCAATTATTGCCTCAAAAACATAATCTTACACGGAAACAATAAAATGAAAATAATATACAATGTTAGGTTAGTTTAAGTTTGTTATGAGTTACAGCTCCCTCTGCTGAGACCTGAGAGATCTATTGTGGCTCATTTCCCCCCTACCCCACTCACCAGACCGGTCTGATGAGCACTCCCTAGGAAGGCAGTTTTCTTTTCCTAGAGGGATTCAGACCTAAATCCCTTTGTCGGGGCTAGGGATCTTTAACGTGCTCCACTATCAATATGTGGATCACACGGGACCGTCCTCTTAACTCTCTCCGAGGTACGGTATGGAATCAAATTAGCCTGCCTTCTAGCTAACTCGGCCTACTCCTAAAATTCTGTAATTTTATCAGAAAAAGTCCAAGTAGACTACCTGCAAGACCCCGGGTTGAAAGTCGCGGCGTTAACTCCGACACCAAGCAGGCAGGTTTTATATACAATGTTGTTAACATTAAATTCGAATTCAAATAGTAACAAAGTTTGCAATATTAATTTTACAAGCGTTTTATATCGGTTTTATCTTATTTGTAGCCACAATTCTTACTTGTCTGAAGATCGTAGACAATGTTGAACTTAAGAGTAAACTAAAGTTTAGAACTTCCATTGTCTTTATTTTTTGCTTTTTCACGACATTTCAAATGCTTATGTATCTGTAATCATCATCAGGTGAATATACTGGCTTATTTGGCTGCACAATGGATTTCTAGAATTTCTGTTTGAATGCCAATACAAATTAACTTATTATTTATAGAGTGCTAGGTTATTAAACATGATATTTTTTAGTTTAAATGAATTACAAAGCTCTACTTGTGATAAAAAAAAACTAAGAATACAGGTAGTATAAATGCTATTACCAACCTTTTAAACATAGTTAAAACCGATGTTAAAACTAAATTTATTATCAAAAATATGCTTAAATTTGTTTTCATCTTTTATATGGCCCTAATTTAAAATTAAGATGAAGTTTGATACGCGAGCCGCAGGCGAGTGACTTAATTTATCTAAGCGTGTAATGACCATAACATGCGAGTTAGTGTACTATACTTTACCTACGACCAATGAAAACGCAAACACGTTTGAGACGCGAGCCGCAGGCGAGTGACTTAATTTATCTAAGTGACTTAATTTATCTAAGCGTGTAATGACCATAACATGCGAGTTAGTGTACTATACTTTAACTACGACCAATGAAAATGTCATTATACATATCAGAAATTATTAAAAATGTCAAACGCGAACACACTTAAGTCAACAACCTTCATAATAAGGCTACTAAGGAACTTTTCATATATCTTTTTAAAAACAAGATTAAATGCGTCATATGTCAATGTAACGGGACTTATTTTTGTTTAAATACTAAAATTATATTGGATTTATTTACGTTTAATAAATATTTATTGTCTTAAAAATATAGAAAAATAATTGACATTTTTGCGTCAATTAGTGCTCTTATAAAATGAAGTTTTATCGCTCGAACTCACAAAGGACCAAAGCGAAAAGAGGAATGATTAAACGATGTTTCGCTCTGGGTAACCAGCGTGAGCTCATCAGTGGTTTCACTGGTCACCCTCCCCATACATCATTAAACACCATCATACACTTCGACCTCCAACCTTGAATCACTTACAAATAGGCATCGTACCGCACTGGTACTTGTTCAAGTTACCTGATACGGATTCGACCTGGCGTATTAATATTTCCAATAGGATTATGCTCCTAAGGCAATTAAAACAAAAAAAGAAGTTAAAAAAGCTCCAAATCAGTTACTTCAACCGAAAAGAAACCAAAAAACAAAAGATCAAAAGATCTGTGGGTGGAAATAATGAATTGGAAATATTAACATGCCAGGACGAATCCGTAGCAGGTAACTTGAATAAGTGGGATGCTCATCCAAGTTTGAATTTTCGTTATTTCCACCCATGATCTTTTGATCTTTTGTTTTTTGGTTTCTTTTCGGTTGAAGTAACTGATTTGGAGGTTTTTTAACTTCTTTTTTTGTAATAGATACATTGTTGTTAACTAATTTGTTTTATTTATTTTTTCTTCAAACTGACATATTTAATGACATTTAATGTAGGACGTATAAACCCTTGGAGGAAGCGATTTTATTTAAAAACGTCCTTATATAAAAGCACTTTTAGCTGCGTATAAACGTAGTAACTATTCCTTCCCAAGTAGCATTTTTGGTCAGAACTTGAGTATTATATCCCTAACATAGGATAGGACTCTTTCCCTATGCAAATTAAGTAGGGAGTAAATTAGTTAGTTAGTTGTCCAGACAGGTCAATATAAAAATAAAAAAAGTAAATGTTTTTTAAAAAAACATTGATTCAATATTATTTTCCTTTTGTTTTCGAATTTCCATGAATTTTTGGTGAAAATCGATAAAATAAAAAAAAATAAGGCGGCCGATCAATATTTGGCCTGACAAGCAGGGTTTGACATATTTCTTAAGTCATCAAAAGCTCGATCATCCAATTTAGGTCAAAAATACGTAATTTGTGACTACCGCGGATTTCGAAAAAATGTCTAACTATAAAGGCAAAACACTTGGTAAAAGAGAGCTACTTTAAAGCTTCAAATTCGTCCGTGAATCTAAGTAAAAAACGCTACAATTTTTTTGCATTTTCGACCCATCATAGTATGAAGGATTAAGTTAAAAAAAGTAACACCTTACCTAGTTAGGTTAGGTTTCCTTTAGTATTGGTTTACTGAACCTAAAATGATTGAGTTGTGCACACCAAATCTTACTTCCAGGGGCTTGCTGGACTTATTGCAGCATTTTACTTACTTATTGCCCTTTAGAGATTTCGAAGGTACTTTAAATCCGTCTTTTTAGGAATTAAAGTGGTACTTTGAATCCCGAGGGTTTAAACTGATTTTATGCACTTTACGAATTAAACTTACACTTCCCTCTTTTTAGGGACAATCCCTTGGGATTCAAAATAAATTTCATCCCTGTGAATTGTTCCAAATTAAACACAAAATATACGAAATACAATAATGAGCACATTTTTTTTTCAAGGGTCTCAAGGGAAAATCTTGCATAAGACGCCCGAACTATTTTCCTGCCAGAGTCATTTTTCCTCTACCAGGAGAGCCCGGGTAGTGTCGGATTCCTACCGACTAAGACCCCCCGATTGTGGCTCCGACCATCCTGATGGCTGGCCAAAGTCACTGCCCTGCAGCCATTACTGGCTTATTGTGCACCCTTTGATTCTAGTTTAACCACTCCATTAAATTTATCCCCTGTACGAGTGTGTACAGGTCCTTAAGGCAGCAGTTCCTAGTGGTTATTGGGTCTAGTTCAACTTCCTGCCGCCCATATTCGGTCGCCAGAGCCTCGTCTGTTTTAGACAGGGAGCACCACGAGAAGGTGAGGTTGGCATTTGGATATGAGAGGCTAGATGCATTCGCATCATACCGATGGAAAACCTCTGGTACCACGCTTAGTGTGAGCACGGTCTCCAACTGTTCCGAGTAGATATGAAGGTTACATTATATTCGCATCACTATCCCTTACTCCCCTGAGCACATACATACACTCCATTGCAAATTTCTGCGGACCAGTTTTTATATTGGAATTGGTCCGGAGAATTTGGAATGAGGTGTACACCTCATCAATATTATCAAGCCTTTAAAATAAACAAAAAATACACCATTTTTAACCCCGAATGCAAAAAAAGAGGGGTGGTGCAAGTTTGACTCCTGTGTCTGTGTGTTTGTGCCTATGCGCATGTGGCTGTCGAACCAGTAAACCGATTTCATTGCGTCTGTTTGGAGCCTATCCTTCAGACAATATTCTTGGCTATGTTCGATAAAAATGGTGTAACGAATAGTTCAGGCCAAATTTATATACACCCAGTAGATAATAATAGTATATTTATTAATTGAAATTGATGAAAAAATCAGGTCAGCTAAGTCAGCGATTTGGACTGCGGTCATCTAACGAATTATGACGCGTTGGATTTATTGGGAACAAGGGTCTTACTTGGAGGGATTTGATAAGTGGTTATGACAAACAGTTTTTTAGCACCAAGACAGGCGTTTCATCGCGTGGGGCATGAGCGGCCTACACGGGTACCGTGTCTACTATACCGAAAGGGGTAGACAGCGTGGCAGCGGGACAGTCTAGAGTTGTACAGAGCAAGCCGTATTAATTAACGTAAGTGTCGCGCGCTTATTAAATTATTTGTCTCTCTACTGTAATTCCAGCCCTTTTCGCAGCTTGTAATTTTGTGCCCACCATGTAACGTTACATTCGTTACAATAGGCTAAGCAGTTCCAGAGATCGTACGCTTTCTTTCATACACAGATATCAAGGAATTCGAGATATGTTGACAAAATATAATCGGGTTTAACTTCTGAACCGTTCATTCGATTACGATGAAATTTGGTGTGTAGATGTGGCTTAGGCACTAGTTTATTTTAGTTCTTCAGGTAAAAAAAATCACTTCAGGGGCGGAGCAAATGGGGGTAGTTTTTTTTTCTTCTTAGTAAAACAAAACCGGAGAACAGACAAAATAAGGAATGCATTTACCAAGTTCCGTGTGAGAGTGTGAGTGTGGTGCATCATACATAGGCCAAACAAAAGACCACCATGTTAGGCTTAAGGAACATCAGACGAATATTCAAACGAAATCAGGAATCGCCGAACATGCATGGTCAAAACAACACCGAATGAAGTGGACGGAAGCAAAGGTTTTGCACAAGGAATCACACTGGAAGAAACGAAAATTCCTTGAAGTTGCCTTTATCGGGCAGAATCAGGGTATTTTCAGTAAACCAAGTGTTGAAATTCCAAATATATTTATTTAAACTTCACGGTTAAGTGATGTTCCATAATATATAAGTACGTAGCCTTAGGAATAGATTGTATTTTGCACCTGAAGACGATCAGTGATTGTACTGATCGAAACGTCGTGTATAAATAAAATATAGACAATGGAAGTCCGAAACACAGAGTCAATTTCAAACACATCATTGTCTCAAACTTTCAAACAAACATTGGTAGATTTTGTTTTTCAAAAAATTAAAATTTTTCTTGGTAGGTGGTAAATGCAAAGGCCAACTTCTAGCTCACACGTTGTTAAGTTTCGTCGAACTGATGGAACCTGGCATGGTTTCGTGGGACATTCTAACGGGCGACTTCATCACCAGAGTCGCTGCCCTTGTCAATTCGCAACAGGAACCCCAGACCACCCAGGCCGCCCTGTCCATTTTGGAAAACGTCATCTTAAATAGCACGGAAGGGTATAATTTGGTAAGAAAAGTGCTTGGATTTTTTTTTCAAGGTACTCGAATTTAACGGAGGGCTTGCATGCGTTCTGGAAAACCTATAACAGTCGGTGTTTGCATATAACCAAGTAACATTTTTGGCTAAAATTTGGTTAAATACCCTGAGTTCAGCTAGGAACTTTGTCCTACAGAAAAATGAGAGGTTAAAAAAGATGGGATTTCAACGCTGTTTAAGTATGTTATTGGGACAGTCCCTGAGAGCATTTTGTCTCATAGGTACAGGTGCCGATATCTACAGAGTGAGGCAATAATAGCTGCCAAAGTTTGGGATGAGCCTATTATTATCATGCTTATGATGACCGATATCGGCAAAAAAAGCATTATAGCCACTAAAATGAAAACGCTGAATTTAAAGATGACATTTATTTGGACACCTGTCAAACCCTGTCGAAATGGCGGAAAAATAATTCATAAAATTTAAGTTTTTGGAAAAGCGAATATCTTCTTTTTACTCGGCTGAAGACATTAAATCGGAAAACATAAAAATATATTTTTGACACCTGTTAAACCCTGTCAAAATGACGAAAAAATAGTTAATGAACTTAAAGCTTTTGGAAAACCAAATACCTTTTTTGTCATTAAATCGGGAACCGTAAAAAAAGTTACAGTTGTTTTAAGTATCATTTATTATTATGGGGAAAACATATTTACGAGTGACTAAATTGAGGTCGTTGAACTCAAAAATTTTTGGAAAGGCTAATACTTTCTTTTTACTCTTTTCAAGTTGAAAAAGCGACACCTTTCTCAACTGCAACTTATCATATCGAGTAAATGACAGTTAAGACAACTGTCACTTTTCTATACGGTTTTCGATTCAATATCGTCAACAAAAAAGAGCACAAAAAGGTATTTGCTTTTCCAAAAACTTCAAGTTTATTAATTATTTTTCCGCCATTTTGATAGGGTTTAACAGGTGTCAAAAGTGATAACATTTTTAAGTTCATCGACCTCAATTTAGTGTAGTTCGAGTCTCCATTGGTAAATACATGTCATCGCACCAGTGGTTTTCCCCATAACAGTAAATGACAGTTAAGATAACTCTCGCTTTTTTTACGGATTCAGATTTAACATCTTCAGCCGAGTAAAAAGAAGGTATTCACTTTTCCAAAAAGTTCCATTTCCAATTTTGACAGGGCTTGACAAATATCGAAATGTCATTTTTAAATTCAGCAATGTCATTTTAGTGGGAATTGATGCTATTTTTGCCGATATCGGTCATGATAAGCATGATAATAAACCCAATGAGCATTTTCAGAAACTTCTGGTGACAGATATTTATATAATTATTATAAAGAGGGTTCCATTGATACCCTAGGGTATTTAGAAGTTTCCTACAAGAATTGAGTTTGTATATTTGTTTTATTAAAGGCTCTAAATTGATGGTACCCTAAAGTAACATAAAACTGGCGTTAACAATATTTTCACGGACATCTTTATAAAAATTAAAGTCATCGGTTCAAATGTTATATAAATTGGTGTTAACAATGTTTCCACCAACATATTTATAAAAATATAAGTCATCAGTGACAAAAGTTATATAAATTGGTGTTTGAAATCTTTCTGTCAACCCACCTATAAAACCGTAAGTAACTATCAATTAAAGATATATAATAGATTGGTTTTTAAAATGTTGCTATCAACCCACTTATAAAACTTAATTAACCAACAACAAATTTATATAAGATAAGATTGAAAATATTTCGAGAGACACTTATAAAAACTTGGGAACTCACACACAATAGTTATATAAATTGGTGTCTGTAATATTCTTATGAACTCATTCATAAACCTTTTTTGCCCATAAGGTTTTTTCTATAATGTTGTTATTAATTTCTTTATACAGTGATTATAATACAACGGTTTTTAGAACAAAAAAAACAATTTTAATTTATTTTGGCAATTATAATAACAAAACAAACAAGATTTTTTAAGGTTAATTTTGTGACATCAAAAGGCGCGTTTTTGCGAAATCAAAAGGAGCGTTTTTGCGACATCAAAAGGCGCGTTTTTGCGAGATACCATACCATTATTATCTTGTTTTAATTACATCAATCTGAGAGAGATAAGAGATCCAAATCTTGAGATAGTTGCCGATGACAGATATCGGGATCGAATGCATTTTACACCCGATTCCCACCAGCGTTTCCGATGCGCAGTCACCCTGACTCAAAAAACTCATCACGTGGTCCGACGTGAACTTGTATAGGCAAATCTCGCTTAGACCACATGATACGTGTTTTGATTCGGGGGACCCACGAATGAGAAACGCATAGATGGGAACCGTGTTTTAGAAAAAGAGAACAATAGAGTAACCGTGTTAAGGTCGCAAAAACGCACCGTGAAACGTCGAGCGCATACGCTGATACTGCTGGTCGGCGGCAAATGTGAACACCCCGGAAAATACTCGCCTGTACACCCTTCGACCCCGCAATCTAACTATATTCTTGAGATAGTTACCTCTGATAGTTATGCGGGCTTGAAGTGTGTGGAGGCGGGTATTTTTCCTGGTATGTGTAGTATGCTGGATCTCTCGAGGAATATATTTAGGAAAAGAGAACAATGGTAACTATGTTAAGCTCGCAGAAACAGACCATCAGTGTTCAACACTGCGCCATCTGTAGCCTTTTGTTCCAAGTAGCATCATTTTTTAAAAGGGTTATAAAATAGTGTTGACGAGTAAACAGTGGTATAGTTGTATTGTTTTTTTTTTATAGAATTGTCGGAAATTTTCGCCGTTTTGGATTACAAAAATAGGTTTTTGACCTAATTAAAAACGTTATTTATGGGGTTTCAACATGTGTTTCAATCGAAATATTGCTTGTTAGGGTTAAGAACAACATACGAAATTCAATATTTGTCCCAGAAAGAAAAAAACTGATAGTTAAATGAATATTTTTTTTTCACGTTTTCTCAAGTATTTTTGGAGCCCATGAAATTTTCGTGAGTGTATTCAAAAACTATACAGTACACACGGGACCGCAGCTGATTCTCAGAGTAGGATGACTTGAAAAACAGCTTTTATTTGA
This sequence comes from Oxystoma pomonae, assembly GCA_963921995.1. Taxonomy (NCBI): domain Eukaryota; kingdom Metazoa; phylum Arthropoda; class Insecta; order Coleoptera; family Brentidae; genus Oxystoma; species Oxystoma pomonae. Next base: position 44,590,117 of record OY998170.1, read on the forward strand.
CTAGTATATAAATATTCATATTCCTGCTTCAGCTTATCTCACTTTCATTTTTATTTATTTTAGAAGATTGCTAAACACCATTTTATAAATTTTTTTATTGTAAAAAGAAAAAAAATAATACATAACCAGCAAAGGGAAGAAAGATGGAAAATCTATATTTCTAAATCCATAAAAACCTTTAATTTGTTATGTAGTGTTGTTAGAACAGTTGTAAAACCTTTTTATAATAATCTCTATACTTGAGGGCTCATAAGGAAGTTTTATAAAATCTATATGTTGTTTTTCTATCCATTACTATGTACCATAAATTTTTATAAGCTGGTGTTGAACAGTTGTTTTTCAAGTCTTTTTTACTCATTTAAGAGATATATTAGAGTTATAAAATTATCACCAACACTAAATAATATAACTTTTGGTTATTTTATGAAGGTTTTATATTATTTGCTGTAACTTTTATATAGACAAAAATGCTCATTGGGAAAAGGCTCATCCCAAACTTTGGCAGCTATTATTGGCTCATCTTGTAGATATCGGCACCTGTGTCCATAAGACAAAATGCTCTCAGGGACTGTCCCAATAACATACTTTAACGGCGTTGAAACCCACTGAGATCCAGTTTCTATTTAAATTATGCGTGGTTCTTTCTTGCCTTTTTCTTAAAGTGTGTACAAAAACCAAAATAGGTAATTAAAAAAATTTGTCCTGGAAGTGAAAATGCCCAGATGACAGTTTTCACCAACTTTTGGTAAACATGTACATGTTTGTATAAGTTTTCAACCTAATTTGTGCCCTCTTGTGCAAAACTACTTCAAAATGCCCTCTCAGTGCCTCTTGTTTGCTTGTGACCAAAGCGCCCCCTAATTTTCAAAATAGATAAATGGAAACATTTCTAAATGAAATTCAAAAAAGAGAAAAAATAATCAAGTTAATTGCCTCCAAAAACTTGTAAAATAAAAAATGGTGATCCAACATCACACCTATTATATAAACTTCTACGTAAACTATATTGGAAGAAAATTAACAAGCACCGAAAATATTTTCGTTGAATTGGTAACTTGTACTTGCATAAAATTTACGCGCCCTTCAAAACATGCAGTTTTAACAAAAATATCACTAATATTACGTTTCGAAAAAACACCAAGTGTTTTTTTTCAATTTCTTATCATAATTTAATATTGGGTATGATAAACATTTAAGCAATGATTTAGTCCAGATTTTATGGATTTTTTTGAATGAAAACATTAAAACTTGCAAAAAAAGAGAAAAAAAAAATATGACATGTTACCTTTTTTCGGCGACCGTGTCCTAAGAGGGAAATAGCTGCTCTACGCTAAACGGCCCATGTCATAACGGTGTTTATTACCAGCGTAAGGCGGCATTTACCACAACTTTTTATCGCCCGTTTAACCTGACATGTACAGAATAACATTACAAAAAATACGATGATGTTCCACCCGAAATTTTTAGAAGTTTGCTCAATAAGGCAGATTGTTATTTTATTTTTTAGTTTTAATACTTTTAAAGAAAATACACGAAAAAAATCGCATTTTTAGTAAATGTATTCTGTGCATCTGTCAGCTTAAAGCGCGTTGAATAGTTGTGGTAAATGCGGACTGACTTCCCTGATCATAAACCAAACGATCTCGCCCATAATTGGGTTTTATCTCTTAAGTCTCTTTCTGGCTTGGTTATACAGAGAAAGAGAGACCTCAACCGTGCATTTAGATTTTTTTACCCTGCCAATCAATCCAGAAAAGAAAGATAAAGTGACAAGTGCTCAGGCTCAAAAGCACGCTAAATGAAAAACTGGAAGTTAAAGCTAATCTAAAAATTTGATTTTGACGTTTATGTAAAACCAAAATGAAATGGCTGAGTCAGGTCACGTGATTCCCACTTAAAAATAACTCTGAGCGGTCACATGATGATCAAATTGGTTACTCGCGGTATACGTGACTCACTTTTTCTGACTCACCTACACAGAGAGAGCGAGAGATCAACCGCAGATTTAGACGTCTCACTCACCCAATCAATACAATGAACCAATGACGGTTGCGAGGGTAGATTCAAAAGGAATCTTGTTTTCTGCCAGAAATACATTATTTCTATCAGGAAAAACAAAAGTGAATTTTTTGCCTAATCAAATCCAAATTTTCCATATGGTTAAATAAATTAGAAGAATTCCCCATAAAGTCAGTACATATTTCTAGGATGTACTTACATAGTCAAATTAACCATTGATTGTTCTAAAACAAAAACTAAAAAAACCCCTAACTTTGGAGAATTTTTGTATGTCAAACATAAGTAACTTGGCGTTAAGATTTAAACCAAAAAAGTTCTTAACTTTTAAGGATTTCTTTAGGTCATTAGTAAGAACTTTGGATAAGCGATGTTGACCAAAAAATTCCCAAAACAAGCGAGGACGTCATAGTAGAATGTCAGTTTAAGTTTACTATCATTTTTTCTTTTTTTTTTTCGCCTTCATAGTCAAAACAACTTTGAATACTAAATCTAATTCAAAAAATTTCCTTAAAGAAAACCTTCAAAATGTCATGTTTTTAACGACGGTTTCTTACGTTATTTCTTCCAATTAAGGATGTATTTCCGAACCTCCAACTACAAAGTCATTTTCTGAAGGAAAAAGGTAGATATTTTGACATCTGATTGGTGATTTTGACCTTCCAACTTCCCAATATGCCTTAAAATGTTACTTGGGTATACAGGGTGTTCCAAATTCGATGCTCACCATGGGGATCTTCTGAACGGTAGGCTATACGAAAAAGTTTAAATTAGGGCAAAGTTGCGCAATTTGATGCTTTGCCTAAAACTAAAAAGAAAGTCTACAAAATCCGGATAGTTCCGCAATTTTCAGTTTTAGTTTTTATGTTTCCGTGCCTTTTTTCTTACAGCTTTCAAAAAACGCTTAAAACTTTCTACAGGCATTTTTTTAAGATATATCTAATGACAGGTCCGTTTTTGAGATTTGACATTTCTTTTCTTTTCTTATGGTCACGTGCTTTTTTTCCTCTACCGTTTGGTTGATGAAGGAGAACAGATAATATTTTGCAACCTGATTTTGACAAGTTATCTGACGTTTTCGGTTAATTGACCATCATCAGCTTAAACTCAATTCTTGCTTTTAACTTACTTAAGATATTTTGGAAACCTTTTGACATTTTAAAACTGACAGTTGGTTTTAACTAGATAATTTTGCCTTATATTTTAAAAATACGTTTTTTTAAAAAAATTTTGATAATTTACACAAAATTTTCTTAGATTTTAACTGTCATATGAATATGTGTGAGTTGTATTTGTAACATAAATTTTATAATTTAAAACAAAGTAAAAACATATTCTTAAAATAATAGGCAACATTATTTTGTTAGAACAAAACGTCAAAACAAACTGTCATATGTCAAATATCTTAAGTAAGTTAAAGTAGTTGCACTTGCCCCTTAGGATGCAAGTTTTCTTTCTCTAAGGGCCGGTTTCTCAATAGCGGGTTACCAGAGAGTTAAATTAACTCGGACTATAAATGCCAGTTTTTTTGCTGTTTTAAGCCAACATTTTTTTAGGTTAACACTGGGATAAAATAACTTACCCTCGCCTTGAAGCCAGGGTTACCCTGGAGTTAACTTTACCCCGCATTTTAAAAATTTTTGCAAGGTTATGTTGCTCGAGTTAACGCCAACTCGCTATTGAGAAAGCGGCCCTAAGAGGACTTAATTTTTTCCTGACACCTCTTTGTCGGGGGCAGGGATCTTTAGACTGCGTAGCAAGTATACACAGTGGACCGCCGGCTTTACACTCCCTCCGAAGGGTGTTTGTTCCTGCTACATGTTAGATTTGCATTTATCTAACATTACTACCCTCCCAGCAGAACTTGGTCTAGAAGGTAGACTATTTCTTCTCAGCAGCTCGAAGTCATATGTGTTGACCCGGAAATCGAAGGCGATGCCACCCCGGTTTCGCTGTCGGGGGTTTTTCCACACTCAGAATGGTGTAAATCCAGCCAGTCACCCATCCAAACTGGTCGAAGTCTCAGCCTTCTGCTTCGGAATATTCCCACTGCCCGAAAGCGCAGGTCAAATCTTTTGGCATCTTCGCTATAGAGACCTCAAATTTTGCGGGATCACCGGCCGTCCACCATGTGAATCCGATAATGTCTCCGGTCAACCGTGCCTGCTGCTTCTATCTCGTTGTTGTTACTCTATCCACAACGTCGACCACATAGCTGCTGAGAAGTGGGGGACGCCGACAGCCTCGTGGCATCTCCTTCGGTGTTTTGTGAAGCAATGAGATGCGATCCTGCAATGTTCTGTTCCGCAAGCCAAGACGCTGTCCACTAGTCTACGGGAACGCCTTTGGTTTATCAAACCAGGAATTTATCAGATCAGATCAGATTTAATAAAAAAAAATCATCGTAAGAACGATTCACCATAGAAACTGCAATTCGTCAAACCAATTTTTTATCCGAACCTTAATTCATCAAACCCATTCAATAAAATATTCGAAATTTAACAGACCCGTTTTTAATCGAAACAGTGTTAATCAAACTCATTCAATATCAAACTCGTAATTTGTAAAATCCATTTTTAATAAAACCCGGAATTTGTCAAACCATTATTTATCAAAACCGGATTTCGTCAAACTCGTTGTTTATCAGAAAATATTTGCTAAATTGATAGCGCATTCGCCAATAATACTTACATGAACTGGAGGCGTACACGAGGGTGCCGCGGCGTCAAGGCGTTTCGATGCATCTTTCGTTTTATAAAAGTATTCACAGGTAGTGTTCAATACATTGTGTATAGATGTCGCCACCTGCTTGTACGCCTCCGGTATATGTAATTATTATTGGCGAATGCGCTATCAATTTAGCAAATATTTTCTGATAAACAACGAGTTCGACGAAATCCGGTTTTGATAAATAATGGTTTGACAAATTCCGGGTTTTATTAAAAATGTATTTTACAAATTACGAGTTTGATATTGAATGAGTTTGATGAACAATGTTTCGATTAAAAATGGGTTTGTTAAATTTCCAATTTACTATTGAATGAGTTTGATGAAATAAGGTTCGGATAAAAATATTGGTTTGATTTTGCACATCCTGGTACGACCCCCCTAAGTAAGTTAAAAGACAAAATTAAACTGAGCCAATTAACCCAAAACGTCAGGTGATTTGTCAAAATAAAAATGTAAAATTTAGTTTAAGCGTTTAGACAGTTTTAAGAATAAAAACACAGAAAAATAAAAATGAGGATTTCGTTTTTTTTTTTCTCAGGAACTACACGGATTTAAAAAAAAAATGTTACTTTTGAGAAAAGCATCAAATTGCACAACTTCCCCATAGTAAGCATCGAATTTGAAACACCCTGTATCAGTGGCGCAACGAGGGGGGGTTAACCCCCGTCCCCCGAGAAGCCTTGTTATATACAATTGGCACAATCAAATTACGGCAGAAATAAAATATATAGGGAACAAAATACAAGAGGCTGGACTTTAATTTTTAACAAAAATCTTTAAAAAATCATAAATTGCAAAATTTTTAGCCGGCGGCGCTATATCACCTTTCATTTTGACGATTTCATTCGTTCATGACCGCTATAAAATGTTTGATATTTTAATGTGTTTTCAGTTTGGATCACCATCAAAATAAAGACCATTTTGTACATTTAATGTAAGTTTATCAAAACATTTTGCCGGCGATTTGGTGTCAAAAATGGCATTTTACTTGTATCAATTATAGTCACATTTTTACTTCCCCCCCGAAGCCAATTCCTGGGTGCGCCACTACCTATATAGTGGATAAGGTTAAACACGTCCCACTCGATAGACTATTGTGCTTCAGTGTCCACGTTAAGCGGGAGGTTCAGCCCAGATAGGCACCGAATAAAGTTGTAAAACTGAAGTGGCGTTAAGCAAAGCGAAGCAAGCAAGCACATATATTTCACCTAGCATAGATCTAAAAAACCGGAGCTAACAGAGACTTTTGCCTGACAGATTGTTAATTAGTATAATGAAATAAGTTAGATTTTGCTATTTTGGTCTAGCAAACATGTTTCCTGTTCCACAGAGTAATCAGAAAATCTTCCCTTAGGTTTGTTGCATAACTGTATTCGTGGGAAAACAAAAATGAACTGAAGCAGATTTTAAAGCAACACAAACCCTAGGGGGAAGATTTTCTTTTTGCAAAAAAACTAACAAAAAACTGTTCCTGTTTACGAGTCTCACGATTGCAACTCTTGTGGCCACACAGTAGATATTTATCGACCTGAGCTTTCACAAGAGAGAGAGAATTACCAGATTTTCATGAAAGTCTGGGAAACCTCTCCTCTGGGATGTAACCTTACATTCATTTGTCATTAAAAACAGCAGGGGAGGTTTGTAAACTGGGAGAGTCCTCGAAGAGGAGGAATTATGGGAAGCTCTTGGATCGCTTCTGTTTCACGCCCTTTTCCGTTGAAACCTTAGGCTCTCTAGGACCTGAGGCTAACAATTTATTAAACAAAATCGGTCAACTTATAAAGGGTGTACTGGGAGGCGATTCAAGAGTTAAATCATTCATTATCCAAACATAAGTTTAGCAGTTCAGAGGGCCAACGCGGCATCAGTTCTCGGGACTTTACCTTGCCAAAAAGATATGGAGGAAATGTTTTATGTTCAAAATTATTTGTAGATTTTCAGTTATATTTTTATATTGTTATGGTTAAATATTGTTTTTAATTTAAAAATAAACAATTAGGTCCTAAAAATTTTGAATATTTCAGGTGGAAAAGGAAATAACAATTCAGTCGCTCCTGCCCCATTTCCAAAGCAGCTGCGTCGTTCAGCAAAACGCAGTGGCTCTAATCAACGCACTACTTTTAAAGTCCGATTCGGCCAAAAGAGAAACTTTGGTAAAGAGTTTGAGGTCCAAACAAGTTAGAGCCATCCTTCAGGTAGGTGGAGTTTTAAATATTTTCTTCACTATTATTGTCGCTGTTATACTAATACTTACTCCAAAATTAAAAAAAAATATTCTGTTCTATACCTAATCTCTAAAATGAACACATCTTGCAAAAATTGCTTGTAATTTTGGTACCGCACTGAAACAAAATGTGCAAAAATTAGAATTTCCATTTTTGCCAAGAGTCTTTTGGGTAATTTCTTAGTGATTTTTTTAGCCAACCTAACATGTCAATCAGGAGAAAAAAGTATGGTTATATTGACGGTTATTGTTTTTGCATAAAAATTATAGTCATTTTTTCTGGAAAAGTTACTAGAATTTATCGTTAAAAAAAGGCATGAAAAAAGTTGTAACAACTTGTGTTCTAGCATTTTTTGTAAAAAACACAATTTTGTTTGACTTTAATTAAGTCTGATTTTGCTAATCATAAATCAATAAAATTATGACCTCAGTTTGGCTCAAGATTGGTCGGGCCATTTTTGAGATTTAGGAGAGAATTAAATTTTTTTTGTGTAAAATGTTTTTTTTTGTTTCTTTTAGGTCAGCATTATAAATTCTGGCATGGTTTGTGGGGCAGAGATGGCGCATCAGCTTTACGTTTTGCAAACCTTAATGCTTGGGCTTTTGGAGCCTAGAATGCTTTTAAAAATGGACCCTCAGGTAAGCTTTTGCATATTGTTTTTAATTGAAAGTTAAAACATATAGAAAAAAAAAGGCAAATGGTAAGGTCATTTGGATTATTCTACAGAATTTGGCCCGTCAATTTTTTTATTTTTTAAAATTTTAACATTTTTCTAAAATTATTCAAATTAACTTACTCTGCACGAAAAACTACCAAGATAACCAACTTCTTAATGTTTGAGTTTTAAATTGACTCAAGAGTAGTAAATAGTACTATTTGTTCAGAATACTTGGTAAAAGGGGCTAGTATTTTTTTTTATTTGTCAAAATTAAGCATTTTTGTCCAAAATTTTTAACTTTACCTAATCTACTTACATGGGAAACTAATAACTAATATTTTAAATTGACCCAAGAGAATAGAAATTTAAATCTATCTCTTCTGAAGAATAAAATACCAGGAGATGCGCGTCAGAGGATTGACATAATGTTAAAGAACTTGCTTCAGACAATAGCCATGTCGGAAAATCCAATTATTTATCAGCATCAATAAATGGTTATACGTTTTTAACAGAATTTTTAAACAATAATAACAAAATTTTGATTTAGTCCGCGAATTAAAAAAGAAAATATGCTTAGAAAACAGTTTTTATAAATAACTATAACTATTTTAACTCGATACAAAACAAAAACCTATTACAAAAATTAAAAAAAAAAACAGTGATGACGAGCATTACATAAATAATAGACACTAAAACTTAAGTCGTAGCATGACTAAATAATAATTTTGAATTTTCGATGACGGACGTTGAAGGAATAAAAAATTCTAAAAATATTAATAAAAACAATACTTACCCATTTTTTAATACAGAAACTTCTCTGAACAGATGACAGAATTCACATTTCAACAAAATGAAATGATGGCGTTTGTTACCCAATTGAATTTATCAAAAAAAAGTAATTAATATTTTTTTCCTAAAAATAAGGAAAGTTTAGATTATAACAATTATATTCCGTATAAAATATATCGCAAATGGCCAAATTTAATTTTTACTCCTTGGTTTCAAATTCTATGGAATGGCTGAATTGCCAGGGTATTTTGGTTGAAAATAGCAATCTTTTAAATAAAAGATGGAAAAATGGCAATTTTTATTTTTTTTATATGATAAAAAACAGCTTATAACAAAATGGCGCCACATCGAAAAATAGCGCCCGATTCATCTTTCGAAATACATTTTTTTTAAACATTTTCGGTGGAATAAAAGTCACAAAAATATTATTTTATTAAACCTAGCCAAGTTCACGAGGAAAATTAAGCAAACCCTTACTAACCCGACTAGCCGCTCAATTTTTCTGGTGAAGTGGTTTAGAGGTAATAAAATAACATTTTCTAAGGTTAAAAAATTGCTTATGTGAGATTTACATTGACATAGTAATATCGGAACATATAGCTTTATTTAACAGCGATTTATGACTGAAATTTTAAAAATATTAAAAAACTATTATTTGCATAAATTTACCACATTTTTACTAAAAATGTCGTTTACGGTTTGTCCTACTGCAACTAATTGTAGCAGTTCGTTCGCTAGGCTTATCTTTGCAATTTCTTAGGACCAAGACGGACACGAGAAAATTAAAGAGCTGCGCAAAATCGCGTTTGACAGCGAGGGCGCCAGTCAAATCAGGGGCCCAGCCGGATTCACCCGAGATTATAAGAAGTTAGGGTTCAAAAACGATATTAATCCAGCGCTGGATTTTACAGAAACGCCTCCAGGTCAGTATTTAAAATATTTTGCAAAAAAATGCTTTTAGGTTGAATTTTTTCAGTTAATTATCTTCTAAAATATTTTAGAAACTATTACAGTCAGATCTCGGAACAGATTCATATGGCATCTGGTATTTGTGAACAGTTAATTTTTTATGTACAAGAAGCTAGCAGTGCAACTTGCGATTTTTTTATTAGAACCTATATAACTAATTAGAGCTAATTACCTTCCGGAAAATAAATTAGAGCTTACGTTTTTTAAGTTAGCGCATGCGCTGTTAGGTTCCGTGAGAAGCCAGCAGCGCATGCAATTGCAGCCTAATTAAGAGAATTCAGAAAACAAAAGGTACCTACATAATTAGAGCTAATTTAGTGATCCATGGTATATAATACGAAAATTAACTAGAAATATATTCTGATATAGGGATATTTTCCCGAGGAGTAGTTTTTTTTTGGTAAAAGTGATGTAACTCTGTACTACTAAATGGGTTCAAATGATTCATCTGACTTTGGTATTAAACCTCTTTTGGTTTGCCCGTCATCATTTAAACTGCTAGCTACCATATCATAGAAACTATCAGGGCAGGCTCTATATTTAAAAAAAGCGAACTCTAAATTTTTTAAGAGTAGGAAATTAGTGCATTAACATATTTAAATAGTTCTTATAGTTTTAATTTAATAAATTGTAATAAATTATTTGAAACAGACAGTGCCACTGCGTCTGCATCAAACTATACACTAACTTTTTTACTTTTATGTCATTCTCCCTTCGTCCTGCTGAATATCTCACATTAAACCTTCCAATATTCATTGTCCGATTATTGACACAACTTCGACTCAGCAATAAATTCTTTTTAAAATTCACAGTTAGAAGTATAGTACACCATATTGATTCAAACGAAAACTGTACAGTTTGCAATCTGCAAGAGAAAGAGACAATTTTTCATATACTTTTCACCTGCCTTCGCCATGCCTCTCAGATATCCACAGTTTCGTCGAATTTGTAGACCACTTAGGTTCACGTAACGTAAAAGCTTTGGCCTATACCCTTATTGGTGTACTGACGACGAGACACTTTTTAATGTTTGGCGGCGGATAAAGAAAAAGAAGAGAAGAGGGAGAGAGAGATAAAAAATAAAAGAAGATTTTTTTTTGAGATCGATTGTTGTTTTTTTTTCCTTTTTTTTTGCTCTAAATTGCTTGGTATTATTAACAATGTTACTATTGTTGTTAACAATTTAATAATGTCGGGCTTGAAATTATTTATCTTATTATTTATTTAGAAATTTTTGATAGTAACTCTGCTAAGTGGCTTTATTAAGTTTTTTCACTGTTAAAGTTGATAGGTTTTTTTTTATATTTTTTTAATTTGATTATTTATTTTTCCTTAGGAACTTCTTGTTATTGAAAAATTATATTTTTTCTTAGAAACAATAAAGGTTAAGTAAGTAAGTAATTTAATAAATTGGATATCAAGAATTTTGGGATAACTAAATGATATAGACTTAAAAATCTAATGCCTATAGGAGAATTTTCCCGAGGAGTAGTTTTTTTTGGTAAAAATGGTATAACTCTGTAGCACTAAATCGGTCGTTATTATTCTTGTTAAGGACACTAATCCTAGAGCAAGCTCTAAAGGATGCGAAGCCTGACATTTATTTTGACACTTGCGTTGTTATTTTTGATTTGTTTGCCTCTCTTTTGTCATCGGCGGCTCGTTATTATTGTAAATAGTTTTTTTATCAAACGATTTAATTTTATTATTTATTCCTGTTGTGTGCCAGGCTGCAAAAAATAGTCCTGCGACGGAATTCAGCTCTTTCAAGTACCTATTAAAGGTAAGTTATAATGAATGAAGAAGTATTTTTATTAGGAAAATCAAACAGCAATAGAAGGAGAGCTTGTCTGGAAGCCTTCGGACAAGACTTTAAGCAGCACGAAAATTGAAGGATTTGTGAGGCAAGTTTTATAACAGTACCTATTTTTGCCCCGACGATAGTGCTTAATAAAGTGGAAGTATAAATTCGATTCCTTGTGTATTTGCGTGCGTATGTGTTAGTAAAAAAATTATTATGGCGTTGTGAAAATTGATCTTTTGTCGAGTTTAGCTATTCTTGGTAAAAAAATTATTTCTTAAAGATATAGGTATATAGTTAGTTAGTTTATGGTAAGAATTTAAGTACTTCTTTTGGGGCAAGTATTCGCCTGTATATACGTTACCGTAAAACCCCGATTTCAGTTACAACCTGGTTTTCCTAGGAAAAACTAATTTAGATTAGGTCAGTTGGATTAGGTCAGATTAAAATCTAATCTAAGCTTATATAATTTAGTCTAATCTAATATAATATATATATATATAATTAACAGTTATAACTAGTTTTTACTAGGAAAAACCGTGTTTTAATGGTAACATACTGGTAGGTACTATAGTAATGTAGTTTTAAGTTCATTTGAATAATTTAGATAACTTTAATCAGTTTTCTGTAATTATTACGAAATAATTATTTTTTTACGTATAACTATAAATATAATAGTCAAAAGAAAGAAAAAAACTGTTTTAATTCTTACTTGAAACATAGTGACACAAAATGTGTTATTAGTACGCCATCATCATACCAACGTATGGTACGGTAGTTTATCAAAAATTTAGTTGCTATTTGGGTCCTAAAACACCTACATCTACAAAAAAAAGGATTTTCTGTCGGTCTGCACACATGATAGAGAAGGCATTATGTATTATGATTTAAACCAAAATTTGGTACCAAAGCGTTTTTTTGGCCACCCACCAATTAAATGTTGGATAGAATGATGGGGGTTTAGGAATTGAAACGTGTGAAATAGTTGAAAAAATTGTAACTTTGAAATAAACATTTTTCTGGAGTTTGGTTCAAATTACTAAGAGCTTTAGTTTTTGAAATATTTAAAAGGGGTGTATTTTTTTTCAAAAACATAATTTTTGAAGCAAATGAGCAGATATCAATATACGTTTCCAGATTTTAGCTCCCGTGAATAGTACTTACCTGAAAATTTTGTTGTCCGGTTTTACAGATGGTTTAGCCAACTTTTCGTATTGATAATTTATCAATAACTTTAGTAATTCTGAATACCTGTCCTTTTACTTCTTTATCAAAATACAGAGAACCCGGACTAAGAATAAAATCTGTTAGATTTATAATTTTTGCGTATATTTTTACTTTAGTAACTCGCGACTTTGATAATGGACTTGTCGTGCTTTCGAGAAATACTTTCTTATCATTCATTAAAATATTTAAAATAAGAACGAGCCGCCCATGACAAAAGCGAGGCAAACAAATCAAAAATGACAACTCAAACTTTCAAAGTAATGTCAGGCTTCGCTTCCTTTAAAGCTTGCTCTAGGATTAGTGTCCTTAATTCATGTGACTTTTGGAGTTAAATTACGTTTCGTTTGATTACAATCACTGGCACTGCTAGCTTTCGCAGAAGCTAGCTGCGCACGCGCTCTTTGTTTTAAAAAAAACGAGCCTTACATTTTTTTATGGAATATAAATTTAGTACTTTGCCCGGTTTTAATAGTTATGTTAGTGTTAAGTAATCTTATCAGCCGCCGTAGCGCAGTGGGCGCCGTATCTGCCTGCCGGAAGGTTTCGGGTTCGAATCCCGGCTAGGTGCATGGATATAAAAAACTTACTTGGCTCTTATTTTGGCAACACTGGGCATTGATCCTAGAATGGATGGAAAGTCCCAGTGTAAAAAAAATATTGATTCACTGTAAAATAAAAACGATTTTTTGTTATAAGAAAATTACATCAGAATATAATATTTGTAGTATAATTTTCTTATTATATTTAAAAAAAAATGATATATGAAACTATGGAGCACTAAATTAGCTCTAATTATGTATAGGTATCTTTTTTTTTAATTCTCTTAATTAGGCTGCAATCACATGCGCTGCTGGCTTCTCACGGAACCAAGCAGCGGATGCGCTAATTTTTAAAAAACGCAAGCTCTAATTTTTTTTGCTGCTGCTGATACTTGTACATAATTGTTTGGAGTTTTGATGATATAATATAATGGATACTGACATTTATTTTAAAACGTTTTTGACTGATCAATGAAAAATATTTTTTCCCCCCTTTATTATACACTTTTTAAAAGAAAGATACAATTTTTGTGAAGATAAGAAAGCGAGAATGAAAAATGTAGCTGAAATGGGTTGGCTCTTTTTCTGTGTCTAATAGTACATTATAAACCTAGGGACTAAAGTGTTGCTTTTAATCCCGGGCGAAAGGTTTGTAGCTGGACCGTAGGGAGAGCTACAATTCGCTAAGGGATTAAAAGACGTTTTAGTCCTGAGTTCTATATACTATTTTATATTTATATTTTAAACAATGTACATTTACAGGTGATGATCCTACCTAATTAGTACTATAAGGCATTATAACTTAAAATATACAATACAATTAAAAATGTTAGTTTAATAAAAAATCATTTAGTTAGTTAAAACCATCATCAATAAAATGGCTTTGCTTATATTACCTATCTTGTCCACATAATCTGACATAACATTAGCAAGAAGAAACGATCAATTAGAAAAAAGAAAAACAACACAACACATTACAATCATTGTTAACAACAAAACCATGCCGAGTTAAAAAGACTAAATTCTATTCACCTAAAAATTTTTTAAGCTTAAATTTAAAAGCAGTTGGACTGCAATGAATATTAAAATTTTGGGGAATGTATGTGTCATATAACTCCATTAAACGATTACTGATACAGTTTTTGCCTATATTAGTACGACTATTATTCAGATAGAACACATTGTGTAATCTGGTTCTATATGTAGGTATATTAAAGTTAAACAGACTCAATAGAGAACAGCAGTCAATGCTATTCGATAGAATCTTATGCATAAAAGACAAGGACAATAATTTTCTCCTCAATCTTTGTTGGTGTGTTAAATTGTTTTTATCAATTTTCAATTTATACCGCAAATATCTAACAAATTTTTGTTGAATATGCTCTAATTTGGTTATATATTCGTTATAAAATAGAGACCATATGACACAACAGTACTCTAGGCGGCTTCTCACGAAAGCATAAAAGAGACATTTTATCGCCTCCACATCTGTGAATTCCCATCATTGTCTTGACACGAATCCCCACATACGATGAGATTTTGAAACAGTATCGTTAATGTGATCGTAGTCTTATATTCTCTCCTGGCCACCCGTTCTTAACAAAGTCCAGTAATATCTTTCTATTTGAAAGAACGCAGGGGCTCCCAGCACTTAGAGGCCCTCTATACATTTGACAGTTTATTTTTTTACCAGAGGTTGACAACTCATATTGTCCTCTCTTTCTAGTTTTTTTTTATAATTTCCCCAGACAGTTTTTGAATGATGATGACTTTTTTGGTTAGTAACATATGTCAAGCTTTGTCAAAAAAAACAGTAAGGTTCACGGGAGATTTAAAAATGTTAATAGTGGGTAAAATAGAAAAAATAATATTGATCTATCTTTTTATTTCTCTTTTTCTTAACATAATAACAATACATATTATTTCAATTTAACTAATCTTACTTACCTCGAAAATTCGACTATTTTTATTAATTTTCCATTTTGGCATCTCTTTCCATTTTTCTTGCTTTTCTTTTTCCATTGAACAATGAAACAATAAAAGGTCGTAGGCGCGAGTATTTTTACAGTTTCTTATACTGCAATAATCAAATTTAAAATTGATGTACCTACGTTTATTAATAAAAAATATGACATTGCCAAAATTACTTATTTCCAATGGTTGCAAACTGCTAACAACTGCCAAATCGAGTTGCTTACCTCTGGTAAAACAATTAAGGACACTAATCCTAGAGCAAGCTCTAAAGAAAGCGAAGGCTGACATTTATTACTTGCGTTGTCATTTTTGATTTGTTTGCCTCGCTTTTGTCATCGGCGTCTCGTTATTATTGTAAATAGTTTTTTTATCAAACGATTTAATTTTATTAGTTATTCCTGTTGGGTGTCAGGCTGCAAAAAATAGTCCTGCGATGGAGTTCAGCTCTTTCAAGTACCTATTAAAGTTAAGTTATAATGAGTGAAGAAGTATTTTTATTAAGAAAATCAAACAGCAATCGAAGGAGAGCTTGGCTGCAAGCCTTCGGACAAGACTTTAAGCAGCACGAAAATTTAAGAATTTGTGAGGCAAGTTTTATAACAGTACCTATTTTTGCCCCGACGATAGTGCTTAATAAAGTGGAACTATAAATTCGATTCCTTGTGTATTTGCGTGCCTGGTGTGTGAACTTGTGTGTCCCATTTTATATCCGAAATTAATAAAAAAATTATTACAGCGTTGTGAAAGTTGATCTTTAGTCGAATTTAGCTACTCTTGGTAAAAAAACATTTTTTAAAGATATAGGTAGATAGTTATTTAGTTTATGGTAAGAATTTAAGTACTTCTTTTGGGGCAAGTATTTGCCTGTATATTTGTTACCGTAAAACCCCGATTTCAGTTACAACCTGGTTTTCCTAGAAAAAACTAATTTAGATTAGGTCAGTTGGATTAGTTTTATTATATAATTTAGTCTAATCTAATCTAATATAGAGTTAACAATTATAACTAGTTTTTACTAGGAAAAACCTGGTTTTAACGGTGACATATAGGTACTGTAATAATAATGCGTTGTATTGTTAAAAGATTTTAAACATTATAAATCTAATATAGTTTTAAGTTCATTTGAATAATTTAGATAACTTTAATCAGTTTTCTGCAATTATTACGGAATAATTATTTTTTTTACGTACAAGTATAAATATAATAGTCAAAAGAAAGAAAAAAACTGTTTTAATTCTTACTTGAAACACAGTGACACAAAATGTGTTATTAGTAACCATCATCATACCAACGTATGGTACGGTAGTTCATCAAAAATTTAGTTGCTACACATCTACAAAAAAAAGGATTTTCTGTCGGTCTGAAGGCATTATGTATTATGATTTTAACCAAAATTTGGTACCAAAGCGTTTTTTTCGCCACCTACCAAGTAAATGTTGGATAGAATGATGGGGGTTTAGGAAGAGAAACGTGGGAAATATTTGAAAAAATTGTAACTTTGAAATAAACATTTTTCTGCAGTTTGGTTCAAATTACTAAGAGCTTTAGTTTTTGAAATATTTAAAAGAGGTGTTAAAATATTTTTTTAAAAACATAATTTTTGAAGCAAAGAAGCAGATATCGATATACGTTTCCAGATTTTAGTTCCTGTGAATAGTACTTACCTGAAAATTTTTTTGTCCGGTTTTACAGAGGGTTTACCCAACTTTTCGTATTGATAATTTATTCATAACTTTAGTAATTCTCAATGCCTGTCGTTTTACTTCTTTATCAAAATACAGAGAAACCGGACTAAAAGTAAAATCTGTTAGACTTATAATCTTTGCGTATATTTTTTACTTTAGTAACTCGCAACTGTATGATAATGAACTAGTCGTGCTTTCGAGAAATACTTTCTTATCGTATTTATCATTCATTAAAATATTTAAAATAAGCGAGGCAAACAAATCCAAAATGACAACTCAAACTTTCAGAGCTTTGCTTCCTTTAGAGCTCGCTCTAGGATTAGTGTCCTTAAAAACAGTAACTGTCAAAAATTGTATACAGAGCCTCTATCAGCACTCAGTGTCTTACCCTTGCATAGGCCGCGCACTTTCCCACTAGATGCCAAGATGTCGCTTCTGTTTGTCCGGTTACTATGCTTTTGGGTAGTCCTGTGTATAATACACAACTCAGGAGGTAATGCTCTTGAGCATTCTCGGACTATTTTGACAGCCCTTGCGGCTGGTAAGTAATACTTACCCTCCTTGTAGTGTAAATAACTATTTTCGACTATTGACGTTGCCAAGGTGCCAAGTGTTTAAATGAACTTTGTACGAATGAAATTATTAAAATAGCAGTAGAAAAAAACGATATCAGTAACTTCCCAACTTATTATTCTTGTTACATATTAGTAGATCAATTAACACTTTTTTCCGTATATTTGTTTTCGCAGGTTTGTTGGCGCTTGATTGCATGATCCATTTCGCCAAGTATCACGCAGAAAAATACACGAAATTGGTTTTGGAAAACAGTTGCAGGGCGGACGAACATGAGTGTCCGTTCGGCAAAGCCAGCGTCGAGTTGGTGAAAATTTTGTGCGAGATTTTGAAAATTGGTGAGTACGATAATGCGTGCGGGTGATTTCGACGATCGAGTGTATTTTGATGTCCTAAACACCAGCTTGGCAAAATAATATGCGTATTGATAATCAAAATTTTGACCTGGATCTGTGAGTATACATTGCCAAGATACTGTTTACTTTTTACACCACCGGTTTTAGATTTGGATTTCGACTTAGCATGACGTCACATTATAATACATTAAATATCTCAAGAGGAAATATTTTATAACATCGAAGGGTGCTTCTATCAACAACAGCACGTTGTTTAAATGGGAACACACATCTTATTAAATCATGCTGGAATGAAAAGAAATAAGTTTTTTTTGCGATTTCTTATATTGGGTGAAGAAGTTAAAGTTCTAAATCTAAAAGCAGTAAAATTGACCCCCTGGGTCGTATTCTTAAATTTGAGAGAAAGAAGTGTCCCCGGTAAAAATTTCTCTTAAACAAACGCACCTGATTGGCCGATATCTCATTTTTTTGTCACGTTTCTGTCAGTTTTGGCAGTAGTGGTATTAGTTGTGAGCGATTTTGCTCTTGTATCTCATACTAGGGAGCAAACTCACGAATAATGTCATTAGTGCCAAAACAGACAGAATAGTGACAGAAAACTGAGATTTCTCACACCCTACAGACCCCGAAGAAGAAATTTTTTCTCTTGTAAGAGAAAAAAGTCTCCTTTAGGAGGCACTGGTTATTGGTGTTGGAAAACAGTTGCAGCAGTTGAATAATAAAAAATGCATTATTTTTGGAATAAGTTTTTATTGCGACATAAAATACTTTTAGTTCGCCAGACTATATCTTTTAAAGTTCTAGTCTGATTTGGCTTTGCTGTAACGCAGTATTTTTAACAGGCGCAGTGGCGCACACAACTTTGCAGGGTAGGTGAAAATAGTAGTTTACATAACAAGCATGTTATGATGGTCATTAAACGCGAAGTTGAAGTTTGAGACGTGAACTGCAGGCCAGTGTCTTAATTTATCTGAGCGTGTAATGACCATAACATGCGAGTTAGTGTACTATACTTTACAGAAAAGATTTGTGGCGTAGAGGGCAAAGGGTGAGTTAATAAATCGAAAAAAAGATTTTCCTCGACCATGATTTGAACCCGGGACCTCTAGAATACCAGTCTAATGCTCTACCAACTGAGCTATCGAGGTCATGGGGTTTTAACTGGCTATTCGGAAATCCTTTCGTCCGATTCATTTGTTAGTAGTGGGGAGATCTTTGAAGCCTACTGCGGCTTTAAAAACCTATTGATGTTATAAAGGCGAGGAGGCACAAATTCACGATTATTAGTTGTATACTTTACCTACGACCAAAATATCAGAAATTATTCAAAATATCATACGCGGACACTCTTAAATCAACAATCTTCATAACCTGAAGTTTCAATGACGTTCTACTAAAACGTCAAAACAAATAAGATTACTAAAGGAGTTTTCATATATCTTTTTAAAAACTTATTTTTGGTTAGGTACTAAAATTATATTAGATTTATTTACATTTACTAAATATTTATTGTTTTAAAGTTAAAGAAAAATAATTCACATTTTTGCGTCAATTAGTGCTCTTATAAAATAAAGTTTCATCGCTTGTCACGCCTTCTTGTCGTTTACATTTAAGCTTTATTATTATCGATTATTATCCTAGGACCGTAAATGAGCCACTAAAATCGTGTTGAGGTGGTCGTAAAATTAGTATTATTCGTTGGTCTTAGGGAAATATATTTTGTCAACTATAAAAATCGGACAAGTTAGAGTGTACTTAAAAACATATCGCAAGTTTACATCGGGAAAGAAAACAACAAAATTGGGTTGGATTTTAATTGGTGTTGAAAAACAGTTGCGGGGCGGACGAACACGAGTGTAGTCGGCGTCAGGGTGACTTGGTCGATCGGGTATTTTAAAGTCCCAAACCCCAACGTAGCAAAGGTTTTTTTTTCATATTTATTACTTGATTTTTGTTTGCTAAAATATGAAAAAAATCTTGTAAAAGGCATTTTAATACATTTTAAAATGAATGTAGTACTTCAAATTCTAGGTGTTAACCCAAAAAGGATTTTATGTGGTACTTTTGCAGAAATTTAATAAATAGGCTCTCATTACCTGTGGTAAATCTTTAATTATGTGTTAATTGCTAAATTTATGGTAGTTTGGAAAAGATTTTTGGAAATTTTAACCTGCCAAATCCTATTTATTATGTCTTAACTTTATTAGTACTGGGAAGAAGAAGGGTTGTAAGTTTAGCACCTCAAACAAAGTTTATATTTTAATAGCATTTGGTTCATTCTAGCTCTAAGTTTTGATCAGTTAACAAGTAAAATTTATCTTCTGTTTAGTTTAAACATGTCTAGCCGGTGTTTCAACAACAAACCAGATGATTTTTGTTATATTTGTGAATATTTTGTCTTTGAAAAAGTTTAAGAAACCAATTGATGAATTTCTGAAAAATGCATATTATGCTTATTTCAAAATCAAATTAGGAAAACAAGGTAAAAATTGGACTCCACACGTTGTTTGCAAGGTATGCGAAGAATGAAATGCCGATGGTTTAGAGAGATTCGTAAAATCATCCTGGTGATTGCTACTTTTGTCTTTGTCTCATATTTTGTACCCAAACAATATTAAATCAACTATCAGACCAGTTCCTCAAAAGATCTTCCTGAAGTACTGGGGCCTAGGTTAAAAAAAAATTGCTTCCCCAGAAACTACCTTTCTTGCTATAGAAATCGTGAGGCTGAATTTGTAACATATTTTTCACAAAACGGATCACTTGTCTACAGCCAAGAAATTGCTAATCTCGTTACTTGCGTCGGAGCTTTTGGGTAATGTTTTTTTTGTCAAGACGGCCGTCTTTATTTTGCAAGTAGTATAATTTTCATACTTAACACAGTCATAGCAGTTACTCAATAAATTACAAAAAAAAAATGATTTTTTTTTAAGAATTATATTATGAACATTATCCAGCAAGCCTTTGTTATAAGAGTCAACCCGTTTTTGAGATATTTGAACTATTTAAACATGCCTGCTTAGCCAAATATTTTACAATAAATGAAATGACCAATATTATGAAGTGAATTGTGATTTTGTAAGTCAGACAGTTTTTGAGATATTTGAAATAACTTTTATAGCGAACCTCGGCCAACCTGGATTTTTTATTTTTTGCCCTATAACTCGAACTAATAAAAATTTTAACATGACTGAAAACTATTTTCCAGAATTATGTGGCCGGTATTATGTAGCTCTTAAAACCCCAATTTAAAGTTTTAGTTTTTGAACTGTAACTTAGAAACTATTAAAAATGTAATTATTAATTTTAGCAGATAGTTTAGAGTATTCAACTTCATTGGGTGAATTTTTTATTTTGCAAGTCTAAGCGGTTTTGAGATATTCGCAAAAATTCGTAAAATTATTTTCTCTCACAGTGGAAACTGTTTTTGACATTTTAAATATACACTCTATCCTACAATGAACTGCAATAATTGTCTTTTATTTTTTTTAGGTTAGGCTCCTTTTTTTATTTATAAATGCAGTCGTCGTTTTTTTTTCAGGTGAGGTACCCTCAGAACAGTGCATGACCTACCAACCGATTTTCTTCACGCACGAAAACCCTTTCGAAGAATGTTACTGCATTTGCATTATTCTACTCAACAAAACTTGGAAGGAAATGCGAGCGACCGCCGAAGATTTCGCGAAAGTTTGTTGCGTCGTTAGGGAGCAGATAACCAGGGCTCTGGAGGACATGCCCTCGAATTTGGACCAATTTCGCTCGAAACTAAATACTCTGACATATTCTGAAATTACTCAATTGTGGCAGCTTGAAAGGAACACAAGGTACTAACATTGGCGCTAAAAAGGATAATTGAATGCTACGTTGACAAATAATGGCGGTCCCAGCCATTTGAAAAGGGGAGGGGGCGGTTTCGATACGGAAAAAAAATAGAATAAAAGCGTAGCTTTTATGAGGAACGTATCAATATATACAAAAAAACTTAATAACTACAAGCGCGGATTTAGCCTCAAATCTAGGGGAGGGGGTACTCAGAGTTGTTTATTTCATACGTTTTTTATTTTACAAAATGTTTAAATGCGCCTAAAATTTTTGAGAAAATTAAATTAAACTAAAATCGTAAATATCAACGGTATCATAGCGCTGCAAGCGAAAATTTTCAAGAAAATTGCACTGAAAAATGCATTTTTTTATTTAAAATTGAACTAAAATTGTAAATATATCAAACTTTTGCCTACTTCTGACCAATATTGTTTCCAAATACTGACTTCTTCCAATAAAAGTTCAAGAATTTGTATTTGGAAATGAGATTAGTTAATTTTGCCTTGGTTTTGGCTTCACGTTGTATAAAACTTGGTATGAATGTTCAGGTCAAAAATAGTGAGTCTCGTTATTCAACAGTGATTTTATGTCCGAAATGATTTTGTCTGGAACTTGTTTATAAATAAAAACTATAATACTGTTCTGTGTAAGTACGTCATACGTTTGAATTGAATGTGAAACCGTCCCAAAATACTGTGGGGGGATTCCAGAATGTACTTAAAAAAACGTTCTACAATTTCGCGTTTTTTTTCCAAAGACTTCAGGGTTACCACCAGAATCTTTGTTGTCTACTTTTTTCTGGAGCAAAGGGGGATGGCGATCGTCCCCCCCGCCTTGGAACCGCCACTGTGACAAAAGACTAAGATTGATCTGAGGTTATTTTAGTTTCGTTAATCCTAAGGACCCGATTTCATGCTGATCTGGATTTAGTATGGAATAAAATGACTTAACGTTCTTACTTTCAACTCTGTGCCCTAAAGTAATTTGACAACAATTTTCTTATATTTCTATTAAATTAATAATAACGTTCGATTTTGTATACGCTATAAACTGATGAATTTTCAAAAATATCTATCTATCTAGTGCTGATCATTAGGAATTTCTGTGCAAAATTTCATGCCAAAAATGACGAACTTTCACACAACTTTGATCCCGTTGAGGAGATGAATTTTTAATTTTTTTATAGTAGTCGCCTATGTTTTATAAAAAAACATCTGTTTGATGCATCATTATATAACCAGGGCTCTGGAGGACATGCCTTTGAATTTGGACCAATTTTCCTTGAAACTGAATACTCTTGACTAATTCTGAAATTACTTAATTACAAATAATGTCGTCAAATAACAGACTGAGAAGGATCTCAGGGAACCGATTTAACTAAATTTAAAAAATGAAATTTTATGGACAATCAAATTTTTTATTTTTTACTTTATTTTTAACGCCAAAAATTTGCAAGATTTTTCCTGCAGAATTTTTATCTCCTTTTAGTGACCCAACGCGGGATGAATTTAAAAAAAAATCTTTCCTGGCGCTCACCTCAACCAAATTTTTATGCCAAAAATTAAAAGTATAAATAAAAAAAATATATATTAGTTTCCTACGTTATATAAAAAAAAACACCTGTTTGCTGCGTTGTTAGGGAGCAGATAACCAGGGCTCTGGTGGACCTGCTGAATACTCTTGACTTATTTTGAAATTATTTCTCAGTTGTGGCAGCTCAAAAGAAACACAAGGTTCACACATGGGCGCTGAAGACAGAAAAACAATAATGGCTTTTGTTCAAAGTTTTCCATTTCTTGCTCACCTACGTTTTTACTCCCAAATTTGCACACAAAAGTTTTTTGTCTACAACCACACATGAAAATTATGAATTTCACACGAGCACAAATATTTCCGAACATGTGTGGAAATAGTTATTTACCTAACAAGTGCGCGCGACGGCAGTTGCACGAACGTCGCGGAGCGAAGTTTGAGCAAGCCGTCAAGGGCGGAAAAGACACTTTTCGCATGTGTCAGGTACAAAATTTTTCCTACTTTCGTAAAACCCGTCTAGACAACATTATATTTTCATTTTTAGGTAATAAAAAAACTTTTTTTTTGCATTTCTTTACATTTGGGTTAAAAAATATATCTAAAAAGTCGAATTGGACCTAAAAAATCGATAAAAAAAAGCGTGCGTAAAAGTATTTTTTAGGCGCGGAAAATTATTTTCCCTAATCCGTGTGGGAGAGACACAGGGTAGATCCCGTCCCGCACGGTGTGCGGGAAATGCCTCTTCCCGCACGTAAATGCTAGTAGGAATAGTTATTTACCTAACAAGTGCGGAAAGGACTTCGGTCATCCATCAAAGGCGGAAGAGACACTTTTCGCAGACAAAATTTTTTATAATTGCGTAAAAACCGTCTAGACAACATTATATTTTAATTTTTAGGCATTAAAATAGCAAAAAAACATTTTTTTGCAATTTCTTTACATTTGAGTGGAAAAATATATCTAAAAGTCGAATTGGATCTAAAAAATCGGTAAAAAAAGCGTGCGTAAAAGTATTTCCGCGGAAAAGACACAAGGTAAATCCCTCCATCATTCCTGCTACGTGCGTAAAAGTGTACTTTTACGCACGTAGTAGGAATAAGTACTTTTCCGCACAGGTGTGGAAAAGTGTACGTCAACTGCTGTTGAAGGTGGGTAGACCTGTCATCTGCCAACTTTACTTTCCCGCACATGTGTTGCAAAGTATTTTTCCACAAATATGCGGGATCCATTCTCTACAATACAAAAGACTAATAATTACAGAAATTAGTCTAAATCTTGACTGTTTGTAGGAAAAATAGAGCACATACCTCGTGACAAAGTGAATTCCTAACACTCGTGTGTTTTTGGCACTTGGCTACCGCCTCGCGAGTGAAATTTGTCACTTTCTACACTTGTTATTTAATATACTATTTCGCAAGAGTTTTCTAAGGTTTTTGTTTAATCAATAATGACTCCTTTTCTAGTGCTCACCTACGCTATATTAGAAGTTTCTGTGCAAAATTTCATGCCAAAAATGATGAACTTTCATTTAACTTTAATCTATTTCGCTTCTTAGGAGATGATTTAAAAAAAAATATAGCGCACACCACCACCTGAAATCAAAACCTTATTTGCTGCGATGTTTGGGAGCAGATAACAAGGGCTCTGGAGGACATGCCCTCGAATTTAAACCGATTTCGCTGAAATTACTCAATTGTGGTAGCTCGAAAGAAACACAAGATACAAACATAGGCGCTAAAGAGCAGACTGAAGGAACTGATTTCATGCAAAGTTCAAAATTTTAAAAATATGGCTTTTTACCAAAATTTTTAATTTCTTTACCAACTTTTAACCTTAATAAGGAATTCCTATGCAAAATTTTATGCCAAAAATGACGAACTTTCATCCCTTATTTATCCTCCTTTGGAAATTAATATTCATAAAATGTTTTCTAGACCAAATTTTTTTAGTGTTAAAATTAAATTCACGCGAGATTTTTAACAAACTTTTATCCCTTATTTAACCCCTTTAAGATGAAGATGAACATTTTTTTTATAGGGAGGAATGGGAATCTCACGCCCGGCCTGTAGTAGAATTAAGAGAAATGATAACTCCAGAAATCCTAGGACTGATAAAAGAACAACGATTGGGATTTTTGGTAGAAGGTATGTTGTAATCGATATCTTAATCAAAACCTAAACTTATGAGCGTTTGATATACTTAATAGGTTTTTGGACCGTTCTTTTTGCCACATTATTATTATCGTTAATTTTTTACACTTATTTTGTTACAGATTTTTAATAATCGTCAAATTATTAATTTTTTCAAAAATTAACTTAACGCTTTCGCTTATTTGAAGCGCGGTCAAAAAACGTTATTTTGAACACAACGATGTTATCGTTATTTACGTCAAAGTTAACAATAAAAATAACTATAACAGCTGCTTAAGTGCATGTCCAAAAATCTTCTAACAGGATATTATCGCAGGACCTAATTGAAATTAACATAGGATTAGTCGCCAGAATTTGCAACACTGTAAGAAGGCTGTTTTTTGAAGGTGGTAGACAGTGTTGAACTTAAAAGGTAGGAACTCACGATGCAACTTTTCCATGCATCAAATTTAGTTTTCACAAGATAAAAAATGACGCAAGCAGATTGTGTCTCTTTTTAACCTGTTATTAGAAAATTTGGTGCACGAAAAAGATGCATCGTGTGTTCCTAGCTTAAGAGTAAAATTGTCTTTATTTTTTACTTTTTTACAGCATTACCATATTTGGAAACCCATAGATTTCAACTCTGAAACAGCGGAACCAACAATCTCAATATGTCTTTATTGTCTCAAGAAACTTAATCTTATTGACAAAGTCGTACTTAAAATAATAAAAATTATATATTAAAAAATATATAAACCATTAAAAATAAATCTATAACATTAGGTGGTCAAACTATGAACATAAAAAAATACAAAACAACAAACTAAGAACATAAAAAAGAATACAAACCAAGTAAAAATATTAAGATACTACAAGTTACAACAACAATTAAAATATAATAAAATAGAAAACAAACTGCATAAAAAATATAATAAATAAGAGTAAAATATAATTATAAATTAAGTATCACAGAGGGTCGCTAAAATAGTCGCTAATTGAGTAGTACGCTTTGTTTAGGAGATCCTCTTTAACTGATTTTTGAAATAATTTAATTGATTTGATCTCCCTTAAAAGGCTAAGGTAATTTTCTGCTGCAGTTCTTGTGTTATAAACCTGAGGGTAGCTGCTGGTAAACATGATTTTATTTTTATGGACGATCACTGATATTTCCAGGATGTAGAGAGATGTCAAAGTCAAAAGCCGATCATTAATAAATAGCGGCTTACAGTGATTAGTGGGCCGCGCTCCAGAAAGCTAACGAACTGTCCTTTTTTGTAAAATAAAGATGGAATTAAATCTTTGCTGTCAGCAAGACCCCCAGAATGTTATCCCATAAACTAAGACTACTGTTATCCCAAGAGTTTCTTGCAGCCGTTCTAGTAAGTTAAGTTAATATCACCCGTACAACGTAACATCCGCTAGCTACCTTCTTGTTTAAGTTGGTTGTCTAAAGAAATTCCAAGAAATTTAAAATTTGGAAAATTTTTAATAGAAGCTTCGCCACTAACAAGATCTGGTTGGAATTTAAAGGTCATTAATTTTGTTTTTCATAAGTTAAAACATAGCATGTTTACATCGCACCAACGTCTAATTTTTTCTACATCAGTAGAGACTTTACTAATTAACTCTACAGGATCTTTATCGTCCCAGACTACCGTGTTATCATCAGCGAAAACGGTGAAAGTACCATCAATATCAAGTGCCGCAAGATCGTTAATATAAAGTAAGAAAAGTATTGGTCCTATATAGAACCCTGGGGCACTCCATATTGGATATGTCTGGAATCAGAAGTTTGATCCTGGCTATGAACCATCTGCATTCGATAGCTAAGGTACGATTTGACCCAACTGTTATCTCGACCTCTAAATCCATAGAAAAAAAGCTTACGCCGCAGTATTTTGGGACTAACGCAATCAAAAGCTTTTGAAAAGTCACAAAACACTGCTGCTACCTTGTTATTTTTGTTAAGGTTGGTATAAAAAGTGTAAACTTCATGGTTCACTGAAAACATGCTAGTATATATACGATTACGTAGTCTTAGTTTTTTTTACTATTCACCTAATGACGATTGCAGATACCTAAACATTCGAATCATTGTGAAAAAGTAAAAAATAAAGACAATGTTAGTTCGAAACTCTAGTGTACGCAGCATTTTATTCTAACAACTCTTTCCTGCGCAGTCATCATTCAAATTGATAGAAATTAACGCGCAGCCATTAACTAATTCACTGATCTAATCTATTTTCACCACATAAACACGTTCAGTGCCCTTGTTATAATAAATAAACAGAATAAACGACAAAAAAGAATGCAAAAAAATCAAAACAAATAACTTGCCCTTAAAACGAACCCTTTTTCTCTTTATATAAAAAAAAATAATTTAAGAAATAATATTTGTACCATCCCCGGATAAAGAAAGGCACAGTTTTAATCTAATTCCGCCTTTATTTTTGTGGACACTGCGCATGTGTGCTCATGTAATAAATGTCAAAATACTACCCAGCTGGAAGGCTAGACTAATGTGTTCCGAAATTCAAACAGAAGAGTAATCATTTTTACACAGAGCGGCAACACTATTAGTCAATTTAAGTTTGTTATAATAGATAGTTTTTGGTCGTACCAATTTACGTCCCGATAATTTCGCCGACAACGATAATTTTAACACTATGGTCGCGATTCTTCAAAAACCTTAAGAAAATCTCGCCCTTACAAAAAATCTGACGATTTTTAAACACAAGTTTACACTTGCTTGCATGCTTTTTTGTCAGGACTATTTTCTAGTATTCCTTAAAATTTAGTTTCTTAATGCTGTTCTAGTAAATAAACAATACATCGGTTTTAATTTTTGTAGGCTGTTTTTCTGAAAAACCCTGTTTTTTATTTAAAAATGTACTTTATTAAGCTTCTTTTTTTGTGTAAACAAACCTTTAAAACTTTTAGCATACAAAACGATAGGTACCCATGGAATATTTCGCTGTCACTATTCAGAAAAGTCACACAAATTCTGTCTTTCCTTTTTCGACACTTTTTGCCGTTTATTGGTACGTAGTAACCATTTAGCTCCGCCGTAAACTAGTCCTGCAGAATATCTTTAAAATATTAAATTTACAAAATGTTATTAAAAAAATGACGCAGTTTTTCTTACAACGTTAGGACAAATATGAAGGACGCTGTGTTTTTATTTTAAACGAGGCGAAGTAAAAATCGCCACTTTCGAGAATTGTGACGTGTGAGATTTTCTGTCGTTTCTGAAGAATCGCAACCATGACAGTTCAAAATAGCCTTTTTGGTACAGGTTTTACTTTGACGTTTCATTTTATTGTTAATTTTCAAAATAAAATTAATTTACTGTGGTTTTCCATTCCAAGCCAAAATGTATATCTTATTAATTAAGTTTCGAGAAAGTAGAGAATAAACTGCCCCAATTTATTGCTTTTATTTAAATGCGTCTAGTTTTTGGCACGATAAAAAGAATGCCTATAATTTAGCAAAACAATACAATGTAAAAACGTACTTTCCTAAAATTTATAATAACAAATCAGTACTGAGCAAAAATTTTTAAATGACAAAACTCTGTAGCAGCAAAACAGTAATTGGTCAGAACGTACTGGCCTAAAACCTTACAATACTAAAAGATTACAAAGGCAAATCCGTAGAAACCTAAAATAGTGTAACATATTGCCGCTAGATGTGTGATGGACACCGTTTGATTTGTTAAGCCGGATTTACAATTAAGCAAGCAAGGGATTAACCAAACAGGTGCCAACCTAAACCCTTTTTTTTTAATCTTCTCCGAATGTATGCTATTTTAAGACTTAAAGAAGCTTAAAACAATGAGAAAATTCTTAGCTTGCTAACACTAACCCAATTTTCTTGTTTTATTGGCTCATTTCGATAAAATTCGATAAAACAAAACGGTAGCGATGCATATTGGTCGAACACCTGACCAATGGCATTTCTTATTTTTCGGCTATGTACGACCTTCTAACGGCAATATATTACACAGATTTTGCTGTCCAGCTGTTTTCGGCTGGCTGAGTACTGTGTCGCCATCTAGCGGGAATATATTACACTATTTTGCTTTTGTACATTTTTGCTCTTGTAACGTTTTAGGCCAGTCCGTTATGATCTATTTCGATTTTGTGATAGTATAGTTTTTACGTAATAATGTTATGCACCTGTACTTTTTTATAATTTACATTTTTAGTAAAGTGCTTTTTGATAAATTATGCGCACCCGATAAAAACGCCCGACGAATAACTCTATTTGACACTGTTGATGTTCGGGACCGTGAAACGCCACTAACGTACGGACGGTTAACATAAGAAGTTTGACGTTCGTAGGACATGTGGATTTGTGTTTTGGTGAGCTTCCAGTGACAGGATGGCGTTGCGCTCAGTATACCCAAGACACACCCAAGCGTGTTTTTTCTGTTTGAGCGTTCATTCATAAATAAATTGAATATAGTAAAAATTGTCATCTGAGGTCGAAAAAAGTCCGGGGAAGCTGAGTTTTTGGTATGTTCTTTCGGGGGGTCTGAAAGTAAACCTCCCAAGTTTGTGTTCCCGACGAGGGGGATTTCACTGGCCGCAATATATGTACAAAGGAGGAAATAATGCGGCATTATTTCGCATTTTTCTGCATTTTTTCACATTATTTTATAAATTTTTTCACATTTTTTCGCATTTTTACAGATTTCTTTACATTATTTCGGATTTTTTAAAATTTTCTCTCATATTTCTTTAATTTAATATTTAGCATTTTTTCACATTATTATGAATTTTTTCACATTTTTTGACAGTTTTTTACATTATAGGTTTCCCCCACTTCTCGGGAACCATCCGCCACTTTTGAAAATCCTTGTCTCCATTTTTATTGGTCGAAGGCGAAAAAGTCCGAAAAGAAAGATAAAGGGTTCCAAAGTTACAAAAAATCAGTTTTAGCGTATTTTGACCAACAATTTTTTTTTTAAAGATCTCGAAAAAATACTATATAAAAATATGTATACTATTTATAATTAATTAAACAATTTTTGAACTACAGCGACTGTCGCGTAAAATTCTTTGAGAATCGCTTTCTGGGCATGCATGCATTAAGTTGCGTGTTGTGCATTATACAGGGTGTTTCAAGTGAAAGGTAACAGAGGGGATTTCGGGCATTTTTCGTACAAATTTTGAAGAAAGCTCGGACACGTCGATTTTGTTTTCCAGGGGGACACTTTTTGGACACTTAAGGAGGGTGATTCTCACCCCACTTATTTTAATAGGGAACGTTGGTCGAGTGGCATCTTGTTCGAAAGGTCTTTGAATTCTCTATATAACTCAGTTTTTTTTTCAAAAATCGTGCAATTGGTTTTCGAGATATTCGCTGTTGAATTTATCATGGGAGAAAAATCAAATAACTTTTTCGACTTGTTTTTTTCAAAATTTGACTTTTTCCTCGGACCCGTCGATTTTATTTTTTTGAGTAGTCTATTTTAGCCATCTTGTTTTTTTTTTCATTTGTCACCCCTCCTGTCGAGTGGCACCTTGTTCGAAAGGTCTTTCAATTCTCTATACAACTCAGTGTTTTTTTCAAAAATCGTGCAATTGGTTTTCGAGATATTCGCTGTTAAATTTATCATCGGAGAAAAATCAAATAACTTTTTCGACTTGTTTTTTCAAAATTTGACTTTTTCCTCGGACCTGTCAATTTTATTTTTTTTGAGTAGTCTATTTTAGCCATCTTGGATTTTTTGCATTTGTCACCCCTCCTGAGAGGTGATTTTCACCCCACTTATTTTAATAGGGAACATAGGTCTAGTGGCACCTTGTTTGAAAGGTCTTTCAATTCTCTTTACAATACATTTTTTTTTCAAAAGTTCTTTGATTGATTTCCTAGACATTGAAAGTTGACTTGGACGAAGAATGAAATTGTATTTTTTTGCCACGTTTTTTCGAGATTTGACCTTTTCAACTGACTTCGATTTTAGTTTATAAGATACTGACTGACAAATTTCTCTCGTATACCAACCAGTATGAAATAGTTATTAACCTAACCAGTGCGGAAAGTGATAATTTTCCGCACGCGATGACAGTTGCACGAACGACGCGTAGTTTTTGTTAAAAAAAATCAAGTGTTATTTTGGTTGGTACAATAAATTCGGGTTCTCTATCAGACGTTCGCTCATTACTTCGCAAAACTCCAGTCGTCGGTCAAAGTCGTCTTCATTGAGTTTCTGAACAAGCTCGATTTTGTATGGATGGAATTTGTGTCCTTTTAGTATCCTCCATACTCTAGTAGGACTGATACCTGTCGACTCGGACAATCGCCAAATACTCGACCTGGGATTAATGGCCACTTCGCCCAAGACTCCCACCTCATTGGCTTCATTTCTCACTGGCCGGGCAACTTCTCCCCGTTTACAGTTTAATACGGAACCTGTATCCCTAAACTTGCTGACGATCTGCAAAACCACTTTTGTACTGACATTTTTGCCAGGGTGCTGTTCATTAAACAATATTGCTGCTGTGTTTGTACATTGTTCATTTCCAAATTCAATAGGTAAGTAAGTATCAGTACGTTTGCTATCTGAAGAGCACTCCTTCGAAGACACATGCACAAGTTAATGACTTTAAAATCCAAAAACGATATTAAAAAATAATGAAAATCAAGTTCTATTCCGTGC
This sequence comes from Oxystoma pomonae, assembly GCA_963921995.1. Classification (NCBI taxonomy): domain Eukaryota; kingdom Metazoa; phylum Arthropoda; class Insecta; order Coleoptera; family Brentidae; genus Oxystoma; species Oxystoma pomonae. Next base: position 44,621,813 of record OY998170.1, read on the forward strand.
CTGTTCTCGAGTTTTAATGCTGTAATTCCCTATTCCCTATTAAAATAAGTTGGGTGAAAATCACCTCTCAGGAGGGGTGATAAATGCAAAAAATCCAAGATGGCTAAAATAGACTACTAAAAAAAATAAAATCGTCGGGTTCGAGAAAAAAGTCAAATTTTGAAAAAAACAAGTCGAAAAAGATATTTGATTTGAGAATTGAAGGACCTTTCGAACAAGATGCCACTCGACATATGTTCCCTATTAAAAGAAGTGGGGTGAAAATCACCCCTCAGGAGTGGTGAAAAATGCCAAAAATCCAAGATGGCTAAAATATACTACTCAAAAAAATAAATCTACAGGTCGGGAAAGTCAAATTATGAAAAAAACAAGTCGAAAAAGTTATTTGATTTTTCTCCCATGATAAACTCAACAGCGAATATCTCAAAAATCAATTGTACGATTTTTGAAAAAAACACTGAGTTGTATAGAGAATTGAAGGACCTTTCGAACAAGGTGCCACTCGACCTATGTTCCCTATTTAAATAAGTGGGGTGATAATCACCCTCCTTAGGGGGTGCATCCTATCGAGTCCGAAGCGGTCAAAAAGTGTCCCCCTGGAAAACAAAATCGACGTGTCCGAGCTTTTTTCAAAATTTGTACGAAAAATGGCCGAAATCCCCTCTGTTACCTTTTACTTGAAACACCCTGTATATTATTATTTATAGTAAAAGCAGTACAAATAAGATATCAGATTTATGCTTGTGATGTACGCTACACAAATGACCCAGTCTGTCGGCATGCAAATTACCGAGAGTATCTGTCAGACTGACATTTAGTCGGGTACCGATAATCGAGTGGATTTGGGTAACGGGCTATCCATTGCTTACATAAACGCGACAAGAGGGATAGGTAGAAGTATTATTGAGTGCCAAAAGGGAGGGGGTAGGGCTTACAAAAATGTTAGCAGGGGGGGACGGGTCCCAATTTAAAATAAATTGTTTTACATAATTTATGGTAGTACAGTAAAATTGTCATTTTAAGTCGAAAAAAACCGGACAGGCTGAGTTTTTTGTAAGTTCTTTGAGGGGTCTGGAAGTAAAATTCCCAAGAGTTTGTTTCACCCACTCCTCGGGAACTATCCGCCATTTTGAAAATAATTTGGAACCGATTTTCTTCATTTCTGTTGATCGGAGGCAAAAAAGTGCAGAAACAAAAATATTTGGCATAAAATTTGCAATATTTTTTTGTTGCAGGTTCAACTCTTTGTAGTTAGTTTTTAAAAAGATAAAAATCGGTTTAACGACCAAATGTCAGTCTGTCGGATAATTTGGGCAACTTTCATGCCGACATCACGCGACCAATAATTTTACAGACTTTCAGTCGCTGTACCTCAGAGACTGTTCAATTTTTCCGAGGTCTACAACTTTTTCATTTAAAGTTTTTTAAAAAATTATTTTTGGTTGGTCAAAATACGTTAAAACTGATTTTTGTAACTTCGGCGCCATCTAACTTTTTGAAAACTAACTACAGAAAGTTGAGCACTTGGACTTGTTGAAAATTTTATGGCGAATATTTTCGTTTTCAGACTTTTTCGCCTCTGGCCAATAGAAATTGATAAAAGTCGGTTACAAAGATTTTTAAAAATGGCGGATGGTCCCCGAGGATTGGAGGAAACACAAACTTGGGGATCTTACTTTTAGACCCCCCCCACCCAACAACATACAAAAATTTTAGCCTCCCCGGATTTTTTCGAGGTACCTTTCTTATTTATGACAATAAAAATTAAATACAAGCAATACATTTGAGCACCACACCATCAGCAGCGCTTGAATGCCTCCTAAACCTTTTTCCTCTACACCTTGTCTTGGAGTAAGAGGCTATGAAGGCAACCTACAGAATCATAGCCAACCAAGGGGGTGGCAGGGCAAGTCAAGTAGTACCAAACCCTTTAACGCGGGCAATTGAGAGCCACTGCATTCTAGGGCTGCTACCGGATCTAATGCCCGTAACAGTAAACAGCAAAAAGTTATACAACACTATTCTCCCAGATAGGAAGGACTGGACGACAAACAAAATAAGTTTCTCAAGTGAAGATAGCTTCTGGTACACTGACGGATCCAAAATGCCTTCAGGCGTTGGATCCGGAGCTTTTTGCAGCCGGGAAAATATCAGGATTATACATAGTCTTGGACGAATGGCTACAATTTTCCAGGCGGAACTCTTCGCCATTGAAATGAGCGCACGTTGGATGATAGATCATAACTGGCGCAACAGATCAATAAAGATACTCTCTGACCGTGAATCCTATAGGTGCTCATCGAGAACCGTTAGGAGCTGCCAGGACACACTGGACACCCTAGGCCGAATAAACAATGTGTCGCTGGTATGGATTCCGGGACATTCTGGGCATCGGGGAAATGAGACTGCCGACCAGCTGGCACGTGAAGCGGCTTCTGCCGTCTTTATTGGCCCCGAACCAGCCCTTGGAATAGCATACAACACAATCAACACTGCTCTCTCAGGCTGGATGGAAAACAAGTTCCACCAATACTGGAGATAATTGCCGGGAGTGGCACATTCCAAAGAGTTCATTACAGAACCCTTCAGGAAGAGGGCCGGGAAACTTACCGGACACTGGTTGATCTATACACCGGACACTGCAGGCTGAAAGTACCATTACACAGAATGGGTCAAGTGAGGACACGAATGTAGGCTCTGTATGGAGTATCATAAGACGGCCAGACATGTGCTGTGTGAATGTTCGGCCATTGCACGTCAGTGTCAACGTATCTTAGGTAAACCACAGATCGACGGACTGGATCTGAATGATGCTTCACCAAAGCAAGTTGCGAGCCACTTTAAGGGGCTGAATATTCTGTAGCAACAAAAAATGTTAAATGTGAGCCACAATAGACCCAATAGTAGTCGCAGTGGACAGTGCCGTACTTGCACTCTCACAAACAAATCAATCAATAAATACATTATGGTAGTTTTTATTCCCTACTTTCTCGAAACTTAATAGGTATAAATTTAAGGAAAACAGTAAACTAATATTACTTTGGAAATTAAAAACAAAAACTAACGAAAATTTCCCAAACATCAAATAACCGGACCGTCAACGTAAAACCTGTACCAAAAACGCTATTTTAAACTGTCATATAATGTTAAAGTTATCGTTGTCGGCGAAGTTATCGGGCTGTAATTTAGCACGACCAAAAACTATCTACTATCTAATGCTTACGCGTAGACGTGAAATTTGTCGGATTTGACGATTCTGTCTTTTATAAGCAGTGCCAGTATTTCTATCTTGCTTTCTTCGGGTCGGCATGCTTCGGCTATGCTCCAAGCTCTCTTCGGCAAATCTCGCTGCGTTAGCGGTTAGAGTAGACATTAAACTGCGTTAGTTAACGTCGATTTAGATGCCGTAAGCGTAGTCTTGATAAAAAAGCCCACGCAAGTCCAGCGAGATTCCACCATCCGTGTTCGAGCGGATAAGATCTAAGTGAGAATTTTGCGCTAGATTCCACGTCTAGACACACATTCTGTGACATACCAGGGTTCCCACACGTCCTGGAATACCTGGAATTTTATAAAGGCAAATTCCAGGCCTGGAATTTCAGAAAAAAGACTTAATTTTCTTTTAATTTTCTTAGCTTTGCTGGTTATGATTGATCTTTAGCATAAATGAGAATATAAATATTATATATGTGAAGATTAATCTTGAAGGGTGATAATTATCAGAAGGTGGAAGATTTTATCAGTTTATTTTATAATTTTATTTTTTTTTTCACCAGAATCAATCAAGAACTTAGGTTGTATGGAAGTAAAGAACCTATAGTTTATATCTATGAATGGCTAACCCAACAAACTTCTTATGAGAATGAAAGATCATATTTTGAAAGAATTTGTAACTTAAATTTGAAAAAATATGGTAAATCTAAAATTGAGACAAAATCCCACTTCATCGCTTCACACAAATTATTTTTAAATGTTTTAGTGAAAACGTAAAATAAAATTTTTACAGTTTTCTTATTAAATTTTTGGAATTGCTTTAAAATGTCCTGGAAAAGGACTGGAAAAAATTATTGGGATTTCTGTGGGACACTCTGCCAACTTTAACTGCCTATTGTCAAAAATAGCGCCGACTTAATAGTCTTTGCCAATTCGACATGCGTTCCGACAATTCCTTATAATTACAATTTGTTTCAGGTACAAGATTTACAAAATACTCAACCCGGGGGCAGCGTATCAAAGATAAGTTCTGGTTTATGCGCCTGTCTCCGAACTACAAAATTCTCCATTATGGAGATTGCGACGAAAAGTCAGCGCCCTTGGCGGAAGAACTGCCGTCCAAGATCCAAGTTAGCGACATAAAGGCGTTGTTGGTCGGTAAAGAATGTCCTCACATGAGGGGGCGAAAGGCCTCGCAGTATCAGTTGGCCTTTAGTTTGTCTTTGGAGGTGAGTAGTTCATTTGCACGAATACTAACGCGCTGTTTTGATAGTGATGGCGCTCGCTCGTTACGCGCTATTTCATTACTGCACTATTTTGATAATAGACACTTAAAGTTAATTTTCAGTTTTATCAATAGTCTTATCCTTATCTCGATCGAGTCGACCAATCAAGCAGGTGCACTTTTAAAATCATGGCGAATGCGTGACAGCTCCAGCTGATTAAATGCACCGAAACCTCGTTAGTTACATTACGACCGTCCCTGCATACGAAATGATGTTTTGACGCATTTGATCAGCTCGATAGGTCGACTCGATAGAGATAAGGATACGAATGCCGATAAACCTCCGTAAGCCGTTACATAAACGTCTCGGTAAAAGTTTAATGTGATTGCAAAAAAATCAGTTCTATTAGCTGGCCATACACGCAGAGGTTGATCCGCCAGTTTGGAACCTACTAGAGACCTCCGTAAAAAGTCCAACTTTACGAACATTTCCTTGTGAACCTTTACGTAACGGCTTATGAAGCCTTGCGTAAGTTTTTGTGTGAAGGCCAATAGAACATGAAAAAACTGTTAGGGAAACATCAATTTATCTTTTTTTTAGCGTTTCTTTATTTTACAAACGGTTCTGCGTAGTCATCAGTGACTAACACTTTATGATTTTGATATTTTGTTAAATTTTTTGAAGAAAATGTCTATTGTTATTGAGTAAGAATAATTCGATTTAGAAAATATTTGCAATATTCTTTCTAAATAATTTGGGCAACATGGTCATAATTCAGGTCATATGAGTCTAATCCACAAAAAAATCTCAGTTTTTAACGTTTTTTTTCTGTTATTTTCACATATAATTTACCCACCTATAGTTTCTACAGAATTTTTTCCAGTTGCAGTTTTCAGTTAAATTTCTCAGAACTATGATATTGCAGTTACATTTTTTTCCACTGCAGGACAGTGGATTCTAACAGCACTTAACGTAATTGTTGCTTGAACGAGATTTAATGATCGCGTTGATACAGGCGTAATTTAGCACAATTTAATTTAAGAGATGACCAACTTTTATTTTTTTTTAAATTTCCTTAAGTAAAATTAACAATACACTCCAAACAAATATAAGAACAGGAAAAATTTTAATGGGCAGCTGACAAAATTTTGTCAAATAACATCAAAAATTTGTTTTTCTTATATTAAGTAAAGTTAAATTAAAATACGTTAAGAGTTGTTTGAAAGTTTGAGACAATGATGTATTTGGAATTAACTCTGTGTTTCGGACTTCCATTGTCTATATTTTATTTATACACGACGTTTCTATCAGTACAATCTCTGATCATCTTCAGGTGCAAAGTACAATCTATTTCTAAGGCTACGTACTTATATACTATGGGAAATAACTCAACCGTGAAGTTTCAGAAGTTGGCTCCGCATAAGGAGGGGGTTCCAAATATTTCAGGGTTGCCACAATCCTTGAAAAAAAAAAAAGTCGGGAATACGGTAGGCTCGGGAAATATCCGGGAAAAAGTCGGGAAATTTGCCAAGAATCCTTGAATTTTTCAAATATTTTTGACCTGGTTGAGATTCCCTTTTATAAAATTTATATTTAACTTTTTTTGCCCGCCTCCGTGACGCAGTGGGTTGCGTATTTGCATACCCCATGTAAAGCCCCTTGTTCAAATCCCGGATAGGATGGATATTTTGTGTTTGTTTTTAATTATGCAAATATACTTTGCTACATTTCGCGTTGATTCTACTATGGTTGAAAAGTCCCAGTATCAAAAAAAAAAACATATAAATTTTAATGAAATTTTCTCCTGCAGCGCTACCTTTCGATCTATAAATAATATAAAATAAATTTTTATAAAATATTTTACGGGTTTTCTTTATTTTAAATATACAATATTACACACTACTTTTTGTGAAATTTTACACTGCTGTATTTGTTTCGATCATAATCGCCCACCCCCCTTTGCAGCAGCTCACCAAACCCCAAAGTTTCAACAAAATTTGCTTTTGGCGCTCGCTATACTGTCATTAACAGTTAACAGTTTTTATGAACAGCATTCAAAACGTATAAAAAATAGGTGTTTTAGTATCACACATATAAAACTGAGACTAGATCGCACCCCAACTCGGTGACTCTCAATCCAAATTTTTTAAATAATTACAAAACTTGCAAGAGATCTAGATTTTTGAAAAATGTTTTCCTTATAGCTACGTACCTCAACAATTTTTGTCCGCGGCACTATAACATCATTGATTGTTACAATTTTAGTTTAACTTTAAGCATACGTATGATACGATTTTGTTTCCGCTTAAACTGCAAAAAATTGCCTGCAGTGCTATTATATCGGGATTTTTTTAAAAATAATTCGGGAAAAAGTCGGGAATTTTATCTAGGGAATTTTGAGGCAACCCTGTATTTGGAATTTCAACACTTGGTTTACTGAAAATACCCTGATTTTGCCCAATAAAGGCAGCTTCAAGGAATTTTCGTTTCTTCCAGAAATAGATTGTGGTTTGCACCTGAAGACGATCGAGTTAACGTTAAGTGTTGTTACAATCCACCTTGAGTGTATACTCATATATAGCAATGTATTTTTTATGGCAGGGCACAAACCTACAGTCGCTTAATTGTGTCGCCCCAGACCAGTTGTTTTTGAACAGGGTTCGTACGCTACTGGAAAAACACCTAGAAAATTAAAAAGTAAAAAAACCTGAAAAACATCTGGAAATTGGCAAAAAAGCGAAAAAACTGGAAAAACCAGCATATTGTGGACATTATCACCTGTAAAAATCATTTGGATAAATTATTTAAATATAAAATATTTTCACTTGCGGCGCTATAACGTCATTGATTGTTATAATTTCAACAGCATTCCAAACATGTAAAATATGGCTTTTTTAATATAATTTTATCAAAATTTTCGCCTGCGGTGCATTTAGGGCCGACTTTTGTGCAATAGTTCACCTAACACCTACTAAACTGCGATGACCTCCTACGTTTATAAAAAAAATTGTCTTATGTAGGCCTTTGTTGTTTGTCCTAAGTATGGAACAGAGTGATTCATTATATTTTGACATTTGAATTTATCTGTTAATTTTAGAGATCAAATTTTTCTCTGATCAAACCTAGAAATCTTTTAAGAAATAAGCTGGGAAATATCTGGAAAACACCTGGAAATTAAAGATCGTTTTTACGTACGAACCCTGTTTAACTACTGTTGCGACGCGACGGCGTAAAAGCCATGCTCGGTCAACGAATGACTGTCAAGGAGACGGAGAAAGAGACTTGGACATGCTATTTGCAATTAAAAACTCACTTTAAAACCTAGACTGTAACTCATGGACTATTAAAAGTTCGATTATTAATTTTTGCACGAAATTTAGAGAATTAGATTACCAACATTGGTAACATTTTTATTTTCATTCATTATATTTTGACATTTGAATTTCTCTGTTAATGTTAATTTTAGAGATAGACATTGTTTCGTATTTTTATATTGCCTTTTTTACGGATATCTTTTCAAATTTTTCTCTGATCAAACCTCGAAATCTATTAAGAAATGACCTGGGAAATATCTGGAAAACACCTGGAAATTGAAAATCGTTTTTACGTACGAATCCTGTTTAACTACTGTTGTGACGCGACTGCGTAAAAGCCATGCTCGGTCAACGAATGACTGTCAAGGAGAACGAGAACGAGACTTGGACATGCTATTTGCAATTCAAAACTCACTTTAAAACCTAGGCTGTAACTCATGGACTATTAATAGTTCGATTATTAATTTTTGCACGAAATTTAGAGAATTACATTACCAACATTGGTAACATTTTTATTTTGTATATTCAACTTTTTCTGAGATATTTGCAAAAACTCTTAAAATTTAAGCTATTTTGATGTTTTTCTCTCCCGGTTTAAATCGTTTTTGACATTTCCGGTTGCCAAACTTTGGTACACATTCGTTATGTTTTTAAATACACTCCATCCTACAATAAATGCCAATTTTTTTCATAAATTAAATAACCCCTCTGTAGTTTACCAAACAAAACAAAACTTTAATATCTAAATTTTCTACTAACTAAATAACCTAACGACCCAACCCAATGAATTAATTTACAGTTACGTTCTTTTTCCATAATTGCGGGGCAGTGTATATAACAAAGTTTTTTTTCTGACAGGGTACAGACCTACAGTCGCTCGATTGTGTCGCCCCCGACGAATTAACTTTGAACTACTGGTGCGACGGCGTAAACGCGCTCCTCGGGCAACGGATGACCGGCAAGGAGACCGAAAAAGATTTGGACATGCTGCTCAGCATGGAGATTAAGCTGAGACTGTTGGATGCCGAGGGAGTCTCCATTCCGCAGGAACCTCCTCCGATACCTCCCGATCCTCCAGATTACCATTTTTGCTACGACTTAAAGTAAGGGCGGGGGCACTTAGGGCGCCGACTTTAAAATGTAGTGCCGTATATTCATAGTCGTTCGTTAAGGCTCCGCTGCTAAAAGATCTCTTTAAATTTAGATGATTATTTGCCTTTTAATTAATTATTAATTAATTTAATTATTAATTCTTCACTTCTTTATTTGAAATCCCTGACCGGTTTCGACTAAAACGTCATTGTCAAGGGGGGAGTTGGATCACAAATCTAACACATTTACAAAGTGCGGTAAATAACAGTTAAATAACACATTTTAAAAACAGAAATTTCTTAACATTACAGGACTATTAAAATTAAAATATTTACGTGTTAAAAACAACAATACTCAAACAAACAAAACTCAGTTTTGATTTGTTTTTAACACGTAAACATTTTAAGTTTGGTTTTGTTTTTAACACGTAAATATTTTAATTTTAATAGTCCTGTAATGTTAAGAAATTTCTGTTATTTACCGCACTTTGTAAATGTTTTAGATTTGTGATCCAACTCCCCCCTTGATAATGACATTTTAGTTGAATCCGGTCGGGGATTTCAAATAAAATTTGTGAAGAATTAATGGGACTTTTCCTTGCCGTCTTTGCCTATTTCTTTGTCAAACTTTTTGCAAAATCAAAAGTCAATCCGACAAATCAAAATGCTGGGGAACGTGCTGACATCATTTGGCCTAACCATTGATTAAGAAAAGATATACAACCTTATTATGGACTGTAATGTATCGCGCTAGTGAAATGATAAACACGTTGTTTACTCAAATCTACTTTTATTCCTACTCAAACAGTTAAAATCAGCGCGGTAACATTTCATTGAATCGCGTTCAGCGCCATGCCAAAACGTACTGACTTGACGTATTGCAACACAGTACAACTAATATTATATAACAGTTAAAACTACCTATATATAACATTCCTCCTTTCTAGTTACAACTAAAAATTTAACCGATTTGGAGGCTTAACCTCTCTTTTAGGTTTGCTTAAAGCTATAGGTATGTCCTCTGTATGGAACGCAAGTTTTAATTCTTTAATTTGAACCTTTTCGTTTATTGATGTTCATTTAGCTTGCTCAACCTCGGATTTATTATTGTCCGTAACCCTATTATCCAAGCCATTTTAATCATTTTTTGGAAAATTTTTCATTATTGTAAAATAAATCGTCACAATTATTTGCTAAATCTAGACCTTTTGTCGTTTTTAGAAAATAAATCGTCTTGAAATCTGTCTCTTACCTATATCATTAATTAAAGGACTGTATTGCCTATATTTAATTTCACATCATAAAAACTTCTAATCTGAATCAACTTTCACCGTATTTTCAGCTGCCCGATTTGTAGGTGGGTGATATGGAGGAGAGGTTTTGTGAGGTATACAAGTTGCGAACCATTATCACTTATAATCAAGTTCGGTAATCTGTACCTAGCAAAACTATCCCGTAGTTTTCCCAACGTTTTAGAAGAATCTGTAGGAGACATATCATAAACCTCTGGCCACTTAGAGTACGCATCGATTATATTACCAAAAACATACCATTTTTAAAAGGACCTAGAAAATCTAGGAACTTTATTTGGCGTTTAGAATTTATCATACAATCATCACACTTTTTAACATATTGGTCAATTTCACTATATAAGTTAGGGGTAATTCTACGCCATACAGGACGTAACGACCGCTACACTATTTTACAGTGAACTTGTGTAGGCGTAATGTTATATACAACTTTAAGTTGACACATGACAACTAAAGAAATATTTAACTTTCATTATTATAGTTACTACTTCGTGGACAATATTTTTAACCTGTGAAGTAGCTGGCATTGAAAGTTATAAAACCATAGTTTTAGAGCACCATGAATTTCTGTTTATAACTGATCTCTTAATTTTTCTGGTATTACCACTCTAATAAAGCCCCACATTAAGATATCATTATCAATGATTAGTTCCAAATGTCTACGCCTTAATGGTTTTAAATCTTCATCCAAAAATTCAGCTAGGCAACCATCTCTAGTATATCTTGAAGTACGCGAGAGTGGTTTTTGAGGAATAAACGAAAGCGCTATATGAGTACGGCCCCTATCGGCCCTTAGTCGAGGTCTGTGTAGTGTGAAGCTATTCTTGGGATCAGGGAAAATAATGCCTCACAAATGCGCGGTTCCCATTGATCGATGTCGCTGATTTCTCCCACAAATGACAGTATTTTAAATAAGTAGATTATTTCGCTCACTAAAGACCTGTAGAAACAAATATCATTTTCGAGGGAATCGGCGGCGTCGACCAATAGGATTTGTGCGTTTCAGGGAAATAATTGTTTTCTCTCAGATTTCAAAAATAGCTACACTGTAAGATAATAGTAAATTATAAACCTAGGGACTAAAGTTCTAGTTTTAATCTCGCGGTGAAAGGTTTGTATCCCGACCGTAGGGAGGGCTACAATTAGCTCACTATTTTATGCACTTTAGGAAAAGATTATTGTAAAAATCACGTTATTTCTACGCCAAGCGGGTCGTCGACTACAAGAAAGGGTGCTAAGAATGAAATCTTGATCAAGAGCAAGTGCTGTTTGGCTTGACTTGCAATAAATTTAATTATAATTTTCCAGGAATTAATTTTTTTTTAATCATCAAGGGATTAAATTTACTAATTATCCCTTAGGAATTAAATTTTAATTAAAAGTACCACTTTAGTCCGTAGCAAGAGGGACTAAACGTACCTATTTAATCCCTAAACTGCATAAACTATGAGATTTTTTTCCTTCCATAACTTCCCAGGACCAATATTTAAAAGAACTTTTATTTAGAGGTTTATAGATAACCCTGATAGGTGGTGGTACAAATTCGATAGCTTTTGCTGGTTTACATATCTTGGGTTCATTTCGGTAAAATGCTAATGGTAAAAAATCAAAAATCGTTTTTGAGCTGCAGTTTACAAAATTTTATTTTATTTGGGAAAAAATATTTTTTAAACAAATTTTAGCAAGATTTTGTTAAAAGTTAAAACCAACATTCAAATACTAATCACTTCAAATTTTGCAAAAATCAAGTTTTGGTTTTTTCACTTATTTGAAACGCACATTTTTACATATTCTTCCAACCAAAATCAGGGTATGTGTTCAGTAGGTATACAGTGATCACTAATAAACTCTGCTCCCCATGTACACTCCGGCCACATAAAATGCCCACAGCAAAAGTTAGCTGTAGGTCTGTTGAATTTAAGTTTTGCTAATTGCGTTGCGTATAGTAAATGACTTTGACTTTTTTAAATTACAAGTTAGATCTTTTGACATCGTAAACACAAACATAAGGACACTGGTCACACTTTACTAAAAAACGAATGTACTGATGAATAAAACAAGTTTTTTAAATTATTCAATATTTTATTATAAGAAATTATTTTTAAAGCTCATTATGGACAAATCAAGACCACAATTGTGCGAATAAGAAAAAAGTATCGAGAAGAAGGAACTATTTGGCGAAAGGAAAGCAATAACTTAATCATAGTCAGCGCACCTCTGCAGGATCATCAAATTTGAGTAATCTAAGTCGGACAATCAAAAATGTTTATAATCAAAAAGAAATTATTAAAACACTACGTAAATTTTAAAAAACACGTTTCTTCAGTAGCGTGTCATTGCTCCGTTAGCCTCGATAATGTTTGCCAGTCTTCGTGGCATGGAATCTGCTAAATTTTGAAATAAATTTGGATCTGAAACAATGACTTCGTCGTATCCTCTGACTATCCTGAGTCTGAGTGGTTGGAATTTCTGGGAACAATATTCATTCGTGTTAACTTTTTTGCTATACAGCCCCACATATTTTCCATGGGATGGGCGTCAGGAGTTTTTGCCGGCAATAGCAAGACCTCGATGTTGTTTTGCTGGAACCAGTTTAGAAATGCGTGCGGTATGGATAGTACAGTTATCCTGTTGATACACAAAACCTTCTGGATGAAGAATGGTTACTTCTGGAAGCATAATATTTCTCATCATATCAACATAAACCTCAGCCGTAAATCTTCCATGGATTCTAAAAAGAGACAGGACATGGGGTCCTGTCGCCGATATCCAACTCCACACATTCACGGCAAATATATTTTTTTCGAGATAGCGTCTTCGTGGCGGGCGATGTACCAAAATTTGTTTGCTGTCATTGTGGGACTGAAAGATTTTTTTCATCCGTGAAGACCACTTTTTGCCAAAATTCTTCTTCTTGTAGTGAATAGTTTAGTGCAAAAGTTAACCTGACTTACTTCTTTTCCTACCTAAGTAAGATTTTCTTGGCAGCAACGCGAAATCTAAGTCTAGAACGGCTTATCCGTCTGTGCGTCGTTCTTATGGATCCAGGAAAATTGCCTCAATTTTCGCCTCTGGGGCCATCGCAAATGGGTGTCTTAAGTCCATCAGTTGCTGATCCTGCTGAGGCGTACTGACTTGGGTCAAGCCAGTGCCTCGCCTTCGTCCAACAGTTCCTTCTTCTTGATACTTTCTTCTTATTCTTTAATGTAGCCTTGTTTCGTCCAGAATTGACCGCTACTCTTCGAACCGACCAACCAGCGTCTAATTTTGCCAAAATTTGGGCTTTTTCGAATTCGTTTAGTTGGGGCATTTCTAAATATAAGCGTATGACAACGACAAAACCTGACAGTGTCATTTTTTGTCAATTTGAAATACCTAAAAGGTTACTGAGTTGCGAGGCTCATAATACACTATATAAAATCGACGTACGCATATTATGTGGCCGGAAGTGTACGTTATTAAAATATCAAGATTTTGATAAACAAATCTTGACATTTTAACTCTGTCAAAGGGGGCATAATTTATTAGTGACAACTGTACCTAGATTGCAACGCGTCTCATTTTGAAGGAATTTTAAACAGAATTGAATTTGTCTTTTTAAACTTTCCTCGAAATTTTCATTAAATTATAGAATTTTGGGTAGCTTTTAAGTTTAATTTACGTCGCCATTAATGTGTGCATCTTTTTTTTTATAAAAGAATACACTTTTTTTAAAGCCTGAAAAAGTTCTGTGGTTATTTTAGATCTGCCAAATATATTTATTATTTTTAAGATTGTAATGTTTTTATTTATATTAATTTTATATGTCTGTATCAATTGTGTAGCCAAAGTTTTTATAAGGTAATATAAATATATATATACAGGGAATTCAAACAAAAAATGTGCTTGGGCGAGTTTGTAAATTCATCAGATTTTTTTCACCGATTTCATCGGTTTTTTGACATATGAAATATGACGTTAATCTGACATTCCATGTCGTTGAGTTCGATGAGCCATCGAAAATTAAAAAAACGCGATAAAAATCAGTCAAAATTTAGCTATAGCTTAGATTTTTTTTTCAATCGAGGAATTTGTTATTTTTCGAAAAAATCCCATGTATTACAATAGACCAACGAAAAATCCTCGTAGGGCTTCAGAAGGATATGACGAGGATAAAACTTATGTCCATCTTATACCAGCCCAAATAAGATTTATTAATCTCCTTATGCTGGGCGATCATGTGATCACAAATATGGTTTTTTATTGGGTGTTCTTATTATTATATTATTTTATTTTGCTGTATAAACCCAGCATTAGTCCTCGAAAACTGTCTTTCAAATAGTTTTAACGCGACTTCGTATCAAGTCGGCAATTTTTATTAAAAAAACATCAAAAAATCTGATAAGAAAATAATAACAACAAAAAACAGCTGATTAAATGACGTTAACGACATTCATCGGGAAGGCTCACCGGCCCCTAGGGTCGGTGAGCATCGATGGCATCAATTGGTGAATTGGTGGAATCAATCGGGTAATTTAAGAACCCGATGAATATCACCAAGATTCACAGATGAATTTACAAACTTGATTGTTTTCATCGGTGAGCTCATCGGTGAATTTACAAACTCGCCTCTTTTTTCAATGTATCAAAAACCCAAAAAGGACCTGTCCATCAAAGTTGATATCAGAGGCGTTTTCTCGCGTTGAAATTGATTAAAATGTTTTTAAAAAGTTTGAAACATTTGTTTTTTCGCGTTGCAACGGTGACGTCACATCGAAACGGGTTAAAAATATTTTGAAACGGAATCGACTCTAGTTTCAAAACTGACGCGTGAGTAGAAGATACGTCAAAATTCTACATTCTTGTTTTAACCGATTTTTTTTTGTTTTTGCGTGAAAATGTATGAAAAATCGTATTCTAGATATCTTGTTATACCCGATGCCCACCAACGCGTGTCCTTGCATGCCCACGCATGGCATCACGTGACTCTGCATTTAAAACCATTGGAAATATATGTCCAGTCACATGGTGCGTTTTTTGAAGCAGGGTGAGCACGCGTTGGTGGGCACAAGGCTTTAGCCATTCTTCATGGTATCCCTGTGGTCTTATATGATTTTCTGGGCTTAAAAGAACAGTAAATAAAAAAACTTCACTATCCATGTAGCTTCCATTGCTGGCCATCCATGCTACTAAAACGGACTGTACACTCGAAGGTTTTGTTAGATAAACCAGTAGTTGATCCATTTTAATTTTAAACACCAAAAAAACAAACAGAAAAACGAAAAAAAAGTGAGGTTACACTAAACTACGTCAGCGTTTAGAACTACTCATTTTTTCTCGGTTCTAAATGATGACGTCACATCTAAATAGTTTCAAATATTTCAAAATAATTTCAACGCGAGAAAACGCCTCAGGTTTTCCCATTAAGTTTTAATTAAAAATTTTGGTAATTTGAATTGTTTGTACAGGGACAGGGTGTCCAAAACTCGTTCGTTTTAGAGTTTCGGGTAGTTCTAGAGATATAATTCGACCCCCCTTTCAATGTCACCCCGATAATATTTAATAACTTGACAACTATTTATCCGATTTTCGTAAGAAGCACATCGTTTTGAAGGAAATTTCCTCTAGTACATGAAACCCTCCAAAACCATCGAACTTTGGACACTCTTCCAAAGACGCCATATGGTAAAAATGTCATTTATTTTTTTGTACATACCAAAATTTTGCTTTTTATACCGATTTAATATTAAGAAAAAAATAATGGGTAATTTTATGTAATAATATTCATTTATTCACAATTTAAACTTTTTGCACCTTTGAATGAATACAGCCTTTTTTGAGAACACTTTTTTTAAAATTTTATTTATCTAAATACATCAACTCTACTCAAAACGGTTAAGCGTGGTTTATTTATTTTTTGGAAAGCAGTTAATTTTTGATTTCCCTGATTGTCTGTTCCGCGGTGTTCTTTTTGGCCGATGTTTTAACTGGCCTGGTGCTGTTTTTTTCTGAAATAAAAACAAAAATAAATTCATATAATTATAAAGAGAGAAAAAATAGTAAATTTTTAGTAACAGAGTCAGAGAGGGCAAGTAGTTTTCACGACTTAACGTCATTCAAATTAGCGTATATATTAAAGTCATCATAATAGTTAAAAAAGTCAATCAAGTTCATGTAAGAAAGCCCCCAAAAATAGTAGCTTAATTTGTTTCTATTAGGCAAAATACTGGTTCCAAAAGGGTCCAATCTCCTTCCTTGCCCATAAGAATTTACTTTATTGAAGGAAGGAGAGACCCTTGGGAATGGCTATAAGATCGCTTAATTGATGGAGTAAATTCTTGAACCATTTTAAGAAATATTCAGAATTTTGAAAGTTGTCTTGCCTGGATCCAATAAATAAAATATGGTGCTAGAAAGCATGGATAGTCCACCATACAATCAATTATTTTATGTTGAAAAGAAATGAAAATATCCCAAAAGCTGTAGCTTTCCAAGATTTGAACCTTATAAAAAAAAATTTTGGGTAATATTTAAGAAAACCAAAATCTGAAAACCACATATCAATAGCTAAGAAACTAAAGCTCCCATGAATTATATCACTACTTGCGTTTGTTGAAATTTTTTAAAATACTTTATCCCCTTTTCCCCTCTTCAACCCCCCACCACCATATTCAAAAGTTAATTAGTTCATAGTCAGCCGATAGAGGATTTTCGTACCAAATTTTGTTAAAATTGATTAAGGGGTTCTTGAGTTACCATGTATACAGACAGATAACTTCTCTTTTTCATCGATTAAGGTGTTTTGAAACCGTGTAACTCATTTTTGATAAAATTAAGAAGTCAAAATTTCAGGATTTTAGTAGTCTTCCATATCATATTGATATGGCTTTCCTACCTTGATTCATGCTTATTTGCCACAGTAAATGACTTTCCTAACTTGATTCAAGCTATAACAAGTGGTCCTCATCCTCTGAAAAGACCAAAATATCTGAAAAAAAAAATAGTTTATTGAAAACTTTGCAACAAAATGTCCAAATTATAAAATTAAAATTTATATTTTGATCAGAAGTACATTATCATCAACTATTTTTTTATGACAGGGATAACTAAAAACATCATGTTAAGATAAAATTTGAATGGAAAAACTCTCAGAAAAACTAATGCATAACTCAGCTCACCTTTCTTTGATTTAAAAATCAGTATAATCTCAGCTGCAGTTGAAACATATCTGTAACAAAGAAAATATACATTACCATTACTTTTGTAATAAAATATTTTAGAAACTTTTTGTAAATATTTTTGTAACATTTAAATTTTGATCAGCAGTACAGTTATCATCAACCATTATTTTTATGACAGGGATAACTTAAAAAAACATCATATTAAAATTGTTTTACTAAAAGTTAGCATAAACCAAATAAATAACTTGACTTACTTTTTTTCCCTCATAAAAGCTGGTAGATCCACTTTTCAACTGTTACATACCATATCTGCAACAAAGAATGAGTCCTTTAGAAATTGTCATTTCTTACAACAATCTCTTGTTTTTAAGAACAGAAATATCAGAAAGAATAAATGCAGCCAAGTTAATATTTTCATCGGCTTCAAACGGTAACTATTAACATCATTTTAAGAAGAATTTAAACATTAAAATAAATAAATCAAAAATATCTTACCTAAACTTTATTATTCATATATTATCATGTCCTTAAATTCCTTAAGAAGCTCGCATTTTCATAGTTGAATTAAAATCTGTAACCAAGAAACTATTATTAACATGTATTCATAAAAAAAATTAAAATTTAGAAGAACATATACATATTCAGAACGTAAATAATCATAGCTTTTCAGATTGACTGAGGCGTTTACGATTGAATTCATCATTGAAACCAAGAAAAAAATGTATTAATCAAACTAAAATTAAGTAGGTATACCTGTAGTATTGTCTTCATTCAGAGCCATGGTAAGACTTTTCAGGGACTGAAAAGAAGAAACAAAATTTGAATATAACAGGATATAAAACATGCTGAAACAAAAATAAATCTTAATATTATTATTTGTCAGATTAAAAAGTATCAACATATGAACGTCATTCAGTCATATGCTTGTCTATAAAAAATTCATCATTTAAATTCTGTGTTAAATATAAATGAATTAAATCAATTTTATTTAAATAAACCTTACCAATATTTTTGGTTTGCTTGCAGGCATAACTTGGTTGAATCTTTTTTCAAATAGTTCAACATGTTACAAGATATCCCAATCTTTTACCAGACTGGTTTTCATGGCATCATAAAATTTCTGAAAAAAAAAATGGTAGATAGAACTGACCATAAGACAAAATAATAGATTTTTTTCTAGATAATACAGGTAATCAGAACGCTGTGGGATGAAAATTTTATTAAAATCACTGATTTTCATACAAACAATTTTACTCATCATTGAAAAAAATATGAAGAAATAATGCATCTTTTTTGGATAATTATTAAGTATATGGTTTTAGAAAAATTTTATGAAAAAATCTTACTAGGATCTTTAAATTTACCAGTGCTAATTGGCTTTTTTTTAACGCTAAAAGGAGTGATGTGTTAGGTTGGATAGGTGTTTTAGTTTTGTTTGTTTAGAACAAATTAAAAAAAAGCTTTAGTACATGCTGGTAAATTTGAACTCATTGCCAAGTGCCTACATAAAGACTTCAATAGAAAGAAAAAATAAAAGAAAACTGTAAACTACTGCAAGTACAGTTTTTTGGTTTACTCAACTTTTATTTAATAAAGGCAGGATTGCCGAGCAACGTAATGCACGATTCTTAAATTTAGTGCTGAATTTTATGTTATCTTTTTGCAACATAGTACAGTCAAAATACACAGAAATGAAAAATTAAGGACTAAATTTCAGACTTCTGCATTAAGTTGCTACATAAACCTGCCCTACTTTCTTCAGTAAATGAAAGCCAAACCGAGAGCAAAACATAAAATTTAAATATAAAAGATATTAACTCTAAATAACTATTATATTATCTTGGACAGATTAAAAAGTATCAACATATAAATGTCATTCAGTCATATGCTTGTCTATAAAATATCACCACTAAAACTGTTAATCTGAGTATACATAAGTTAATTTGATAACAGTGTAGTAGTTTTTTTTTTTACTAAAATCAATCCAAACCAACTAAACTAAACCAACCCAATTCAAACAACATGATACATTTGTTTCCAGATATTTCCACACAATGTTCACATTTAAAAAAAAGAAAAAATCGGCGGCGGTAAATTTCAACTCCTTATAGACCCTAGTAAGTTACTATAGGTGGATTCTAACAGCACTTAGCATAATCTAATTTAGCATAACTTAACGTAAGAGTTGCTCTTATGAGATTTAATGATCGCATTCATACTGGCATAATTTAGCGCAATTTAATGAGATGACCAACTTTTAACTTTTCATAAATTTACTTAAGTGAAATCAAAATTGCGCATGGCCAAACAAAGATGGACGCCGATTTTTCACAACTTGTAAACAAATACCAAGACCAGGAAGAATTTCATTGGCCAGCTGAAAAAATTTTTGACGACAGCAAAAATTGCCATTTACTTAAGGAAGCTGTATGAACACCCTAAATTTTCCTTAAGTTAAATTAAATTAGGATACGCTAAATTAAATTACGTTAGGTGCTGTTAGAATCCACCTTGATATGTGCCTAAAACCGCTTTTATACAAGGACGGTTTTAAATAAAATCGCTTTCTCCAAGGGTTTATATGACCTTCATTAAATGTCACTTTAAAAATAAAACTAATAAAACAACCAAGTTAACAACAGATTTTTTGGGAAAACCATGGTTGAGTATTTCTTTGGGTTGGAAGCAATGCACTAAACTCTAAATGGGTTTTAAAGCTATAATATAGCTATATAAGCTTTCTTAAATCGCTTTAAAATTAAACCAATTTAGTGCTTAAGACATTTTAGTGGTGTTTATATAATAACATTTTCAAACCGTCCTTATATAAAAGGACTGTATAAACAAAGGAAGTGTCTACAGTTTTTTTCATAAAATACCAAAATAAAAGAAAACCATTTACTACATAATTACCATTAATTTACTAAAACTTACCAATATTTTTAAAATTTAATAGTATGCAGGCACAACCTAGTTGCATCCTTGGCTGCATCTTTTCTATAATGTCTTTTGCCAATTGCTTCATAAGCATAGTTCAAAGATACCATTATTGTGTTTAACCACATGCTCTATGAATTTCTGCAAAAAAGTAATTCATAGTAAATACTCAGAAAACAATACTTTAAGTAATATAAATTTAAAAGTAATCAGAACGCTGGGACAAAAATTCGATTCAAATCATTGATTTTCATACGAACGAGACAAATTTTACTCATCATAGAAGAAAAATTAAGTTTCTTGTTACCGTAATAGTTGGGACCCAAAAAACAACAATGGAAATGATGGAATGAACAAAGTATAGCCGGAATAAAGACTGGTTCATGGTTAAATTCCTTTTCCTTTACTGTAACTTTTGCTGTAACTTTACCCTTTTCTTTTTCCTTAAGTAAAAAGCTGGTTCATGATAAAATTCCTTTTCCTTAACTTTAGTACTAATGACAGGTGCACTCGCGATTTTGGCCTTTTGTTTACAATATTTGGCGTTCTTTTTGTCCTAAAAATATCGAAACTTTCACCATGATCATTATCCATTTCTGTAATAACTACTGCTTCAAATAATAAAATAAAAAAAAATAATTTTGAGGGTAAAAAAACATCAACAAATATTTTGCCGCTCGCACTTGCTGGACGCGATTTTTCCGCTTCTTTTTCCGTAAGTTTTATTTATTTATTAGTTAAGTATCAACAGCCATTGGCCAATTACAGTTAAATACTACCCAACTTTCAAGGTCATTCCTTAAGGCTTAAGGAAAAAATTAAGGTGGATTCTAACAGCACCTAATGTAATTTAATTTAGCACAACCTAATTAACTTAAGGAAAATTTAGGGTGTTCATACAGCTTCCTTAAGTAGCTGACAATTTTTGCTGTTTTTTGTCAGCTAGCCAATCAAATTCTTTCTGTTCTTGTATTTGTTTAGAAGTTTTGAAAAAATCGGCGTCCATCTTTGTTTGGGCATGCGCAATTTTGATTTCACTTAAGGAAATTTAAGAAAAGATAAAAGTTGGTCATCTCTTAAGTTAAATTGCGCTAAATTACGTGAAATTACGACAGTAACTCTTATGCTAAGTGCTGTTAGAATCCACCTTTACAGAAAAGGAACAAGCATGAACAACCTAATCTGAATGCATGAGATTTAATAATTGCCAAAGGAAAAAGTAACAGAAAAGGAATTTAACCATGAACCAGCCTTAACTTTTTTTAATAATAAAATTAATAAGCAGATCCCAACATAGGTAAACTTTTCATACAGGACAAAAATATTTAGAAAAAGCAAAACATCCGCATGTGTAAGACAGGTTCTTTATAGAAAATTGCAAAAAAATTTCAAGATGACAAAAATAAAAACGGAAAAAGAAACTTACCATCTTCCAATGATGTTCACTGTACGCCATTTCGAAGCGAAAAGACTTTCGCAAACTGCGAGAGCAAAAAGGTAGACAACACCCCATAGAACAATTTTGATGTTTGCATACGATTATTATAATATTACCTAACAACCAACCAATTTTTATGGCAACCAATATTTCACAGAACCAAACAGTCTGTCAGTTTTAACACTTGACTTTGACACCCCTGTTTTACCGCCATAAACAGATAAGCGGTGTTTTTTTTTTCAAGAAGTGGTGTAGTTTTTTTAAAGAAGTCTCTCCAAGAAGGTGTCCAAAATGCCTAATTTGCCGGAACTATCTGAGGGGGCTATTGGGGTAAGTTGTTAGCCATCATTTTGTTGTGTGGAGTTAAAGAGGGTATTAAGTTGCTTTTCAGGACTGTTTTATATGATTAGCTAGGTTCCGTATTTACATCGCGAAGCAAACGAATTTTTGATCACGTATCTGAGTGGTTGAATTACACACAATTACATTTTAAATAATAAATTCCAATATTTATTTGTCAATCAGAAAGTTTACAAATAATATACAAATATATATGTAGTGAATGGTAATGCAAACAGTAGAGTTCCTGTCCAGCATAGCCCTAGCAGCTATTGGAGAGAAGAAGAAGAACATCTTTTCTAATTGTTAATATTAAACAAAAATATAAAACTGTAATTATGTAGTATACAGTTTTCTGCCATTTTTGATTTTTTATGAAAAATTCTTTATGGGAGCACCTACTAGGGTCCCTAGGACCCCAAATCCGGGTAATTATGAAGTTTACGGTTTTCTGCCATTTCTGATTTTTTATGAAAAATTCTTTATGGGGGTACCTACTAGGGTCCCTAGGACCCCAAATCCGTTTTTTTTTAAATTTTTTTGGTTTTTTTCAGGCGGAGGCGGATTTGGGGTCCTAGGGACCCTAGTAGGTGCCCCCATAAAGAATTTTTCATAAAAAATGAAAAATGGCAGAAAACCGTATACTGCATAATTACCAATAAAAATCCCTGGTACACAAAAGTCCTAAAAATATCAAGTGCAAATATGAGATCTTTGCAATATAGGTATATTAAAAAATTTACTGGTAACAATCCGTTTTCTCAATTACTTTACTAAATATCGTAAAATCTACAAAAGGACAATCAAATTGGCAAACAGATTATTTTATTATAAAAATGAAAAACAACAATCCTCAAATAAAACCGGGAGACTTGAAAGATTTTTAACAAACTAAGAGGTAAAAACTCCTTTACTCCAGATTCTTATTGTAGTGTTGCTGCAAATGTCTTCAGTAACATAAAATCTACCAAAAATCCTCTTGAATATTTAAGCCATGTTTCTTGAACAGCTGTAGAAATTACAGGGATACTCTTGCGGAGGTCATAAACAGATTCTTTTCAACAGGAAAATTTATGACATGACTTGTTTAAAAAAAGCACTTATCCAAACACTTATCATACCATTCCTCCCATCCAAAAATTATTGAAAAACTGTCTTTGTAATGTCACACAGTTTGGATTTCAGACAGAAAAAAGCATCAATGATGCTATATTTAACTTTTTGTATACACAACTTAACTCTGTGACTGTGTTGATCCCAGAATATTGCTGGAAAAATTGGAGATGTATGGCATCAGAGTAGTGGCTTGAGATTGGTTCTGTTCTTATTTGTTAGATTGTACCCAGTCAGTAATATTTAATAATTAAAATTCTACTACAGAACCAATGAATACAGGCATACCTCAAGGGTCAATTCTTGGGGCTCTTTTGTTCCTAATATTTGCGAGAATATTTGTAAAGGGCAAGTTTTGAAAGTCCACTGAAATTCACTGACTTGGTGACTTTGATTGCATCAGTTTGCTGAAATTGTTGGAGTGACGTCGACACTGGTGGATGTTAAATGTTCCTCCGAAAAAACTAAGAATGCAATTGACAGATACTAACATAACCACAGTTTTCTTAGAAGCTCATTTTTTTTTATTTAAAAAGAAACAAAACCAGGAACTAGTTTCTTGAGAGAGTTTCATGACAATTTGTACAGCCACTCCTTTTAATCAAAACTTTTTTAAAAACTCAGCTGGTAGTTTTTGAGGTTACATCATCCATCAAACCTTTCCACCGACCTTTGGGGTCGGTGGACAATAGTGGACATCGGTGCCAACAATCGGTGAATCCATCAGAGATTTAAAAACTCTATCGGTGGACAACATAAATTTTTGCAAACTATTGTTGGCACCGGTGGATTTAAAAACTCGCCGAAACAATATTTCATACCCACCAATTAGAGGAGAGTTTACAGTGTTTGCTGATGATCAGACGATTGTTCTGGTATAATTCAGGAGGACATAAAAGTGATTAAGTTATGGTGCAATGCAAACAGGATTAATATTTAAAAAAAAAAATACTAAACTTCAAATGTAATATTATAGTAATATTGAATTGGAAAATGAAAACATTTTAAACCCTGAAGTAAATAAATTTTTATATATTTCAATTGATCAAAACCTTCAGTTTCATCATCATGTAAAAAATATTAATAAAAAATTGGGCCAGCCTTAAGAGTTATTTCTAACAGTCTTGTTCAAACTTTTTTTTTCAGTTCAAATTCTGTCAAATTAAAATAAAAACATGTTTATTTTGTTGGTAATGTTATTCTTAGTAATACTTGGTCAGTCTTATTTA
The DNA here is from genome assembly GCA_963921995.1 of Oxystoma pomonae. Classification (NCBI taxonomy): domain Eukaryota; kingdom Metazoa; phylum Arthropoda; class Insecta; order Coleoptera; family Brentidae; genus Oxystoma; species Oxystoma pomonae. Next base: position 44,646,183 of record OY998170.1, read on the forward strand.
TTTTTGGAAATAATACAATTTTTGCAAATAGGCTGGACATGGGAATGATTATGAATTATACAAAAGATATATATTTAAAAGTTGTTTTCTTCATAAAAGCAAAGCAGAATAATTCTAAGAACATATTTAAAAAAAAAAAAAACAAAACTTCTAATTCTAATAAAATTTTTTATATATGTTTTCAAGGAACATATTTTTCTTGCTGAAAAACAAAATGCAAAATTTTCGTTGGTGCCTATGGTCAAAAAAATAAACAAAATTTAAGAAAATATCAATTAATGAAACGGGAATGCGAATTTCTTTTTTGTTTAAGTTCGAGGTCTTAATTGTAAAAGAATATTGGAAAAAATGTACCATGAGAAAGAAGCAGCATTTCAGAAATTAAAAAAAAATAGATAGATAGATAGTGTGCATACATTACGATTTGTTTTGTGGACAAAGCAAAACTTAGTAACTACCTAGCATAATTGATAAAAATTAATGCAATACAAAATAGTATAGAAAATTAGATATTTAAATAGTACTAATAATTAAAGCTATATTAAAAATAATATTAATCATTGTAATAATAAAAGAACGGTAAAAAAATAAAAATGAAAGCTTGTTAAGTCAAATTAATAAAATTACAAATATTATAGATAAACACATTACATAATAAAAGAAAATGACACATCGGTTTACACAAAGATTAAAAGTCAAAATTAAATTTTTATTTTATTTATTGAATTAAAGTCTTGTAAAACACCATATTCTACAACAGGTAATTAAATTATAAGACTACTAGAACTACAAGAAGAAACAAAAAAGACAAAAAGAATACGCAAAGACAATAAAAAAGTACTACATTACAAACAAAGTCAAAATCCAAAATTTAAAATCTAAAATTTATGTGGCAAATCATTAACTTAATCTATGACACAATAAATATATTTTTTAATTCTTTGGCAGTTGTGTTAAAGAAGTCAACACCATTATTTTTAAATATAGAATTACAATGCTCCAGCATTTGGTTTATAAGACTATCTAGAGAAGATCTAATGCTAAATAATTTACTATGGTTACATCTAAGATTTACCTTAGGTACATAAAAATGTATATCATTAATTATTGCACAATTCTGGTACTAAGCTTTTCCAACCACAAAATCATAATGTGAGGTGAATCTTAAATTGCTTTGCATGTATACACCCAGATCCTTAATTTCTTGTTTTCTCTGAAGAATTGAATTATTTATAGAATATTCAAAGTTTATTGGATTTCATTTTCTAGTGTATGTTACTATTAAGACGCATTTTATTTTGTAAAAACCAATTTGCAACAGAGTTCAGATCTTCCTGAAGTAGAAGAGCATCTGAAATTGACATAATAATTTTAAATATTTTAAAATCATCTGCAAACATTAGACAAGCTGAATGTTTTACACAGTTAATAAGGGAATTAATGAATCTAAAAGGATTTTCATTAAAACTCATTAGGTTATGAACAGGATAAAATACAATAATAAAATAATAAGACAACACAACCAAATCTATCACAGTTGTTTGAACCACATTATATGCTAATTAATGCCTAAAATTGGTCCTGATAATACTCGTTTAAACTATAATAGGCTCTACCACTAAATAGGTCTTTGAGTCTTGCTCTGAACAATCTTAATGAGAGAGAGGTTTTAATTGTTGTTAATAAATGGCTTTTAAAAAAGAATTTGTTAAAAAAAAAATGCTTATCATGGGAATGAAAATTTAAGGTGTTACAGCCGGTTCAGACGTGTGAAAAATTTTTATATCGCGACCCACAAATAAGCAAGCTCACTACCGATGCTTGAGAGCTATTGATTAAAGTTGGAGCTCAGCAACTGCATCAGAAAAGTTTACGCCTGCTCGTGTCTTACCCTGTTTACATCGCAATATTGAAGAACACACAGGAATAAAGCTTAGTTTAAGTTTTTAAATATAACTGTTATTTTCTCCTGGAAAATTAAGAAATAAAATTTGATTTTTTTCAAAAATGTTAAAGATTTATTTCTATACTTTAGGTTTTGGAGAAAATTTAAATTTTTAGAGACATGTTGTTACAAGAAAACTGTAGTAAAAACTAAAGAACCATAGAGGTTACAGACACAGGAATGAAAATTTAAGGTATTTAAAATTTTTTCTCCTAAATTACTAAACTTCAAAAAAATTTGTATTGTAAAAACAAAGGAAACTACGCAAGTTTTCTCACAAAATATTTTATTTTCCATAGTTTTTATTACTTATAGACTTCCAATTTGGTTTTGCTAAAAATGACGGTTTTTGTGGAATTACGCTTACAAAAACGTGCCATCTTGTAGGCCTTTATTTTTGCGACAAAAATTTTTAACTTTGTGCTGTTTGTTTATGTTCGAAAGTGTTTGTCTTGTTTTAAAAAAATATGACCAAGAATTCCTCACTTGTCTCTGGTTAAAAACTTTTATTTACAATGCCAAAAAAATGTATAATCATTTGCCTTTAAAAGAGAACTATTAAAAAGAAATTTAGAAGTAAGACAAGAGAGTTTTTAATTAGTAATGCTTATTATTCCCTAGAAGAGTTTTTTTTCAGAGTAGTAGGGGCTTTTTTCCTTCACTTTTATCGTTTTTTGGTTTTGTTTTATTATGTTATTTTAATAAAAGCTATTTTTGATTGATTGATGGATTGATTGAAATCATGTGGTACACGTGCTAACGAATTAAAATACGTAGAGCAAAACTATCTTACTTACTTACTAAAAATACAAAGAATATCCTTAAACTAAATATTAAAATACTTTGATTATTATTATTAACTACTGAAGTAAATTGGAAAGTATAAAAACAATTTTCAAGGGCATATCCCTTAACTGCTTTTTTAAAATTTGGAATGTTTTGAATACTTTTATTTTGCATTGGTAAGGATCTGTATGCTTTGATAGCCCAATAGAAGGCACCTTTCTCAAAAAAGGTAGAGGAGTGATGAGGTATAGCCAATTCTGATGCCTGCCTGGTTCTTATAGTCATATCCTCAGAATGGTTATTTTGATTTATGGGGAAAACATCAGGGTTATTTTTAATAAACATTACTAGGGACACAAAATATAAAGATGGTACAGTGAGGATGCTTAACGTTTTAAAATGTGGTCTGTAGGATGTTTGCAGCCTTAATCCTAGCATGCATCTTAATAGTTGCTTTTGAACAATAAAAATATTCATTGCATAAGGTGAGGAGCCCCAGAACAGAATGCCATATGATATTTCGCTTTGTATAATAGAAAAGTAATAAATTTTTAAGCATTCCAGGCTAATAATGTTTCCCAGTCTCCGAGATATAGCACAAGTACTCGAAATTTTAGATTTTAGAAGTGTTGTATGCTGTTCCCAGCTTAATGTATCATCCAATTGAACACCTAAGAATTTGATGGAACTGGTTGTAGGGATAGTTTTTTGTTCCAGTTGGACATAAAGAGATGATGAAGTATTTTTTCGCTAGCTGAAAGTTACTAGTCTGGTGTTGTCTTTGTTCAAAATAAGCGAGTTATCACTACACCATTGAGACATGAGATTGGCAACCTCCGAACATCCTTTTGAGAGAGTCTGTATTGATTCACTAACTACCACATAAGAATAGTCATCAGCAAACTGGGCAGGCATACCTTTGCAGGGATGAAGAGGATTGGTGGCTTCAGGTAACAAGTTGACATGTATGAGGAATAGGATAGGGCCTAAAATTGACCCTTGGGCAACACCAGTACTGATGTTGCCCAATCTGAGAAATATTCCTCACCATCTCTGCAAATAGAGATGATTTGTTTTCTGCGGTCCATGTAGGACATGTGAAGGTCAAGTGCAATCCCTCTGATGCCACATAATTCCAGATAGCCACATAGTATTTTATGGTCTATTGTGTCAAAAGCTTTCAATAGGTCGAAGTACAATGATGCTACTTTGTTACCTTTGCCGAGTTCTTTTGTAATGTAGTCCAATTTAGCAAATATTGCTTGTTCCGTTTATTTTTTTGGTCTAAAACCATATTGAGATTTTGATAAAATGTTATTGGCCTCTATAAACTTAATAAGTCTATTGTAGATCACTCTCTCGAAAACCTTTGACACAGCTGGAAGGATTGGCACTGGTCTGCTTGGTGATGTAAATAGCAATTGATGAAGTGGTTACACATCAATTAATGCATTACCGCAAGCATAACTCATATTTCTGTAGAGTTATGGTAGGTTTACCAACTCCTTATTGTACAATTAAGATCAGAATGCCTCGGGCTGGTTGGAAGTACAGCCTTAATAGAGTATCTACCTATGTGTTGTTTTCTAAGTTACTTAACATTGAGATATGGCGAAACATTTTTTCCTCCCTTGATCACTTTTAATTCCAAAATTGGTTTATGAATTCTTCTACACCTACACTCTGACTCTCAAAAGAAATTTTTATAGCAATGCTCAGCGATATCATATCATCCCTCATTTTATTATGTTTATAATTTTTAATAATTTAAGTCTGTTTTACTGTGTAGTGTAATTTACTAAAATTAGTGCAATATTATGGCATATCTGTAAATCTGCCAGTTTTAGAATTAATGAGATGTTGTTTTTTTTGTCTTAATACTGCTGGAACCATGGCTACAAAGTTGTACAAAAAATTCAACTGAAAAAAATGTGTTTATAAAAATTATCTACATTATTTTTTTGTCATATAAACACCACCAAAACCAATTTAAGCACTAAAACAATTTTATTTTAAAGCAATTAACAAGAAAGTAATTTATTGCTTTAAAACTAGGATGGTTGGTAAAATTGCTTCAGTGTCCTGCTTCCAACTTAAAGAAATACTCAAACTTCGCTTTACCAAAAATCTGTAGTTTACCTGTTGTTTTAATTTGTTTTTTAAACGGACATATAAACAAAGTGAATGGTAAAATAAGACCAGTGCAAACTTAGCAGCCAATTGTCACAGCCAAAAATGTGAAATTGGCAGGCACCTTGCCACAGCCAAAAACGTGAAGTTAGCAGTCACTTTGCTACAGCTAAAAACGTGAAGTTATCAGCTAAATTGCGGCACCTGTTTTGGGATTTTTGTTTTGTGGTCATACTCTTAAGTGTATAAGAATCATGAATAGTGCTTATTTTGTCTCTTTGCTAATGGTTACCTACTAGTACTTTATGAAAAAATTAAAAACTGAGTATTAAAAAGTATGTATTGGGACAAAACTTGTAGAAATGATGTCATTTGGTGAGTAGAACATTGACGACAACAGCATTCTCTTGAACCCCAGAAGAGGGGTCCAAATGGGACTTTTATTAAAAAATTACTTAAAAAATTGGGTGTTAAAAGATGTTTATCACTACCAAACATGCATAAAGGATGTCATTTGGTCTGATGAATGTTGGTCCCTGAGGGCATTCTTTTGTGCCCTGGAAAAAGTGTCCAACAAAAATTAAAAACTGAGTGTTAAAAATTGTGTGTTGTGGCAAAGTTTGCACATAGAATGTCATTTGGTGAGACAAACGTTGGTGCCCAACAGCATTTTCTTGCGCTCTGAAAGAGGGGTCCAACTGAGGTTATTAATTTTTTAAGTAATTTTTAATAAACACTGGTAGTTGGGTCCCTCTTCTGGGGCACAAGAGAATGTCATTGGGCACCAACATTCGTCCCACCATACATTTTGTCAAGGTTGGTGGCAATACACTTTTTTGTAAACTATTTATTTATGACTCTTAAACGATAATAATTCCACTGGTACTAGAGTCAAGTTTATTTAATTATGTAAGAAAAAGAAAGCAACTAAAAAAATAAAGGTTCTTTCTAGTCCCATTAATATAATTATCCACAAAATTCTTGTTTTTGCTTCTTTTAACTGTCCATCTCCTACAATAAGAGTTTTTGTTGCTTTTATAATATCTTTGGAGGTTTTATTATAAGTTTATTATAGTTTTATTATAGTATACTTTGGTATATGGGTGATTCTACAGAAAGTGAGTAATTTGAAGGCATAATCTTTTTAATGAAAAACTAAACAAATTAGTAATTAAAAACTCATCTATGGAGTGGCGTTTAGTAAGTGTAAACTAATTTTGATTAATAACAATCTAAAAAGAGTTTAGTCTGTATTATATTTAATTTTGTTAAAGAACAAAAACATGCTAATGACGCTTCATTGACATGCTAATGACAATAATACCTGATAATCAGCATTTTGAGAAAAAATATAAAATTATGTGAAGAAGTAAGAAGCCAAAAAAATAAATCCGATCTATAAAATTTTTAGTTTATGTAAAATGCAAAACTTTCTGTTGAAAAAAAATAAAAAATTCAAAGAATTTTTCATTTTGACACGAAAATTACTAATTTGACATGCAAATGATGAAAAGTAACACAAGATAATTTTTTGAGTTTTTTTTTAAATAGAAGTAAGAAACGCGAACAGTAAACTTTTAATAACTGACATAAAATATTCTAATACATATAAACTAAGTAGATTCAAATAAACTTATGCAGATTCAAATACATCAACTTTATCGGGAAACTTGTAAAAGGTTCGGTTTCCTTTATGTGTCGATGCTGGATCTGGTAGAACTCGAATTATTTGCTCTTCTTTTATGTAACTCAAATCGTCTTCGTTTAACTTAAATAGATTATCAGTGTTATTGCATAATTTTAAAAAGCTACTTTTATTTCATCATCGTCAAAGTCACTTTGACAACCAGCTATGTATCTATATTCTAAATTATGTTTTTGGGTGCTTTGTACTGACACTAAAAGAAATGTTCTTGTCTTAATGGAATAAGTATTAGGCAACTTCATGTTGTCATGGGAACGACCCAATTCATCTTCGTCACTGCTGTAAATATCGGACACTTTCAATTTCTTTTTAGTTACCAACTCTGATAAGGGGATGTCTGAGTCTTCTTCAGAAGAGGAATTTTCTGCTGGAGACTCCGGACGGTTAGGATAATTAAGTTCCCCTATTTCATAGTCAATGCAGAATGTTTTGCAAAAAAAGCATTATAAAAATCTTAGAAACAGTTGATGGTTTTTTGCAAGTACCACTTGATGCACCTTCATTGTGCCTTTAAAACTTAAAAGAGGTTTTCCTTGTATAACATTTAGGTAGTGTTCTATTTCGTCAAAATTAATTTTAAAAAACGTTATACCGGGGCAAGACTTTCAAAAGTGCATCAAAATTTGGTATATCAGTTCCTTGAGCTACAGCTCGATCAGCTGATCTTTTACAAGTTCCGCCTATACCGTCCGGAGCTCCCTTACCATGACCTGATTCAGAGTAGTTCCAGGTGGCATTTTTAATACCAGGGAAGCATTTCCTTAGATTATTTGCTACAAATGAAAACATCTGCTTATTTCTGTATTGGTTACTAGGACTATCACTTAAAAAATGGACAGTATCAATGCCCTGTTTTATATACAGGTGTAAAATTGGACTAAGGTGAGGCCAAACAGCTGAAGGGCCGTGATCCAATGATTCTGAAAGGGTACAAAAACTTTTAAACTGTTTCGCCAGTTGAGTTTTTAAAATAAACTACAACAATATGCAGTGTGATCTGTTGCCTGCTACCCCCAAAATGGTAAGATTGAATCTCCTCCGCATATTTAAGTGAATAGTTTTCGCTATAGTCGCAACGAACCAAAATTTCATTGATTTTTAGATTTTCTTTAAGGCTGGTAAAGGCATTCTGGCTTCGTGTTCCATGAACAATCGCAACTTTTTAAGAAACAAAGCAACAAAATCTTTGACTTTTGCTTCCTGAGGCTGCTTTGCCATTGTTTTCGTTTGTTTTGTTTGAAGGGTTTTTTTTTCTACATAATTTTGTGTCAAAGTGACCCATTGGAAATATGTCACATTTTCATTTTCATCATAATTCTTAAAGTAAGGTTTAGAATTCGTGAATTCATCACATAATCCTAATAAACAATGTTCATTTTTCTTACTACAACATATGTCTTTAATAACATCTTCAGGAGTTTTAGCAAAAATAATGCAACTCAAATAAAGCCCGGTGACTATCAGTTCCATGTTGGCATGTGGGACACATTTTGTGGTATCTCTTATCAGCTACTGTCATTGCTTTAATCCAAAATGGTTTATAGCAAAAAAAGCTATAGCTGATTTTATCAACATTGCTGTGAGCCTGAAGAAAATCTCTGTGCAAGTTCTTTAATGTATTGCAAAGAAATCGTTTTTGCTTGGTCACCCCATTTTTCGTCACAAACTCTTTTTTTCCAGGACACATTCGGCTATTGTTTTCGAATTCCATGCATGGTCAATTTTCTTAAACTAACATTTCGATCATATCTTGTTATTGTATTGGTCAAATAAGTTGGGAGTTTTCGGTATTTCACAAGATTTGACAGTTTTGTTACAAACTTGTATTTTTTTATAATTTTGCTTGCTTGCGTACTTGCCGAGATCCGATCCTGCGATATATATACTGCAATAACTAATGTGTTATCCATATTTATCGCGAATAATTCCTGACGTTTTTTGGTGAACATTGCAAGGCTTTTAAAATAAAGAGATGGAGTAGTTGATATATGATGTTTATTAAAATATGGCTTGCATGATGTTCTGGGGCATAGGTTTAGCATGCATCTAAGGACTGTTTTTTAGGCTCTAAAAATATTCTTTGCATCTGGTGCTGATCCCCAGAAGAAGAATACTGATTGCACTGATGAGTGATAAAATGCTTTCATGATATTAAATGTAAGATTTTGTCTTAACCTACGGATTGTCCCGCAGTGGCTGTTTATAGATGCTGAAGTTGTTTTAATTTCAGAATTTCAGTTTAGATTTGGATCAACTGTAACGCCAAGAAATTTAGTTTCATTGGATCTTGAATGGTTTTGCCCATCAAAGGAATATATGAAGTGTCAGAAGTACCTAATTTTCGAAATGTTATAAGTTTGGTTTTGTCAGCACTTAGGTTTAAGAAATTTATTTCCCACCAGTGTTTCATTCTTTCTGCTACCGCCGAGCAGCATTTCGAAAGCTCAGATAGCATTTCCGCTGTTAAAATTGCACCTTTATCATCATCGACACACAAGGAGCAACGATAAGCCGTCAACATATAGCAGGAAGAGGATAGGTCCCAGAATTGAACCCTGTGCCACTCATATATGACTGATAATAGTGCACACATGCCCTCAATTCTAAAGTGGTTTAATTTACTTATAAGTAGTTGCTTATTTACAGTGTCAAAGGCTTTTGAGAGATCAAAGGAAAACCCCGAGACTGCTTGCTTTTTATCAAGTTGTTCAATTATGAATGTTATTGTCTTAAAAATTGCAAGCTGTGTTAATCTTTCCAATAGGAATCCAAACTGTGTTTCAGATAATAGTTTATTTGATATGACATATTCTAAAATTCCTGTGTAAATAATTCTCTCGAAAACCTTTGACACTAGTTTCTAATATCTGTTTTTTGACGTTTTTTAAATACAGGAACTATTTTTGCTATTTTAAGGTTTTCGGGAAACACACCTGAGGCAAGGCAAGTGTTGACAATGTTTCACAGAGGGCTGGAAATCTGTTTTGCAACATGTTTTAACAGAAAAATAGGTACTTCATATTTACCTGCAGATCGCCTAATAGGTAGATTGTTAAGAATTTTTGTGATTTCCTTGGTGGTACAAGGTGCCCATTTGCTAAAAAAGTGTGCTTGATTTGTAATTGTATGATTTTTGAGATTTTCCACAGGTTTAGTTTGAGACTTTATGTTTGAAATTTTGAAATGAGATCCAAGCATGTCTGCAATAGTTTGCGGATCTTTTGTTATTTCCACATCATCTGTTTAGAGTCCTATGTCTGAATGATTATTTTTGTTTTAAAGGTAGGAGGTTGTTGGAAGAGCTCAAAAAAACACCAGTACCTACGTTTCGGCCTTTATAAGACCATCCTTACTGCACTACAATACAAATGGATACTTACAATTCAAATGTTAATTTTAGTAATTAAAAAGTGGATACAAAAGCAATTACGAAACACAAAATATTTTTTATGGATTGATTCAATTACCTCATTTTAAAAACTTACCGAAAAAGTTAGATTTCCCTAGTCATTTTTTAATAAAAGATTTGTTTGGCTTGCCTTAACATTTCGCTGTACTATTAGTTTCCTTGTAAATTTTAAACGCCTTAACATTTCGCTGTACTATTAGTTTCCTTGTAAATTTTAAACGCGAATATTATTATTATTATTTCACGTGTTGTTCTGCGGTGGTACCACACAATTTAATAAAAGTAAATTCATTTTGTTGTAAGCGTTATCAAAACGGTGATAACTGAATACTTTTTTATAAATTTTTCTAACTAATTTCCAATAAACTGTGTTTTAAAAAGATACCTAGTCCTAGGCAAAAATTTTGGCGCCATTCAACTATGATTTTTATAAGCTTTACAAAGAGATAGCACACGCTAAGATAAAAAAATATATTTTTTTAGGGATGGCTCCGAAGTGTCTAATAGGAGAATGCTCAAAAACAATACGGGTCTGCTCGTCAACACAAGTAATCAATGTAAAATTTTGTTATGATTAGTGAAGGGGTTTTTGAGTTAGAGTGGCTACAAAGTAGGCGACAGACAGACCGACCGACAGACAGAGCAACGGCGTCTGGATTCGTACTTATGAGGATCATGAAAATCTCGGAAGTGCGATTTTTAGATGACTACATTACTTCCCTTAGCGAGGGAAGTAAAACATTTTAATTTGACACGATACTATATAATTAATTTTAAAAAAATAGTTATATTTATAATAATTGATTTAACGAGCGTTACGTTATGAGCTTATTATATACTAAAAAAGGTTACATAGGAAGCTCTTATAGTTTGGGTCACATACAGGGTGTTCCAAATTCAATGCAAGTTCCCTAACTTGATGCTTTGCTCAAAACTAAAAAAAAAAAAAAAAATTTTGATACTTTAAAAATGACAGTTCTTTTTTGAAGTTCAGTTTTAACAAAAAAAAATCCTAATATTTTAAAAATGTGTTTTTACTTTGAACAGAGTTTATGGTTTATGGTTCACTGAACCCATGCTAGTCATCATAGGCAATCGCTTGATACCGAGTATGATTTTCCTCTATTCTGTATCGTCGTTATCTGTTGTGCGTTTTTTGATGACTATGTAACCCAATTCTCTAGCACCACACCCTTCCACAGTCCTGGCATACCCAGTCTCCGGCTGTAGCCGGGTGTTGTTGGTCATCCATTCTTCCATTTTGTCGCTCCTTTCTACGTTCTCTCTTTTCCGTGTCTAGTCTACGTCGTTGCTCTTCAAAAATTTGTGCTCCCTCATGGACTGTTCGGCGCCATGACGCCCTATCGTTTGCCGTATTGCCATATTGCCTTTGAGAATGTCCTTGTACCTTTTTTGTTGACCTCCTTGATTTATCTTTCCCTCCTTCAGTTGTCCATAAAATATCTGCTTTGGGAGACGTGTTTCGGGCATGCGGATAACGTGACCAGTCCAACGAAGCTGGTGCTTGAAGATAAGGGCTTCTATTCTAGTTGGTCTGGCTTCTTCTAAAACACTTATGTTTGTTCGTCGGTCTTGCCATTTGATTCTCAGGATTCGTCTTAAACAACTTTGGTGATATTTTCCTAGTCGTTTGATATGCCCTCTGTAGGTGATCCACGTTTCGCATCTGTATGTTAGAGTTGGTATTATAACTGTGTTGTAGACACGAAGCTTAGTCTCCGCATTGACGTCGTGATTGTTGATGACTCTCCGAAAGCCGTCCGAACGCTGCGCTAGCACATTTTAGGCGATGCTGTATTTCTGCGTCAATAGTTGCATTTGATGATAGGTGACTCCCAAGGTATGGGTAATGTTCCACGTTCTGCATAGGATGGTCATTTATGGAAATGTTTGGAGCTTGGGGATTCGTACTTGGTTCTGGTGGGTGAAGAATTTGCGTTTTGGCAAGATTGACCTCTAGGCCAATGCTTTTGTAGGCTTGGTTAAATGCGTTGATTACCAGCTGTAGACCTTCCTCTGTATCGGCCATAACGACGTTATCATCGGCGTACTGCAGTTCAATTACCGAGGTCGTCGAGATCTTAGTTTTTGCTCGCAGTCTGCCTAGGTTAAGTAGGCCACCGTCGAATCTATATAGAATTTCCACTCCCGGCGGTAGATGTTTCTCAACAAGATGAAGCATGGCACCTACAAATATAGAAAATAGTGTGGGCGCTATAACGTACTCTCCTGGTCCTGCTCAGGACTGTTGCATTCATATTGTCGTGTAGTAGTCTAAGAATTTGAATATATTTTTGAGGGCATCCAGCTTTTGCCAGTATTGGCCAAAGATCTCTGTTGACCTAGTTAAATGCTTTAACTAGGTCTATGAAGACCATGAAGAGGGGGCGATTTTGTTCTCTAGATTTCTCTTGCATTTGTCTGGCACTGAAGATCATGTCAGCTGTGCCTCGACTGGGCCTAAATCCACACTGTGTCTCTCATGCTACACACACAGAGACAGTTGCTAGTATATAAGATTAGGTAGTCTTAGTTTTTGTTAGTATTCACCTGATGACGATTGCAGATACATAAGCATTCGAAACGTTCTGAAAAAGTGAAGAAATAAAGACAATAGGACTTCGAAACTCTAGTTTTCTCTCAAGTTCAACATTGTCTACCACCAATATTTGGATTGTCACCTTCAAACAATAACATGGATTGTGTTTTTTTTTTTTTAGTTTTGAGCAAAGCATGAAATTGCCCAACTTTGCCCTAATTTAAACCTTTTCGTATCCCCTACCCTTCAGGAGATCCCCATGGTGAGCATCGAATTTGGAACACCCTGTATAAAGAATATTATTTAATACAGTATGAGTGAAAAATAAATCACTCAAAGTAATCACCACTGTGATAAAATTATATTATACATATTTCTCTGTGGGTAATTAACCAAGGTTTTTCTAGAAATGGCATTTTTGAAGTCATTTTCTTAATTTTTTTGCCTGCCGCACTATAAGACCGTTTGATATTTACGATTCCAATTTAATTTTAAGTAAAAAATAGCGTGTTTACAATTTTGTCAAAAATTTTTCCTGCGGCGCATTTTCACGTGTTTTTGCCTACACATTTAAGATTAATAGACATCTTGAAATCTGATTAACCCCCTCCCCTAGATTTCCGGCTAGGTCCACGCTTCAGGAAACATTACTTTTTTATAATTTTTTTTTGGTTTGGTTTGGGCTATTTATACTGAATACTTTAAAATAGTATATTTATTTTCTAAATCTTTGCCCGCTACTTTTTGATCAAAATATTCATATTACTCATTGTAAGTTCTCAAAATGTACCCTTGCAGCGCTAGTTTTTAGTAGGGAGGGTAGATCTGCATCTTAAGAGTGGAGATTCTTTTTTTCCTGTCAGTGACCTTAGCTCAGGAAATGTCAAAGTGACATTCAAAACGGGTTATGTGATATCCATACTTTTTGGAGTCCAACAAATATCAGAATAGGCCTAACTTTAAATGGAAAGAACAATTTGTGAAAACCAAGCACTTTTTTTGATTTTTTTGCTGAATACGCTAAAATTTCTCTCTGAGGCCACCGATTTATATGTTTGAATATTTTTGTAAAACGTACCTTCCATTCAAAATTCAGCCAATTCTAATGTTTATTTGAAAAAAGTATATGTACAGGGTGTTTGTTTATAAGTGGAATATGCAGTATCTTTTTTATTATTGAAAATAAAGGGTAGGTCTAAATTCAAAAATTTCTTGGCAAATTACAACAAACTTAAGCGCTATAACAACTTTTTTTTGTTGCCCTTGGTATACAGTGTGTGACAATAAAGACAATTTTTTTTTTAAATACGCTATATAATTTTGCATTTTTGAATTTTTTAAAAAATTAGCTTTACAAAAATATCAAACACTATTTCAATATCTTTTGTAGTTCTTTATTTTAACAATATAAACTTAAAAATCTAATGGCCTTGAAAAAAAAAACGATTGAAGGCAATGTATCTTGATCATATGGCAACGCAAATATCTCAGAAACTACAAAAGATATTTCAATAGTGTTTGGTATTTTTGTAAAGCTAATTTTTTGAAAAAAATCAAAAATGCAAAAGTATACTGGGTATTCTATTTAAAAAAATTAGCTTCATTGCCACACCCTGTATACCAAGGGGAACAAAAAAAAGTTGTTATAGCGCTTAAGTTCGTTGCAATTTGCCAAGAAATTTTTGAATTCAAACCTACGCTTTATTTTCACTAATAAAAAAGATACCGAGTGTTCCAGTTTTAAGCAAACACCCTGTATTAGAACCTATGTAACTAATCAGAGCTAATTTAGTGCTAATTTTATTCTGCAACAAAAAATTAGAGCTTGCGTTTACGGCCTGATTAAGAGAATTCAAAATAAAATATACCTACATAATTAGAGCAAATTTAGTATTCCATAGCTTCATATATTTTTTTTAAATATATAATACGAAAATTATACTACAATATTATATTCTGATGTAATTTTCTTATAAAAAAAATAATTCGTTTTTATTTTACAGTGAATCAATAAGATAACTGAACACTAACATAACTATTAAAACCGGGCAAAGTACTAAATTTATATTCCATAAAAAAATGTAGAGCTCGTTTTTTTAAGCAAAGAGCGCGTGCACTGCTAGCCTCTGCGGAAGCTAACAGCTAAAAGTTTAATTTACATTTTTCTACTTCAAGACTAATGAAAATCCTTTGGTATACCTACTTTTTCTGAAACAACATTTTCTTACACATCAGATTGAGTTTTTAATTTAAGTTACAATAAAAATTGCTTAAGTTATAAAAGGTAAAATATGTAAACTTCATTTTTAATAAGTAGACAACACGGCACTGTCAACAAAAAAGAAAGACAGTGACAAGTTTTAATTCGTCAACCTAACCTGTCTATTTACTAAACATTTAATTAGTTTAAATATTTTATCTTTCATTATGTAATTCTTATCATAAGTTAAATTGTAAAATGTCATTTCAGAAAATGTTAGTGTACCAGGTTTTCATTCGTCTTGAAGTAGAAAAATGCAAATGAAACTTTTAGCTATTAATTTTTCTTGTATTTTAAAGATTCCTTTAAATCCGTAGGTTTTGGTAGGCATTTGCACTGCCGTCAATCGAAAAATTTTAGAAAAAATTGTAAAAGGTAAAAAAAAAATAAAAATAATTTTTATGCAAACACTTCAAAATGACATATGGATGATAAAAACGTATTTATAATGCCTCCGTTTCATTTATAAATCAAAAGTTAACCTAGTTTTCATAGAAACTGTAAGAGTTTGACATATGTCAACCGGACACAATTTTGTGCTTTTATCAGTTCTGTAAAATTCCAAATTTTCAGAATTTTATTCTTAAAAATAAAGACGCTAACTCGCCGTACCTATCCCTTGTTACACCCGGTATATGTTCTAATAAAAAAGTTGAGCTGCTAGCATCTTGTACATAAAAGTATGGATATCACATGACCTGTTTTGAACGTCACTTCGACAGTTTCTGAAATTTTCCATAATTGATGTCAAAAAAATGTGGACTTTGCACAAGATATATTAATGTCAATATCCTCCAACGTGAAGCTTTAATCATGATTAACACTAATCGAAGTTTGGAATGCAGTGTTCGTGTGCGTTTTCATCGCTAAGTGTGCATTTTGTGAACGGTCTCAAAAATTGTGCGTTTGGTGAACATTTCAATAAAAATGCTAAAAACAAAGATTTGGCAAAAGAAGTAGTAATCCTAATTTCCCGCTCTACTAGATAATAGGCTTAGTTACGTAAAGTTACGTAAAAGCTAACAAGCAATACTCAGCGTAAGTCCTCTCAAATGCGCTGGTTTAAAAAAGTGTGTAAAAAGTATGCACTGGTTTTACCGATAGTGTGCAAAAGTGTGCGTTTTTGAGCGGCTTGTGTGTAATTTTACATATTTTGGTCGGCATCACTGTTGGAATGAGTCTTTGTAAACAAATTTGCAATGTAGAAGACCACATTCTACATTCTGACATTCTAAACTCCGCGCGATTAGTAGTTTAGTAACTAATCACGATTCAAGCCTAATCGGGGAATTTTTGCGTTGGCGGATACGAGCATAAGGGTTTTCGTAAAATTACATGAATTTTTGCTAGATTTTGCGTTTTTTCTGAGGATTTTGCAATTTTTGGAAAGATTTCAGGCAATTTGTGACGCGATTTCCCATCAAAATTACAATTCCTGACGATTTATTTTAGTATTTTTATTTTCTCTTAAAAGATAATCATGAGTGGAGGCGCAGTTGACAGTGCCGTCCTTCAAGTCCTTAGTCTCAAAAAGATGAGCGCCGCCAACGGAGAGACAAGCAAGGATCGTTACAGGTGCTTTTTGTCTGACGGAAAATACAGCATCTCATTTGCAATGATGAACTCGAATGTTTACCAAAAAGCTGGCCCTGATGGGCTTGACAGGTTTTCAGTTATTAAAGTGATCAAGTATATCACCAGTGTTATTAATAACACTGGAGGGAAAGACAGGTAGGTTCCTTAAATAGTTAAAAATTACGTGTTATAGAGTCAAGAGAGGTTATTGTGATACAGTGTGTCGCCCCTACCTTTCTCGGTTATTAAGCATGCTACAAAAAAAATTTAAATACAAAAGTTACACGACTGCGATCTTTCAGAATATGTATGTTATATATTTTTCTTCTTTTTTTTCTGATTTCAAAATTATAAAATTTTGCGAATAAAATTTGAACGCTAAGGTGCCTATGATCGCATCTAGTGCAATTTTAATGACATTTAACAACTTTGACATAAACATTTTTGTAGCATGTATAATAACAAAAAAAATTACAGTAGCTGAGATCATAACCAGCTTAGCGGTCAGTTTGAATGGATTATACTTTTCTCAAAAAATATTGTATGGACATATTATTATATATTTTGCATTAAAAAAAAAGAGGACTTCAAAAATGCAATAAAATACGGGGGAAGGTTGTATTTAAAATAAGAAAGCTGGCGTCAAAATTTAACATTTTTAATGAAATTTGACAACTTTGGCATGTACAGGGTGTTTCACAACTTACATATAAAAATGAACGTGATTTATCGATTGGTTTCGCCTAAATTTGTTCAAAAGTTTTCCCAAAAAAATAACCAAAAATGTGCTAAAACATTTTCTGCCCCTTCGATTGTACATTGAAGCTTATAAACAAAGTACCTAACAAAAAACAATCATCAAACAATCAAGTGCGTGGCCCGCCCCGCTCTTATCTCCGTATCCTAATACAGAGAGTAAACTATGCAATGTTAGCTGATTCAATTTGGAATGTCACGTCGCGTTGTGGTGCGGAGTATTAGATTTTTTAGTTTTGTTTTGTGTTTTGTTGTAAAAAAATTACAAACAACTATTCATTTCTTGGGATATTAAACAGTGAATTAGTGGATATTGTTTTAATTTATAACGAAGCACAACAAACCCGGCGAGCTTACCTGTGTCCCCTTACTTTAATAGAGGTATGTCATTATTTGACCTTTTTATTGAGTTATGAGATTAGGAACATTTTAGACCACTTAAAATAACATTTTTTTGTGGTTATCGTTATTTGTGCGACTGCGCGGTGGGAGGCTAATCAAATAAGGATAACGACGGACTTTATTTACGCCAAATAGAAATAATGATTCTTCTGGTTGTCTTTATCACAGACTAAAAAACGGTTGATTAATTCGTATTTTTCTTTTCGTAAGAACAGATATTTTTCAATATCTTCTAATTACTAATATTTTCCATCTAAATATATACTAAATAAAAAGAAAAAATCAACAAAATTCACGCCACAGGGACCTCACAAAAGTTAGGTTATGTTTCATTTAACGAAATTTTACGTTTTATTTTACATTCCAAAAACTCTTTTAAAATTGAAAGTTGTTAACCTTATCGTTAATTATTATAACCACAAAAGCAGTTATTTTTGCTGTCGTTTTAGTTGGTCCAAAATGTCCCTAATATTAGAGGTTTTTCTCACTTTATATGTATAATACGTTTAGTGGTACAGTCATGTCTTGGAAAAATGTTCCCCAATTGAAACATTTTTGAAGAGGCTTTTGGAAACAGCGCGGCTAAATCGTTTTTTTTTATGTATATTTTTTTATTACTTGCAGGCCACATAATACGCTGTAAAAGTATACTCTAAAAGTTTGCAAAAAGTTTTACAACTTTTGTATTTAAAACTTTTGGTATCATGTATCATATGGAGAGAAGTAGGGTGATATTTATAATAGAAATTCCTGTACAGGCGAATCGGGGGGGTTTGGGTATTTTTAAGGGAGAGCCAAAAAACTAATATATGTTATGTTACGGGCTCAATTTTTAACAAATGAATAATGGTGAAAACCGCATACCGTTTTTGAGCCACAGGGGCTTTTGAAAAATATGCGTTTTATAATTTGGCCTCTAACTTTTTTATTAATGAAAATTTCTTTTTGGTGTAAACTGCTTTTTTATAGATAACATTTATTTGTCAAACTGATTCTGTAACGTTTGGTTTTTGAGATATAACACTAAGTTGGTATTTTTCTGATGGAATGACTTTTTACTTGATTTTTAAAATTAGCGTGAAATTTCCTTTAAAACGATCCACTTATAATGTTTTTTGTATATTTCTATATGTGTATTTTTTTATTTTCTTTATCATTTTTTTTAAATTTCATTTTGTCGTCGTTTGTCGTACAAGGTCTACTGTAAAAATAAAAAAGGAAATAAGAAAAAAAAGTAAACAAAATAAAAATAAATATTAAAAAAAATTAAATTATCATGGGCGATACCCCATTTAAAAGGAAATTTTATACCGATTTCAAAAATCGAATAAAAAATAGGTCATTCCATAAGAAATACACCAAATTAGTGTTTAATAAAATCAAATTTGTCAAATAAATTTTACTTTAAATTGTCTATAGAAAAGCAGTTTACACCAATAAGAGGGCTTTTTGAAGTATCTCAAAAACGAGTTGATATACTGACATGCAATTTTCATCATTATTCATTTCTTAAAAATCGAACCCATAACCCATTAACTAAAGATTTGGTTCTAATCAAATTTTAACTGTTCAAATTGATAAATATATTGACCTCGATATTTAAGGCTGGTTCATGGTTAAATTCCTTTTTCGTAACTTTTGCTGTAACTTTACCCTTTTCTGGTTCATGCTGAAATACCTTTTCCTTATCTTTAGTCATTAAGGTTGACACTAATAACAGGTGGGACGCCCACGGTTTATGAGAATGTGCAAAATCAAACCCGTTAAATAAAATAAAGTTCAATCATAAAATCATTCACTATAGAAACTGCAATTCGTTAAACCAATTTTTTATCCGAACCTTATTTCTTCAAACCCATTCAATAACAAATTCTAAATTTATAAGATCCGTTTTTAATCGAACCATTGTTCATCAAACTCATTCTTAATAAAATCCGGAATTTGTCAAACCATTATTTTTCAAAACCGGATCTCGTAAAACCCGTTTTTTATCAGAAAATTTTTGCTAAATTGATTGCGCATTCGTCAATAATACATGAACCTGAGGCGTTCACGCAGGTGACGCGGCGTTTCGATGCATTTGTCGCTGCTACGCGCGCATAATTCTACAGGTAGCGTTCAATAGTTTGTGTATACAATGAGCTTCAGGCTACTGCGAACATAGGGGGAATCATGTCCAATTTACTCTCCGTGCTGTACGACCGAGGTGAATTTGAAGCACGCTGCAGTGTTATCTTTAGGAAATTTATTTTGTTTTTATTATTTTGTTTTATTTCTGCCTTGCTCGAGAAACAAATTGGTAAGTTCTTAAGTGAAATAATACATTTTTAAAACTAAAAATTGATGTCTACGAAGTTGCCGAAAAAGTACAGATAGTCAAATGGTACTATCAAGGCAGACCATTGAGACTTATTCAAGAACTTTTTTTGGAGAATTTTGTAAATCACCCAGAATCTAGTTTATCAACGATTCATAGGTTTGTGCAGAATTTTGAAAAGTTTTGTTGTGTAGCGCCAAGAAACCATAAAAAACCCACTGTTTTGAATGACGAGCAGGAAGTACGAGGTATGATGATTTGCGCTGCAGTGGAGGAAAATCGAAAGTTAACTAACCACCAAATTTCCGAAGCAGTTAATACGTCTTCAGCCACTGTCTTACGTGAATGGTTATCATTCTTACAAAGCGTCAAAAACGCATCAAATTTTTCCCGAGGACAACTATCGTCGTATGGAATTTTGCGAAACAATGATGGAAAGGGCTAATCGTGCTGAAAACTTTCTGAGATCTATTCTTTTCACAGATGAAAGCACTTTTCCATTATTGAATCGTCATAACACACGTTCGATATTGGTCGAGGGAAAATTTGCATTTGTATTTTTTTTAAATGTTTGGGGAGGAGTATTGTAGGGGAACACGTAATTGAGCCATTTTTTATTTACGGCAATTTGAATGGTCCTAGATACTTGGATCTACTGCAGCAGCATATTATGGTTTTGACAAGATGGTTGTTCCACTCACAATGTTGGCCTTGTTAGGGTATATCTTGATAATGAATTTTCTAATCGGGTTATAAGTACACGGGAAACTATTTTATGGCCAACTCGATCACCCGAACTTGCTCCTAATGGCTTCTATCTGTGGAGTTATATCAAAAATAAAGTTTACGGGCATGAAAGGGCTAATAATTTGGAAGAATTTCGGATTAAAATTGAAGAAGCATTTCAAAATATGACCCCTAACATGATTGGAAACGTTAGAAGGGGTTTTTATAATAGGCTCGTATTGTCTAGCCGGGCAAAGAGGACTTTTCGAACATTTGCTCTATTTTTTTTTTGTTGACTAATAATATCTTTTTGGTTTTTAGAATGTATTATTTTATTTTGAGAACTTGCTTTTATTTTGTTTCTCCTTTTTATTTTCATTGTAACACGTTGTTAATGATAAATCTGAGCAGTTGAAAATAAAACGCTCTAATTTATCAGTGACAAAAAACAAGAAAATTACGTCATAAAAATTTGCGTAGTTATTGACCAAATTCCGGTTTCATTGACTACGCTCCACATAGCACCGTGGTTAGAGGCGTACTAAACACAAGCCGCGAACGGCGGCGAACGGCGATCGCAAGCCTGAGTGTTGGTTGCTCCACTGATAGGTGTGCGGTGTCCCTGCATTTACGTACACTGGCAAATTGGACTTCTTCCGGCCTATGTTCGCAGTAGCCTGAAGCGCTCTGTAGATGTCACTTGCATTCCAGTTAAGAACAATACAATGACATTTGTACACAAAGTATTGAACACTACTTGTGAATAATTAGCCAAGTGTGCCCACATAGAACGACAAATGCATCGAAACCTGCGTGTACGCCTCCGGTTCTCATGTATTATTGGCGAATGCGCAATTAATTTAGCAAAAGCTTTCTGGTAAACAACGTGTTTTACGAATTTCGGTTTTGAAAAATAATGGTTTGACAAATTCCGGCTTTTATTATTTCTTATGGAATGGGTTTGAAGAAATAAGGTTCGGATAAAAAATTGGTTTAACAAATTGCAGTTTTTATGGTGAATCGTTCTTACGATGAAAATTTTTATTAAATACAGTCTGATAAACAGGTGCACTCGCGATTTTGGCCTTTAGTTTACAAAATTTGTTCTTTTGTCCTACAAATGTGGATACTTTTTCACCAAATCTATTAAATGATCAATACTGCTTCAAATAATTTTTAAAAAAACCATCAATTTTGAGGTTAAAAAAAACATCAACAAATATTTGGCCGCCCGCATTTGCGCGCAACACGATTTTTCCGCTTCTTTTTCCATAAAAGTTAAATATTGGCCAACTTTCAATATCACTCCTTAAGGCTTAAGAAAAATGATACGGAAAAGTAAAAGGAATTTAACCATGAACCAGCCTTTACATTTAAAAAAATTTTGGCCTAATAATAATTTTTTGTTGTTAGCCAATTGCTTTCTGAAAACATATATTATCAAAATGATCTGTTTTAATTCACTTCAATTCTGAAAATAAAAGTTCAAACATATAAAGCCCCGTTCTCAGAGCTTCGACGCGTCGTGAGCGACAATCCCCTCCACTCTCGCCGGTGGAATCCAGCGACATCAGCTGGCTGTCGTCTCGCTGGGTGTCGAGAAATATTTATTTTTTGAAGTTAGATTTTTGTTTAAATAATTACACCATTTAACGATGGACTGGAATACGTTAATTGCTTTTTATCTTTGGTGGGCGTAAAGCAAAAAAGGGACAAAAAAAAAGAAGGTACGTCTTAATATTATTTTACTTTCTTTGGAACAAAGTACCATGCAAAATAACTGAAAATGTGCAAAATTCTAAAAAAAACAAAACAATCCCTCAGAAAAGCTAATGGTAACTATAAATCCGGATTTCGCACTTGTGGTGCTTATCAGTACGGTGCTAATTCCTAGAGCACAACAAGTGCTAAATCCGGATCTACGGTTACCATTACCTTTTTTTATTTGAAATTTATCAGCTCCATAGCTTAGGATATCTGTAGAGATCATTATATCTGTCTCCGTAGAGACACTTAATTTTCCTTCAAACTGAAGGTACATCTGCCGATTCTGCAATTTGACAGATGGTTGTCTTTTACATGAATCATGTGTCAGATTTTTTTCATGATCATGTCATCTCCTTATTCCTAGAATCTACGGTTACCATTAACTTTTCTGAGGGAAAGCTCGCTATTCATTGATTTTGTAATTTATTCACCCTCGCTAATTTCCTTTTTAAAACAAAACAATTTGGAACAAAAATATGAAAATCTCATAAATATGGTGATCGTTATGACCAAAGTAGGGGAAATTTGTGACGTAACGGATCAACTGATTTGATTTTGGTATTTACCATTTCTAACCAGACTCTGTCTGACACTGTCCAACAAATTTTTTTTTTGTTTCCTTCAACTTGAGTTAATTCCTACCAATTTTGGGTTGCGAAAAACGAATATGACAAAGAAAATTTTTTATTAGCTCTAGTTTCTGTGATAAAAAATAATGAGTTTTTCATTTAATAAGGATTATGAGGTAACGAAAAATATTAATTATGTATACTAACAATATTAAAAGGTGTATTTTTAGTGATAGTTACACACTATAAATGACAAAAGAACACTCACCGGTGGTTGAATATATGAAGAATTAATTGGGGGCTTCATGAGATCGCTGTCTTTTGGCTTTCCTGTAAGTAATTTCTGGATCATCCCTATACATAAACCAGCAGTAATCCGCGAGCATTGCTTCATTCCAGTACCGATTCTGGAAGTCATAGGAAGTGATCGTTCGCCTGAGAGAAGGGAAGCAGCTTCAACCAATAATCGCGCTTAAAAGCAGTGACGAGACGATCGAAGAATCACTAATCTATTATGGGCACGCGCAGAGCTGCCTCGAACAACAATTTTTGAGCGAAGCCGTTCTCTTGACTAGACCCAGTAGTATGGACTTGTAGGAAAGCTCGTGTGAAAAACGTCACTCGTATGATTTCAGAGCACGCTATTGCATGAAACCATCACGTGACCGATGGATATTTTACTGGCTAATGCGCATGCTACGGCCAACTTGACCGTCTCGTAAAGTACGATGTCGCACAGTGGTCGATTTTTGTAAAAATGCGGACATTAAAAAAAACCTTCCACATTGTAATTTAATCGTAAAAAATATTTAGGTTTAATAAAAAAAATAAATAGTTTACAATATAAAAATAAGTAAGCATTTATTCTTTTTTAGCTGATACACAGGATGATCGTGTGAATTTTCACATTTACCTTAGGACATTTTTAAAAAGGTAAAAGATACATATTTATTAATTGGCTAAATTAAACTAAAAATGTTAGGTTAGAACAATCAAATTTACTTTAAAAGTAATTGACACAATATATAAGTGTTACAGTATACTAGTATATTGTTATGTATATAGGGTATATTAAAAAGAATGCCAACCGAAACTTTCAAATGAAACACTTAGTATATTATTGCATTTTTGCATTCTGTTTTGAAATTCTAAGCATTTTTATATAACATACCCTATGTCGATCTTCACTTGTTTTCGAGATATCAACAGTTGAATACTGTCATACTCTGGGCCTTCTATTTGAAATTTGATGTTGAATACTGATACGTATATCGTAAAAAGCATAGTTTATTCTTTGCCGAATTATTCGCCTAGAATCTTGACAACCATATAAGGGCAAATTTAGACACATTTTGAATTTTTTAATTTCTCAATTTATGTCCGCGTTTTTCTGAAAATTGACCACCGTGCGTTGTTCGCATGACTTTTGTGCGATAGATCACTTCTCAGGGTATGATCGTTTTATTACGCCCAGAATCGACCCCCTGATATCTCCGTTCCATGAGAGAAATATCCTGGTGGAATCTTTCCCCATGCTCATCACTGACAGCTCCATAACTGGGTGGGAAAAAATGAAGATTAACCATCCGAGTTTATGGTACTTTTCTAGAAGTACTTTTACCAATTGAGTGTAATTTTCCTCCCTTCTGTTCCCTAAAAATCCATGCATAACTCTCTTAAGAGCTTCCCAAGCTTCCTTTTCTTTTCCTTTCGGAATTGGGTCGAAAGCAGGATCCTTTACGAGTTCACGTATTTGTGGCCCAACGAAGATGCTTGACTTTTGCATCACTTAGTTTGGGAAATTTTTCTCTCAAATATTTAAAAGCCTGACCATCTTGGTTTAAGCCTTTGACAAAATTCTTCATTAAACCGAGCTTGATATGTAGGGGTGGAAGAAAAACATCTTTTGGATTCACGAATGTCGTTGATTTTTCTCACTAGGTTTAAGATTCCTTGCAGGCCAATCTACTTGCATATAGTGTGATTTCCTATCTCTACTATCCCACATACATAAAAAGCAACAGTATTTAATGTACCATAATTGCATTCCTAATAGTATAGCAATGACTTTTAGGTCGCCACAGATTTTCCACTTATGTTCAGCATATTTGATTGAGTTGAGGAGGGTTGCCATATTTGCATAAGTCTCCTTCATATAAACTGCGTGACCAACAGGAACAGAAGGAAGACGATTGCCATTATGAAGCAATACAGCTTTTAAACTAAGCTTGGAAGAGTGTATGAATAGCCTCCATTCAGTTGGATTATGCATCCATAACTTCATTCCAAAATAATGTCTTCACAAGAGGCGTCAAATTGCGTTTCTGTGAAGAAAACGTTATTTCTCCACAAATATAACAAAAATTGTTAACTGAATTTACACATTTACGAGGCATGTTAATACAATAAGTTTTACTTTAAAAACACTCCAAAACAACAAATTTTGCACTAAACAAAACAGAAATATTGTATGTATAATGTAAACCTTAGATTTACAGCATAAACACTATAGTCAGTTTGCGATGATATATTGTGTCTCCGTGTATCTAGTTTTATAACAATACCATACACACTACATTAACTGTGCGTTCGATTAGAAATATGAAACTGAACTGTAAGGTATCGGTCGCCCTGAATAAAAAGACGCGCAAATACGCAATTATTTCGGAAAGGAGGGAGTCCCCGCTTATATATATCGAGAATAGTAGGGCTGTATTGCAAATATCGATAGCTAAATTAAAACTATCGATAGTTCTGTAGTTTTATCTCTATCGATATTATTGATAGTCAATTTCGATGGTGGCGTACCACTATTTCTAACTCCTCACCCTATCCAGTTCTCTGCCCTTTCTATTATTTTCTCTTTCGATGCTTTTAGAGGATATAAAATGTAAAATATCACCTTATCTCCAAAACTAGAGCTAATCTCTAATTTTTATTGTGATTTTCGAATTCAATGGATGAAAATACTTAAAAATTAGCTATTTTTGAGCCCGAAACATTTTCATTGTTGGACAGTGTTATAGGCAATTTCGGCAAGCTTTGGTATATTACCCTGTTTGATGACGTCACCGTGACTCTGGTATCCTTTTTGGTATGTCAGGTTGCATACCGTGGAATGTAGCACGTAGTTTGGTGTAGTGCTATCTCCCTCTATTTTCGTTTTGTCCTGCTTTAGAAATGTAAACAAATAACCCAATGAGCATTTTCAGAAACCTCTGGTGACAAAAATTTATATAATTATTATAAAGAGGGTTCCATTAATGCCCTAGGGTATTTAGAGGTTTCCTACAGGAATTGAGTTTGTATATTTGTTTTATTAAAGACTCTAAATTGATGGTACCCTAAGGTAACATAAAACTGGCGTTAACAATATTTCGACGGACATCTTTATCAAAATTAAAGTCATCGGTAACAAATGTTATATAAATTGGTGTTAACAATGTTTCCACCAACATATTTATAAAAATATAAGTCATCAGTGACAAAAGATATATAAATTGGTGTTTGAAATCTTTCTGTTAACCCATCTACAAAACTGTAAGTAACTATCAATTAAAGATAGATTGGTTTTTAAAATGTTGCTATCAACCCACTTATAAAAACTTAAGTAACCAACAACACATTTATATAAGATAAGATTGAAAATATTTCGAGAGACACTTATAAAAACTTGGGAACTCACACACAATAATTATATAAATAGGTGCCTGTAATATTCTTAACTATATTCTATAATGTTTTTATTAATTTCTTTTTATGGTGATTATAATACCACTGTTTTTACAACAAAAAACCCATTTTACTTTATTTTGGCAATTATAATAACAAAACAAACAAGAATTTTTCGTATACCCACAGTAGTAAGGTTAATTTTTTGACATCAAAAGGCGCGTTTTTGCGAAAACAAAAGGCGCGTTTTTGCGATATACCATACCATCATTATCTGGGTTTAATTATATCAATCTGAGAGAGATAAGAGATCCAAATCTTCTTGAGATAGTTTTCGATGACAGATATCGGGATCGAATGCATTTTACATGAACTTGTATAGGTAAATCTCGCTTAGACTACGTGATGCGTGTTTTGATTCGGGGGGCCCACGCTTAAGAAACCCATAGATGGGAACCGGGTTTTATAAAAAGAGAAAAATATAATAACCGTGTTAAGTTCGCAAAAACGCACCGTGAAACTTCGAGTGCATACAGTGCGCACGGATGGTCGGTGGCAATTGTGAACACATCACCTTACGACGCGACGGAACGCAGCCTCAAGGTCCACTTCTGCGACTTTAACATTGTATTGTGTATTGTATTGTCCTCTTTTTCTAAATGTGCATTCGTCTGAGAGAGATCCAGAATACCAGGGAAATACCCGCCTGTACACCCTTCGACTCCACAATCTAACTACCTCCGTTACCTCAGTTATGCGGGGTTGAAGGGTGTGCAGGCGGGTGTTTTTCCTGGTATGGGAAGTATGCTGGATCTCTCTCAGACGAATAAAAGAGAACAATGGTAACTATGTTAAGCTCGCAGAAACGGACCTTCAGTGTTCGACACTGCGCCATCTGCAGCCTTTTGTTCCAACTAGCATCATGTTTTAAAACGTTGATAAAATAGTATTGAACGAGGTAAACAGTGGTATAATTGTATTGTTTTTTTATAGAATTGTCGTAAATTTTCGCCATTTTGAATTCCAACAATAGGTTTTTGACAAAAATAAAAACGTTTTGTGTTTTAATCGAAATATTGCTTGTTTAGGGTTAAGGACAAAATATAAAATTCAATATTTCTTCCAGAAAGTAAAAAACGTATGTGAAAAAAAAAGTATTATTTTAATGAATATTTTTCCCGTTTTCTCAAGTATTTTTGGAGCCCATGAAAATTTTGTGAGTGTATTCGAAAACTATACAGTACACACGGGACCGCAGCTGATTATTAGAGTGGGATGATTGGGAAAACAGCTTTTATTTAACCTATAGTATGTAAATATTTACATTCCTGCTTCAACTTATCTCACTTCCATTTTAATTTATTTTAGAAGAGTGGTAAACACCATTTTATAAATTTTTTATTTTAAAAAGAAAAAGAATAATACATAACAAGCAAAGGGAAGAAAGATGGAAAATTTATATTTTTAAATAGATAAAAACCTTTAATTTGTTATGTAGTGTTGTTAGAACAGTTGTAAAACCCTTTTGTAATAATCTCTAGACTTGAGGGTTCATAAGGAAGTTTCATAAAATCTATATGTTGTTTTTCTATCCATTACTATGTACCATACATTTTTATAAGC
Source organism: Oxystoma pomonae (assembly GCA_963921995.1). Classification (NCBI taxonomy): domain Eukaryota; kingdom Metazoa; phylum Arthropoda; class Insecta; order Coleoptera; family Brentidae; genus Oxystoma; species Oxystoma pomonae. Next base: position 44,674,385 of record OY998170.1, read on the forward strand.
TGGTGTTGGTCAGAGTTATAATATTATCACCAACACTAAATAATATAACTTTTGGTTATTTTATGGTTTATATTATTTGCTGTAACTTCTATGTAGACAAAAATGCTCATTGGGAAGTTAGACTTGAAATTTTTGTTGTTTTCAGTCGTAGTGGATTTAAACGACCGATGCGGGGTAACTTGGAATATCCTTTACTTTTACCGAAAACGCCGAATTAGCCCATAGGTTACTCAAAGGTGAATATTTCTATCTGATGTCAGGTGATGAAAAATTTCTACACCAACTGACAAATATTTGTGAATAGAACAAAATGATGATTGTTTTCCACAAACCAAAACTATTATGATTGTTTTCCACAAACAATAGGAAAATAACCATAAAAAACAAACAAACCAAAAGGTTGGGTTAAGGCTCGTTTCTCTTGGCCTACCGAACGAATTCGGCAGAAAGTGGTATGTTAGGTCATTACTATGACGTCACAGATACCAATTGGTTAACCAAAGGGTATACCAAGAAAAGCTTACCGAAATCGCCTTATAGCTTTTTAAGGTTGTTTTTTGTGTTTTTTGTGATAAGTATTGTTTATATTTATCACATAATACAAAAAACAAAAACAACCCCATATTTCTTTACAAAGTTGTCAACCGAGAAAACAACCGCGGTATATACCGAAGATAGATTAACTCTGTCAATTGTTTTATTTTTTATTATTAAGGTTGTATTTATCCTGTACTTTCATGTTCCATCTAGTAAACTTAAGTAGTGCGTTGGAAGTAAAGAAACAATAACATAAAAATTTCAAGGAATTTCAAAGACTATTTGATTTTGAAGAATAGCCTCTGTAAACCCTAATTCTTCCAAACAGTTTATCTATAGAAATATATTTGTGTTTCATTGGTGTTTTTATTATTATTTTTTAGTCGCGTTCTTCTTATTCTTGACATGGAAGTCTTGGCCAGAGGAGACGAAGTAAATGATAAAATCGGAAAACCTACTCCATATGACGCTGTTGTTCCAAACAGTAATGGTAAATATTACATTAAAATAGTAAATTTAAGAATGTAATTAAGTTCTGCTTATTTTCATTGTATTTCATTCATTAAATCAGAGCCCGCACTAGGTATGGGGAACGCCTATGGTTTGTCAAAACAGGAATTTATCAGAACGTATTTAATACAAATTTTCATCGTAAGAACGATTCACCATAAAAACTGCAATTTTTTAAACCAATTTTTCATCCGAACCCAACCCAATAACAAATTCGAAATTTTAAGACCCGTTTTTAATCGAACCATTGTTCATCAAACTCATTCAATATCAAACTCGTAATTTGTAAAACCCATTTTTAATCGAACCTGGAATTTGTCAAATAATTATTTTTTAAAACCGGAATTCGTAAGACCCGTTGTTTATCAGAAATTTGTTCTTAACTGGAATGCAATGACATCTACACAAACCTTCACACCTGTACAAGTATGCGCGCGTAGCAGCGACAAATGCATCGAAACGCCGCACAATGTATCGAAGTATAAGAAAATAGGAACATTTATTTTTTGTTACTTTTTATACTCGTTTTAAATAGATATACCGAAAATCAAAATTATTAGAGCTTTTTATTGTACAGCGTAGATCAAAAAATATAAGGGGTGCCCACAATATTATTTTCTTAGATATAAAAGGCAAACGAATATAGTTCGACATACACAATCATGAAGCAAAAGACTCATTTTTAAGAGGGCAAACATACCATCCTTGATTGACGGGGCGGCATAGGAGCGGTCAGTTTTATCTTAAATTGAGATTTCAATCCAGTGAAAATTTTTGATGGGTTTTGAAAATCTAACAAGTTGACGCAATTTTCAGTTTCCTTTGTGAATTATTTACGGTTACAAATTTTTTACCCCTGACTACACACAGGTTGGTACGTTATTACAATAAAGGCAAAAATGCCCTTGCAAAGAAAGACCTATTTTAAGGATTAATTCAACATTTATCCCAAACTACTAAGTAGTCTACAAACGAAAAAAAAATTATAATAAAAGAGAAATTGCTTCATCTGTTAAATCGCTATGGATTTTTTTATAACCACGCATATGTGATATGTACGGATCCGAAGAAAGCACTAGATTATGCAGAATGTCTAAATTTGCAAAAGTTCTGTCACTTTTTCTAGATCCGAATTCTCTGTATTTACGAAAGTGTTTATTTCTAGTTTCCGGGGCCTCTTCCGATAAATGACGAATCGGAAACAAAAAGTTTTCGATTATTTCTGCCCCGTATCAAAATGTTGTGACTTATAACTTTTTTATTAATTAATTGATTTAAACTATTAATACCTCAAGATGTAAAAGAAGGAATGAAGCTTCTGTAGCAACGACAAGAAAGGATGAAGCTTCTGTTGCGACGACTTTGATTTTTTTTCACTATCACACCATTTTTTTAAAGAAAAAAATTACCCATATTTAAAACTGTCCGCCATCTTGAGTATTTAAGATATTTCAAATTTTTTACTGTACCAAAGAAACTCCATCTATGTGCTTTCCAAAAAGTCAAAAGTTTTGAAAATCGACCATTCAGGCCAAGAGTTATAAAAGAATCAAAAAGTGACGAATTTTATGGCCACTCTTACAATTTATACCACATTTACTTTAAAAACCATATATTTGACAAAGTGGCATCTTGGGGCAGGATTTTTTTGCATTATATTGCACTCAGCCTGGTTCTTTACATTGCAGTCAATATCTCCAATTACATCTTCTTACATTTTTTTATAAGACAAAGAAACCTTTTATCTTCAATAATTTCGACATTAATAAAAAAATATAAGTACGTCACATCTAGTTAATTAATGACCTAATACTATAGCCCAAGAATGCCGTCAACTACTTGCTATATGTAAGAATGGAATATTTGTTTCATCCATTTTAAAATAGCAATTAAATGAAAGACATTTTATTTACCTATTTGAAGCCTTCTATAGTTTGCTTTAAATTATTCTCGCGTGCGCGATGTGTTTCAAGAACACCAATATGTCTTTCATCCAAATATGTGACAAAAAGTTTAAATTTGGGTCTTTTCAGAAACGATCAATGTTCCTAAATTAGCATTGAGTCGATCCATTGTGCTCCGCGCCGCCGCGCCACCTGCGTGTACCACTCCCACTCATGTATTATTGGCGAATGCGCAATCAATTTAGCAGAAATTTCTGATAAACAACGGGTCTTACCATAAAGGTATAACTTAAATAGAGACCTTATGTTTACCACAGTTGCGATCAAACATAAGGTAAACAATTTGGCGACGATGCCAGATTGCGCTGAAAGTTGTATCTCTACACGTAATGTTTTTACAAACATATTATTTTTACAACTTTTATCATTTAATTTTTTATCAAATTCTCCGGTTTGTTTTTTAAAACATGGAGGGACACCTTATTTTTATTTAAATATATAGAGAAATTTGTTATATTATTTAATTGCATTTAAAGTCCTTGAATGTTCACAATTTTAAATCAATAAAGAATTTATAATGTGCAGGTACATGTTATGGTACTTGAAATATACCTAATTTTTTCGATCGAAATATCAGATAAAATACCTGATATTTTGGCCGAAAGAATATTTTTTTTTATTTCCCAATATATATCGAGAATAAAATCCACAACAATGTGACAACCTCGCATTTGTGGTGGGTCAGCCATATAACCGTTTGTACACTGCTCCATTCATAATTTCTCGACGGCGTTGTAGCTTTAGCATAATCGAGGTTTTGGTATATCTTACAGATTATTGGACAGTTTTTAATATTTTTTTAATAGATTTTTAAGTGTTTGTGGCAAAAGTGATATGACAAAGTGCGTAGTGTGACGAGAACTGGAGATTGCATGTGAAAACCAACCATTTCACAGGATAGTTATCAAATATTTTTCCGACGCCATCTTGTCAATCAAATATTTTTCCGACTCCATCTTGTCATAGGCCGCCATAGCCGTGCAACTACTGTTGCAGATGTCCTATATGAGTGCCAAAAAAATATAAGCGTATGATATTTATAACTACATTCACAGTTTTGATACTATTTGTAGTCAGCTTATTTTTTCTGCCGAGATTTGTTGTATTTTTTCTGTTTCTGTATTTTTTCTGCCGATTTTTGTTTATAAATACTACAAGCGTTCCCGGTATAAATATAATTTTTTAAAACATTATATATCAGACACAGGATAATTTGTTTGTTTGTTGTTTGGATGTTTGTTACAACTTTTTATTTATAATATTTACATAGGTAGATACTCCACATAAGATTTTTGTATTTATTAAAAATATAAAAATACCTTTGTTCGTATTAAATAAACATTATAGTAGTATATAAATTCCATTTATTTTTACACAATACAAAACCATCATATCTTCCTTTTTCAAAATACCACTATTTTTAATCAAATTTGCTAAAATTTTTCACATTGTTTTTTTGGAAATTTGCCTAAACCGTGCGGAAAGTGATACTTTTTTGCACGCGATGGCCGTTAAGGGCGAAAAAGGCACTTTTGACAGGTTTTTAGTTCAAAAATTTCCTACTTGCATAAAAAGCTTCCTAAGGTTATATATATTTGGTATTTTTGAAATTAAAAGCAAAACATAATTTTGTTTCCATTTTTAATATAATGTGGTTTATAAATGTATCTAAAAACTTCAATTAGACTTAAAATTTACGCCGTGTTAAAAAATACTATTACCTATTCTAATTTTTTAATAAAGTTTTGCAGGTCAGTTGACATTAAATAGGTAAAAAAACAACTTTGCAAATGCGTGTGAAAAAGTCTATTTTTTTGATTACGAAAGTCATCATAAACACTCGTAGAAAAAAAATTGTACCTAACCCTTGCTGAAGTGCCTTTCCCGTTCGAACTCTTCCCGTGCGTAAAAGTACTAGTTGGGCAACTGACTATCTGGAGAACATTTAAAAAATTAAGATTTTCTATGTTATTTCTTTACATAAATATTTTAAGAATGACAAATATAATACCTCTCCATACCTCGGTATTAATTATTAAGTAAAAAAAAATTAAGATTGTATTTTTAAATGTTTGACAAGTCTGAAAATAAAGACCAAACCTTTTTACATTTATAAATACCGATGCGCTTCTGGCCGCTGGTAAACGTGACGTGTTATTGCCTGGGCCAGCGTTGCCAGTGGAAGACTGATCGCGTTTCAAAGTGATTTATGAATGAATGATGGTTCTATTTTAGTTGAATGTCTTTGGGTCTTACGAATTTTTTATTGAGTGGGTTTGAAGAAATAAGTTTCGAATAAAAAATTGAGTTAACGAATTGCAGTTTCTATAGTGAATGATTTTATGATTGAACTTTGTTTTATTTGACGGGCTTTATTTTGTACATTCTTATAAACCGTGGGCGTCCGTCCGGTAGGGGTAACCAGCATATTTGAGTGCCGAAAAAACAAGAAAATAAATTTACGTATCTGATGTATGATTTATATTATTTATTATACAGTGTTCCAACGAAAACGAAACAGAGGCTTATTTACGAATTTAGAGTCTGATTCTGAAAAACTCCTAGGATATGCCGATTTTTTATTCGAGGGGACACTTTTCACTGTTTTAAAATTTTTGTAGCATGCTTGTGTGTGTTACCTTGTTTTAAAGGTTTCTTGAATATCTTTACAACCGTGTCAGAATTTATAAAATCTAGGACTGTTTCCTAAACAAAAAAAAATCAAATCATAAAATGTACTATAAAGGTCATGTGGGAACCCACATAAAGCCGAATTTACAAAAACCGAAACACAATTGAACAGAAAATAAAACGTCCAGAAAATAATGGATACGAATATAATTTTATACAATTTTAATTTACTCGATCCTTGAAAGACACGAATATAATTTGACCGATTATAATTTTCCCGAAAAATATCAGAATTACAAAAGTATCGAAAATAATTTTCTAGAAACGAAAAAATCCCCACAAAATAATATGCCCGATCCTTAAATGAGCAGAACCACAATTCATCCTAATGGCTATTGGGCATGCGTCAAATTTAAATCTCTAGAGCGCCGTAGGCCCTGGATTGCGACATTGGCAAGTTTCTGTATTTGGAAGAGGACACGGAGATTTTTTTTATTAAACGATTTTATTTAACTTCACAGTTTCTGGCTGTCTAATTGTCTATCAAATCTTGACACACACTTCCCGTGAACATATTTTAATATTATGAAAAAATTTGATGGTAGGGGATGATTGAGGGATGTTAAGGGGGTAAATTAATACAATATCACAACTTACTTCGACTCTCCCCTGCCGTAAGCCTGGCAACGTAGCAATTGAATTCGTGGCTATCGGTTTCCAATCATTTTCGGACAGATTGGGATCCTTGAATTTAAATTGTTTTCGGTAAAAATATTTTCTGACATTTTGTGTCTATATAAAAATATGTTTCATTTAAATTTAATTTTATGTGTATTTTTTTTCGGACGAATTATTTTCTTTTCTTTTAAATTCTGACAAATTATGTTTCTACCAAATTTGGTTTCGGGTTTTTTATAGGAACCATCATAGTTACGATGTAGAGAAATAGTTTTTAGCAACACTGCACGCATGTCGGTAATTATCGCCAGTAAATCCGCCAAATGACCTCGACCGAACACAGGAACAGGATTGTAATTTATATTACAACCCTTTGACTACGGATTTCTATCCCAAATTCAATAAAATAGAAACGCTTAGAAAGCAAGATTTATCGATCATTACACTAGGCAACAAATGTTAATTTTTTTAAAAGGTCGTGGGTAAAAATAGAGGTTTTCAATTGTTTATAACTGAAATAGAATCAAAATGTTTTTTGAAAAATTTTCTTAGGTCGTAAATCAACAATAGGACCATAATATTTTTGTGCCATTTATTGCATAGACACGCCATTTGACAATTTTAGTATAACTAACTATTATTAGTCTAATACTACTAATTATTAGTCTAATATTAAATATAATTAACTTATAGCTAATTAAAATAATTATTAAACTAATCACTTTTCTTATGTCTTTTTAAGTTTCTCTTATACACCGCCTCTTGTTCCTCCCGATAAAGCGTCCAACAGTAATCGGCTCACAGGGGGCATAGCGTATTCCGTGGGACTTTTGATGAAGATTTTATGAAATCGGTTTTAATCGATTACTAATGGACCCACCAACACCGTCTAACCTGTTAACAACCCCAAAAATGCTGCAGGCAAAAAGCAGGGTCAGGGTGTCAATTTTTTTTCTTAAATTCAGACGATTTAAGCTAGAGCAATGAAATTTGGTACATATGTTGGCTTTCCAGCAACGTACCCTTGTGTGTCATAAAAAATTACATATGTAGCCCCTAGGGGGCATTAGGGGCCAAAATTTGTTTTTAAATTATCCTTCATACCTTCCATACTGATGCACCTGCGCATCTGAATCTCAGTCAGTTGGTAGTTCATACTATTACCTACAAGTCCACTATAACGAAACAAATTTCGTGGCGGTTAACAAGGCCCCTAGTTTAGGAGCTAAAAATTTTGACGATTTCAATTAAAAAATTATATTTGACTTATCTTTCAGCCAATGTCAACAAAAATGCACCACCAGGGGAGCAGTGGACCATTTCTCAATTTTAAATACCCCCAAATTTGCCCCAGCCCCTAGGGACTAAGGGGGCGAGAAAACACTCCATATGCACATTTAAAACTCATGAACTTGGTGTAACAAATATTATGAAATATAAAAATCTCAAACCCTCAAATTTTTTTGGCAATTACAAGTTCGAGTCAAAACACTTACATTTTAAGAGCCTAGGGGGCTGAGACAAAATTGGGGGTATTCCAAATTGAGAAATGGTCCACTGTGATAAGTGAAATGAAATTTTTTAAATCAAATTGACAACATTTTTAGCCCCTAACGTAGGAGCTTTGTTAACAGCCACGAAATTTTTTTGGTGTAGTAGAGTTGTAGCCCAATGAGCATTTTCAGAAACCTCTGGTGACAAAAATTTATATATTTATTATAAAGAGGGTTCCATTAATGCCATAGGGTATTTAGGTTGTTTCCTACAGGAATTGAGTTTGTATATTTGTTTTATTAAAGGTTGTAAATTGATGGTACCCTAAGGTAACATAAAACTGGCGTTTACAATATTTCCACGAACATCTTTATAAAAATTAAAGTCATCGGTAACAAATGTTATATAAATTGGTATTAACAATGTTTCCACCAACATATTTATAAAAATATAAGTCATCAGGGACAAAAGTTATATAAATTGGTTTTTGAAATCTTTCTGTTAACCCATCTCCAAACCGTAAGTAACTATCAGTTAAAGTTATATAGATTGGTTTTTAAAATGTTGCTATCAACTCACTTATAAAAACTTAATTAACCAACAACAAAGAGACACTTATAAAAACTTGGAAACTCACACACAATAATTATATAAATTGGTGCCTGTAATATTCTTATGAACTCATTCCTAAACCTTTTTTGCCCATTCTTTCTATAATGTTTTTATTAATTTCTTTGTATAGTGGTTATAATACCAATGTTTTTGCAACAAAAAAACAATTTTAATTTATAACAAAATAAACAAGATTTTTTAGGTTAATTTTGTGACATCAAAAGGCTCGTTTTTGCGACTTTAAACGGTGCGTTTTTGCGACATCAAAAGGCGCGTTTTTGCGAGATACCATACCATCATTATCTGGTTTTAATTACATCAATCTGAGAGAGATAAGAGATCCAAATCTTCTTGAGATAGTTTTCGATGACAGATATCGGGATCGACACCCGTTTCCGACCAGCGTTTCCCATGCGCGGCCACCCTGACTCAAAAAAATCACGTGGACCGACATGAACTTCTATAGGCAAATCTCGCTTAGACTACGTGATCCGTGTTTTGATTCGGGGAGCCCACGCATAAGAAACCCATAGATGGGAACCGGGTTTTAGAAAAAGAGAACAATATAGTAAGCGTGTTAAGTTCGCAGAAATGCACCGTGAAACCTCTAGTGCATACAGTGCGCACGGCTGGTCGGCAGCAATTTACTGAACACAACACCTTACGACGCGACGGAACGCAGCCTCAAGGTCCGTTTCTGCGAGTTTGACATAGTTACTATTATCCTCTTTTTCTAAATGCATTCGACCCCGCAATCTAACTATCTTCTTGAGATAGTTACCTCTGACAGTTATGCGGGGTTGAAGGGTGTACAGGCGGGTATTTTTCTCAGACGAATACATTTAGGAAAAGAGAACAATGGTAACCATGTTAAGCTCGCAGAAACGGACCTTCAGTGTTCAACACTGCGCCATCTTCAGCCTTTTGTTCCAACTAGCATCATGTTTTAAAACGTTGATAAAATAGTGTTAAAAGAGGTAAACAGTGGTATAATTGTATTGTTTTTTTTTATAGAATTGTCGTAAATTTTCGCCATTTTGGATTCCAACAATAGGTTTTTGACCAAAATAAAAACGTTATTTATGGGGTTTCAACATGTGTTTTAATCGAAATATTGCTTGTTTAGGGTTAAGAACAAAATACAAAATTTAATATTTCTCCCAGAAAGCAAAAAACATGTGAAAAAAAAAGTATTATTTAAATGAATATTTTTTCCCCGTTTTCTCAAGTATTTTTGGAGCCCATGAAAATTTTGTGAGTGTATTCGAAAACTATACAGTACACACGGGACCGCAGCTTATTATCAGAGTAGGATGACTGGGAAAACAGCTTTTATTTAACCTATAGTATATAAATATTCATATTCCTACTTCAACTTATATCCCTTGCATTTTAATTTATTTTAGAAATTGGTAAACACCATTTTATAAATTTTTTATTTTAAAAAGAAAAAGAATAATACATAACAAGCAAAGGGAAGAAAATGGAAAATTTATATTTCTTAATCGATAAAAACCTTTAATTTGTTATGTAGTGTTGTTATAACAGTTGTAAAACATTTTTATAATAATATCTGGACTTGAGGGTTCATAAGGAATTTTTATAAAATCTATATGTTTTTCTATTCATTACTATGTACCATAAATTTTTTTAAGCTGGTGTTGGTCAGTTGTTTTTCAAGTCTTTTTTACTCATTTAAGAGATATATTTGAGTTATAAAATTATCACCAACACTAAATAATATAACTTTTGTTATTATATAACTTATGCTCATTGGGAGGTAATAGTATGAACTACCAACTGACTGAGATTCAGATATGCTGGTGAATTAGTATGGAAGGTATAAGAAATGGTTTAAAAACACATTTTGTCCCCTGTTGCCCCTTAGGGGCCACAAATGTAATTTTTGATGACACACGAGGGTACGTTACCAAAAGGCGAACATATGTGACAAATTTCATTGCTCTAGCTCAAACCGTCTAAATTTAAGAAAAAAATTGACACCCTAGTACTTTTTGACCGCAGCATTTTTTAAGGCTGTTAACAGGTTAGGCTGTGTTGGTGCATGGATGCAAAATTTTCCATGTATGCCCCCTAAGTACTTTCCTTGGTATATTTTTTCCATATTTGCAATTTCTTGATTGAATCGTTCTCCATGTTCACATCACATCTCCACAGTTTTCTGGGAAGTAGTCTAAGTGAGAGTGTACAAAGTGTATTTTTAAGGACATATGACATACCATATTTTCAAATATTGTAGAAGTTTGTTAACAATCTCCGGATATTTTGTGCTCTTTTATTGCCTAAAAATTTGGTCACCACTATTCTAAACGCTTCCATGCCTCTATTTCTTTTCGGATTTGCGTCGAGAAGGTCAAAATCTATAAGACTGAGCTACTTTTATTGCCGACCTTTTTCTGTGTTGCTAGTGTTATTTCTCAGGCTTTTAAAAAAAAGGAAACCCAGTTTTTTGGCTCAGGCAAGGCAATATAAAAGGGAATGACCTAATCCAGAGGAAATTATTGATAATTCTTCAATTTTAAAACAAATCGAGTTTAAGACCTGCGAGAAAGATGATATCAAAAGAGTTTTTTTTTATCGATAAAAGAAATATTGAAAATTTTGAAAAATCCTTCAGATATGTTTGTTAAGAATTTCAAAATGAACTAAATTTTAGCTAATTCTGATGCTTAGTTTTTCCTTAGCACCCTGGCAAAGTATTGGAAAAAGACATTGCGAATTGTAGTTTTTTTCTTAAATATCTGGGGAGAAACTGGTCTTAACGAAAACAAAAATAAAATTTTTCTGTGTTGCTAGTGTTATTTCTCAGGCTTTTAGAAACAAGTAAACCCAGTTTTTTTGGCTCAGGCAGGGCAATATAAAAAGGAATAACCTAATCCAGAGGAAATTATTGATAATTCTTCAATTTTAAAAGAAATCGGGTTTAAAACCTGCGAGAAAGATGTTATGAAAAGAGTTTTTTTTATCGAAAAAAAAATATTGAAAATTTTGAAAAATCCTTCAGATATGTTTGTTAAGAATTTCAAAATGAACAAAATTTTAGCTAATTCTGATGCTTAGTTTTCCCTGAGCACCCTGGCAAAGAATTGGAAAAAGACGTTGCGAATTTTAGTTTTTTTCTTAAATATCTGAGGAGAAACTGGTCTTAACGAAAACAAAAATCAAATTTTAGTTTTGGTAAAAAAAAAACTATTTTTGCATTAGTCGATGCAACTTTTTAAAATTTTAACACTTTCTGTGAATCCCTACAAACACAAATCATCAGCAGAAAATCAGGCCAACGTCGGCGATGCGTTTGCCCGATTTTACGCCGATGATATGTGAATTTTATAAAAATTTCGAAATTTTATGATATTTTGGACATATTTTATGACAATATTGAAATTTTATGAATTTATAAGATTCGATGACAAAAACAAATATTGTCATAAAATATATCCAAAATGTCATAAAATTTCGAAATTGTTATAAAATTCATAAACACCTGAATATTTTAAGTCTAAATTAGTGTAAAATTTTCTCATGGGATAGTTAGGCAACTCCTTATACAAACCGCCAAACCGCACGTCAAATTTTCAATCACACCTGGTAAATTAGCGCAGGAATATACAGACCGCTTCAAGCTACTGCGAACATAGGGCGAAAGAAGTCTAATTTGCCAGTGTACGTACATGCAGAGACACCGCACGCCTATCAGTGAAGCAACCAACACTCAGGCTTCCGATCGCCATTCGCTGCCGTTCGCCGCCGTTCGCCTTGTATTTAGTACGCCTCTAACCACGGTGCTGTGTGGAGCGTAGTCAATGAAACCGGAATTTGGTCAATAAATACGCAAATTTTTATAACGTAATTTTCTTATTTTTTGTCACTGATAAATAAGAGCGTTTTATTGTCAACTGCTCAGAGAAAAAGATTCTCGCAGTAAAAAAAAAATTAAAGCAAATGTTCGAAAAGTCCTCCTTGCTCGGCTAGACAATATCCGAGCCTACTATAAAAACCCCTTCCAACGTTTCCAAGCATGGTAGGGGTGATAATTTGAAAAGCTTCTTCAAAAACAGATAGAAGTCATTAGGAGCAAGATCGGGAGATCGAGCTGGCCATAAAATAGTTCCCCGTGTACTTATAACCCGATTAGGAAATACATTATCAAGATATTCCCTAACAAGGCCAACATTGTGAGCGGAACAACCATCTTGTTGAAACCATGTTTCACCAAATCTTACACCTAACAACTGCCTAGCAGTTGGAATAATGTGCTGCTGCAGTAGATCCAAGTATCTAGGACCATTCATTGCAATTGCCGTTAATAAAAAATGGCCCAATTACGTGTTCCCCTACAATACCCCCCCCCCAAACATTTAGTTTTTGGGGATACTGTGTTCTTACGTCAAAATACAAATGCAAATTTTCCCTCGACCAATATCGAACGTGTGTTGGGTTATGACGATTTGACCATTTGACCATCTGCACTTTTTCGGCAACTTCTTAGACATCCATTTTTAGTTTTAAAAATGTATTATTTCAATTAAGAACAGAAACCCATCTGTTTCTCGAGCAAGGCAGAAATAAAACAAAATAATAAAAACAAAATGAATTTCCAAAAGATAACACTGCAGCGTGCTTCGAATCCACCTCGGTCGTACGACACGGAGAGTAAATTGGACTTGATTCCCCCTATGTTCGCAGTAGCTTGAAGCGGTCTGTATAGGCAACTCATGATTCAAAGGACACAACATTTTTGGTTCCCTCTTTTACTGCACCAATTAGTTGCGTGCGTACTTGTATTATATTGTGAGAAAATAACCAATATTATATCCTTGCAAAAGATTTCGTTTTGTTTAATAAACCAAATTTAATGCGTCTTGGAAACTGCAGTATTCTTGGCTACTTCAGGAAATAAACTACTTAATAATTTAATGAGCGTCCCAACACGAATGAAGCTTAGACGTAAACCACAAGATGGCGTGACAAGCGATGAAACTTTATTTTATAAGAGCACTAATTGACGCAAAAATGTGAATTATTTTTCTATATTTTTAAGACAATAAATATTTATTAAACTTAAAAAAATCCAATATATTTTTAGGACTTAACCAAAAATAAGTCCCGTTAAATTGACATATTACGCATTTTTAAGAAAAAAAACCTTTTCAAAAAGATATATGAAAAGTCCCTTAGTAACCTTATTTTTTTTTGACGTTTTGGATAGAACGTCATTAAAACTTCAGGTTATGAAGGTTGTTGACTTAAGAGTGATATTTATGATGACATTTTCATTGGCCATAGGTAAAGTATAGAAGACTAACTCGCATGTTATGGTCATTACACGCTCAGATAAATTAATACACTCGCCTGCGGCTCGCGTCTTTCGCGTTTGATATTTTTAATAATTTCTGATATTTATGATGACATTTTCATTGGCCATAGGTGAAGTATAGTACACTAACTCGCATGTTATGGTCGCCTGCGGCTCGCGTCTCAAACTTCATCTTCGCGTTTAATGACCATCATAACATGCTTGTTATATAAACTACTATTTTTTGCTTACTGCACCTTGTAAAAAAATATTCAGAATTGGTGGATGTGGAATTGGGCAAGTTAAATCCCACATATATCCACGCAGCTTCCGAAAAACATATAAAACTAAACAAACCCTTTACCGTTTAAATTTTCATAATAGATTTCTATTTGTATTAGTAAACGTTTTAATTTTAATGATAAATGAACAATTAAAAAAATAAGGTGGATTTATTATTTCTCACAATTATAGCTACCCACCTTCTTAGAATTCAATTTTTAAAATATATTTATCATTTTAATATTTACATCCACCTCGTGCATGCTTGGTAATAGTTATTTACCGGAAAATGATACTTTTCCGCTCGCACCGGCGTTTGCCTGAACGACGTGCCAGCGGAGTTTGGGCAAGCTGTAAATTTGGAAAAGACGCTTTCCGCACGCGTTAGGTACAACATTTTTCCTACGATCGTGACGAAAATGCGTGTGTGAAAAGGCTTTTTTGCACGGCGCGGCGTGCGGTAATTCATTTTTTCATGCATGCTGTGCAGAAAAGTGACACTGACACATAAAATTGTTATAAAATTTTTACAAAATTGTCATAAAATCATTAAAAAAATAGTTTTTTCCCAGTGGCCACCCTGTATGTGTTGGTAGGGAAGGCATTGGAAAAATAAGGTATCACTCGACCCACTCTCCCTCTTTAAAATATAGAGGTAAGGTTTACCCCTCAAACGGGGTGGGTGATACAAAAATGTCAAGACAGCCAAAACGACGTGGTCGAGGATTTTTCGAAAATTAGACATTAAATATGTGAAAAAACACCTGTTTCGTTTTCGTTGAAAACAAACGGCGCGTACAAAATTGAACTTTATATGATGATATTTATCCAAAATGTGGAATACTGCCTTGAGAACTATTTAACGCCTTAAGAAAACGCAGGTGTAAATATCTTGGAGCCAGCTGACGAGGTAGCCATTATGTTTGCTAATAGATGAAAAAAAATCTCCCTAAGTAAAGTTTTAAAAATTATTACAATATTATATGTGTCACCCAATTTAAGGTTAGGTATAAGCACTTAAAATTCTTTTACGCTACCAGTTACCATCAGATAGTATGGAATTAGGTTCGGGCTTGCACTGAAGGTGCAATATTTCTTAAATAACCTATTTATACGACTGTCTTGAAAAAGCGGGTTTTTCGCACGCCGTGTGCAAAACGTTTTGCACACGGGTCTCCCGTCATTGTGATTTTTGTTGTCACCCAACAATATAAGTTGGCTGAGTTCCTTAGCAACCGTCACGGCTCCTTTGTTTTGTTGTTAAATACTTCAAATAGAATATTATACATTTTATTAATAAAAACGAGTTAAATTGAAATTTGATTTTTTTGGTCTCTGTTTATTTGCAGTCGTATAAAAAACTCGTTTGAAAACCTCTTTGCACACTCCCTCGACTTGTGACCAAACGGTCTGGATCGTGTGCAAAGAGTCGTTTTTAAACCTTGTTGTTTAAATAACTATTACCGAATTAGGTCTAAAGATTGCCAAGATTTTGCCTTAATAGAATCCATACTTATATATGGTATAGCGTTCGGGGGTAACACCAGTAAATTTCTTTTTAATTCCGTTTTTACCTTGCAAAAGCGGGCTGTGAGATACCTTTGCGGTGGAAACCTCACAGAACATTTTAAACCTCAGAAACACAAAATTTTCACAGTTATAGGTCTTTTTGTTTTGGAAACTGTGTGCTTGATATTCAAAAAATATAAACATATAGCTGGCAATCATTCATACAACACACGAAATCGAAATAATATTCCACTCCCCATTCCATGTTCGTCACTCAAAAAATACAATATATGATAATATTAAAGTGTACAATAAATTTGCTATCCATGTCAGAAAATCAGTGCAAAGCATTCCTTACTGGTCGTTACTATATGATTGATTAATTTTTTGGTGATAGATTTTAGTAATGTTTGTCTTATGTGAAGTTTTACTACGAAGTTACATAAGAGCTAACCCCCAAAATAAAATACCTTTTTTTTGTGGGCCATGACTGTTTTTATTAATTTTTGCTTTAATCTAGTTTTGAAACATGTCTTTATCTAATTATTGTTATTTTATTGTTTTTTATTAGTGTTGTTTAACTTTTATCCTTGTATTTTGTTTTATTTATTTACTATTAATTTTGGGCTTTGTCTAAAAATCCTTGTATTTTTTTGATAATAAAGCATATTTGGACTGAACTTTGAACTTTCTCTGCTGTTGCAGAGCTTTTCCAAATTAAAACGTATATGACTTACCTACCTACAAACTATACCATCGCAGATTTGTTGGCGTGGTCTTGCGCCGTCAGCAATAGAGTTTTTGTTAAAATTGTTTTTAAAAAGTGCTAAAGTCTGAAAGTTTGAAAAAAGTTTTTTGTTTATTTAATATTTTAATATAGCGAGGTAGTCAAGTACCTACTTAAATCTGAGTTATAGTTTGGTACTACTTAAATAAGTAAAAAAAATGTTCTAAAACAAACAGCTATCGCCGGGTCTATAATGTTTTAGGCGCCACAAGAGCTGCTTCCTCTGAACTGGAAAGACCGGAAAAAAGACCCAGGATTGAAAACGGGTCCAGTAGCAACGGAACTAGCCTCCATACTAGTAGCAATAATTCCATGAATGTATCAGTGTCTGGAACTGGACAAATAATCCACCCAATTATTAGCTTAAGCCCTTACCACAACAGGTATAAATTTTTGTCACTTTTTTTTAGTCTATAGATTTTAAAAAATCTAAAAATTAGACCGGAATTAATGTAATGTGTATATTGCATTTTATGGACAAAAGACTATTTCCACCAACACTAGACATTTCTTCTGTTATAGTTATTTAGTTATATTGCTAGAAATTTGTCCGGTTTACATTCGTTTAAAATTTTATTATCAGCTTATTTCAAAAACACTTTTGGTAAATTTAATTGACAGGGTGGCAACAAACCGGAAAAATGTCGGGAATTGTGTGGAGTCGAGAATTTCAAAAAAAAATCGAGTGAATGCCGTACAAAAGGACAAAAGCCAGAAAATAATGATATCATTAAAGAAAGAAGATCAGTTAATTCAAATACTTTTTACCCTAAGGTTTTACAACTTTTCCATCAATAAAGAAAGAAGATCAGTTAATTCAAAAACTTTTTACCCTAAGGTTTTACAACTTTTCCAACATTATATTTTTCTCTCTCTACACATGTTTAGCCAAATAAGTTAGCATCCTGAGAAGAAGATTAATTAAATTAAAGTATTTACATGCGTTTCGCTACTACTAAGTGAGCATCTTATTTATATTAAATTAAAGTCGGGGTTTCTAAACCTTTTGTTGTATCAAGCTTACAATACTTTGAAACCCATTCTTCATTACTGTCAATTTTCTTTATCTTGAGAGCATCTTCAGAGGAAAATTAAAACTTTTATCGACTTTAATTTAATTAATCTTCTTCTCAGGATGCTAACTTATTTGTCTAAACATGTGTAGAGAGAGAAAAATATAAAGTTGGTAAAGTGGTAAAACCTTAGGGTAAAAAGTTTTGAATTAACTGATCTTCTCTTCAATGGTATTTAGAACTAGTTTTTTTTTTAAATAAAAAGTATTACATTTATCGAAAAGAGTAATGGGTTATCAGTATTAATGTCATTTTAGACAAGTAAACTATCAAATAACTCACGTTCATATTTAAAGTAGTATTCTATTTATTTATTACTATTAGAAGCAGAATTCACATTGATATTGAAATTAAAGGAAAACGCTAACGATTTATTCGAATTTGAAGTCATTGTAAAATTCGTTGGTCATTAGAACCAGACACTCCCACATCGGTACAGCTGCTGATAGTGCTGGAAGTCGCCGACGAATTAGAACCTTGTATTTTTCTGCAATTTGTATTTTTTTATGCACCGATTCTTCTAGAAGGATACCTTCTGCTACGATCGAGGACTTCCATTCTCCGTGACGCTTCAAAGTAATCATGTTAGCCCCTGCATTGACCAAAAGAGTCGCCGAAGACCTTCTCAGGCAGTGACCGGTGTAGAGCGCTGGTTCCTCCAATTTCAAAAACATTCCAATTCTTGAAGATATCTTCGACAACGTATTTATTCCCACACACTGGCTGGTACACCTCCCATTTTTGTAAAAAACAAAAGGAGGCTAGAACTAGTATTCTTTGTCCTCAAAGACATGTATTTTTTACACAAATTGATCGAGTTTATTGGAAATCCTTCTTCAAGTATGGCGAAACTTCTCGATTTCTTGGTTTTAGTGTCCGACAAAACTACGTGAAAATATTTCCCTTTGTCTTGAATATGAATATCCATTATCAAAACCACTTTCATCAACAGGTACTTGTCGTCGGAAGCTTCGTTCAAAAACTTCTCTATTTCAGGTCGTCTAATGTCTTGGACTTCTTTGGTTTGTATCCCTGTGATTTGCTTTTCAAAAAGCTCGTTCGTTTGCCATATTTTGAAATGTCGATTTTTTTTATAAAGGTGAATAGAGTATTTGGTCCATAGCGACGATGGGGCAATTTTTTTTTGCAAATGTAAAAAATAAGCCAATAGAACATTTTCATCGATACCTTTTATCTTCCGTGAATTGATTCTAGACTCAAGCATTTTGAACTCCTTGTCGTAAGCATCTCGGGCTTCTGGCAAAATCTGCATCGCTGCTTCTTCCGCTTCCATAAGGATATCCGTAGGAACGTAATTTTCATCGGTTTCCTCCATATTCTATACGTTTTTTTCTTCAAAAAAGCTTCCCTTTTCTGCAGGGAAAACTGAAAAGTGTCAAAATTTATTTAAACATTTGCTAACAATGTATCATGCCGGTGGCAACCAAAGAAACAAACAACCTACTTTGATCAAAATGTAAAAAAGTCATTCTGACATTTATAGGGTACTGAGACGCAAATAGCTTCTTCTTCTTCCACTTGTTGGATAAAACGTTGTATGCCACTCGTGTGTTATGTTTCCCAAGTCACTTGAGAATTCATACCACTCGGCCTGACGGCCTTGTGGTATAAATCTTTCTCGCGTGACTTATTTTCAACATAACAGTACCATAAATAACTATTAATATTTTAGTTTAGTTTTTTCATTCTTACGTATTTGTGCACATATTATTTCTAGGCCTTTTGTTTGGCATGTCATATAAAGACAATATTTATTTAAATATAAACAAACACAAGCTATTTATATAATCTGGAAGTTTTGGAAATCTCGAGAATTTGTGGCCTTAAATCCTGTTGCCACCCTGATAAGACATTTTTTTTCTATTTTTCACTATGAGAGTTAAAGGGTGTTTTTTTTTTAATTTAGGTGGGTCATTATGGCAAGAGTCTCCAACAAATCTCAAATAAGAACTTGGTCCAATTCTAAAAGTGAAGGAAAGCTTTTTTCGGCTGATTTGGTGGATGAAAGTGGCGAAATAAGAATAACTTTCTTTAAGGATCATGTCGATAAATATTATGATATGTTGCAGGTAAATATTACTCCAGATCTATCCTTATCGTTAATTGATAATTTCTATCCTCACGGTGCGCGGTGTGACTGAACCATCCAAGCAGCATTTGGACTTTATCTTACGTTGCGCATACGTTGCCCTTGAGAAACACGACGTCGGCTAACAACGTCGTTTCGACTGCCTGAAGACCCTCATTCGCACCTAAATGGGTAATACAGAGTCGGGTCGCCTCGACGTCATTGATCCTGACTAGCTTTACCAATTTCCAACGTTATTTTACGTTTAATTTCCCTCATTTAAAATTAGTTACTAAACAAGAACGATACGTTTGGTTGGTTTGGTTTTGTTTCGACTACCTAAAATATATAAAAGTTTTTGTAAAATAAATTCTTGTAGATTAGGCGGATCCTGATGTCTCTAGGTATACAAGAATAATATGTAATTATTTTAAAAAACAACAAAATGAATCTCGTGTCCGCAAATAAAAATGAAAGTAAAACTCGTGGCATATCGGAAAAAGCGTTTTTGTTTCTCACTTCATTACGACCAGGCCTCCAATGTCTAATGGAGAATCTAGACACGTACAGACCTGTTTCATCCTTATTAGGAATCATCAGGGAGTCATAGGATTATACCTGGCAGTTGAAGCTACACAGTGACCATGCACACCTCTAGAATTTAAAACAAAAAGTTTGTAATCCTTGGGGACGTAGTAACTGTGTGCGCCACCTGTCGAATAAACCGAGAAACAAAAACATCAAAATTGAAAAGTGCAAGACACCGTAAATACAGAATCCTGTACCGTTCAGCAGGTTATAAAGTAGAAACCTGTAAAAGTATAAGGTCACTGTAACATGACTCTTAAAAAGAGGTAACGTTCGCAGCAGCACTGCCCCCAATTGGAGCTTCATACTACGTGGCCCTAATTTTAAGGCATCAGCAAGCAATCGCTCCGGAGGAGGCTTGTTGCGCAGAACGCTTTGTCCGATATGCCACGAGTTTTACTTTCATTTATAATTATTTTATTTGCTTTTAAAGCACCTTAGCATAAAAATTTGTAAACGAAAGGCTGTTTATTGATAAATGTGATTAAGATACTTCGAAAAAAACCTGGTGCCCTGAAAATTTGAAGGATCTAAGGAAATAAAATATTTAAAAAAATGGTTAGATATATATTTTTTAAATAATGTTGATAGTTTTGTTGTAAAAATGATCTAACATGCCCCCAAAACCTTATTTTATTAATTATACTACATCCCACTCTCTAATTTTAGATTAAATCTAAAAAGCAAAAAATTAATTTACAATGGCCGACAGACGCCAACCTGTTCAAAATGGCGAATCTTTGTGTCCTACTTAATCTTAACTAACATTATACCAAGTCGGACCGGGTCTCCAAGTTAAGTCGTCAAGCATTATTTAAGTTACGACACCCATCGGTTCGCAAACGTATTACGATGTATTAAAACCGTACGTCCGCCATGCATGATGTACCAATTTAATGTTGCCATCGGCCTGCATACGTATTAGAATCGCACGTCTTCCTCGGAGTATGTAATATTAACCTAATCTACGTATTAGAATCTGTAGGCGTTTTTAGTAGATCAATCAGTTTAGTTTTCTTTATTCTTGTTTGTGGTCGTGCCTCGTTATCTCGACATGAGTGATTACTTCAAAATGATTTATGTAAAAAAAAATTAATAGAGATGAGGCCCATTCACCACATGTGGGAGGAAAATGGGATATGCTGGTTCCCTACAACAAAGAAAGATATCCAATCGGATGTTTGAATGGTCGTTTTGGCATTTTCAAGAGCACCAGCAATAAGCAGATCCTGGATCCAAAAACTCCAAGAAAAAAAATGAAAACTGCAGAGTTAAAATTCGTTAAAATTTTCAAAAAAGTTAAGGTAGAACCAGAGAAATAAAAATAGTTGTTTAAGTTAGATCCAACGCCCGAAAATGGACGTGTTCGTTTGGAACGTCGGTTGACGTAGGCCAGTTCCAACGAGCTACAGGTTTTAAATTTCAACGGCAGGCAGACGTCGCTATCCGGCACGTTTAAATTTCCTACGTACTGAAGACGTCGGCTTTGCGGTAAAATCGTACGTCGCTTTGGCCGACGTTGGCATATCGTTTGATTTTGTAACGGATAACTAAGAACGTCACTTTTACCTCAAAAACAACGTTGGAAACAAACTTCCTTGATCACAAACTTAATTCTACCCGAAATTGACGTCATATTAAGACGCATTTGGTTGGAAGTCAGATTTTTACTGCTTGGGCACCCTTCAAAAAAGTGGGCATCGTTTGAAACATCGCATAAACAAGTCAAACATTTTATGTATTTTGGCTTTATGTCGAACGCGTTGGGTATACCGATAACGATGCGTTGAAATATTTACTTTAAGTGTCTACTGTCTTTTAAACTTATTAAATGACTTGATTCTAGATTGACAAAGTCTATTATATTTCGAAATGTCAAATAAAGCCGGCTAACAAACAGTTTACCAGTATAAAACACGACTACGAAATGACATGTCACAACGAAACGATCATAGAAGAATGCAAAGAGGACGTAGGTGCGATTCCACAGACAAAATACGATTTTACGCCCATTGATAAGATACAGCAGATTGAAGTGAATACATTCGTAGGTAAGCCAAACTACCAAATTCATATTGACATTTTAGAGATAGTGCAACATAAATTTCTCGGGTACTGATATTGATATTAAAAATCATTATTCTCTGGTGCCGTCTTTATAAAGAATCCCGCACGGATAACATGGGAAAGTGGACTTGCGTAAAAGTTGACCATTTCAGATATTTTTAAGCTATCAGTCCTTGGATTCAAATAGTGAAATTATAAGGAGATTGTATGTCTGTGATAGAAGATATGTCAATTTTCATAATTTTGGTCTCGATCGAAAGAATATTGAATGCTCTAAAGGCACCTGTCAGTTTTTTGAAATTCGACCAGAGGTGTGCCTAGGGGGGTGCTTTTAAAATGTAAACACTTATGTAAATTATAAGAATATGGATTTTGAAAGCATAGGTGCGTTATGCGACCGACTTTTTTTAGAAGGGGGAAGGGAGGGGATGGCCGAAAGAATCAAATTATTATTAGAAGATAGTATGTCTGCGATAGAAGATATGAGCCGTCAAAGAAGTATGTCTGAAAATGCATATAGTAATACCATTTCTCCTTATAACTAGAAATGCTTTTAACCAATTCTCGTAATTTTTGTTTCAATTCTAGATAGAGGCATCTGTAATTTTTTGAAGTTTGATCAGAGGCGTACCTAGAAGGGTGCTTTTAAAATGTAAGCACTTATTTTTATATTATAAAAATGGTTTTTGAAAGTATATGTGCGTTATTTGTCCAACAATTTTACTATGGGGTTGGGGGGAGGGGGGAGGATCTAATAATTTAATCAAGTAGTAGCCATGTAGTTCAAAGGAAAATATAATGTAGGTATAAGTTTGGTATCATTTTATAAAATAAAATATTGCTTTTTAATGTATTCTTCTCATACTTTTCTCATTTAGATACACACCAGACGTGTCTGCATAGGGAGGAGGTGGGATCTAATAATTTAATCAAGTAGTAGCCATGTAGTTCAAAGGAAAATATAATGTAGGTATAAGTTTGGTATCATTTTATAAAATAAAATATTGCTTTTTAATGTATTCTTCTCTCATTTAGATACACACCAGACGTGTCTGCATGAAAGTAATTATGAGGGAATAGTAATAAAGTATATTTCAATAAGTCGGGGATATAAGCAGTGGCGTAGGTATCTTCTAAATTATTGGTGAAGTACTGAAGTACCTGTATACAAATATATATTTTTTATGATTTGTTTTTTAATGACATGAGCTGATCATTGGATTCTTGGCATAGAGAAAGTAGCTACGCGAGAGTGACCGCTACTGTGTTATACTTGGGGAACATTGTTTGACGGCAACACGAGCGCAGCCGGTGACTACCGGAAGGAACTACTTGTACAGCCAGACGCATACGAAAATACATATATTGTATTGGTTAATTTTTTACAGACACTTACTTATTCAATAATAAAAAGAAATGAAAAAAACTTAACAGGCGCCGTTTTTCCATACTTTTTAGTGTTAAAAAAGCAATGCATTCACGAAAAGTTTTAGCTCTATAAAAACCTTAACCAACTTTGTGCTGTTCCATGCAGCTAAAACACTTTCTTTAGCTTACAAAAAGTTTTTTAATAGAAGGAGGGGGTTATAACTATGTTGAGGAATATTATCCAATAGTAACAATATTTTCTTCAGGGATTTGGTTCGCAAAAATCTAAACCCCAATTTTCGGCACTCTTCAAATAGTCCCGTGCTCTCTAGCTTTAATGGTAGAGATCCTGCCTGATTTGAATGGCATTTTAGACTTTACAAGTTGTTAATCCACTATATAGCTAATCCCATAAACTAGCGCGTGGCAAAAACCGGCAGGTACAAAATTAAAATTATTTGAAATATATTTCGACATTGAAAAATGTTCTGTCTTTCTTTTATGATCATATAGAAAGAGATGGACGAGGCAAGATAGGTGTTATTTAATACAAGCATTACTTTCAGTCTCCGCCGCAATGCGCCATGCGCTACAGGAACGTAGTTCCTGCGCTGCCCTATCTTTCTGTTAGTCTCCGTAAATTATTATGTTGTCTCTGATTCTTGGAGAAAAATTGACGTTATAAACGTCGTGTTTCGTTACCTATGTGCAGCTCCTTGTGTGTCGAAATTTCAATCTTACGATCGTCATTCAAATGCCTCAAAAGATTCATGCGAAAATTATCATTGCAAATATAACAACGCAAACGAAAAGCCGTTACTTATATAAATAGCTTTTTAACAATTCGAGTAAAAATGTAGGTAATCTCTTAGAACGTGAGTGACATTTATGTTGATGTCATGACAATTGTTTTTTATATCATGGCCTGCTTGATGTTTTTTTATAATATTCCAAAGAAGAACCTACTACTACTAAGGTCACTTATCATGGACGATGCGCTCCACATTGGTAACGAAACACGACGTTTATAACGTCAATTTTTCTCCAAGAATCCATCATCATTATCCTCATGTCATTAAGAAATCAAATCATAAAAAAAAATATTTGTATACAGGTAATTTAGAAGATACCGACGCCGCTGCCCATATCCCTGACTTATTGAAATATACTTTCTCACTATTCCCTCATAATTACTTTCATGAAGACACGTCTGGTGTGTACCTAAATGAGAAAAGTATGATAAGAATGAAGATAATACATTAAAAAGCAATATTTTATTTTATAAAATGATACCAAACTTATCTACATTATATTCTCCTTTGAACTATATGGTTCCTACTTGATTGAATTAATAGGTCCTCCCCCCCCCCTTCCTCCTCATAGTAAAATCGTTGGTCAAATAACGCACATATACTTTCAAAAACAATTTTTACATTATTAAAATAAGTGCTTACATTTTAAAAGCACCCTTCTAGGTATGCGTCTGGTCAAACTTAAAAAAATGACAAAGCATTTACAAGGACAAATGGAATTACATGCATTTTCAGACATATTTCTTTGACGGCCCATATCTTCTATCGCAGACATACTATCTCCTAAAAATAATTTGATTCTTACGCCCTTCCTTTCTTTCCCTCCTCTAAAAAAAGTCAGTCGAATAACGCACCTATGCTTCCAAAATCCATATTCTTATGATTTTTATAAGTGTTAACATTTTAAAAGCACCCCCTTAAGTACGCCTCTGGTAAAACTTCAAAAAACTGACAGGTTCCTTTAGAGCCGATTGAGACCAAAATTATGAAAATTGGTTAAAAACTTTTGTAGTTATAAGGAAAAATAGAATTAGGTGCATTTTCAGACATACGTCTTTGACGGCTCATATCTTCTATCACAGACATATGTTCTCCTAATAATTTCACTATTTTAATTCAAGGACCGATAGCTTCAAAATATCTGAATATGGTCAACTTTTACGGAAGTCCACTTTCCCATGTTATCCGTGCGGGATTCTTTAACACAACACAATTTTATTGAATGCCCAACTCTTTTAAATTAAGGTTAAATTAATGTTTCTTGTCGAGATTTGCCACACCAGTATAAACATGTTATTATCTTTATTAGATGTGATAGCCGTTGTAAAATCTGTCGGCGACTTACAGACATTCACTGCAAAAAGTACCGGAAGAGAACTCAGGAAAAAGGAAATTGTCTTGGTGGATAAGTCCAACACTGCAGTAAGTTTGATTTTTATTTAAGATTTTTTTTAATAAATAAGAACTTCGATAATACAAGAGAAAAAAAGTCGGCAAGGGACAACGCAGTTTTGAAATGGAAACTGTGCTTCACATCGATTTTAATGTTTTTCTAGCAAAGTTGTAGATATGGCTCTAGGGAACATTTTTTCTCATTGGTCCGAAAGCCGATACCCGACAGTTTGGTATTGCTCACTTCGGAACCAGCTTATTCTGCTCAATTTTGAGAAGCAAACTGTCAATTGTTTGGGCACATGTCAAATAGTTTCAAAACTACAAATCAAATTTTTTAATTTTTTATTGAAAGTATCAATATTTATTGTGTACTTCTTTGACGACTTTCGATCAAACCCTGTCAAAAAAATTGACAGTTGTATGAATTTAAAGCCACAAAATTAAAAAATGTTGACATATGTCAATAACTTTTGTGGTGACGATTGTCGTTGTAATTTGCTATTTTAAAAATAACCAATTTGTTTTGCACAGAAAACACCCAAAACCAAAAAATTGACAAATATCAATTATTGTAAATGTTATATTAATTGTTACTTTTAGTCTCATATGTCTATTTACATTAACTCAAAGAGGCTAAAGTAAAAATTGTCAGATTTGAATATAAAGTCATCAAAGAATTACACAATAATTATTCTTGTGTCAAAATTTATACCTCGCGCCCTGAAATTGACAAGAATGAGCCGGGGTCCTAGTTTACCATGTTCAAATTCGACTGGTTTTGATCAATTTGACACGAGTGGGTGGAGAGGACTCGATCTGTTTCGCACGCAAAACCAGTTATTCTTTCACAAACTACCCAAGCATCAGCATATCGGCTAGTCTTTTTGTCTCTCCTTCTGCACGCTATAGGAAGAGACGTAAGTATTTGTATGCGAATATTTTTATATGGTTCTGAAAATCAGACTCTTGGTTCTTAATTGGGCCATACCGTAATTTGACAGCCATCATTGGCTCTCCTGTCAGGTATCGGCTATCGGACCAATGAGAAATAACGTTTTTCCTACGAGCGTGCGGAAAAACGCTTTTCTCGCACTCATTTCCGTGCGGAAAGTGCCACTTTTCCGTACACCGTGCGTGAAAAAAAATGTCGTATTTGTACAGGGTAAGGCAAAAAATACGCTTAAAATCGCTCAAAATCCCTTATTTTAGAAGCACATTTGACGCTTGTAGGAGCAGTGAAAAAAAATGGGTTTCGATACCCTGAAAAGGATGCACACAAAATGAGCGATAAACTTTTAAATGTGTACAGAGTACGTAAATCCATACGAAATACGCTTTTTTAACGTTTTCAAATTGTCCTAACAAAGAAACTACCAATCAGGCAATACTTATTTTATTCAATATTTTCTCCAATGTTAGTCTACAGACCACAACAAACACATTTTACCTTAATTCCGGATATGGTGAGTAAAGAAATATTTTTGAAATTGCTCCAAATCTGGAGTTTTAAACTTGATTTAACGTTTAAATAAGCGGATAACTAAGGAACAGTTCATTTTTATTGCTTATATAATTCTAGAAACACAGCAAATACTCTTCATAAAACTATGTTATATTCTATTATAAAACTCGACCATTAAAAGAGTAGTAAAACGAAAAATAATTTTTATTTCCCAAACAGGATTTTGAAAAAATTATGATTTTTTTAACTACAAACTTTTGACTTTATAAAGAGTACGCCAAAAGGAGGTTAAGCAACTCGCGAAATACACCATTATAACTTGATTAACTATTTTTTACAAAAAAAAAAACACTAGATAAGCAACGGAATTATTTGTTTAAATATGATTTTATAGACCAGGACCAACATTTTAACATTAATGATTACACCTCTTTCGAATGCATACAGAGTGGGCATAGAAAGGCACTTAAAATTACCCAAAACCAATTTACAAACTACAAAAATAATTTTTTTCAAAATCTCGACGGATCTATTTTTGGTTAATTGTCTTTGTTTAGAACTAAGCGATTTAGAGGAATTTCAAAGGTATTTCCTGGCTCACCCTGTATGTGATACCCGAAATTAAGGTAAAATATGTTAGGTGTGGTCTATAGACTAACATTACAAAATATAATGAATAAAATAAGTGTTGCATGATTGGTAGTTTCTTTGTAAGCATATTTCGTATGTTTTGGAGTACTCTGTACATATTTAAAAGTTTATCGCTCATGTGTGCATCATTTTTAGGGTATCAAAAACCATTTTTTTTTCGCTGCTCCTACAAGCATCAAATGTGCTTCTAAAATAAGGAATTTTGAGCAATTTCAGGCGTATTTTTTTACTTACCCTGTACACATACGGTCATTAGTACTTATATCAAAAATGTAGGACTTTATGTGTTAAATCAGATCTGCAAAAACCATTATTAATCCTATCTTTAGTTTTGTCTTAAAACGAAGGATCAGTTTAGTAAAAAACGGCCATTCTTGTAACTCTAAGTCTAATTTATAGAGAAAAATGTCCATGATGAAATTTGCTCATTGGGACCCCTTTAATAACATTAAAATATAAAAAAAAATAACCGCAACACATCCCCCATAAGAAAATGCAGGGGTTCTTTGAGGTTTTTTGACAACTCACTTCCGGTTTTACCGGAAACGGCCTCAACTTCCGATTTTCAAACACCCTGTATATTTTGACACTTTTCTAACCAATGTGTCAAATATTGACAGCTTCTAAATAAACAAAAAAAAATCCAGTCTAGGAAATTAATATTTTGGTCCCAATAAATTTAACCAACAAAACACCTTCTAAATGTTTTACGCTTAATTTGAACTGAAATTTCAAAATGAAAATTCCACACCAGTACTTTTTAACCAGTCAAAATGGTTTTTTTTCAAGGGTATCGAGGGAAAATCTTGCTTAAGACGCCCGGTCCAACCGTCCAATCCTGATGGCTGGCCAGAGTCACTGCACTGCAACCATTATTGGCTTATTGTACACCCTCTGATTCTAGTTTAACCACTCCCATTAGATTTATCCCCTGTATGAGTTTGTACAGGTCCTTAAGGTCGTATTTACAATCTGGAGAATTGTTTTTAGCAACACTGTACGGGAAATCAATTTAACTATGTCGACCTGATTTTTTTGCAAAATTTTACGTCATTGAATTTGTTTTCCATGGCAACGCAGAGACTTTATTTATGTTTATCCACAGTGGGACACCAGAGATTTTTTAGCACCGGGTCAAAAATTTAGATTACTTATTTTGACTTTTCGCGTTCTGCGCCGCGAAAGCACATAAGTATAAAATGTTTAAGGTTGCATTTACAGGTGCATTTATAATTGAATTGGAAACACTCCCGCTACCTGATACCGACAACAGGTTAACTTAAAAGCATGCAGATTTAAAAATCGGCTACTGACGCTAGACGAAATAATCGTATTCTATTTTAAACAGGAGCGTCAACGACTAGCAATAGTCTTTCCAACCTCTAAATGGAGCTTTACTGACCTGTTTTGTTAGTACTCAAGTATCCGGGTGTTTTTGAAACTGAGGTTGGGATCTAAAATCTACCCTTTGCACTCCAAGATTTCACTAGTACACTTGCAGATAACTATGCCGCAATAACTTAAATTTTTAAAAAAATGGTTGAATCAAAATAAAAACAAAATTATGTGGGGTTATGGGCGCCGAATGCTTCTGTAATCCCAGCCAGCCAGTAAAGGTCTCTTGGTTCTTTGATAGACTTGGGGTAATGCCCGCGCAGCGCTAGGCCTTTTTCGGCGGGCGACCGTACCCGCGGAGTGGTTTCATATTTGTTTTAGAACAATGTTTTTGAAAACATATTTTTGAAAGATAACATAACCTCGAATGGTTTTCTGTCAGAAAACGTAAACATACTCTTCTGTCCCACTGCGGCCCGATTTAAAGTTTGTTGACAAAACACCTGCAGTTACCATGGAATCGTATAAATTCTGCGATCTATCGGCCAACACTTGAACTGCGTGAGTCTCCCAAATTCAATGAAGTATAAGCGTTTATGATTGATTGATCGGTTTTCTTTTCCGGAGTGCACCGGCTTTTAGAAAAAAGGAAACTTAGTTTTTATTTTCGCTAAAGCAAGGAAATTTAAAAAGAAAAAATGTAATCCAGAGGAAATTGTGAGTATTTCTTTATTTTTCTTGTAAATGGGGTTTGTTCTAAACCGCAATTATTTTGAAGCTTTTTGCATAGATGACAGCACCAAAGCTTTTATTTTGAAGAAAAAATAATTGAGAATTTTGAAAAATCCGCCAGATATTTTTGTTAAGCATTTAAAAATGATCACCCCTGCAAAATTTCAGCTAATTCTGATGTTTAGTTTTCCTGTGCACTTTTTTTTACTTAAAACCTGTGGAGAAACTATAACCTTAATGGAGCAGTTCCTAGTGGTTATTCGGTCTAGTTCAACTTCCCCATAGGGTTATACCGCCCATGTTCGGACGCCAGAGGCTCGTCTGTTTTAGACAGGGAGCACCACGAGAAGGTGACGTTGGCATTTGGATATGAGAGGCTACATGAGCAAGGTCTCCAACTGGTTTGAGCACATATAAAGGCTACGTTATATTCGCATCACTATCCCTTACTCACCGACAGGTCACCATGGCAACACGTGTATTTTTTTTGGAAATTTTTGGACGTAATCACAGAATTTTCTATTTAGGTAATCGACTCGGGAGAGTTCAATTAAACCATTTTATTTGTACTTTGGTTTGGTACTCATCGCCTCAGTTTTATTTCTCTATCTTGAAAAGTGCAGAAAAAAGGGGGTAAACCACCCTCCTCCACCCGGTATATAACTGAGGCGTGCACAAAAAGATTCAAATATTATTTTTTAATTTTATACTATTTTTTGTTTAAAATTCTGAAACGAGATTAAAAAATGACGAATTTGGTTGAGCTAATATACAATTTTTTTAGATTTCTCTGACCCTATGGAACGCGGAAGCCGAAAATTTCGACGGCTCCTCAAACCCGGTACTCGTGTTGAAAGGGGCCAAAGTTGGAGAGTATGGTGGGGGCAAAAATTTATCGACCGGATCCGGAACTGTCATGAAAATAAATCCTGAAATGAGCGAGTGTTACCAAATGAAAGGATGGTAAGAACAGTACAAAACATGTTGTTTGTTTGTTTCATGACTTTTGGCCATATACAGGGTGTTTCAAATTCGATGCTCACATGGGGATCTCCTAAACGGTAGGAGATAGGAAAAGGTTTAAATTAGGGCAAAACTAAAAAAAAGTTTACAAATTCCGGATAGTTCCGGAGATAGACGGAAAAAAATCATTAATAATTTTGATTTTTCTGCGCCCTTATTCTTAAAGCTGTCAAAAAACGCTTAAAACTTTTTTAAGATCTACCTAGTGAGAGGTCCGTTTTTGAGACTTGACATTTCAGTGTGACAGGAACACTGTCAAGTTAATTTTTTCTTATGCACACATGCTTTTTTTCTCCTGCTGTTTGGTTCATTAAGGATGCCAGATAGTATTCTGTAACTTTATTTTGTCACCTGACGTTTTGGGTTTATTGACCATCATCAGCTCAAATTTAAGTTTTGTTTTTAACTTACTCAAGATATTTTGGACACCCGATTGCAGTACTTTTTTTAACATTTTAAAAATGACAGTTTTTTTGACATTTTGTTATAACAAAATAACTACCTAATAGTTTAAAAATAATTTTTTTTTTGTTTTTTAATCTTTGAATTTGGCCTGATGATGGTCAATTAACTCAAAACGTCCGGTACTTGTCAAAATGAGGTTGTAAAATATCTTTCATCCTTTATGAAGCAAACGGCAGGAGAAAAAAAAGCATGTTTCCATAAGAAAAATGAACTTGACAGTGCTCTTGTCACACTGAAATGTCAAATCTCGAAAACTGACCTCTCATTAGGTAGATCTTGCCTGTAGAAAGTTTTAAGCGTTTTTTGACAGTTTTAAAAATAGGGGCGCAGAAAAATAAAAACTAAAAATTAAGATTTCGTTTTTTTTGCCTATCTCCGGAATTACCCGAAATTTTTAAACTTTTTTGTTTTGAGCAATGCGTCAAATTGCACAACTTTGCCCTAATTTAAACTTTTTCGTATCTCCTACCGTTTAGGAGATGGTGAACATTGAATTTGGAACACCCTGTATACTGATCGAGCGATTGAAAGTCTGCTAAATATATGGTACGTTAATAACCGTTACGCTAGTTTTTCAATAAAAACATTTTTAGAAAAAATCTAATACGACTTGACCATGCCTTGTGTTTAGCCTCTCCTGCTTTTTCTAGCCGCGCACACTTTAAAGTACATTTTTTCGCTTTTATAACACTACTTTTTCTAAAAAAAAATCACATGAACGTGTAACGGGCATTTCTTTTATAGCTCCAAGTTTGAGGCAACCTCAGTAAAAACAAATTAACTTTTTATTAAATTTGAGAGTTTAAAAATATAATAGAAAAACAAAATAGTGGAGGGACTAAAGTGAGACTTTCTATCCCGACGCAATAAATTTGTAGCGAGCAAAGCGAGGAATAAAAAGTTATTTTAGTCACGTTATTTAGAAAAAAATTGAGAAACACGTTATTTTCAGTCGATTTCTGTAAATTTGAAATTTTTTCACTGAATTTAACTTTTCTTCTATCTATCTTCTAAATTATTTTTAATTCTTAAGGTTCAAAAAATAAATTTTGTTTCGACCCCACTATATTGCCAGTAGTTTTTAAATTAATTTCTAAATCTTCTTACAAGTCATTTTTTTTTAGGTTTGATTCAGAAGGAAGCAAAACGGAGTACAAAAATATTAGCGGAGTAGCCGGTGGCGGCAATTTCAACACTCCATGGCACACCTTCAAAGAGGTATGATCATTCATAAAATAAATTAACATAATTATTTAGGCAGTATTCATACGAATGGGGTTCGTGCCTTAAAAAAATGCCGATATTTGGGATCCTTAAATTACCGAAGTTTTCTCATAACATTTTCTTTCTGCTTGTTTATCGTGTAATTTCGCTCAAACTTCGGACGCTTAAAAAAACCTCCGTAAGTGCTCGTGACGTCCCTTAAGGTTGCAAACTTCACAGCATATACGAATGGTTTTTTTCGCTAGGCATACACCACTTGTTATTTTAGTTTTTGAAAAAGTGCTTTAAATTGTATTTCATACATACAAATAATCTGTGGCTTTAAAATGCAGTGTTGTGCTTCTGGCTGTTCAAATTGACGCGTCCAGAAAAAGTAATTTTCCAAATACCGACGCACTTGTATAAACACTTGTATTGTATTGGGAGCAATTGATTTTAACTTTGAGGATTACATTAATTAGATGTGCATTAATAAACCCGCCTTTCCAACTACAACCAAAAAAAAGATCTCAATTTTTTTTTGATTTTAAACACGCTCTAAGAAAACGGAATCTTTTATCTAGCACTTAACTTTTACACCTAATACACATCAAACTAGTTTTTCAATAGGTATCGAAAAGTTGTGCTGTTCTAAATGACCCTTTAGTTTTTTTAGTGATTCTGTTTTGTGTTTCATTGTAAAAAACGACATACAGCTATCCATTTCTTGGAAAATTAAACCGTGAATTAATGGATATTGTTTTCATTAATAACGAAGCACAAAAACTTACCGAAGTTATTCCTATGTTCCCGTACATTAATCAGTGGCGGTCCCAAGAAGGGCGGGGGGGGGCTAATCGCCCTTCCCCCTCTTGCTCCAAAAAAAAGTAGACAACAAAAATGCCGGTGGTAACCCTGAAGTCTTTGGAGAAAAAAACGAGAAATTGCAGAATATTCCTTTAAAAACATTCTAGAATCTCCACAGTATTTTGGGACAGACATAACAAAAACAGTATTATAGTTTCTATTTATAAACAAGTAACAGAAAATCATTGCGGACATAAAATATCAAGGTTCAATAAGGAGACTCGTAAGTATTTTTGGCCTGAACATATTCATACCGAGTTTTGTACAACGTGAAGGCAAAATTAACTAATGTCGTTTCCAAATACTATAAACTGTTTGATTAATCCAAAACACAAATTTTTGAACTTTTAATGGGAAAAGTCAGTATTTAGAAACAATATTGGTCAGAAGTAGGCAAAAGCTTAAATCAAAACATTATGATAAGGTTTTCGAGGCAATGAACAAGTGTGACGATATTTTTTCGTTGATAAAAACATAGGTACTTAAATACACTATGACGGAAATTCGTCTGTAGGGTTTAGCGTTGCTGCATATCAACAGACATATTGAAATTGACATTGAGCGAGTTATTGACCGGTTTGCCCTAAAAAACCGGAAACGAACTTTTTTTGAGATATGCATCTTATATTTGAGATATTGCAATATAAAAGGTAATGTTTCAACTTAAAAAGCTTCTTAGTCCTCAAAAAAAAGTATTTATCTATTAGGTTTTGTTTGTGGTTTGTTTTTATCTGTTTTTTATAACTGAAAAAATTATACGCAGTTACTCAAGCGCGGATTTCAGGGGGGTAGGGGGTTAATTACCTTCCCCACCCTGGATTTAAGTTTTTTACGAAAACATTTACAAAATCAAAAATAAGGCCTAAATTACCTAGCAATAACACCTTTGATATTTACGGTATTAGTTTAATTTTGTGTTAAAAATTGCATTTGTAGTGGCATTTTCTTAAAAATTTTCGCCCGCTGTGCTTTGAAACCATTGATATATTTACAATTTTAGTTTAATTTTAAATTAAAAAAATGCATTTTTCAGTGCAATTTTCTTAAAGATTTTCGCCTGCGGCGCTATGATACCGTTGATATTTACAATTTTAGTTTAATTTGACTCATAAATTGCATTTTTAATGTAATTTTCTCAAAAATTTTCGGCGCATTTAAACATTTTTTTAAATAAAAAATTTATCAAATACACATCTTAAAATCTGAGTACCCCCCCCCCCCCCCAGTAGATTTGAGGCCAAATCCGCACTTGTAGTTACTAAGTTTTGTTTGTATACAGGGTGTTTTAAATTCGATGCTCAACATAGGGATCTCCTAAACAGTAGGAGATACGAAAAGGTTTAAGTTAGGGCAAAGTTGCGCAATTTGATGCTTTGCTCAAAACTAAAAAAAAAAGTTTACAAATTCCGGATAGTTCCGGAGATAGTCGGAAAAACCGAAATCTTCATTTTTAGTTTTTATTTTTCTGTGCCCTTATTCCTAAAGCTGTCAAAAAACGCTTAAAACTTTCTACAGGCACTGTTTTAGGATCTACCAAATTTAATTTTTGCTTTTAACATAAGATATTTTGGAAATAACAAATAACTTTACCTAATATTTGAAAAATACGTTTTTTTCTTTGTTTTTTAATCTTTGAATTTGGGCTGATGATGGTCAATTAATTCCAAACGTCAGGTACTTGTCAAAATGAGATTGTAAAATATCTGTCATCTTTATGAGTCAAACGGCAGGAGAAAAAAAAGCATGTGTCGAAAAGAAAAAATGAACTTGACAGTGCTCCTGTCACACTGAAATGTCAAATCTCGAAAACGGACCTCTCATCTTAAAAAAGTGCCTGTAGAAAGTTTTAATCGTTTTTTGATAGCTTTAAGAACAAGGGCGCAGAAAAATAAAACTAAAAATAAAGATTTCTCCGGAACTACGTGGAATTTGTAAACTTTTTTTTTTGGTTTTGAGCAAAGCGTCAAATTGCTCAACTTTGCCCTAATTTAAACCTTTTCGTATCTCCTACCGTTTCGGAGATCCCCTTGGTTAGCATCGAATTTGGAACATCCTGTATATTGATATCTGCCTCATAAAAGCTATGCTTTTATTCTAGTTTTTTTTTTCGTATCGAAACTGCCCCCCCCCCCTTCTTTTCAAATGGCTGGGACCGCCATTGCATTAATAAAGGTAATTATTTGAACTTTTTATTTAGTTATGAGAAAATTTGGGGTTTTTATCACTTTATTTGTTTGTTTATTTGAAGAGGCTTTTTAAAACGGCGTACTCTTTTTTTTATATATTTTTGTATTATTTGCAGTCAACTTAATACACTCTAAAACATAAGTTGTGAAACACCCTGTTATATATGTTTATTATTAATGTTTGTACATGTTTCGTCAAATTTTAATTGTCCCTTTTTACTTCTTTTAACGTTAATTTTACTGGCAACGTGAAAAAAATAAACCTGTATATATTAAGTTAATTACATATACAAAATTAGCGGAGGTACCAAATTGATAAAATTATAAAATAACCTATTAAGTGTAGTAATTAGGAAAAGTTTATGAACTCTAAATTTTTAATAAGTTATTTTTGACAAGCCACAATTGTATAGAACAAATAGTAAATACTACTACTACTGGCCCCAATCCGAGCGTGTTCATCTGCCTTTTCGTTGTCCTACACCTCCGTGTGATCCGGTAGCCACATCACTGTATCCTCCTTGTCTTGACTTAAAGCTTCCAATTCCACGTTAACTTAGGGCCAATTTATTAATTACTGGTGACTTCCAAGTTAACATAATCCTCGGGTTAAACGGGTCCCAAATTACTGTGTTTTGGACTATTTTGTAACAGTTTTTCTGGCGCAACTTTCCCACAGACAAGCAGCTCTTTGAGGCAATTGAATCCTATAAGTGCTCATCGAGAACCCATAGGAGCTGTTAGGACAAACTGGGACACCCTTGGGCGACTAAACTATACATTTTGGACATAAGGAAATGGAAACTAGACCAAAGAGCGCGCGAAGTATTTGGATGGACACTGAATTCTCACAAACTGGATGGAAAATAAATTCCTTCAGTATTGAAGAGGATTGCAAGAACTGGCACATTCCAAAGAGTCATTACAGAACCCCGGAAGAAAAGGTCCGGGAAACTCATCGAGCTCACCAAATAGATCCGGACAGTGGTTGATTTACATACCGAAAACTGCAAGCTGAAAGTAGCGAGGACACCGAATGCAAAATCTGTATGTAGGACAATGACACGGCCAACAACAGTGGATCTAAATGATGGTTCACCAAAACAAGTTTCAAATCACTTTGATGTCAGACTGGCACACTTAATAAATGAATCAATCAACAAATTTCCTTTTGCTTAAAATTTTTTTTATTTTTAGTCAACATTTTCTAAACCTTTATACCTTCAAATACAGTATTTTGGGACTCGTGGGACATCTGCTACTATTAACCGACTTTTCAGGTTTCTGTTTTTTTTATAGGTGACCGAACTAGCTTTGGGCAACTCAGAAAAAGGCGATTACTACATGAACAAGGGCACCATCTTGCTTGTTCGTTCCGAAAATTGTTTGTACAAAGCTTGTCCGACTGCAGATTGCCAAAAGAAAGTCGTGGACATGAACACGGGCATGTTCAGATGCGAAAAATGCAACAGAGAGTTTCCAAATTACAAATGGAGATATTTGTGTAGTGTGAGTAGAAAATTGGTTTTAGTTTTCCTAGTTTTTGAGAATCAACAAGTGTAAAATGTCATAGATCTTCTACGATTTTTAACCACTAAGTACCAGGGTTCGTATCCCGTGAACTGGAAAAGCAGGAAGTCAGGGAATTTGATAAAAACACAACAAAGTCGAGGAAAACACCGAACACCGTTTTAAAAAATTGAGAACAATGCAAATCCAGAAACTTTTTTTTTATAAAATAATT
Organism: Oxystoma pomonae; assembly: GCA_963921995.1. Classification (NCBI taxonomy): domain Eukaryota; kingdom Metazoa; phylum Arthropoda; class Insecta; order Coleoptera; family Brentidae; genus Oxystoma; species Oxystoma pomonae. The sequence goes on from OY998170.1 coordinate 44,711,766, forward strand.
AGGAAATATAAAATAATATTGGTCAAGATAAATTTTGCGGTCATTTTTTTTTAATAAAAAATTACTGGATTTTTTCACAAATGGTCAGGAAAAACCGGGAAGTCAGGGAACTGAAAGGTTTTTTTGTACAAACCCTGAGGTGATAGATACATGGTTTTCAACATAAACTTCAAATAATGCTTTATTTGAATTGCTCTCTATTTGAATAAAAAATTTCGATATTCTCGTGATTGTCATTAAATTAGACAATTATAGAATCACAATTATGCAAACTAACTGGTTCTTAAAATTCTGTCGATCCTACTTTACGCTTTACCGAAACTTCTTAAGAATACAAATATTTTAATTTAAAAAAAAATGATCCACGCAATGTAAGCGTGTAATGAAAATATCTGACTTTTTTTGGTGAGGTCACTAATTAACGAAATAAATACGTACCTATTTAATTGTGTGTGTTAAAGTAACTGTTTCTTTCTGTTTTCTGTGTGTATAGCACGGATTTTCAATAATTATGACCTTGTAGTCGACTCGTTGGCGTTTTGTTTTTGTTGGTTTTGTCCGTTTTGAAAGCCGTGTTAAAGCTCTGTTATCGTTTTAAATTGTGATCATTACACACTCACAATCCGAGTGCGGGAAAAAATCCACACTCAGTTCGGGAAAAAATCCACACTCAGTTCGGGAAAGTTTGGGATAAATCATATACCTATTTGCTCAAATATTCGCCCTTCCAATGCTTTCAGCATTCACGACGATAAAAATTTTCGCGCATGTGCAAAAGGCCGGAGGTAAGTCAATGTCTTTTGTTTTGGTATTTCTATGACTGCCTAGATTATAGATGTTGCTTACAAGTTTGGTGTATTTAAGCCAATTGGTATATGGGGTAAATTCATTCCTACAATCAGTGCAGGAAACTGACACCTTTCCGGGAAAGTGGGCAAAAGCGCACTATCGTAGAAAAACCATATTGAAAAGTTTTTAATCGATTTTCCGGTATTTTTAAGGCTAATGCACAGTTTTAGATAAATTACTGTATACAATGCGTGTAGCCTACGTTCTTTTTTCAATATTTATTTGCTTTCCCAACTTATTTTAAAAGTACTATTAATTTTTTCTAGATGAACGTGGGTGATTATTCAGACAATCAATGGGTCAATTTGTTCAACACTGAAGCTGAAAAAGTCATTGGCATGACAGCAGAAGAATTAGGTCAAATACATGATAATGACCCTTCCAAATTTGTCGAAGTGTTGCAAACGCGCCATTTTATGCAGTTCACTTTTAAATTCCGAGCCAAGGTGGAGATATATAATGTAAGTTTTTTTTTCATATCATTGGTTTACAAAAAACATGGACAAACATTTCTCGATATAGTGTTTAAATGGTTTTTTTGTAGATTTTTTAAAGCAGACTTCAACTCAAATCGATTTTATCTCTCACTTTTAGTTTTTTAAAATGATGTATTGCTCTTTGTGTTTTATTTTTTGTACTTTTCTATATTTGTATTTTTATATTACAATAATAGAATCAAAAATAAAATAAAAAATTGGCTATTAAAGAAATAAAAAATTATAAAAAAATACAAAAAATAAAACATAGTGCAGTGGTTCCCAAACTTTTTCAGTTTGCGGCGCACTTACAGGTTTAGTATTTGGTCAGGGCGCCCCTACTCGCAATATGCATATATAGTTGTGTACAACAAAGTTGCATATGTATAATGTATAAAATATGTGCTTTGCAACTTGCCTACTGTATAGTAGCAAAGCGCAAGCGTTGTACAACACTTTATTTAACACCATTGTAAATATATTGGCACATGAATGAAAGCAACTGCAATGAAACGCTCATATATGTTTATTATTAAACTAACACACAAGAATAAATTATTATTGAAGGGAAAAAAAATCAGTGTGATGGGTGAGCTTGGTGATCTGCACACATTTTTTTTAAAGCGGGGAATAAGGCTTGACACTACCACTCTCATTTCTTGCTCCATGTTGATCTTTGAACGATATTTGCTCTTTATCACAGCTACAGCTGAAAATCCAGCTTCGCATAAATAGGATGTTGCAAAGGGGATTAGAATCCTCAAAGCTTTTAAACTTAGAGGCGGATATTCATTTTTGACTGATACCCAAAACTTCACCAAATCAGAAGAAGCGAATTTTGATTTTAGGCTGTTGTCGCAAGAGAGTTCAATAAAACTCTCTTCTTCTAGTGAGGTGAATTCTGGTGGAGATTTTGCATGGAAAGGATCTTGAATCCATGCAAATTTTTCGACATTTTCTGCTGTAAAGTATTTTGCAAACCATTCCGAGAGTTTCGAAAGGTGTTCGGTGAAAAGGGACAGCAAGTCTTAAGAGATAACGAGCTCATTAGAGGCTGAGAATTTATGCAATTCTGTAAGACAATCTTGACCGCCATCTTCATAGTTTCAAGATATGCATGTTATTGCCTTGGAGAGACAGATTTAAGGCATTCAGTTTGTCAAATATATCGCACAAATATGCCAATTTTAGCAAAAAGTTGGGATCCTTAAAGTATTCCTCTTCTAGGAAAATGTGGATTTCTTGATGTAGCTCGAATGTACGATACGATAACGTTTCCGACGTTTCCACGTGAAAGCCATCGTGCACTGGAGTAATATAGCAGCGCAGTTTGTTCAGCTCCCATGTCCATGCAAAGAATTTTGAATAGTCTGGTTTTTAGCGGCCTAGTTTTTATGTAGTTAACTACGTCTATGATACGTTCCATAACCAAATTCAATTCATAGCCCAACGACTTTGATGCAAGTGCTTCCCTATGAATGATGCAATGGCTCCACATGGCATACGGTGCTTCACTGCGATTAAGTGCTTGCAATCCACCATAACGGCGAGACATTGATCGAGCGCCATCAGTACAAACTCCAATACACTTCTCCCTATCTAAATTATTCTCTGTTATAAACTTGTCAAGAATTTGAAACAAGTCTTGAGCCTTTCCGCTTTCATCGATACTTTTGCAGAAAAGAAGGTATTCAACAATAATATTATCATCCAAGAAGCGTACGTAACAAATAAGGTGTGCATCTTTATTACTGTGAGTAGCCTCATCAAGTTGCAGACCAAATTCCTTGCCTTTCATTTTCTCTATCAATTGATCATTAAGATCCCCAGCTATATGATGGATTCTTCGACTAATAGTGTTGTTAGATAAAGTTACCTTTGAAATTAGTTTTCCTGCCGATTCTCCTATCATAATGTTAACCATGTCGACAGCAGGCGGTAAAATAAGTTCTTCTGCGATGTTGTGAGGTTTCTTACACTTCGCCACCCTGTATGCCACTTTGAAAGAGGACAGCAGTGCGGTGCTAGGGACTGAAGTTTGTTGAGTAAACACGTTCTTTTGTTTTTGTACATTCTGCAACTTTCTTGTGATTCGCGTGACTTTCCAACCATCGTAAAATGAATGGTTTCGAGATTTCGTTAGAATTTTGAAACAAAGCACACACTGCGGTCTTTCCTCATGATTTACTTCTACTGAAGTAAAACCAACGTTTAAATAGCAATCATCGTATTTGCGATGTTTTCTTCTTTTTACTCCTCCGTCACTTGTCGATGCTTGATCACTCTTGTGACTAACTTTTTACGAAAAAACGAAGCACCGATCCGATATTGGAACATTTATGTTTCCTGAGTTCGTAAATCACAACACTTTGTATCACTACTAAAACTCTCTATTACTACTTCTATTTATCATAACAGTTCAACCGCTTACAATTCCTCTTACGGTAAACTAACCTAGCAAGGCGGACTACGGCGACTTAAATACTGTCAAAGAGCGCTCGGGAAAATTCTCGTCGAGCGAAGCGCAGGTCGAATACGGGCTTCTGGAAATTCTAGAAACTTGCTCTGCTCCCTCGGGCTCGAGGCTCGATTAATAGCGGATGCGGCGCCGGTGTTGCCAAACGTAACTCAAATTCTACCTTATCAGGAGCGCCTGGCGGCTCCCCTGGTTTCTTCCCGCGGCGCCCCGGGGCGCACTTTGAGAACCACTGAATAGTGGGATACATCGCTTTAAAGGGAATTTAAAACAGATTTTTAAAAATCAAGTAAAAAGAGGGATTTTATTTTCAAGTGCGCGACTTATTTGATCCAAAAAAAGTGTCAACTGTTTGTCCATATGTATAATTTTCCGATTATGTTAAAAGATTATATTATAGCACCAAAACGCAAAAAGAAACTAAGACGTTGGTATTGACTTGAAAAGTTTTGGGAAAGAGACTACAAAATACTATTTTAAATTTCGATAATTATCTATTCTGTAATATTTTTGTACAATTGTTCTACCCCAATATGGTTTCAGCCTACTCTCAATCGTACTTTCTGTGGACAGTGTTTCCCTTCCCTTTTTATGATTCACTATGATATTCTCTAAATGATATTGTTCTCAGAATCGAAACTATAATAAACTATTTTGATAAAAGACAGACGCGACAACCCCGTCAAAGTCAAGTTTATTAAAAAGGACTGAAATATCTGTCCTCTATACTTTGGCATTGTTTAGAGAGACCTTCTGTCCTTATTTATGTATAAGCGTCGGAAAATGTAAAAACGGAAACAAAATTGTTTCCTCTTCTGAAAAATGTGTTTGTTTAATTGTTGATGTTCGACGTCACTGTCACCGCCAAAAAAAAACTGACATTTTTTGGCTATGTTATTTTCTTGTCAGTATATCAAAAGTCCGCAAAAATTTTACTTTAATTTTACTTTCTGTTTAGGCCCGATTCATAGTCGGTCCGAAGGCTCCCTTCTTCCTTGGGTAATGTAAATCCTTATGGAGAAGGAAGAATGAAGCCTTAAGAAACGATTGTGCATACTACCCCGAATGTAACGGTGATAGTGACATCAAAAATAATTTTGGACAACGCGAATGTTTTGTTTGGTGAAATTAAGATGTGTTCATATGCGACTGAAGCATATTTTTAAACAGTTTCCAGTATTTTTAAAATCATTTGTGAGACTATGATAGAACTTCAGAGTAAACTAAAGTTTCGAACTTCCATTGTCTTTATTTTTTACTTTTTCACAAAGTTTCGAATGCTTATGTATATGCAATCGTCATCAGGTGAATACTAACAAAAACTAAGACCACCTAATCTTATATACTAGTATGTGTTCAGTTCCGCCCTTTCACAATTGAAACCTGTTACTTTCGAAAAGTATGGGTTTCCAAATATCCTTGATGGTGACGCTCTATTGAGAAAATACATTGTGGTTCCTCTGTGTGAATGCTGTTTCTTTAAACTTCCGCTTCAATAGATTTTCTTTTTTGGCGACGATCTTTGCCTCTTTCAATTTCTATATGATGCTGATTTTCCCAGCAATGTTGAGCTATTTTTGATCCAGTTGTGTCCCCTTGTCGAGTTTTACGTTTGTGTTCTGTAAGGCGAACTTCCATAGGTCTCGCATGGTACTTGGTAGATGCAGTTCTTGGTGTTGTGGCGATATGGTTTAGTTTTTGTTAACTTCTTATTGTTGTGGTCGTTTTGAAGACAGTCCGAAGATTCCGATTCCGAGATTCCTTTGATGTATGGAATTATAAGTGTCGCCTTCCTTTCAGTATTTACATCTGTCGTCCTTTGTGTTGGTGAGGTCTGAAAAGTTTTATTGATCGTGTAGTTGGAGAAACCGTTCCTTCGCAGATCGGATCGAATTTTAGACTTTTCTTTATTTAAAGCTTCTTCTGTATTGCAGAAGTAGGTGGCTCGATTTATAAGAGATTTTGCAATTCCCAGTTTGGTTGATGTGGAGTGGTTTTATTTGAAGTTTAGATATTGTTCAGTATGAGCTAGTTTGCGATATACGGAAGTGGTTATGGTTGAATTCTTTTTGGTGACTAGAACTTCGAGAAAAGGATCTGACAATTTTCTTCTTTTGCCGTAGTTAATGCGATGCAGTTTCTTATGCTATTGACATGATTGAAGAATTGTTCTAGTGGTCCTTTTTCCAGATGATAAATATGTCGTCCATGTATTCTAGCCATAGTTTTGGTCTCTGCCATGTTGTTCGCAGAGCATCTTCTTCAAAGGATTCCATAAAGATGTTGGCCACCACCGGCGAAAGTGGAGATCCCATGGGTAGACCATCTTCCTATCGAAAATACCTGTCTTTTTCCTGGAAGTAAGAATTCTGCAGACAGCATTTCAACAAATGCATAAGGGCGTTGAATGGTTAGATTAGTTCTATCAGAGATAATTATCCTTGAGTAGCTTCTGTTCAATGATTTGGAGTGATTCTTTCAGTGGTAAGTTCGTGTACAAACTTTCGACGTCAAAACTAACAAACTGGTCGTCAGCTTGTGAGTAGATATTTGTGTCTACGAAGTGCTTCGAATTTTTGACGAATGATGGTGACATTCCTTGAATAGGGTGGATGATTAGTATAAGGTCAAAGAGGTATGTTTTCCATACATATGCGATGCTTTGGTGTAGTGCGGAGTAAGTTTGCTCCTTTCAATGTCGTTAAAGTATCTTCTGTGTTGGTAGAGAGTTTAGTAGATTTTTCTTTCTATGGTGGTGGTTGGGTTTTGAGTTATTTCTCTGTAATTTCCTTTTTGAAGAGCCTCTTCAATTTTCTGGTCGTAGGTGGTGGAGTCCATTACTACAGTTGCATTTCCTTTGTCTACAAGAAGAATTTTTATCGACCGATATGATTTAAGATCCTTGAGGGTTGATTCTTCTTGCGATGTTAGATTTTTGAATTTGTGATAGAACTATTACTTTTATTTATTTCAACCGTTTTCGTGTGTTAAATATTATTATGGGTGCCGATGTCAAAAAGAGGTATACCCGAGAATTACGGAAAATCGTCGTTGTTTTCATTCTGTCTCTTTTTTGTCATGCTATTGGTAAAGAAAAGAAGTATTTCCCGACCAAAACTTTAAATTTGCGGACATACTGTAGCGTCGATTATTTCCACCAACTCGCAAAGTCGTTGGCGTTGCGGTGGCTGGAAATTTTGAGAGAGAATTTTTTGTTTTCATGTGGTTTTAGATTTTTTTTTTTTTTTTGACGGAACATTGAATTTTTTTTAAAGGAGCCCAATAATGATGTGTAATAATACTAATAAATTGAAATGGTTTTATTTAAATAAATAACTTTATTTTCTTTCTTGACCCTTGTTTGTTACAAATTGTGGAAATTGGTTGGGTTTGGTTCAATGAGTTAAAGAAAAACTTTCTTCAAAATTGCCAGCGTTTCGATTTATTTAAAATTATCTTCAGGGCTATAAAAACAATTGAAAAGCCAAACTGACATATTTTTAATTTAGGCACCTTTCTTGTAAAATATAAGCAATATATATAAAAAAATTATTCTTTAAAAAATATTTGATAAACATTTTTTAGAATTATGCAGAAACTTACAACAAGGTATGCATAAATGCAAAGGAGAACTGATAAATATTGTTTTGATTGTTGGTTTTGACCGCTTTATTGTAGTTAATAAAATTAGAAGTTTCAGATTTTAATTTTTGAAAACTACAACCAAAATTTATTTTTAAAAGATTAAATTTGTTTTTATATATTGCTTTATTTTACAAGAAAAGTGCTTAAATTAAAAATATGTCAGTTTGGTTTTTCAATAGTTTTTATTAATTTTTTTAAAATATTAAACCTTTATCCTTACTAGGTAAAATTCGTCCTAACTAATTCCATATGACAAAGATAGCTATCCATAATAAACAACAAGGCAAACAAAGATGGCCATATCTTTATTTCTGAAACCTACAAACACAAACAAGCACTACAAGTTGCATATCCGCTCGTCTCGATCAGAACTACGTTTACATTTTTTGAACGCATAAACCTTTTGTATCCGTTCGAGTAAAAAGTTCGATCACGCAAGTACTGTCACTTCCTAAAACCGCCTTTTGCGGTTTCCAGGGCGCAACCACAAAAGCAAAAAACCATAATAACAAAAAAAAATTATATCGATCATTGTGTTTTTAGATAAAAATTCGAATCTATTTTCAACTTGCTGAAACTGCATATGGGTGTTTCCATGAAAACCGTCAAACTGTCAAATTAAAATGAAATCATGTTTATTTTGTTGATAAGGTTATTTTTACTCATACTTGGTCAGTGAACAACTTCGTTCTTATTTATTTTTGGAAATAATACAATTTTTGCAAATAGGCTGGACACGGGAATGAAATGAACTCTGTTTTATACAAAAGATATATATTTAAAAGTAAAAAACAAAACAGAAAAATTTTAAGTCTTTTACTTCTTAAAAGCAAAGCAGAATAATTTTAAGAAGATATTTTTTATATAAAAAAAAAAACAAAACTTCTAATCCTAAGAACATTTTTAACTTTTCTAGGAACCATAAAGGTATAACTTAAATAGAGACATTATGTTTACCACAGTTGCGATCAGACATAAGGTAAACAATTTGGCGACAATGCCAGATTGCGCTGAATGTTGTATCTCTACACGTAATGTTTTTAAAAACATATTATTTTTATAACTTTATCATTTACATTATGCAAATTCTCCGGTTTGTTTTTTAAAACATGGAGAAAAACCTTATTTTTATTCAAATATATAAAGAAATTTAGGTATATTATATAATTGCATTTAAATTTCCTTGAATCTTCACAATTTTAAATCAATAAATAATTAATAATGTGCAGGTACATGTTATGGTACTTGAAATATACCTCATTTTTTCGATCGAAATATCATATAAAATACCTAATATTTTGGCCGAAAGAATAATTCTTTTTATTTCCCAATATATGTTGGGAATAAAACCTACAATAATGTGACCACCTCGCATTTGTGGCGAGTCAGCCATATAACCGTTTGTACCCTGCTCCATTCATAATTTATCTTCGGCGTTGTAGCTTTAGCATATCGGTGTTTTGGTATATTTTACAGATTATTGGAGTTTTTAATATTTTTTGAATAGATTTTCAAGTGTTTGTGGCAAAAGTGATGTGACAAAGTGCATAGGGTGACGAAAACTGGAGGTTGCAGGTGAAAACCAAACATTTTACAGGTTATAGTTATCATATGTTTTTTCGACGCCATCTTGTCATAGGCCGCCATAGGCGTGCAACTAGTGTTGCAATAAATACAAAATATAATTAATAAAAATACGAAAGAAATAAGTTTTTTTGGTATATTTTAGCGAATTTCTGATAAAAACAATATGGTAAACACTTTTAATTAATTACACTATATTTGGTATAATGAACCTACCCCGACTGCGACATTTTTAAATATCCTATATGAGTAGAAATAAAGTGTAAGACGTGCGTATGATATTTATTTATAACTACATTCACGGTTTTGATACTATCTGTAGTCAGCTTATTTTTTCTGCCGAGATTTGTTTATAAATAGTACAAACGTTCCCGGTATAAATATAAATATTCAAAACATTATTATATCAGACACAGGATAAAGAATGTATGTTTGTTACAACTTTTTATTTATAATATTTACATAGGTAGATACTCCACATAAGATTTTTTTTGTATTTATATTAAAAATGTAAAGATACTTTTGTGCATATTAAATAAAAATTATAGTAGATTGTATAAATTTCATTTTTTTACACAACGAAAAACCATCATATAGTACCTATAATATAGGTATCATCCTTTTTCGAAATACCACTATTTTTAGTCGAATTTGCTTATTTTTTCTACATTGGTTTTTTGGTAATTTGCCTAAACAGTGCGGAAAGTGATACTTTTCTGCACACGATGGCCGTTAGGGCGAAAAAGGCACTTTTGACACGTTTTTAGTACAACAATTTCCTACTTGCAATAAAAAGCTTCTGCTATTTAGTATTTTTAAAATTAAAACCCAAAAATATTACAGGCACCAATTTATATAAACGTGTCTCTTTGTTGTTGGTTAATTAAGTTTTTATAAGTGAGTTGATAGCAACATTTTAAAAACCAATCTATATATCTTTAATTGATAGTTACTTACAGTTTTATAGATGGGTTAACAGAAAGGTTTCAAAAACCAATTTATATAACTTTTGTCACTGATGACTTATATTTTTATAAATATGTTGGTGGAAACATTGTTAACACCAATTTATATAACATTTGTTACCGATTACTTTAATTTTGATAAAGATGTCCGTGGAAATATTGTTAACGCCAGTTTTATGTTACCTTAGGGTGCCATCAATTTAGAACCTTTAATAAAACAATTATACAAACTCAATTCCTGTAGGAAACCTCTAAATACCCTAGGGCATTAATGGAACCCTCTTTATAATAATTATATAAATTTTTGTCACCAGAGGTTTCTGAAAATGCTCATTGGGAAGTATGTTAATGGGGCAGTCCCTGAGAGCATTTTGTCTCATAGACACAGGTGTCGATATCTACATGGTGAGCCAATAATAGCTGCCAAAGTTTGGTATGAGCTTATTGTTATCATGCTTATGATGAGCGATATTGGCAAAAAAAGCATCGATTCCCACTAAAATGACAACGCTGAATTTAAAAATGACATTTATTTTGACACCTGTTAAGCCCTGTCAAAATGGCGGAAAAATAGTTAATAAAATTGACGTTTTTGGAGAAGCGAATACCTTCTTTTTACTCCGCTGAAGACATTAAATCGGAAACCGTAAAAAAAGTGACAGTTATCTTAACTCTCATTTACTGGGGAAAACCACTGGTGCGATGTCAAATATTTACGAGTGGGGACTCGAACTACACTAAATTGAGGTCGGGAAACTCAAAAATGTTATTATTTTTGACATCTGTCAAACACTATCAAAATGACGGAAAAATAATTCATGAACTTGAAGTTTTTGGGAAAGCGAATACCTTTTTTTTACTCTGCTGAGACAGTAAGTCGGAAATGGTAAAAGTGACAGTTCTCTTAACTGTCATTTACTGTTATGGGGAAAACCACTAGTGCGATGACACATATTTATGTGATACCTGTTAAACCATATCAAAATGGCGGAAAAATAATTAATGAACTTGAAATGTTTCGAAAAGTAAATACCTTTTTTGTACTCTGCTGAAGACGTTAAATCGGAAAGCGTAAAAAAAATTGACAGCTGTCTTAACTGTCATTAAACCACTGGTGCGATGACACATATTTACGAATGGGACCTCAAACTGCATTAAATTGAGGTCGATGAACACAAAAATGTCATTAATTTTGACGCATGTTAGACCCTGTCAAAATGGCAAATAAGTAATTTGTGATTTTGTGCTTTTAAATAGAGAATGTGTACTTTATTTCCTCTCCAAAAAATAACGAAATGAAAACTGTAAAAGAAGTGATACTTGTCTTAACTGTCGTTGACAAAACTGCCATTGAAGTAAAACATGTTTCTACGAATGTTGAGACAAACTTCAGTTTTGAAAAAAATTGTATAAAAAATATAATAAAAAGTTCAAGCAGAATCTCTTAATTGTTATCGATAAAAAAAATAAATATAATTTAATAAATATAAAGACTTTATTCCCCTTTTTTACATATTATAAGAACTGTGAAACTAATATCAAACCCATCTAGAGATCTAGGCCCCTGCTATATGCAACTTACAATTTTATTTCTAATCTATAAAATAAAATTATTATTTTACTGGGAATAGATTACTTTAGGCAAGTATATGTACATACCTATATGTTATACAAGAAATATTTTTCTTCTTTTTTCATTACCCCATACCTAAGGAAGAAAGAAAACGAGATCTTAACTCCTTTTAAGTTTATATTCTACCTGAACGATAAGTGTGTCTTAATACCGCACTAGTTGAAGTAATAAAGTTATTCTCGTTCAGGTGGTAGATAGAATGCGTGCGTTACTCGTGCGGTGTAAACTTAATTCATTACAATAACGAATGGGGAACATGACCTTGACAAGGTCGTACACCGAGTATTTAAAAAGTGGTCGCCATGTTAATATCCCATGGTTTGACAAATGCCAAAATAAATTAAAATTTTTAATTCAACGGCCTCCACTTGGTGAAGTTCGAGTCCCCCGCTTTTAAATACCTATATGTGTCACTGCACTAGTGGCTTTCCACCATTTCGATAAAGATTTGCGACTTATTGTCTTCAGCAGAGTAAAAAAAAGGTATTTGCTTTCCCAAAAACTTCAAGTCAAGAATTGATAATATTTTTGAGTTCCTCGACCTCAATTTAGTGTAGTTTGAGTCCCCACTCGTAAATATGTGTCATCGCACCAGTGGTTTTTGCCCATAAAAGTAAATGACGGTTAGGACAACTGTCACTTTTTTTTACGATTTCCGATTTAATGTCTTCAGCGGAGTAAAAAGAAGGTCTTCGTTTTTCCAAAAACTTCAATTTCATTAATTATTTTTTCGCCATTTTGACAGGGTTTGACTGGTGTCAAAATAAATGTCATTTTTAAATTTAACGTTGTCATGTTAGTGGGAACTGATGCTTTTTTTGACGATATTGGTCATCATAAGCATGATAATAATAAGCTCATCCCCAGTTTTGGCAGCTATTACTGGCTCACTCTGTAGATTTCGGCACCTGTATCTATGAGACAAAATACTCTCAGAGTTGTGTCCCAATAACATACTTAAACGGCGTTGAAATCCCACTGAGATCCAGTTTCCGTTTAAATTGTGCGTGGTTCTTTCCGACGCTTATGAAGATGCCTTTCTCTTTAAACAATGTCAGTGTATAGAGGACCGACATTTCCATCCTTTTTAATAAACTTGACTTTGATGGGGTTGTGTAACCAATCGGAGTCGAGAAATTATCAGAAAACACTCGAAATCGTGCGTAAGCACTAAAAAAGTGCGAGACCCTGTAAAATTACTCCGCAAAATCATCGGAAAAATTCGTTAAATGACCTCTTGTTAAATAAAAGTAAATAAAATATTAATTGTTTTTTTTTGTAAAGGATGAATCAAGGTTGAAGACAGTAGCTGTGCGAGTTGATCCTGTCAATCACGAGGAATTTAATGCTCATTTGTGTTCACAAATCGAGCAATTTTTGAATGTTTAAAATAGACTTTAAATTTTACCGTACATACATACCTTCTTAGGTGTAGCCTTTGTTTTTATTTTTATAATATTTTGCAGCCCCAAAAAATACAATAATTGCAGAATATTATTATTTTTATTTAATCTTTTAGACCAGTGTACATACAGAATTGGCTTTAGTTTTGATAAGTCTATATCTAATAAGTAATTTGTAATAATACTTTTTCATTTCACTTATTTACCCCTAACACTGGGATTTTAGTTTTAGAATTTTTACGTTAACTTGTTACAGCAGTCGATAATATAAAAGTTATCTAAATACCTAGGTTAATTTTTTTTAAATTGGATTACACTGGCCAACACACAATTTGGTGCCGGAGATTTTTCAACGTTTTTGCCTAATTTATTAAGCTGAATCTGTCTGAACCTTCTTAGGTCTAGCTTTTGTTTTTATTTTTATAATATTTTGCAGCCCCAAACAATACAATAATTGCAGAACATTATTCTTTTTATTTAATCTTTTAGACCAGTGTACATACAGAATTGGCTTTAGTTTTGATAAATCTATATCTAATAAGTGTAATAATACTTTTTTAGTTTACTTATTTACCCCTAACACTGGGATTTTAGTATTAGAATTTGTATGTTAACCTGTTACAGCATTCGATAATATAAAAGTTATTTAAATACCTAGGTTTATTTTTTTTTTTTAATTGGATAACACTTTGGTGACGGAGATTTTTCAACGTTTTTGGCTAATTTGAGCTTGAGATGTTATTTTTTAAAGATAAATCATAAATCACCCAAAAACTTCTCACTCGATACGTTTCTATTAGTGTAGGCTTTAACAATTATATATTTGAAAAAATCTTTATCACAAATACTGGAGCTGATACGAAAAAACGGAAAGCATTTTTGGAATCATCGCGACAAAATTTTTCAAAATTAGCTTTTTGTTCTTGGGCACGAACCCCAACTACATCTTGTGGTAGGATTTGGCTCAACTAGAACCTACCTAATTCTGATTACTCCACTTTTTTTGCGCTAGGGTGGGCCAGGCATTTTTTTTCAATGCGACACTGAGCAAACTAAGCTTTTATGATGAAAGCTGATTCTTTTTGCTTATATTAAGATCATATTTAATTCCAATGGCTAGAAAATTAAGTTATACACTTTTGGATCAAGAGTGTTTTGACAACAGTGGGGTAACTTCAGACATCATCCCTCGTACATCCTCACTTTACAGAACACACTTTAGCTCGTATTTTTATTGATTTAATTGTTTTCAAATGAGCATGTAGGTCTATCTGTGTTTAGCATGTTGATGGACATTTTTAAACTCTAGATTAACACCACCATGGCAACAGAAAAGAATCTCAAGTACGAGTAAAAAACCAACTACGGAGCCATTTGGTTTTGTCGAATTTTGTCGTAGATAGAAAATATTCCTATCTACGATTTTGTTTAGGAAAGCCAGGCGACTTTCGGTTACATTAATTTTCATAAGAATTTGACTTCTATTGCCGCCGTGTCCGCTTTGGATTTGTTGGCAGAAAACGTAAATAGACATCTTGTCACGTTTCGAAACACAAAAGGTGGCAACAGACGTCCACTGAAATGCGATAAATGTTTTATTTTTAAACTATCCCTACAAATGTCAGATAAAACAAATATATATCTTTATATACAAATATATTACTTATTACCATAGTAGCTCCAATTTTTTTAATTAACGAAAAGGTCACTCATTGTGAGGATATAGAAATGAACATATTCCCCTTTTTTTACATATTATAAGAACTGTGAAATTAATATCAAATCCACCTAGAGATCTAGACTAAATGTTCGTACAGAGGTCCCTGCTATATGTAACTTACAAGTTTATTTCTAATCTATAATATAAAATTAATATTGAGTTGGAATGGATTACTTTAGCCAAGTATATGTACATACCTATATGTTATACAAAAAATATTTTTCTTCTTTTTTCATTATTCGGCTAGTGTATAGGTACCCCATACCTATGATATGGTACCTAAAATTTAAGGAGGTAATTAGTTTGGTTGGCTCTTATGCAAATGATTGGTTTCTATGTTTGGTACCCATTAAAATCTAGAACAACTCGTATTTCTGATTCTCTTTTCTTCACCAAGACACAGTAACGGATCCAGAAGTGTTTTCAGGGGGAGGGGGCACTTTAGGTGACATACTGTGTTAAAATAAGTACTTTATTCAATAATGTACCAGAACTGCAATTTAAAATATCTTATATCGTGATATAATTTCCCTAATCGCATAATTACTTTTTCAGTGATTATTGCAATATATTACGGCAGGAATGCAATAAATTTATTTTAATTGTTTAAGAAGCTGAAGGTTGAGAGAAGATAAAAAGATCTTGAGAGAAAAGAACGAAAATTCGGAATTGGATGAGTGTCCCACAAGGAACACACAAAAGACCAAAGCGAAAGGAGAAACAATTAAACGATGTTTCGCCCGAGGTGACAGGCGTGGGCTCATCAGTGGATTCACTAGTCACCCTCAATCCAGACATCATCGCACACTCTGACTTCCAACTCTGAATCACTCACAAATAGGCATCTTTCTGCATGGTACTTATTATAAGTCACCTGATACGATGGATTTAAATGATGTCTGGATTGAGGGTGACTAGTGAATCCACTGATGAGCCCACGCTGGTCACTCCGGGCGAAACATCGTTTAATTGTTTCTCCTTTCGCTTTGGTCTTTTGTGTGTTCCTTGTGAGACACTCATGCAATTTCGAATTTTTGTTCTTTCCTCCCAAGATCTTTTGATCTTCCCTCTTTAGTTTAACTTCTTGTTTTAATTGTCTTAAGAGCATATTCCTATTGGAAAGATTAACACGCCAGGACGAACCCGTATCAGGTGACTTATAATAAGTACCATGCAGAACGATGCCTATTTGTGAGTGATTCAGAGTTGGAAGTCAGAGTGTACGATAGTGTTAAATGATGTCTGGATTGAGGGTGACTAGTGAATCCACTGATGAGCCCACGCTGGTCACCCCGAGCGAAACATCGTTTAATTGTTTCTCCTTTCACTTTGGTCTTTTGTGTGTTCCTGAAGGTTCTTTCGAAGGTGGTTGTACTGAATGGAAGAGTTTTAAAAATGTTTAGTAAGTTGTGTTTGGCGGGAAAGATATCTTCATCACACAACTGCAAAGAGAGCGCATCTTCCGGTACCTCTGTTTTACCTTCCCATAAATAAATTTAGTTTTCCATCTAATCCCACCAAATAGGAAGACTAAAGATTTGTATCGGCAGGCGCGACCGACCGACGCGACGTTGGCGACCAGCAAAGGGTGATGATTCTTGAATTTCGTAGGCAAGGTCGCAACTCCCTGGTATCCACCAATAACAGGCTTTGTAGCCATCAGGAGTTATTCGAAATTTATCCGACTACGGCCGAACCTCGGCCGATTTCCGTGTATCGAAGGAACCTTCCTACACTTTCATAAACCTGCCTCTGAGCAGGTGTACGGGCGCTCTTGAAATACGATAATCCAGTCAGCTGCACCATACAAGCTTTCTTATTAGTCAAAATGAAGGATGAGAATATTCCCGTGCGACCTTTCTTACGAGATTCAAGAATCAGCTTTAAGGGATCACTGAACTCAATTCTAGGGTGGAGATATACAATAATTTGTATACGGGCAGTGACACGATTAGACATGGATGTTTTTTCATATATTATGATCTATAAATTCTAGGAGGGGGGCACTTGCTCCTAGTGCCTCCTGGATCCTCCACTGCCTCGACAGAAAAAGAGATGACTTGTGCTTGTTTATTGAACACATTAAGAGTATAGTATTCGCTGGCAGCTTTGCTTGTTTTGTATCTTAAAAATAGCAGGCTGTACGGAAAATTACTAAAGCAGATATAGAAGGAGAATATGGCCTCTTTAAAATAGAAGAGCAAAGGTTTTAGAGCAGGTCGCTCGTGCATTGACAACATATTTCCTTTTACACAGATTATAGAGAAAAAAAACTAGCAACTACCAATGAAAAAACGCACCTTCTCTTCGTAGATCTGTCAAAAGCCTATGACACGGTACAAATTAAAAAGTTGGCCAGAACCTCTTTAACCCTCTAGGTCCCAAATCCGCAATCATAAATTTGAAAAAAAAGTGCGTTGAGTCCCAGCCGCCGTATATATACGTGTCAGTTGCTATGGTCTTATCCTTGTCTTATCTTACCAAAGCCGAAAATTCACGGCTGTATAAAATTTGAACCTTTTAGTAGTCCAATGTCGTATAAATATGTCAGAAGACTGACTCTTGTTACTTTGTTTGTTACTGCTCAAAGCCGCAAAATAACGACTTCCAAGTCAGGTCATGCAGTCCCAAGTCCGTATACAGGGTGTAAACGATATTTATTTATTTAAATCTTAGAAGATTGTAGTTCAATCTTCCAAGATTTAAATGGGTGATAGATGGGGGGGGGAAACTTAGTGGTTTCGGAGATATACGACTTTTAAGTTAAACACAGTTTGGCAAAAATACGCTTTTAGGTGCGACAAAATTAAAGGAGATCTCATGATAAGAGTGGCCCGGTGCGGCTTGCTGAAGCGTAAATATAGTCCGGTCACCGTATTTCTCGCAGACACTGACAGTTTGTGACATTCGAAATGTCAAAACCTAGAACCTTTTATTTGCTTACTAAACGTTGTTGGCAATCAAAAAAGCAGAGCCAGATCTTAAAATGTTTTGATTGTTTTTCTATTTAGGATGTCATATATGACAAAAATTGTTAAGGGTACAAAAAAACTTATGAGGACATGAAAGTTTGTCGGTAGATAAGGATGCTTATAGGTGCAAAATTTTTTGATGTCTGTGTCTTCCAAAGAAATAGAAGGCTTTAAAAATTGGGTTTAAGCCTGCGCAACAGGACCAGCAACAAGCTATTTGCAACTACACCGAAAAAAAATAATTGGTTGGCTTATTTCCGAATTACACTGTTTACATTGGAACGTAATTAAAATTATTTGATTTAAACACAAACGGTGTTTTTTACTGGTACAATAGCATATTATATTTCTATTTTCTTTTCCAAACCAAAGTGTGTTATTTTTAAATCTTGTTAAAAGAAACAAGCTTGTGAAGACTTAAAAAACAATAAAAATATTTCTCTAAAAATATACCTTAGAATTTGAAAATAATTAGTCTTTAAAAGCCATTCCTTTTTATTATATTTTAATTGCAGTTACGAAGAGCCTGTTGTTCAATGTGTACTTCTTTTCTATAGATCATGGTGAATGCGCTGGTAAAATATCTTTCTTTTATTTAGGTTGCATTTACTGGTGGGTTTTTAAATAAACTTATATATTTCAAGTAAAACCAAATTGAAACCCCCATTGTACACAACTAGATTTAATTACTATATTAAACCAAATGTTCTTATTACAAATATAAAAAGTCAAACTTTTAATTAATTATATCTTGTCTACGTCATGTGAAAATTTATCCAATTGTAAACAGTCTACAAAAAGGTTGCTCTGTCCTTTGCAGTAACCTGAAACAAAATAAAAACAACTTAAACAAGACAAATTTCAAATCTGCAACATTTTTTAATTATTATTATTTATTAAGAAAAATAAAGTAGACTATTTCCCTCTGAAAATGTTGACCAATAAAATCGATGGGGGCTTGCAGATTTGGACCAATAGCAAACGAATTACAGCGATAATTTGCACTAAACAGACCATTTTAACACATATTTTGCCTATTACTATCAGGTAGAGTATTCTTTATGAGGACTGAACAAAACAGATCAATGAAACGCAAGTTGTAAAGATTAGGAATTTCAGGAAATAGTCCGCAGAATATGCCTCGTGCCGCAAATTATCATAATTTTTACCTCAGCACTCGAGCACATTCGCGTTTATCGTCAATTTGTTATGACTCGGGATATTAATATTACATAGTGACTTTTAAAATACGTGTTAAAAAAGGACTAAGGAGACTTTCTTATCTAATTACAAGAAACTGGTTGTAAGTTGTTGAAGTTTTTAAGTTCCTGTCACCGTTAATCCTTAAAGTTGTATGGCCTCTATGAATGATTGGTCTCAAATCTACTCATGTGGGGCTTGAGGACTCCTTATATTTCCTAAAAATAACAAAAGCAAGTTTATCACAAACCAAATAATATTAATTGCACTACCCTTGTCATCAGTTGACAAATACAAGCGCGGGTTGCGGAGTGGGGGTAATTGCCCCCCCCCTGGACTTCATAAAAACATTTAAAAAATCAAGAATTCTCTGCCAAAATTGAAAAAAAATTTCGCCTGTGGCGCTATAACACCATGAATTTTTAGGACTTTGTGTCGAAAATGCAATTCTTAGTGCAATATTCGCCAAAAATCTTATTACCCCCCTAAATTTGGGGCCATTTCCGCACTTGACAAAACACCCACCTGTTAGTTTAGTTTGAAGATCAACTGTCCTTGATTTCCTTAAAGAGCCTTGTCCATTTAGAGCTGGGCCACATCAAGCTTGGAGCGTCTCGTCTTTCTTTGTGTGCTTGTTTTTGACTTTCATTTTTCATATTTCCTGCGATTTATACAGGGGTTGTGCCCACGTCATCGGGATACATTTTGAATGTTCCTAAAGGTAAAAGTACAAGAAATATTAAATAAAGAAGATTTATATTCGTTTTAAAGAAGTAAACAAACATCAATCTTTAAAGATATTTTTCAAGAATTCACACGTTAGTTACATGGGAGTAATCTGTACCTTATATATAACTGTCATTACTCTTGAAGGCATTTGGGCCAGAAATTGGTCTTTGTTGGCGAAAACTAGGGATTTGTTTTGGCACTTCATGTAAAAAGTTGCCAGTTCGCGAAAATGCTTTCCAGAAAAAGTGAAATTAAAGTCTGGCCAACTCATAGATTTTAAAAACAATTTGTTCTTTTTTTTAGTTTGAAAAAGTTGCTGGCTAGTTAATTCAAAATGTTTTCATTTATAGTTACAGAAAACATTTTTTTTTGCCCCCCATTATATTCTTCTTCCTTTTGCGTTTGTTCACCCTGCATATTTATAAATAAAAAAATTAACCAGATAACATACAATTCAATGTTTTGAGTTTTACATGGGCTTTTTGCATAGGCTTGGCAATGGGGGATGGCAATGGGGAAGGTACAGCTGATACCCTAAGAAATTAATTCTCTTGACAAAACTGAAACCTTTTTTGGGTCATATTGTCGTGAATGTCCTTTAGTCATTCTATGTTGCCCTTGCTTGTCTATGATGTCTCTCTCTTTGTGAGATACCCTGTATGACCTCTGACGTATGGGTCTCGCATCTTCCACGTCGATCACGTGCTCTACGATGTCTGTTTTTCCCATAAATTTTGGATTTTTTTGCGAATACGTCACTGTTTAAAAACCAAGCAAGGGCAACATAGAATGACTAAAGGACATTCACGACAATATGTAAAATATTTCATGTATAATTTGCTCAAATATGCACATTTTTTAATTGTCTTTTTAATAAATTTTTAATTGTTTTACTTACAAGATGGCTTCGTCCAATGTGAGGTCCAACGCCAATGGTTTTAATCTGAGTTGACTCTTAACTAAAAAAATTACTATATTAAAACGATTTAAAAATATATTTGGTTAAAAGTATAGTCGAAATTCAGTTCAAATACTGGCTTCATAAACATCGTAGGACGTCTGTGGGATTTGTAATCCTTGAAAAAATAATTATCATGAAAAAAAATCTTATGATATGATCCTTTTTACATACTAGGTATCAGGGTTTTCAGAATTGAGCTTTTTGCGGCACTAGTATGTTTTATTTAGAAATCCATAAAATACATGGGTAACCTACCTAATAAAAAAAGCTTTTATCTTCAAAAAAACCTCTCTTAACAGCAATTTTGACAAATCAGTTTTCAGATCACTTTTGGAATCAGGTAACTGCGAATAAATTTTACATTGTAATAAAATAAGTTTTTACCTGTTTCTGGGGATACCGGCTTAAAAGTCTTGTTATAACTTAGCCTTTTAAGTGGGTTGGGGTGAGTCCATCTTCTACTTGGTAGGTACTAATCTAAAAAAAAACAAATTATTGTAAGATAATAACAGATACAACAAAAACTTTGTAAGAGAAGTTTGCTATAGATTTTACCAATTAAATAAATAAAAGTGCATACTTTTTAGGAAAAAAAATCCCTGACTTTTCCTGATCATTTGGATAAAAATTTCTGACAAACATTTTTAAGAAGGCCATAAAACAAAATGTTTGCAATAAATTGTAATAAGTCAAATACTAGCACCGCAGGCAATTAAAAAAAACTGTGTGTATAAACTAAATAGAAACTAAACCAGGAATCGGAAAATATTAATTTTTTTTATTTAAGAAACCAGGGAAGTAATTTTTTTATGAGGCCTACCAAAAATCCTTTATACATCTGAATTTTTCTGACATTGATCAAAGTTAGAAAATTGGCTTCCTTGTAAGAGCAGGGGGCGATTACATAAGCTATAATAAGCCCAAAAAACAAATATATTTATAGCTAAATAATAAGTATATTAAAATCGAGATTAAAGTGAATGATCAAGTTATGCCTTAAAAATGTGTTTATGCATTATAAAGTTGGGAATAAGCCTGCATTTAGTTTTAAAATAATATTCATTACAATTATAAAAAGTGTGTAAACACTGAAAAAGAGTAGATTTTTAACGCCAAGTCTCAAACTAATATTAAAACTAATGATTTACTTACCTCTTTAACTGAAGTAAACTCCAAAATCCAAAATAATAAACTGTGAAAACTCCAAAACACAAGGCGGAAGTTGATTTTCAAAATAAATATGGCTGCCAAGTTGACGGAAGCGTGACGTTCGCTGCAACAATTGAATGGGTATGTTCAAAAATACAATTTTTTACTACGGGTCTGTTAAAATTGCACTATCGTTTGGTTTTGAAAGTTGCCACCCCTGAGCAGGTTAGCAATTGTTTTGGCGATCGTCTTTTGCGATAGAATTAGTGTGACCAGACTATATCAAAATATCACCTTTAAGTTTTTTTTTCACATCTTACAAATTATTAATTATTTAAAAATAGAAAAATCAAAACAATAAATTTTACTTACCGAAAATTGGTTTTAGCGCCTCGTCGGGTTGTAAAAGTTTATTTAAAAAGCAATCCAAAGTTTTAGAGTGTCCACTTTTATTATAAAAGAGTAGTTACGACACCTAGCTGTCACACAATTTTCAAAGCTCTTTTTAATCTGTAAAAACTTTTTTTTTATACCTTCATCAAAAACATGATTTTAGTAACTGTCTGCAGATAACTGGAGCATGGTTTTTTTGGTTACCGATGCCAAAAAACTTTTTTTTGATCACGGGTGCGAAAAATGATTTTGGTCCGTTTTTTACCCAAAATTAAAGAGAAATAGCGGAAAATAGTAATATTGAAAAAATCTAATTATTCTTGCCTAAAAATTAAGCCATTTCCGCCAGTTTGCACCAAGTATTTACGAAAAAATAATTCAAAAACATCGTCAAGATATCAAACTGTCAACGATCAAAATGTCGCAACAATGAACCTCACCGAATAAAAAGGCACCCTTGATTTATAGTGTAAAAATGTTGTGTTGCGAGAAGTGCTCTTCGTTCGAGATTTTTAAAAGTAGTTACCTGTTTTTCTTGGATTTTTTTATAAAGGTATTAAAAAAAATACTGTTAACAACTCGCGGCTAAACTGTGCTTTTTTTTACTCGCGTTTTTAAATACCTCGCTGCGCTCGTTATTTAAACCAACGCTTGTAAAACTACTATTTTTATTTTTTTATTTTGGCAAACACCCAAAAAACACTTTTTTAAGCATTTATTTGTGCACTTGTAGGGCACACTCCCTTTTTTTTTTAATCGAAAACACTTGTACCACAGTGTTTTTAATTTATAAAAACTCTTTTTTTATTTTGAAAAACACTCAAAAACACTTCTTTCAAGCCGCTGGCTGGGTAAATCTGTCACTATTCATTTGAGCTGCAAGATTTAAGTTTCCTGATTGGAGAACATTTTTAATTCAGTTTAATTTCGCACCAAATTGCAAAAAACTCGTAAAATAATGTCGTCAGGTAGACTCGCGCGAATGACAACCGTTAACCTTCGCAACGAACAGCGGAAGATGTACTATGTACTGTGCCGGAGAGAGGGTCGGAGGTCAGAGACTCACGTATGCAGCGAATTGCGTTGTTGTCAAGTTTTTTTTTAAATATTTTACTGAAAGGAAATCATTATTATTTTTTAAATTTATGCCCCTATTGTAAAATGGTTAAACTTAGACATGAATATTTCGAAAATTCTGGTAGATATAAGCACATACATTTTTTAACTTTAAGTCATTTATACAAAAGTCTGTGTGTTTTTACAAGTCACAACAGGAATAAAACTGCGCGCATTGTAGCTCAGTTTTGCTAAGCATTTCAGGAGAAAAAGTTGTGTGCGCGTGTCCTAAACTTCAGGGATTCCTGCGAGTAGAACACGTGGTTCTAAACGCAAAAGGGATGATATGTTTGATATGTGGGGAAACTTGTGGGTTAACGAAACAGGAATATGTCGATATTGATATAGATACTGTTCGAAGTACGGAAGAAAAAAAACGTACCTATTCTTTTTTTTACATTTTTTTTTATATTTATACCCTACGTATAAATACAACATTGGCAACCTTTGGGACTGAGTGACTAACATAAATTTAGGCTCGGGACTGAAAGGGTTAAATGTTACAGCCACAGAAGCCATTAAACAACTTTATTCGGGAGTGAGATCTCAGATTAAGGTTGGCCAGAAATTATTGGAAGAAATTAGTGGGAGGACCTACGACAAGGATGCTGCCTCTCACTTCACTTCACTTTCGGATGATCACACACTATATACTCAGTCCCAAAGGTGTCAAGAAGATCTCACACTAGACAACAATGCAGCAATACAAGGCTGCGAGGAATATACATATCTCGGAGTCAAGATTGATAGCATAGGAAAAAGTGAAAAAGAAATAGGAGACAGAATAATAAAGGGCCATAAAGCAATTGGGGCATTAATTGTACTGTGGTCTAAGAATATCACGCCCAACATAAAATACCTAATATATAATACTATTGTGGAGAAAACTATGTTATATGGATGCGAAGTGTCGCAACTTAACCAACAACAACAGAAAAGACTGGTATCTACAGCAAGAATATCTCGACTAGAACATGTGAGGCATGATAGAATTCGCCAGATTATGAAGGTTAAGAAAGATGTTGCGCAAAACATTGAGGACAGACAGCTGAAATGGTACGGTCCAAAGAACGTCACTGGAAAGAATTCCCAAGTTGGTAATGGATTGGACTCTCCGAGAAAGATGGAAACGAGGACGACTTAAATGCTCTTGGATGCAAGGAATAACAAGAGCAATGTCCGAACGCAATATCAATATAGGAGATTGGAATGACCGAGAGAGATGGAGAATGGGAACCGGAAAGCGTAGAAGAACGCTATAAACCGGACATACAATACAATACAATTTTAAATATAAAGGCTTGAATTCAGGGTTCTCTAATTTTTTGCAATTTTTGTCTATTCTGGCAGACATGATCAAGCAAAATACGCCATATTTGGATCCATATTTTACAAAAGTGAAAGTCAAAATTTAAAAACTATTATACTAGAGAACCCTAGATTTAAGATTTATCTTTAAAATGAGATTTAAGCTTTATCTTTAAAATGAGACTAAAATTTCTGTATTTGGATAGTTGTAGAGGAAAGCTGCCAGCGAACACTATACAGGATGTTTCAAATTCGATGCTCACCATGGGGATCTCCTAAACGGTGGGAGATACGGAAAGGTTTAAATTAGGGCAAAGTTGCGCAATTTCACGCTTTGCTCAAAACTAAAAAAAAAACTACAAATTCCGGATAGTTCCGGAGATAGGCGGAAAAACCCTAAATCTTCATTTTTAGTTTTTATTTTTCTGCGCCTTTATTCTTAAAGCTGTCAAAAAACGCTTAAAACTTTCTACAGGCACTTTTTAAAGATCTATCTAGTGAGAGGTCCATTTTTAAGACTTGACATTTCAGTGTGGTTCATAAAGGATGACAGATAACATTTTGCAAACTTATTTTGACAAGTCACCTGACGTTTGACAAATTTAAGTTTTGCTTTTAACTTACTCAAGATATTTTGGAAACCCGATTGCAGTACTTTTTTAACATTTTAAAAATGACAGTTTTTTTGACATAACAAAATAAGTTTACGTAATATTTAAAAAATTCGTTTTTTTTTTTGTTTTTTAATCTTTGAATTTGGGCTGATGATGTTCAATTAACTCAAAACGTCAAGTAGGTACTTATCAAAATGAGGTTGTAAAATATCTGTCATACTTTATGAACCAAACGGCAGGCAGTCCTCCTGTCACACTGAAATGTCAAATCTCGAAAATGGATCGCTCATTATTTGGACCTTAAACAAGTGCTAGTAGAAAACTTTAAGCGTTTTTTGACAGCTTTAAGAATAAGGGCGCAGAAAAATAAAAACTAAAAATAAAGATTTTTTTCGTCTATATCCGGAACTACCCGGAATTTGTAAACTCTTTTTTTGGTTTTAAGCAAAGCGTCAAGTTCTGCAACTTTGCTCTAATTTAAACTTTTTCGTATCTCCTACCGTTTCGAAGATCCCCATGGTGAGCATCGAATTTGGAACACCCTGTATACTCTTAAAACCCATATAAGTATAAAGCCTGTTTCTCACTATGCATTTTCTCCATGCATCTTGAGAAGTTGTATGCATTTTTGGTGTTCACACCATGCATTCTCCGTAAAAAAGATGCATCGACTCGAGATGCATGGAATAGAACTTGTTCTAATTTTTGTCAAAAGAAATTTTCTAGTGAATTTTGCTTATTTTGCTTCGACAACATAAATATTATGTTGGCAAGCCTATCAATGGAAAAAATGCGGAGCCAGAAACGATCTGTGAACGCATATGAATGTGCACACGGATTATAATTGTGATATTCTTGAATGAGCGTTCACCGATCACATTCACCCAAAAACCGAGCGAACTTGATCGCTTGCACCGCAGCAGACGAACAGCTTCATTTGGAGAGACGTATGGTTATAATTAACTATTTTATGACGACCACTTCCCTCCCTTTGCTCTAGAAAAAAGTAGACAACAAAATATGCTGGTGGTAACCCTGAAGTCTTTGGAGAAAAAACGAGAAATCACAGAACGTTCCTTTAAAGACATTCTATAATCTCTCCACAGTATTTTGGGACAGTTTGAAACAGACAAAAACCACGATATTAGAAATACAGAACAGTATTATAGATTTTCAGTTTATAAACAAGTTTTAAACAAAATCATTTCGGACATAAAATCAAGATTCAATAACGAGACTCGTAAGTATTTTTGACCTGAACATATTCATACCAAGTTTTATACAACGTGAAGCCAAAATCAAGGCAAAATTAACTAATGTCGTTTCCAAATAGGTACTATAGACTGTTTGATTAATACAAAACTTAAATTATGTAAGTCAATATTTGGAAACAATATTGGTCAGAAGTAGGCAAAACTTAAATCAAAACATATATGATAACGTTTTCGAGGCAATGAACAAGTGTGGCGATATTTTTCCGTTGATTCTTGAAAGTTCAGTAAGAAATGCTTCGTCAGAAAGAAGCTTCTCCTGCCTCAGAAGATTGAAAATATAAGTACTTAAAAACACTATGGAAATTCGTCTGAAGGGCTTAGTGTTGCTGCATATCAATAAGACATATTGAAATTGACATTGAGCGAGTCATTAACCGGTTTGCCCAAAATAAGAGATTTGAGATATGCAATATAAAAGTTATGGTTTCCACTTAAAAAGCTTTTTAGATCTCAAAAAAAAAAGTATTTAGCTATTAGGTTTTGTTTGTGGTTTGTTTGTTATCCATGTTTTTTTATAACTTACAAAAATTATATGTAGTTACTCAAGCGCGGATTTCAGGGGGGTAAGGGAGTAATTAACCCCCCCCCCCCCGCCCTGGATTTAATTTTTTTACGAAAATATTTAGAAAATCAAAAGTAGGGCATAAATTGCGGCGCTATAACACCTTTGATATTTACGGTGTTAATTTTGTGTTAACAATGGCGTTTGTAGTGTCACTTTCTTAAAAAATTTTGCCTGCTGCGCTTTGAAACCATTTTAGTTTAATTTTAAATGAAAAAATGCATTTTCCAGTGAAATTTTCTTGAAAATTGCATTTTTAGTATAATTTTCGGCGCATTTAAAAATTTTTTAAAAATAAAAAATATATGAAATAAACAACTTAAAATCTGAGTACTCCCTCCCTAGATTTGAGGCCAAATCCGCGCTTGTAGTTACTAAGTTTGTCTGCATATATTGATACATTCCTCATAAAAGCTATGCTTTTATTCTAGTTTTTTTTTGTGTATCGAAACCGATCCTCCCCCCCCCCTTTCCAAATGGCTGGGACCGCCATGGTTACAGAAATGAACGTACATGTGCTTAAGATTCA
The DNA here is from genome assembly GCA_963921995.1 of Oxystoma pomonae. NCBI lineage: Eukaryota > Metazoa > Arthropoda > Insecta > Coleoptera > Brentidae > Oxystoma > Oxystoma pomonae. The sequence goes on from OY998170.1 coordinate 44,739,324, forward strand.
GGAATTCAGCCTCCGAGCGGGAGTAGACTGATTCAATGTGCTTTATTATTACTTATAGTTATATGTTTCAAAATAATTGAACTCATCATCATCCGGGATCCCACAAGGTGGGCAATATCCCCTTTACTGCTTTTATAAATGATATATCTTTTGAATTAAAAGACTGTGACGTTCTTCTTGATGATGATCTAAAGTTTTTTAGAATTATACATAATATGATGGATTGTTGAATTTTGCAGCACAAGTTGAATAACTTTTCTGTTTGGTGTGAGTGTAACAGTTTATCATTGAATGTTGAAAACTAAATCCTGCAGACTTTACTTATGGTTTAGATAATTCTTCATTGGAAAAACCAACAGTCATGAGGGACTTAAGTGTGTTTTTTGATAGGAGCTTGATTTTATAGAACACATACATATGATTGCAAACAAAGTATATTTTGTTTATCTATCTAGATCTAGTTTGGAATATGGGTGTACTGTTTGGTCTCCCCCTTATATGATGTTCACAAAAATCGACTGGAAAGAGAACAAAAAAATTCTTGTATTTTGTCTGTTGCACATACCTGTTTGTTGTTGAGTCAATTGATTATAACCAACTGATTACATTATTAAAGTAAACTGGAAAACCGCAGAAAATATTATAATCTTGTTATGCTGTTTGAAATTAGAGGTTGATTCAGTAGAATTATTTTGACACTAATTAGATTCCATGCTCCTCCATGGTATACAAGAAAGCATAAATATTTGCAGTCTAACATCATCGTACAAATTACTCTAAAATCAATAGACTTTGGTAAATTGTGTAATGAACTGATGAGCACAATGAAGTAGATTTTTTTTTAATACCAGTCTAACTAAGTTTATGTAAGTGGTAAAGTGACAAGTTTTGTTGTACTTCACTATATGCAACTGAAAACAATTTAAAAAAAAGAAAAGAATAAAAAATTTAAAACCAAAATTAAACTTGCTGTATAGTACATTTTGTTTCTCATGACTGTTAGTTATTGTTAATCCATAATATTTTTAGTGTGTTTATAGTGTCTTAGACCTACTGTGATATAAAAATTTTTATAATGTTTAATAGATTTTATAACAAGGTAGTTTTCTAACACTGTTTTTTTTTATTTTTTTACTTACTTAAATAACATTTTGTAAATTATTAATAATTATTTTATTGTAACTGGCATGGCCGTTAATAAAAATTAAACTAAAACCAATTTATGTAAGAAAAAGCTATACTAGCTGTAACTTGTCAGTTACAGTAGGTCAAGCAGAAGGTGGATTTAAGTGCAAATAAATTACTATTAATATATCCATGTAAATGTAAAAGTAGCTAGCTTTCCAGAAATTCTTTTGACATAATAGAAAGCTTTATAATAAATAGTAAAAGTTGTTAGCTTCCTTCTCACTTCTCAATAGAACCGCACCCGATATTGTTCATGGATTCAGTTCTTACCCATTTTATTTCATAATACTTCAACAAAAGCCTTTTTTCTTGCATATGCTCCCATACATGCCAAAATACCCACAACCGTTACAGTTAAAATAATCAGCAAAGCTAATGTGTCTCCGAAGTCGAACATCTTGCGTCTATGTTATTAGTTATTACCAAAAAATTTTTGTTTATAAATGCGCCTTTAAAATTAAATGAGATGTTTATAGTTTTTGACAATCAGCTGATTTTAGGCATGTTTAAACTATTAACTGACCAATTTTTATGGTAACATCTATAAAATTCATGAAACTTGATATGATTTTTACAAAATTCCACAATATTTAGACAAGGATATCTAAGGCGTTTTCTCGCGTTGAAATTATTTTGAAATATTATTTGAAACTATTTAGATGTGACGTCATCATTTAGAACCGAGAAAAAATGAGTAGTTCAAAACTTTTTTTTTTTTTCGTTTTTCTGTTCATTTTTTTGGTGTTTAAAATTAAAATGGATCAACTACTGGTTTATCTAACAAAATCTTAGAGTGTACAGCCCGTTTTAGTAGCATGGATGGTCAGCAATGGAAGCTACATGGATAGTGAAGTTTTTTTATTTACTGTTCTTTTAAGCCCAGAAAATCATATAAAACCACAGGGATACCATGAAGAATGGCTAACAAGATATCTAGAAAACGATTTTTCATACATTTTCACGCAAAAACAAAAAAAAATCGGTTAAAACAAGAATGTAGAATTTTGACGTATCTTCTACGCACGCGTCAGTTTTGAAACTAGAGAGGATTCCGTTTCAAAATATTTTTAACCCGTTTCGATGTGACGTCACCGTTGCAACGCGAGAAAACAAATGTTTCAAACTTTTTAAAAACATTTTAAACAATTTCAACGCGAGAAAACGCCTCTAATCAATTATGGCATATTTTGCAAATTTTGTATTTTTCTTAATAAACTATTATTTCTTGGGGGCTCGAATGAACTACTCGGTCCACCAATGGTGTTCATTTATCTAGTATTATTATTTTGTCTTTCACTCTTTCTGATTACAATAAAAAAGGTGAGAAAGTATCAGATCACAACAATTATCGATTGTTGACGTTGACAAATGCATTAACCTCATTTCTAAAAAAAAATTCTCTGTCAAGTTTATTTTAAGATAAACAAGTGTGTTATTACTCATTCTACTTATAAAATACGTGATTCAATCTGTATCTCGTTGAAAACACCTTTATTTGGCAAAGTATTCATTCGTTAAACTCTTAATTCGACGCCATATTAGCGATAAAACAATATTAAAATCGGGGCGGAAATCACGGCAATCAGCAAATAACAATGAGCGTACCGGGGTACCAAGAGATCATGGCAGGCCCTTTGGCCCAATTTTTGAGGATTTCAGGGGAAATCGGCGGTGATGTTGCCGAAATCGGCAAGTTGGTTAGGGAGGCATTTGACGCCCAGCTGAAGTACATTCAGTTGGCTAGGGAGTCAGCACAGCCTTCTCAGAATGAGGTTGTGACTCTACTGAAGCCTACTAGTGATAAAATTAGTGCCATTCAGTCCTACAGGTAAGTTTTTAGTTTTTCTGCAAACACCAAACTGCTCAGTTCCAAGTTCAGTTTTACTGGTGATTTACACTGGCGCCGCCTACCGTTGCCTTCGCCGCCCGCCGTCTACCGTTCGTAGCAGCAATTTATACTGCCGTCGCGTTGGCGCGTTGTTTTAACCTCAAGTATTAGTTCTTCATACAGCTCACTCATCTGGCTTTCTTCTGTATTATTAAAAATAACAAATTTAGTTCATAAAAAAAACAATCATAACAAATTGGGAAAGTTAGGTTAGAATTCTTTATACACAAAACAAAAACAACAATAAAAATCAAGTGACCACTCAACATGCTTTTGTACTGGCTGGACTATACAATGCTACAGATGGCAAATGGAAAAAGATAAACTTGGCGCATCTTGGATAGAAGTAAGGGTTCCCATATATCCCAGCGGGGACACAAATGCAGGCAGCAAGGGGCCAGTATAAATCATATAACTATGAGATACTATAATGGCCCAAGTGTCGCAAAATGTGTAACTATAATAACTTTGAAAATCAAAGGAAATAATGTAAAACTCAGGGTTGGCCATGGACAAGGCCAAAGGCAAAAAATCTACTGCCAGTCTGCTCATGCCCAGATAATTTTTTGGCTCTGCATTTTTTCCAGGCTAACTTGATTGGGAGAGTTATTATCGCTACAGCTTTTTTTCGGAAAATTCAAGGCATTATATTTTCTCATAGTTATATGGTATAAATCAAGCTTTATACTTCGACAAAAAAAATGTTTTTCTTTACATTATCTCCAATAGGTTAGATATAGTTACATTTTTCCCACAACATTACCTTTGCATTGGAAAATGCTAATGTTTTTTTTTTGATTGATGGAATCAAGATGTTTTCACACATGACTAAAAAACATATTTTTACACAGTTTTCAAGTTTATTCTTAAAATCATTTGTAAGACTGTGATAGAATGATAGAACTATTACCTTTTTCATTTGTTGTTTCATAATGAGTATTATAAGTATTCAAAATAAAAAATTATTTTATAAACAATGTTTAGAGTATATTTATCATAACTTAGGTAAATTGGTTTCAATATTTGCCAATTAAATAGGTAGGTAGTTGTTAAGATAGGTCTGTCCAGTTACAAGAGCAAAATATCCTGCAGGGTGCATACAGGTAAAAGATTTTATGATTGGAAAAATTAGTGCTAATTAAATGTCAAGTCACAAAATTTTGTGCTCTTGTAGTTTTGGAGATATGACCTGCACTGCTAGCTACCAATTAAAGATAGCAGTGCACCATGTTAATGGTTCCGAAAAAAGGTAGAGTGGTCTAAATGCTCCAGAAAATTAAATGCTAATTAAATGTTGTCATTTCAATAAGAAAATTTTATAGTTTCTACTTTTTTATGCATATTTTTTAAAATCAATCTGGTGCAGTACACTTATTTGAGTTCTCATGAAAGAAAACATTGGTGGTGTTTTTAATATTGGAATAAAATAGTGCTATTTAGTTATTATGAAAGGAAGTAGAAAAAGGTCCAAATTTCGGTCCAAATGCTTCACAAAAATTCACAACAAAAATCAAAGGTCACAAACTAACAAACATGTTTTAAAAGTTATACATTCTTATGTCAACACAATTTAAGGTTAAAAATACATAAAAAATTAAAATAAACAATTAATAATTTAATGTTAAAATGGTAAAAACAGCCACCTATGAGATTTAATAAAGAAATTTTAAAAAATTAAAAATCAAAAGGAATCAATTACTTTGGAAACCTCTCTGTAGTGGGCGATAGTGGGATTGTTTAAAAAAATTAAATCTGTGCTATTTTCTTCTTCTAAAAAATTTAATTTTCTAACCTTATTGGATCTGTGCAACATTTTAAAGTTTGACTGTATATTAAAGGAACGCCCACTTTCTCTCAAATGCATGCCAAAAGCCGATCTTTTGTCTGTAGGAGACTCCTGAAAATTTAGGTGTTCCCTAACCCTAACTCGAAAACTGCGGCCAGTTTGTCCCACATATTTTGCCGAGCAATCACCACAAAAAGCAGGTAAACCCCACTCTCTTCTATGGTAGCTACTTTATCTTTTAGTTGGGAAAATAAGCTTTTAATATGGACTTATATGCTATTTTAATATTAAGATTCAAAGAGTTCAAAACCTTGCCACTTTCAAAGAAACGCCGCCTAGGAAAGACAGTTTAACATATTTCGGTGGTTGATAAGGAGGTTAAATATCATAGCTGGGTTGTTTTAACAAAAGGTATCAGTTTTTAGAACTAAAAGGTATTAGATCTAATATTTACATTAGTTCCTCTGGAGTGTCCCAAGGGTCAAATCTTAGCCCACTTCTTTTTCTTATAGCCTTCAACAAAATTCTTTCTAAAGTAAAGAATGTTAAATCCTTAGCATTTTTTAAATTATTTGTTGAAATTGTCTCAAGGGGAGATTGTGAAAATGCTTCAAGGAGAGCTCCAAGACATTGCATTATATTATCAGCAAAACAGTTTTAATTTAAATCTAGGAATGTTCTTGCCTATCTTTTACCAACAACAAAAATATAATTGATTTTCAGTACTCTATAAACGAGGGGGTAACCACTCCGCGAAATCGCGTCACATTTTGGCTGGGAAATCCTTGCAAAATCACGCGAAATCCTGCAAAAGTCTTTGCGAAATCGCCCGAAATCATAAGAAAGATATGTTAAACGCGAAATCGCGGCACAATTTCACACTAGTGAATACCCCCTCGATAAAGAAAAATTAAATCGTATTTTAGAACAAAAAGATTTGGGCATTATTTTTGACGCAAACCTTTCTTTCTCATCACATATTATTTCAAAGGTCGAAAGTGCGCAAAAAGTTGCTGGGTTTATTTGCAGAAATACCAGAAGTTTTAGTAGTGAAGTTAGCCTTCACTTATTTGACAGTTTAGTATTACCAATACTGGAATATGGCAGTATAATTTGGTTTCCACAATATCACATTTGGATAAATTTGATCGAGGGAGTTCAAAGAAAATTCTTGAAGATTATGCATTATAGAAAGTTTGGGACTTATCCACAAAGAGGTTGTGATAATGACTTCCTATTGGGAGTTTTTAATAGGTTTTCATTATACAAAAGGAGGACAAAAATCTTTTTAACAACCATGTTTAAAATTCTCAAAGGAGATATAGATTCTCCAAATATACTTGAGCAGCTTCCTTTTGCTATAAATCGAATTAACTCAAGGATAAGAAATATTTTTTATTTAGCTTACCTGCGAACAAATCTTTACAAAAGCTCTCCTATTTACAACTTATGCAGCCTATTTAACGAATATGCCTCCGACATTGAAATTGATATTATTAGTTATGAAAATTTTAACAAAATACCAACCAAAAACTACGTAATACTTAGTCTAGAAGCAACGACCTTATTTTATTTTATTTTTATAAAATGTACTAGTTGTACCCACTTTGATGTCCTTATATAACATCTTTATTATTATTATGCTATGGTAAGTTAGTGTCTGTAACTGGCTTTTTGCTGTAGATACTTTTTGATAAATAAATAAACAAGTTGTTTAAAAATTGGTTAATTGATATATTATTTGTTTCTCTTTTTCAATTTCAAGTAGCAGTAAAGGAAGACTAGAAAAAGAGCAACAAATAATATATCAAATAGCAGTAAATAATGGGCATAAGGTGGATCCTATAAATAGACTTTTAAGAAAAAAGTTTAACCAATATTTAAACAACTTGTTAAACAACCCAGCTATGATATTTTACCTCCTTACTTATCAACCACCGAAATATGTTAAATTGTCTTTCCTAGGCGCCGTTTCTTTGTGGGCAACGTTTTGAACTCTTTGGATCTTAATAGTAAATAGCATATAAGTCAATATTCAATATTAAAAGCTTATTTTCTCAACTAAAAGATAAAAAGTACCTACCATAGAAGAGAGTGGGGTTTATCTGCTTGAAAGAAAGTGGGCAATCCTTTAATATACAGTCAAACTTTAAAATGTTACACAGATCCAATAAGGGTAGAAAATTAAATTTTTTAGAAATTTTTGAAATTACGAAGCTAGAAAATAGCACGGATTTAATTTCTTTAAACGATCCCACTAGCGCCCACTACAGAGAGGTTTCCAAAGTAATTGATTCCTTTTGATTTTTAATTTTAAAAAATTTCTTTATTGATAAAACATTTTAAATTAGGAAACATTATTTTATTGCCTTTTTGTGGGTACCAAATATATATAAGTTTTAGTTAAATCTCATAGGTGGCTCTGTTTTTACCGTTTTAACAGTTTATTATTATTAATTGTTTATTTTAATTTTTTATGTATATCTAACCTTAAATTTTCTTGACATAAGAATGTATACCTTTTAAAATACTTTTGTTATTTTGTGACCTTTGTTTTATGTTTTTTTGTGGAATATTCCTTGAAATTATGTAAGTAATCATTTTATTTTATTTGGCTAAAGTTAAAGTTAAAGGTTACTCCTAGGTATTTATAACTGTTTGTTAGCCCTACTTTTTCATTATTAAAATAAAAAGAACCTTTAGAAATATTTTTTTCTTTTATAAAATTAAAATAAATAATAAAATAAAATAACACTATTTTTGTTTTTTTGCTGTCAACTTCTAATTTAAGAGACTTAGTATATTTATTAAGTATGATTAGTTGTTTTCTCATATCTGTTTCCGAGTCACTCAGGGAGACTACTACTGACTGAACAAAAACATTATAAGAGTCAATTAATTTAAGAAGAACTACAAGGTGACCATAATAAAAAATACATAAAAATTATTAAAAAGTTATGAAGAACATCAGAGTTTGTAAATACAACAATGTGACAATAATAAAAACATTAAGAATTTATAAACATTATTACAAAGTGAATATTAAAAAAACAGCAATGTAAAGTTTCAAAATACCATAAGAATGTGACATAAACATTTAAAAAATAATAAAAAGTAAATCACTCCTGTATTTTAGACTGTACCATCATCAGAAACATCACAACTCTCGAGCAAACAGCTCTTTAAATCTTTTGGGAGTTCATTAAATTCATCCAGGTCCTTAAAAAATACAGAATTTGCTGCAATTTTTTTGGTTATTCGGGGCATATAAAAGTCTTGCTTTGTCTTGTGTTGTACCCATGAATTTGAGTATTAAAAATTAATTTGTTTCTTAGGTAGGAGGGTGCAATATCTATCTTAATACTTGTAGAATGCTTTAACGATCCTATTTTTAATTTTTTTGAAGGTGTAGGTTTATGGTTGAGGGATCTTATTAATGAAACGTCCTTTTTTTGAAATGCCAACGTTTCGCAAAATTTATTTGCTTCTTCAGGGCTCACGTCCTGTGTCCAAAAGTCCACCCAGTTTTTTGTAATACTTATAGAATGGTTTAACGATCCTATTTTTATTTTTTCTTAAGGTGTAGGTTTATGGGTTGGGGGATATTTTTTTGAAATGTCAATGTTTCGCAAAATTTATTTGCTTCTTCAGGGCTCAGGTCCTGTGTCCAAAAGTCCACCCAGTTTTTTTTAATACTTGTAGAATGGTTTTTTTTTGAAATGCCAACATTTCGCAAAAAAAATAAAAATAGGATTGTTAAACCATTCTACAAGTATTAAAAAAACTGGGTGGACTTTTGGACACAGCAGATGAGCTCTGAAGAAGCAAATAAATTTTGTGCCTCTCTATGGAATTTAATTTTTTCTCTATTGGTACTATTGTTACCAATGTTTTAGAATTTTAGAATGTCTGGAAATGCTCCAGAGATTACTCTATTAAATTTTATAAAGGAACCTCTATTGCAGAAAAAACATTTTAAGAAACTCACATCCACATCATCACGTTTGTTTTTTAGAGTCAACTATGCTAAATTGATAAAAAAATATTATTTTTAGGATCATTTTTTACATTGTCTACTTTTCTCTCAAAGAACAATCTTTTTTCATCTGTTATGATTATAACAACTCTGTTCCTATTTTCTACAAACTTGCGATACCTGTAGCATTCATCTCGTTTCATCACAGCATGCTTTACTTCATTTCACCAAGGTTTGCATCGTGGTTGTATTTTTATTGTCTTTATTGGAGCTACCGCATTTATATTTGAGTTAGAACACTAATAGAAATGTAATTTCACCTTGTGGCCTTAGAAATAAATTTTAGTTTATTCGGCTAAAAATAAAAAAAAATGCTGCAACTTGTGTCTTCCTTTTTACAAAATGTGCCTTCCATTCAGAGTTCAGTCAAGTTCAGAGCTTAGTCAAGCTACCCCCCTCAACGAAACTCAATTTGGATATTGTAAAAATTATGTACTAATTTAGTCCACTTTTAAAAAATTTTGTACTTAATAAATAACGCAGTTATTCTCACTTAAAAGGGGGGGGGGTGGTTTGGCGCTAAGCTGCACCCTTTTATGCTTAGGAGATATATTTAATGAAAGTTGATATGTAATAATTTTGTACTAATTGTGTACTCTTAAAAAAGGGTACTTTTAGTTTACAAAAACCATCGGTTCCTAAGATTTTTGGTTATTTATGGGGTGTGTAGCTTGATATCAAGGTACACCCCCCTCTGCTTAGGAAAGAGATTCGACCAAAAGTGACTATGCCAGAATTTGGTACTGATTACGCCTCCTTCTAAAAAATTGCCTACTCTCAAAATAACTTCATTTTTTTTTGTTTTTATGAGGTGTGTAGCTTGATGTCAAGGCACACCCCTCTCTGCCTAGGAAAGAGATTCGAAAAAAAAATAATTGCCATAATTTGCTACTAATTATGTACTAATTTCCTCCCCTTCTAAAAAGTTGCCTAATCCCAAGATAACTTCATTTCTTTTTTGTTTTTATGGGGTGTGTAGCTTGATATCAAGGCACACACCCCTCTGTCTAGGAAAGAGATTTCAAAAAAGTAATTATACCATAGTTTGCTGCTAATTATGTACTAATTTCGTCCCCTTCTTGAAAATTGCCTACTCTCAAGATAATTTGATCTTTTTTATTTTGTGGGGTGTGTAGTTTGATATCAAAAAATGCTTGATGTCAAGCTACACACCCCCCAAAATAAAAAAAAAATCAAGTTATCTTGAGAGCTGAGGGGGGTGTACCTTGATGTCAAGTTACACTCCCCATAATAAATAAACAAAAATCTTAGGAACCGATGGTTTTTGTAAACTAAAAGTACCCTTCTTTAAGAGTACATAATTAGTACAAAATTACACACCTCCCCTTTTAAGTGCGAATAACTCCGTTATTAATTAAGTACACATTTTTACAATATCCAAATTGAGTTTCGTTGAGGAAGGTGGGGGGGGGGTGTAGCTTGACTCAGATAAATCTCAGTCAATTCTGATGTTTATTTTACTCCAAAAAGTATGGATATCACTAGACCACGGAACGTCGCTTCGACTTGAGCTAAGATCACTGACAGAAAAGAATAATATACTTTTAAAAATTTAATGCATTCTTTGACATAAATTTGTATTCCCCCTGATGAAGCGATTTGGATGCGTTTTTGCCACTGTTACTTCTTTGTTTGTTTTATAAGGCCAATAAGTTTACAGCACAATAATATAATTAAAATAAAGGGATACCTATTTTTTGCAGAAACTATTGGTGTCATCAGTCGGTTCGATGTGATACTTGTTTTCATGCAATCGGATCCCGATACGATCCGAAAATAGTAGTATTGAACTTCGGCGGGGTCTACGAAAAAAAAGGTTCGATTCGACGCGTTTTCATGAAGGTTTGAAAATGAATCGTATTGAGTTCTACATGAAAACGTAGTATATGTTTTACAGCTAATAATTCAAGGGGAACCCACAAATAAGCCGAATTTACAAAAACCGAAACACAATTGAACATCCAATAAAACATCCGAAACGAAATATGAACGAAAGTAAAAAAGAATTTTAATTTACTCGATCCTTAAAGACACGAATATAATTTAACCGATTATAATTTTCCCGAATGTTAAAATATCAGAATTACAAAAGTATCGAAAATAATTGTCCAGAAACGAAAAATACCCGACCCACAAATTGATAGAAAATAATATGCCCGATCCTTAAATGAGCAGAACCACAATCCAGCCGAATCGCTATTGGGTATGCGTCAAATTTAAATCTCTAGAGCGCGGCGTTGACAAGTTTCTCTATTTGGAAGATGACACGGGAATTTTTTTTTATTAAACGATTTTATTTAACTTCACAGTTTCTGGCTGTCTGTCTATCAAATCTTGCGATTCATTTTTGTAATGTAGGTCCAATGAAAATACCTCGGAAAATACAATATTATGAAGAAATTTGGGGGTAGGGGGTGGTTCAAGAATGGAAAGGGGATAAATTAATACAATATCACAACTTTCTTCGACTCTTTCCTGCCGTAAGCCTGGCAACATAGCAACTGAATTCGTGGCTATCGTTTCAAATCATTTTCAGGCCAGATTGGGGAGGTTCTTGAATTTTGTGGTTCGGCATTATTATGTTTCTGTTAAATTATTTTCGTTAAAATATTTTCCAACATTTGTGTTTCTATAAAAATACGTTTCGTGTAAATTTAATTCTATGCATATATTTTCTAGCGATTTGATTTTCCCGTCATTTCATTTTCGAGACAATTTTTTTCGGACCTTCTTTTTTTTAAATTCTAACAAATTATGTTTCTGCCAAATTTGGTTTCTGATTTTTTATAAGGACCCAATTCAAGCTAAAAATTTAACTTAAAACTTTTTATTAAAGGGAGAGAAAACGCACCTCACCCCAATTTAACCACCTATCAGCCATCTCGGAAAGCATAGCAGCCCTTGGATGGGTTGCAGTCAGTCCTGCCCCGTCCCCTTATGTGAAAGAAATGAATGATGCGGGCCAATTTTACACAAACCGTGTTTTGAAAGACTGGAAAGAAAAGGTAAGACGTGATTTCCTTAAAAAAATGGTTTAGCTACCTACATAAACTAGGCGGTCCCACCTCAATAAAATCAAAAAACGATAGTGCCAGAATTAGGTGCTAATTTGTTCCCCAAACTAAAAATTAAGTGCTCCTTTAGTTTTCGCAGAAAATTAAAAAACGGTAGGACCGCTATGTTAACGTTAAGCTAGCGGGCCTGTCCATAATGCTGGGAGAAAAATTTAATGTTACTATTTTCAAATTAGGTGCTATTTAAATGCTCCCCGAACATAATCCTAGCGGTCCCACAGGTACCCCTTCAGATAACCCAAAATGTAAGTATTTTAAAAGATAGATAGATACAAATATACTTTATTGTCTGAAATAGGATTTCGTCGACAAAGCGTAGCTACAAAAATATACTTAAGAAATGAAAAAGGTAAAAGTCACTTACTGATTAGAATCTATAAAATTATTATAATACAACACAATATTAAACAATTATTTTGTCTGATAAAATTTGAAAATTTAGCATAACACATTTTAAAGCAAATTTTGCATTACAATATTTGACTATTTAAATCTATCATTAAAATATTCATTAAAACTATAATAGGCTTTGGCGCATAGAAAATTTGGTCTTTATTCTAAAAGTTTTTAGATTTTGGATCTCTTTAAGTTGGGTTGGCAGGTGATTAAATATTATTTTACTTCTGTATCTAATGAAATTCTGTGTTAAAGAAGATTATGGTATGGGAAGTTGCAACATTAAGTTTTGTCTAGTTTCACGAGATCTTAAATTACTTAACTCACCATAATATTCTTTATGCATAAGACACAGTTTCACAAATAAATATACAATAAACAGTAAGTATATTGTGTTTAATAAATAGTTACCACATTGCCCTTTTCTGGAGAACAAACACTGACTCAAAAAGTTTGAGAGAGCAGTTTCCCCAAAAAACAATTCCATAACGAATGTGTGACTCCACTAATGAAAAATAAACTGCTTTAGTTGTCTTTGTACAAAGTTCATTTGCAATAATTCGAACAGCATAGCAACCAATGGCCAGTTTGTTTTTTAAATACGCAACATATGTGGAGAACTTGAGTTGATCACCTACATGAACTCCCTTTTATTTTCTATTTCCTGCGAATCTAAGAATAAATCATCATAGACGAATTAAAATGTCATTATATTTGTTTTTTTCGAATTAAATCATAGCAAATTTGCATCACACCAGTCTTTTATTGTTTTTAGATCTCTTGAAATAGTCGATTTTAAGGTCTGCAAATCTTTTCCTCTCCGTGAGACCGTATTATCATTAGCAAAAGCCGTAATTTTGCCAACGATTTGTAAATGCATTAGATTAAAAACAAAATTGGTCCCAGCACAGGTCCTTGTGGAACTTCACTAGATACAGATAAACTACCTGACTGATTTGACTCAACTTTTACAAACTGTTTTTTCTCAGAAAAGTAAGACTGAAACCATAAGTGTGGCACTCCGCCAAAGCCATAAAAATGTAATTTTTTAAGCATTATTTCATGGTTGACACAATCAAATGCTTTGGAGAAGTCACAAAATACAGCACCAACAATGTCACCCTCATTAAGACCAGTAAAAGTCTGTTCGAAGAGGTTAAATATGGCGTCATGAGTATCCTTTGAAAACTGGAAACCAAATTGAGTAGCACCTAAAATATTGTGCTTTTCAAGTTAAACCATCATTTGTTTTTTAACTATCTTTTCTATAATTTTAGAGAAGGTAAAAAGTAGATAGATAGGACGATAGTTTGCTGGTATGTCTGATTCACCTCCTTTAAATAGTGGCATAACTGCAGCTGTTTTAGGCAACTTAGAAATACCCCAGTCAGAAAAGAGATGTTAATACATTCTGCTAAGACATAAAGTGCTTTTTCAGGAAGATTTTGAAGAAGTCTAACTGAAATATTATCATATCCACAAGATTTATGATTCTTAATTTCCTTAAAAGTATTTTTAATTTCGGCAATATACGTTAATGTAAATTTAAAGTTTTCGTTTATTTTAATTTTTGGCATGTATGAGAGAGGATCTATATTAGTATTTAAATTTGACTGTAAATGCTTCGCAATAGAACAATAGAAATTATTAAGAATATCTGGATCTATATCAATTTGAGGCGGAAGATGAGAGCTTTTACCTGTTAATTGGTTTTGGATTTTCCAGTTTTCTTTTGAGGCATTTTTTGAAGATTTTATTCTATCCTGATAAAACATTTCTTTCACAGCGGATATAACCTTCTTGTCCAAGTTTCTGTATTTACAAAAGTAATTTATGGAATGCGGATTATCAGTGAATTTAAGAATTAGTTGAAAAGACCTCATATTTTTTGAAGACGTTTTAATATCTGGTGTCTTTCTTCTTTTTTTCTTTAATTTTTTATATTGGAAAGCATCTTTCAAAAATGTTAGTCACACTTTTCTGAAATTCGTCAAGAGGCTTTTCTGTATGTAATATATTTAATCAACTCAAATCTCCGCACAATGTTTGAAACTTTTTATAGTTTTTACGACTAAATAATCTTCCATACCTAAACTTTGACTTATCGTTAATTAGAAGAACAAACTGGGTCAACACTGCCTCATGATCAGAGAAACCTACTGGTATAACATTACAGTAAACAAACATATTTTTTACCTTAAAATTTGAACATAAATAATCTATTTTTGTCTGTGTCCTATCAGTTATACGAGTAGGTTGATTTACATGCATTTCTAAGTCAAATAATAAAAAAGGTTGTATAATTTTTGTCTAAAATCTGAATTTTCGTCGTCAAAATTTATATTAATATCCCCACCTAATATAATATTTGCCTTACATGGTAGCTTTGTTAAGAGTGTTTCCAAAATTGTTGTTTGTTGTTTCTCTTATTGTACAATAGCGAAAATTCAAAAACTCTCTATAATAATTCTAAGAGGTCATTTTTAATAAATATTGTGGTACCTCCTCCAGTTTTTGAGCTTCTGCTGTATATAGATACCAGACTGTAATTTTCAATGGAAAAAGGTTCATTTTCGATCAACCAATGTTCAGTAAAAAGAAGAAAGTCTGGAAAATTATTACTTTCAAGAAATAAATAAATGTCATCCAATTTATTATGCAAGGATTGTATATTTATTAAAAATATAGTAATCGTATTTTTGTTTTCTTGTGCTAAATTTGAAATATTTGTTGTGTTGTTAGCACTAAAAAATGTTTTTCACTTTCTGGCATATCCAAGATGTAAAAAATAAGTAGCAATTTAAGTGCTAATTTGGTCCATCTTTCGAAAATTAATTTCATTGGTAATTTCACACAAATTTGAGATAATAAGCATAAAATGATTAATATCTTCAATTTAGGAGTTCAATAAAAATGCGAAAACCCCGGGTTGATTAGGATAGGTGGGTTGGATTGGTTGTGTTGGGTTGATACAAGGGTATTGGGTCATCATTGGTGCTTCGTTTAAAAAACATAAGCGTGGAAACTAGGGTTTTCGCATTTTTATTGAATTCCTAAATTGAAGATATTAATCATTTTATGCTTATTATCTCGAATTTGTGTGAAATTATCAATGAAATTGCATTTTTCCATTTTTCGCCACAACGAAAAGAGCACTTAGTTTTCGAAAGATGGACCAAATTAGCACTTAAATTGCTCTTTATTTTAAAATAATTAAAATTTGGTTTATCTGAAAAGGTGTCTGTGGGACCGCTCGAGGGACCGCTAGGTTTACGTTAAGCTAGCGGTCCCTACTTGTTTTTTTGCGAGAATACAAAAAAAAAGTAGTTTTTTCAAAGTTTGAATTTAATATCCGGGGAGCACTTAAATAGCACCTAATTTGTATTTTATTTTAATTTTAATAGTAACATTAAATTTTTCTACAAGAATTATGTATGGGACCGCTAGCTTAACGTTAATTTGGTGGTCCTATCCTATATATAACTAGAGGAGCACTTAATTTTTAGTTTGGGGACCAAATTAGCACCTAATTATGGCACTATCGGTTTTTTTTTATTTTAATGAGGTTGGACCACCTAGTTTATATACACTTCTCTCCACATAAAACTGGTACAGCAGAAGGTAGCTGCAAATATGATTTTTTATATTTTCCTATGTGCAACTCTGACTTTTTGACTTTGTCATTTTAGGTTATATTTTTGGCATTTATAAATCGTTCGAAAATTAAGTGCTCTTTTCGTTGTGGCAAAAAATGGAAAAAATGCAATTTCATTGGTAATTTCACACAAATTCGAGATAATAAGCATAAAATTATTAATATCTTTAATTTAGGAGTTCAATAAAAATGCGAAAACCCCGGGTTGATTATGTTAGGTTCGGTTGGTTATGCTGGGATGGGTTCGGTTGGTTATGTTGGGTAAGCTGGATTGGTTATGTTGGGTTGGTACAAGGGTGAGTATTGGGCCACGATTGGAGCTTAGTTTAAAATAAATACTCGCGAAAACCAGGGTTTTCGCATTTTTATTGAGCTCCTAAATTCAAGATATTAATCATTTTATGCTTATTATCTCGAATTTGTTTGAAATTATCAATGAAATTGCATTTTTTTCATTTTTCGCCACACAAGAGCACTTAATTTTCGAAAGATGGACCAAATTAGCTCTTAAATTGCTCTTTATTTTAAAATAATTAAAATATGGTTTATCTAAAAAGGTATCTGTGGGACCGCTAGGTTTATGTTAAGCTAGCGGTCCCTACTTATTTTTTTGCGAGAATACCAAAAAAAAATCGTTTTCAAAGTTTGAATTTAATATTCGGGGAGCACTTAAATAGCCCCTAATTTGTATTTTATTTTTATTTTAATAGTCACATTAAATTTTTCTCCAAGAATTATGTATGGGACTGCTAGCTTAACGTTAACCTAGTAGTACTATCGTTTTTTTAATTTTCTGCTAAAACTAGAGGAGCACTTAATTTTTAGTTTGGGGACCAAATTAGCACCTAATTATGGCACTATCGGTTTTTTATTTTATTGAGGTGGGACCGCCTAGTTTATATACACTTTCCTCCACATAAAACTGGTACAGCAGAAGGTAGCTGCAAATACGATTTTTTATATTTTCCTATGTGCAACACTGACTTTTTGACTTTGTCATTTTTCGTTATATTTTTGGCATTTATAAACTTTGTAAGGAGACGGTTTGTTTATTTTTATGAATTCAAAATATAAGGCCACTAAAAATAAAAGCCACATTTCAAAAAAGAAAAAATGTTCTACTAACTAAGCAAAAGCTATACAGTAATTGGTCTATTCGACTAGCTAATTATGAAAGAAGCAACTCTACGATAGTAACCATAAAAAATCGATTTCAAGAAGAGCGAACTGTCCCTCGAAAGGAAGGCACCGGTTTGACGAAAGTTACTAGTTAACGAAATAAATAAAATTTAAAAAAATAACAAAATTAAAAACAAATAAAAAAATACTTATTTTTAATAGTGCAATGATGTTTTGTAGTCTTCTGGGCATTAAATTGGCTAATTTTGAAATAAGTTTGGATTTTCAGCGATAACTTCCCTATATGCCCTTACGGTACCATTAGATGTTCTGAATTCCTAGGAATGATATTAAAACTTGCTAATTTCTTTGCGATAAGTCCCCAAACGTTCTCTATTGGATTTGCATCAGGGGTTTTTGCAGGCCAAGGAAAACCTTCGATATTATTATCCTAGAACTATCGCTTCGCAATTTTGGCCGTATGAACTGGACAGTTATCTTGTTGGAATACAAAATGATCTGCATAAGGGACTCTCACCTCTGGAAGCATTACATTTTCCAGCATATTAACGTAAGCCGCAATGCGACACCTTAGCCACAAACGTTTAACCCTCCTGCCTAACGTTGTTATGGATCCTGGAAAATTTGATTCAATTTTTACTTCTTTCACTTTGGCAAACGGATGATTTTCCAGAAAATTGATAGCTTCTTGGTCTTCCCCTCGGCTTGTAACTTTCGTCAAACCGGTGCCTTCCTTTCGTTGGATAGTTCTCTCCTCTTGAAATCGGTTTTTTATGTTTACTATATCGTAGAGTTGCTTCTCCCATAATGAACAGCTACTTGCCGAATAGACCAACCCCCGTTTAATTTTGGTAAGATTTGAGCTTTGTCAAATTTGGATGACACTGACATGCAAAACATGATTTGTCAGGAGTCTGTGACATTTTCATTTATAGGAAGACAATGTCGTACTACAAAAAGTTTAAAAATTAAACAGGCTGCTAACTTCTGCTGTACCAGTTTTATGTGGAGAGAAGTGTACGTGATTTAGCTACTTGACACCTTTCTTAACTAAAAAGCCAGTTAACTCATTTTCGTTTTAGTATCCTTTGGCCTATGATCGGTGCCATATTGACACCAAACTGACAGAAAATCCATGTTTTACTTGTCAATTTGGTTATAAAAATGGCAACCACGATAGGCTAAAGGGCACTGAGGGGGTAGGAGTTAACAGGCTTTTTAGTTGAGTACGGTGTTGAGCTACTATATTTGGCCATCATCAGAATAAAATACAAAAATCCATATATTACATTTATGTTAGTTTGGCTAAAAAAAGTGTGTATACCTTTATGAAAGAAAGATTGCAGTATGATGTTTCGGATGTGGTGGCGACTAAACACTTTCTGCTCTTTGTTGCAGGACAAAAAACATGTTGACTGGGTAAAATCTTGGGTGCAGACATTGACAGATCTTCAGGCCTATGTCAAACAACACCACACAACTGGTTTGGTATGGTCAGGAAAGGGGGCGCCCAAGTTCACTGCCCCTCCGCCACCACCAGGATGTCCCCCACCACCACCCCCAATTGATTTAGACCTGGACTCTGCAGGTAGTTTAGGTCTTTAGACATTTTTTATTTTACTATGACTTGTGTTACTTAGGGGTTTTAAAATTAACTTAAAATAGTAGAAGCAGAAGGGGGCCTATAGAGGTTTCAACAAGGGGCCAACAGCTGCTGACAGTAGAGGTACAAATCGTTGACAATACATTAACATTATTTGACAATAAGGTCGCGATTCTTCAAAAACCGTCAGAAAATCTTGCCCTTATGGTAAGGGGTAACGGCTTTGATTAAGCAATTTTTACTATGTTTTTCACATTTTGATGCCATGATATTGCTTACATTTTAAAGCTTTTTTTCCAAACTTTCGATTTCTAGAATAAAACACTCAAGTTTTTCAAGTTTTGACTGTTTTTGAGGCGTTCAAAAAAAGTACTGCCAAAAAAGTTTTTTCTCTGTTAAAATGAAAAATATTTAGAGAGAGAGGGCAGAATTTTAGAGGTAGATGGAGAGATAATTTAGTGACGTGCAAAAATATTTAAGATTGTTCAAGGGAGACAGCAGGCTATAAAAAAGTATTTTAGAAAAAGATGGACATAATTTAAGGCAATTTTTTACTAAAAATTTCTGTTGTCATCTGTCTGTCATCTTGAGTAGTGTCGTGCATATGATTTTTATTTTGCCATTTTTATCCAAAAAACAGCAGAAATTGTAATTTTTCAAAGCTTAAAGTCTGTAAAACATAATGTGGTATTAATTTCTTTTAAATTTCTTTAAATTTACCAACAAACCTGTCCGGTCAAAGTGTATTTTAGCACATCTAAAAATAATTTAACAGGTATTTAAGAAAATTATTTTAAGGGTCATCATGGCTTTAGCATTACAAAAAATCTGACACAAGTTTACACTGACTGATTTTTTGTCCGGACTTATTTGCTAATATTCCTCAAATTTAGTTTCAAAATAATGTTCCAGTAAATAAAAAATAAATTAATTTAAATTTTTTTAGGCAGTTTTCTCACCCTTTTTTTATTTAAAAATGTATTTTATTAAGCTTATTTTTGTGTGTAAACAAACCTTCAAAACTTTTAACATACAAAACCATAGATAGCCATGGAATATGTCGTGGTCACTGTCTTTCCTTTTACATGGTGAGAATTTTCGACACTTTTTGACGTAGTAGCAAGTTCTCTTCGCCGGAAAACTAGTCCTTCAAAATACCTTTTTGTAATATATTTGAATTTCCCGCGCAGTTGCGCGGAAGTGCGCCCGAAATATATCAAGGTCAAGGACGACCTCTTTGTTCCCGGTTTACCGATTGGCACGTTTCCTAATGGTAGAAGCTTCTCCATTTCGTGGATATCCCGCTAAAACTGTAAGTAATATTGCCTTAATTACTCGACATTTCACTTTTACTTAAAATTTACAAAATATTATTAAAAAAATGAGGCAGTATCTCTTACAACATTAGGATAAATATTAAGGACGCTGTGTTTTTATTTTAAATGAGGCAATAAGTAAAATTCGGCACTTTCCAGAAATCTGAAGGGTGAGATTTTCTGTCATTTCTGAAGAATCGTGACCCACATGACAAAACTTAATATTGGAAAATACTTAATAAAACTTGACAATAGTGTGACAAAAGACGCGTGCCCAGCGCTTTCGGGCAGCGGGACCACTGCAAGAAATGCGTCTGAAGACTCCGACGGCGACGGGGGTCAACTTATAACTGCGGGTTGCTGAAAAGAAAAAAATCCGTCAAAAACCAAGTTCTGCAGGGACCGTAGCGATGTTAGATAGATGCAACATGTAGCGGAGGGTGTGTAAAGGCATACTTCCCTCGACAAAAGAGGCGGGGGATTGGTAAAAAGGCCTGCTTGCATGGCTTAAAAGCCGCCCCTTTTCTACTACTACTGCTACTAGTAACAAAAAGCAGACTGTACTTGATAGTACTCGACAATATTTCAGTTCTTGACAGTAGGTGTACAAATTTTTAGCCCGGTGTTGACCCTTCGGGTTTCAATTAGATTGAGACTTGGGACCTTTAATAGAATCGTAGATTTCTCTGGGGTGAAGGTGTTGAAACATTTTGTAAGGAAGTAGAAATTTTTTTTTTATTGCACGACGCGTTTCGGTTATTCTACCATTGTAAATATTCCACAAAGAACATAAAACAAAGGTCACAAACTAACGAAAATTTTGGAGGAAAAGCATCCATTTTTACGTCAACACAATTTAAGGTTAAAAATAAATGTACATGTATTTCGTCGTGCAATAAAGAAAACATTTTTTGTGAAGCATTTGGACTTTTTCTACTTCCTTAGAAAATGTTGGAACTTCTCTGCCATACCTTTTAAAAATTTCAATAGGTTTTGTATGATATCAGTTGGGGATAGTTGGTTTGTTCATTACATTTTATGCCACTTATATTAAATGATATAAATGGTCAAACTTTAGTATCATAAAAAATAAATAATATTTGGGACAACTCCTGACATTATATGATATTAGTTTTTAGGAGTTTCTGTTGTGTATTTTTTTAGATAAAGATTTCACCTGCAGGGTGTAAATTTTTGGAATTGCCCAAAATGTGTAATGCATTTTTTTTAGATAAGGTTACAACTTCATTGTGTAAATTTTTTAAAAAATTTTGTTTATTGAAATAGTGTACTTTAATGCTAAAAATGTTTGTACGCATTCAATAAAAAAATAAGGAATACATTCCCAATGTCATGGCGGAGTAAAAAATAAAATCAGAATTTTTCCAAAATGGAAAACTTTGGAATTTTTGGCCTATTCCACTAGTTCTACCACTAACTGGTTTCAGACAGTCTATCAACCTGTCAGGCTTTTCACTCCGATAACTCACATTTCAAAACTGACATTTCAAAATTGTTTTTGTTTTGTGGTGGTGAAATCCTCAAATTGAAGAAGTTTTTACTCTGTGCCATGTTCGAGCTGGGGCAGTCACAACAATCTCCAACTAAGTAGGTCCTTTCCATATAAGTTGAGTGAGGTCTCCAGAGTGAAGATTATTCATATTAAGAGTGGAAGGAAAAGTCCTATTAATTATTCACAAATTTTGTGAAGAATTAATTGGAATTTTCCTTCCGCTCTTAATATTTTCCATATAAATTAACGTAATTTAAATAAATAACCTTTTTTAACTATTTTATAAACACAATTTACGACAATTAATAACAAAAAACATTATTTTGATCGCGGTCATAAACGCCGTATGTCTGAGACATGCAGTAGAACACCATGGTTTAAAAATCGCGAATATTTGGTTTCCTCCGTGCGGCCTTTTTATAAAGCTCAGACCCCCGTCACACTCAATGTCGTGCCGTTCATGTTGCTATCTCTTTTTCTATATGACAAGTCACTAAGCCTTATCAACATTTTAGGATGCAGTTTACCCTTTTGGGGCTAGTTGCACCTAAGCTCGAAGGTGGCTCTGAAATGAATGAGGACGCGGAATAACTGTTCCTCCTTACGATTTTCAAAATGCGCATGTGCTGGCGCGGCCACTGTGAATGGGCCAATTTGGTAGTGAATTTCGTGCCAACTTTCCACTTCAATACCGAATTAATTATGAATGAAGCCTAATGGATAAAAACTTCGAGGTTTATTGACTTATTTTGGCTAACTTTTTACGGACGCGAAATTCAATTTTTTAAATCTGTATCTATGGTTTTTGTTCGGAGGAAACAGATATTTCAACGATTTTCTTTTCAATTCAATCCAATCCGATCCAAATCAACCTGATCCAATCTCACCAAACTCGGCCAAACACGGTAAACCAATAGCGAGAAGAAGCGTGCTTGACTTTTAGCAAAAAATACATTTTCTGCTAACAGTACATTTCTTTCACATTTATTTATTTACGGGAAACCCCCATTGACAGTAATATATATAAACATGTAAACTAGTAAAGTTAGGCTTTAAACAGTTCAAAATGTATAAATCTTAAAGAAAAATAATTGGTAAAAGGAATTAACAACGAAATAGTAAAATATGGTAGTTAAATAAAAATATTAAAGGTTAAATTAAACTGTATAAATATAAATAACATAACATTAGAGATCGCTTGAATTGAACAATCTTTGTATCAACTATATCAATATTTAAATTTTTCCATTGACTCATAGACCTATCCAAGGGAGTGTATTAATTTTAATTAATTTATGAATAAATTATTAAGAATTAACTGACGTGAAATTGACCCCCGCAATTAAAATTTTGGAACCAAACTAGTTTAAAAAGATTTTCCATTTACAATTCTGTTTACAGTTCTGGTTGAACCAAAACCAGAACCGGTCCTTTTGTTTTAAAACAATGACGTCACAGTTGCAACCCGGTTATAAAATTTTAGAACCAGCCTGGGAGGTTCGTTCGGCTCTTTGGTTGTAAACATAACCCCTAACATTGCAAAATTATAGGTAGTCTTTTTTTGAGTAAAATCAAAGATATATTCACAATATTTTAAATGACGTCATTATTTTAGAACCGCTGTCAAAATTTATGTCAAAATAATGTCAACCAGAACCAGGACCAATTCTTAAATCGAAAATCCCTTAAGTCGTTTCAAAATTTCAATATTGTCATAAAATATGCCCAAAATGTCATAAAATTTACAAAATTTCCATAAAAACCTGAGTATTTTAAGTTTAGTGTAAACAAACTTTTGATATCCCACCTGTACATTTTCTTATGACAAACCACACGTCAATTTTCAATCACAACTGGTAAATTAACTCAGGAATATATTATTATAGGCAACTCATGATTCAAAGGCCACAACAAGAAGTTTGCCGCGCTTTTTAATATTAACCAACAGATATGCTCGATTTTGGTTGCCTTGTTTACTACACCAAAAAGTTGTGTGCGTACTTATGTTGTGAGAAAATAACCCCTATTATATCCTTCGAAACTGCAGTATTCTTGGCTACTTGAGGAAATGAAAGAATGTTCTTTTGGTTGCTGTAAACTTTGTAAGAAAATATTCAGAATGGATGGATGTGGAATTAAGCAAGTTAAATCACACATATATCCCCACAGTTTCCGAAAAACACATGAAACTGGAAAAACCCTCTTACCGTTTAAATTTTTATAATAGCTAAACGTTTTAATTTTAATGATTAATTACAGGTACCTACATGGAAATCTATTTTTAAAATATATTTATCATTTTAATATCGATTTACATCCTCTTCCTGGATACTTAACAAGTGCGGAAAATGATACTTTGCCGCACGCACCGGTGTTTGCCTGAACGATGCGCCAGCGGAGTTCGGGCAAGCCGTAAATTGGAAAAAAAACGAGCCTGAGGAAAATTTTAAAAAAATCGCGTGCGTGAAAAGGCTTTTTCCGCACATCGAGCGGTAATTTATTTTTTTATGTACGCTGTGCAGAAAAGTGATGGTTTCCGCACGCTCATAGAAAAATATTAATACAAAAAAATGTCATAAAATTGTAAAAAAATTAGTGTTTTTTCCCAGTGGCCACCCTGTAATAATTAAAAAATATTGTGAAGTTTTGAATTGAACTACAAAAATTTGTTAATTGGTAGTACCCACATAGCAAAAAAATATTGCGCGTGTATCCAGCGTATATACGAAAACGGAGAAGGATATTGCCCTGGATATCACCCAGATATTCACCCGACGTGCATTCCTATGCACGTTGGGTGAATATCTGGGTGATATCCTCCAAAAAAGATCAATTTAGATCCAGAGGTACCCATTAGGTAACATCCACTGAATATACGTTATAAGTATATTCTGAACATGTATTAATTACTCCATAAAAATATTCGAGTTATATTTCTATAATACCAAATTTGATATTCTATGGTTTATCCATTATGGTATATTCATTATGGTATATATTTATATAGTATATTCTGTCGATATCCATCACGATATACACAATGTATACTTGTCAAAATTTTATTTAATATATAACAATGGTATATCGATAAAAGTATATTCTTTTCGTATCCATAATGTTTTATATTATTTTAAAACTTATATTCGGTTAAAAAATATAAGGCTTGTAAACAAAAAACATATTTTTAGCGCATATACACTGAATATACAGTAAATATCCGTTCATGTTTCCTTTTTTTGAAACAAATCATGTTTTTTTTTCTAATATATATAAAATATACATGTTACATACAAAACGTATATCCTAATTTTAAATATCTTTGTGATATACAATATCCAAGGCTTGCTATGTAAGTAGTTTGGTAGTTGGGATTTTTTAGTTGGGTGGTGCTATTTTTTTAAAAACCTTTTTTACGTCGATTAACGCTACATTTTGTAACCTTTTTGTAGCTGTTCTGTTACGATTAAATTATTGGGCAAAATATATAGGCCAAATGTACTATGTGATATATTTTTTCTTATTTACCAGAGGGCCCACACACTTTCATGCACGGTTGTTGCATAGAGCATAGTTTTGGCTTCCATCTGACGTATTAAAACATTTTGTAGCTGTTGTCGTTTACAAGATATTTTTATTTTATTTTAATATGAAAGTATACAGGCCAAATGTACTTTGTAATACATTTTTCCTAACCCAACCCTAGGAATGTTTTAAAAACTTTTAATATGTGATCCCCTCGAACAATCCGAGCTACAAACTTCAAAATGTAGTGTTTATTTGAATTTTCTAGCTTTAGCAGAATTGAAGTTATGGGGCGGCCCCTCAGCTTAACGGTTAAGCTAGTCGCGTTTTCTCGAAAACGGCTGCAGCTACAAAATTAATTTAACCGTAGCAAAATAGCTACAAAAGGCCACAAAATGTAGCATTGAAAATATTTGTGCCCCTTATGATGGTCCTCCCTGGTTAACCGATGTCCTTTTTTTCAGGCAGATGCAGATTACCTTTTTCCAGGCTGGGTCAAGTAAAATAAAATTTTGGAACCAAACTAGTATCATTCATTTGGTGTGTTCGGTAGGTCAGTGAAGCTGTTCCCTCCCACACAAAAAAAGTATTGGTCCTGTTTGCGCACCTTTTGCGCAACAACCCTCTGTAAGCCAACGTCACGCCAGTCCCTCCACCCACTTAAAATTTTAATTTTTTATGCGCAGGAATGCCCAGCCCTTAAAACATTTTGCGCAGCAATCCCTCGAAAGTGGGAGAGCGTGAAGCTGAAATGGGGGCCATTTAACATTTTTCAAAATCAAATAGTGTTTAAATAATAATCTTTTTGCGCAGTCAATAAAATTTCTCTAAATTCCAAAAAAGTTATAACTGTTTTAGTCAGTGTGCAGTAAGAAAAAAAATAAGAAAGAAAAGTTCGGCGTCAATTCTATATAGTTTAGGGTAAAAGAATACAAAGAACTGCAGGATGGCAAAATGTTAAAAGTTAAGGCTTTAGTGACTTGCGATATAAATAAAGTTACTGTGGGTGTTGATTCGATATAATTTGGGATCAAAGAATTTTTAAAGATGGGAAGAGGTAAACACGTGGGTAACGTCGACAATACGTTGGCACTGGTTGGCATGATTTACAATAGTCGACTTTATGCTGCCGCCCACTTTATTGAGCTAAGCTTGTCCAGGTCCACTGAAAATCAGCTCCCATATGTTAAATTTTTTCCAAAAGTTACCAATAAAATGATAATCTGAGAGTATAATTATGTTACTCAAGCCCACCCTTCCCAAGAACCTTATTCTCCCTAGGAATAATTTCTGCGTACGTCACTGCTTAACTAAGCGAAATTTGATATGTAAAAGTTTATTCAACAGCTTGTAACTTTCTTGGAAATGCTGCGCAAATTTTTTTTATTGGCTGCGCAATGCTGCCCAAAAGTATATTATTTAATACACTATTTGGTTTTGTAAAATGTTAAGTGGGAAGAGGCAACTTCACGCTCTTCCAATGGCTATTAATCTTTCGGGGGGTTGCTGCGCAAAATATTTGAATGGCTGCGCAAAAGGTGCTTAATCTAATGGTATGTTCCCCCCCCCCCCACAAAGAAATGCCTAGGGTTTTTAAATATAGAGCGAAAATAGGACCAATACTTTTTTTTCGAAAATTTTGATTGGGGCAGGGCATGAGCCAGAATCACTGACTTACCAAACGAATGAGAATAGTGTGGTTCCAAACTTTGATTTTACTTGGCCCACCAAATAGTACCACAAAACCAAAAAACCTAACTATCAAACGTTTTTACGTTATTGCCTACCATGGTACCAATTTTTATAGTTCAATTCGAAAATTGGAGTGCCAACTTCACATTATATTTTATTTATTTTTTTTATAAATAAAGCAGGTACCACCAAACGAAAGAAGTAACTACTAAACGCTACCAAACGATTGTACCTAGTTTGGTTCCAGAATTTGAACGTTGAGGTGCCAAACTCACGTCTTATTTTAGTTCTCCATAGCGTTGATTTATCAGCGATCATAGCGTTGTTTGATCAGCTTTCCATAGTAACCGATTCGAGAATTCACTTAATAAATTGTAATCAACCATGAAGGTAGCCGCCAGGCCTGACAGTTTTTTGACATTTTGCTGATAGTAGAGCACTAAACTTGAGTCTTACATAGTTATAGTTTCTTGTGGTTTTTTGGGAAAGGTTCAAAAAAATAACGGATTATATCTTGATTGTAATTAGTTTTTTTATTATTTAGCCCAAGAGCGTTAGCATATTTAGGGGAATTTTTCCGGATAAAGCTGGATATTTGACAGCTGTTAGTTAACCCCTATGGTAGTTTGTAAAAAGTTTTTCCTTTGAGGGACGTTTGGTTTTTCCGCCATCTTGTATTAAAATGGTTGAAAGGAGTATTATTTACAAAATCATAACTTTTTTTGTTTATTAACTGATTTTTAAAATACTCTGTATTTTTGTCCTTTGTGTACCGAGAAAAACTGTACTTAGTTTGAGAAATATCGATTAATAAATAAGAAAGTTATGTCTTTTAAATAATACCCCTTTCGACCATCTTTAATGCAAGATGGCGGAGAAAGCAAGCGTCCCCCAAAGGGAAATTTTTTTTTTCCTACTAATGTGCTTAAAAGGGTACTTTTACGCACGCATTTACGTGCGGGAGTTGCATTTCCTGCACGTCATACGGGAATTGATTTATCCTGTGTCTTTTTCGCACGGCTTGTGGAAAAGAATTTTCCGCGCACGGCGTGCGTAAAAAATACTTTCACGCAGGCTTTTTTACCGATTTTTTAGGTCGAATTCGACTTTTTAGATATATTTTTCAGCTCAAATGTAAAGAAAAAATGCAAAAAAAAACAGTTTTTTGCTATTTTAATGCCTAAAATTGAAAATGTTATGTTGTCTAGACGGTTTTTACGCAAGTAGGAAAAATTTTGTACCGGACACGTGCAATGTCAAAAAACTGGCAGATCTGGGGGGAAACCTCGAAGCGGTAACTATGAAAAGCTGATCAAACAACGCTATGTAGAACTCAAATAAGACAGTTTTGTTCATAACTGACGTGAATTTGGCACCTCAACGTTAAAATTTTGGAACCAAACTAGGTTCAATCGTTTGGTGGATGAAGCAAGCATCAATCAGTGGGAAATTTTTTTTAAAACTACTTTAGGGGTAAACTAAAATCTGTCAAAAATAATGTAATCCAGAATAATTCCCCTATAGTCTGTTTTGAGAGCTAACGCTCGTGGGCTACTTGTATACCTCGCTAACTACAGAATTTCTTCGCGCTTGTATTAAATAAATTCCTCCCCCCCCCCCTCTCCGACAAAACTTTTCAATTTTTAATGGAAAAAAAATCATGCTCTTTTCAGGTGACGCAGGCCTCGACAGATCCGCTCTGTTTGCCGAAATCAACAAGGGCGCCGACGTTACCAAGGGCCTGAAAAAAGTCACGTCCGACATGCAGACTCACAAAAATACCGGACTGAGACAGGGCCCGGCCCCATTTAAACCGGTCGCTCGGGCTGTGCCTTTTAATAGTCCGGTCGGTGCCTCAAGCGCGCCCGTAGACAAGCCGCCAGTTTTCAAACAGGACGGCAAGAAATGGTTGATCGAGTACCAAAAAGATCGGTAAGCAATGATATATTATACAAATTGTATTTTTTTATAATGCAAATTCCCACTAACTTTTTGGTGGATTTGGCGTTACGGAATTTTTGTGGTGTTGGTATTCAGTCACCCTGTTTACGAAAGGTTGGCGTTGCTTTTTAAATGAAATACCCTGTTTATTTTTGCTTTCTTAACTTGCTTCAAAAAAACTGTGTGGTGTTAAAAAAAAGGTAATTTCAAAAAATGCAAAAATATACCATTCGCATACAAGGTGATTATTGACAACTTGCAATGTATTAAGTTACTATGTGTAAAAAAGTTTCAA
The DNA here is from genome assembly GCA_963921995.1 of Oxystoma pomonae. Taxonomy (NCBI): domain Eukaryota; kingdom Metazoa; phylum Arthropoda; class Insecta; order Coleoptera; family Brentidae; genus Oxystoma; species Oxystoma pomonae. Next base: position 44,768,390 of record OY998170.1, read on the forward strand.
ATACAGGGTGATTCAAAATTCCCTAGAAAGACTAACTGTAAGTAGAATCCTTCTTAATATTTTTTATTTTGGTTTCCCAGTCATGAGAATTGTTATAAATTTGAACGGCTCTGTTTTACAAAGTTCTTATTATGCCTCGTTTGGTTGAATGATTTGAACCTTAATTTAAATATTGTCCTGTGTGAGTGGGTTTACGAGACTGTTGTTCTGATGTCTTTTTCTGGGTCTTATGTTATTTAGGAGGTGAAGAAATTCTGAAAGTTGTTGGTCATTCCCGGTCCAGACAATAAAAGTATCATCAAGATATCTCAGCCAGAGTTTAGGTTTATATGTTGCGGTATCAACCGCGTGAGATACGAACCACTCCGTGTAAATATTGGCCACCACTGGCGAAAGCGATGAACCCATTGGCAGACCGTCATCCTGAGCATAAAACCTATCTTTCACTTGAAAATAAGAGTTATGTAGACAGCACTCCAACAACTTTATCACTCCCTCCAGTGGTAGGCTGGTACGTTCATAAAGGGATTCGTCATCAACCAGTCTCTTTCTAATTATATCTAGCGATTCCTTTATCGGGACATTGGTGTATAGACTTTCGACATCAAAACTGGCAAATCTATCCTCGGGTCCTAAAACAAAAGATTTAAGAATATTAACAAAATGGTTGGAATTTTCTACAAATGAAGCGGTTTGGCCTGCAAGAGGTTGAATAATTTTCAAAAGGAATTTAGAGATTGCTTGTTGGAAAATTTCTGGAACTTGTAATTGGGCGTAAGGGCATTGCATCTTTGTGAATTTTAGGAAGTCCGTATAGATGAGAAAGCTTGCTATAATGTGGTGTAAGTTCAGACCTTGTGTTTTCCGGAATATATCTGGAATACTTTTTTAAAATTCTATAAACCTTACTTTCGATTGATTTCGTCGAGTCTTTTGGGAGAAGTTTATAGTTTCCTTTAGCGAGTATTATAGGTACGTAAAGTCGGCACTATTTTTGACAATTCCGCACGAAGCTTAAAATAATTCTCACATTGACGTTATCTAAACATGTCGACTTTCATAATGTTTGTGCCAACCTTTAATAGGGAATTATCGAACTTTGAAGGCTGACTTTAATAAAGTCGGCTCTATTTTTGACAGATCCGCACAAAGGTAAACAATAAACCATTACTACAAATTTACACCTCTTTTATGGAAAGAGGTGACGCGGCGCTCTTGGTTGCAGGAGCAATTCAAAATTTACGTTTGGGCTATCCAGCCAGTGCGTCTATTCTTGAATCGAGAGAAAATTTGCTCCCAAAGAGTCAAATTCTCTCGCTACTATGCATCTCATTGGTCCAAATCGTCGGTTTAAATCGGTTTATCTCACTTTTGACCGATATTGAGCGAAAATAATTCTATTGGTCTTGACTAAGCAAACAACAATGTCAGAAACCTATTTAACTTCATGCTGAACTGTCAAAAATAGTGCCCACTTTATTAAAGTTAGGCTATGCCGACTTTATTTACCGGTAAGTCCCTAGTGTCCTAAAAAATATTAGTTATAGTAGGCTATGAAGTATTTTGTGTACTTGAAAAACAAGTAATTATAGTACGCTATACGCTATATTATGAATTTTTCTGCCTTCCTTCCTTATGGTGTAACAGTGTCAAATTAATCCATGGAGTCCCTAATAATTCACTAAGCGAAATAACTTTAAAGCATAATTTATCTCAATAAATTGTTTTTTTTTTAAGTTACTGTCGCACCTTCACCCCGAAGACTTTCAAAATCTTATTTTTGTTTTCAGTCGAGACCTGGTAATAGACGGCGCCGAAATGAACAACGTGGTCTACCTGTTCAAATGTCAAAACACGACGGTCCAAGTCAAGGGCAAGATCAACTCGATCATCGTGGATTCGTGCAAAAAGTCATCGGTCGTTTTCGACAGCCTCGTGTCGGCCATGGAATTCATCAACTGTCAATCGGTGGAGATGCAAGTGTTGGGCAAGGTGCCCACCATTTCCATCGACAAAACCGACGGCTGTCAAATATATTTGAGTAAAGATTCCCTGGACGTTGTCATCGTCAGTTCGAAATCCTCCGAAATGAACGTTTTGGTTCCTAAGGGCGACGGCGATTTCACCGAAATCGCCGTGCCCGAACAGTACAAAACCACCATTAAACCGAACAACACTTTGCACACCGAAGTGGTCGAAAACAAGGGTTAGATCTTGTTCACCTAAAATTACTTGACATTTTTCGCTTTTAATGGTCGTGCGCCTGAAATAGGTTGGACCTGGAAACCTTCCTAATTAACATAACCTCAATTTACAGCTGTAGTTGTTGTTGCTATAAAATGGTGGGGAAACTCTGGCAAGTTGTGTGTGTGTAAACGTGTTTTTGCTTTGACTCTGAAAGTGTTTATGAAGATTTTAACCTTGGCGGAAGGGTACACTTTGGACAGATCTGCTCAATCTGACAACATTTTGATTCTTCTGTTTACATTGGACTTCGGGCTATGAGCTCCAGCATCCATGAATTAATTATCAATCTGACAACACAGGTATTTAAATGACGTACAAACCAACAATAGGTTAAGTCAGAGCTAAATAGTTTGACACTGAAACTAAAAATGAGAAATAGATATTATAAGAGTAGCGAGAAACAAAAAATGAGCGTATTTTTTTAGAAATTAAAAAAAAATATATAAATTTGGCAACATCCAAAAAGTTGTCGTTTATTACCCATCCGCCTTATCAACAAAGATATCTTCTGGGTAAAACTAACCCTAAGAATAAAACCTTGGGATAAAATTTCCGAGAAAATTTCTTAAATATCGAGAGGATGGTCACAAAAAAGTCGGGAATTTCGTACTATATTCGGAATTTTTGTAAAAATTACATGGAAAAAATCGTTTTTATTATTGTTTCATTGTTTTCTTTTATGTATACAGGCTGATTCATAATTTGGGACTTATTTTTTTTGCCTAAAAAAGGCTTGAGATAAAACAGATATTATGGTTTTTCTCCTATTTTTCTCAGTTAAAAAGAAAGAGTTTAGAATTCAGACGAGATGTTTCTATGGGTAAAACTCGTTGCTGAGTCTGGGTCGTACATTGCCGACTTCAGCCGATGCGAATTATACCGTGCGCCCATTTGGAAATAAACAGGACGGTACTTTAACACGATATGTGTTAAAAGGTATTTTTTGGCCAGTTATAAAGCTTTTTGAAAAACAATTTACATTTGTTCTAGCTCTAGGTATGGTCAAAAAATAATTCCCAACTTATGAATCACCCTGTATATAGACAAATTCCTACCTTATAACGATAAATCAGATGCAAGGCAACGATTATTTTAAAAGAAATGAGTCTGCAAAAAACCTATTAAACGGGAACGCGCACAATTACATTTCTAATAAAAAAAAACAGGAACACAAATGTTAAAAATAACACCTCAGTAACTTGCTAATTTTAGGTTATGTTAATTGGGAAGGTTTCTACGAACCCAATGGCGCTTGAACTTTGAATTTTCTTTTTGATTTTTAATTCGGCATAGACAATAAGTTAAATCACAGGAGTCGTGTTTAAAAAATACCAGAAATAGAAATATATTTTGCTGTCTTATAGAAACTAGAAAAATAAAAAATGTTTAATCCATACATGTGCCCAAGAGCACATTTGAATAAAATTCGCATCAACAAAAAAAACGTATTAAAATGTGATTAAAACATTAAAAACCAATAACACAAATAGGTATAAATAAAATTGATATTAACAACAACAAAAAAAAACAATATTATTAATGTGAGATTACAAATGCTTTGCCTTGTGTCATGCGCTGACAATTTTTATGTTCTAATACCCGGTAGGGTCAAAAAACATCTATTTTTGAATGTTTATTTAAAAATTAACATTCATTGCACTTTGAATTTAAAAGCTCATGATGGATTATGTATTAATAGGCTTTTAAGTCTTGTTTGACATATCCATAGGGGGCACTCAAGCTCCTCCTTCGTTTTAAAAATTCATATCAAATATGAGAGAAGGCAGTTTTGATGGGTAAGCTTCCCCAACAAGAGGTTTTATCGGGATACGCCCGCCATTGAGTAACAGGAAGAAAGTTCAAAGGGTTTAAAGGCCAAAGCACTGGGTTGAACCTATTTCGGGCGCACCTGTAATACCATTGTTATATAAAATTTTTACCCGGAATGAAAAAATAGCCAATTAAAAATTTGCTTTTTGGGTGCTGTTTTTTTTGTCAAAATTTTCAGTTTATTTTAATAATATAAGAAATTTTCTTTTGATATGTTGTGATAACGTCTTTTTGGTATCGGTTTTTAGTTTTACCCTCGATCTATAATTGCTTACCACCCATTTGCAATTTTTTAATTTTAAACACAAAAATAATGCGAGTTATTTAGTAATATGATACAAACAGGGTTTTCCAAAATTAGTGTCTTGCAGAAAACTCGTAATTTATGGATTAGCCCCCCCCCCCCCTTCCGTTTTGTAATTGTTTTTGAATTTGAAAGAAAAACAACTAACCGCTAGAACAAATTAATTTAGGCATTAAGTGCCTAAATTTATGGAAATACCCATTACTTTAATGGTAATTGTCTTCCATATTCGTTTTGTCGATTGTTAAAATGTATTTTTAATTGGCATTTTGGTAAACCCGAAAAATCCACATTTTTGTAAAAGCCACAAAATTTTTGCGTTTAAAATTTAAAAATAAATAAATAAACTAGTAGTATTATTATAAAATGAAATTAATTAGTGAAAATATACAATTTTTTAGTGTGACAATTTTTATACATTTCATAAAATGGTTCCAAAATTTAGAATTTAGGGCATTATTTAATACATATGTACATCAGCGTATACAATTAGTTTAACGTTTTTTTTAGAAGAAGCCCTAAAAATCATTAGCCGTTTAGAAAAATATTTTCTTGTTTTTCGCTAATATTTTTTTGGAAAAAAAGCTCTAAAATTGTAGCCATTTAGAAAATGGCTTTTTTTTTATTTTGTCGTATTTTGCATATTCTGTCTATTTTATTTTTTTATTTACCTATTTCCTTAATATTGTATTCCTCCTATAGAGAGGCAATGTTTATTTTTGTTTTCGATATTACCGTAAAATAATTTTTGCGTGAATAGTAAATACTAACATATTTAAATATATTTATTCCTGTATCTTGCTGTCTCATCATCCTGTCATCATCTAATCATAGCTTTTTTGAAATAATAAAATAAAATCATGCGTAAAAAATGTTTTGTTTGTTTTAATATAATATGGGTATATTGAAAAAGGTTTAAAAACGACTTTGCGCACATAAGTCTGCAAACTGCAAATAAAATGATAGTGGAGTGGAGTGGAGTCAAAAGTTTTCCGAAATACAGAGGTCAAGTTTTTGTTTGTGAGGACTTGTTTAAAAAATACGAGAAAGAACTAAGTCATTTCAAGGGAAATTAATATCAATAAAAAAAAAATGGGGTCAAAGTTTTAAAGGAAAAACTTGTGGGTTTTAAAAGGATGCTTAGGTATATACAGGTTTTTTCAACTAAAAGGAACAAGAGCTTTTTCGGGAAATTCTCAGGTTTTGGAGAAACCCTCAAACACGTCGATTATGTTTGCGAGGGCACACTTATTGACGTCTTTGGTTTAGCTGTAGCGCGCACCCCTTAATGTATTCTGGTGCTTATTGTATTTACTATACAGGGTGTTTCGATGCTCACTTGGGGATCTCCTAAACGGTAGGAGATACGAAAAGGTTTAAATTAGGACAAAGTTTCGCAATTTGATGTTTTGCTCAAAACTTTAAAAAAAGTTAGAAATTCCGGATAGTTCCGGAGATAGGCAGAAAAATCTGAAATATTCATCAAAGCTGTCAAAAAACGCTTAAAACTTTCTATGCAGGCACCTTTTTAGAATCTATCTAGTAAGAGGTCCGTTTTTGAGACTTGACATTTCAGTGTGACAGGGGCACTGTCAAGTTCATTTTTTCTTTTGGACACATCCTTTTTTCCTCCTGGCGTTTGGTTCATAAAGGATGACAGATAAAATTTTGCAAGCTTATTTTGATAAGTGACCTGACGTTTTGGGATTATTGACCATCATCAGCGCAAATTTAATTTTGGCTTTTAACTTACTCAAGATATTTTGGAAATAACAAAAACTTTACCTAATATTTTAAAAATACGTTTTTTTCTTTGTATTTTAATCTTTGAATTTGGGCTAATGATGGTCAATTAACTCAAAACGTCAGGTACTTGTCAAAATGAGGTTGTAAAATATCTGTCATCCTTTATGAACCAAACGGCAGGAGCAAAAAAGGATGTCTCCATAAGAAAAAATGAACTTGTTCATTTCAAATCTCGAAAACGGACCTCTCATTAGGTAGATCTTAAAAGAGTGTCTGTAGAAAGTTTTAAGCGTTTTTTGACAGCTTTAAGAAGGGCACAGAAAAATAAAATCTTAAAATAAAGATTTTGGTTTTTTTCGCTTATCTCCGGAACTACCGGGTACAAATTCCCCCCCCCCAAACTTTTTTTTTGTTTTTGAGTAAAGCGTCTAATTGCGCAACTTTGCCCTAATTTAAACCTTTTACCCTTAAAATTCAAAAGATTATTGGTGAACTTGAGTGTATACCTAAACAGGATGGTTTTTATTTAATTCAGCTACTAATAGAATTTGGAGAAATTTAGACAGAAAAACCGCAAAAGTTTAGAAACGGTTGGAATACGTTCGGAAGAAACAATAGATTTGTGACCTACGAAAAAATACGAGAGAAATATCCCGAGGAGGGCGGGTTCTAAACTTTAAATAGGGAATCCCAAGCAGCATTTAACTGACTTCCCACTAAATCTGACGTAATGCGACATTATTTAAAGTCAAAATTTAAGTCACTACCTACTTCGTTATTTGGTAAACGACGTGGCTTTTAGGTTAGACACTTAAAGTAAATATTTCAACGCATCCGTATTGGTATACGTAACGCGTTCGAAACAGTCAAAATACGCTGCATTTTTGACTTGTTTATGCGATGTTTCGCACGATGCCCGCTTTTTTGAAGGGACTGAAATCGTTGCGTACGTTCGTGGGTCCCTAAAGATACGTTCATCCTTCCGTACGCAACAAGATTCTGTCATCACACCCGTCAAAAAAGCAGGCATCATTCGAATTCGAAACATGGCATGAGCAAGTCAAAAATGTAGCGTATTTTGACTTTGTTTCGAACGCGTTACGTATACTGATACGGATGCGTTGAAATATTTACTTAAGTGTCTATAATCAAAACCAAAGTGACCTAACTTTCTACTGATTTCCCAACGCCGGCTTACGTTAGTCTCTATCGTATACTACGACGTAACTTTCTATTGTCTATCCCAACGTCGGTCAATTTATCGTCACATTATTTGCCTAGCATAATTGAAATGCTAAAATGAGTTTCCCTACGTACGTGCGGAAAAGTTACTTTTTCGCACGATTTTTAATGTAACGCACGATTTTAACTTTAAAGGACAAATTACTACCTATGAGTATTATTTTTCATTCAGAACATTACTAGCCGTTAACCATTAAACATAAAAAATCACATGCAGGCACAATAGTAAAAAAATCGTGCGGAAAAAAATAGTGCTGAAAAGTGACTTTTCCGTACGCTTTTTGTGTTGTTAAAAATAAAAATATTCAGAACTAATTAAATGATTTATGTAACTATTTTATCCCATGTGTCATTTTGTAGCGTTATTATAAAATCTGCGTATTAAAAACATTTTTAATGCCTCCGTAAGTAACGTATTTCGGTTCGGTTATATTTGGATACCTACCTACGGGAGAAAAGTAACCAATTTTGCCTACGGTATCACCAATTTTGATGGTCAACAGAGGGTGTTTCAAATTCGATGCTCACCATGGGGATCTCCTCAATGGTAGGAGATACGAAAAGGTTTAAATTAGGGCAAAGATGCGCAATTTCATGCTTTGCTCAAAACTAAGAGAAAAGTTTACAAATTCCGGATAGTTCCGGAGATAAGCGGAAAAAACGAAATCTTCATTTTTAGTTTTTATTTTTCTGCGCCCTTATTCTTAAAGCTGTCAAAAAACGTTTAAAACTTTCTAAAGGCACTTTTTTAAGATCTACCTAGTGGGAGGTCCGTTTTTGAGCGTGACAGGAGCACTGTGAAGTTCATTTCTTCTTATGAACACATCCTTTTTTTGTCCTGCCATTTGGTTGGATTATTTTGACATGTCACCTGACGTTTTGGATTTATTGACCATCATCAGCCCAAATTTAAGTTTTGCTTTTACCTTACTCGATATTTTGGAAACCCGATTGCAGTACTTTGTTTAACATATTAAAAATGACTTTAACTAATATGTTAAAAATACGTTTTTTTCTTTGTTTTTTAATCTTTGAATTTGAGCTGATGTCGGTCAGTTAACTCAAAACGTCAGGTACTTGTCAAAATGAGGTTGTAAAATATCCGTCATCCTTTATGAACAAAACGGCAGGAGAAAACAAGCATGTGTCCATAACAAAAAATTAACTTGACAGTGCTCCTGTCACACTGAAATGTCAAATATCGAAAATTGACCTCTCATTAGGTAGATCTTAAAAAAGTGCCTGTAGAAAGTTTTAAGCGTTTTTTGACAGCTTTAAGAATAAGGGCGCAGAAAAATAAAAACTAGAAATAAAGATTTCGGTTTTTTTCGCCTATCTCCGGAACTACCCGGAATTTTTAAACTTTTTTTTTGGTTTTGAGTAAAGCGTCAAATTGCGCAACTTTACCCTAATTCAAACCTTTTCGTATCTCCTACCGTTTAGGAGATCCCCATGGCAGTGGCGGCCCCAGGGGGGTGCAGGGGGGGCGATCGCCCCTTCCCCCTTTGCTCCAGAAAAAAAGTACACAATAAAGATGCTGGTGGTAATAACCCTGAAGTCTATGGAGAAAAAACGAGAAATTGCAGAAAGTTCCTTTAAAGATATTCTAGACAATATTTTGGGACAGTGTGACCTTTAATTCGTCACACCAAGAAAACCATTGGAAATACAGAACAGTATTATAGAGTTTCTATTTATAAACAAGTTTAAGACAAAATCAATTCGGATATAAAAAAGTATTTTTGACTTGAACATATTCATACCAAGTTTTATACAACGTGAAGCCAAAATCAAGGCAAAATTAGCTAGTCGTTTCTAAATACTATAAACTGTTTGATTAATCCAAAACACAAATTCTTGAACTTTGGGAGAAGTCAGTACCTATTTGGAAACAATATTGGTCAGAAGTAGGCAAAAGCTTACATCAAAGCATACCTGATAACGTTTTCGAGGCAATGAACAAGTGTGGCAATATTTTTCCGTTGATAAGAACACTCATGGATGTTTGCCAGTAAGTAATGCTTCGTCAGAAAGAAGCTTCTCATGCTTCAGAAGAAAACATAAGTACTTAAAAACACTATGACGGAAATTCGTCTGACAGGCTTAGCGTTACTGCATATCAACAGACAATAAAAAATCGGAAACGAAAAAAGGTAATGTTACACAAAAAGCTTTTTAAACTTAAAAAAAGTATTTAGCTATTAAGTTTTGTTTGTGGTTTGTTTGTTATCTATGTTTTTTTATAACTAAAAAAATTATACGTAGTTAACCCCTCTTCCCTGGATTTAATTTTTTTATGAAGAAATTTAGAAAACCAAAAGTAGGGCATAAATTGCGGCGCTATAACACCTTTGATATTTACTGTTAAAAATGGCATTTGTAGTATCATTTTCTTAAAAATTTTCGCCTGCTGCGCTTTGAAACCTTTGATGTAATTCAAAGACGTTTAACTCTTTATGATGTATTTACAATTTTAAATCAGAAAATGCATTATTTAGTGCAATTTTCTTAAAAATTTTCGCCTGCGGCGCTATAATACCCTTGATATAATATAATAAAAATAAACGACTTAAAATCTGAGTACCCTCCCTAGATTTGAGACTGAGATTTACTAAGTTTTTTCCTCATAAAAGCGATGCTTTTATTCTATTTTTTTTTTTTTCGTATCGAACCCCCCCCCCCTTTTTAAATGGCTGGGAACGCCACTGCATGGTGAGCATCTAATTTGGAACACCCTGTATAATAACGCTCTAATATGCCCTAAAGTTACGCTGTGTTCCATTGACCTACTTTACCTTCCACTGCTTGACCTATTTTCCTTAGGTTTTCTCATTAGTGTCCTAACCTTACTTTTTAATGTCTTTTTTTTTATTGAAATTTTATTATGACTAATAAACGTAAATTTAAACATTCGTCGACTTTCTACAAAAAGAATACCAAAATTTCTCTTTTCAGATGTTGCCCCCCCCCCCCTCCCATTGCAGAGATTATTAGCTGTGGTGTTATCGTGTGTCCCGGCCGCTATACCTGTTACTTTTAGAATATGATTGTACTGGTGCATTTTTATATCTTTTTTTAACTTGCATGGGAACTAGCAGATACCAATTGTGGGCATGGCCTCCATTTACTTAGGATTTTTTTTATATACACAATTTTAAAAGTCAGTGGTGCACCGAGGGAAGGGTGGGTCTAACACCCCCCTCCCCCCCCCGAGAAGACTGGTTACAATTGGCATAATCAAATAATAGCAGAAATAAATAGGTATTTAGGAAATAAAATACACTGGACATGGACTTTAATTTTTAACAAAAATCTTTAAACAATCATATATATATTGCAAAATTTTTCGCTATACACCTTTCATTTTTACGATGTCGTGTCAAAATAGTCTTTTTAATTAGTGTTACCATAATTTTTAAAGAGCAAAAAAGTATATATACGTATTTAAAAAAACAAAGATGGTTAATAATTTTTAAAATAATATTCATGGTAAGTTACCCATATCCTCCCCTATACCATGTTGCAAGGGCGATTACAGCTTTTTTTAAAGGAGAGGAGGCAGTTAGTCAAGTCTTAATTCTAGATTTGATTCCAAAATCATGTGTCGCTTAAAGTCGCCGCAAGCGAAAATCTTGAGAAAATTATGCTAAACATTTCATTTTCTATACGATTTGAATGTTTCGTTGACTAAAATTGCTTAAAATCAAACTAATATTGTAACAATTTAAATATTTTGATCTCTTTATTACGTTTTATGTAAAAGTGAGTTGGTTGCTGCCACGGATGTGTGAAATATTCGTATAGCCTTAAATATATATTTGTTATCAAAATCAAATCATAAATATGCCGCTGGCAAAATTTTTTACAAAATTATACTAAAAACTGCTATTTCTTACAAGTTTTTAAATGTTCTTGACAAAAATATCTCAAAATTAAACTAAACATACAACAATCAATAATTGTAGCGCCACATGCGGAAATTTGAGCAACTTCTGAAAATTATGCCAAAAATTTTGAACTTGTTTACATTTTCGTCAAATTTTTTTTGATTGATTTTTTTAAAAAATAACTTGAATTAAAGAAAAGATTTTGTGTTATTTGTTTACCTAAAACTTGGCAAATCATGTTTTAAACACAACACAGGCAAAAAATTGTAAAAAAGTAAACTAAATGTGCCATTTAAAACAAGTTCTCAATCTTGGTATGAAATTTTTTTTAAATATTACTTTTAGACTTGATTTTTCATTGATATTAAACCAATAGTTTTTGTATTTAGTGCATATATTTCAATTAGGTATAAGCGCTTACCCAATTAGAAATATAAGCACTAAATATAAAAACTCTATTGATTTAACTTTAAAGTGCACGCAACCCAACACCGTTCTCAACTAAAAAGCCAGTTAACTCATTTTCGTTTTAGTATCCTTTGGCCTATGATCGGTGCCATATTGACACCAAACTGACAGAAAATCCATGTTTTACTTGTCAATTTGGTTATAAAAGTGGCAGTCACAATAGGCTAAACGGCACTGAGGCGGTAGGAGTTAACAGGCTTTTTAGTTGAGAACGGTGTTGCGCAACCACACCTCATTCATTTGTTCATTGATATTAGAGTAGAGAGATAAATTTTTCAAAATTAAAAAAAAAACTAAAAATTATTTTGATTTAACAAAGCTATAATTTTAATATGATTTATAGTGTCTACGTCTAATATCAAAAAATATTGGACAGGCGCTTTCGATGGTTGCATCTACAATTTATAGGAGATGTTCATGCATCTATTGCAAGGCACTATGCAAAAGGACAATTTTGCTGGTTACAAGTGACTGATGGGCGAGTTTTTTTTTTATAAAAATTAGGTAACTATAAACTTAAAATTAAAAAAAAAATTGTACACGCAATTCTCTTTTTAAAAAGAGCTTTTCAGCAAGGTGCTACAAGTACTATCATGCCGTTTAAAAAAATTAAATGGGGTTGGGTCGTTTCACCCTCTAAAAGGGGTAAAAAAACTTACAATAGTTCGTATTGCACTGTCATGTCGATCATTTTTTTTAAAAATGACGCGAAAAATAACTTAGCTTACCCATGCGTTGGGTTTTTTACAAAAATTTTTATTAAATAAGAAAAAATTTGTGATTTTAGTGATGGAACAGTCGAACTTTATTTGCGTAATTTGTCATAAAAATACTTTGAACCGTGGCTCACATTTACATTAGGAAATTTTTTTAAAAAATTTTGATATTTTTTAAAATCTCTTTATTGCATTTTCTTCAGAAAAAAACTTGAGGTGTCCCCTAACCTAACCTCAAGTCTCAAGCCCCCCCCCCCCTAGACAAAAAGGAGTAAAGTAAAAGTGGATTTATCCCCTTGAATATTCAAACAACCGTGATAAACACTATTATTCCCTTGCAACCTCCTGTAAAATATACTCGCCTGTCAGTCACATTTAACCAGCAGAATCGCCAGTCCTTTTGCATAGTGCCTTGCAATAGATGCATGAACATATCTTATAAATTGTGGCTTTGTTACAGCAACATAAAAAATTCATAAAATATAGTGAATATATGCCCGCCTGTCACGGAGATGCAGCTGGACGCAACCCAGTATGGTTTGGCAGTACCATTTTTATTAACGACTATTTAAACATATGTTTACAAAATTCTAGCGTTGTTAAAACACCTTAGTCGATTCGGCTGCTGGCTCTTATACTATTAGTTTGGTTGGCTGTTTATTTGGTCTGAAAATAATATAGAAATAAAGAAAATAGTTATTACTAAATATTATCGTTATATGGAGAAAAAAGAGTATAGTTCTAATTTTGTACAAAGCTTTAAAAAAGAGTAGTGTCATTTTCGCAAAAATTTTCGCCAGCGGCGCATTTTGACATTTTTACAAACAAATAAGGGTAAATAAACAACTTAAATTCCCAAAACCCCATCAATTTTGACGATTTTAGGTCAAAAATTGCATTATAAGTGTTATTTTCTCAAAAAATTTTGCCTGCGGTGCATTTCCAACAAACAACGTGGTCTGGACGCTAGCGCATCTCTTACAATTTTTCGGAAGCCAGCTGGCGGCTAGACAATTTGGGGCGCTGCGGCATGTATACCGCCCATGATCGCTTAAGCACGAGTCGGCCGACAGGCGGGTGAGCGTGAGTATTTTACCTGTAATTTAAAAAAAAGTGTTGGACACAACCGGGATCCGAACCTGTGAGTCCCGGGTAAGAGGCTGATACTCTGCCACTACGCCACGAGTCTTCTATATCAAATCTGTCTTTTAACTTCAACCGTTGCGAACCCGCCGCGTGAAAGGTTGAGTAGAGCTGGCGCCTACAAAGCGGTCAGGCGTTTTTCAGCAAGCAAAGAACCTATTTTTTAAAAAGCGCATTTTGGTGGCGTTTAACCAACCTCGGAATGAATTCGAATTAGCAAGCGCCAAATACGTTCCGAAATTAACGATTTTAGCGGCTGCATTGCAAGTGCCTATACGTCCCGTCAGAAATCTGCCGGTATCACTTAGCGGCCGATTGTTTACCGCCACCTCCTGGTTTGCTGGGTTGATCATGATTTTCACATCAAATATTGGGTACAATTTTAAATTTGGTTAACACCCCCGTCCACATTTGAACCCAGGTCCGCGCTTGTAAGCACCTGTTTCCTTGTATCAATTATGATAACATTTTTACTTCAAATTAAGTTTTTTTTAGTATTTATCCTTAACCCCCCTCCCCCACCGAAATCAATTTCTGGGTGCTCCATTAAAAAAGTAGTCCATTTTAGGCTTAGCCACGGTGTAAAAGGTGATGGTAATCTGGGGCGCAGCATTGTCGCGAACCTTTTTTTCTGAAAACGCGGAAAATAATTGGGAAATCGTTTATTTGTCAAACGACAGCAAAAGTAAGGTTATCTGTCCGACTGACCTACCAATCGAAGACGTTTGCTGCCCGTCGGGCATTCAGACGTAAGATTTTCCTACGTCGTTTGAACGCAAGAACTTGTCCGAATTGGTAAAATTTTAGTGCAAAATAGGTAAGTCGATCTAATCCGCCATTACAAACAACTTGGCGTCATCGTCCATTTCGAAAACTTTTTGTTTTCCAAATTTTGATGTAAATTGGAAAACGCCACTCAAAATTAATAATGATTTAGCACTTGGACTATTTATTTTATATTAAAGAATTCTCTGTAACTATTTGAATCGCATTTATCAATAAACTGGCTTTATCGGCAAAAATTGCATTTTAAAAGTGTTTTCTTATTATCTGTTAATAAAAAAATATACTTTTATATTTTTGGGTATTTGCAAAACAGCTATATTGCTCTCCAAAATAATATACTTTATAGGTACAATTTTCGTTCATTCGTGGGCAATGGTGAGTAATTTTGAGTGGAGAATATCAAACGTTGGCAACTGGCGAAAGTTCATCTCTAATAAGGTTTATTTACTGACGTCGTATACTAACTTCGAGGCGACGTGAATCTGTATTCCCCATTTAGGAATAAATAAAGGTACAGAAAGTCGAAACGACGTTGCTGGCTGACGATTGGTCATTTATTCGCTACGTCTGGATAAAGTCAGATAAACATCCAAATGCTGCTTGAAAAAAATGTAAAAGTTTTTGGAAATGTAAAGGTAATTGAAAACGCTTTCCAAAACGGTATCACACGACTTATGTTCCCTATTTAAATTTCAGTACAAAGTTTTACCCCACGAAAAGTATGCACGCTTCGACTAAAGGGCAATTCCATGATAATTAACTCATGGGACAAATCTTATATTTTTTGATCTCATTTTTCTCTCTCTTAAGATATACCAGGATAACAATATTTTATGCATTATGTAGAGGGTTTATCTAAAGAATTTAAAAATAAAATCTTAATTTTTTTATTCAAAGTCCAGGATATAACCAAAAATTGGTGGTAACTCATGGGACACCAAAAACGGGCAGAGAAAAATCATGGATTTAGAAAGCGCTTTTTCTCTTAAACTAAAAGTAGTTTAAAATTAGGAGTTGCAAAATATGTTTCTTTTCCCTAGATATAATAAAATGGTATGATATTGCTTTTCTTTACTTGCTTTGATTTTAAGTTAAATGTAATTTTTTGATAACTCATAGGACATTTCTTATAAAACGTTAATATTTTGTTCGCCTATATTTTAGCTATTGGCTATTATTTTATGATTTGGAAAAAGTTCTTGCGACCTGATCGACGTGTCTGAAGGTTTTGCCAAAGAAACACTCGAAAAAGCCCTTGTTAACGTTCTGTTTAGGTTTGTTTCTAACGTAATGATTTTTTTAGCCATTGCGGGTTTTTATTGAAAGTTTATATAAGTAACTGAATACGATATTTTTGGATCACAAAATCATTTACCAGTGGAAGAACTTTAAAAGCGAAATATCTTGCTATCTGTACGCAATTGTCGGGCATTCAAATAAGAGAAGAGGCTGACTCGTCGCCCTTGTTGCATAGTCTCCTACTCTTGGTATATTCCCATCCTCTGCAAGTATTTTCTTAAGGCGATTTCGGCAAGCTTTCCTTGGTATACCATCTGCGACGTCATAGTAATGACGTAACATACCACTTTCTTCCGAATTCGTTCGGTAGGCCAATAACCACAAAAAACAAACAAAAAAGTTTGGTGGTAAACCATGGATTTCCTAACCTAAGAAAGGTTAGGAAATCCATGGGTATACCAAGGAAAGCCTGCCGAAATCGCCTAATATTAGCTGATAATTTGTCAGTTGGTGTAAAAATTTTTCGTCACCTGTTGACGCCTCAACAAACGTAAACATCAGGGATCTAATTCTTGAATCTCGAGAGAAGGAACGATCCCTCAAGAGAAGGGATCAATCCCGGGGAATGATCCCATCCTTCGAAAAAAGATGCTTTTATTGAAACATCTTTTAAATTTTAGATTGAAACATATAAATTTTACGCGTATGCTTGCCTAAGAAATGGGACGGATCCCTGGCTTTTTGGAGTCGGGGAGCGCAAACACCCAATTTTTGATAGAATGAAATGAGCGATCACTACTCAAGAATACGAAATGCGTTCGACGTGGGATCATTCGACACAAATATATGTCTTTTCCTGCTCAAGAATTAGAGCCCAGACAGAAATATTCACCGTTCAGGAACCTACGGGCTAATCCAGCAAAGTTACCCCGTACCGGTCTTTTAAATCCATACAACTGAAAACAACAAAAATGCAAATCCAACTTATTTGTTTACATTTGTAAAGCAGGACAAAACGAAAATAGAGGGAGATAGCACTATAGCAAACCACAAAACCGTGCTACATTCCACGGTATGCAATTTGACATACCAAAAAAGATACGGGAGTCAAATTCTACTATCCAAATTCGACGGCATCGAATCGGAAGTCTTTATTCTTTCCGTAAAAAAGATGAAGACTTCCGCTCGAAATACGATTCGATGGGGATTGTAGAATTCCACCGAAAGAGAAGGAGAGGGGCGCCTTAGTTCAAACTTTAATAATATTTTCTTTGATTTTTAGACGTTCTTTAACAAAGCATTAAAATAAGTTTTTGCAGAATGGTTTAACGATCCTATTTTTAATTTTCTTGAAGGTGTAGGTTTATGGGTTGAGAGATCGTGTTAATTAAACGTCCTTTTTTTGAAACGCCAATGTTTCGCAGAATTTATTTGCTTCTTCGGGGCTATTCAAGACGGTCGTTCCATATGTCAATTCTATTGCCAAAAGACGTCATCGTATGGTAAAAATAACGCGAAACATTGGCATTTCAAAAAAAGGACGTGTCATTAACAAGATCCCTTAACCCATAAAACTACACCTTCAAGAAAATAAAAATAAGTATCCAACATTTTAATTAATTATTTTTAAACATTTTCATGAAATTTTTGTTTTTGACACAAAGTTCTGTCAACGTAAAAATGGGTATTTTCAGTTTTTTACACTGGGACTGGCATAAAAAAATATTAATAGCACATTAGTATTTCTGCTGTCAAATACCAAAGCAAATAAATTTTTGGATAAACTGAACATACTTGGACTTTTCCAAAACACTTCGATTTTTTTTCGTTTTTATTATAAATAACAATAAAATTACATTTGTTTAGGTACCTTCTTCACAGAACTTACTTTTTACAAATCTGGTCTCACGCCATAACCAGCTGGAGTAGGTTCTCCTACTAGAGATGTGGGTTCTCCTAGTGGTTCGGCCGCAAACCTTCCACTCCTGAAAGAAAATAACACTGTTAGTGTGACATGAAGTGTCTTTTTCCGAGTAGACTGTTCGATAAGTACAGGGTGAGCTAACAATCATGATCGAAATTTTAAAAACGGTATTTTGAATTCCCAAGTTATTAGATTGTAATAATGAGTATGTTATCAAGCAAGTAAAGATCGTTCATACAAGGCATAGTCTTAGTCTTTGGTTTAATTTTTGTTACAGTTTTATCATAAAAAAGTTAAAACTACTGTTTCTTATAAAGGTGTTCATGCAATGCTTTTGATTATGCTTTTTCATAGGTTTAGTCACAGTCCTAAGGAAAAGTTGGCAACTTTCAACTTTTATAACTAAACGTGCGACTATTACTATAAAAAAAAATATAAGTGCGCATGCGCGAGTTCCAAATTTTAAGTATGGCGCCCATCTTTGTTGACAGGAATGAAATCAATATTTTCTAAAATTTTATACAGGCAAATTAAAAGCAAAAAACAAGTTGCTAAGTGTTTTGTAGGTTCCAAAACAAAACTGTTTCTATTAAACCTTATTTTCTTTAAAAACAAACTCGAAAAATAAAAATGAATAAAACAAATCATCAAAAAAGTGAGGTTAAAAGCACTTCTTTAGTGGTTCTTATGACTATAACAAAGACAAGTAGCAACAGTGAGCAATTTTCCAAACTAAAACTATAACTAACGCTATAAAAAAACCTAATACTAATCAAGTGACTAAGCCTATGCCTTGTATGAACGATCCTTAAAGCTTTACAGTTCCCTTTTTGGCACGTGTGCTGTTTAAACCTTCCCACTCAATATTTATGTATTTAGTCTGATTTTGAAAAAATCCTCAGAAATGTCGAATTTTTATTCGAGGGGGACTCATTTGGGCTATCATATTTTTATAATAGCACTTTTCTGGGGTGTATCCGGACTTGTTTAAAGGTTATCCCGACTTTTTCAAGATGTATTCAGACTTTTCCTGGGTGTATTGAGACTTATGGAATGTTCTCAAGACTTTTCCAGGATGTATCTAGGCACTTTAGAGTGAATATAGATTTTTACAGGGTGTATCCAGACTTTTCCTGGGTGTATCTAGACTTTTCTGGGGTGTATCCTGACTTCCTGGGTGTATTTGGACTTTTGCAGGGTGTATCCAGGCTTTTTTATTTTATAGTATATCCAGAGTTTTCCAGGGTGTATCCAGACTTCTGTTATGTATTCTTTTCAGGGTGTACATAGGCTTTTTGGAGTGTATTCAGACTTTTCCTGGGATTATCCAGACTTTTCTGGGGTGTATCCAGATGAAATAGGGTATAACCAGGATCTTAACATAGGCTACTTTTTATTTGACATTTCGTTCAACGACTTGAATGATATGGTACACAAAATTGAATTTTTCCAAAGTTTTTTGCATTTTTAATGTGCCATTTAACCTAATCGTCAGTGATAAAAACCTAAAATTTTTCTTCTGAAAAATAATAAAAAATGACATAACAACTTTTGACAAATACCCACAGATAAATATGTTGCCATTAAACTAAGATTTTTATAAGTTTTCCCTAAAAAAAGTATTTTTTTAGGGATGAAGTTTTTTGGGGGTAATTTCAAAAGGTGTAATGGGGAAAAGCTCAGAAACAATAGAGGTCGACGCGTCAACATAAGTAATCGTTATGTTAAATTTAGTTATGATTGGTGCAGAGGTTTTGAATTATCTGGATTCGGAACCCCACTAAATTTGTGAAGATTCCCTTAGCGAGGGAAGTAAAAATGCAATGATAAAATGTACTATTAACAAAAACAAAGTCGACGTGTTCCGGGATTTCTCAAAGAATAAAAAAATATTTCAAACGATTTTTGTATTGTGCAAACTGTGAAAGTGAATACCTTAAAAACGAATTGATAGATTTTTCGAAATTTACACGATTGCAGACATTCAAAAGACCTTCAAAACAAGGTATCACTCGATCCACTTTCCCTATTCAAAATATAGGGGTAAAATTTACCCCTCGAAGGGGGTGCGAGCTACAAAAATTTATTCGATGTGACCGAGGATTCTAATACGTGAATCTTAAGTAGAAGGTTTTAAAATGAACACCTTATGTACAATATGTTTAGATTTACTTACCGGCAATCCGAAGGCATTTAATTGGGGAGGGAGAGAGCGGGGATAAAGGCAATTTTTCCATTTTTTATTACTGTTGTTTGAAGAAATACAAAAAAGTTGTTGATTCCTAAATTTCCCCACTCAACTTTATATTTCTCAACTGAATCCAAAATTAAGGGGAAAGCCTCCCCCCAAAGATCGCCGGTGGATTTACTTGCCTAAGGGGCAGGCGCATCAAAATAGGCTTCTAAAAAATCTTTTTTCAAACTTTAATCACGATTTCGGGCTCACTCTGAATAAAACTGTGTTCGCTGGTATCGAATGGATACCGTTTTTAAAGACAGAAATAGGAAGATTTTGGAAAACAAAAATGTAAAGTAAGAACCTTTTTTTAATGGGCTACAGATTCCTGGATCATCGTAAACATTTTTGAATTTGTTTCACAGTGGGGTGCCTGTACTTAAAGATATTATACTGTGACCAGAACGCGACTGCAGATGTACTGACATTTGTAATTTAATACCTATCGATGCATTAGCCACAGGAGCAGTTGTTTAACAGTCGTCTGTATCTAATAGAAGGAAATGGGCTGAACTTGTGTTTTTATTTTCTGGAATGACCTATTTTACTAGATTTTTGAAATCAGCGTAATATTTCCTTCAAAACAATGTATCGCACTTATAATGTTATTTTTTATATTATTAAATGTATGTTTATATTTTTTATTTTCTTAATAATTTTTTTTGTGTTTGTTTTAAATTATTTAATACATTTTATCGTCGTTTTTCGTAAAAACTGTACTATAAAAATAAATAAGTAAATAATAAAAAATAGGTATCTATAAAAAAAATTAAATATTATATGCGATGCAAAATTTTATGCTGATTTCAACAATTAAGTAAAAAAATAGGTCATTCTATAAGAAAAATACCAACTTGGTGTTATATCTCAAAAATTGAATTGTACAGATAAAATCCAGTTTGACAAATAAATTCTACTTTAAATTATATATACACTGAGGAAAAACTCGAGTTGGCATAACCCAAATATGGGTTTTCCTAGCCCGAAGCATGTTGCAAATAGGGGACAGCCCAGACCTGTGTATTACGACAGCCCAATCAACTGAGTTCTGTTGATATCGTTAAATTTACGCAATTATTTTTTGTGGTTCGGAGAACTTATAAAACTAAAACTACTAAACCCTTATTCTGGGCTACATAAACCCACAATTTGGATTACCACAACTCAACTCCAAGATATCAGAACTGGACTCTGGGCTACCAGAACCCATATTTTGGGCCGCTTGAACTCGACTTTGAACCACCACAACTCAACTCTGGATTCCTAGAACTCTTATTCTGAGCTACTAGAACTCGACTTTCGATTGCCACCACTTAACTCTAGGTTACCAGAATCCAAATTCTGAGCTACTAGAACTCGACTTTCGATTGCCACCACTTAACTCTAGGTTACCAGAACCCAAATTCTGGGCTACTAGAACTCGACTTTGGACTGCCACGACTCCAACTATGGGTCCCACAACCCAAATACTCCACTCCACTCCATAAAGAGTAGTTTATAGTCATCTTGTGCCATTTTGCAAGCTTCAGCCTAATCGAAAAAACACCGTATTTTGGGGTTATTTCTTGCACACTCACCCACTCGAGTGAAAGAAAACGCTAATAGGTATGCTACGGATGCACGACACACATGGCGCATTCGTCGAAAACGGCCGCGTTATAGGCAGGTTCGATTAGATTCAAGAAAAATATCGTCCGACCACTTACGTCAGAAGGACCGTGCGGCGAACCTTGCGACAAACTCACGTTCCGAGATGTTGTGCTGCAGGCTGCCGAATCGTAAATGAAATTAAAACAGGTACGCGATTCAGCTCAAAGGTTACCTCGGCACTTTCCGCAGCTGTTCGGCTAACTATTTGTGAGGTCCTGCAGCCCCAAACTAAATTACCAGAACTCAAAAAATTTAATACATTTCGAAAGGCTGTACTAACACAGCCTGTGGGTAAAAGTAAGGTATCCCTTACATATGCAATGGTCTTTCCAACCAAAAAAATTGTGGTACTACAAAATCCAGGTAATTTTTAAGTAAAAATATTTTGCTGGTTCCCCCCAGACCAAAAACAAGAAGTTACTGCAGCCCATCCCAAATGAATTGCAGCAATTGACATGGTCAGCTAGAATAACTCAGACATGTGTATTATGGCAACCCGAAATTGCCAACCCACGCTCTGGGTAAACCCTGTTTTCTCAGTGTAGAAAAGCAATAGAAACCAAAAAGAAATTTTCATTAATAAAAGTTATTTATATTTTTCAAAAACCCCCGAGGTAAAAACGGGTTGATATAATGACATGCGGTTTCCACCATTATTAATTTCTCAAAAATCGAGCCCATAACATGTATATTAGCTTTTTCGATATCTTCCTTAGAAATACTTAAAACTCCATAATCCCCTCGAATTTAACCACCCTGTAGTTTTCGCCCTTTGCGATGCAAAACATATTTTTCTACAACCACCTACTACCTCTGAAAAACGAGTTTTTCAGATACCAGACGACTGACAGCCTCTATGTTTTCACAGGCTGCTTCGAGTGAAAAACAACGCCTTATTTTTTTTCGGGTGGGGAGCTGCTGCCAAGGAAATGAAAGTTACATCCATATAACTACGAGATACTATAATGGTCCAAAGATCGCAAAATGTGTAACAATAATAAATTTGAAAAACAAAGAATATAATGTAAAAATATGGCCCAAGGGGAAAAATCTACTGCGCATTACTGACGCGGTCTACTCGCGCCCAGATTTTGACTCTGCATTTTTTTCAGGACAACTTGATTAGGAAAGCTATTATCACTACGACTTTATTTCGAAAAATGGGCAGGGCCGTTACAGTATCTCATAGTTATATGGGAAGTACCGATATGAAGCAATTATGTATTTCGTTGAATTATTTTGCAGTTGTAGAAAAAACATTGTAAAAAAAGTGGTTTTTGGAACTTGTTGTTAAAAATACTATTCTGCAAATGGATAACATGCTTACCTAGGACCTGGTTTTGGCTTGTTTCCGCATTTTAAATCGTTTAGAATTTCTTCTGTATCTTGAACGGTTAGATCCTCCTAAAAAAATTTTAAAACAATTTTAAAGCTAAAAATAATATTTTGAAAGAACAGAATAATTACAATGGCACAACGCCAAAATAAATGAACTTTTCAATTTATAAGCAAGTTTCTAGCCAAAACTCGTGGTTTTTACAAGCTTTTATTGAACTTGCAATGTATGTAATAACGAACTATGTTTGTTCGGGTGGAATCTTGCAACTTAATTTTAACCAACTGCCCGACATCCGATCGGCTTATATCGGCTAATATAGTTGCGGTGACAATACAAGAATATAGTGTGATGAAATTGACAGCTCCCCCTGCTCGGGGCGGAGGGGGTACAGTTGAACTACGCTCGATTTCGTTGAAATTTAGTGTGTTGGAGCACTTGGGCCGTTGGGGATGGAGATAACGAATTTCTAATCAGATTTTGAAAATTTAATATGGTGGATTCAAGATGGACAATTTTTGGTCATCTGATTGTCTTCAAATTTGGCATGCATTTATAGTTCCAGTGACAATACAATAATATATCATTATTAGGCACCCCTCTCCTACGAGGGGAGCCCTAGTAGCAAAATGACTATCAAAACATTGTGATAGTCATTTTGCTACTAGGGAGTGGAGGGGGGAAAACACCTAAGTTTGTCTGATTTCAACCAAAATTGGTATACGGGGGCTTTTGGGGATAAGGAATATGAATTTTTGATCAGATTTTGAAAATTCAATATGGCGGATTCAAGATGGAAGATTTTCGGTCATGTTTTGTTAACCAATTTTATTGTGTTCAAATTTGGTATGCATTTATAGTTCATCTAACGAGGGAAGTGGAGGGGGAAAAGGATTTAGTTTGTTCACTATGGGATTATTGGGATTATGAATTTTTTATCAGATTTCAAAATTTCAATATTTCGGATTCAAAATGGACGATTAAGGTTACAAATCTAAAAATTAATTTGGTATGCGCTTATAGTTCCGGCGACAATACAATAATATGGTATTATTAGGATCACATGTCCCTCTAACGAGGGAAGTGAAAGGGGAAAAAGATTTAGTTTGTTCGATTTCAATCAAAATTGGCATACAGGGGTTTTTCGGGAAGAGGATATGATTTTTGAACAAATTTGAAAGTTTCAATATGACGGATTCAAAATGGACGATTTAGGGTACAAATCTAAAAATTAAATAATAAATATTTATAAAAAAAAACTTTTAAAGAACAAGCTTTTATTAAATGCACTCAAAACTAGAAAATAATTTTTTATCCCTTTTATACCATAATTAAAGCGATGAGCGCAAATTAAAAATTTTAACTTTACGGTTACAAAGAGAGAACTACAAAAGAAGAACTAAATTCTTCTCCTAATCGAATGATAAACATAATGCTTTCATCTAAAACATAATGCTTTCATCTAAAGAAGCTGAGAATGGGTGAGATTGCCGTGCTTGCCAAGCCTTTGAAAATGTCCTTATGTTATAGAGTAATACAACTGTTTCTTAGGTGAATCGTCGATGTGACCGATATATGATACCTAAATTTAAAATTTTTAATTTGCGCCCATCGATTTTATTATGGTATAAGAGAGATAAAAAATGATTTTATACTTTTGATTGCATTTAATAAAAGCTTGTTCTTTAAAAGTTTTTGTTAATAAATATTTATTATCAAAAATGTTTAAAACCAAAGAAACAAACTATATTTTGACAATAGTAGATTTTTTGTTCAAGACAGGGGCATGTTGGGGGCCTCTTACACTGGAATTTAGTCAATCCTTAAAGCCTTCCTTCGGGGAGGATTCATTGAGTCCGTTTTATAAAGCCTTCCTCGAGAAAGGCTTGCTGAAGGACACTCCGAGGTCGCGCAATATGTGGCAACGTCGCATTCGCGGTTTTTTTTTGTTGGCCGCTGTCAGGTTTGAGCCATACAGGATTTTGGTGAACTGTGGTGGTTGTCAAGAATATTAAGTTATTTTTTACTTGGTGTTGTTGTAGTTTTTAAAGCTATAAGCCATGGAAAAACGAAAGGAGAACAGAACTGGTTTTTCCAATGAGAAAAAGGAGTACTTTTGTTCACTGGTCGCAAAATTTTCCATATTGGAATCCAAAAAAACCGATGCCACAACACGTCAAAGGAAACAAAGGTCGTGGGAAGAAATAACCAAATATTACAAAAGCATTTTTTCTGCAAGAATAAGAAAACAGCCGAAAAAACTCTGGGGCAATAGACACTTAAAGTTAATTTTCGGGTTTATCGGCTTTCATATCCTTATCCCTATCGAGTTGACCTATCAAGCAGGTGTACTTTTAAACTAATGGCGAATGCGTGACATCTGATCAAATGCGTCAAAACATCGTTTCGTATGCAGGGACGGTCGTAATGTTACGACTCCCTTATCGCACCTAATGAGGTTTTCGTGCCTTTAATCAGCTGGAGCTGAATGCTGATAAAACTGAAAATTAACTGTGTAAGTGTCTATTATGAAACTCGCTGATAGGGTGGGAGGGGTTCTTCTACTTCTGCCATATCCTGATACTCCAAGAAATCTTGAAGTTTGTCCATAATACACCAAAAAAGAACACAAACAAATCACACCAACAACACATAAAACCTGAACCTAACCTGAAAAACACGACCCATGGTTTCCTTAATGTAGCTCCCGAGCTACCTTGACCTTTACTCGAACTTAAAAGGCCCCTTCAGCGACAATAGAATGCATTTCAGACCTCAAAGACGACTCAGCCTTAAGGAGGCCTTGAGGATCGACTATAAATTCCAGCCAGCCGCCTTGCCTTAAAAAAAAGCAAAAAAAGAGAATATCATATATAAAAACAAATACACACACAAATATACACAACATACAGAGAGTACATGAGACCCATTATTTAAGTAAATAGAGTACTACTTCTATCTTAAGAAAATAATAGCAAAACACTATGTTGATATTAAAGTACACTACAACCTGTGCCATCTATGTTAATGTGGGTCAACTTGCTTGCTTCAAGTCCCGTGGCGGAAGATAGAGACGCGAGACTGGATGTGACAAAGCCTTTTTTTGTTTAGACAAGGGCAACAAGCCTTGATTATTGCGCGTTTAATTATTTTGGTTATTAGCGAGTCTAAAAAACAAATTTTTTGTATCACAAATTCAATGTTTATGTAAATAATTAAGTACCCAACATGAGTAGCTGACGGAAGCAGCTTAGTAAAGCGCAAAAAAGGAAACACACTGAAAAAAAGGAGGAGGAGAAAAATAAGATTCCCAAAGTTGACAAGTTTTTCCAGAAAAATGTTTTACCGGTTGATACACCATCAACTCATCAACATCTGCATCATCAGTGTGTAAAGATGATTAAACCAATAGTAAACCGAGCAATAAAGGCACCGAGGCTGTTGTCGAAAGTAGAATGTCGATTTTGAGTCAACCCTCGAACTGGGCCCGAAAGTAGACATTTTTAAATAGTTCTGTTGTTTTTAAATTTCAAGGAGTTTATGGTCCAACGCTTTTTTATTGTGCTTTTTAAAATTCCAGATTTTTGTCGATATTCCCTGACATTTTAGTGACTTTTCCCTGAACGTCGAAATTCCCTGACTTTTCCCGGTTTTCCAGAAAATGGACATCCTGCACTGTGATTGCTAATTTTGGCAGATTATTTAATTTAAAAAATTATTTGTAGTTACCGTACCTCAAAATTCGGTTTACCAGCTGTCTTGGAAGTATGTTTACTTTTGCACCATTTTTCGTCACTCATAATAAAGTTAAGAAGCCAAAAAATTCTAAAAAACATTAAAAAATTCGCGAAAAAATTGTTGTCGTGAAATTAAGTTCTAATTTACATTTACACAAGCCAATCACCCTTTCTAACTCATGTTTAGTTGACGAAACAGATGAATCAGAATGATCGGATTAAATGAAAATCATGAAATTAACGCACAGCAAAGAGGATAAGAAAAAAAATGGCGAAATAAATAAGGCCACTAAAAGAATTAATAAAGCAGTGCGATACCTCCGATACACAGGCCAGCTAGAGACCCTGTATACGATTTTTGACAGTTATTGTTTTACCAGAGGTGAGCAACTGGATGTGACAGTTGCTAGGGAAATGTTTGAAATTGTGTGTTGGCAATGATAGTTGGTAACCCCTGACAATAAATAACTTTGTCACTGTCAGATTTTTGACTAAGAAACGTCAGGTTTAAAAATGGAATTTTGCTGTATCAAAAACTGTAAAAATACGTGCCTCCATAGAGAAAGTAATAGCTACGCGAGAGTGACCGATACTAAGTTATACTTGGGGAACATTGTTTGTCGGCGACACGAGCGCAGCCGGTGGCTACAGGAAGGAACTACTTGTACAGCCAGACACATAATAAAATACATATATTCTTTTGATTAATTTTTTACAGACACTTAATAATTTAATAATAGAAAGATATGAAAAAACTTAACAGGCGCAGTTGTTTCATACTTTTTAGTGTTAAAAAAGCAATGCATTCGCGAAAGGTTTTAGCTCTATACAAACCTTAACCAACTGTGTACTGTTCCATGCAGCTAAAAAACTTTTTTTAGATTACAAAAACTTTTTTGGACCCTTTAAAAATCTAAAATAGGAGGGTGGGGTTATAACTATGTTGAGAAATATTATCAAATATTAAAGGTAACGAAATTTTGTTATGTTATTTTCTTTTATTAATCGGGAAAAAATCTCAGTTTAAAAGTCTTACAGATTTTATAAATGTTTTAACCTATATCTCTTTTTTTCGGTTGTATTTTAACCTATTATCTTCTTGCTTAACTCTGTATAAATCATGACAATATTTTCTTCAGGGATTTGGTTCGCAAAAATTTGAACCCCAACTCCAAATAGTCCCATGCTCTCTTGCTTTAATGGTAGTGATCCAGCCTGATTTGAATGGCATTTTAGACTTTATAATAAGTTGGTAATCCACTACTGATTAAAATAACTCACTTTTGCAAATCTAAAAAAACTGCTTGCCAGGCTTGACAGACTTTGACAAGCAGTGGCAAAAACCGACAGGTACAAAATTAAATTGTGTGAAATATATTTATGATCATATAGAAAGAGATGGACGGGCTAAGGTAGGTGTTTACTTAATACAAGCAATACTTTCACTCTCCGCCGCAATGCGCTATGCGCTACAGGAACGTAGTTCCTGCGCGGCCCTATATTTCTGTTAGTCTCCGTAAGTTATTAAGTTGCCTCTGCGTGCCTCGACGAATTTGTATTGTTCCGTTGTCCAACGAAGAAAGAAACACAGGAAAAGTGAAAAGAAAACATGCATTTACCAAGCTGGAAAATTAATAAAAATAGCCGAATTTGCGAGGTAAGTGAGCTGCAAGCAGTAGTTTTTTTTTATTAGCATGTACTTCGTTAATATATAACCAATTATGTTTCTATGTTTTCTTGTAAGAAAAAGAGTAACAAAAATATAGATCATAGGAGTCTTTATATTTTACCAATTATTTACATTTTTAATATCTACGGTATGTAGTCATTGTTTGTTTTTGTTTTTTTTTGTCAAAACCTGATATATTTTACTAACTAAAAAAATCAATCTTTCAAAAACTGTCTAGGGAAAATTATAAAAAGAGACAACAAAACATCAGTCCATTTCAGAAAATCCGTTTTACATGTAAATATGAAAAAAAAAATAGAAAGAGAGGGCAATACGAGTTGGTGAAACAACAACTGTCAACTGTATAGAGGGCCTCTAAGGCCAGCCATCGACTTCCGATTTAGTACCATTTTCGTCATATGCAGTTATTACATAAGGTAATTGTCAAAATGGCCACCACAAACAATAAAAGGCCACTGAAACGGGAGTAGATAACTCTTTTGATTTTCCAAAGTAAAAAATTAAGGTCCAATGGAGCGAATTTACTAACATTCACTGAGTTCGAGGTCCATTTTCGTCATTTACTGACTTTCACTGGCAGTCAGCGAAGAGTGGGAACCCTGACTTAGTGTCTAAAGATCTTATGATTTTCGGTGGTAACTTACATAATAATCGTCGTTAACTTGTATCATGGGGGCATTTACGCAGGCGCCCAAGCACTTGACCTCTGACAGGGTGAACATCATGTCTTTGCTGGTTTGACCCACCTCCAAACCCAGGTTTTTCTTGATCGTGTCTAAAATCTCGTCGGAGCTCCTCGGCCAACAGGGCGATACAACATCAACTCATCAACATCTGCATCATCAGTGTGTAAAGATGATTAAACCAATAGTAAACCGAGCAATAAAGGCACCGAGGCTGTTGTCGAAAGTAGAATGTCGATTTTGAGTCAACCCTCGAACTGGGCCCGAAAGTAGACATTTTTAAATAGTTCTGTTGTTTTTAAATTTCAAGGAGTTTATGGTCCAACGCTTTTTTATTGTGCTTTTTAAAATTCCAGATTTTTGTCGATATTCCCTGACATTTTAGTGACTTTTCCCTGAACGTCGAAATTCCCTGACTTTTCCCGGTTTCCAGAAAATGGACACCCTGCACTGTGATTGCTAATTTTGGCAGATTATTTAATTTAAAAAATTATTTGTAGTTACCGTACCTCAAAATTCGGTTTACCAGCTGTCTTGGAATTATGTTTACTTTTGCACCATTTTTCGTCACTCTAAGGCCAGCCATCGACTTCCGATTTAGTACCCTTTTCGTCATATACAGTTATTACATAAGGTAATTGTCAAAATGGCCACCACAAACAATAAAAGGCCACTGAAACGGGAGTAGATAACTCTTTTGATTTTCCAAAGTAAAAAATTAAGGTCCAATGGAGCGAATTTACTAACATTCACTGAGTTCGAGGTCCATTTTCGTCATTTACTGACTTTCACTGGCAGTCAGCGAAGAGTGGGAACCCTGACTTAGTGTCTAAAGATCTTATGATTTTCGGTGGTAACTTACATAATAATCGTCGTTAACTTGTATCATGGGGGCATTTACGCAGGCGCCCAAGCACTCGACCTCTGACAGGGTGAACATCATGTCTTTGCTGGTTTGACCCACCTCCAAACCCAGGTTTTTCTTGATCGTGTCTAAAATCTCGTCGGAGCCCCTCAGCCAACAGGGGGTCGTAGTGCAGATTTGTACGTGATATTTGCCGGTCGGTTTTCTAAATGTAAAAGAAAAATTTACCCTGTATATTGTCGTCACAAATAGATACTGCACAGATTTAGTGGATGCATGGAACATCGGTTGAAAATAAAATAATTAGAAAGACAGGAAAGTGTGAGCTAAAAAAATCGTAATTTTAATAATTTTACAAAAAAAACTTCCGCCCTGTATGGCAGGGTTATCCATCCAGTAAACACAAAAATAACATTTAAATTTTTTTTAAATTTGATATATATTTAAAATATATATTGGATTTGTGCTGTGAAGGTTGCGGACTTAATCATGCGTTTTGCTCAGCCTAAGTTATTTTTGGGCGCGTATTCCAGGCGCACAACACTTTTAAATAAATAAAAGACATCCTCCAAAAAACACACCTGGAGAGTGACAAGAAATGTGTCACAATGCCCAACTACTGCCAATCTTCAAATAAGTTTCGGCGGAATTTTTCTAATTTTAGATGACACACTGGCCAATCTTCATATACAAGGTATCCCAACGAAAACGAAACCGATGCGTTTTCAAGTATTTAGAGGACATACCTCTTTGGAGGGGGTGAGTTTGACCACCAGAATTTAAATAGGGAAAGTGGGTCAAGTGAAAAATCTAGCACTTAGTTTCTGAGATATTCACTCACAAAGTTAGCTAAAATTGTACAGATAAATTTTTCTCCTCGTAGGTATGTACGTATCCTAAAAGAAAAAATGAAATGATAAAATGTACTATTAACGAAAATAAAATCAGCGTTTTTTAAAAAGTAGGTACTTTGAAAGGGGAGCTGCACAAAGGAGGATCATGCGTGGAACCTTTCAACTACAGGCCAATTTCAATTTTAACAACACTTTCAAAAATCTTTGAGAAATTAGCAAAGGGAAGAATACTTGAGCATCTAAACACTTAGAATATTATTATAAACTCTCAATTTGGAAAGGCTTAAGTACGCAGGATGGAGTTTTCTCTTTTTTGGAATCGCTTTATACAAACCTTAATGAAAGAGAAGGAGCTAAGGCTTTTGACTGTGTTGATCATAGAGTACTGCTGGCGAAGCTGATTCGAATAGGTATGGTGTTAGAAATGTGGCAAATGATTGGCATATTTGTCTCGCCGGGGATAGTCTGTTTTTCTGTATGGTTTGGTTTCTGGAAAGAAGGGCATTGCTTGTGGCGTACCACAGGGATTGGTATTGGGGCCTATGTTGTTTTTTATTTACATAAATGATTTGTTGTAACTGGATATATAGAGGGAAAAATGGTTAATTTTGCTGACGATAATACGGCTTTATGGCATCATAGAGATGTAAATATACTTCAGTTTATGGTCAGCAAAGATTTAGAAAAGATAAAACAGTAGTGTGACGCAAACAAATGTCTTTAATATCCAGAATACCCTAGATAATATAAATATCGGTGACAATCTTTTAGAAGAGAAACAATCTACTAAATTTTTTGCTTTCTAAAATTTGAAAATCATATTTTTACTTTAAGCAAGACATCAGGGTGTTATGCAATACGTTCTACATGAAAGGATTTTGGGACCGCCGGAGCTCGGAACGTTTGGGATTTTGTAGCGGGTACCTTTTTGATCTGAACCTCTTGTAAATAACTTTTTATTGAGCAAGGAATATTAACATTAACTTGTGTGTTTATTTTGGAGATTGTCTCATTAATTTATAAAAATTAACTAACTAACACTTTAAACTGAGGATAATATATTACCTCTTCTAATACCAAAATATACTCTCACAAATAACTCTCTTATTTATGAAAGTAAAAAAAAATTATAATTATTTGCGAGGCATCATAAGGAATATCAATATAAAATTCCTAAAAGAATTTAGGCGAAAAAAAAATTGATGAATTTTTCGTGAATTTTTTTAAATCACCAGAGAGTAAAAGTATTTTTAAATGTCTTTTTTTGTGTAAACTTTATAGATATAGATTTGACCCTTTTGTGTGTTTTGTGTTGTGTTTTATTTTATGTATATTTTAGTTTATAAGTTGCTTACTTTTAAGATTTTTAAGCTTTGTCAAAAAGTTATATACTGACTTCGACAATAAAGCACAGTTCTGATTCTGATAATCTTTCCTTTGAAATCTTTATATTACATTATTTTAGAAATATTGCCTTAAAAAGTATTATTTTTCATCTTGATCTCTGATTTAAACTAATGTATTTTTAAAAATGAAGTAATATGAAATAGATTCTTAATAAAATGAACCTGTTTCAATATTTTTTTACAATAAGAAGACTAGATAAAAATAACTTTATTTAATTTTCGTTTTGTTGACCTTAAATGTTGGGGGCTGAAAAGCTCTGTTCAAAATTGTTAGGAGCCGGTTATATATGAAGATTGGAAGTGGCTCAACACAATTTTTTTTAAGGGCTCCAAGTTTGAAGCAGAGTGTTTTTATCTTGTAATTTGTATGTGTTTACTTGGTACAGTTGTAGTCTTAAAGACAAATTTTGTAATACTTTCCAGAAATAATTTAAAGAATATAATTATATACACTGGTCTGGTTTATGTCATACCTCATAAACATAGTATAAAACGTAGCCACCTCATAGACTCTCATCTTGGGCAAATTTAAAATCTGTGCAACCCTGTGCATGGCAGAAATTGGCAACCAACCATGTTGTCTTTGTGCCAAGTCGAGAAGAGGGATCATGGCAGCCCGCTTGTGCCCTTCAGGGTAGATTTCAAGAATGGCTTGTACCCTCTACAGATGAAAAAAAAACTTTATAATGTTTTCAAATTGGTTTGCAAAAAAAGCACAATGAGCAATTTTTTGTCTTTGATTTTAAAAAAAAGGTTAAATAAGTAATGCAAAAAATTTAATGGAAAAAAATAAATAATATAAAGCCAGTGAATTGTCCCCTTAATTTTTTCTTACCATAAATAATTCTGTAGGCTTTTACACGACTTTTACACACCTAATTCCGCCCAAGATTGCTCCTAATTTTTAAAGAAATTAATGCAAAAAGTAAAGCGATTTTATATTAAATTATGAATTTATAAAGAAAGCTGTTTTAAAATTTCTGAATACGAAAATAGATCTTTTAAAAAATATCTCCAATATTTTGCATAGATTTTTACGCATTTTTTTTTATTAGGTACCCACCTTTTCATTTTCTGGGGTAAATTCAAAAGAAATATCCGGATTATCCTCTGGAGTATCTCTATGAACAAACATGGTGTCATGTTGTAAGACCGTGCTGGTCTGGAAGTTTCTTAAGCCCAATGAACGCCTCTAAGAACAAAATAAATAATTAAAACTACGATTAAAAAATTAAAACTTATGTAAATATTTGTAAAAATTATCTACGTCTGCTATAATTCAAATTTTTATTTTTCAACGCAAAGTGATTTATTTACCTGCTTAAACAAGCCCAATTTTGATTTAATTTTAAACTAATTTATACAGTGGCAGTTAGCAAAAACTACATATTCAATAAAAAACTTTAAACTATATTATTATATTTTGGAGATAGACATACAGCCATAATTTAACACAAAAATAATACTGTTTATTTCCCAAAAAACCCTTAAAGATTATTACAGGGAAGTAACAAATTCAAAAAAAGTAAAAATTTTCATCTTTTTTATATTTTCATGGATCACATAAAAAGCACATAATTCTGAGATATTTAACGGATATTTTTAACCTTTATTTAAGATTGGGCTAGGTTTATATAAATCTAGCGAGCCCACCTTTTTTTTAATTTTCTCATTTTCATAATTTCACAGTTCTGGAATTGTTAAAATTTGGATTTTATGAGGTGGGCTCGCTAGGTTTATGGAGCTCGCTGCACTTGTAACTTTACCAGGAAGATAGCAGTGCACGAGGGGGTAACAACTGACCCAAAATTTGTACATGTATTGCCTGTAATGCCATGTAAATCTGGTAGTAATGCCAAGGAATTTGTACATGTATTCCTAGTAATGCCTTATATGGGTAATGCCAACTAATGCCATGAGTGGTTTTCCCCTCAAACACAATTAACATCAACAACAACAACAACCCAGCAATGATGCGAATGCACCGGCGCTGTAGTTTAAATATTTGAGATGCTTTAGATGCATGCCCCCAGTTAAGAATTGCGTAAGACATATTTGAGCCAAAGTAACTATGGTATACTGTTAGGAGAGTCGAAATAGACACATTTTTTGCCAGATTGCTAATGATATATGTAATTTTTGATAATTTTGAGCTGAGATGGCTGACAAGTCAATCCAGGATCCATAAGGAACTTGACTGGTTCCGCACTTTGCATATTTGTTTGGGTTGTTTTGAGGTAAAATTCAAGGTTTGCTGATATTAAGACTAAGTCTATTGGCAAAAAACCAATTTTCGATTTTTTCTTGATTTATTGCAATGATTTCATTTATAGAATATGATGGATGATATTGCTGGAGCGTTGATGTGTCAGCAGCAAATAAATTGACAAAGTCACAAAAACATGGGAGGTCGTTGATATATATGAGGGCCCAGCACAGATCCCTGCGGGACGCCGTGCTGGATCCTCCGCTCCTGAGACCTCATATTATTAAAAGACATACTGTTCCCTCCCGTCCATGTAGGATTCGACAAGGGCTACACTACTCTGATCAAAATTGTAGTATTGAAGTTTTTTAAACAGTATTTCGAAAGAAATGCAATCAAATGCCCTTGTCAGATCCAAAAACGTGGCGAAAGTGTCCAGTTTATTTTCAAACCCACTCGCTACTAATTCAGTAAGTCTGTTAATGGCTAATGAAGTTGATTTTTTGTTCCGAAAACCAAACTGACTCTGAGTGAAAATATTATTAGTTTCAAAATAGTTGTTTATTTGGTATTTTAAAATATTTTTGATATTATAGGTAATAGCGAAATGGGTCTATAGTTGTTTTTATCTTCAGAACTACCTTTATTTTTAAAAAGTGGTACCACCTTTGCTATTTTTAGGATGTTTTAGGTGTTTCACAATTTTAGTATTAATTTCAAAATAAATTTCAAAATGATCCTTGCTGTTACTATTTTTTAAATTGTAGATAGTCATTGTAGTTTTTTTGTGTAGGTGGCAGTTTTTCAACAATTTCTTGTGCGATATTTACAAAAAACTCATTACATATTTCAGCATTAAGATCACTGGTCTCTGGGACTGCTGCAGTGTTTGAATGAGATTTGATTACACTCCACATGGCCTGAGCCTTGTTTGGCGCTCTATTGATGAAAGTATCATGTGCTGCCTGTTTTGATTTAGATATTTCACCTCTGTAACAGGTTCTGTAGTAATTAACCAACTTTTTGGGAACCAAGATAAGATTACTTTTGTTTAGAATGCTAAGAGTGTGTAGTCTTTCTCTCATGTCCCTAAGCCTATCGTCATCAAACCAATGAATTCTTGGCCCATTTTTGCCATTTTGTGCCATTCTAGATTTTAATGGCAAGAATTGATCCATTGCTCCTGTTATTAACTTAGCAACCCCACCAGAAAATATGACGCAACTAAAAATTTTTGGTTTTAAAATTATGTGCTCCACAAATATATAAGAAAAAAATCGAATTTTTCGTTTTAAGTTATGTTTTTTTAAAAAAAAAGGGTGGGGTAGTTAGGTTAACATTAACTTAGCGACCCCACATGTTAAGTTATCACAGAATTTAAAAATTTCAAAAACCAGTATTTTCTGCATATTATTTGCTAAATTTCGTCCATGATCAGAAAATTTTGTACTCATCTGGTTTCCGAGAAAATCAAAAAAGAAAGTGGGTTAGCTAGGTTAATATTAAGCTAAGTACTTCACTAAAAAACTGCACTGAAAACCAAAAATTCGAATTTTTCTTGTACATATCCATGGAGCACATGATTTTGTAATAATATGTTTTTACTTTGGAATCGTACTTCAGATTTATTACAAATGATGTAATGTAATATTGTTTTTATTGATTTTCGCGGAAACCATGCAACTACAAAATTCTCTGATCATGGACGAAATTAGCCCATAATTTGCAGATAATACTGATTTTTGAAATTTTTAAATTCCGCGATACCTTAACACGTGGGGTCGCTAAGTTAATATTAACCTAGCTACCCGACCCTTTTTTTTTAAAAAAAAAAACATAATTTAAAATGAAAAATTCAATTTTTTTCCTATATATTTGTGGAGCACATAATTTTAAAACCAAAAATTTTTAGTTTCGCGCCATATTTTCTGGTGGGGTTGCTAAGATAATATTAATCTAGCTACCCCATTTTCTTTTTCGATTTTCTCAGAAACCAGAGGAGCACAAAATTTTTTGATTGGGGATGAAATTACAACATAATTATGGTATAAATAAATTTTGATTTTCTTTTGGTGGAGTCGCTAGGTTAATAGAGGTGGGTCAACCACATTTAGTTTAGGAAATATCAAGAGGTAACCATATGGGGACATTTTGTGAGAATCATTTTTTGAAATATATCCTTAACTTAGTGGTGAAAAACCCAAAAAAGTAGTTTCAGAATTATGAATCCTCCAAAAACATATATTTTATTAAATTATAGACTACATATACAGAGTTCTTTATTTCGATAACTAAGAAAAAAAGGACAGACAAATAGGAATCCTAAGCATCACTTTGCATGGGATATTATGTGGGTCATCCTGTCATCCTCAAAGGCTATAAATAAGATGATAGTTTGGAAAATAGTTATGGTGAGATTAAAGGCCTATTTACGCAACTTTTAATGCCTGTGTGTTAAACACATGACATGATATAATTTTTTGTTTAGATTACAATTACAATTACAATTTTATTACATATCACAGTTTAAAATTACAGGTACTTAATATAAGATCCACTTCCTTGAGCCAAAAGGCTTGTCGGGATGTTGATCTTTAGTCAGAAGTTGAGTACTTAAAATATTACATTATATTAACTTATTTATAATTTTTAATTTGATCCAATAAATCTTAATAAAATCTACTCATCTATCTATCTATAGAATGACATACATATGGACGAAAAGAACAGCAAACCATAATCTATGCCCACCCGAATGACAGGGCCCCCACAGGGAGTCAACCCATTTAACCAAGTAAAGGCAACCGACTTCGAATCTCTCTTCGAATCAAGTAGAAAGCTGTGAGCAGTACTTCTTTTTGTTTATTGTTGATTTAATTGTTAATTTTTAAACTCAATGTTTAATGCATTAGTCTTAGATTTAATGTGTAATGGATAATTATTAAAATTGCCCAACTTTTAACTTTGTGCATCAAATTTAATCAAAATATTAAAATGAGTGAGTGCCATCCATCACTTGTCACTTTTTCATCTGTTTTTACATTTTTTTGGGCATATAGTGGTAAACATTATATAAAAAAGCAAAGCCATTTCAAATAATTTATTTAATATCTATTTATTAAAAAGAAAAACAAATATAATCCAACCTAGAGGCCCTGTATACAATTTTTGACAGTTATTATTTTACCAGAGGTGAGCAACTGGATTTGACAGTTGTTAGGGAAATGTTTAAAAATAAATTGTTTGTTGGTAATGATAGTTAGTAACCCCTGGCAATAAATAATTTTGTCACTGTCAATTTTTTAATTAAGAAACATCTGGTTTAAAAGTGGAATTTTGCTGTATCAAAAACTGTAAAAACATGTGCTTCGACGAATTTTTATTGTTCCGTTGTTCAAAGAAGAAAGAGACTAAGGAAAAGCAAGAATTTGCAAGATAGAATGTACTTTGTTAATAAATAACACATTATATTTCTGTGTCTTATTGTAAGAAAAAGAGTAACAAAAATATAGATCATATGAGTCTTTATATTTTACCTATTATTTACATTTTTAATATCTACCTATTCACTGTTTGTTTTTGTTTTTTTTGTTAAAGCTTGACAAATTTTACTAACCCAACAAAAATCAATCTTTCAAAAACTGTCTGGGTAAATTATAAAAAGACTCATAAAAAGAGACAACAAAACATCAGTCCATTTCATAAAATCCGTTTTACATGCAAATATGAAAAAAACTAGAAAGAGAGGGCAATATGAGTTGCTCACCTCTGGTAAAACAACAACTGTCAAATATATAGAGTGCCTCTAATTCAACCTACCAAAACATTATTCCTAGTATAAAATTGTTATTAACTATTTTTGCATGGAAGTAAAAATAAAACTTCCATGCTATTCTTGTTCATAAAAACATTAAACACTATCCATTACATTTATCAATTAGGCATTAAGCATTAAAGGATCAGGTAATTATGCAGTATACGGTTTTCTGCCATTTTTGATTTTTTTTGAAAAATTCTTTATGGGGGCACCTTCTAGGGTCCCTAGGACCCCAAATCCGCCTGCGCTGTTTGGTTTTTTTTTTTTGATTTTTTTTGTTTTTTTTTAATTTTTTTTTCACTAAAACAAACCAAACTGACACAGTCCAACCCAACCTAATCCAAACCAACCCAAAACAACTAAAAAAACACTTTACAACCCCCTCTTTAAAAAAAAAAAAATCGGGCGCTGGCGGATTTGGGGTCCTAGGGACCCTAGAAGGTGCCCCCATAAAGAATTTTTCAAAAAAAATCAAAAATGGCAGAAAACCGTATACTGCATAATTACCAAGGATCATTCTTACAAAGCATAGTCATAGTTTTAGTTCTAATTTTAGTCATAATGCTATCTCTGTCACAGTTTTTTTTCTTAATGAGACAGTGACAGATATAGCATTATGACTAAAATTAGAACCAAAACTATGACTATGCCTTGTATGAACAATACTTAAAAGTTGGCAAAACAGGCCTTAAGTTCTCTAAGTTCTCTAAAACCACCCTTACAACTAATTATGCCCGTAATTATGTAATGTGCCTAAAAAACTCTTTTATATGCATTGTACTTACCAAGCAATTACTGACGGCCCTGATAGTTGTTAACATATTTATTTTTTAATTTTGTTACCGAGAACTAGCAGAAAACTCGTATAAACGCAAAAAATTCCGATATATTTTAATTTTTTCTTTTTAAAGTGAGGTTAAATCAGCTGTGGTGTAATGGGCAAGTTTGTAAATTCAACATTTTTTGACAGCGGTGGAACATCGGTGCCAACATTTGGTTGAAAGATGGGTTTGACATTGCAATATCGTTGTTCCATCGAATACCAAAAGAACGCGTTGCGGGGTAAACAGCTGAGTGCCAATTAATAACCACACAATAATAAATTCATACTTCAACTGGGTCCCCATAATTATTCCAAAAGATACATTTTATAAACGTATTTTAAACAATTATACATCGCACAAACAATACTTTAAGCCTTGTGCCCACCAACGCGTGCCCACCCTGCTTCAAAAAACGCACCATGTGACTGGACATATATTTCCAATGGTTTTAAATGCAGAGTCACGTGATGCCATGCGTGGGCATGCAGGGACACGCGTTGGTGTGCATCGGGTATTAGGCAAATCATAAAATAGCCAGTACCCTCTCCAGATAGGCCTATCAACTCATACCGATTTAGTGTCCTTTTCTCCACCTTCGCCGCCATTTTCACTCAAAAGTGACAGATAATCAATTAGTTTTCTGTCAAAATGGCGGCGAAGGTGGAGAAAAGGACACTAAAACGATAAGAGCTGATCGGCCTATGTGGAGAGGGTATTGAAATAGCATAACGATACATCACATAAAGCATACTTTTTGCAAACCGTACATCGTACAACTCGTACTTTCTACAAATAATACATCTTACAAATCGTATGTATTAGAATCCGTCCAACATACAAATTGTGTTCTGTGCTCGCCTGACAGCTGTTTAAATCTGAGCTCAGAATAAAAAGAATGTTAGAGGATGTTTTTGTTATCAAAAAAATTTTTAAATCTCTACCAGCTTGATTCTAAAAACGCATTACGTAACGCATCCTGGTTTTGGAGCTTCTAAATTGGTACGTGTCACGATCAAAGAAAAAACTGTTCTAGGCAGTTTTTTGCGGGGTATAAAACTTTAAATCGCTGTATCTCTATCCCTTAGGGGTTGTTTTCATATGAAAAATGCCAAGATAACGAACCCTGCCATTTTCTTAAGTGGAATGTGCGTCGGCTAATTTTATTTATATGTAGATAATATATGGTGTAGAGGGGGTCCCAACGAGCAACTCTAGTCATATAGGCACCCCCTCCCAATTAGTACAGGTTGATTCATAAATTAGGGGTAAAAGTTAGGAAAATGGCCGTTTTTAGTCCACTGTATGGTATGGGGGACTATTAAAATCGTGAAATTTTGACTTATCTGAATTTTATCAAAAATGAGTTACTATAGCAGGTTCCAAAACACCTTAATCGACGAATAAAAAAAGTTGTCTGTCGGTCTGATGTCTGTTGTCTGTCTGTATATACGATAACTCAAGAAAGCCTTGATCGATTTTAACGAAATTTGTCACAAAAATCCTTCATCGGCTCACCATAAACTGATTTACTTTTGGGTAGGGTGGTGGGGGGTTGAAGGGGGAAAAGAGGGATAAAATATTGTAAAAAATTGTAACTTTGGAACAAATGCAAGTAGCGATATACGATTTTCAGATTTAAGTTTCCATGAATATGTACTACAAATTTTGTAAGAATGTCCACATTCGTGGGAGCTTTAGTTTTCGAGTTATTTGAAAAAAATGTTGAAATATATAAAAAAAAATCATAGGTAAGTAGAAGTAAAGCATCTATTGATATGCGGTTTTCAGATTTTGGTTTTCGTAAATATTACCCAAAAATTTTGTTATAAGATTCAAATCTTTAAAAGCTACAGTTTTCGAGATATTATCATTTCATTTCAACATAAAAAAATTGATTGTATAGTGGACTATCCGTGCTTTCTAGCACCAACTTTTTTACTTAACTTTACAAGAAAATATATAACTACCTAACTACTTATATGGACTTTACATTTTTGGTGCTTTGTACTATAATCGCATGTACAGGGTAAGCCATGCCGAAATTACGGCTGAAATTGCTCACAATCCCTTATTTCCGAACTCAACAACTCAAGTAAAAAAAAAATAATCTTAAAACTCGCGAAATGATACTCTTTTTAATGTTTTTAATCATTTTTTACAAAAAAACTAAAGCAACATTTTTGGTCCAGTGGCGTAGTAAGAAAAATTTTCGGGGTGGGGAGTAGGTATAAAAGTATTCTAAACATTACAGCTCCAAAGTCAACAAACGGGATCTTTTGCAAAGTTAGTAATAAGTTTCGGGGGAGGGGGGGTCCTCAACCCCCCTCCCGTTATTTTGTCATTGGTTTTGCCATTATTTTACGAACCACAACTTACATTTTTTACCTTAACACCGGATTTCATATATAAACAGGAAATACGTTTGAAATTTTTTAAAATCCTTGGCTTTAAACTCGATTTTACGTTTAAATGTGCAGCGAATCAAAATATAATTGTTATTGGAAACATAAAAAAACGGTCCCTACGAAGTAATTTTTTTAGATGAAATGTTTTAAATTGTAGAAACAAAATTGGTTCTACAAAGCACGAATAGTCCACCATACAATCAATTATTTTATGTTGAAATAAAATTAAAAAAACTGTAGCTTTAAAAGATTTGAACCTTATAATAAAATTTTTGCGTAATGTTTACGAAAACCAAAATCTGAAAACCGCATATCAATAGCAGCTTTAGTTCTAAAGTTAGGAATTTTTTAAAATATTTTAACGTTTTTTCAAATAACTCGGAAACTAAAGCTCCCACAAATTTGGATTTTATAACAAAATTTGTAGTTAATATTCATGGAAACTTAAATCTGAAAACCGTATATCGCTATTCGCTTTTGTTACAAAGTTACAATTTTCTAAAATATTTTATCCCCCTTTTCCCCCCTTTAACCAACCCACCACCCTACCCAAAATTAAATCACTTCATAGTCAGCCGATAAAGGATTTTTGTACCAAATTTCGTTAAAATCGATTAAGGCGTTCTTGAGTTATCGTGTATACAGATAGACAACAGACCGACAGACAATTTTTATTTTTCGTCGATTTAGGTGTTTTGGAACCTTAGTAACTCATTTTTGATAAAATTAAGAAAAGTAAAAATTTAACGATTGTGGACTAAAAAAAGGTTCTTTATCTTATTAAAAAAACACTACCTAAGGAGGAGTTATTTTTTAACACTTAAATGATTCTATAGAGCCGACAACAAACAATTTTATCTTTTACAGAGGGTCATCCATTTTAAATGCCCCCCCCCTCTCCTTTTTCTGGTTATTATGCATTTTACTTTAGGAAAGTTGCATAAGTAGCTTTTAGCACAGTATAAAAATAAAAATGTCAATATTGTCAAATGTCATCGCAGCATATGCAGTGGCGAACCCAGGAATTGACTTCGGGGGGAGGGGGGGTTAAGGATAAATAATAAAAAGAAACTTAATTTGAAGTAAAAATCTGACCATAATTGATACAAAAGAACAGGGGCGGACCTGAGCTTAATTGTTAACCAAATTTAAAATTGTTTATTTGCCCAAAATTTAATGTCAAAATCATGCTCCAATGCACCCCAGGGAAATTTTTTTGAGAAAATAACGCTTAAAATGCAATTTTTGACTTAAAATTAAAGTAAAATCGTAAATATTCATGGGGTTTTGGGAATTTAAGTTGTTTTGCTCTTAATATAGACACTTAAAGTAAATATCAACGCATCGGTATCGGTATACCTAACCCAGTGGCGTAGCCTGGGGGGGATTTGGGGGCTAACCCCCCCCCCCCCCCCAGAAGGTCCAACCCAATCTACAATAAATTAATCATGATCAAGGGCCCCAGGCAGAGCTAAAGCTCCCCCACTTTTTTGACCCGTTACTCCAGTTTGTGACGTGTGTTTGGTATGAAATTTTGCCTGCGGTGCTATGACGTCATTAATTGTTATAATTGTATTTCAATTCTCAGGAATTTTTATCAGCATTTAAAACGTGTAATAAATAATATTCTTTTTTCTT
This sequence comes from Oxystoma pomonae, assembly GCA_963921995.1. Lineage (NCBI taxonomy): Eukaryota > Metazoa > Arthropoda > Insecta > Coleoptera > Brentidae > Oxystoma > Oxystoma pomonae. The sequence goes on from OY998170.1 coordinate 44,811,269, forward strand.
AAAATTTTCATCTGCGCCGCATTTATGATTTGGCAACAAATCTATACCAGCGTAATCCATCTTGGCATCTGACTCAATCTAGTTTTTCAAAAATATTTTACAATAAAAGAGTCAATTTTCGCCTGTGGCGTTTTGTTTAAGCAATTTTTTTGTCAACAACATTTGAGACGCGTAAACAATAGCATTTTAGTGTAATTTAAAAAAAAAATTGCCTGCGGCGCATTTAAGGGTTAATTCTAAAAAAAAATCTGCAAATGAGACTAGATGAGACTTGCTTTTAAAAATAAGTATTTTTGTTTCGTGTTAACTAACTCAACACCTATTAAATCGCTCCTCTTCTCTCCCTTCAGTTCAAGAGCTCAAGCAATAGGAACCTACGTAATTTTTAAAAATTTGCCATAGGTAGGTAGTTGATAGGTAGGTTGATACGTAGGATAGGTAGGAAACGGATAATAATGAACCCTCCCAGAGTCGATTTCTGGCTACCCCACTGCCTAACGCATTCGAAACAAATCCAAAATTCACTACATTTTTGACTTGTTCATGCTACATGTTTTGAACGATGCCCGCTTTGCGTACGGAGGTATGTACGTAACGTTACGAACCCACGAACGTACACTGAGGATTTTTTCAGTAAAGTGGTTTTGGCTGGCGCCTATGTTGCTAGACAATCTTGCTGGAACATCAAAGTTTCTGCTACAACTGCAGAGTTTCTTGCTAGAACTCGGATAGGAATATAATATGTTTAGTAGCCCCAGCGAAAAAAGTAGTTACACCAGCAAACAAATTTACTTTAAGTGTCTGATTTTTTTGTTTGTACGAATAGTAAAATACGCCGCAGGCGAAAATTTTTGCGAAAATGACTCTTAAAATGCGATTTTTGACACCGAATCGCAGGCAGAATGTTTTGATAAAATTACATTAAAAAGACCATTTTGCTACGAAATCGTAAAAATGAAAGGTGCCGCAGCCGAAAAATGTTGCAATTTATGATATTTTAAAGATTTTTAATTGTTAAAAATTAAAGTCTAGGCTCTTGTAATTTATTCTCTATATACTTACCTATTTTATATCTGCTGTTATTTGATTGTGCCAACTGTAACCAGGCTTCTCGGGAGGGAGGGGTTGACCTTAAATCCCCCCTCTTTCTCGGTGCGCCACTGGCATATGTCAAATTTTTAAATTTTGATTTTAAATAGAATCCCCTGTATAAATTTTATTTTTAAATTTTTGCTGATTTCAAAAATTTATACCATGTATGTGGTAAAGTAAGTACTCTTTGAGATACTTATACGTATATATAACTATATTGTTCCTAAAGGATGTTGCCTTGGCGGTAGTTTTTTCGTAAGAGTTAAAAAAGTATATATTTCGCGAGTTTTAAACCTTTTTCTTTGGCGCAAAATTCTATGGCTTACCCTCTATACATATACGGGTATTAGTACTAACATCAAAAATGTAAGACCCATAGTTTTCGTGTAAGCGAAGAAAGTTTAGTAAAAAACGGCCTAATATCTGGCTCACCGTGTTGGTGGTAGTGCCATATTTAAGTAAATATAAAAAAATTAGCCGAACCATGCACATAAGAAAAAAGCAGCTTTTGTAAATCGCATCGACCATCTTTGAACCGCCATATTTAGCTAACGCTATCCAAGTAAAAAGCCAGTTAAAAACTCTTTATCGTTTTAGTTTCCTTAAATTTGGCCTAATGCCGCGGCCATATGGATACCAAACTGTAGGCTAAAGACACAGGAGAGATAGGAGTTAACTGCAACATATATATTTTACAAGTCATATTTTAATACATGACTTTTTAATTCATAACGGTGTTAATGTAGCGTAGTAGGTAATGTCGACTTTTTTTGATGACTCAGGAACCACAAAACCTAGTAAAGAATTAGTGCCTATTCTAAAATCGTCTTAAAAGTGTCCATTTTTTTTATATTTAAAAGGTTAGTTTTTATAAAGTGCACACAAAAAACACATCAAAATATTTATTATATATAACCAGTGCGGAAAGTTAATCTTTTCCGTACGCGACTGCCGTTGATATAAATTTCGAGGCTCCTCACCGATATTTTTTTTGAATGTCATGTTCACAGAAATTCAAGAAAATTACAAATACATAATGAAAAAGAACGATTTTATGTTGTTAGATCCTGTTTCAAGTGGGTTCAAAAATTGTACAATTTTTGTAAAGCCGATTTCAAAGGGGAGGGGCGCTTTAGTAGGTGTTTGGGTTGAGTTTGCAGGGGTGGAATTCTCCGTTGGGTCTAGTTTTAATTCTAAATCTGCTTGTAAATACGCCGAAGGCGCAAATTTTCAAAAGTATTCTAATTTTTTACGAGTGCTAAATAATGTTGCTGATAAAAATTGTTTAAAATTAGTTAACTAAAATTGTAACAACCAATGATGCTATAGCGCCGCTGGTGAATTTTTTTGAAATATAGACAGAAAATTGTTTAAAATATGATATTTTCCAGGTATTTTGTAAAATGTTTTGACAAGTTTTTGTCAAAGGTGTGGCAAATAAAATTTATAAAATTTTATCTAAAGAAGGTTCTTAGCATATGATACGGGAATATTAAAAAAAAAGAATATTTTATTCATATTAATAGTACATGAAAAACCCCCTCTGTAATCGATTTTTACTGGGATTTAAAGAAAATCTTGTACACTCTATAAAAAATTGTATTGTCCCAAATAGTATACTGGTGTATAAAAAAAATCTCTCAGTCAGGGGCGTTAATTGGGGGGGCGTCTGAGGCACTGCGACCGCCCCTGGCAAATAAGGATTTTTTTATTATTCAATATATTTTTTCCGTTTTAAATGGGTAATTTAAAAATAAAATTAAGAATCCTTTAATTAGGGGCCTCGGGCTTCCAAAAATCTACCGCCGGGTCTGCTTAATTTACGCTCGTGTTAGGTGCAACATTTTTCCTAAGGTCGTGCGGAAAATTAAAAACATCTTGTTGCTGTGCATAATTTTGTAAAAAAAAATATGCACGCGTATAAGCCATTTTTTCCGTACGAGACTGCCTCATTGACCGAAGGACTTAGAAGTTCGGTCAAGCAGTCGACTGCGGAAAAAATGATTTCTGGGTAAGGAAAGTAGTTCAAAATAGTCAATAAAAAATAAAATAAATAAAGTGGTTTTGCACACTAGTGTCCTATTTTCCTCAACCGCGTAGAAACTTCTTATTGCGTGACTGATATTTTTTTCGCAAGCAAAATTTTTGCATGCACGCGGTGCGGAAAACTGCTACTTTCCACACGCCAATGACTGCGGAAAATGCGTACAAACTAAATAAGGTACCCTAGGATGTTCGGTGTCATTTTAAAGGATTTTTTAAGGAAAATTCAGAAATGGTAACATTCGAGCGATTACACATTTACAAATGCAATTTATCCATTTTTGTTGGGGCTTAATTTTGAAAATGTTACTATCTGTAGATTCTCTCAAAAAACTCTTTAAAATGACACCCAACATCATAGGTCATCTTATTTAGTTTTGTGAGATAATCGCTTTCAAAAATATAAATAAAAAATATGAAAACTAAAGATTTAAAATTTGGTATCAAAAACAGTAGATCGTATAAAAAAATTGGGATTGCCCCCAAAAATTTCCCCTCAAAAAGTATCTACATCAAAGATTTTTGTTTTATGCTAACTGTGCAACCAAGGCATTTTAAAGCCTACTGACGTATGCTGACAATGCGAAGAATTGGTTTTGACATTACGATTACAGTGCGCAAAGATTTTTCGCACTATTTTTGCGCACTAGTGCGGCAAAGTTATATTTTACACACTGTTAACAATGCGCAAAACCTGAAAATAAACTATTTTCATTATTATCTTCAATTATTATGCGCAAAATCTGAAAATAAACTATTTTCATTATTATCTTCAATTATTATACTTGTGCGAAAATTTAATCTTCCCCACACGGGACATCCGTTGGCCTGAGAACGAACGCGGACCGGAGTTCGGGAAAGCAGCAAGGATGGGAAAGATACTTGACACATGAGTTAGGATAAATATTTTTTCTACGACCAGTTGTAAAAAAATGGAGTAAAATCTGTTCCGTACTCAATGCGGGAAAGTGATACTTTCCAAACTAAAATACGTGCGGGAAAGGGGTGTTTCCCGCACGGTTGTAGAAATAAATAGTAGCTAGTTTATCTAACAAGTCTGGAAAAGTCACTTTACGCGAGTTGCAGGGTACAATATTTTTTCTACTCGCTTGACTTAAGTATTCATTTAACCCAATAAAAGGAATTTTAACAATGTTACTCTTTATTTATCCTGACTAAAACGTTTACCTAACACAAAAAAGAAAATTAGCAATATATTTATATTTTATTTTTGGTTGAGTGCGAAAAAGTACCATTAAGTTAACTTTTTCGCACTAGTGCGGAAAGTAAGTTTTCCGAACGCTAGTAGAAAAAATATTATATAGGGTCAGTTCCAAAATATTTAAAAAAAATCATCCTGTACATGTAAATAGTAAATAAATTGTGTCTGTTTCGGCTTCCTTTATTTACCTTGATGCTTCGTCTGTAAAACTTTTTAATCAATCAGTCATCTAAATTTTCAACTTTGGTGTCTTATTACATAATAATCTACATTTATATACCAATTTAGCTTGATCATCACTTCTGGGAACTGAAATGATCCGATTATCATAATTATTTTATCGAAAGATAAGTGTTTGGATTTTATGTAGACACAATAATTAATTAATTAATGATGGTCAAGTAACCCAAAAATTCAGGTGACTTGTCAAAATAAGGTTGCAAAATATTATCTGTCATCCTTTATGAACTAAAAATGAATTTACCAGAGCTCCCCTCTCACACTGCAATGTCAAATCTATAAAACGAACCTGTCAGGTAGATTTTAAAAAAGTGCCTGTTGAAATAAGTTTTAAGCGTTTTTTGACAGATTTAAAAGAATAAGGGTGCAGAAAAATAAAGACTAAAATTAAAGATTACGGTTTTTTCAAGCATCAAATTTGCGCAACTTTGCCCTAATTTAAACCTTTTCGTATCTCCTACCGTTTAGGAGATATTCATGGTGAGCAGCGAATTTGACATCATGTTTCACTTTCGGACTCTGCAGTACAAATCGTAATCGAATGAACCGATTTCTATGCAGGATAAAAAAACGAACTGTCAACGTCCCTCTCGTGGGAATAAATAAGTTACACTCTTTGCTGTCAGCTTTGGAGGAGAAATTTTTGTATACCATCAGAATATCCTTGGGCTCTCCTATATAGGGTGGGAACTTTAACTGGAATAATCTCGCTAGAGCCTCAGGATAACCCTATATGCTATGTTTCCATGGATATTGAATTCGTTTTCAATATGTTTTGAAAACTTTTTTTTCATGAGTTTTCATGACAGGTTTTCAAATCGATTTTGAATCGATTTGAAAACGGTTTTTAAATTTTGATATTTGGCAGCTGACATATGTCATAGTTGTCAAATATTCATTTTTGAGTTTTGGTACTTTTTTTTTAAATGTATTTTATTCAAAAGATGATGTTGGGCCTTGCCACACATTTTTTTTTAATTTTAATTACTACTCTTTTTGCAAGTGGAAGTGAAGAAAGAAATGCTGGACTGGCATATGTGCATAGCACATACACTTTCGAGCCAAATATTTCTTTTATTTTCCATAATTAATTTTTTTTAAGTCTTTAAAAATCAAATCTTTAGTTATTTAAGTAAGGTTATGTTATTAATCTTCTTTTTTCTATACACTCCACCAAATTTTAGAATGCCGGTTCCACAGTTTCACTTCTATCTCTCTCTCTCTCTCTCAAAAAGAGTGAGAGCAATAAAATATAATTTAGCGGTATGGTAATCCGACGCAATACGCATGTGTAAACTCAATCCCCGTTTTCATGGAAAATCGGTATTTCGATCTCAATACGATCTTGATCCAAACCTAAAAATTTTCAGGGTCGGATCTAGATTAAAATCGATTTGAATACTGGAAAAACGGCGTTTTCATGGACGGTATCAGATTGAAATCGTTTTCAGAACGAACTCAATTCCCATGAAAACGTAGCACTAAAAACACATATAATCGACATAAAATCGACACTGCCGACGTTATACCGACGTTGGCACGATTTTATGAGTTATTCGACGATTTGTGTTTGTAGAAAAACACGACAACTGTGATTTTTTATGGGCGTTCCAGTCATATAAAAAATTCCCCTTTTAAAGGGTGACACCTCTCTAAACCACTTATTTTTTTAAAAGGATTATACTACTTTGGAACCTTGTTGGAAAGCCCGTTTAAAAACACAAGTGAGCAGCAGGCTGCGCGTATAGCCATCCATAAAATCTAAAAAAAAATAAAAAACTTAAAAAAAAAATTTGCAATTTTAAAAAGAAAAAATTTTCAAATCTGTTTTTTATTTTTTTTTTTTGGTTTGAAAATGCAATTATCTATCTTATTGTGAAAATCGCGTATCGCTAGCTGATACGTACGATTCGTAAAGTTACAATTTTATTAAAAGTTTAATCCCCTCCTCCTACCCTCTTGCCAAGCGACACGTGTTTTTCATATTCACTTAGATAATTGGATTTTCAACCAAAAAAAAACTCAAATTTTTTTTTCAAAATATTTTTAAATTTTTGGTTGAAAATGTAATTATCTATCCTATATTGTGAAAACCGCTTGTCGCTAGCTGCTATACGGTTCGTGAGTTAAGTCTAATCCCCCCTAATATCGTCTTGCCAACCCCCCACCCCCACCAAAAACTAATCAACTCTGCGTAGATTGACAAAGAATTTTGGTGCCAAATTTTATAAGAATCGGTTTAGCGGTTTTTGAGTAATCGTGTTACCGACAGACAGACACCGTGACAAAATTTTGTATTTAGGTATTTTTGACGATCCCAATAGCCTCCATACTATGTATAGATGGCTAAAAATAGATATATAGACCATAAAATAATTCTAAAAATTTAATTGACCGCATTTTCCTAAAAACTTACTGCACTATACAGAGTTATCCCAAAAGTCTGGAATAATGGATTTTTTGGGATATTTTTACTATGGGTTTTTGAAAGAAAAAACTTATATAGGATCATTTTTAGGTAGAAAAAGCGCTTTCGAAAAATGTATACCATTTTATACAGGGTGTCCCAAAATTAAAATACAACACCTTATCTCTTTTTTAAACTAGATACCCTGTATATTATCTCATTTTCTGGATCCTTAAAAAATAAGCTTTTTAAAAATACCCAACACTACACAATACAGTGTGTCCACCGTGTATAAAGAGTACTTATACATTTTTCGAAACCGCTATTTTTCCTATGTATGTTTTTGTTTGAAAAAAGCGTTCTCCCAAAAAATCCATTATTCCAGACTTTTGAGACACACTGTATAAAGAGGTAAAACAACCTACAGCTAAAAAAATCTATTTTGGCGAAGTTTATTAAAGAAAAAAGCAATAGTAATTTGATTTTTATATCTAAAGGTTTTTTTTTTAAATTAAAAATTAACTCATATCGAAGAAACATTGCAGTCAAGGTGTCACAAAATTAGTGTACCTAATAGGTATATCATCACATTTAAAAAAAACAAATTTGATATGACGGAAATCCCATGAAAAATGTCAATAATCATTGGCGCACTCAGAAATTGACTTTGGGGGGGGGGGGTTAAGGATAAGTAATAAAAAAACTTAATTTGAAGTCAAAATGTGACCATAACCAGGCTTCTAAGGGGGGGGGTGCGTTTTATCCTCATATTTTATCCTGAGGCTCTAAAGGATTTGATTCCGTTAAAGTCCCCACACTGCATATTAATTGCTATGTTTTCATGGATATTGAATTCGTTTTCAATATGTTTTGAAAACTTTTTTTTCGTGAGTTTTCATGACAGGTTTTCAAATCGATTTGAAAGCGGTTTTCAAATTTTGATATTTGGCAGCTGACATATGTCATAGTTGTCAAATATTCATTTTTGAGTTTTGGTACTTTTTTTTAAATATATTTTATTCAAAATATGATGTTGGCCCTTGCCACACATTTTTTTTTAATTTTAATTACTACTCTGTTTGCAAGTGGAAGTGAATAAAGAAATGCATAGCACATACGCTTTCGAGCCAAATATTTCTTTTATTTTCCATAATTAATTTTTTTAAAGTCTTTAAAAAAGCAAATCTTTAGTTATTTAAGTAAAGTTATGTTATTAATTTTCTTTTTTCTATACACTCCACCAAATTTTAGAATGCCGGTTCCACAGTTTCACTTCTATTTCTCTCTCACTCTCTCTCAAAAAGAGTGAGAGCATTAAAATATAATTTGGCGGCTGTCTGGTAATCCGACGCAATACGCATGCGTAAACTCAATCCCCGTTTTCATGGAAAATCGGTATTTCGATCTCAATACGATCTTGATCCAACCCTAAAAATTTTCAGGGTCGGATCTAGATTGAAATCGATTCGAATACTGGAAAAACAGGCGTTTTCATGGACGGTATCGGATTGAAATCGTTTTCAGAACGAACTCAATTCCCATGAAAACGTAGCAAATGTCTCGATTTTTTTGGATTTTGGCGAAGTTTATTAAAGAAAAAAGCAATAGTAATTTGATTTTTATATCTAAAGGTTTTTTTTTTTTAATTAAAAATTAACTCATATCGAAGAAACATTGCAGTCAAGGTGTCACAAAATTAGTGTACCTAATAGGTATATCATCACATTTAAAAAAAAAACAAATTTGATATGACGGAAATCCCATGAAAGATGTCAATAATCAGTGGCGCACTCAGAAATTGACTTTGGGGGGGGGTTGGGGGGTTAAGGATAAGTAATAAAAAAACTTAATTTGAAGTCAAAATGTGACCATAACCAGGCTTCTAAGGGGGGGGGGGGTGCGTTTTATCCTCATATTTTATCCTGAGGCTCTAAAGGATTTGATTCCGTATATACCTATATTTTTTTTAAACCTATATTTTTTATAAAATTAAAAAAAAAAAGAATATGTCTTCACCTTCTAAGATTATATGTTTATTCTGAGTTTAAATTAAAACAGCAGAGAACAAAAATTGTATGTCGGACGGATTCTAAACTGTACGATTTGTAGGATGTATTGTTTGTAGGAAGTTAGAGTTGTACGATGTACGGTTTGCAAAAAGTATCCTTTGTGCGATGTATCGTTACGCTACTTTACGAATTGTGGAAAGTATTGTTTGCGCAATGTTCGTTTGTGTTAAATACGCTTTGTAAAATGTATTTTTGTACAAACTATGGGACCCCCCTCAAACTTCGGCTCGAGAAAATCGGAAATGTGACAAGGGCCGTATTCAATCGTTCCTAAGACTCCTTTCTTATGGGCGAAGGAAGGAAAGAGCCTTGAGGAACGACTAGGAATACCGCCCTTAAGGCACTCATGCTGTACTTCTGGACAGTTTTCTCAACATAGTCTTCAATGAGAGTACGTTTTTGCCTCAAATATAGTATGATGTCTCGCTCATCATCAGAGTCTTCACTTGAACTGTCTTGCATAATATTATGACTGACCACTCCATTAAGCATCCTGTACTACGTACTGTTACTTATATTAACCAAAATGCATAAAAAAATATCTTGGTTTGAATAAGTTATAAAAAACTGGAAAAAATAAATAACCATAAAGTAGGGTTATGTTTAATTCAAACAATTTTCCACCGACACCCGAAGCCGGTGGCGATAGGTGTCAACATTTGCTGGATTGGTTAAATCCATCGAAAAATTTAGGAACTCTATTATTGGACTGGTGCAATACCTTCTCCACAGGGTACTGACTGGTGTAATCCATGTAAAATTTATGGACTCTTTTGTTGGCACCGGTGGATTTACAAACTCTCCCTGATTAGTTACCATAAAAATCGGTTGGTTAGTAGTTCAAAAATTGCAACGATAGAATATCATAACCACATTATAACCCCACTTTTACCGGTAAAAAATTAAAATTTCAACATAAATACCCGTCTTTTCTTTGACTTTGCCCTTGTAGTTGGGCCCCTTTAGTTCCTAATTAAAAATGAACAAAGCACTACTTACTGCCTTTTTTATAAGCATTACGAGTTTACCCATAATCCTGAAAATATTCCTTAAAAAGTTCTATAAAAAACAAGATGAAAATTTTCGGAAAAAACTCAAAATATCTGAGGAAAATTGCTATTTTGAATGCGTTTTTATCGACTACAAGAATTTTCAGTGTCGTAATCATTTGTTGGCTAGTAAGGAGTGTGGTGACGAATGCTCATATTTTTATTTGAAGAGGCTGATTGGGTAAGTACTATTTTCCGTTATTTCGCTTTCAGTCTTTGTGTAAGTATTTAATGTTAGAAAGGTTCCAAGGAGCATCCATTCAAATATTTTAGATTCATAGGAAGTGCCCAAAAAACCATTAACTTGTGCATGTATATGATGACTTTAAAACAAGTATCAGAAGAACTGGCCAAAGCAAGTCAAAGGGGAGTCAAAGTTAAAGTTATAACAGACAAGATGATGGCTCAGACAGACCCTTGGATAAGGAATGAAATGAGGCAAAAGAGTTCAGGTAAGGAAATTTGTCCTGAGCCTCTATATAAGCACTACTATTTACATATACCTATAGTTCATTATTTTGCTTAAAATATCAACATTTAAAATTTTTGGTTATTAATTTTAGGATTCCTAATTCAATCCTACCTATAACTAGCATATTTTTTATTAATTCTCCCTAAAAATCAACTGACTATTTTATAGGTCCTGTTGGCTCTGCCTAGAGTTACTGAATTTGCTGAACATTAATTCTTTGGCCCCTGCAAAGTTGATATTTTGGGAAATACATAGGCAAGGCCTGTATAGTATCTCATAATTATATGGCCTTACCCCTCTCCTCACAGATGTGAGATACATTTAAAATCATTTAATTTTAAAGAAAAATAATACTTTTTTTTAGTTTTGAGAGAACTTTTTAATGTATTTTTGTAAAAGTATCCTAAAAACTATTTAGGTGTAGAGCACAGAAAACAGCAAAACTCAGACACAATGATGCATCACAAGTTCTGCCTTATAGATGAGAAAGACCCACAACTAGCAAAGATGTTTTTTGGCAGTCTAAATCTTACTGCCCAGGCTTTGTGTACTAATTTTGAGGTAGTGATCTTTACAAACAATACAGAGATTATTCATGGATTCAGCAAGGAATTTGAAGAGCTATGGAGGGATTTTGAGTAAGATAAGTACCTGAAACCAATTTTATTTCCAAGTCACTGAGTGGATGTGTAAAATCCACTCTGGCTATAAATGCAAAGCACAAAAAAGTTACTGTACTGGTTTTAAATATTTTTGAGCATTTGGTATAGCACAGCATATGTTGTGTGTGTAGTATTGTGGCAAGAAATGACAATTTTGCCAAAAGCTTCAATACCTAAGGGGCAAAGCATAAACAGAGTACCTAATTTTTCTAAACACATGTCTAACAAAAAATACAGACATTTATCAATAAGATTGTAATAGTTTAATATCACAAAATAATAATTATTCTTAATAAATCTTAAAATTAGGAACAAAAAATATTACATTTCTTTTTACAAACTAACTTTTATAAGGCACAAATTTTGACAAATTTTTACAATTTTCCTGACTGCACAGAGTACTTAATATTCCCATTACTGTCAATTTGACTTGAACTGGAGCTAAATGCACCTTTTTCACCTTGAGCCGATCCTGATACCTGAATTCCATCTCCTTGAGCCTCTCCAAATCTTGAGAACAGTGTAGGTATATTTCTGAAAATGAAATCATATTTGAGGAATTGGGGGTGTGCCAAATAAAAAACCGACCTTTGTTTTGTTATAACTTTGCAACAAATGATCCTTTTTTAATGAGTTTATACTCTTTCTCAAGCTAAAGGTTTAAATCTTATGATGTGCATCATTTAATATTTTAGAATTTGTTAAAGTTTAAGATGGTGGACATTTTTTAAAACCGATTTAAAAAGAAAATGTTTTATTCCTTTAATTGTCCAGATAAAGGGTTGCCTTTTCTAAAGTGAAACAATGCAAATAGATGACCTTTTAACTTGTGTTCAGAAGGATCTGGCCCACTTGATCATGAATTGTTCTTTTTAGTAAAAATTTAGTAAAATCTGGCATGCCTAATATGTTTCAAATTTGACAATAACTTTGTTGCCCATTTCTTTTCTATTTTTTAAGTTGACACTATTTCTCATTTTTTTTAATAATTTTTTTTTAATCAAAATATGCCCTCCTCAATCTTACAAACCTATAATAACAACAAACAGGTTTTGAGTACCTAATTGCCTTGTTTCACTTTACCAAAGACACCCTATACCTACATAATTTACAGTATCCTAAAATTCTGCAATAATCGATTTATTAAGAGGATTCTATTGGTATTTTTATTTTACGCGAGAACCGTGAAAGATAAACTCAACACAACATATATTTTTGGAGTTGGAAAGAAAGGGCAAAACAGACAATCTAAATATCAAAAATATAGGGTGTGCCAAAAAAATCGCACTTTTTTAAATGATTATAACTTAGCGGAAAATTGTCCGATTTTAATAATATTTAGCTTGTTAGAAAGCCAAAGCTTCAAAAATGGCGGATCTATTTTAAAAATAGACATTTTTAACCCCCCTAGATTTTTTTTATGTGTGACACTATAATAAACCTCAAACATCGATTATGAAGCCACATTCTTTCGAAGCACATGGATATATAATTTTGAAAATTCGGACAAGAAATAAGGAAGTTTGCAAATTTTAGATAGACCAGAGTTTACCTGCAAAATCAAGCTTATTAAGAAAAAATCTACTTGTTTAAATTGCAATAACTTTTTCAAAAATTTTAATAAGTTTAAACTTTCTAAAAGTGACAAGCTTGAAAATTTATGGAACTAATAATAAAACTGACATTTAGTAAAAATCCAAGATGGCGGAACCATTTAAAAAATAGGCATATTTCACCCCTCTACAAAAAACTTTTTCTGCAACACTGTATTCAATCTCAAACATCGGTTACAAAGCCACATCCTTTCTAAGCACATCAATGTAATATTAAAAAATTTGTACAAGAAACAAAGATTTAAAACTTTCTTATTTCTTGTCCAAATGTTTAAAATATTTCATTGGTGTGCTTGGCAAGGATGTGGCTTTGTTATCGATGTGTAAGTATAAATACAGTGTTGCAGAAAAAGTTTTTTCGACGGGGGTCAAAAATGCCTGTTTTTTAAATAAGTCCGCCATCTTGAATTTTTAACAAATGTTATTTTTGACAGAAGTTTTATAAATTTTGGGGCCTAAAACTTATTAAAATTGATAGATTTTTTTCTTAAGAAGCTTGATTTTGAAGGTAAACTCTGGTCTATTTAAAAATTGCAAACTTCCTTATTTCTTCTCCGAATTTTTAAAATGTTATATGAATGTGCTTTGAAAGAATGTGTCTTCATAACCGATGTTTAAGATTTGTTACAGTGTCGCACACAAAAATATATCTAGGGGCCTATTTTTCAAATAGGTTCACCATCTTGGATTTTTAGAAAATGTCAATTTGGACATTGGTTTTATAAATTTTAAAGCTTTGGCTTTATAAAAAGCTATATTGTTAAAATTGGACAATTTCACGCTAAGTTACAATCATTTAAAAAAGTGCGATTTTTTTGGCACACCCTATATATAGGGTATTCAATTTTAAAAAATAAAAGATTGTTTTACATAATATTTTTGGGAGATCTTGTATAAAAGGACATACAATTTTTTTAAATCGTTTTTTTCTTAAACCAAAATTGAATTATCCAAACTTTTTTTAGAAAACATACATTTTTGTCTAAAAATCCTTTATTACAGGCTTTTGGGACACACTGTATATTATTATAAATTCAGTCTATGGAAGCAGACGTCTTTTGTTTACAACAAAAATAACAATAATCATTGTTCCATGGCTCAAATTAAATAATATTAACAATATGTGGTTTTCAGACCAGTTTTTAATTAGCACTTAAATCACCTTTAATATAATATACTATGGTAAATATGATGTGTTCCGAGAAAAAGATTTGAGCGTTTGGTACAAAAAAAAACGGGTATTAATTAAATACGGCGAAAATTATGAGAATTATTACAGACATAAAGCAGTATTTAAAAATCATCACTTATCGATCCGGTACACGTATCGTATCGCAATCCGTGACATATCCAAACCATTTGACCTATTCTATACATATGCATTTAGACTGTGCTTTATACCTTTTTTTGTTAGGTCACTTATCTTCCTATGTCTATTAACTGAAAGTTTTAATATGTAATAAGATAGTAGTCTAGTCCATTTCGGACAGGAAAAAAAGCACCTTGTTCTATAAGCATGAAATTTGGTATGATTGTTAAGAAGCACATTTTATGATTTTTGATCCGAGTAGAGCAAAAAAAAGTATATTTATTTATTTACTAGTCAAGTATCAACAGCCAGTGGCCAATTACAGATACACTTTAAAATATTAAAGTTATAGTAAAAAGCTTACATAATACAATAATACAAACACACCTAAGAGATAATTATTATCACAACCTCTCTGAGGATATGTCCCAAACTTCTTAAAATACATACACTTTAAAAATTTTCTTTGTGTATCCCCTCGATAATGTTAATCCAAACGGTATACTGAGAAGACTATATTATTGTGCCATATTCCAAATGGGCAGAACCAAACTATCGAATAAATACAAGCTGATATAAATGTCCAAGCTCTTTGTATTTATTAATTAAACCTGACACTTTCTGGGCACTTTCAATTTTAGAAAGAATATGGTCAGAAAAAGATAGAGTAATTAAACATTATTCCCAAATCCACTCTTTTAATACTTGTTCGACTAATAGTGTAATCAAAATTAATAATGTTCTTGCTCAGAGTAAATGCCATACACGCACATTTATCTTGGTGTAAATTAAAACTTATTATCACATCAGTTGACAACATTGGTAAAATCATCCTGGTAAAATCATCCAGAAACAACTTAAAATTGTCGTCAAATAATAAAGCTCAAGAATTTTTAACGTTTTTTAATATATTATTTATGGCTATTATAAAAAGGAGAGGTCCTAAGTTGGAACCTTGGGGTACTCTTGAAGTACTTGTATAAGTGTCTGATTTACATGTTTTAACCCCAAAATATTGATGCCTTTTTACTAAATAAGACTTGACTAGTTTGTTGAGAAACTAGGAACATCCATTTCAGATAAGGCATCAGCTATGACAGTGTGACTTATTTTATCAAATGCATTTTCCATATCAGTGCAAATTACATCAACTTGAAAATGATGACCAATACTTTATTCAAATTTTTACCATAGTGATTGGGTCATGATTATAGTAGATTTTATATATTTCGAGTACCAGAAATTAAGAAAAAAATGTTTCAAGTCGCTATGACCTTCAATGACATTCAAAAATGCAATTTAAGGTAAAAAAAAACGTCATTATGCGTATTAGGTTATGATGAGGGTTTTAATTATAGTCGATTTTATATATTTTGGGAAAGAGGATTAAAAAAATATTTTCAGTCACTGTGACCTTCGATGACCTTGAAAAATGCATTCCAAGTTTAAGTTTGGTTTTGAAATTATTATTTTTTTTATATTTTAAGTATGAGGGGCCCAAAAAATATTTGTTACTTTGCTACTACTTTCAGTGAACTTAAAATCAGCGGTAAGGTCATCATTATAGTCGATTTTATATGTTTCAAGTCGCTATGACTTTTGATGACCTTAAAACATGCAGTTTAAGGTGAAAAAAAAAACATCATTTTTGATGGGAACTGTTTTTTTTTTGTAGAATGGATATTAGGGCAAGATTATAGTCGATTTTATATTTGAGGATGGGGATTTAAAAAAAGTTTTAAGTCACTGTGACCTTCGATGATCTTGAAATACGCAATTCAGTCTTTTTTTTTATGTATTTCGAGTAGGAGGATTACAAAACAAATATTTGTTAATTTGCTACTATATTCAGTAGTATTTTAATAAATTTTATGTGATTCCGTATCGAAAATGGGCATCGCTGATTTTAAGGACACTGAAGGTAGTGTAGGAAACTAGCAAATACTTTTTTTGTAATACTCATACTAATGTATATAAAAATAGAATCATGACCTAACAAATTCATGAATTTAAAACAAAAATTACTTAAACTTTGATCGTGATTTTCAAGGTCATCGAAGCTCACAGTAACTTAACATTTTTTGTAAATCCTCATCCTCAAAATATATAAAATCGACAATAATCTTGCCCTAAAAATAGTTCCTATCAAAAATGACGGGTTTTTACCTTAAATGCCTTTTTTTAAGACCATCGACAGTCTTGAAACATTTTTTAAATTTCTCGTTCCCGAAATATATAAAATCGACTACAACGACGACTTTATAGAAATTGCAAAATTTGAATAAATTTTTATATGTTTGTTTGATTTAACTTGCATTGCTAAGTTTAAAGTCATTTAAAGTAGTATCGACTTTAATAATATATTTTTTTGGAATCCTCATACTCAAAATATATAAAATTGACATAATTATGACCGTTTGGTATTATAAAAAATCATGAATTCATGACAAACATGACAATCTTCGTAAACTTGGATCGCGTTTTTCAAGGTCATCGAGGGTCACTGTGACCTAAAACTTTTCTTTTTGAAATCCTCGTCCCCAAAATATATAAACCCAGCCAACGCAATTACGTAAATATTATGTAAAAGTTACAACACATGATTACTTTGTTACATAAATTCTAGGTAAACTGGAAGTCAGAACAAGGTAAAAATAATGCCATGCTCAAAGTTCCCTACTTTTTACGTAAATAATATATAATTAAAATGACGTAAATAATACATGGCAACAAAAAATTGGGAATCGGCAGATATCGATCAACTAGTAACAAGAAAGTAAATCGAAAGGTAAAATTGGGGTAAGTTTTTTTGCATAATTTTATATCTCTCATAAGTAACATCAAGGTGAAGTTGACGTCACATAAGTACATACTCTTTATGTAACTACTATATAAATTTATAACATAAATTCATATTGTTTATATAATATTTATATACTTCTAATGTCAGAACAAGATAAAAAGTAAGTTCCATGTTCTGCATAATGCCATGACCAAAGTTCGCTTCTTATTACGTAAATGTAATGTAATTAAAGAAACATAAGTTATGTTATGTAAATATTACGTAAATTTTGTGAAAACTTTTTTATGTAAATTTTTTTATTTCAGATTTACGTAAATACTATGTTTATGTAATCGATCGACTATACCTATTATTGTAAAAAGTAGCCCTTATCAAAAATGACGTTTTTTACCTTAAATTGCATTTTTTAAGGTCTGTTTGTTTTTGAAATCGACTATAATCATAAACCAATAACCATAGTAAAAGTTTAAATAAATTATTGGCCTTTATTTTGACAAAAAAAGGCGATATAGCATGTACTGATGGACATTTTTTTTCTTTACTTGGGTCAAATCTCTTAAAATGTTCTTCCCAACAATTATGCTAAATTTCATACTTATAGAACAATTTGGCGCTTTTTCATAAAATTCTCCTCGTAGGAAACGGAGAAGTTGTACCAAAAGCAAAATTAAATAAAGGCAGGTAAATTATGGCGAACTTAAGTATTATAATAAAAATTGCGAACTTAAGTGCTATAATAAAAAAAAATTGTCGCTCTTCGCATACAGGATCTGACAATAAGGTCAATTTTTGTAATGAAACACTCTGTATACTTTTGCATTTTTAAATATTTTCAAAAATTTTCTTTACAAAAATATCAAACACTCTCAGGATATCTTTTGTAGTTTCGGAGATATTTACGTTTAAAGTTTTAAGGAACTTCCTTACTTTATGGTTTTAATAATCGGCAAACTACAAATGTAATTAAACGACCGAATGATCAAGTTACAAAGTCGGTTATGGAAAAAACAAATTGCTCCACAAAGATTTCATTTACCAGTCAAGACTAAACAGTTTCAAGGCTTACTTGACATTTGCTGTTGAACACACTTCATTCCAAATTCATACGGACCAATTTTTTGACAATGACACTCCATTTAGTTTCTGTGTTTAAATGTCAGCTGCCATATTGAAATTGGTTCGAAGAATTTAAAATGAACACTATGACCTTTGAAAAGTTTAAACATGAATATCTCGGAAAATGCAAAAATAAAAAAGGTGTTCCGTTCCAAAAATTTGACCTTATTGTCACTGTATACGAAGGGCAACATTTTTTTATTATAGCACTTAAGTTCGCTATAATTTACCAATCAAGTTGCCAATTTAAACCAGCCCTTTTACTCCAGTCAATCTAGCAAAAAAGTGGAAAAAAAACACATCTTTGATTTTTGGCATAGAGCTTTAGAATACCTTCATAAAACACCATACCGAAAGTTCTTTAAAATCCCCTGGATCCGAGGTTCGCCATATTGAAAAAATTACAGATGTTTGCCATATATTTTTTTAGTATCGTTGTTTATGGGCGTAACTAGCTAAAATTTGGTAAGTAGGTACTCATTGGGGCCTAATATGAAAATCCAAGATGACGTCCTGCTAATGCTGTAAATAGGTCCGCCATATTTGAAAATACCTTCTCTCATTATCATTGATCTAACTTCCTAATTCGTTTAGCCAAGATCGTTAAATTCGGTACACAGGCTAACCATAATGTCTTAATTTATAAATTGGGGAACATTTGTCCTCTGTCAAAAATTACGGCCGCCATCTCGTATTAAATGTTACACATAATTCGGCCATTTTAAATAGGGAAATACTGTCAGTTTTTCATAACACCGTTACAAAAATAATTATAGGGCAGATTTTTTTACAAAAAAAGTTATAATAACATGTGTATAAGCCAATATACGACTGGTGGCAAAAATATTTACTTTTACCCCTTCCCCTCTCAGTCCCCCTATTGACGAACTTTTTCTAAAATGACTTTTCGTTGAGATTATTAGAAATATAAATTGTCCTTAAAATATCATTTTTAAAAATACGATATACTATAGACCTATTTTTTATATTTTCTGAGATATGGACTGACAAAACTGTCAGAATTCAACATAACAATTTTGAAAATAAAACATTTTAACCCTGGCATGTGGCACATCATTGAGAAGCATTTTTTAAGCAGATCTTAAAAATATAGCTTGCAGTTAGAATTTACCCCCTCCCTCTCCTCTTTCCCTCATATGGACCTCAAATGAAACAAAAAACACCTAAATACAAAATTTTGTCATGGTGTCTGTCTGTCTGGGACCATGCGATGAGCTGATGTTTGATATGGGGAAAAGTTTGTAAAGAGTGTAGAAAGGGGGGTTAAAATTTTTAAAAAATATCAACTTACGAACTGTACTAGCTAGCGAAATACGATTTTCACATTTAAATGGGCAGTTCAACAAAAACTAATTAATGACCAACTTTGTGTATCCGCTAAGTAAAATATTATCAAAGCCAACTTATTCAAACCCCACAATAATTTATTTTTTTATCATAAGCTTTTTTATAAGGCTCGTTCATTAATTTAACCATGGGTCAAGTTATTCTTTTGTTAAAAATTCCAAAAGATATAAGTTTTTTGCCACGTTGAAAATAATAAAAATAAACCAATAAAAACTTGGACAATAGCCTTTACAGGCTAGGAGTTTTGTCGGGTATGGAAGTGGCATTGTGAGGTCCTGTCGGGTTTTAAAGGGGAATTGTGGGGTCTTATGGGGTATTGTTAGGAAAAATTGAGGGGTATTGTTAGGAAAAAATGAGAACCCCCGTATTATTTACTGTGGTACTAGTACTTACCCCGAACCCTGGTATCCGGCGTCATGTCCGCTACCTAACCCTCCTTGTCCCGATCCGTAGCTCGGTCTATTGCCGCTACTGGCGCTAGAAAATGAACTAGCAAACGCTTGTCCTTGTCCTCCCTGACCTCCCTGACTCCCTATAAAATTTAACATGTCTTGAAGTTGTCTAAAAAAGTCATCGGGATTGACGAGCGAAGGGTTGTACCCTAGATTAAACAAAGAGAGAAATACACGGTATAAACAAAAGGTTTTTGCATCGTTTTGTGATGCATGCAATGTTATTTTTTTGGTGCCGAAAAAAGTATAATTAGCGTGAAATTAACGTCCCTAAAATTAGCAGTGCAAAGTCACAAGTGCAAAGATTTTATGGTTCGAAAAATTAGTTATAGTTATTAGGTTAGGTACCAACTTTTGCGCTCTTGTAGTTCCCAAGGTATGGTCTGCAGTGCTAGCTACCACTAATTTATTCCAATATCAAAGACACCACCCACCTCTTCTTTCATGAAAACTCAAATATGTGTACTGCATAAATTTAGCAGTGCACCATGCGAGTTTTAAACAATATGCGAAAAAAATAGGAAAATATAGAATTTCTTAATTGAAATGGTAGCACTTAATTAGCATTTAATTTTCTGGATCATTAAGACCACCATACCAAATTGGTTTTAATAACTTTTAATTCCTAACTGATTTTTGCGAGTTTGTGTTTGGATTATAATTTATTATTATCTGTCTATAAAATTTTTTTAAAAAACCTAGATTCCTAAATTAATAATTAGGCTGGTTTAATTTTGCTTTTTAAGAACCTTTTTAGTTTATAACACATTTCTGCAATTTTGAGCTTTTTTAAATATAATATATTATTTATCAAATTTGAAAGCCTATCTATAACTCATAAACGGCTTTTAGTGAAGGGGGGTCAAACCATATCAAATCAACCAAAAAAAAGGCACTTTTCGTTTTGACCATCTCCGATTTTGATGATTTTTGGTACACTTATTCTTCTGATCCAAAAACTTAAAAATCCAAAAAATGAAATTTTTTGGATAAGCGGTTTTTGTTTTATTGATTTTTGAAAATAAAGAAATTGACCAATATGCCCTTGACAGGCAATTACAAAAATAGCAATATCTCAAAAACTATTGGTCCTATAGAAGCGAGTTATAGCTTATTTTGAATGTTTTTTAAAGACCTTTTTAACGATGTGTATCACCATGTAATTTTTTGTAGCAGGGTAAGTAATAGTAACGAATACCTACCTACATTTTTACTTGTTTTTTTTTTGTGTGTTGTGGCTCTGCTAATAATTTTAGGGTAATTATTTAGTATCCGGTTTTCTGCCATTTTTGGTTTTAAGTGAAAAATTCTTTATGGGGGCACCTACAGGCCTATAAGTCTGATTTCATCCTTTGCAAAAATTTATGAGTTATTAACACATAAAAGGCTGTTAGATTTTTTTCTGACAAATTCACTTTTAAACGATTTTCAACTCCCGAAAAGGTCTACAGAATCGGCTCTTTTAGAGTTGAACAAGTCAATAATTTCGACTCTTGAATCTAGGGGAGCGGCCTGTGGACTTTTTTTGGATTTATCAAAAGCATTTGATACAATAAATCATGAAATTCTTTTGGAAAAATTAGAAGCGTACGGGGTTAGAGGAAGTGCTTTGGATTTATTTTGCTCGTATCTGACTGAAAGACCACAAAAAGTTACAATAAATTTGAACAACAATAAAATAACGTCAGAATCAAACGTCATAATGACAGGAATTCCGCAGGGAAGTATTTTTGGTCTTCTTATCATTGGCAAAAATATAAAAAGCGGGGAATTAAAAGTTAGTTTTTTACATCCTCATGGTCCCTCTCCGTCTTTTTACTTTCCAAAGCCAAAAGCTGATATATTGGTCATAGATCAAAATTCTCTTTTAAGACGGGTCAACCCAAATACTGCCACTGGTAGGACATATACGCTAACTGCAGAAGAAATGACAGATTCCTCAAATATTTTACAAAAAAAATTAGCAACCTAAATATTTTTTATTGTAAATTTTCTATTGTTCTTACTTTTAATTTTTTTGTTATACCCATATTAGGTAAATTAGTCCTGTATTAAATATCTTATTATTTTTTTAAAGTATGACTCCATTATTTCTGCATCCTAAAATTTTCCAAAAATGTTAAAAAAACATTGAAAAAAAAGAAATATTTTTTTGAAAAAAATTAAAAAATAAGTTTTTGAGATTTTTCAAAAAAAATTTTTTTTCATTGAGAAAAAAAAATTAAACAAACTATATTGTGTCACACATCTTTAAAACGGTCTTTAAAAACCCTTCAAAATGAGATATCACTCGATTCTATAGGATCAATAGTTTTTTAGATATTACTATTTTTGTAAGTGTGTCAAGGACATATTGGTCAATTTCTTGATTTTCAAAAATCAATAAAACAAAAACCGCTTATCCAAAAAATTTGATTTTTTGGATTTTTGAGTTTTTTGATAAGACGAATAAGTGTACCAAAAATCATCAAAATCGGAGATGGTGAAAACTATTGCCTGGTTGACTTGATATGGTTTGACCCAGGGGCATGTGTAAGTTGAATGAAGGAGTTTTTTGACTATGTTGGCTTGATAGCTCTTTAGTCACACAATCGAGTGTTACCGGGTCATCGTGACGTCATCTTTCAAGATGGCGGCCAAAAATCATAAAAAATACAACTTTCGCAACCGGGGCATTATTATACCCGATTTCATATAATTCGAGAACGAGGATTTCAAAAAATTCACTTTCAAGGTCATCATCGTCATTAAATGACCTTGAAAATCGCAAAAAATAAGATTTTTGACATTTTCTCTGCAATTTTTTTTTTGTCAGTCCAACTTCAAATCTACCTCAAACTATTAGGTGTGCATGTCAAATTCGATTCTTAGAGTTTGATGCAGTTTGAAGCTTCATGACCTTGAAAAATACCCCAGTAAAATTAACATATTGCAAAAATAACATACTAAAAAAATACAAAATTCATCAACTATTAAAGCGAAGAGGACTAAATTTGGTAAAAAAAATAAGAAGATCAAGTCCAACAATATTGTTTAAAAAAATTTGGTTCAGCTATGACGCGTTTCAATATGGCGGCTGATATATCAAAATGGCGACCTATAACCACATTTTATTTTATCCAATTTCGTAAAAAAGCAAAAATGACAAGGTGGCCATTAATTCTTGTTGACTTGATGCCGCTTACCATGAAAAAAAAGTTTAGTTGATGCATGACCTTGATTGACCTTGAAAATAACATGCAAACACTTTAAGTGCCTGAGATGAAATTTACATCTTAGCCGTAAATAAACACTTCATTTTAAACCTCCCTACCATTTTTTTTTGATATGGCGTCCCAGATGATTATGCTATACCCCCTATATGCATGTCTTCTACACGGATGCGAACAAAACACCCGTTAATACGTGATTGTGTGACTAAAGAGCTATCAATCCCACATAGTCACAAAAATCCTTCATTTAAAATCCCACGGGATAGAAATTATCGACATATGCCCCTACACTATTTACAGATACCTTTGTGCCTACGAGTCGATTATGTTTTTGGGTTATTGTTAGAAAATATGCTTTTTCTGCAAAAAATCCGCATAAATCCTTAGAAACTGTTTTTCTCATAAAAAAATCTGTAAAATTCTATTAAATCCTATGCGGGATTTTTGGCAGAATTACCTGGAGAGTAGCGATAGAAATTAGGCTGATAGAAAATAAGCTGACGGAATAAGTGCGAAGGGATTAAGTAGTTGCTAAGTCGATAAGGAGAGTAGGCTAAAATAAAAGGAAAAGATTAAACTAATATCTAAATATTGCCAGTGGCGTAGCCAGAAATCAACTCTGGGGGGGTTTCATTATTTAATAAAAGCATCAAGATCTTGAACTGAATACGTCTTTCTAAAAGCCAGTCTCATTTGCAGATTTTTTTCAAAATCAATCCTTAAATGCCCGCAGGCCGAAATTTTGAAAAAAATACACTAAAATGCTATTTTTTACGCGTTTTAAATGTTGTTGACAAAAAAATTGCTTAAAGTTAAACAAAATTGTAACAAGATTTAATATTGGTATAGCGCCGCTGGCGAAAATTTTGATAAAAAATCAAAAAATTATTTTTTTTAATATATTTCTTTTTTTAAATATTTTTAAAAAATTAGATTGGGTTAGATGCCAAGAAGGGGTGGGTTGCGGTGGTATACAGACCGCTTCACGCTACTGCGAAAATAGGCCGGAAGAAGTCCAATTTGCCAGTGTACGTACATGCAGGGACACCGCACACCTACCAATACTTAGGCTTGCGATCGCCGTTCGCCTCCGTTCGCGGCTTGTGTTTAGTACGCCTCTAACCACGGTGCTATGAGGAGTGTAGTCAATTAAACTGGAATTTGGACAATAAATATATAAATAAATAAATTTAAAACGTAATTTTCTTTTTTTTTGTCACTGATAAATTAGAGCGTTTTATTTTCAACTGCTCAGATTTATCACTAACAACGTTTTACAATGAAAATAAAAAGGAGAAACAAAATAAAAGCAAGTTCTCAAAATAAAATAATACATTCTAAAAACCAAAAAGATTCTCCCAGTCAAAAAAATTTTAGAGCAAATGTTCGAAAAGTCCTCCTTGCTCGGCTAGACAATATCCGAGCCCATCATAAGAACCCCTTCTAACGTTTCTAAGCATGTTAGGGGTGATAGTTTGAAAAGGTTCTTCAATTTTAATCCGAAGTTCTTCCAAATTATTAGCCCTTTCATGCCCGTAAACTTTATTTTTGATATAACTCCACAGATAGAAGCCATTAGGAGCAAGATCGGGTGATCGAGCTGGCCATAAAATGGTTCCCCGTGTACTTATAACCCGATTAGACAATTCATTATCAAGATATTCCCTAACAAGGCCAACATTGTGAGTGGGACAACCATCTTGTTGAAACCATAATATGCTGCTGCAGTAGATCAAAGTATCTAAGACCATTCAAATTGCCGTAAATAAAAAATGGCCCAATTACGTGTTCCCCTACAATACCCCCCCCCCAAACATTTAGTTTTTGGGGATTCTGTGTTCTTACGTCAAAATACATGAGACATGCAAATTTTCCCTCGACCAATATCGAACGTGTGTTGGGTTATGCCGATTCAATAATGGAAAAGTGCTTTCATCTTTAGAAAAAATTTGATGCGTTTTTGACGCTTTGTAAGAATGATAACCATTCTTTTTGAGAACACGTAAGACAGTGGCTGAAGAAGTATCAACTGCTTCGGCAATTTGATGGCTAGTTAACTTTCGATTTTCCTCCACTGCAGCGCAAATCATCACACCTCGTACTTCCTGCTCGTCATTTAAAACAGTTGGTTTTTTATGGTTTCTTGGCGCTACACAACCAAACTTCAAAATTCTGCACAAACCTATGAATCGTTGTTAACTAGGTTCTAGGCGATTTACAAAATTCTCTAAAAAAAGTCTCAATGGTCTGCCTTGATAGTACCATTTGACTATCTGTACGTATTCGGCAACTTCGTAGACATCCATTTTTAGTTTTAAAAATGTATTATTGCACTTAAGAACTTATCAATCTGTTTCTCGAGCAAGGCAAAAATAAAACAAAATAAATTTCCAAAAGATAACACTGCAGCGTGCTTCGAATCCACCTAGGTCGTACGGCACGGAGAGTAAATTGGAATTGATTCCCCCTATGTACGCAGTAGCCTGAAGCTCATTGTATAGATTCGTTGCCAAATCATAAATGCGCCGCAGATGAAAATTTTAAGAAAAATTATACTAAGAATGCCATTTATTACACGTTTATTATTTAATTAATGACGTCATAGCACCGCAGGCAAAATTTGAGAAATTACACCAAACACACGTCACTAACCGGAGTAAAGGGTTAAAAAACTGGGGAGCTATAGCTTCTTGGGGATCCTGATCATGATTCATTTAATGTAGATTAGGTTGGACCTCGTGGGGGGGTTTTAACCCCCAAAATCCCCCCTGACTACGCCACTGATATTGCTTATGGTGAGGGAGAAGATAATAAAATCTCTTTCTCTACCTAAGTATTGCATTTCCCCCTTGCGCAAAAGAAAGGAGATAAGTCTAAAAATTTACATTTGAAGATAACTTGCTTCTGAAAGGCCCCAGGTAAAAGCTTTATTTGGGCGTTCTGAGATAAGTTGATTTCAGAATTCCAGGAATGTTTTTCGTTTTGTGCCAAGTGATAAGTAGTATTTTTAACTTTAACATAAAATATCTCAAAACAGATTTTTTTTCACTTATCTCCTTTCTTCCGCGCAATGGGGATGATTTATTTGGTAACGGTAAATACGTTCTATGCACAACCGGGCGTAAAAGTGCACTTTAACGCCCGTATTTTTAAGTGTGAAGTAGAACTTTAACGCCCTAGGACGCCTTTATGCTCGCGGGCCTTAAAGGTCTAAAATGACCAGTTGTCCTCATCTATCCACTTCCCTCTAAACAACAAAAGTTAATTTGACACTACAAAATGATCGTTTCAAAATTAAACAAATAAATTGTTTATCAATCAGTGTCAATGTCAAGAATATTTTTGAATTATACAATTTTGATGAGAAAATAAGTTCTACTATATACTTCCAATACCTCATAATATCTCTTTACCAATTCATGTAAATTTGTGCCAAAACAAGAACAAATTAATTTGATCCAATTTCTTCTACAAAAAATAAATATAAATTTAAATTTTAAATAAGCTGAATACAGTTACGATGTTCTAAAAAACGTGATTGGATTTTTTGGAAGTAAATTATAATATTTAATGAGAATCGAGCCTACTTTAGTGTTTACAAGTTCAAACATAATATGCAATCCGCGTTTTAACTGTGCATCAGCACCTAGAAATTCGTTTGCTAGAAATATCATTTTACTATGCAATCTTCTATCGTGCCGGTACCAAATAACTAAACGTAATTCGACTTTTTCTTTAGTTTTCTGGACTGGAGGCTGACCTTAAAATTCTCCTTCCTTCGAGCGCTACCGAGGGGTGGCTCGATAATTTCTTTTGGTGTAGAGGCTACGTGAATTACCAGGAAGTACAAGAATTACTAAAAAGTACCCGAAATTGCTAGAAAGTATTAGGAATTATCAGTAATACTTAGAAACTTGATTAAAAATTTGAAAATATCGAGAATTACCACAGGTATTTCGTTTTGGTGTACAAAAATAGAGCCTTGAGCCACCCCTCGGGAGCCACTCTCTGTAATGGTATCAATTTATATGAGAGTGAGACGAACGTGTTAGTTTTCGGAAATTCCACAGTTCATTCAAATTTTATCGGACCAATTTTGATAATCTCAGTTCCATTTAGTTGTTGTGTTTAAATGTGTAAATGTCAGTCGCTATATTGAAATTGATCTGGAGAATTTGGAATGAACGGTAAGTAAGCCAATATAGAGAAACCCAAAAACCTATAACAGAAATCTGAAAAATTACCGGTTACACCAGGAAAATAGCCCCCACCACCCTGTGTGTGGGCGGTGTTTCCACCCGCCCCGCCTCCTGCGCTTGCGGAGCTGCTTGAACTGGCTGATGAGTGCGACGAAGCAGACGATTGGGTATCTATTAAAAAATTTAATGAAGAAATAAGATTATTTTGGAGAAGGTTCAGAAATAGTCTCTGAAATAGTTTATTAAATATATTCAATCGGACCAATTTTATGACTCTGATAATATAGAGACATAAAGCTAATGCTTAAACGTATCCGCATCCGTATACCTCACGCGTTCAAAACAAAGCCAAAAGACACTACATTTTTTACTTCTTTGTGCAATGTTTCGAACGAGACCCGCTTTTATGGTCAATGCGATGATAGAACAGCTGATTACTACGTTGCTGTGGCTGTATCCTTGCTGTTAACGAGTGTTATCTCTTCGGTGCTCTTTAACCAAAGATTGCCGCCATTTTTATAACCAAATTGACAGGTAAAACATGGATTTTCTGTGAGTGAGATCGAAAAAGAGTTAACTGACTTTTTAGTTAAGCAGGTGTTGATCAGCTATTCTTTCTTCGCATCCAACATAAAAACGGGCCTCGTTCAAAAATTTAGTGTCTTTTGGCTTAGGTTTGAACGCGTTAGGTATAAGTTTGACTATTATCTTTATGTCTCTCATGACAGTTGTTTAAATGTCAAGCGCCATTTTGAAATTGGTCCGGAAAAATTTGTATAGAATATTTCAGGAAATATGCATATGGGTCGCGATTCTTCAAAAACCGTCAGAAAATCTCGCCCTTAGAAAAAATGTGACAATGTTTAAACTCAAGTTTACACCAGGACACCAACTGCTTCTTTGTTCGGACTTATTTGCTAATATTCCTTGAAATTTAGTTTATTAATACTGTTCCAGTAAATAAAAAATATGCCAACTGTAATTTTTTTATGCAGTTTTTGTGAAAGACCCTTTAATTTATTTAAAAATATATGCGCGTTTTTGTGCGTGAACAAACCTTTAAAACTTTTAAAATACAAAACCATAGATAGCCATGTCACTGTTCAGAAAAATCACACAAATTCTGTCTTTCCTTTTACATGGTGAGAATTTTCGTCAATTTTTGACGTTTATCGGTACGCGTAATAGCATTTTAGCTCCGCCGTGAAACTAGTCCTGCAGAATATCTTTCAAATATTATATTTACAAAATATTATTGAAAAAATGACGCAGTTTCTTTTAAAACGTTAGGATAAATATTAAGAACGCTGTGTGTTTATTTTAAATGAGGCAATAAGTAAAAATTGCCAATTTCCAAAATTGTGACGGGTGAAATTTTTTGTTGTTTCTGAAGAATCTCGACCATTATGTCTACAAAAAGTACTATTTTTAGGTTATGAGACTAATTAAAAAATACATACCACTACGTTTGACTCTCAAGTAGTTGTTCATGACTTCTCTTTTGTTTCTGATGTATACGGGTTCAGATTTATGTCCAAGGTGATCAATTATGTAGAACGATTTTGGGACATAGTTGCCATCATCTATAATAATAAATCATGCTTATTAGTAAAAAACATTTGTCTAACGGTCACATTTGTTTCAGAATATTTCATAAAGTACCATGATAATTTTTTTTTGACTTGTTTATGCCCTGTTTTGAACGTGTCCTGCTCTTATGGTAAATGCGATAAGAGAACAGCTGATTGTAATCGCTGCGCACGTTGCTGGTCCCGCAACGTTACGTCCACCCCCACATACGCAACAACTGCAGTTAGCTGTTCTCTGTCATTGCATCCACCATAAAATCGGGTCCAAGGTACTTGACCCATATAAGACCATACAGAAAACAAGATTGGTTCAAAAACCGCGTAAAACAATAAAATATAACCATCTAGCAGCGGCGTTTCCAGCCCAGGCGTCTGGGGGTATTTTATTGTCCAGGGTATGAGTTCACATTTTGTTGGCCGGTCCAACTAAAAAACAACAAACACTTTTGCTGCGATTGTTGGCATGCCGCTTTCCGTAAAAGTCAAAATGAAACTGGAGTGGAATCGTCTTATAAAAAAGTGTATTGCTTTTATAGTTGGGTCATCTAAGAGAATGTGGACGCCCCCGTTTTATCAGAATGTGCAAAATCAAACGCGTTAAATAAAAGAAAGTTCAATCATAAAATCATTCAATATAGAACCTGCAATTCGTCAAACCAATTTTTTATCCGAACCTTATTTCATCAAACCCATTCAATAACAAATTCGAAATTTAACAGACCCGTTTTTAATCGAACCATTGTTCATCAAACTCATAATTTGTAAAACCCATTTTTAATAAAACCCGGAATTTGTCACACCATTATTTATACTACATAATACTTACATGAACCGGAGGCGTACGCGCAGGTGGCGACATCTATACACAAAGTATTGAACACTACCTGTGAATACTTTTATAGAACGTCAAATGCATCGAAACGCCGCGCCGTGACGCCGCGCCACCAGTTCATGTAAGTATTATTGGCGAATGCGCTATCAATTTAGCAAATATTTTCTGATAAATAACGAGTTTGACGAAATCCGGTTTTGAAAAATTCCGGGTTTTATTAAAAATGGGTTTTACAAATTACTTTAATATTGAATGAGTTTAATGAACAATGGTTTGATCAAAAACGGGTCTGTTAAATTTCGAATTTGTTATTGAATGGGTTTGATGAAATAAGATTCATATAAAAAATTGGTTTGACAAATTGTAGTTTCTATGGCAAATCGTTCTTACGAATGAATTTTTGTATTAAATACGGGTGTTGATAAACCATAGGCGTTTCAGAATGTAAACTACTTATACTAAAACCAGTGGCGTACACAGGAATTATTTCTAGAGGGGGCTTGAGCTTGGACGAAGCTAATAATGTAAAATTATTATAAAAATGCGTTGCAGGCAAAAATTTTCGACAAATAATGCAAAAAATGACACCGCAATTATAAAAATTAAAGTAATATGAAGTGGACCAGAAGTTGCACCGCGCTGCCGCTGGCGAAATTTCAATGAAAAAATGGTATTAACAGATTTATTCTGTCCCCTGTAGTTTTTATGCTAAAGGGGAAATTTGAGAAATGGTCGGAATTACTAATTGATGATATCTCCCTTAATTTAAGCGATAATTGAATTCTGTAAAAACATGTCTGTGGCAACTTTTTTAGAAAAAAACAATGGTCTTTTCTAAATTTTAATCCGACGTTTCATTTCGTAGATACCATTATCAGGATCAAAAAGTTAAATACGGACC
Source organism: Oxystoma pomonae (assembly GCA_963921995.1). Taxonomy (NCBI): domain Eukaryota; kingdom Metazoa; phylum Arthropoda; class Insecta; order Coleoptera; family Brentidae; genus Oxystoma; species Oxystoma pomonae. Next base: position 44,841,919 of record OY998170.1, read on the forward strand.
ATGTTTTACTTTATATTTTAGTTTCTTTTTAAGTCTGGTAATAAGTAATATTTTTTTATTTTGAAGTTTCGATCCCGAAAAAAATCATCTTCAGTGCATTTTTTTTTCTGGTACGGACCTGGACTATATATGAATATATTATATGAACATACTGGGTGCACCGAAAAAAACCGGACAAATTGTTTTTTGCTATAACTTTACCAATTTCAATAAAAATACTGTATTGATACAAATAATAATAATGATAATAATAATAATTACGGGTGCTGTATTACCACCTAAGGCACTCGTACGGTGTTGATGATACTCCAGTGTTGCCATATGTCCCCTCTGATATTCCGTCCGTAGTGGAGAATGATAGAACCAGAATATACTGGAATTTCGCATTCCCTACTCTCCGGCTTGTAAACGCTAACAAGCCTGATATAGTACTTCTTGATAAGAATGATAAAATTATGTATGTCATTGAGTTCTCGGCACCCGCCGAGACAAACATCATTGTCAAGGAGGAAGAAAAACGGTCGAAATATCAGGATCTTCTCTTTGACCTTCGCCGAGTGTACCGGGGCTATACAGTCAAGCTAGTGGTTTTGGTAATTGGAGCTCGCGGAGGTGCACGGCAAACACTGCTCTCAGCTCTCAAAACCTTGCCAGCCTGCCGTGATAAGGCAGAACACCTTGCTGGCGCAATGCAGAAAGCGGTAATTCTCGGATCATTGCGTCTGCTCAGGGGTCGTATTTTCGAAACCATACGAAATTATTCGCATGCGACTACTTCCGTCTCTTCCTATACCGTATAGAAAAAGGAGGCAAAAGATATGCCGATATGCTGATTCATGGGTAGTACGTGCAAGAATAACCGGTTTTTCATGCGAAACAACACGAATGCCTCCACCCACTCGTGCAATATTGCGTTAAACCAGTCGAATTCGAATGCGGTCCACACATACCGGCTTACCTTTCGCCTCTCATTTCACACGGTATAGAAAGAGACTGACATAAAAATTGTTGATTATTCAGTATACGTATGCGGATATTTTCGTATGGATTCGAAAATCAGACCCCTGACCACACGATACGGAACACCGTTTCTACTAACCTCGCGGTTGGTGGGGAGTAGAACAGTGAATGGAACACCTGGCCTATCTGCACCCGTGTAGGTCGGAGCCGCGGGACCGCAGATAAGGCCAAACCAAAAAAAAAAATAATACGTTTAGAAAAAAAAACATATTTAAATCAAATGTGCACCTTTTTTCAAACTTGTTTTTTTATTTAGTTATAAATGTTACTTTTCGACATACAAAACAAACTATAAGGAGTTTAAAAAAGGTAGGCATTTGATTTTCTCCGGATTGGATTAAAATATGGCGGCAAAGCGAATGTTTTTTTTTTCAAAAGTTTTATTTGTCTCATTAATACATTTTTTCAAATTGAAATTGGTAAAGTTAAAGCAAAAAAACAATTTGTCCGGTTTTTTGGTTCACCCAGTATGTTCATATAATATATTTTGGTTGACTACTATATAGTAGTTAAATATAAATGGTCTAAAAAAAAACTAAATTGAAATGGTACAGGGCCGTCCTAGAAAAAAAATGCACTGAAGACGATTTTTCATCGATCAAGGATCGAACTTTTTGATTTTGATGATGGTATCTATAAAACGAAACGTCGGATTAAAATTCCGAATCATTGTGTTTTCTAAAAAGGTTGCCACAGACATGTTTTTACAGAACTAAATTATCTCTTAAATTAAGCGAGATATCATCAATTGGTAATTTCGACAAATTTTTCAACTTTCTCCTGTAACTCAAAAACTACAAGGGACAGAATAAATCTGTTAATACCATTCTTTAAAGCTTAAAAAAGTAAGACATGGGAAAACCGCATGTCTCTATCTTCAATAACAACGGAGTTTCCCATTGAATCCCATCTAAAATGGGACACCCTATATATTGCTGGATATCTACATTATTTTTCACTCAATCAATTATATTTTGAAAACAAAAGGAACGGACGTAAATAAGTGAAAATTAAATACTACTAATTGGTTTTATACACAATAAATAAGGATCTTCTCTAAATAAAATACACCTTTGAAGGTTACACAACATATATTAAATAAAAATTATTGGTTCTAAAATTTTTGTTATAGAAAATATAGTTTTGGTTTGCAAGTTGTGATTTTTTTAATTTACTTTTTAAAACCACGTTCCGTTTCCCTATAAAAGCTAATTTTACACACTAAATACTAAAAAAACTAAATTTTGCACACTCCTATGCGTAACTGGCAACGTTTTTTGATATACTTATATTTATATGTATGTTAGTCTTTTCAAAACAATATTTTTTGAAATGTTTTGAATTCGCCCAATATTATTTGATTGGTTTAATTTTTTATAATAATTTAAAAATTTTCAAAAAGCCTTCCGAGGATTTCTAAGAGGTGTGCAAGATTGGTAAACGAAAAAAATCCCCGAAAAAAAAACCTCCGAAGAAAAGCCTCAGGAAAAATTTATTGATACAAAATAGTAATTTTCACAACTGGTGGCTAAAATAGTGCTTTTTTTTATAAGCGTTGGTTTAAATAACGAGCGCGAGGTATTTAAAAGCTCGAGTAAAAAAAGGCACAGTTTAGCCGCGAGCAGTTAACACTATTTTTTTTTAATACCTTTATCAAAAAATCCAAGAAAAACGGAAAATACATTTAAAAATCGCGAACGAAGAGCATTTCTTGCAACACACCATCTTTACACTATAAATTAAGGCGGCTGGTAAACGAAATAACAATTTTTTTTTCATCGGTAACCAAAAAAGCCATGCTTTAGTTATCTGGAGACAGTTACTAAAATAATGTTTTTGATGAAGGTATAAAAAATATTATTTTGGGTTGGGTTACACCCGTTCGTTAAAATAATTTTCTCTTGGATTTTTTCCTTTTTTGTTTCATTTGCAAGTTGAGACCTTTCAAATGAAATTGACGCCTGGGAGGAGGCTTGTTACCGGTTAGTTTCCCTAGAACAAGTAAAAAATGTATTGTAGATGCTAGAACAGTGGACAGTTACTCGTAGGAAGGTATGGAAAATTAACTAACTGGAAAAAAACCGGAAAAAAATTAGTTCAAATATTCGAATATTCGATCGGGATGGATGGGTCTAGCTTGATTTGGCTTGGGTTTGGGTTAGTTATAATATTTTCTTCTTGCAGTTTTTTTTCCGGAGTCTTTTTGTTCGAGCAATTATGACACATTTTTTTTAAATGAAATATTGAGTAGGATTTTCTGTCAATTTTTGGCTTCTATATAAAAATACCAAAGTCATCAACATCGTAATAAATACACTGAATAACGAAAGTGCGATATTCCGTGATAAATATACTTACAGTAGGCTAAAGTTGTCCCCAAAACAGCACTGAATACCATGCACAAAACAGTCAAATTCATATTTTGTTAAATATCTACAATTTTTTTCTTATACGCGAATTTTTCCACGAAAAAAAACCGGTTAAAAGGTGACACAAGCAACTATAATAGTTTGTTTGAAATCAATTAAAATCTGTTCTTTACACTACAAATTTGAAGAATCACTGATGACCGAAACATTCCCACTCTTACCTTTTATACTAAGTAAAGTAGTTTTGTTGAACAAATAATATTGTTATGGGAAGATTACCTGAGCTCAGCAAAGTGTGAATTTACATAAAGGTACAGTCCTACCCAAGATAAAAGGTCAAAAATCTAAATTATCTTTGCCATTCAAACAGGTTGTAAACGATTTAACTGCAATCAGGAAAAAGTCCAAAAAGCCCTTGGTTTTTAAGATGCAGGGAGTAAAAGCAGGAGATTTTTTTGTTTTTTAGTCCACCATACCAATATGGTATGGGGACTATTATATTCGTGAAATTTTGACTTTTCTTAATTTTATCAAAAGTGAGTTACTAAGGTTCCAAAACACCTTAATCGACGAAAAAAAAGTGTCTGTCGGCCTGTTGTCTGTCTGTATACACGATAACTCAAGAACGCCTTAATCGATTTTAACGAAATTTGGTACAAAAATCCTCTGTCGGCTGACCATGAACTGATTAACTTTTGGGTAGGGTGATGGGGGGAAGAGGAAGAGGGGAAAAGGGGGATAAAATATTTAATAGAATTTTAACTTCGGAACAAAAGCAAGTGGCGATATACGATTTTCAGATTTAAGCTTCCATGAATATGGACTACAAATTTTGTTATAAAGTTCAATTTCGTGGGAGCTTTAGTTTCCGAGTTATTTGAAAAAACGTTAAAATATATTAAAAAAATTGGTGCTAAAAAGCGTGGAGAATCCACCATATAAAGGAAATGAAAATATCTCGAAAACTGTAGCTTTGAAAGATTTGAACCTTATAGAAAAATTTTTGGGTAATATTTACGAAAACCAAAATCTGAAAACCACATATCAATAGCTGCTTTACTTCTAAAGCTATGATTTTCTTTTTAAATATTTTAACGTTTTTTCAAATAACTCGGAAACTAAAGCTCCCACGAATTTGGACTTTATAACAAAATTTGTAGTCCATATTCATGGAAACTTAAATCTGAAAACCGTATATCGCTACTTGCTGTTGTTCCAACGTTACAACTGTCTTCCTTCTTTCAACTCCCCACCACCCTACCCAAAAGTTAATCAGTTCATGGTCAGCCGATAGAGAATTTTTGTACCAAATTTCGTTAAAATCGATTAAGGCGTTCTTGAATTATCGTGTATACAGACAGACAACAGACCGACAGAAAACTTTTTTTTCGTCGAAAAAGTCAAAATTAAACGATTTTAATAGTCTCCCCATACCATATTGGTATGGTGAACTAATAAGTTATTTGAGCCAATAAATTTTTATTAAAAAAAACTTTTAAAGAACAAGCTTTTATTAAATGCACTCACAAGTAGAAAATAATTTTTTATCTTTCTTATACCATAATAAAAGCGATGGGCGCAAATTAAAAATTTTTACTTTAGGTATCGTAATCGGTCACATTCACCTAAGAAATAGTTGTATTACTCTATAACCTAAGGACATTTTCAAAGGATTGGCAAGCACGGCAATCTCACCCGTTCTCAGCTTCTTTAGATGAAAGCCTTATGTTTATCATTCGAATAGAAGAAGAATTTAGTTCTTTTATAGTTCTCTCTTTGTCACCATAAAGTTAAAATTTTTAATTTGCGCCCATCTCTTTTATTATGGCGTTGTATGAACAAGCTGTTCATACAACGATTATGGTATAAGCATAAAGTAAGTAACTAATTACTTTATGGTATAAGAAATTTAAAAAAATATTTTCTACTTTTCAGTGCATGTAATAAAAGCTTGTTCGTTAAAAGTTTTTTAATTTTTAGATTTGTACCCTAAATCGTCCATTTTGAATCCGCCATATTGAAATTTTCAAATCTGATCAAAAATGCATAATCCCCCTCCTTAAAAACCTATGTATGCCAATTTTGATTGAAATCGAACAAACTAAATCTTTTTCCCCCTCCACTTCCCTCGATAGAGGGTGGTGGGTACCTGAGAGTACCATTATTGTATTTTCACCGGAACTATAAACGCGTACCAAATTTGAACACAAAATTGGTTAGCAGAACATGACCGAAAATCGTCCATCTTGAATCCGCCATATTGAATTTTTAAAATCTGATAAAAAATTCGTATTCCGTATCCGCAAGAGCCCCCGTATACCAATTTTGGTTGAAATCGGACAAACTTAGGTGTTTTCCCCCCTCCACTCCCTCGTAGGGGGTGGGGGTGCCTAATAATGACATATTATTGTATTGTCACCGGAACTAGAAATGCATGCCAAATTTGAAGGCAATCGGATTCCCAAGTGCCCTAGCACACCTAAACGAAAACGGGAGTACTTCAACTGTACCCCCCCCCTCCACCCCCTTCGAGTAGGGGGGAGCTGTCAATTTCATCACACTATATTCTTGTATTGTCACCGCAAGTATATAAGCATGCCAAATTTGAAGCCGATCGGATGTCGGGAAGTAGGTCAAAATTAAGTTGCAAGAGTCCACCCGAACAAACATATTTACATACATTGCAAGTTAAATAAAAGCTTGCATTGAAAATAAAAAAAGACCTAAATACAAATTTTTGTCATGGTGTCTGTCTGTCTGTAACACGATTACTCAAAAACCACTTAACCGATTTTTATCAAATTTGGCACAAAAAATCTTTGTCATCAGACGCAGAGCTGATTAGTATTTGATGGGGTGGGGGGTTGGCAAGAGGGTAGGGACGGGATTAAACTTTTTTAAAAATTGTAACTCATGAACCCCGTACGACACGCGGTTTTCACATTAAGATAAATAATTGGGACATTCTACAAAAGATGTGCAAAACAAAGTCACCAATAAATTTAAAAAATATCTATTTCTGTTTTTTACTGAATAATACTAAATAGTACCCCATTGGCAACTAAATGTATTGCAACTTATTTATTTTTTTATTTTTTTTTTAAATTTTTACTATGTTAACAATCTCTGAGATCTCAGCCTTTGTTAATGTCACCCCTATTAACTTCGAATATTTTGATGTATTTTTTGAAGCAATGGTTAACACACCACCGGAACACTATTTTGCAAAATATAAACTCAAAAAATATTTTTTTTTATACCTTCATCAAAAACATGATTTTAGTAACTGTGTACAGATAACTAAAGCATGGCTTTTTTTGTTACCGATGCAAAACAACTTTTTTTTGATCGCGGGTTCAAAAAAAGATTTCGGTCCGTTTTTTACCCAAAATTAAAGAGAAATAGCGGAAAATGGTAATATTGAAAAAATCTGATAAAACGCCTCAAAATTAAGCCATTTCCGCCAGTTTTCACCAAGTATTTACGAAAAAATCATTTAAAAACATCATCAAAATATCAAACTGTCAACCGGTAAAATGTCGCAACAATGAACGTCACCGAATAAAAAGGCACATCGCCATGGAAACCACCATTGTTATTTCATTTACTAGCCGACTTGATTTATACTGTAAAAATGGTGTTTTTCGAGAAGTGCTCTTCGTTCGAGATTTTTAATAGTAGTTTTCACAACTAGTGGCTAAAATAGTGCTCTTTTTACAAGCGTTGGGTTAAATAACGAGCGCAGCGAGGTATTTAAAAACGCGAGTAAAAAGAAGCACAGTTTAGCCACGAGTTGTGAACACTATTTTTTTTAATACTTTTAAATAAAAATCCAAGAAAAACAGGAAAATGCTTTTAAAAATCTCGAACGAAGAGCACTTCTCGCAAGACACCATCTTTACACTATAAATCAAGGCGGCTGGTAAATGAAATAAGAATATGGAATATGGTGACGTTTATTGTTGCGACCTTTTAATCTTTGACAATTTGATATTTGGCCGATTTTTTAAAATGATTTTTTCGTAAATTCTAAGTAAGAATAATTAGATTTTTTCTCTTTAATTTTGGGTAAAAAACAAACCGAAATCTTTTTTTGCACCCGTGATAAAAAAAAAGTTTTTTTGCATCTATAACCAAAAAAGCCATGCTTTAGTTATCTGCAGACAGTTACTAAATGAAGGTATAAGAAAAAAGTATTTTCCTGTTTTTCTTGGACTTTTTGATAAAGGTATTAAAAAAAATTGTTTTAACAACTCGCGGCTAAACTATGCTTTTTTTACTTGCGTTTTTAAATACCTCGCTGCGCTCGTTATTTAAACCAACGCTTGTAAAAAAAGAACTGTTTTAGCCACTAGTTGTTAAAACTACTATATTTAAATTTAAATTAAGAGCTAAATAAAAAATTATTCTGTTTTATCTAAAAAAAAATTACTGTCTTCAATGTATACCCTCAGTTTTGTTAACAAAATTTAGTTTTCACACATACTCATAGATGAAAACATTGAGGCGCGCCATTGTGATTTTTCAGTATTCCTGAGTCTCCTTTAGGTATGTGAGGGAGCAGGTGGATGGGTTCTAATGTTATTAGTTTTTTTTTTAAGTTTGATGTTAAAAAGCAGGGGTCAAGCATATATTAGACTAATTTTGGAACCCTTAAAATTTTGACAATTTTGACAGCCGTTATCGTACCACTCACCGATTTTACCCGAGTTTTTGGAACACTTTAAGAACTTTCAATTGTAAAAAAATTTAGAGACGGAAAAACTCAAAATTGGACTTTATTTTACAAAATAATTGTTTTATATGTTAGAATGTGGTGATATTTTATAATTTTTAAAATTAATTGTGCCAAAATTATCCAAAATTAACCAAAATAATGACCACAACCACAACGAAATGGATTAGTGGCTTACGGCAGTGGTAGTTGTTAATTACCACAAAGGAATGGCATTGAGCTATTGCGCAGACTCAGTAATTACCACAACCACTACGAAGTTTCAAATAAGCGTTTCAAAATATCCCTATTCTCAACATTGTTGTTAAGTTACTGCCCATACAAAAAATGACTTTAAAAACTAAATGTTACATAATAATTTATTAAAAGTCATTAACAAAATCTGACTGTTATTTAGTTAGGCGGGAAATTTTAATGATTTTCTCAGTTTCGTTAACATCAGTTTTGTTAACATTGGTGATAACTTGAGGTACAGTTAACAAAGTTCAGATTTTTACTTTAAGAATTTATACTGAAGTTACCAACAAAATAAGGCCTGTTTATTTTTTATTTAGTACCTACTTACTGTTAGTGAATATTGAATTTTTATTTTTCGACAAGGAGTTTTTTCTTATTTTATTTAAAAAATCTTAAACATTTTTTTAAACAAATTTCTCAGTTTTGTTATCCTCACCTCAGCTTAGTTTCTTGCCCATCCACATATTTATTTTGCAAAAAAACGAAACGAAAAAAGATACTGTTCTAATTTTTAATTTTTTTTTCTAAAATTAAATCTTAATTTACACATTTTTGTAGAATGACTCAATTGCATTTTCAACCAAAAATAGTAGTTTTAACAACTAGTGGCTAAAATAGTGCTTTTTTTACAAGCGTTGGTTTAAATAACGAGCGCAGCGAGGTATTTAAAAACGCGATAACTTTATCAAAAAATCCAAGAAAATACTTTTAAAAATCTCGAACGAAGAGCACTTCTCGCAACACACCATCTTTACAGTATAAATGAAGGCGGCTGGTAAATGAAATAACAATCGTTTCCATGGCGATGTGGCTTTATACTCGGTGACGTTCATTGTTGCGACATTTTATTCTTTGACAGTTTGATATTTTGACGATGTTTCTAAATGATTTTTTCGTAAATACTTGGTTAAAACTGGCGTAAATTGCTTAATTTTTAGAATAAATAGATTTTTTCAATATTATTATATTCCGCTATTTCTCTTTAATTTTGGGCAAAAAACGGACAGAAATCTTTTTTTGCACCCGTGATCAAAAAAAAAGTTTTTTTGCACCGGTAACCAAAAAAAACCATGCTTTAGTTATCTGCAGACAGTTACTAAAACCATGTTTTTGTTGAAGGTATAAAAAAATGAAAAAAAAAATGAAATTTTATTTTTTTAAAGATTTTATTGATGGCTATACATGCCTGCTGTCGCCATTTTTTTTTATATCCTATCACCTATTAAAAGGCTTGCATAGCGATCGTTTATATTCTGTATACAGGCTGTTTTTTTTTGGAATACCTTTCTTTGGGGGATATCTACTTTTCAAGAACGAATTTGAATCAAAATTTATTTCGTAGTATTTTTCATATTTAAAAAAAAATTAACGAACAGGACCCACGACAAACCATTATCCCCTCAACCCAATTGATTGGACAACATTCCGCGTTTTTACATTTTTATTTAGAACTTTGCGTGTCAGATCATCATTTAATGTATGCATTAAAATAGTTTTGTTTTTTTTTTCTTTGACAGTCTACTTTACCCCTCACACACCACTAGAAGGTCATCAAAATCGTTAAGGATTTGCTAAGGACTATTTCACCAACAGACGAAAACGAATCACACGAGGGGATTGTGTTTGTGGTACAGACAAACATTTAAGAGAAAAAGGAAAAAAGGTAATTTTTTTTCAGAAGGAACCTTTAAATGATAGTGTAGGGGCATAAGTCGATAATTTCTATCCCGTCTGATTTTCAATGAAGGAGTTTTGTGACTATGTGAGATTGATAGCTCTTTAGTCACACAATTAAATGTTACCGGGTGTTTTGTTCGCATCCTTGTAGAAGAAGTTGATATAACGTCATCTTTCAAGATGGCGGCCAAAAATCATAAAAGATACAACTTTCGCAACCGGAGCATGATTATACTCGATTCATATAATTCAAGAACGGGGATTCCAAACAATTCACTTTCAAGGTCATCGGACCTTAAATTACCTTGAAAGTCGCACAAAACAAGATTTTTGCCATTTTCTCTTCAAAAAATCTTAATAATTCGATGTTTTGTCAGTTTAACTTCAAATGTACCTCAAACTTATATGCCAAATTCGATCCTTAGAGTTTGATGCGGTTTGAAGCTTCATGACCTTGAAAAATACACCACTAAAAATAACATACTAAAGGGTGCTATTTGGTAAAACAGAAACGAAGGGCAAGTCCAACAATATTGTCTAAAAAAATTGGTTCAGCTATGACGCGTTTCAATATGGCGGCTGATATATCAAAATGGCGACCACAATTTCGTAAAAAAGCAAAAATGACACGCTGGCCATCAATTCTTGTTGAATTGTAGCCGCTTACAATGAAAAAAAAGTTTAGTTGATGCATGACCTTGATTGACTTTGAAAATACCATGTACAAGTGAAAAACCAGCTTCTTGTGATGTTTTTTCCAATTTACCACTACGCAAAAACTTTAAGCGCCGGAGATGAAATTAACATCTTAGCCGTAAACAAACACTTCATTTTAAACCTCCCTAGCATTTTTTTTTTTGATATGGCGTCCCAGATGTTTATGCTGTACCCCGGTAAAAATGACCTATATGTCTGTCGTTTTTATTAAGTTTCGGAACTTCTACAGGGATGCGGTGGCAAATGAATTTGTGACTAAATAGCTGTTAAATCCTCATCCTTGAATTTTATTATGAATGTTAATAAACAAGTATAGTCATGCCCTACTGGCATAATTAGAATTTTTTATGCTTTTTCACCATTTTGGAAAATGGCATCTAAAACCACTGGTCCAGTATATGGTAATATATATCTAACTTCTGCTAACTCTTTTATAGGTTATTTAAATGATTTTTTTGGCTAGACAAGTGAGTAGAACATAAAATTCACAGTTCCGAAAATTAATAGAAACGACAGGCATATAGATCATTTTTACCGGGGTATAGCATAAACATCTGGGACGCTATATCAAAAAAAATAGTGAGGAGGTTTCAAATGAAGCGTTTATTAGTTTTTGCGTAGTGGTAAATTGTACATGGTATTTTCAAGGTCAATCAAGGACATGCATAAACTACACTTTTTTTCATAGAAAGCGGCGATAAGTCAACAAGAATTAATGGCCAACTTGTCGTTTTTGCTTTTTTGCGAAATTGGATAAAATAAAATGCGGTTATAGGTCGCCATTTTGATATATTAGCCGCCATATTGAAACGCGTCATAGCTGAACCAAATTTTTTGAACAATATTGTTTGAACTTGACCTTCTTATCTTTCTTACCAAATTTGGTCATCTTCGCTTTAATAGTTGATGAATAGCGCCCTTTAGTATGTTATTTTTGCAATATGTTAATTTTACTGGGGTATTTTTCAAGGTCACGAAGCTTCAAACTGCATCAAACTCTAAGGATCGAATTTGGCATACATACCTAATAGTTTAAAGTAGATTTGAAGTTGGACTGACAAAACCTCGAATTATTAAGATTTTTTGAAGATAAAATAGAAAATTTTTTTTTTTGCTATTTTCAAAGTCATTTTGACCTTGAAAGTAAATTTTTTTGGAATCCTCGTTCTCGAATTATATGGAATCGAATATAATCATTCCCCGGTTGCGAGAGTTGTATTTTTTATGATTTTTGGCCGCCACCTTGAAAGATGACGTCATATCAACTCCTTCTATATGGATGCGAACAAAACACCCGACTCGATTTGTACCAAGTTCTCGCATAGTCACTTTTGGTCGAACGTCTTTCCTAAGCAGAGGGGGATGCACCTTGATATCAAGCTACTTTTTTAGAGGGGACTAAATTAGTACATAATTTTTACAATATCCAAATTGAGTTTCGTTGAGGGGGGTGTTATAAATGTATCCTCCTTTTTTACTATATCAAGGACAAAAGAGGCGGATAGTACCTAACTAAAAATACGGCTTTCTCTTTCTCTTTTTGATTGGGAGGCTTATTATCGCTACTATCGTTATAGTATCTTATAGTTATATGAATTTCACAAATGTAGCCGAGAAACAGGTTTGTTATAAACTCCGTTAATTATGGAAAAGAGACGAAAAAAAAGTGATGCTTTAATTACAGCAATATCCATATCTTTCGATTTTAATATAATAAAAGAGAGTAAATTTGACGTCTGTCAAAAATTAGGACTGCTGTCAACCAGAACCGGTCAGGATCGGAGATCTATCGAAACTCGACGGTTACTTCTTAATTAAATAATAAATATAAAATAAAGAAAAACTAAACTAAACCTATACGTTTCCCATACGCAGCTCTCACGTGATGCGACTTGAACTTTATAAGCAAATCTCACTTAGACCACGTGATGCGGTTTTTGAGTCAGTTTTCAACGCCAACCGTTCTGTTCAAAAACCACCCAATCATTTACCTACTTGGGGGTGGAATTTTCCTCTTCAGGCATGTTTATAAAAATGACGTAACAAGGCAAAACATGCACAAGCACAACACTCTGTTATTGCAAGGTCCAAAATAAACTCTTCTTACTCCAAAGTTCAACTTTTTGACTCCATTGTTCTGAGCGTGCTGGAGTGAGGGCAAATTACGTAGAAGTAATTAAGAGGGTTCAAGTAATTTTTTTAAGATACAGCTTAGACTAGAATCAAACACTGTATTTAAATCTATAATTAACTGGCTTATTAAGGTAGTAAGAATGGATACAAATAGTCTTCCACCTAGCTGCATAAAGCCCGTTTCTCACTCATTTTGGGTGTTCACACTATTTGCATTTTCCGCAAAAAAAATGCATGGACTGGAGATGCATGGAACCAAACTTGTTCTAATCTCAAAAGATGCATGCATTTTTCGGAAAACAAGTATTTGTTGCCTGATTTTTTCTTTCCCTTAGCTAAAAATGATATTTCTTGATGCACAGTGAGAAACGGGCTTTAGGCAACTGCAGCTGGATGATCCTGTTAAAAAATACAACTGGGTGTCTCTCTTTTTACATTCATTGGGACTGAGGTACCATGCGAGCCAAATACAAACTTGTTTTTAAGACAAACCAAAACAAACCCAAGTAACACAGCTTCGACAATATAGACTTTAAAGCCAAATCAATGCTGCAAAAACGTTAGTACAGTTTTAAAATAGTATAGTTTCATTTAATCCGTAATTTTGGCTGTGAAAACTGTTTTACTACTAAATTTACATTCAAAATAACTTCTATAGTTAAATCATCTAGCGAATCAACTTTTAAAGGTAAAACTTATACCTAAAAATATGCTAAAACTTAACTAACAAAATAGTTGCAATCTTGAACTTTTTTTCTGAAAATACAACTGAAAACAATGCAATTTTTATTAAAATGCAGCTGCTTTCAACGCATTTGAGAATGGGCGCCCTCTACCGCTAGGTTGAGACCGTGAGCCCACAGCAATAACGCCAAGATTTGCTTTTGTTTTAGATTAATTGTTGTTAAAGTTGCTTGGTTGAACCATCTTTTTTACATAAATATGCTCAAATCCAAGTCTGAAAATCTTTTAAAATTACCTAAATATGCCAGACATGATGTTTATCCTTTAATTGTGGATTAAAATTTAAAAATATAAAAAATTTTTAATTAAAAAAAACTCTTATTATCTCCAATTTTTGAAGCGCCTGAAGTTTAACGAGGTATCATGACAGGTTTCGTCATTAAACGGGCCTTCGCACAAAGTTTTGACTCTTGGGAAGTCCACAAAATGCGTATTTTTGATTGGGAGTTTGTTAAATATCGGTAATATTTATTTTAGTTTTCTTCCATCTTCAGTCTATTATGTTGGCGGACAATTTTGATTTAATTGCAATTTTTAAATAGATTTTTTGTCAGGGAAGTTAAATTTTAAACAACATTGCTTTCATGTGCAAAAATGCTGTATTTTCAGCTGCCGTAGACGTTGTCACATGCAAAAAGTATTCCTCAAAATAGCTGTGCTAAAGCGTTATTGTTATATTTTTGCTACGAAAACGTTATCCCAACTTATTTACAGTACGCTGTGTTACTTGGGACCTTTAAGAAATTTTAACACAAAACTGAAAGATAAATACAGGGATCTCGCTTATACATCTACTTTTTTTAACTATAGATAGAACACAAAATTTCAACTTCAAATTCCCATTGAAATCTAAAGAACGATAGCACAGCTTAGAGTAGCTCCAAATACAATATTAAATTTACACACAAAGGATCAGTATATTGTATCAACCCAAAACGAGGTTTACACTATTTGTAACTTAACTGTAAAAGAAAGTTTGTCCCGTATGCTCTTTGAATGTCCAATCTATGAGGGAATAAGATGACATTCAAATAACTTTCTTTTATCATTAGATAACCTTATTCTAAACTTAAGTAATATTGAGGTAGAGAGTGCCAAACTAAAGCTTAATTTATAAATGCGTTCGCGTTCGCAGTTGAAGTTCGCGTTCAGCGTTCGTAAGTTCGTAGTTGGGAGTTCAGAAAACAGTATTTATAAACGCAGTTCGTTGTTGAAATTTCTAAGGTCAAGAATATGAGGTAAAACAGCCGACATAAGATCATAAACTAACCTAAAAATCGTAAAAAATTTTGCCCATTTGAAAGTGATTTTGAAAAAAAATGGATAGTGAATATGAAAAACTGTTTGGCTTCTTTTGGCCATAATTCTTATATGCAGGGTTCCTAAGATTTTCCTTAGGGATAGGATTTCAATAAATCAAACAGAAATGGCATAGAAAGTTCTGCGCGCATAAAAGAAACAGTTATATTGAGCAATGGTGCCAGTTTGTTATTATCTCCGGACTGCTTTCATGAGAAAAAATTGTCGTCACTCTTTCATTGTGAGCATAAATCATAGTTGCAATAATAACCGTTGACAAGATGTCTGCAAATTAAATTAGCCGAACGCAAAAATGTTAGAAAAACAAAGCACGAAATAAAAATGGCGCCACTTACAATTTTTTTTTCAAAAATTACGTAATTTCGGGAACGCAAAGAAATAGGTCTAAAGAGTATAATTTTTAAGAAAAAAATATCAATTTTCTCGCCCTCCTCCACTGGGACTACAGGGGCCGTGCACAAATTACATAATGGTCATAGGGGGGAGGGGGGGGGTTACAAAACGTTACGTAGGGGGAGGGGGGTTTTCGACAGCGTTTGCATTTGTGTGAAACTAAGAAAATTTGGAATGAAAATAAGTGAAAAGTTTTTTGACAACATCGCCCCATTTTTCTGCCTAATGTACTTTTCCGTTTGTCTGCGTCTTATACACGGCTGCTTGGCCCCCTAAGGATTTGCTTAGGAACCCTGTATATAGCCCACAAAGTGAAGCAGAGAAACTTAAACATTTCTCTTTAAGAAAAACGACAAACAAAAATGGCTGAAATGACAGTTGACAGATGTATCATGTGACATCAAACGAAGTGGAATAACTGCCTAATACGTATTTTGAATTGTATAATACCTTTAAGAGTAATTTAAGAAGGTAAGTGTACAAATGATATGTTAGCATCACCAGGCTCCGACTGAACAAATACATTGCGACAATGACAGGTGACAATTAAAAATGTCAATTAGATTTTTTTTTTAAACAAAAGATCAAAAGATCTTGGGTGAAAATAACGAAAATTCAAACCTGGACGAGCATCCCACAAGGAACACACAAAGGACCAAAGCGAAAAGAGAAACAATTAAAAGATGTTTCGCCTTGGGCAACCAGCGCAGGCTCGTCAGTGGTTCCACTGGTCACCCTCCCCATACATCATTAAACACCATCATAGACTTTGATTTCCAACTTTGAATCAGTTACCTGATATGTATAGTAGGCTCGAGCCTACGCGGCTTGCCCAAGGCGAAACATCTTTTAATCATTTTTCTTTTCACTTTGGTCCTTGTGGGATGCTCATCCAGGTTTGAATTTTCCTTATTTCCATCCAAGATCCTTTGATCTTTTGTTTTTAGATTCTTTTCGGTTGATGTAACTGATTTGGAGGTTTTTTAACTTCTTTTTTGTTTTTAATTGCCTTAGGAGCATAATCCTATTGGAAATATTAACACGCCAGGACGAATCCGTCAGGTAACTTGGATAAGTACCAGTGCGGAACGATGCCTATTTGTGAGTGATTCAAGGTTGGAAATCACAGAGAGTATGTTGGTGTTTAATGATGTATGGGGAGGGTGACCAGTGGAACCACTGACGAGCCTACGCTGGTTGCCCAAGGCGAAACATCTTTTAATCATTTCTCTTTTCGCCTTGGTCCTTTGTGTGTTCCTTGTGGGATGCTGATCCATGTTTGAATTTTCGTTATTTCTGCCAAAGATCTTTGGATCTTTTGTTTTTGTTTCTTTTTGGTTTATGTAAGTGATTTGGAGATAGAGATAGATAAACTGCCTTCAAAGAAGCAATGCGTACATTTCAACTATTTTCTAAGCTGTGGTTGACTGAGCCAAGGTACAACTTTTTCTAACCTCTGCAAGCTGGACTTAAGTCTAAGTTATAACTTATCCTTAATCTTAAGTTAAGCCAAAGTGAGAAAGTGGCCCTTGAGAAAAAAACAAGAAAAGTCAATAAAAAAGTAAGGTTATGGTTACCACCAAACGATTGACTACGTTCAAAAGCTCTATTTTTAACCTCTTGAAGTTACCTTTATTTACGGTAACGGTAACCATAAGAGTAATGAAATTTGCCGTTAAACTGCCTGACCAAAATCTCCCTAATATCTTTTACGGCACTGAACCTAGGAAGCATGTGCGGTGAAAACCATAGATAGATATCTTCTTTACAGAACAATTTTCTCTTTTTCTAAACTTTCACGTATGCAGGACAGACGGCGTTACATGTCCCATTTTCGTCAATGAGAAACTCCGTTGTTATTGAAGATAGAGACATGCGGTTTTCCCATTACTGTCTTACTTTTTTGAACTTTAAAAAATGGTATTAACAGATTTATTCTGTCCCTTGTAGTTTTTGAACGACAGGGGAAAGTTGAAAAATGGTCGAAATTACCAATTGATGATATCTCCCTTAATTCAAGAGATAATTGAGTTCTGTAAAAACATATCTGTGGCAACCTTTTTAGAACAGAACAACGGTCTTTTCTAAATTTTAATCCGATGTTTCGTTTCGTAGATACCATCATCAGGATCAAAAAGTTAAATACGGACCAAAATGTTTTACTTCATACTTTAGTTGCTTTTTGAGTTTGTTTAATAATAAATTGTCATTTTTTTTATTTTGAAGTTTCGATCCCAAGAAAAATCATCTTCAGTGCATTTTTTTCAGGTACAGCCCTGTCCTATTTAAATTTATTTTTCTTGAGACTATTTATATTTGACTGCTATATGGTGGGTGAAACGAAAAAAAGCGGACAAATTGTTTTTCGCTATAACTTTACCAATTAAAAAAAAACTGTATTGATAAGACAAATAAGCCTTTTGAAAAAAAATATTTGCTTTGCCGCCATATTTAAATCCAAGATGGCGAATAAAATCAAATGCACATCTTTTTTCAAACTTGTTTTTTATTTAGGTATAAATGTTACTTTTCGACGTGCAAAACAAAGTATTTAAAAAAAAAATTGGCAAAATATAATAAAAAAGGGTTTTAAAAAGGTAGGTAGGATTTGATTTTCTCCGCCATATTGGAGTTAAATATGGCGGCAAAGCGAATGTTTTTTTTTTCAAAAAGCTTATTTGTCTCAATACAGTTTTTTTATTGAAATTGATAAAGTTATAGCCGTTTTTTTTTTTGGTTCACTCGGCATGTTCATGTAATATATCTTGGTTTTCCAGGTCTACTATATAGTAGTGAAATATAAATAGTCTAAAAACAATAAATTAAATTGGGACAGGGCCGTATCAGAAAAAAATGCACTGAAGATGATTTTTTTTGGGATCGAAACTTCAAAATAAAAAAATTACATTGTAATATCAAACCAACTTAAAAAGAAACTAAAATATAAAGTAAAACATTTTTAATTATCTTTTAAATTAAGGAAGATATCATCAATTGGTAATTTCGACCATATTTCAACCCTGTAGCTCATAAACTAGAAGAGACTCTATTTTCAATAACATCGGAGTTTCCCATTGAGTACCATCAAAAATGGGACACCGTGTACATACCGCGTGCCGTTGCACACAGGCGAAAATAGCTAAAAACGTGGTCAAACCCGAAAAACAATATTTTATAATTTTGGGTTTTACCCACCCTAATTTAAAATGGGAGGTACCTGCCTATCGCTAGCGACCCTTTTTGGTTCTATTATTGCCTTGCAACAAATATTAAACAAGTTTAATTTTAAAACAAAAAAAGAAGTTAAAAAACCTCCAAATCAGTTACTGCAACCGAAAAGAAACCAAAACAAAAGATCAAAAGATCTTGTGTGGAAATAACGAAAATTCAAGCTTGGATGAGCATCCAACAAGAAACACACAAACAGCGGAAGCGAAAAAAGAAATTATTAAACGATGTTTCCCTCTGGGTAACCAGCGTGAGCTCATCAGTGGTTTCACCCTCCCCATACACTATTAAACACCATCATACAATTTGATTTCCAACCTTGAATCACTCACAAATAGGCATCGTTCCGCACTGGCATTTATCCAAGTTACTTCAACCGAAAAGAAACCAAAAAAAAAAACAAAAGATCGTGGGTGGAAATAACGAAAATTCAATTCAATTAAGTCTAATTAACCTATTTTTTATTTTTAAATAACATTGTATTACAATAAAATCAAAATCTTGCAAAGTAGCAAAATATTATTAAAGGGCTTGAAAAACAAAAGCTTAGGCTTTTATAAAATAGTAATATTAGGGCTCAGTTAAGTTTGCCCCCCCCAGATCGATTTTCTCAAAAATTTTTATGCTAAAATTTTGCACACATTTTGCACAATTTTGCACACCACAAATAAAATTTTGCACACCTTCCTACGAGAAACTACAGCCCATTTTCTGTGGGGGGGGGCAAACTTGACGTTGCCCCCCCCAGTCAATATTTTTCAAAATTTATGATGTCATTTGAAAGGTCTTATTTTGCACAATTTTGCACACCCATTTTAAAATTTTGCACACCTCCCTGTAACCCACACGAGGGTTCTGAAAATATCAAGTTTGCCCCCCCCAGTCAATATTTTTCAAAAAGTTTGGTGTCGTTAGAAAGGTCTTATTTTGCACAATTTTGCACACCCATTTTAAAATTTTGCACACCTCCCTGTAACCCACACGAGGGTTCTGAAAATATCAAGTTTGCCCCCCCCCAGTCAATATTTTTCAAAAAGTTTGGTGTCGTTAGAAAGGTCTTATTTTGCACAATTTTGCACACCCATTTTAAAATTTTGCACACCCCCCCTGTAACCCACACGAGGGTTCTGAAAATATCAAGTTTGCCCCCCCCCAGTCAACATTTTTAAAAAATTTTGGTGTCGTTAGAAAGGTCTTATTTTGCACACCCATTTTAAAATTTTGCACACCTCCCCGTAACCCACACGAGGGTTCTGAAAATATCAAGTTTGCCCCCCCCAGTCAATATTTTTCAAAAAATTTGGTGTCGTTAGAAAGGTCTTATTTTGCACAATTTTGCACACCCATTTTGAAATTTTGCACACCTCCCTGTAACCCACACAAGGGTTTTGAAAATAGCAAGTTTGCTCACCCCAGTCAATATTTTTCAAAAAGTTTGGTGTCGTTAGAAAGGTCTTATTTTGCACAATTTTGCACACCCATTTTAAAATTTTGCACACCTCCCTGTAACCCACACGAGGGTTCTGAAAATATCAAGTTTGCCCCCCCCCAGTCAATATTTTTCAAAAAGTTTGGTGTCGTTTGAAAGGTCTTATTTTGCACAATTTTGCACACCCATTTTAAAATTTTGCACACCCCCCTGTAACCCACACGAGGGTTCTGAAAATATCAAGTTTGCCCCCCCCCCAGTCAACATTTTTAAAAAATTTTGGTGTCGTTAGAAAGGTCTTATTTTGCACAATTTTGCACACCCATTTTAAAATTTTGCACACCTCCCCGTAACCCACACGAGGGTTCTGAAAATATCAAGTTTGCCCCCCCCCCAGTCAATATTTTTCAAAAAATTTGGTGTCGTTAGAAAGGTCTTATTTTGCACAATTTTGCACACCCATTTTGAAATTTTGCACACCTCCCTGTAACCCACACAAAGGTTTTGAAAATATCAAGTTTGCTCCCCCCAGTCAATATTTTTCAAAAAGTTTGGTGTCGTTAGAAAGGTCTTATTTTGCAGAATTTTGCACACCCATTTTAAAATTTTGCACACCTCCCTGTAACCTACACGAGGGTTCTGAAAATATCAAGTTTGCCCCCCAGTCAATATTTTTTAAAAATTTTGGAGTCATTAGGAAGGTCTAATTTTGCATCATTTTGCACACCCATTTTAAAATTTTGCACACCTCCCTCTACCCCACACAAAGACTCTGAAAATATGAAGTTTGCCCCCCCCCCACCGTCGATGTTTTTCAAAAAATTTTGTGTCATTTGAAAAGTCTATTTTGCGCAATTTTGCACACCCTTCAGTACCCCACAAGAGCGTTCTCAAAAAAGTTTGCCCCCCCCAGTTAATATTTTTCAAAAAATTTATGTCATTCAAGAACCGTAATTTTGCACAACTATTTTTAAATTTTGCACACTTCCCATGCCGTTTTCTTTTTGTGGCGTTTACGGTTAAACTTGGTCCTAAAATTTCCCAGAAGTATAAGCAAACGAAGGAGACCTCGATTGTGTAATATCTTTGAATATTGTTGAAATTTACAGATAATTGTTTATGTTTACATTTGTATATAATCAAAAGTTTTAAATTTTTATGAATTTTCGGATTATACTTAAATTTTCATATCAAAAATGAACAGAAAAAATCGATGTAGACAGCGCATCCTGTCATGTTCGATGCCTTGAGAATCGCAACCAGCCTATTTTGGCGGTTCAGAATGGTTGCGGTTCTCAAGGTATGGATCTTCACAGGATGTGCTATCTACGTCCATTTGTTAGATGATGTCATAGCATGTGAAAAATTAAGTATAATCCGGAAATTCATAAAAATTAAAAACTTTTGATTATAGACACATATATGTAAGCATAAGCAATTATATGTAAATTTAAACAATATTCGAAGATATTACACAATCGAGATCTCCTTATTTTGCTTATACTTCTGGGAAATTTTAGGACCAAGGTTAACCGTAACCGCTACAAAAAGAAAACAGCTCCAGAAACTAGTAGGTAGGTATATGCACCTATATCTGAATTCGGGACAGGTATCCGCGGGAGGCGGGAGGTTGTACGTGCCGTAAAGAGGAATGCGTGCGTACCTACACCTACCACGCGCGAAGGCCTTTTATGTAATATATTGAAATGTCGCTTAGCAATGCCTAGTTTTATTTGTGTTCATGATTCAGAATGACTTCGGGTGAAATTTCCGAAGTTTGCAACGTGTATTTTAAATGGTGGCGTTCCATTTCGGCAGGAAAGCCAATGTGAACGCCTCTATTTAATATACATAACATTACGTAACGCCTGGTTCTCAACTATGCGTGCCCACCCTGACTCTAAAAATGCATCACGTGATCAGCCATGCATTTGCCGATTTTTTAAAAGTGTCGCGTGATGCGTTTTTAATGTCAGGGTGAACACGCATAGGTGGCAACTAGGCGTAACGCTTATAGGGGTTATGTAGGGGTGAGCGGGGTTTCGCGGTTCCGTTACGTAACGCAATTTTTAAATTATTATTGTGAAATAAAACAACTTTTTGGATTTTTCGAGTGAAAAAGAAAAAAAAGAGGGGGTCTCTGGCAGCAAAACGTTTTGTTATTTTAGACTGGAGTAGTCCCAAACGTTACAAAGCGTTATATAGGGGGTCGCGGGTTGGGGTCAAAATTGGGCAAAATAAGGGTTACGTAATAAGTGCACTACCTCTCAGTTTACGCAATTACTTTGTGGTTATCGGTAAATATAACCTAACGTTCTTACTTACTTTTTACTTTTTTTAGTCGATAATACGTACCTCATCAATCAATTTTCCAAAAATATTACGAAAAAAATAAAATAAGGATAACCATAAAGTAATTCCTCCGGAAACTCCGAACTCTGTTATGGAACTGCGCAGTCGCAGAAGTAACAATAATAATAAGGAAAGAGACAAAAACACTGACCAATTAAACAAAGACCTTAAGTGTGAATGGAACTTTAACTTTCTACCTATTGGTGTCATCCCATTTGCAGCAGGCGTTGTTTCCGTCTTTGGGTTGAGAATTAAGTCAAATTTACATGACATATATTTTGAATTCGATTTGATTTTTTTTTCGATCTATAAAAGGAATAATAATTTTTTTCTTATTTGCCATTTTAAGTGCATGAAAAACAAAAACAAAAGGTCTATGTTCATGTGTAGAAATAAATAAACGACTTCTTCTAATTATAATTATTGGCGGACGGAATTTTTTGATGTAAACCCAGTTAATGACACACCAAGACGCCAAACACGTGGTGTGAACTGCAAAATCAAGGCGGGCGTCATCACCGTAGCCGCTGTCCGCAAATAGCAAGGTGTGATCCCACCATTATCCAGATGAAAATTTTCGGACGCACCCATGAAATCGGAGGCGCGTTCGACCTCGGGTGAAACTTGCCCCAAAATGGGTAAGTGCAGCCCTCTAGAAATTTGATAAGCCTTTGGTATTCTTGACATGTAAAAGAGAAAGGAAATGCGGCGTTATAGGCGTTCTTAGTCATTTTCGGTAAGAGCTTCATAGAAAGTGACAGTTTCCTCGTCCTTCACTCCCCAAATGGACCTACCTAAATTTTTGGGTGTTCTGCACCAAATTTTGACGTTTCTTGGACCTTGGTCATCTTGTCTTTACACTTTGCAGTGTGTATTTGTGGAAGAAATGAATTTAATGGACGAGAAGCACGAAAACGTCTGGGCGTGAAAAAAATTCTGTTTTTTTTTTATAAGTTAACTATACAGGTTAGGTTGTATAAAAACAAGCTTACGGAACCGTGGAGTCAATTAGGGCGTACTCCTATTAACTCCACGGTCCCGTAAGTATAATATATATATATATATATATATATATATATATTATTTTGGTTTATTATTAAAGTAAAATATGCGTGCGGGAAAGTAGAAAGATCTGAAAGAAAACAAAGCGTAGTTTTTTTTTAAAGAAAGTGTTTATTTTATCTATCAACGAAGTTTACTATTAGAAGTGCAACAACACTCAAATACGATTTACTTACTTTCGACTACCTTGCGTGACAAAGACTTTTATGGAACTTAAAATTAACGTTTTTATTTTATTAGACACATAAAGCCAATTATCAAAGATAACACTATCCTAAGACGTATCTCTGTCGAGTGGACCAATCAACCATGTACAGTTTTAAATATATGGGGAATGCGAGACAGCTCCAGCTGATCAAAGTACCCCTGGATACCCATTCTTCAGTTTCTAGACAAACTTTCGTGTAGGAACGATCACATCCTTTATTTTAACCATTAGGCAAGCCCCAATGCGGTTACGAAACGTTCGATAAGCTGAAAAGCTCCACGGCGCCCACGCAGGAGAACCCGCTCTCTTCCTCATAACCAGCAGATGTAAGTTGTAGGAGAGTTCTCTTGATATGCGGTAGCCCGGTAATGTCCGGCGGTGCTCGACTGATATCGGATGGCTAGTGCACGCAGTCAAACTATCCTATTGGTCCAAATCACTAATGTGAGCATTCCTATAGGAGTATTCTCTCGAAACTGAAGAATAGGTACCCTGTCCTGCAATACGTGTCAGGATAACACGTAACAAGACGTGACGTTACGTATTTTTCACCCAAGACGTTGCTCTATCAACAAAAACGTGTCATTTCGATTAGCTGGAGATGTCATGCATTCGCCATAAATTTAAAAGTGTACTTGGTTAATTGGCCGACAAGATAGAGACACGTCTTAAGATTTTTTTGGAGGAAAGTTCAAAAACAATAGAGCTCCGCGCGTCAATACACGTAATCGTTGTGTAAAATTTCGTTATGATCGGTGCAGGAGTTTTTGAGTTACAGTGGCGCATATCGAGGCGACGGACAGACAGACAGACAACAAATCAGTAAAGAATTGGGTTTCATCCTGTGAAAATCCATACCTTGAGAACCGCAACCATTCTGAACCGGCAAAATAGGCTGGTTCCGATTCTCAAGGCATCGAACATGACAGGATGCGCTGTCTACATCTATTTTTTCTGTTCATTTTTGATATGAAAATTTAAGTATAATCCGGAAATTCATAAAAATTATAAACTTTTGATTATAGAAAAATGTAAACATAAACAATTATCTGTAAATTTAAACAATATTCAAAGATATTACACAATCGAGGTCTCCTTCGTTTGCTTATACTTCTGGGAAATTTTAGGACCAAGTTTAACCGTAAACGGCATGGGAAGTGTGCAAAATTTAAAAATAGTTGTGCAAAATTAGGCTTCTCGAATGACATAAATTTTTTGAAAAATATTAACTGGGGGGGGGCAAACTTTTTTGAGAACGCTCTTGTGGGGTACTGAAGGGTGTGCAAAATTGCGCAAAATAGACTTTTCGAATGACACAAAATTTTTTGAAAAATATCGACGGTGGGGGGAGCAAACTTGTTATTTTAAGAATCTTCGTGTGGGTTAGAGGGAGGTGTGCAAAATTTTAAAATGGGTGTACAAAATGATGCCAAATTAGACCTTTATAATGACTCCACAATTTTTAAAAAATATTGACTGGGGGGCAAACTTGATATTTTCAGAACCCTCGTGTAGGTTTCAGGGAGGTGTGCAAAATTTTAAAATGGGTGTGCAAAATTGTGCAAAATAAGACCTTCCTAACGACACCAAACTTTTTGAAAAATATTGACTGGGGGGGGCAAACTTGATATTTTCAGAACCCTCGTGTGGGTTACAGGGAGGAGTGCAAAATTTTAAAATGGGTGTGCAAAATTGTGCAAAATAAGACCTTTCTAACGCCACCAAATTTTTTTAAAAATGTTGACTGGGGGTGGCAAACTTGATATTTTCAGAACCCTCTTGTGGGTTACAGGGAGGTGTGCAAAATTTTAAAATGGGTGTGCAAAATTGTGCAAAATAAGACCTTTCTAACGGCACCAAACTTTTTGAAAAATATTGACTGGGGGGGCAAACTTGATATTTTCAGAACCCTCGTGTGGGTTACAGGGAGGTGTGCAAAATTTTAAAATGGGTGTGCAAAATAAGACCTTTCTAACGACACCAAACTTTTTGAAAAATATTGACTGGGGGGGGGCAAACTTGATATTTTTAGAACGCTCGTGTGGGTTACAGGGAGGTGTGCAAAATTTTAAAATGGGTGTGCAAAATTTTGCAAAATAAGACCTTTCTAACGCCACCAAATTTTTTTAAAAATGTTGACTGGGGGTGTCAAACTTGATATTTTCAGAACCCTCTTGTGGGTTACAGGGAGGTGTGCAAAATTTTAAAATGGGTGTGCAAAATTGTGCAAAATAAGAGCTTTCTAACGGCACCAAACTTTTTGAAAAATATTGACTGGGGGGGGGCAAACTTGATATTTTCAAAACCCTCGTGTGGGTTACAGGGAGGTGTGCAAAATTTTAAAATGGGTGTGCAAAATTGTGCAAAATAAGACCTTTCTAACGACACCAAACTTTTTGAAAAATATTGACTGGGGGGGGCAAACTTGATATTTTCAGAACCCTCGTGTGGGTTACAGGGAGGTGTGCAAAATTTTAAAATGGGTGTGCAAAATTATGCAAAATAAGACCTTTCAAATGACACCATAATTTTGACTGGGGGGGGCAACGTCAAGTTTTTTAATTGAAAATTTTAGATTTGTAACATAACGGGAAAATAATTGCCAAAAAAAAATAAATACAAGTATGTATTAATTAACAATATTTTTATGGAGTATGGTATAGGGTCCATGGTATTTAGTTTCAAGAAACTATTATAGCTTCGGAAAAAATAAGCACAAACATTAATGTCTCTATTTGATTTATCACAATATAATTAACTCACCGCCTCGTAACAGTCAAAATTAAACTTGTTTAATATTTGTTGCAAGGCAATAATAGAACCAAAAAAGGTCTACCTGCCCTTGTTTTTAGCCATTTTCGCCTGTGTGCGTTGCATGGGCCACTTCAAAATAATAATAGGTACTTTTAGCTAATTTTTTAACGCATCCGTATACTTATACCTAACGCGTTCAAAACAAAGCTATAAGGCACTACATTTTTGACTTATTTACGGAATTTTTGGAACTAGGCTTGATTTTCTGGTGACTGCATCGATGCCTGCGTGGCTGTAGTCGCAACGTTACGTCCATCCCAACGCGACGTACGCAACGAGTGCAGTCAGATGTTCTACTGTCGCATCCACCATAAAATCAAGCTTCGTTCGAAACAGGGCATAAACAAGTCAAAACTGTAGTGCCGTTTGGCTTTCTTTTGAACGCGCTAAGTATAATGCAATGTCCTTAATAACTCCCATGCATCCTGAGGCATGTTGTGTCGCACCAAAATCGAAACCGTCAAAAATAGCTCCGCATTCAACGTGTTGCTTGGTGTCGGGTTTCAGCCCGCGACTTTCAAGCAGGAGATGCCAGGTTCAAGCCCCGGGTCTAGTCTGCTTGGACTTTTTCTTATAAAATAACAAAATTTTGTAAGATTAAGGTAAAACGCAGTATGAAGCGGAGTAGACCGTGTTAGCTAGAAGGCAGGCTAATTTGATTTCATACCGTCCCTCGGAGAGGACGTTAAGAGGACGGTCCCGTGCGATCCATATATTGATAGTGGAGCACGTTAAAGATACCTAGTTCCGACAAAGGGGTTTAGGCTAAATTACATACAACGATTAAATCCTTCTTGGAAAAGAAAACTGCCTTCCTAGTGGGTGCTCATCAGACCGGTTTGGTGAGTGGGGTAGGGGGGTCATACATTCAGTATCATTCTAAAAATTATTGCCATTATGGCAAATTCTGACCAAATAGCCCTGGTAGCTGCGGTCAATAAAAGGTAAATTCTCTCTCTAAGTTCAAAATGCCTCACAAATTTGTTAAGATCGTAATTTAAAACCAGATTTATATTTTGCTCCCGATTTTGCTAGAATTTCCATCCAAAGTTGTATTACTAGTTCAAGGTAAAACGATTTGGCTTTCGCCAATGTGTCAGGAAAAATAATTTCGTGTGTATCAGCTTTTAGCATTAAACAATTCAATCAAAATGACAATTTTTCACAAGCGCGGATTTTAGGAGGGGATTGTTTTGGGCAATAACATTGGGGACAGCAATAATGTTTTCTATAGCAAATAGCAAAGTTTTACCTATTTTCTTATACTAACTATAGATCCACGCTAATTATGATACTTAATTACCTATCTGCCCTTAATGGATGGTAAAATTCGACCATTAAATGGGAAATACCTGGATTTATTATACCAATTGTACTTTATAAGGTGTATATATAACTTCTTTGTTAGCCACTAGCTCTTATGAGGACAATGGTTTTACAATAGAATTACAATAAAACAATAAAGAAATAAACAATATAATAACAATTAAATCACCTAATTTGTATCAATTTATCCAAGATATCGTATACTTTATTAGTACGAGATCCGGCTGCAAATTTGTTCAACGATCGCGTAGCCACTCAAAATATTTAAAAAGTTGAAGATCAGTACTCACCATTCCCAGAAAGCCTATGGTGCCATTCTGCATTTGGCCAGAAATGTATAAAAAAAATGGTTTTTGACCCATTTTTGACATTTTTTTTCGGGCGTAACCAAAAAATACTTGTATTGGGACTTAAATTAGACTTAGGCGATGCTAAAAATGCAATGCCATCCCGCATCCGGCCGCGTTGCCGCGACACCATAGCCCGAAGGGGTCCTTTTTTTAATTGAGGTGTCAAATTAAAGATATTGATCTCCTCGATGCGAATATCAAATGGTGCCACTCCAAATTTGGCCGGAAGTGCCCGGCACCAATGATTTTATACTCAAAACTCGCGGGCCGTTTACTATAGAGGCGAGTTAGTTGCTATATATCTTCGAGAAAAACATTAGTAGCCACAATTCTATTTATATGAACATGTTAGGAATACCAACCTTAATATTCTCTAATAAGTCCTTAAAAATCCGACTAGTTGAATTTCGACATATTGAAAAAATGGCAGAAAAAGGTAATTTTTTGGGTTTATCTCGAGCTTTTTACTAATTATCTCAAAAATTTTTCGGTCCACAGAAAAACTTATGGTATCAACCTAAAAGCGTATAAAATTGTGTTTCAAACAGTATAACAACTTTTAGGCTCAGTCCACCAGCGGCGGAGATATAATATTTTTTCTTTAAATATGTGTCTCCTTTCCACAATATCTCCTAGTATACAATAAAAAATATAGGAATTAAAAAAATAACTAGTTTTATGCCCTCTCTAAAATGTGACATATTACATGTTAATATATATAAAAAAAACAGTGGCGCACTTGAAGTTTCTTAAAATAATTTTCTAAACAACCATTTTCGTTTTTCAAAACAAACCTAATGTTCTTAATATGAGCTTTTAAATTTAAATATCTTAAGTTTAGTGGTTAACATGTTGTCTCTGATTGCCCTAAGTTATCCACATTTAGCTTTAAAATTTAGTTAATTAGCCCATTTCCCTTTTTCGACTTCTAGCAGGTGGAGGTGGATCCTAATAATTTATTAAAGACAAATGACCACCTACGACAGCTTAAACATAAACTACTTACCAAATTTTATCGAAAGAGTAGTTCTCGATGAGCCTCTGAATTTCTTTTTTTTGGTACTATTTTATTGTTTAGTAATCGAAAAAATTAATAAAAAAATAACCCAATTACCAAATCTACTAGTAGCGATTTTGTACAAAAATAGTCAACGTACCTACACACTCGCATATGATATGGTCGAGTCGTATTTACGAATAGGGGGTCCATAAAATGAGCAAAAATATAATAAATATAAAAGTTGAAATTTAATTTTGCCGAAAGTAAATTGATCGAACAGCAATTTAATCGAGTTGTAAAGTGATCGAAAATACCAAGCTCAAAACTAATTTCGTCAAACCTTAAAAAAAATTAGGTCGAAACGCAGAAAGGTCACATAAGGCAGGTCCTACAAGAAAACGAGGTTGCAGCATTGCCAAACTGTAAGACAAATACTTAGTTGAGCTCGGATTTGTACCCTGTGACCCTACCCTAACCAACACGTAAGTCAAACCCATCTGAAACACGAATACCTGCTGTACCCTTGCAAAATTGTGCTTCACAAAGTCGCGATTCCAACGTATGATATGATTTGGAATTTGCTCAAATTATATTGAATTTTTGTATTTTCTTTTAATTTACGTTTCGACTTTTTTACGATTTAATCAATTTCGGTCATTTCACATAAAATTTTTTTTTTAGGATTTGACGAAACAACATTAGCTGACCTTCGCCCAGTAAAAAATAAAGGCGTTTTTATTTATTATTTATTTATTTATTTACTATTTGATTAAATTGTTGTTCGATCAATTTACTTTCGGCAAAATTAAATTTCAACGTTTATATTTATTATAATTTTGCTAATTTTCGTCATGATTACGACGCGACCATATAATATGCGACTGTGCTACCTACACATTTGTCTATTTTTGTACAAAAACGCTACTAGTAGATTTGGTAATCGGGTAATTTTTGTAAATTTTTTTCGATTGCTAAACAATAAAATAGTAGAAAAGAAAATAAATTCACAGGCTCATCGAGAACTACTCGTTCGACAGAATTTGGTAAGTAGTTTATATTTAAGCTGTCGTAGGTGGTCATTTGTCTTTAATAAATTATTAGGATCCACCTCCACCTCCTAGAAGTCGAGGAAGGGAGATGGGCTAATTAACTATATTTTAAAGCTAAATGTGGATAACTTAGAGCAATCAGAGACAACATGTTAACCACTAAACTTAAACAAAATTATGATTGTTTTTTACAAGTTGTGGAAAACAATCATAATTTTGTCTTAGTGCAACCAAAGGTTCCAAATTCCCAACATAGCACTAAACTTAAGATATAAAATTAAAAAACTCATATTAAGAACATTATTTTTGTTTTGAAAAACGAAAATTGTTGTTTAGAAAATTATTTAAGAAACTTCAAGTACGCTACTGCTTTTTATATATTAATATGTCATATTTTAGAAAGGGCAAAAAACTAGTTATTTTTTCAACTCGTATATTTTTTATTGTACTAGGAGATACTTTGTAAAGAAGAAGAAACACATATTTAAAGAAAAAATATCTTATCTCCACTACTGGCGGTCTGAGCCTAAAAGTTGTTATACTGTTTGAGAGATAATTTTATACACTTTTGGTTTGACACAGTAAGTTTTTTTGTGTACCGAACAGTTTTCGAGATATTACTAAAAAGCTCGAGATAAACCCAAAAAATTACCTATTTCTGCCATTTTTTTCAATATGGCAGTGTTGAAATCAGTCGGATTTTTAAGGACCCTATTTAGTAAGAAAGGTAAGGAGGTCAAGTCCAACAATACTGTTAAAAAAAAATTGGTTCATCTATGACGCGTTTCAATATGGCGGCTGATATATCAAAATGGCGACTTATAACTACGTTTTATTTTATCCAATTTCGTAAAAAATCAAAAATGACAAGGTGGCCATCAATCGAAAAAGATTTTGATTGACCTTGAAAATACCATGTACAAGTGAAAAACCAGCTTTTTTAGTGTTTTTTCCAATTTACCACTACGCAAAAACTTTAAGTGCCGGACATGAAATTAACATCTTAGCTATAGATAAACCCTTCATTTTAAACTTCCCTACCATTTTTTCTGATCTGGCGTCCCAGATGTTTATGCTATACCCCGGTAAAAATGACCTATATGCCTATCGTTTTTATTAAGTTTCAGAACTGTGAATTTTATGATCTATTTACTTTTCTAGCCAACAAAGTCATTTAAATTACCTATAAGAGAGTTAGCAGAAGTTAGATATACATTACCATATTCTGGACCAGGTGCTTTAGATGCCATTTTCCAAAATGGCGGTCGAAAAAATCATACATTCTAATTATGCCAGTAGGGCATGACTATACTTTGTTGGGAATTTGGAACCTTTGGTTGCACTAAAACAAAATTATGATTGTTTTCCACAAACCAAAACTACACTTTTTTGCACTCGACGCGCGTTTCGCTAACAATGTTAGCATCATCAGGAGACGATAAACAATGAACTAAATTAATCTACGCTCTATCTTATATACAATCCTTTAGTGGGCGGAGATAAGACCAATAAATTGTGATTGATCACGATTTTTAATCCTATCTCCCCTCAACCAAAGAATAAATTGTACTAAACGGGATGGGTCCTCTATCTTTATTTAAACTATTTCTGGATTTAATGATTTCCATACTTTCATATGCATTCAAAAGTCTTTTGTTTGGTACACTTTTTAGAAGTTTTAGGTTATCTAATGTGAATCTATGATTGTTTTCAAAAGCATGCTCGGCCACACTTGACTTTTCTGTTCTTCCGTATTTTAAGTGTGCTAAGTGTTCTTTAAAACGTGTTTGAATAGAGCGTCTCGTTTGGCCAACATATTTTTTGTCACAATCCATGCAACTAATTTCGTAAATTCCACTTTTTTCTAGAACTGTAGTTTTATCCTTGGGATTTCCTAGTAAGAAGCTTACTTACAAGCTTACAAGGATAAAACTACAGTTCTAGAAAAAAGGTAAGCTTCTTACTAGGAAATCCCAAGGATAAAACTACAGTTCTAGAAAAAAGTGGAATTTACGAAATTAGGTGCATGGATTGTGACAAAAAATATGTTGGCCAAACGAGACGCTCTATTCAAACACGTTTTAAAGAACACTTAGCACACTTAAAATACGGAAGAACAGAAAAGTCAAGTGTGGCCGAGCATGCTTTTGAAAACAATCATAGATTCACATTAGATAACCTAAAACTTCTAAAAAGTGTACCAAACAAAAGACTTTTGAATGCATATGAAAGTATGGAAATCATTAAATCCAGAAATAGTTTAAATAAAGATAGAGGACCCATCCCGTTTAGTACACTTTATTCTTTGGTTGAGGGGGAATAGGATTAAAAATCGTGATCAATCACAATTTATTGGTCTTATCTCCGCCCACTAAAGGATTGTATATAAGATAGAGCGTAGATTAATTTAGTTCATTGTTTATCGTCTCCTGATGATGCTAACATTGTTAGCGAAACGCGCGTCGAGTGCAAAAAAGTGTAGTTTTGGTTTGTGGAAAACAATCATAATTTTGTTTTTTATGACTATACTTGTTTATTAACATTCATAATAAAATGGAGGATTTAACAGCTATTTGGTCACACATTCATGTGCCACCGGGTGTTTTCTTCGCATCCGTGTAGAAGGGTTTGATATGACGTCATATTTGAAGATGGCGGCCAAAAATCATAAAAAATACAATTTTTGCAACCGGGGCATAATTATACTCGATTTCATATAACTCGAGGACGAGAATTCCAAAAAAAATACTGTTAAGTTTATCCGACCTCAAATAACCATGGAAATCGCAAAACACACGATTTTTGCTATTTTCTCTTTATAAAAAAATCCATTTAACGTTTTGTTATACCAAACAAAATTATTGCAGTTTAGAGCTTAATGACCTTAAAAATACTCCAGTAAAATTGACATATTGTTAAAGCAACATACTAAAGGTTGCTATTTAACAACTATTAAAGTGAAGAGGACTAAATTTGGTAAAGACGATAAGATGCGTTTCAATATGGCGGCTGATATATCAAAATGGCGACACATCCACTAAATTTCATTTTATTCAATTTTGAAAACCAAAAAAATGTCAAGGTGGTGGACTTATCGCCGTGACCTTTATTGACCTTGAAAATACCGTATAAAATAAAAAACGGCTTTTTATAAAACCTTCGAGTTCAGAGATAAAATCTACGTTTTAAGGATAAACTTCGAATTATACCCCGGTAAAAATTACTTGGATTCTTGTTCTTTTTTACACAGTTAAATAAGACTATGTTAAATAGAAATAGTAGGGACACATTTCAAGTTGCTTCAAAGAAGATTGCCGTTTATGTGGCTCCAGTTCTCAATGCACCACTTACTTTCTTGAAGATCAATGTAAATATGTAATAATAATGTAAATATTATTTCCTAAAAGAGACTATTAAGTACAAATAGGTACACATTTAAGCTGCTTAAAAGTAGGTTTAGTTGATGTCACTATGCACCACTTCTCACTTGCTGGAAAATCATTGTAAACATATAATAATAAAATTGTAAATAATTTTCGCTAAAAGAGTCTTTGTTAAATAAAAATAGTAGCACATTTCAAGTTGCTTAAAATAGGTTCACTTTATCGTCCTTTCATATTATCAGCAATGAATAACATTCCAGTTCACCACGCACTATAGGCAAAGGTTTAAAGAAGCTATTTGGAAAAATAGTTTTTAAGTTTTGGATCAAGACTCAAAATAAAACTTGCTTGAAAATTAATGTAAATATTAAATAGGCCAGGTGCTTAAGCTTTCATAGGTAACTCGGACTAATGTTAATAATGTGGAAGCTGTTTTACATTTCTCTTTTTTTATTTTAAATTATGCGTACCGTCTAATACAATTCAAAGCCAGTGGCCTTATTTTGTTTTTTTGATAAAGATTTTTCCTCGTAGCCTCTTATTCAACAAATAAATAAACTGTGTAAAAAAGGACAAGAATCTAAGTCATTTCTACCGGGGTATAATTCGAAGTTTATCCTTAAAACGTAGATTTTATCTCTTAACTTGAAGGTTTTATAAAAAGCAGTTTTTTTTATTTTATACGGTATTTTCAAGGTCAATCAAGGTCACACATCAACCAATCCTTTTTTTTTTGTAGTAAGCGATGTCTACCACCTTGACATTTTTTCTTTTATACAAAATTTAATAAAATAAACGCGTCATAGCTGAACCAAAATTTTGTTGGCTTTGACCTTCTTATCGTCCTTATCAAATTTAGTCCTCTTCACTTTAATAGTTGTTAAATACCACCCTTTAGGGTCATTAAGCTCTAAACTGCAATCATTTCCAAAGGCCGATTTTCATATACATGATTAATATTTTTAGATATATTTGAAGTTGGTGTAACAAACCGTTAAATTACGGAGATTCTTTTAATATAAATAAAAAATGGCAAAAATCGTGTTTTTGCGATTTTTTATGATTTTTGGCCGGCATCTTGAAATATGACGTTATATCAAGCTTATACACTGATGCGAACATGTGTGATTAAATAGCTGTAAAATCTTAATCCTTCAATTTTATTATGAATTTTAATAAACAAGTATAGTTATGCCCTAATGGCATAATTAGAATTTTTTATGATTTTTCGACCGCCACTTTGAAAAATGACATCTAAAACACCTGGTCCACAATATGGTAATGTATATCTAACTAACTCTCTTATAGGTAATTTAAATGACTTTGTTGGCTATACAAGTAAGTAGAACATAAAATTCACAGTTCCGAAACTTAATAAAAACGACAGTCCTATAGGTAATGTTTACCGCGGCATAAACATCTGGGACGCCAGATAAAAAAAAATGGTAAGGAGGTTTAAAATGAAGTGTTTATCTATGGCTAAAATGTTAATTTCATCTCCGGCACTTACAGTTTTTTCGTAGTGATAAATTGGAAAAAAAACTACAAAAGCTGTTTTTTCACTTGTACATGGTATTTTCAACGTCAATCAAGGTCTTGACATCAACTAAACTTTTTTTCATACTAAGCGGCAATAAGTTAACAAGAATCGATGATCACCTTGTCATTTTTGCTTTTTTACGGAACTGAATAAAATAAAATGTGGTTATAGGTCGCCATTTTGATATATCAGCCGCCATATTGAAAAGCTGAACCAAATTTTTTTAAACAATATTGTTGAACTTGACCTGCTTATCTTTGTTACCAAATTTGGTCCTCTTTAGTATGTTATTTTTGCAATATGCTAATTTTACTTCAAACTGCATCAAACTCTAAGGATGAAATTTGGCATACATCACTAATAGTTTGAGGTACATCTGAAGTTGGTCTGAGAAAACGTCGAACTATTAAGATTTTTTGAACAGAAAATGGCAAAAATAGTGTTTTTTGCGATTTTCAAGGTCATTTAAGGTCGGATCACCTTGACAGTGAATTTTTTGAACTTCTCGTCATCAATTTATATGGAATCGGGTATAACTATGCTCCGATTGCGAAAGTTGTATTTTTTATGGATGCGACCAAAACACCCTTGATTGTGTGACAAAAGAGCTATCAATCCCACATAGTCACAAAACTCCTTCATTCAAAATCCACGTACTTACACATGCCCCTTTACTTCTCTGGAATAGTCTCGAATGGACAAAGAAGGCCATACTTTTAGTTATTTAGAAGAATATTTCCCTCATGTGTTAAAACTTCCGTAAGAGGTGTGCAATTTTCGCAAACTTACAGCGGTAATTGCGTTGTATTATAGAAAACGAAACTTGCACTGCAAGTTCCCATTTTTTCCATAACGTCAAAAGAAATGGCAACAAATGTCACAGAATTACATAGTTATAATTTTTATTTTTTGTTTTTAATGAGGTGGCAGTAGATAAAAAATTCAAAGTCACACACACATTTTCTTTAAATTTTGACTGCTGCGTCTCTGATTCGGGAAATATACAAATACATTACATTCGTGCATCAAAATGAACCAGATAATTTTTGCATTCGACGTGTTTTTATAACAAATTGCGTTCGTTTGGTTTCGTATTTTATGAAAATGCCCTCCTCCTAGAGAGTCGGACTTTTCCTCGAAAATATGAAAATAATCTCGTGAAATTATAAAAAAAACCCGTTGTATGCAAAATTTATCAGGAGTTTTGATGCACTTGTGCAATTACCTCCGACAAGTTCCCTAGAATCAGTGACGCTAAAATAAAAAAAAAATATTTGTGGGTCCTCCTCAGATTAGGAAACAATTCGATTCCTTACTTCAAGGCAAGGAAAAAAACCGCTAGAGCAGAAAAGTATAAAGACCTGGTTGCCCAACTTCTTTTGTGTCACCAAAACTTAGGATGTAAGATGTCGTTTAAAAATTAATTTCTTGTATTCTCATCTGAATTACTTTCCGCAAAATTGTGGTGCTGTAAATGTCGAGCACGGTGAGACGTTCCACCAAGATATTTTAAACATGGAAAGAAGGTATCGGGGAAAATGGAACTGTGAGATGTTAGCCGACTACTGCTGGAATGTTACGAGAGATACCCCAGAGGCTACTTTCAAAAGGCAGGATAAAAAGAGCAAAATGAGTGTCTAAACTCTAGATAATGATTCACAGGCCAACAAAAAATTTTTGGTGCCTGAGATCTAAGAACTGATTATAGATATATACTTAATGTGCTGATTCTAAAACTGGCAGCAGATTTTTTCTATCAGCTCTAGTTTTTGAGATAGAGACTAATTGAATTTAGTTCTAATAAAAGGAAAAAATAAATACATCAACATCTCTTTCAAATTCAAAATAGAAATTTGGTATTCAAAACTAGGATATAATTAGCAAAATATACCTGAAGTTGTCCGTAAACCAATATTCCTAGGCCTGGTTAACCGGCATTACTTAATACTATTAATTTTATTAGCTATTTTATATTTGGAATTCCCTATGATCCGATCTCCCCATATATGCCCAACCCCGACTAATTGGTTTTGGAAACATAGTGTCTTTCTCGACTTGATATATTGTGTAGTTTTTGCAAATAAAGTTGTGTCATAATTTTTTGTACATTTTCGTCGTTTTATAGTGTTAAAACTAAAACAATGGCATCCACAAGCAGGCGTAGCTGTGTAAACCATCCAGATGTTTTTTGTTATGTATGTGGTGAATACACTTTGAAAGAAAGTAGAAAAACTATTTCTGAATTTGTGAAAAGGCCTTATCTTGTATATTTTGGCGTTCATTTGAGAGATCAAGATAAATCTTGGGCTCCACATGTGGTGTGTAAAATATGTGTTGAACATTTGCGACAGTAGACAATTGGAAACAGAAAGTGCCTGAAATTTGGTGTACCAATGGTTCGGAGGGAACCACGTAACCATTATGATGAGTGCTATTTTTGTCTCGTTAATATTAAAGGTATAAATAGGGACAATCGACATAAATGGACATATCCTGATCTAGATTCTGCAAGAATACCTGTACCGCACTCTAAGGAAATACCCACTCCAACCTTCAGCATTCTTCCTGAAATTCCGGAAGATGATACAGAAACATCAACGTCTGATACTTTAAAAAGTAAAAAAAAAAAAAGATGATAATGTGGCTTTTTTAAAAATCTTACTAAACCAATCACCTTGTAAGCAAAAAGTCACTTAGGAGAGATGTGTTGATGTCATGTTAAAATTATAAAACAAGACCTGTCGCCATTTTCAGAATTATAAAACATTTTTAAAAAAGGCTCTGGAAAAGTATTTTTTTAGGTAAAATTACATTTTTCAAGGTCATCGAAGGTTGCACATCAATTTAACTAGTATTGTTAAATTTCTCTTCATTAAGCTCTATAAGATTCAAGTATAATTTCTTTTTTTTGATGAATTACTTTCGATTTAAGAACGTCATTTTGAAGAATTCGCCGCCAGCTTGGTTTCTGCACATCCGATCGTAAATTTTCTTGACCATGACCCTAAAAAATTGGTAAAAATGTAAGCGTACCAAATTTGGTGCTTATCACAAAAAATGAACAATAGGGTACATTAGAGTACTGTTCGGGGCGACTAAACATATGTTAGGTCAACTTTACTGGCCTATAGCGTAAAAGGCCGGATAGAATCTGGAATTTTATATCTGAGTCGATTTGTTGGGGCCTTCTTATTTATCACAAGTCATCAACGTGTTTATCCAGCCAAATTTTTGGTCGCTAGGAAGAATTGAAGAAAACGTTGAAAAATCCGTTTTTTTTACATACTAAAAAAAAAAAATTAGGCGACCAATGACCATATCAAACTAAAATTATTTTTATAAAAATCTACATACTTCAGCTATACATAATCGATTATTTTATTAAATATGCATGGCTTATCTAAGCTATTAAAAAAATATGAACTTTTATCAAATTTAAAATCGGAAATTTGGGTGCCACATCGTCCGCAGCGCCGCCTATCAAAAATTTTTTAGAATATCAGTTGACCTTGACAGTTGTAATAACCTTACCAAAATTCACATATTTTCCTCAAAAACTAAAAAAGATACGGATGATAATGTACTTTTTTTTTAAACCTTACTTTAACTGGTCTGGTATAACTAACCCTGTAAGCAAAAAGTCAATTAGAAAAGGTATTTTGATGTTCTTTCTAAATTACAAAATTACAACAAAAGACCTGTCGCGGCTAACTAAATTATGAAAAATTATAAAAAAAAAATTCAAAATGCATGTTTTAAAAATAAAATGTCACTTTTCAAGGGCGATAAAGTTCATACGTCAATGTAATCATTTTTTTTCAATTCCTCTCTATCGAATTATAGGGATTCGAATATAGTCTTGTTTTGATGGCGAACCTACAATTTTTTTTAAAAATAGACGTTCATTTTGAAAAAATCGCCGCCATCTTGGCTCCTATACATACGATCATCTATTACCTCGACCAAAATTTTAAAGAATTGTCTAAAAAATAAGTGTGCCAAATTTCATGCTTTCTGCACAAAATGAACAATTGAGGACCTAAGCCGGACGACTTCTCTCTCTACCACAAAGGAAAATCGCACACATTGCAGCTCATTTAGGCGGGGTCGCGGCACATGTTTTTGGGCTAAATTTTATTGCTCATTTCAAAAATAGTAGTATTTTCTAAAAAAAAAACAGAAATAAAATAGTTAATCGTGTTTTTTCTTTCTATCCTTTGCAGGCAATTGATCTACGAGCAGGTAGATAAGTAGGTGCCTACTTATTTACCCTACATGGAAGGTAATCTTAGACACATGATAGAATGGAAATAAAAATAATAGGTTTTACGTCGCTACTTTCCTATAGTAGTAGTGTGGTCATCATCAGTACAACAATTTGGGAATCCTTTCTAGTATCACGTAAAAGTAGGCCTTACTATTAATTATGTTGGGAATTTGGAACCTTTGGTTGCACTATAACAAAGTTATGATTGTTTTTCACAAACCAAAACTACACTTTTTTTTGCACTCGACGCGCGTTTCGCTAACAACGTTAGCATCATCAGGAGACGATAAACAATAAACTAAATTAACCTACACTCTATCTTATATACTATCTTTTAGTGGGCGGAGATAAGACTAGTAATTTGTGATTGGTCAGGCTTTATAATCCTATCTCCCCTCAACTGAAGAATAAAGTGTACTAAACGGAATGGGGCCACTATCTTTATTTAAACTATTGCTGGATTTAGGGGACTAAAGGATAGTGATGCGAATATAATTTAACCTTCATATTTGCTCGGAACAGTTGGAGACCATGCTTACCCTATTGGGCATGGGACCAAATGCCAACCTCACCTCCTGGTGCTCCCTGTCGAAAACAGACGAGGCTCTGGCGACCGAATATGGCCGGTATAGCCCTATGGGGAAGTTGACCTAGACCCAGTAACAACTAGGAACTGCTCCATTAAGGACCTGTACAAACTCGTACAGGGGAAAATTTAATGGTGTGGTTAAACTAGAATCAACACTAGGAACTGCCCCATTAAGGACTTGTACAAACTCGTACAGGGGAGTGGAGTGGTTAAACTAGGATCAAAGGGTGCACAATAAGCCAGTAATGGCTGCAGTGCAGTGACTGGCCAGCCATCAGGGTGGTCGGAGCCACAATTGGGGGGTTTTAGTCGGTAGGAATCCGACACTACCCGGGCTCTCCTGGTAGAGGAGAAATGACTGGCAGGAAAGTAGTTCGGGCGTCTTATGTAAGATTTCCCCTTGATACCCTTGAAAAAAAAATATGCTGGTTTTAATGATTTTCATCCTTTCATATGCATTCAAAAGTCTTTTGTTTGATACACTTTTTAGAAGTTTTAGGTTATCTAATGTGAATCTATGATGGTTTTCAAAAGCATGCTCGGCCACACTTGACTTTTCTGTTCTTCCGTATTTTAAATGTGTTCTTTGATTCGTGTTTGAATAGAGCGTCTCGTTTGGCCGACATATTTTATCCTTGGGATTTCCTAGTAAACTTATTATTGTGTTTGCGGATTGATATACTAATTTAAGACCGGTGTTATTAAATACTTTTTGTAATCTTTTCGTATAATTAGGATTATAAGGAATTGATACAAATTTAGAGTCGGAGGTATCTTTTTGTCTGAAAAAAGTGGAATTCCGAAAGGTCTTTTGAAAAGAATATCTATTTATCAGCTTATTTATTAAGCCTTCGTCATAACCGTTTTGGCCAGCTATATTCCTAATCCTATTCTTTTCTGCTTCAAATCTTTCTTTGTTTAAGGGGAAATTTACTAATCTATATGTTAAAAAGTGCAAACTTGCAAGCTTATGTTGTAAGCAATGAAAAGAGTCATTTGGAATATACCTGTTGGCGGCCGTTCCTTTCCAACAGGTACATTCCAAATGACTCTTTTCATTGCTTACAACATAAGATTGCAAGTTTGCACTTTTTAACATATAGATTAGTAAATTTCCCCTTAAACAAAGATTTGAAGCAGTAAAGAATAGGATTAGGAATATAGCTGGCGATAACGGTTACGACGAAGGCTTAATAAATAAGCTGATAAATAGACATTCTTTTCAAAAGACCTTTTGGAATTCCAGTTTTTTTAGACAAAAAGATACCTCCGACTTTAAATTTGTATCAATTCCACCGGTCTTAAATTAGTATATCAATCCGGAAACACAATAAGAAGTTTACTAAGAAATCCCAAGGATAAAACTAAAGTTCTTGAAAAAAGTAGAATTTACGAAATTAGTTGCATGGATTGTGACAAAAAATATGTTGGCCAAACAAGACGCTCTATTCAAACACGATTCAAAGAACACTTCGCACACTTAAAATACGGAAGAACAGAAAAGTGTGGCCGAGCATCCTTTTGAAAACAATCATAGATTCACATTAGATAATCTAAAACTTCTAAAAAGTGTACCAAACAAAAGACTTTTGAATGCATATGAAAGTATGAAAATCATTAAATCCAGAAATAGTTTAAATAAAGATAGAGTCCCCATTCCGTTTACTACACTTTATTCTTTAGTTGAGGGGACATAGGACTATAAAGCGTGACCAATCACAAGTTATTATTCCAGACTTTCATTTCTTAATTATTTGCATCAATGAATTTAAGCCTCATTGAAGTAGCTGACGTTGTACGCCGCAACTACGAAATTGCTGTAACTTATATTACAAAAGTCTGCAACATCATAGGTGCATAATGATGTAGCAGTGTGGAAGAAATAACTTTTTATGACCACTTTTAAATCGCAACCCTTTTAAAATAACATCATGTTTTTCCGACAGACAGAAAATCCGCCTTCTTTCATTTTTGCGTTTTGAGCCCTACTTTGAAGAAATAAATTGGTTTATATCCAAATTATATTATGTTCAGCTAATGTCTATATCCAACACACTTTATGGAGCCCAGCTGCTGGTTATGAAAACATACCCTCAAAAATCACAACAAAAAAATTACATCAGATTTAAGAAAACGGCAGAATTTTGAGGGAGCGCTTCCCTCGGGGCTTCCTCGGCCAGATGTCAATTGCCGAATTTGCCGTCATCGGCACGACGTCGATTTACGACATCGGACCAATGGTAAATTTTACTTTTTGCTGACATCGGCATACCGTCGCCG
Organism: Oxystoma pomonae; assembly: GCA_963921995.1. Classification (NCBI taxonomy): domain Eukaryota; kingdom Metazoa; phylum Arthropoda; class Insecta; order Coleoptera; family Brentidae; genus Oxystoma; species Oxystoma pomonae. The sequence goes on from OY998170.1 coordinate 44,884,141, forward strand.
TACGATAAGGTCCGATATCGTTTAACCACATGGTACCGACCATCCGCCCATAAAGCTGCTTAATTTGGCCGGTCTAACGTAGGCAAGCTGGTCTCGTCCCGACATCGGTAAGCTATTCAAGTCCGACATTGGTTTCCTGAAGCGGTCCAACGTCGGCGATTGACGAAGGTCCGTCGGTGGTAGCTTAAAGCCCCACATCAGCCTCTCAAAGCGGCCCGACGTCGGTGATTGACGAAGGTCCGTCGGTGGTTGCTTGACACAATCCGACATTGGCAAACTAAAAAGTTTCGCTAATGCGGGTGCTTAACCAATCGGGCTGGTTTAAGTGGCAGAAGAGGTGATTCTTGTATAGAGAAGGACCACCATCTTGTCAATTCCGCATTCTAGTTTTGAAATATCTTTGCTCATTATATATATAATATTATCTTTCACTGTACAGGGAACATAGTGACATTAGCGCCATCTGTACATACTAGGAAGAAACTATTAAGCCGTTTAAAAATTTTAAGGTGACGTAATCGGACCATAGTCAGTTGCCTATTCTCGACCAATCAAACAAAGTTCCAATCGGACCATCGTCGGCCCTAAAGCAGATAAAGTGGTAGTCGGCATAAAGTCGACTATAGTAAATCGGGTCATAGTCAGTTGCCGATTATCGACTGATTAAACAAAGTTCCAATCGGACCATCATCGGCCCTAGAGCAGATAAGGTTTGCGTTGGCATAATGTCGACTATAGAAAATCGGGCGATCGTCAGTTGCCGATTCTCGTCCGATTAAACAAAGTTCCAATCGGACCGTCGTCGGCCCTAAAGCAGATAAGGTGGGCGTCGGCATAAAGTCGACTATAGTAAATCGGACCATCGTCAGTTGCTGATTTTCGATCGATTAAACAAAGTTCCAATCGGACCATCGTCGGTCCTAAAGTGGTGTCGGGATAAAGTCGACTGTAGTAATGTGGACCTTTGCCGATTATTGACCGAAAACTGAAAATCGCAATCTGCCCAACATCGGGCCAGCGTGTAGTCGCCGATGCCGATACACTGCCGACGTTGTCGACATTGGCCCGATTCAATTCCGACGATTTGTGTTTGCTGGGCTTGGTTTTTGCAATAAACATGTCATATATATCCCATAAAAATTTCCGTCGCATCTGAATTTTGACTCTCTACTCGTAAAACTTTGCACTTTTTGAACGTATATACAGTGCGGACGTAAAAAGTCCCCCCCTGCTAACTCTTGAACGAATTGAGGTATCGACCTCAAAAAAAAACCATGTTTAATGATAACACTTTTGCTACCTTTTGACGTATTTGACGATGATAACACTTTTGCTACCTTTTGACGTATTTTTTATAAGCTTCATATTAACGTAAGTCTATAACGTCACTAACTACTAAAATTTTAAATACAAAGGGGGGTCGAGTGATACCTTGTTTCAAAGGTATTTTAATTCCCTATTTAAAATTTTAATTTTTTTAAAAATCGGTTTACATCTTACAGAGTTATGAGTTTTTTCGGCTATAGTTTACGCACCTCTCCTTACTTTTGTACGAATTGAGATATCAACTTTAAATAGAAAACATGCTTAATGATAACAATTTTACCACTTTTTGATGTATTTTAGATTATTCTCATAATGACTTAAGACTATAAGGTCACTAACTACTTTAAAATTTTAAATAGAAAGGGTGTCGAGTGATACCTTTTTTAAAATGTATTTTAGGTCCCTATTTAAAATTTTAATTTTTTTTAAAATTGTTGTATTACTTACAGAGTTATGAGCATTTGTAACTATAGTTTACGCACCTCTCCTCTTACTTTTGAACAAATTCAGTTGACTTCAAATAAATTAAAATTAATTAATAATTAAGGTAAGACCATAGGGTCACTAGCAACTTAAAGTTTTTATTATTGGTGAGTAATACTATCCATAATACGTAAACTATAGTCAAAAAAACTCATAACTCTGTAAACAAGGTATCACTCGACCCTCCTTTCTATTTAAAATTTTAAACTAGTTAGTGACCTTATAGTCAGAAAGTGATAAAATTGTTATCATTACGCATGTTTTTTATTTAAAGTCGATATCTCAATTCGTTCAAAAGTAAGGTGAGGTGCGTAAACAATAGTCGAAAAAACTTATAACTCTGTCGTAAACCGATCTTTAAAAAAATTAAAATTTTAAATAGGGAATTAAAATACCTTTTAAACAAGGTATCACTCAATCCCCCTTTATATTTAAAATTTTAAAGTAGTTAGTGACCTTATAGACCTACGTCTATATGACGCTTATAAAAATACGTCAAAAAGTAGCAAAAGTGTTATCATTAAACATGGTTTTTATTTGAAGTCGATACCTCAATCCGTTTAGGAGTTAGCAGGGGGGGGGACTTTTTACGTCCGCACTGTATATCAAACCTATAAATTTGGCGATATTCTTTGTTTTGTTAATCACTTTGTTCTGTATTATATTCTACCAAAAAGAACCGGGTAAGAATTTTGTAACTAATCCACTCCTTGTTCGACTCCATTACGTAAAAAAGCGCCCCCACCACGTATCAGGAACGTGGTTGCGACATAGCAGGGTGGTATTTGGTACCTAACTTTAAAGTCGTGGCTATGTAATAATAACCGGAAAACCTTTTAGGGAATTACTACTTTTAGGAAATTCTATGTTGTGCCCATTACGTCGTGACAACTTAGATGTTAGTTACGTCTTTTTGAGAAGTTTTATTGATTGCTTATACGTGTTGCTTAGAGTCTCTATATACTAGCCACAATTGATTTATCCGAATTCTATATGACCTAACCGATAATTGTTTCCCTAGAATCTCCATGAGTTATCGGGAATTTTTAAAGTGGTGGCTGACACAACAAATTTGCCCTTCACGTAGTAAAATAGAAAGCCATTTGGCAAACATCTGTGCAATTCGCTGAACTTCCTCTAAGGCGATAATCGATAAAAAGAAGATTCCCAAAAGACACTTGAGGCCAACTAGAACTCTAGAAATAGCTGATTGAAAAGAAAATAGAAAGAAAACAAACTCTTGTCTACTTGTGTACTAAAATTATTTGTTAAATTTTTTCTTGTTCAGTTTGCAAAGATTTTCTGAAAGTCTAATTAAAGTTTTCATATTCTTTGGATTTTTGATTGTCGAATCTACACATAAATATCTTCTTTTTTTTAAATTGATGGTGTTAACTTTTAACCCAACGATATAGATACCTGTTTTTTTGTTCTGAACTACTGAAGAAAAAGAATTTCTCGTATTTGTAATCAAAATCGTAAAGAATGGAAATTTGATTGAAAAATGATCTCTCTAACGCGTTTCGAAAAATTAATGTCCTAGATTTTGTTCACTCCTGACATCAAATTATTTCTGGTGCTTCTTATTCTTCTAGTGTTTTAATTGTCGTATTGTTAAAAGAATCCGAAAGGGCTCATAACCCATCAAACACGGTTCCCTCGGGCCTTCGTCGGACCGATGTCAATTGCCGAATTTGCCGTCATCGGCATGACGTCGATTTACGACATGTTTACCGACGCAACGTTAGACTGTAGCCCGCCGTCGGACCAATGGTAAATTTTACTTTTTGCTGACATCGGCATACCATCGCCGTACGATTAAGGTCCGATATGGTTTAACCACATGGTACCGACCATCCCCCCATATAGCTGCTTAATTAAGTCGGTCTAACGTAGGCAAGCTGGTCCAGTCCCGACATCGGTAAACTATTCAAGTCCAACATTGGTTTCCTAAAGCGGTCCAATGTCGACGATTGACGAAGGTCCGTCGGTGGTAGCTTAAAGCGGCCCGACAATGGCAAACCACAAAGGTCCGATAAAGGGTGGATAATAAGGCCTCACATCGGCCTCTCAAAGCGGGCCGACGTCGGTGATTGACAAAGGTCCGTCGGTGTTTGCTTGACACTTTCCGACATTGGCAAAGTACAAAGTTTCGATAATGCGGGTGCTTAACCAGTCGGGGTGGTTTAAGTGGCGGAAGAGGTGATTCTTGCAGAGACCATCTTGTCAAGTCCGAATTCTACTTTTGAAATATCTTTGCTCATTACATATATAATATTATATTATATATATTATTATAATATATGACTAGATCTATGAAGGCCATACTGAGAATCAAATGGCAAGACCGACGAACAAACATAAGTGTTTTAGAAGAAGCCAGAACAACTAGTATAGAAGCCCTTATCTTCAAGCACCAGCTTCGTTGGACGGGTCAGATTATCCGCATGCCTGAAACACGTCTCCCAAAGCAGATATTTTATGGAAAACTGAAGGAGGGAAAGAGAAATCAAGGTGGTCAACAAAAAAGGTACAAGGACGTTCTCAAAGGCAACATAATGAAGGGTCACATCGATATAAACAACTTCGAGACCACGGCAAACGATAGGGCTACATGGCGCCGAACAGTCCATGAAGAGCACAAACTTTTGAAGAGCAACGACGTAGACTAGAAACGGAAAAGAGAGAACGTAGAAAGGAGCGACAAAATGGAAGAATGGATGACCAACAACACCCGGCTGCTGCCGGAGACTGGGTGTGCCAGGACTGTGGAAGGGTGTGCGGCTCGAGAATTGGCTTACATAGCCATCAAAAAACGCACAACAGATAGAGACGATACAGAATAGAGGAAAATCATACTCGGCATCGAGTGATTGCCTATGATGATGATGATGATGATATAATATTATCTTCCACTGTACAGCTAGGGAACATACTGACATTAGCTTCATCTCTAAATACTAGGAAGAAACTATTAAGCAGTTTAAAAATTTTAATGTGACGTACCATCGTCTGTTGCCTGCAGATAGAGTGCGTTTCGGCAGTTGCCGATTTCGACCAATCAAACAAAGTTCCAATCGGACCATCGTCGGTCCTAAAGTGGTGTCGGCATAAAGTAGACTGTGGTAATGTGGACCTCCGTCAGTTGGACACTGCCGACGTTGTCGACATTGGCCCGATTCAATGCCGACGATTTATGTTTGCTGGGAAACTATATAAAAATGGACTTCCATCTGTGTAATCAACAGAATTAAAAAGTCGTCATAAATGAATTATATATGGTTAGAGTGCAAATTGTTCCGAAGAATTCCTGCTTCATAATAAAAAGAAACGAAGCCTTCGTCAGAGGTAAAAAGAACAGTTTCGCTGCAATTTTCTAGGATGTGTACCGAGAAAAAAGAAAAAAGGGAATACCGTGGGCTTAATGAGATTTCCCATCGCCAACATCTTTTTCTAGACTAACCTCAAAAATGACGAACTTTCATAACAAATTTCATCCCGTATTTTTAAAATCCCTTGCTTAGTGCTCACCTACGTAGTGCTTCAGTCAGTATCAGTTATTATTGCTTTTTTGTTAAGAAATTATATTTTCTTTTTAACACTCAGTAAAAATTTATGCTGGGTTACATCCATCCCTCTTACTTCCTTAAAACCTTCCGAAAAGGGACCATTGGAGCGTTTTCAGGACCCTATTTAATCATGAGCCGGCCACCTAACGAAATCCCAGGCGTTATCTTTATTTCTATCGATTTCACTCGATCCCCTCTACAATTACTCCCTTTTATATGTGTACGTACTCCCCTCCTTTTCTCGTTTATTTGTGTGCCTTGATGCTCAAACAAATGAAAATATTACACCTATCCCCTGTCTTCCAAGTATCTTCTTCCTTTAAAGTAATGAGTTTTTATTGCAGATAAATAATAAATACATAACTGTCCCGTAAAAAAAAGAAAATTTTCAGACCGGTACACCATTATTGCCAACTATTGCGACACTATTGCAAAAGTATTCTCGACTATTGCGAAATTATTGCAAGTATTGCAAGCTACTATAAGACTATTGCGAAGCACTGCAGGCTATTGTTCCTAAAATTTGTACGTATAGTACAGGCAGTGAAATTGCATGCATTGATTTTTCCCATGTGTTTTGTTATAACGTAGAATAGGTAGGTCATATTTCTATATAGTCTGCCAAATCTTCTTAGCATTTTACTAATAGAATTTTGATAATTAATTATTTATCTTTTATGATTCAGTTGGCATCTTTTAACTTGTCTAATTTTTACTGCACCACATACACCGGCGATCCGAAGGCATTTGATTGGGAAGAGGGGATAAAGGCCATTATCCCAACTAATATTTCCAAGTTACCTTAAACTTTGACTTTTTTTCTTGTTGTTTGAATAAATTACAAATACAAAATCTTTTGTAGAACGAACTTAAACTTCCCAACTGAACCTTCATATTTCCCAACTGCAAGCAATTGAAAGCAACATGGGGGGAGGCTCCCCCCTCCCCAAGGGATCGCCGGTGACCGCCAAATTCGATGATTTGGAGGGACTATTTATTTTTTCAGAATCTCCAATTGTGCAAAGTTTTTCACTTTCGTAGCTTATTCCATAGTGGAGGTATAGATTAATCGAAAATGGGCGAATTTGTTGCGCTGCGGACAAACTTGGCAGGGTGGGGGCACTCTTATTATATTCAAAAAGTATTAATAGCCAGTGTGAGGTGAAGAGTTAACCAAGGGCTTTCAAATAGAATTGGGTATAGGTACAGTGTTATTTTATGTAATATTATATCCTATTTGGTCCCCTTAATATAACAAGAGAACATCTTTGTATACGTGAAACCAAAAAATGCCACCACAGACAGCACGACATCTGTTTTCAACGATCGGGCCCGAGAAGCAGCAAAGCAAAGCAAATAAAAAGATAGCAAGCGTAGTCTGATGCCCTCTCTTTGGACCCCTCTCCCCATAAAATCCATTTATTCAAGCACTCCTTATCTGAGAAGATGTTCGCTTACCAGCCGACCTTTCTGTGGCATTGTTCCGTCCTTTTCTATGAGGTGTTTCGTTCTTGTCGGATCAATACGACGCAGAGTTTGCGTTGGGAATATTTCGAAACCCACGGGATGTGTGAGAACATGGCGCAGTGCAGGTCGGTTCTATATTATACAGTAGGAATAAACAGATGTAAAGAGGAAACGGATAATATGTGCTTCAATACCAAAGAACGTTAAATACAAGGAAAGCGAGGAGCTTGTTCAATGACTTTTTATTTTTCTCATAAAAGTGGTGGGGAACTGTTTTTCACTAAAAAAAAAGAATAAACCAACATAATTATTAAAGTCATTTGAGCCGTTTGAATAAAACCCTGTACTGGGTGCAATGGGCCCGGAAAAGTGACCCGGCCGAGTATCCAAATTAAAGGGGGCATACAAATAATGTTTTAAATTTGTTTATAAAAGTGGTGAAAGAACTGTTTTTCAATAAAAAAAAAAGAACTAACTGCAGGAGCTCTCCTGAATCGAACATAAAAATAATTATTAAAATCAGTTGAGCCATTTGAAAGTTATGCTAGAAATAAAATGGGCCCGTAAAAGTGGCCCAAGTATCCAAATTGAAGACAACTTCACCTTTTGTCTTTGAGAAGTATTTTTCTAAAAAGTATTGTCGTGAAAGCAGTGGACATTTCACGTTAACAACAGTATTTTAAAAATTTATCTACCTAAATCTTTAAAATAATGATCCATCTAGGAGAGTATCAGAATTGACAGTATTTTACCTTATTTGGGTTTTCGACTTTATTATATATTTTTTTGATTTTTGTCGTAAACATGGTGAAGAAAGGTCTGTTTTTTCGATCCAATCAAAATATCATCATCAAAACTGGTTGAACAGTTTGAAAGTAAGAATGGAAATAAAATTTAAAGATTTCAATGGGCCCGGAAAAACGACCCAAGTATCCAAAATGAAGGTAACAGGCAGTAAAAGCTTTTTCAATGACTTTTTATTTTTCTCATAAAAGTGTTGGGGGAACTGTTTTTCAATAAAAAAAGAACAAACTGGATCTCTCCTGAATCAAACATAATTATTAAAATGAGTTGAGCCGTTTGAAAGTTATGGTCGTAAAAGTGGTGGGGAATAAGTAACTATGTTTTTTTTTAAATAAAGCTCTCTTAATTTGAGCATGAAAAAAATTATAAAAATCGGTTAAGCCGTTTGAAAGCTATACTGGAAATAAAACCCTGTACTGGGTGCAATGGGCCCGGAAAAGTGACCCAAGTATCCAAATTAAAGGAGGCATACAAATGATGTTTTTAGTTTTGTTATAAAAGTGGTGAGAGAACTGTTTTTCAATAAAAAAAAAAGAACAAACTGCAGGAGCTCTTCTGAATGGAACCTAAAAATAATTATTAAAATCAGTTGAGGCATTTCAAAGTTATGCTAGAAATAAAACCCTGGATATGGGGTACAATGGGCCCGTAAAAGTGGCTCAAGTATCCAAATTGAAGACAACTTCATCTCCGGGAAGTATCTTTTTTTAAAAGTATCCATCCTTGTGAACCTAAATTTTTAGAAGAATGCTCAATCTAGGAGAATACCAGAATTAACAGTATTTTAGCTTAAAAAACACATATGGAGTGGGTGTGGCGTCAAATTGCATAGATAGATTTTTGGTGGGAAAAGCTTTTATTTACCTCAAATTTTATTGTATATTTAATACGAAATCTTATCAAAATCGGTTGGGCAGTTAAAGAATAAATGATATTCAAAAAAAAAGGTCTAACGGATAATTAATATATTAAATTATGTACTACATAACAATTACCTTGAGTCTTACAAAGTAATCCTTTTACACATGGATATTTTTCATATTATAGACCGTCCCATTGGGTTCACTTCTAGTTTATCTGATTCTAATCCCAACATTATTTTTCAGGTAGAAGTTGCAAAACAGAATAGGACAAGATGGACAACTGTACAAATCATCAGAAGTAAATAATTACCTACCTACATAAATCTTCCAAGAAGTTGAAAAATATATTTAAGATATAATTACCCCCAAACCTATTATAAGACTCTAATACTCTATACCTTACTAGGTAATTAGGTACCCAAGAACAAATAAGGTTGAGCCAAGACACAAACTACACCAAAAACTTTTTCAATTAAAAAGGAAGCAAGAAACAATATAAATAATAACGTAAGACCCATAGATGGTCTAAATGGATCCCCAAATTCAATATGCCCTCCCTGTATACTAAAGAAAAAAGCTTAGACCGCCTTTAACAGCTGCAACCCACATCAAAAAACCTTTTCAAAGAAAGGAAACGACCGTCTCGTCGACCCAAAGCAAAAGCAGTTCAGCCTTTCAAACACAAGACCGTGTTATTCGAAGTGTCCTCGATCCCCTAGGGGCTGGCGGGGTCCAGGGGGTCTCCCCCTTTTCGATGTGACGTGGTTAGACCTCTTTCCAAAGCCTACTTCGAGGAGATCGTAACGAAACGACCTTTGGAAGCAGAAAGATAAATTAACCTGTTTCAACTTACGATCCTTTTAAATGTCTCGCTATACCTCTATCCTTGTTGTCTACAACGATTTAAACAAAGACGGGATATAAGTGAGTGAGTTGACGATTAATTCAGATGTAACAAGCTTCGAGGGAAACGTAGCAAGCCTTTTGGAAGGTTTTCAAAATATTCTAATTCCCTTGTCCTCGATTCTATACAGTATTCCCATCCTTTTTCGTCTTATAGACGCAAAAAGCAAGAGAATGAGGGCGAGGTGAGTTAGGGTCAGCCGGATAGGTGCTTTCGAATCCGCCCCAAACTCTACAACTAGACTCTAGAATGGCGATCGATGAAACGAAAATTGTACGCTATGTGATATAGCTTGCCAGTACCCACGACTGCACCACGTATTCACTGAATCTACTAAACGAGCAGGCCATTGCCAAGTACAGGACGAATACTGTTAGACTGAGAGACAGCGTCGAATATTGTGTATCGCAAGACTTGAAGGTTTAATGCACAAGGATGAAACAGGATTTAATGCAAGAGATTCCCGACTAATTTCCAAAATTTCCCGTTTACATTCGATTGAACTTTACGCTTCGGACTCTTCTAATATTTGTTTTTCTTTATTTAACCTTTTGTTTCTATAACTTTATCTTTTGCTTTATTATTTTTTGCTTTTTGTCCTTCTATCACATAATTTCTTTTCTTTTCGCGCGCTTGTATATTGCATTTCACATTGAAATTTCCGATATTTCTTTGGATCAAGACGAGATAAATTTTTTGACGTGACTATTACCGCTAATATATTATTTACTCCCACTCTTAAATTTAAATATATAGCTTTAAATTTGTGTATAGTCAAATTCCTCTTTCAGATCCAGATCAGTCCCTGATATTAGTTTTTCGTTTTTCAAACCCTTATCAGCTTCATTATTAATTTTTAGTACAACTTAGGAACCGTATCCTTCCTTTATTTCTTTTAAAACATATCTTTCATGCAATTTGCTTGTTTCGTGTCCTCAATAGAAATATTATTCGGTAAATTAATTTAATTTTAAATCGCTGGATTCAAAATATTTTTCTAGTTCTAACAACTACTACGCGGAGGCTGGAAGTTCACTGGTCTTTAAGTAGTGTTTGATTTCTTAAAAGCGTTTGACAGTGTGAACTTCTGCATGTTTTGTAATTCAATACTCATTTTCATATCAGCTTCCACAAATTCTACTGTTTAATTCAATAGATTAAGTCCTAAATAATTTTTGCTGCTTTTTCGTTGGCTGCTGGCTAGAACCCTCCATTTTGTTTTTTCAGCACTTGTGCTAAGCCCAAAAATTGCGAAGACATTCCATTGAGTTTGCAATTATGATATTGTCCTTACCATCTTAGTTGATTTTTTTTCGGTTATAGTTAGACCGTCTTAGCAGTTGTGAAGTGCATCCTCTATTCCTGTAGATATCAAACAACATCAGAGACCCAATACTCTATAAATAGTTTCTCAACATGCGTCGTCGACTCCGGGCCTATGCCGCCTGGTGTTCTGTGAACAGCAAGCACTTGGATCAACTTACTACCTTTGGAAACGTTTTCGTCGCAATCGTTTCACAAGGCGCAGTGTTTCGCAACAAAATTTCTCCATTTTAAGGCGGATTTCGCCACTTTTTCCACCGCAAATTAGCTCCTTTGCGGTTTCCCGCGTTTTTAAAGGTGCCTAAATGTAATTTGGAGCCGGCTTTTGATTAGTATCAAGTGTAATTAGTGCCTGGGGGAGCGGAAACTCCTCGATTTGGAATCGAACCAACTGCAAGATGGCGCTCGTTTGCTAAGGAACAAACCCCCCCGTATAATTTGAGGTATACTTTTCAGAATTGTTTTAAAATGAGTGAATCTTACAGCGATTTAATGCCGGACATGGACGTGTCGGAAATTGAGGTGCAATTTTGTCGATTATGCGATCAACCGGGTGAGAAAATGTATGGAATTTTCGATGACAACGAAGACGGCTATCAAATAATTCGACTCATCAAGGAAAATTTGCCGATAGTGGTAAGTTTTTGAGCAGCGCTGTATTCGTTTTTGTTTTGATTTTAGTTTTGACAGGTAGCATAACCTCAAAATATTATGTTAATTAGGACACCTAGGATTTAAAATTTAAATATATTGCCTATGAAATAAAGATTGATAAGCTGGGTTTATTAAGACAAATAAAAATGAAGGTAAATATAAGAAATAATTTTGGTTTATATGGCCAAATAAAAATAAAAATTAAAATAACTTTGAACCAATCAGCACACAGCTTCTGCATATGTAAACAAAAGTTAATGACACAAATAATAATTCAAATAATTGAAATAAATGCCATCACACTATTTTGTTAAATATTATCTGACAAAATCAAACAAAAAAATGCAAAAAAACCTGAAAAACACCCATTTAAATGACAAGAACAAATGAAAGTGAGGTTATGTTCATCAATGGGGCATGCGCAAACCCGTTTTCAGATAAAAATAAAATTAAAAGTTGTTTTAATTTTAATTTCTTATTTTTATTTCTGCTGTATAAAGGCCTACAACTTTTATTTAAATTTTAATCAATTATTTTTATTTGCCTGTATAAATCCAGCTTTATTGAAATACAAAAAAATTGTTGAGGATAAGCTTTGCAGCTTGTTATGTTTTTAAAACAATAAAAGTGTTACACAATGTTATTTGGCTTTTGAGGAAATGATGGCTTAATCCCAATTTGGTTATGTAGGTACCTTGACTAAAACGCAAACAGGGGTATAAATTTTGGGATATGTAAGTACATGGTCCAACTGCAAATATTTTATGGGATGTTAGGGAAGATAGGAGTCAAAGAAGTTCATTGTTTTCGAGATACATGCAGGGTTTTAAACATTTAAAACAAATTGTTTAGAGTGTTTTAAAAAAAACTTTCTTTAATACACATTTTTTTTATTTTTTGCTGGTATTGGTATTTTTAAAAAGTGTTTTTTTAAATATTAAGTTAATGTAAATGTGTTTTTTTTGGTAAAAAGAAAAAAAAGACGCCAAAAAAACTCCGAAAAAAAAACACATTTTCAAAAATAAGTTAAAATACATAAAAATTAAAAAATTTTATGTTGAGTTTGGTGGGTCTAGCTTGATTTGGAATGGGTTTGGGTTACTTATAATAATTTTTTCTTGAGGGTTTTATCCAGGTTTTTTTTTCGTGTTTTTTTTTTGTGTTTTTTTTTCCAGGTAGTGAAGGGGCATGTGTAAGTCTGTGGGATTTTTAATGAAGAAGTTTTCTCACTATATGCGATTGACAGCTCTTTAGTCACACAGTCAAGTGTTACTGGGTGTTTTATTCGCATCCGTGTAGAAGGGGTTGATATGACGTCATCTTTCAAGATGGCGGCCAAAAATCATAAAAAATGACCTTAAAAATCGCAAAGAACAAGATTTTTGCCATTTTCTCTTCAAAAAAAATCTTAATAATTCGACGTTTTGTCAGACCAACTTCAAATGTAACTCAAACTATTAGGGATGTATGCCAAATTCGATTCTTAAAATTTGATGCAGTTTGAAGCTTCATGACCTTGAAAAATACCCCAGTAAAATTAACAAATTGCAAAAATAACATACTAAACGGCGTTATTTATCTCAACTATTAATGTGAAGTCCAAGTTAAAAAAAAATTGTTTCAGCTATGACGCGTTTCAATATGGCGCCTGATTAAAATGGCGACCTATAACCACATTTTATTTTATCCAGTTTCGTAAAAAAGCAAAAATGACAAGGTGGTCATCAATTCTTGTTAACTTATTGCCGCTTATTATGAAAAAAAAATTAGGTCAAGCATGACTTTGATTTACCGTGAAAATACCATGTACAAATGAAAACCCAGCTTTTTGTAGTGTTTTTTCTAATTTACCACTATGCAAAAACTTTAAGTGCCGGAGAAGAAATCAACATCTTAGTCATAAATAAACACTTCATTTTAAATCCTCCTATCATTTTTTTTTGGTCTGGCGTCCGAGATGTTCATGCTATACCCCGGTAAAAAGGACCTATATATCTGTTGTTTTTATTAAATTTCGGAACTGTGTGAAAGTCATTTAAATTTACTATAAGAGAATTAGCAGAAGTTGGATATACATTACCATTTTCCCAACCAAGTGTTTTAGATGCCATTTTCCAAAATGGCGCCCGAAAAAACATAAAAAAATTCTAGGTATGCCAGTAAGGCATGACTATACTTGTTTATTAACATTCATAATAAAAGTCAAGAATGAGGATTTAACAGCTATTTAGTCACACATTCATGTACCACCGGGTGTTTTGTTCGCATCCGTGTAGAAGAGGTTGATATGACGTCATATTTTAAGATGGCGGCCAAAAATTATAACAACGAAACCGGGGCACGATTATACCCGATTCCATATAATTCGAGAACGAGGATTCAAAAAAATTTATTTCTAAGGTCATCCGATCTTAAATGACCTTGCATAAAACAAAATTTTTGCTATATTCTCTTTAATAAATCTTAATAATTCGACGTTTTGTCGGACCAACTTCAAATATACCTCAAACTATTAGGCATGTATACCAAATTCGATCCTTAGAGATTGATGCAGTTTGAAGTTTCATGACCTTGAAAAATACCCCTGTAAAATTAGCAAATTGCAAAAATAACGTATAATAAAGGGCAACTATTAAAGCGAATAGGACCAAATTTGGTAACAAAGATAAGAATAAGCCCAACAATTTTTTTTACTTCTCTCGCTAAAGGGAAGTAATATAATCATCGAAAAATCGCACTTCAAGTTTTTCATGATCCTCCACGAATTTTGAGGTTCCGCATAGTGATAAGCACGAATCCAGACGCCGTCGCTCTGTCTGTCGGTCGGTCTGTCGCGTACTTTGTAGCCACTCTAACTCAAAAACCCCTTCATTAATCATACCAAAATTTTACATAGTGATTACTTTTGTTGACGCGCAGAACCCTATTGTTTTTGAGTATTCTCCTAGTAGACCCTTCGGAGCTACCCCCAAAAAACTTCATCCCTAAAAAAAAATATTTTTTTTTACCGTGTGATACCTCCTTGGAAAGCTTACAAAAATTGTAGTTGAATGGCGCCAAAATTTTTGAAAAATGCAAAAAACAATTGAAAAATTCAATTTTCTGTGCCATATATCTCGAGTTATGAAACGAAATATGAAATAAAAAGTAGCTTAGGTGTGTTGTCTTATCGATATCAAAATGTGTTATTGGGTGATTCATGGAGAAAAATCTTATGTATACGAGGATATATATATATACCTATATAGAGCGCATGTAAAACGAAATGTTTTTAGAAACAATAAAGTCTGAATCTATATATATATATATATATATATATATATATAGCACATATAAAATGTATTGGAAAAGTCCGTACACCATAGGTAAGCCTGGATACACCCTAGAGAAGTCTGGTAAGACTCTGGAAAAGTCTGGAAAGATCCTGGAAAAGTCTGAAAACACTCTGGAAGAGTCTGGATATACTCTAGAAAAGTCTGGATATACTCTGGAAAAGTCTGGAAAGACCCTGTTAAAGTCTGAATATACTGTGGAAAAGTCTAGAAAGACCCTGGAAAAGTCTGATAACCCTCCGGAAAAGTCTGGAAAGACCCTAGAAAAGTCTGGATATACTCTGGAAAAGTCTGAAAAGACTCTGGAAAGACGCTGAAAAAGTCTGGATACACTGGAAAGTCTGGAAAGACCCTGGAAAAGTCTGGACACACTCTGTAAAAGTCTGGAAATACCCTGTAAAAGTCTGGATATACTCTGGAAAAGTCTGGATACACTCTGGAAAAGTCTGGATACAGTCTGGAAAAACCTGGATACACTGTGAAAATGTCCGAGTACACCATCGAAAAGTTTGAATATACCCCTGAACAATGTAGATATTCCCAAGAAAAGTCTGGATATACCCTGGAAAAGTCTGACCAACCCAACCTAACCCATGTATATATATGAGTAGCGGTTTTTATATATGTTCTTCTGAGCGAGGGAAGTTTTAGAGTAAACCTTTGCTCGATTTATTTAATTTTGTTTAGATATGACGCGTTATATATGGCGGCTGATATATCAAAAGGGCGACGCATCCACTACACGGATTAATAAACAGATATAGTCATGCCCTACTGGATTATTTCGAATTTTTTCTGATTTTTGGACCGCCATTTTGGAAGATGGCATCTAAAACAGCTGGTCTAGAATATGGTAATGTATATCTAACTTCTGCTAACTCTTTTATAGGTAATTTAAATGACCTTGTTGGCTAGACCAGTGAGTAGAACATACACAGTTCCGTAACTTTATAAAAACAATAGGCATATAGTTTATTTTTACCGGGGCATAGCATAAACATCTGAGACGCCAGATCAAAAAAAAATGATAAGGAAGTTTAACATGTGTTTATTTATGGCTAAGATGTTGATTTTATCTCCAGCACTTAACGTTTCTGCATAGTGGTAAATTGGAAAAAACAGCTGGTTTTTCACTTGTACATGGTATTTTCAAGGTTAATAATGCAACAACTGAACTTTTTTTTTTCATAGTAAGCGGAGAAGAATTGATGGCCACCTTGTAATTTTTGTGTTTTTTTTACGAATGGCTTTGATAAATTGATGAACAGCGCCCTTTAGTATGTTATTTTTGCAATTTGTTAATTTTGCGGGGGCATTTTTCAACTTCATGAAGCTTCAAACTGCATCAAACTTTAAGGATCGAATTTGGCATACATGCCTAATAGTTTAAGGTACATTTGAAGTTGGTCTGACAAAACGTCGAATTATTACGATTTTTTGAAGAGAAATTGGCAAAAATCTTGCTTTTTCAATTTTCAAGGTCATTTAAGAGCATATGCCCTTAAAAGTGAAGTTTTTGGAATCCTCGTCCTCAAATTATATGGAATCGAGTATAATCATGTCCCGGTTGCGTTGTTATGATTTTTGGCCGCCATCTTGAAAGATGACGTCATCTCAACCTCTTCTACACGGATGCGAAAAAAACACCCGGTGACACGTAAATATCTGACTAAATAGCTGTTAAATCCTCATCCTTGAATTTTATTATGTATGCTAATAAACAAGAATAGTCATGCTCTACTGGAATAATAAATTTTTGTTATGGGTTTTCTACCGCCATTTTGGAAAATGGCATCTAAAACAATTGGTTCAGAATATGTTAATGTATATCTAACTTATACCAACTCTCTTATAGGTAATTTAAATGACTTTGTTCGCTAGGCAAGTGAGTAGAACATAAAATTCACAGTTCCGAAATTTAATAAAAATAACAGGCATAGAGGTCATTTTTACCGGGGTATAGCATAAACATCTGGGACGTATCAGATGAAAAAAAAATGGTAAGGAGGTTTAAAATAAAGTATATGTTTATAGCTAAGATGTAAATTTCATCTCCGGTACAAGTTTTTGGGTAGTGGTAAATTGGAAAAATTACTACAAAAAGCTGGTTTTTCAATTTTACATGGTATTTTCAAGATCAATCAAGGTCGTCTATCAACTAAACTTTTTTTTATAGCAAGCGGAGATAAGTCAACAAGAATTGACGGCCACCTTGTCATTTTTGCTTTTTTACGAAATTGGATAAAACACGTCACAGCTGAACAATTTTTTTTAACAAAATTGTTGGACTTGACCTTCTTATATTTGTTACCAAATTTGGTCCTCTTCGCTTTAATAGTTGATGAATAACGCCCTTAAGTATGTTATTTTTGCCATTTGTTAATTTTACTGGGGTATTAAAGCTTCTAACTGCATCAAACTCTAAGGATCTAATTTGACTGACCAAGCGTCGAATTATTAAGATTTTTTGAAGAGAAAATGCCAAAAATCTTGTTTTTTGCGATTTTCAAGGTCATTTACCGTCGAATGACCTTAAAATATAATTTTTTAGAATGCTCGTCCTCGAATTATCTGGAATCAAGTATAATCATGCCTCGGTTGCGAAAGTTGTATTTTTTATGATTTTTGGCCGCCATTTTGAAAGATGTCGTCATATCAACGGATGCGAACAAAACACCCGGTAACACTTGATTGTGTGACTAAAAATCTATCAATCCCACATCACAAAACTCCTTCATTAAAAATCCCACGGGATAGACATAATCGACGTATGCCCCTACACTAAGGGTGTTTTTTCCTAGATTCGTTTTTTTACCCGGAAGTTTTGTTTTTAAATAGGATATGTTTTGGATGACAATTAATTAAAAAATCATCTCATAGAATTAAATATTTTTCTCATCAAAGGTTTGCAGAGTAATCATTCACACCCAGTATAAACATTTTGACTGTTCCAAACTAACCTGCCTGCTTGGTGTCGGGGTTAATGCCGCGACTTTCAAGCAGGAGATGTCGGGTTCCAGCACCGGGTCTTGCAGGTAGTCTACTTGGACTTTTTCTTATAAAATTACACAATTTTGTAAGAATAAGGTAAAACGCAGTATGAAGCGGAGTAGGCCGAGTTATCTAGAAGGCTAATTCGATTCCATACCCTCCCTCGAAGAGGACGTTAAGAGGATAGTCCCGTGTGATCCATATATTGATAGTGGAGCACGTTAAAGATCCCTAGCCCCGACAAAGGGGTTTAGGTCTAAATCCCTCTAGGAAAAGAAAACTGCCTTTCTAGGGGGTGCTAATCAGACCGGTCTGGTGAGTGGGGTAGGGGGGAAATGAGCCACAATAGATCTCTCAGGTCTCAGTGGAGGGAGCTGTAAATTGCACCACTCATAACAAACCTAACCTAAACTAAAAATGTGGCAATTACCTTCGTTTGTGATTAGGAATAATAAAAAAAACTTCGGTAAATAAGCACAAAAGTGAAAAATTAGTCACTATTTAATTGTGGTTTTTCTATATCCATTTAAAATAAATAGGTAGCTACTTCATTACGATTAGGTGGTATTAAATTTTGCGTCAAAAACAACACAGACCCTTTTTTTTTAAACATTTATCTCGGAAACGGTGAAATTTTCATAAACACTAGAAGTAAGGCTACGCACAAAGCATCGTGAAGTCGGCTTGCAATCTTTAGAACACACAAGAACTTTTTGAATAATGGTGGCCGCAATTTTATTTACTAATTGTTACCTTTTTCGCAAAATGAAAAACACTGCACAATTTTTAACACATGTTGTTGTAAGGATACAAAACCTCAATCTATAAAAATAATAAATTAATCTCTAAATTCTGTCCCTTTCTATTTGTTTGTCTGGCTGTTTGTTCCAGCAACACGCAAAAACTACTAAACTAGTGTGACCATTTATACTCTTTTTGAGAGTACAGAGTACAGTACTCTTTTCCAAAGCTTTGTGCTCTATATAATACTGTAATACATTAGTACTCTTTTTTTCCCATATGACAACAATATTAATAAATTTTTCTTACTATTTCTATTTAAGACAACCCACCAATTATTAAGGCATATCAAACCCCAAAATATGCATAAATTGCAAAAAATTTCCTTACATTTTTTATCAGCGGAAATTAAAGGCGTGTTAAAAAATGGCACTTTTAGTTAAATGTTTTTAAAACTGTGACAGTGGCGCATATAAAACATTTTTTGCCAAGTTTTAGGTAAAAAAACAACACGAAATCACCTAAATTTTCTAAATCATACTGTGACCCCCTCCAAAATATTTTTCTAGGTGTGTATAGTCCAATTTTTTGATGAGCGGATTGACGTCATTTTGTTGGATCTCTATTTGATACATTGTTTTAGACAGTGACAATAAATATGTAAAAAAAGTCATGTTGTTGATTGTTTCAGCTGTTACCTACTTCAAACAACACCGTTCTCAACTAAAAAGTCTGTTCACTCCTATCGCCTCAGTGCCCTTTAGCCTATTGTGGCTGCCATTTTTATAACCAAATTGACAAGTAAAACATGGATTTTCTGTCAGTTTGGTGTCAATATGGCACCGATCATAGGCAAAAGGATACTTTGTACAATATAGGGGTGGTTTAACGAAAACCACGGTGTACCAAACGACAATTTAAATTGCACAAGAAAATTAAAGAGGGCCCAATATTTACGCTAGACTCACCTGATGTCTCTTCAGTCCTAGTTTCCCTGGCCAGGGCTGATGATGCGTGATATTGGAGTTCTTTGGGGGTGAAATTCTTATGGCAAACTCCACCAAGACACTTGCGTGCGGTTCTTCACACAGATTTTAACCGAATTCTGTGATTCGTGTTTTTAAGTTGGCCGCCTATGCTTTGGCTCACTGGCCATATGGTAGCTAACGCAATATTGGGCTTTGGACATAAAACTGTAAATTAAGGCTAATGGAAAAAAGATACCCAATATTGAACATTCCGACCTCCTCAAAATTAAATAGTTAATTTTGACACTAACTCTAGCGTTAAATTTTGAAAATAGAAAAAAGAAAAAAAATAAACAAAATTCCAATTTTGAAAAAACCCAAAAAATGACTCATATCAAAGGCCACAGAATTAAAAAGAGAGAAAAAATTCTAACACAGTCACATTACACAAATAAGAGTAAGCCACCTTTTACTTGTTTGGCAGTGGGCATAATTTGACCACTGGGCGATCAAATATGCTTTTTGAAGTTTTAACCTGAGCTACACGAGCATGACCGTCAGGACTTGAATACACCTTTAAAACGCGCCCCAGTAACCACTTTAATGGGGGTAAGTTTTCATCGCGAATTAAAACCAAGCTACCGACCTCCAAAGGAGCACCGGAGGTATTAGCCTTATGCCGTTGCTGTAGCGTGCTCAAATATTCAGTGTGCCACCTCGACCAGAAATGCTGCTGCAACTGCTGCACCAATTGCCAACGGGTAAGCCTGCCAACCTTCTCAGTAATCAAGTCTTCATCGGGAGGCGCAGTAAGGGGGGCTTGTGTCAAGAAGTGACCTGGGGTCAAACTCTCTAGGTCATTAGGATCACTACTAACACTGCACAACGGTCTAGAATTTAATAAAGCTTCAATCTGACACAATACAGTTGCGAGCTCTTCATAAGTCAAAATCTGTAACCCTATTACCCGAAACAGGTGTGACTTGACCGCCTTCACGCCAGCCTCCCAGAGGCCACCAAAATTAGGCGTGGAAGGTGGATTGAGGTGAAAACTGATGGTACATTGATCAGCAGCCTGCTGGACATATTTAAGAAGAATGGTGTCCGTACCCTTGAAGTTTGAGCCTTGGTCACAATACAAGTCGGTGCAACGACCTCGACGAGCAACAAACCTTCTCAAAGTCGCCAGAAAAGCTTCTGATGTCATATCAGATACCACCTCCAAATGTAAGGCCTTTGTGGCCATACAAACAAAAATACAGATATATGCCTTTTGGCTAACTACACCCCGCCTTTTCCCCAGGGTAATATTTATTGGTCCAGCCAAATCTGTGCCAGTATGCAAGAAGGGTTTGATTTGCGACACTCGTACCTTAGGTAAATCCCCTTGAAAAGGCTGAATATTTTTTGGGGACATTCTAAAACACCGATAGCATTTCGAGAGTGTATGCCGGATGGCCCTTCTGGCTGACAAAATCCAGAATTGTTGACATATTAGGAACAATAAAGTTTGAAGACCTGGGTGACAGTTCCTAGAATGAACATCTTCAATCAATAATTTTGTAAATCTATGTTCTCTAGGCAAAAGCATAGGATGTTTGGCATCATAATCCAAGGCAGAATTCCTTATACGACCACCAACACGAATGACTCCCATCTTGTCAAGAAAAGGAGCCAATTTTTGGATTGGCTTAGGACAAGGAGACTCTTGTCTTAATTTTTGCAAGATGTCAGAGAAAACTTCGCCTTGTACAAATTTGACAATTAAAATGAGCGAGTGGTAAAGGTCCTTATAGGAAATACTTTCCTTGATTATCACCTTAGTTTTCAGGAAGTCTATAAAGCGCAAATAATACACGATAAAGCGCTGAATCTTTGGCAAACTGGAATATCTATCAAACAACAAAGATATAACATTTTTAGGGTGTTGAACAGTCAATAAGATCACCTTTTTTGCTTCACTTTCCACATCAGAAAGCTTGGGATTTGGATCGGGAGATTTAGGCCAATTTTCTCGACTCAATTTCAACCAGGAAGGTCCACAAAACCACATAGGATCAGTCAATAATTGGTCAGCAAACAAACCACGAGACAACACATCAGCCGGATTAGAAATCCCTTCCACATGAAACCAAGAACTTGGGGGCAATTTGGACTGAATGTGCGCCACACGATTTGCCACAAATGTCCTCCACTTGTGAGATGGTGACTTTATCCAACGTAAAGAAACTGCCGAATCGGTATAAGCAAAGACATCCTTAATATTAAGGTCAATATAAGAATTTAACACAAATTCAACCAAGTCTGCCAACACAACTGCAGAACACAACTCTAAACGTGGGATTGACACTGTTTTCAGAGGAGCAACTCTATTTTTACTGCACAATAAATTGACACAAACTTCACCAGAAAGCGTAGTTGACCTCATAAAAATAACGGCTCCATAGCCTACCTGCGAAGCATCACAAAATGCATGAAGTTGTAGCTCAGCTAGAGGGTCCAAGACCACTTGTCTTGGAATAGAGAATGACGAAAGGTCAGTAAGACCGGAGGCAAAACGTTGCCAATCTGACACTATATCACTAGGAGGGGTTTCATCCCAACCAACACCTTGGGCCCACAATCTTTGCATTAAAATCTTTGCCACTAGAATTGTGGGTGATACAAAACCAAGAGGATCATACACCTTTGTAAGTTCTGACAAAATATATCGCTTGGTACAAGGTACGTTGATGGACTGTATTTTATAGGAAAATAAATCTTGAGTAGGACACCACTGTAAACCTAATATTTTTAACCCAGCAGAATCCTTTTCACTAAAAGAAATGGGTTGTTGATGAGTCTCAGGCACTGAATCAAGTAATCTAGGTTCGTTACTTGCCCATTTTCTAAGTTCAAAACATCCCTTGGACAATAAACATTCAAGCTCATTTTTCAGACTACTCGCTTCTTCAAGACAAGAAGCAGAACCAATGGCATCATCAATATAGGTCATTGACCTCAATATTTTTGCTGCTCTAGGAAACTGATCATTATAGTCATCAGCTAACTGAAGTAGAGTTCTAATACACAAATAAGGACTACTACTCACCCCATAGGTAATAGTATTTAAAGTGTATTCTTGGATAGGCTGTGAAGAATCAAAACGCCACAATATGCGTTGGAAGTCACGTTGATGTTCTGCAATTAAGATTTGCCTATATGCTTGCCTTATATCGCATGAGAAAACCACTGAGTGAACTCTAAACTTAAGGAGAAGGGTTGCAATATTTGGTTGTAATTTAGGTCCAATTAATAAGCAGCTATTTAGGGAAACATTTTTATCAGTTTTACTTGAAGCGTCAAACACTACACGCAATTTAAAAGAGGGGGGCCTACCTTCGCAAGGAGTTGTGCTGCCTTTGACCACACAATGATGAGGTATAAAATAAGTTAAACCATTATTTTTAACAGATTTGGCCAAAGACATATGCCCTTGTTCTAGATAATCTCTTATAAACTCATGATAAGCTTCTTTTAAAACAACATCCCTATTTAATCTCGACTCTAGGTAGTTATACCTTTTTAGTGCGCCTTTATATGAATCACCTAAATCCACAGAATCAAAACGAAAAGGGTAACTAACCCCATATCTACCATCTGGAGTTCTAAACAAAGTTTTGACAAAAATTTCCTCACAGCAAATATCCTCTGGAGACAAGTGTACCTTTTCTGGAACTGACTCCAACTCCCAAAACTTCTGTAGTGTCACATTAAGACTATTGCAATCAGAGGCGCTACCTAGAGAAGTACACAAACTTAGGGGCTGGTTCTCACTAGACCCAACACTGCCAATAATAACCCAGCCAAAAATAGTTTGAAACGCACTAGGTCTGCCACTTTGACCCTTACGAAGACCTGGCAATAAAATATCACTGTATATGTCAATACCCAAAAGGAGATCAATATCACCAGCTTCACAAAAATATGGATCTGCAAGACGTAAACCCTGAAGATGATTCCACTGTTTTGAATTAATCGTGACTGATGGCAACCTTTCACAAATTGAAGGAATCACTAGGGCCTCAAAAGACAAGCGAGGTTGCACTTGATAATAGGGTGTAACAATACAAGAAACTATACCTAGAGCAGTGAATGTTGACATGCCACTAATGCCCTGTATTGGGGTATTGTTGGGCAGTCGATTCAAAGAAAGTTTACTTGCCATATGCTCAGACACAAAATTTGCCTGGCTTGCTGAGTCTAATAACGCTCTACACTTTACAAAACTACCAGCACCATTCTGAATGAAGACTAGAGCAGTAGCAAATAACACAGACTGAGTCACAGCACGTGTGGATGCACAAAATTTTGTTTCACTATCATTTGAATCAACTTGGGCTGAGCCACTGCTTGGAGAATTTTGATTACTAGTTGATTCTGATACTTCACTTGAATTGTGACTGCTAGAAAAACATAAGAGAGTGTTATGCTTGCGTCCACAATTTTTACACATAAAGGAACTAGTACATCTTTCTAGAGAGTGCGACTTGGCAAAACAATTAAAACATAAACGATGCCTTTTCACTATAGCATGTCGTTGATGAGGGTCAAGTTTCAAGAAATTATCACACTTTAATAATGATAAACATGTTTTTTGACAACAAACACACAAATTAGCTGTAGTCATAAATGATTTTTTTGATGGCATTGCCTTTTTTGACAAATTCTCACTTTTCTTAAAAACACTACAAGATTGGTTGGTTAAAGATGAATTTTCTAAAGCTCTACAATGTTGCTCCAAGTGTTTAGATAAATCCTCATATGTAGGCAATTGAGAAGAATTTTGCTTAAATTCAAAGCTTGTCTTTAACTCGGGACTTATTTTTTGAAGCAATAAGTTTAATTTTGTGAAGTCCCACAAGTCAACTTGAGTTAAACTTAAGGCTTGCAAGTTTTCAGAAAAAATACTTAAAATTTTTCTTAGCTCTTGCGCTGAATCATTTTTCATACATGGAGCACTAAAAATTGATGACCAATAATCAGTCAATAAGACTCTTTCATTTTGATAACGCTTAACCAATGCGTCAAAAGCTGTATTATAATTTACCTCAAGGAGGGGTATATGCTTAACTACCAATGCAGCATCCCCTTGTAAAAGAGAAACCAATATTTGGAATTTTCTTATATTAGAAAACCGAGGATTATTGTGTACAATTACTTTGTATAAGTCAAAAAAGGTAGGCCATTGTTTTATTTCACCTGTAAATTTGGGTATGCAAGCAAGAGCACTGTTATCTTCAGCGCTGGAGCATGGGGGGCTAGGTGCAGCAGCTGCACCAGCAGTTCTAGGGGGTGAAAAGAGCTGTATTGCGGCTGTTTTTATAGAATAAACCATTGAGTCCATCCTAAGTTGACGGCTATGTTCCTTATCTTTATCACCATCGGCCACAAGAGACACGATTTCAAGTTGGATGGAAGAATAGTGCTCACTCAAACGCGGCAGTTCCTCATACGCGCATTGAAACTCCAACTTTTTTGTCTTTGAGGCGTTCTGATCGGTTGCTTTTGTTGCTATATCGTAAATATTTTGAATTCGTTGTTTAGTCAAATCGCGTTTCCTAACTAAACCATCAATAATATCTTTTGTTTCCGACATGTTATGGAAGGTAGCTTTTTTAAAAAACAACACCTTAAAAATCAAAAATTCAAAACAAAACAAACCGCCCACTGTCAAATAAGCAAGGTTATGTTCACTTCTACCTCGTGCTTTTGGGTATTATGGCCAAAACAATGTTGCCAACATAAGAAACGCGCTTTTAAGAGAGATGCACTTTTAAAAAGAGAGATCGCAATATGCGCGCAAAAAACTTTCGACTTCGAGAAATGCGCAAAAAAACGAGCGATATTTCTTATCACATTTATCGAAGTTTTTTCAATATTAACAAAATGGAACAAAACACACCTAAAATTTAAATTCAATTTTATTACAATGCATTAATTAAGAAAATAAAAATCCCAAAGGACTGGTTCAATTAATTTGGCGAGGAGAGACCAAATGTACAATATAGGGGTGGTTTAACGAAAACCACGGTGTACCAAACGACAATTTAAATTGCACAAGAAAATTAAAGAGGGCCCAATATTTACGCTAGACTCACCTGATGTCTCTTCAGTCCTAGTTTCCCTGGCCAGGGCTGATGATGCGTGATATTGGAGTTCTTTGGGGGTGAAATTCTTATGGCAAACTCCACCAAGACACTTGCGTGCGGTTCTTCACACAGATTTTAACCGAATTCTGTGATTCGTGTTTTTAAGTTGGCCACCTATGCTTTGGCTCACTGGCCATATGGTAGCTAACGCAATATTGGGCTTTGGACATAAAACTGTAAATTAAGGCTAATGGAAAAAGATACCCAATATTGAACATACTTTTTAATTTTTTTATTTTTTTTATAGCGACGAGAAATCTTCATAGACACCGGTCTCTGGTGGTCTACCGAATGTGCCCGATTCATCCTCTCTTGAGGACGCCTACTGACTGAAACCCTCCGCTGTAGATTTGGTCGAAATAGCGGAACCATTCTCAGGAATATAACGTCACTATTTCGCCGTTTACTGTTTTGATCTCTTAGGTGCGTTCATCTTTGTGTTTAATTTTTAGAATCGTTCTTATCATATCATGTCCCTAGTTCCATTTGTCTACGTGTTGTATCATTTCTTTAAAATGGTCATATTCTCTATCTGTAGATCGTGTCTTGTTTTTTGGCGGTAGTTCTCAAATCTTGGACAGTAAATTAGGGTATGTTCTGCGTCATCTATTCTTTGACAGTACCAACATATGTCGTTCGTTTTCCCTATTCGCTTTGTGTATGTCCTAAAAGATCAATGTCACGTTAGAGCTTGTGTCATATAGTAATCCATTTTTTTTGTGTTTGCAGTCTATCCATGTTTTAATGTCGGGGATAATTCTTTTCGTCCATTGTCATTTTTCGGTATTTCGGTCCCATCTTGCTTGCCATGATTCCAGTGTTTTCTCTTTTGCAGCTTCTTTGTTTTCTTCACTGTGTCCATTTTTATTTTCATATACAATTTCTTCGACAATTAGGTCTATGGGCGGGATTCCTGTTATAATCTGAATAGCTTCCGTTGATATCGCTCGGTAGCCGCAGGCTATTCTTAGCAAGGCTTTCCATTGCATTCTTATCAGCATGTTTTTGTACCTCTTTTTGCGTAGTACTGGACTCCATATCACTGCAACATATGTTACGATATGAATGAATTACACTGTAACTGTAACCTCCTCTTGCTAGTCTGAGCCCGTTTATGTTGGGCATAAGTCTTTGTAGTTTAGCGAGTCTTTTAGTTGCCTTTTTAGTGGCTTCTTCTATATGTTTTCTGGTTTTCACCGATGTGGATTCCAAGATATCGTACGCTCTTTTGCGGTTTTATGAGGACTCCATTTAGTCGAAACTCAATGTTTTGCCGGTCTCTTTTTCCGCTTAGTATAACGGCTTCGGTTTTTTCTGGTGCTAATTCTAGATAGTTGTTTGTCATCCATTCCAGGTCTTGTCAGCCCTGACTATTACCATTAGATCATCGGCGTATCCCACTATGCCCACGCCCCTAGGGAGTTTTAGTCTAAGTATGGGGTCATAGTATATATTCCAGAGTAGGGGCCCTAATACCGATCCTTGTGGGATGCCTGCTGATGTTTTAACTTTATTTTGCTCGTTAAGTATGTACCGTTCTTTGAAGTAGCTAATTACGGTACTTATAAGATATTGGGGTATACGAGTGTCTGTTAGCCTTTCTACTATTTTCAGCCACGAGGCAGAGTTAAAAGCATTTCTAACATCCAGCGCTATTAGCACTACCCACTCACTTCTATTTTTGTTAGGATTTGTTCCGTTTGCTATTTCTAACACCTTTTTTACTGCGTTCATAGTAGATTTGCCTTTTCTAAACTGGTATTGAAGGGGAGACAATCCTCCATTTGCCTCCATCTCGTACTCTATTCTGTTTTTTATCAAGTGTTCATATGTTTTAGCAATCGTGTTGATTAGACAGGGCGGCCTATATGGGTTTGCAGCATCGTATGGTTTTCCGTTTTTGTGTATAAGGACCAATTTTGCTATTTTCCAGCTGCAAGGGAATTCCTGTTTTTTAAGCAAACCATTCATAGTCTGCAATATCATGTCCGGTGCTATTTGTACTAGTTCTTTAATTACTTCTGGTTTGATTTTTTCTTTGGCTGATTTTAGCTCTTCTACTGTAAATAGTGGCACTGTGTCGGTGGATATTGCTGCTGGGAGTGTTTCGTTTTTCTTAGGGAATAGTATTGTTATTACCTCTTCAGTTTTTTCTTGGGTAAGTTTAAAAGGTGCGCCAGTATTTTTAAATTGTTTTTTGACTATCTGGTAGCCTTGTCCCATACATCTTCGTCCAAGTCTTTGCATAACTTTTCCCAGTGCAGTTTCTTCTCATCTCGTATTTTGTCCCTTAAAACTTTTTTCTTTTTTTTATATCCGTCCCATATACGTGCTCCTTCTCCCTCTATTTCTTCATTTGCAGCTTGCCGTGTGTATTTTCTCCGAGCTTTGACGCATTCTTCTCTAGCTCTTGCAATGTCTTCATTCCACCAGTAAGGGGCGGAGTTATGAGAGGGTCCGTAACCTTTAGAGGCTTTATATATTTCTTTAAGGATTTTGTCCATTTCATTTGCCGTAAGTTCTGTTGTTGTGGTTGGTGAACAAGGCCAAAGGATACTAAAACGAAAATGACTTAACTGGCTTTTTAGTTGAGAAGGGTGTTGCTTCAAATTGACAACAAATTATTTGACATGCGAGCTGTTGACAACAAAGAAATACGTTTTCTGAGGCAAAAATGACGTCAGTCCGCTCATCAAAAATTGGACTATAACTCTTCTAGTTATTAATTACAGTGGCGGTCATGGGGGCGGGGCAGCTAACTCAACCCACTTTTTTCTTAATTTTTCGTAAAAATACATAAAAGATCGATATTTTTAAATAATTCTTGACTTAATTTAAAAAAATGCCTGTGGCGCTATAACGTCATAGCTTGTTGTAATTTTAGTTTAAATTTAAGCAGATTTTTTTCAACTGCACTTAGAACGTTAAAAATTTTGTACATAGTTTTTTTGTAAATTTTTCACAACAAATCTAAAACAAAAACTAAAAACGAGAATGGTTTGGCTGATTACCCAACCCAATTTCTTTTAAATATTTCACAAAAAACGTCAAAAGTTTTAAGGGATTTTTGCCAACATTTAAAACGTGTAAAAAAGGCATTCGTTTAGCACAATTTTCTCAAAATCTTCGCCTGCGGCGCATTTAAGGGTAAATTTAAATAAAAAAATGCGCTTCTTCCAATTACTTAATATAAGAAACTGTTAATCAAATTTGTATCAAATTTTGTACGGTGCAAGTTTGAAGCATTATCCCGGAACCATTTCACGGATTTTGCATAATTTTAAGTTTTTTACATAATTTGACGTATCCTAAAAATGTTTAATTCACGGTAAGAATTATTTTAATATTTTAAAAAACTAAATAAAAACAAGATATAGGTGTGCAAAATTTTTGATGTGCGGTTTATCTGTTTAAGTAAACGAACTGTTCTTAGGATTCAAATTCACTCTGAAGACATTATTTTATAAAGATTATATCTGCCGAAGGATCAACCTTTTTCCTAAAATATAACAAGCATCCTTTTTCGTGCACACGCATACAACCCAATACTTACTAAACTGCCCCAAAACTCTCCTTAAGAAAAGCAGCGACCGCCTTAAATAAAGTATATTCTTTTCAAAATTAACCTTTGTTTTTGGAATTTGGTATGCCTATGTACTCTTTTTGCTCGAGAAAATTACGGTCACACTAACTAAACGGATTTTAATGGAAGTTTCACTTCTGGTTTCTTTGGATTCATGGGCACGACATTATTTCATTAAAATCGGTTTGAGGAGAATTATGACTATTTAAGGTCGTAGTTACAATCTGGAGAATTTTTTTTAGCAACACTGTACGGGAAACCAGTTTAACTATGTCGCGTCGACCTGATTTTTTTACAAAATTTTACGTCATTGAATTTGTTTTCCATGGCAACGCGAAGACTTTATTTATGTTTATCCACAGTGGGACACCAGAGATTTTTTAGCACCGGGTCAAAAATTTGGGGTTAGGTTACTTATTTTGACCTTTCGCGTTCTGCGCCGCTAAAAAACCAAGTCAAATACTAAAATAAAGAAAACCATTTATTGCAGAATTACCTGCTAAAAAACCCACCCAACTACCTATTAAAGTAACTGGGTGTAATGTTTAAGATTGCATTTACAGGTGCATTTATAATTGAAATGGAAACACTCCCGCTAGCTGATGCCGACAACAGTTTAACTTAAAAGCATGCAGATTTAAAAATCGGCGCTAGACAAAATAATCGTATTCTATTTTAAACAGGAGCGTCAACGACTAGCAAGAGTCTTTCAAACCTCTAAATGGAGCTTTACTGACCTGTTTTGTTAGTACTTAAGTGTGTTTTTGAAACTGAGGTTTTAAAATCTATCTTTTGCACTCCAAGATTTCACTAGTACATTTGCACATAATTATGCCGCAATAATTTAAATAAAAAAAAATTGTTGAATCAAAATAAAAACAAAATTATGTGGGGTTATGTGCGGAATGTTTCTATGCGAATTCCTAGTAATCCCAGCGAGCCAGTAAAGTTCTCTTGGTTCTTTGATAGACTCGAGGTAATGCCCGCGCAGCGCTAGGCCTTTTTCGGCGGGCGACCGCACACGCGGAGTGGTTTCATATTTGTTTTAGAACAATGTTTTTGAAAACACATTTTTGAAAGATAAATATAACCTCGAATGGTTTTCTGTCAGAAAACGTAAAAACACTCTTCTGTCCCACTACGGCCGATTTAAAGTTTGTTGAAAAAACACCTGCAATCGTATAAATTCTGCGATCTATCGGCCAACACTTGCACTGCGTGTGTCTCCCAAATTCAATGAGGTGTGATTGATTGATCGGTTTTCTTTTCCGGAGTGCAAAGGCTTTTAGAAAAACGGAAACTTAGTTTTTATTTTCGCTAAAGCAAGGAAATATAAAAAGGAAAAATGTAATCCAGAGGAAATTGTGAGTATTTCTTTTTTTTTAAATCGGGTTTGTTCTAAACCGCAAATGTTTTGTGATTTGTGATGTATAGATGACAGCACCAGAGCTTTTATTTTAAAGAAAAAATAATTGAGAATTTTGAAAAATCCTTCAGATATTTTTGTTAAGCATTTAAATTGCAAAATTTCAGCTAATTCTGATGTTTAGTTTTCCCTGTGCACTCTGGCAAAAGATTAAAAAAATTAAATAACAAGGTTTTGCCAGTTATTAACTATTAGCCTTAAATTAAAATATCGGGAAAAAATAGAGGGGAACGCGGGTACTCGACTGGATGAAAGGGGCAGAAGGTAAATGTGACGAGGCGTGAGGCGCAGGGGGAAAGCCATAATTGTAAACACGCGAACGAAGTCGCGGGCAATAGCTAATTAAAATATTAGTTTGTTTAGTCATAATTTCAGTGTTAGGAATTATAGTGAATATTAAAAAAAATATACTTATATTTTTAAATTTTCCTATAAATTAAATAGAAATATTACTTAACAGATCTATAAATCAGACCCTCTAAGCAAAAATGTCTGCGACAAGTGTGTGGAGAACCTAGAATTATTGGCTGCTTTTAAAAAAGAATGCCGAAAAACTCAAGACAAATACGTTCTCGAATTGAAACAGAATGCTGATATCTCAGATAAGGATGTTCAGCTTTATCTTGGATGTACCGGCAATAAGGTAAGATAATAATTTTACATAAATCTATTGTTAGGAGAGAAAAAGCAAATTTGTAGTCATACAACAGAACAAAGAAAATTATTTAGCATAAAAATAAAAAAACTAATTTTGATGTCAAAATTTTAAGGAAAGAACTTGGTTTTAATTTCTATACCTCAACCTACAGATAAAAAAAATTTAAAAAGACATAAAAAAGTTTTATATTATAGTATACTATATATATATATTTATTATATTTTTCTCGAACTTTAAAAATAAAGAAGTTTTAAAGTTTCCCACATTATAGGAACTTTTAATTTAACGTTTGCAAAGCGATAGTTTAAACCCTGTGTTTCTAAAACAGTAAAGGAAAAACTGTGGAAATGCAACAGAAAGTTGTGGGAAATATACTGTACATACTGTTTTGTCAAAAAATATTAATGTTTTACTTACATGTTTTTGTCTATATTAATTTTTTAAGAAATTTCTGGTTAAAAATACTAAGGTATGAATCCTGAATTATTTTATAAAATGTCAGTCCCTTTTTCTACTAGGTAGATTTTTTTTTATTAAACTTTTACTATTATGTAACTAACTTTGTACTTAATTCAAATAAAAACTGTAGTTGTAATTGTTCTTAAGCAAATAACTGTATAAATATTTAGGTTCTCCAATTGTCCTTGAATCAAAATAGGCGACTACCTTAAATCCTAAAAATGTCACCAAATGGAAAACTTGTCATTAAAACTTTACTATAATTAGAAATACAAATTTTGGTGATGCTCCATTTAATTTTTAGTGTATATGTGTTTTTAAATTATGATGTATGATTTATATAAACTTATATGTTCGAGATATTTCATTAATTTCCACTATGGTGACATATTTCATTTATTTCCATTATGGTAAATGTTTTTTGTTGTGTATGCATACGTAAATTTTAATATATGATTTTTTTAAATTTTTGAACAGTCGTCATATTTTGGTAGATGTTTCATACTAATTTGCGTGCCTCCTATTCCTAAATGTTAGTAAAGTTTGAAATCATAAAATTTACCAAAAAAAGTCCTACCCACTCTTAATGCCACTGCAATGGTGTTGGTAATGCAAATTACCTGATAATATTGTTACAGATAACTACAAATAAACTGCTGCGTTGTCTTGCAGGCCCATCTTTATTTTACATCCTTTTGGTAACAACCATAGGTTAAGGAGCTTCAAGATAACAACTATATTAAGAATTTTCCATTGACGCGACTTGCCTCGGTAATGCGCGACGCACCACTATCATATATAACTTGGCCTAAAACATATATACAGGGTGTCCCAATGAAAACGAAACAGAGGTGTTTTCTATTCAATAGAGTACGATTTTAAAAAGACCCCCAAATACGTCGATTTGTTCTTCAAGGGTGACACTTTTTGGCTATATTGGAATTTTGTTAAGACACACCCCCACACTTCACTTTTTGGTCGATTCCAAAAAAAAAAATATGTTTCTTGAATTATGTGTTTTTGTGTCTGGACCATCCAGAACTATTATTTAAGATCAAAATCAAAATCTTCCATGTACATCTTAGAGATTAACATCCTATAAACCTGTAAAAAAAATGCTAAAATTTCTCAAAACTTAAAGAATTACATTTAAAAAAAATAAAAAACGCATACAATAAAGAATTCAATTTTAAGTGTCAAATAAACTTTTTTGTAGCATGTTTAGTTTTTTATTTATTTTTTTTTAAATATATCAAAATTTGTAAAAATTTAAGTTTTAGAATTTTATACACCATTCATTAAAAAATAAAATATTTTGAAAACAAATTTGTTAAGGTTGTATAGGATCTTATGCTGAGCAAAAAATGTTTTATGTAGCATTTACACTTTTCTCACAAAAAAAAGATCTAGTTTGAAATTCTGCAGAAACAGTCAATTTTATTGACCTTTTTTGCACCAAGGTTTTACCAGGAATTTGGCAATAAAAAAATTAAAAACCAAATGCAAAAGATAGCTGTCTTCTTTGTCTGCCAGCTAGCATTAAAAAAAAATATATATAATATTGTTCACTTTGTTAAGGTGACATTTGTCCATAAGGTTTATTGGCTATTTAGAAAAAATTAATTTTTAAACCCATTTGAGATTTTTAACGATTTGAGTCAAACAAGCTACATCATATACATAATCAAAAAGAATTTTTGCGTTTTTGGTGGCCATATTGAAATGTAAGATGGCCACCAGAAAAGCAAAAATTCGTTTTGATTATGTATAAAATTCAGTTTGTTTAACTCAAATCGGTACAAAATTTCAAACGTCTTTTAAAATTAATTTTTTCTTAGTTTTTATGACTTAGCCAATAAACATTATGGACAAATCCTGTCACTTTGACAAAGTGGACATTATTATACATATATTTTTAGTGCTAGCTGGTAGACAAAAAACACAGCTTTTTTTGCATTTGGTCTTTTATTTTTTTTATTGCCAAATTCCTGGTAAAACCTTGATGCAAAAAAGGCTAATTAAATTGACCATTTTTGCAGAATTTCAAACTAAATATTTTTTGTGGGAAAAGTGTAGATAAGATTCTATAGGACTCTCAAAAATTAGTTTTTAAAAATTTTTAAAAATATTGTTTTTTTTTAATGAATAGCGCATAAAATTCCAAAACGCCAATTTTTACAAATTTTGAAATATTAAAAAAAAATCCCTAAAAAACTAAACGTGCTACAAAAATGTAATTCGACATTTTTTACTTAAAATTGAATGCTTTTGTATTTTGATTTTTTTTTAATGTATAATTTTTTTAATTTTGAGAAATGTTGACATTTTTTTTAACTTATATTTTACATGATACCTTATACAAAAGTGTTAAAATTTTAAAAATCTATCGATTAGTTTTTTAGAGAGAGATTCATTTTTAATGTTGCTTGAACCAACGCAAAAATCGTTTCCTTTTACCAAATTAAAAGGTTATTTTTGAAAAATGCCAGGCACGCTGATTTTATGTTCGTTAATAGTATATTTTATTATTTCCTCTTTTCTTCTAGGATATATTCCTACGAGGAGGAAAATTTACCCGTACAATTTTGGTTTACTTTGAAAATGAATATCTCACTCACATCGCTTGACCGAGTTTCCTTATTTAAATTCCGATGATGAAACTCACCCCACCAAAGAGGTGTGTTTTACGAAAATTCCAATATATATAGCCAAAAAGTGTCTCTCTCGAATAACAAATCGACGTGTTCGAGGGTTTTCTGAAAATCGTACTCTAAATACTCGAAAACGCCTCGTTTTGTGTTCGTTGGGACACCCTGTATATATATGAACACAACAATAGGGAAATTTAGCTATTATTTAAACGTATCCTTATAGTACTTATACTATTTATATTTTTGACTTGTTTTGCCGTGTTTCGAACGTGACCCGAATTTTTTTAAAAATATTTCTTATATTTTACATTTCCCAACAAACTTGAATGTTTATTACAGGGAAACCATTTAACTAAAAAAGAGAGATTAAAAAAAATAAAATTATTAAGAAACATACATAAAACAGTTAAGAAGTTAATTTTATAGTGGATGCATTAGTAGAACAGCTGGCTCAACACCTTTCTCAACTAAAAAGCCAGTTAACTCATTTTCGTTTTAGTATCCTTTGGCCTACTATCGGTACCATAGTGACACCTAACTGACAGAAAGCCCATGTTTTACCTGTCAATTTGGTTATAAAAATGGCAGCTACAGTAGGCTAAAGGGCACTAAGACGGTAGTAGTTAACTGACTTTTTAGTTGAGATGGTTTTGGCTGGCTGCACTCATTGAGTATGTCTGGATATTTGGTCATCGCCTTCACTATGAAAGCGGGCCTCGTTCGAAACATCGCATAAATAAGGCAAAAATGCAGTGTGTTTTGGCTTTGGTTTGAACGCGTTAGGTATACAGATGCGTTTAAACAATGTTTCCAATAGAAACTTATAGTTAAATTTCGGTGCTATCGGCATTCGTATCCTCATCTCTATCGAGTTGACCTATCGAGCAGGTGTTCTTTTAAACTAATGGATAATGCGTGACAGCTCCAGCTGATCAAATTATTTCGTATGCAGGGACGGTCGTAATGTTATGTCTCCCTGACCGTACCTAACGAGATTTTCGTGCAATTAATCAGCTGAGCTGTCACGCATTCGCCATGATTTTAAAAGTGCACTTGCTCGATTGGTCGGCTCGATAGAGATAAGGATACGACTGCTGATAAAACTGAAAATTAACTTGAAGTGTCTAATAACAATAACTTCTAACAATAGAACAAACAGTTAACACTTGTGACAATATTGACAGTTGAGCGATGAAGCAGACGACGAAGAGGAGGAGGACCTGCAAGACAAATGTACGTCCACCGAAGATTTAACGATTTTATGCCGCGTGTGCAAGCAATCGATTCTAGATGCCAGCACTGTCAATGGAGAAGTTGAATTGGGGACAGATATTCATAAAATTATTGCAGAGTCTTTGAGGAAAAACAACGTTTTTACAGGTGGGTTAAAAAGATATAAGAAGGGGGATGGTTGCGTGCACGGATTTTTCGGCACCTATAAGCGACTATTTTCAGTGCTATAATAAGCACAACAGTTTCTGAACTTAAAGGCAAAATATAATATTCTACAATACACAAACAATTTTTTGTTAAAATTTTACCCATTAGTTTTTGGCATATCCAAGAAATAAGCTCGCCAAAAACAAAAATACCAATTGCAGAATTCATCTTTTGTCTTTATACATATAAATAAACAGCTCTGCTTATTAATACAACTATTGAATGTTGGTAAAACCATAGTATTTTCCGCCCCCCTGATTCCATCCACCTTATTTTTAATAAGCATTATTTATTATACCTTTTCCGTAACTGGATAACAAAATCTTGATTCTAAATCTTTCGTCCCTTTTCCAGACTTGCACCTATGCGCGAGTCCAAAAGAATTGTTCGCCATTGGAGCTATAAAAAAGTGAAAATGCCATAGATATGGAAAAACATATATTTTTGTGCTAGAAACGGATATTTTCTGTAATTTGGTATGTTTTCTGCACAAATTTAACTCTTTACACCAAAAGAAAAGATAAGATAAGGTAAGAGGGCCTTTATTTAGGGAACCTAATAATCAAATTACAAAAAATATGTTTTAAACACTCGTGTATTACACTCTAAAGTCACAAAACAAATAAAAAACTACGACAGTTATCTTACTGTGAAGATGTTATAAAAATTGACTGGTTTCTTTATTCATAATTCCTATTGGCTATAAAGTCTGTTCAACCCTCTATTATACGTAATTTTAAATATTTGACATGAACTATAATTTAAAAAACAATTAAAATAGTTGAAACTAATGTTTTTGAAATTTTAATAGAAAACTTTAAAATTACTAAAAGAACTTAATTCATTTTATAGCTATTTATATGAAATGAAAGCTACTATATTGATTGCAAGGAATATGAGACATTCCATGTCAACTCTGACAACTTTTCCACATCAAATTTTTAATTTGTGTCAAACTTTGGTACTGTGGAGTATTGGGGTTAGTCAGTACCTTATTGTAGTTTTTAGGTTTCTATGTTAAAAATAATAAAATATACAGGATGCCTAAACTTTTTTTCGCAAATATAAATAATAATATTTTAGAAAAAAGTGGCTTAGTATTGAAAAATTTATTTGTGGTATATTAACTGGTAAACAAAAAGTGATTTAAAAAACTTTTGTACAAAATGTAATTTGTTGATTTAGTGACCTTAATTATGACCTTTTTTTTCAATAAATCCGCTATTAATAAAAAGTGACATTTTATTGTTTTTTTAATTTTTAGTATATATACGCTTTTAAATGTCCTCTATCGATCACAAAATGTTTAAACTGGGCTAATATTTGTAACGTCTTTAAAAAAATATATAAGCCTGCAGGGAAAAAAATTATGCCCAACTGGATAATTATTATGAGCACTATTTCTATATGCCGTCCTTTATATAATATAATATAGACTATATTATTGTTGAAAAAAATGGGTCCCCCCCATGATTACTGGCATATATATTTTTTTTAATTAAGTGTGTGTTTAGACAAAAATCAACACTAACTGATAAATGCACCGTAGGCACTTAATCGCGATTGGCAATCTAATCCATTTTTTTTCTCTCTTGATCCCACATAAATGAACAAAGAGGAAGCATGGATTAGCTAAACTAATCCGAATATTTTTACGGTGAATCTGGGGGTAAATCATAATTTATTACAAATTGCTTTGTGCCAACTCGACTAAACTACAAATAAGAAATAATTTGGTGACCTTAAGCTTTAATTCCATATTTTGCATAAGTTTCGAATATTATTGTTTTATTTTAATAAGTTCGTAATAAACTAAAACAACCCATTTTTTCCACAATAATGTAGTCTATTGAACGTGTTTTGAGGCATATACTTAAACCTGGTTTAAAGGATGATATATAAAAATAGTGCCGTTAATAATTAGCCAGTTGGGCCAACACCTGCTTAAGAACGGCGTTGGTTGGGCATAATTTTTTTTCCTACAGGCTTATATATAATTTTTTTAAAGCAAACAGTTGCCCACTTAAAAAAATTCGTAATCGATAGAGGACATTTTAAAGCGCATAAATACCAAAAGTTTTATGCTGCCCAATGGAGGAATCTAAGGTGTTCCAGAAGTTTATGTCTCTTGTCGTCTTCAGGTGCAAACTACAATCTATTCCTAAGGCTACGTACTTATAATACTATGGGAAATCACTCAACCGTGAAGTTTGTTGGCTCTGCCTAGAGGCCCTCTATACATTTGACAGTTATTATTATACCAGAGGTGGCAACTCATATTGCCCTCTTTCTATTTTTTTTTTCATATTTGCATGTAAAACGGATTTTATGAAATGGACTGATGTTTTATTATCTCTGTTTATAATTTCCCCAGACAGTTTTTGAAAGATTAATTTTTTGGTTAGTAAAATATGTCAAGCTTTGACAAAAAAAAACAAAAACGAACAGTGAATACACACGCTAGATATTAAAAATGTAAATAATAGCTAAAATATAAAGATATTATTGTTATTATAACAATATAAATTCGTCGAGGCACGTATTTTTATAGTTTTTGATAAAACAAAATTCCATTTTTAAACCATCATTGCCAACACACAATTTCAAACATTTCCCTAACAAACTGTCAAATCCAGTTACTCACCTCAGGATCTGAATTCTTGAGCAGGGAACGACATAGATTTGTGTCGAATGA
Source organism: Oxystoma pomonae (assembly GCA_963921995.1). Classification (NCBI taxonomy): domain Eukaryota; kingdom Metazoa; phylum Arthropoda; class Insecta; order Coleoptera; family Brentidae; genus Oxystoma; species Oxystoma pomonae. The sequence continues at coordinate 44,922,669 of OY998170.1, forward strand.
TGCCCCGTCGAACACATTTTGTATTCTTGAGCGGTGATCGCTCATTCCATTCTATCAAAAATTGGGTGTTCGCGCTCCCCGACTCCGAAGCCAGGGATCGATCCCATTTCCCATTCAAGCGTGCGCGTAAAATGTATATTTTTCAATCTAAAATTTCGAAGAGGCTTTAAGGAAAAGTATGTTTTTTTCGGGTAAAACAATAACTGTCAAAAATCGTATACAGGGCCTCTAGCTCTGCCGAAGAAGGGGCTTACAAATATTTGGAATTACTGAAAATACCCTGATTCTGCCCAATAAAGGCAGCTTCAAGGAATATTCGTTTCTTCCAGTGCGACTCCTTGTGCAAAACCTTTGCTTCTGTCCACTTCATTCGGTGTTGTTTTGACCACGCATGTTCGACGATTCCTGGTTTCGTTGTTTCACCTCTTCGGGTATTCGACTTTTCTTCACCAGCGATCAAAGCATTTTATTGGGAGGGGGATAAAGGTCATTTTCCCTACTATTATTAATTAAAAGCGATTCCCAAGTTACCTGAAACTGAGGTTTTTTTATTTGTTGTTTGAAGAAATTAGAAATACAAAATGTTTTGTAAAATGTACTTAAATTTCCCAACTATATTTCCCAACTGAAACTTCATACTTCCAAACTGCAAGCAACTGAAAGCAACATTGGGAGGGGGGATCGCCGGTGCTTTTCTTACATTTAAAAAAACAAAAAACTAGTTTAGGTTAATAAGCAGTGTTCCCGAATATCAAAATTAATGTTTTGGAATTAATCTCCCAATTTCATTAAAACTGGTTCAAAACTTTCCGATAAATTATAATTTTTGTTATTAGGCGACTCGGATGAATCGGAAAAAGTCCTGCGCAAACGCAAAATCCAACCTCTTTACAATGAAAATGAATTTGACGACTCATCGTGCAGTGACCTTACAGGTTTCTCCAAGAACACCGAGGAGGACAATATTTCGCAGTACGAAGGTAACGACCTCAACAGCGACCTCGAGAGTGAGGATTCCAATGCTGAAAGGCCTCAGAAACGCAGAAAGGTACGGGCAAATCGTGTAGTGCAGGAAATTAACAGTAGGGACAAAAAGTTAAATATCGTCAGTATACACTTTAAAACGAGTGTGTGATTGTTAACGTTAAAAAATGTAGCGTTTAATTAGTAGTAGTACTAGCAGTAGAAGGGACAACATTTTTTGGACTAGCGACTAGGCACCAACGCGCGCCATTTTCCCAAACCCCGTTTTTGTCTGTGCACCATACCATACAGATGCACGCTTAGTATGCAAGTTGTCTTTTTCCAAGAAGATTTAATTTTACCTGGCACCTATTTGTCGAAGATAGTGTTCGGCAAACTAGTATACACAGTGAACCCGCGTTTTTGTATTTGCAAAACTCCAGAACCTGGTTGACAACGATATACTTTTTTCTCTATTTAGTACAGCAGTAACGGTCGCCTCTCGAGAGTTTGCTGGCCCCATTTAGAGACCCTATATGCGTGAAATTTTCCTGCATCAAATACCGTCTCAACTAAAAAGTCAGTTAACTCATTATCATTTAGTATCCATCTTGCCACTAAACTGACAGAAAAGGCATGTTTTACCTGTCAACTTAGTTGTTATAAGAATGGAGGCAACTGGCTTTTTAGTTAAGACGGTGCTATTACCCCGTTCTAGTACCCACTATGACAAATGAGTTGAGATATTGTTCTGCAGTGCACACACGCATACTGTTCCATCAATTCTCGCGCTTAGTAGAGATGAGGCAGCGGCGCAGCGATGAAAACTTTCTTAAAACTGTCTGCTCTTTGAGCCCCCCTAGCTTATGTCTTCCATAGAAAACCACAACTACAAATAGTTTATTGGTGTTATCAAACAGAATATTAACTATCTTATTCTAATTATAATGTTTAGCAACCAGAAGAACCGGGAAATAGCCGGGAATTTCGTAAAACCGGGAATTTCATCATATTGAACTGAGATTTTTACCGATTTTAAACTCCCTTCATGGTTTTATTGAAAAAAATCAACAACTTGACCGCATATTACTCGAGTAATTTTTTATGAAAAGAAAGACAAGCTCATAAATAGAAAATTTCTTTGGAAATGATAGAGGAACTTTATAAAAAAAGACGAAAATAATTGGCATGGAACAAGAAATTTTTAAAATAAGTTTTGTTTAAATATAGGGATTGAATTTTGTTTAGTACTTAGGATTTTTGGTGGTTACAGGGGGCATGGTCGCGAGATGGGATAGCCCTCCCCACTGCAACTAAAACAACCCACCTTTTTAAAATAATTCACAAAAAACGTAAAAGAAATCAAAAATTTAATTTGGCTTAAATTTTAAAACTTGTATGATGGCATTATTGCCATAAATTTCTTAAAATTTACGTCTGCGTCGCATTTATGACATAACTTTAAGCTACAAATCTATTATTAAGACTAGATCCCACGCCAACCCACTTTTCTTTAAATATGTTACAAACGGCAGTGAAAGAGATCAACATTTTTAAAATGTTCTGCTCACACTGCAAAAATTTTGACTGCGGCGCTATAACATTATTGATTGTTATAATTTTATACAATGGTATTTGTACCATTTTTTTTTAATAGATCTGACCTTGCTTTTAAATAGAAAGTTATATATTTTGGGGGAGGGGGTTTAAATAAGATTTTAGTTTAGTGTTTATATATTTTAATTTTGATTGTACAGTGTTGCCAGTGTTTGTAGAGAAATCGTTATCTTTTGCGAATCTTTTTTACTGCTTATTTTAAATTGGCTAAGTGAAATTTTGGAACTAATGAGGCATACTATTAATAATATTAGAGTATTATAAATTTACCAAAAAACGAGGTAAATCGTATGCAACTAAATATACCTTAGTGAGTGGTGCTGGTTCAACACCGTTCTCAAATAAAGAAGCTAGTTAACTCCACCCTCTTCAGTGCCTTTTAGCCTACCGTTGCCGCTACTTTTATATAACCAAATTGAAAGATCAAACATGGATTTTCTGATCGCTATAGTAGACTTAGGGCCGGTTTCTCAATAGCGAGTTACCACTAGCTCTTGAAAATCTTTAAAAAGCGAGTTAACATTAACTCTAAGGTAACCAGGGCTTAAGGTTAACCTAAAAAAAATATCGGCTAAAACTCTGGTAACCGGCTATTGAGAAACCGGCCCTAAAGGATACTAAATAGAAAAAGAGTTAACTGGCTTTTTAGTTGAGAAGGTGTTGGCTGGTTTTTGAGTTTGGATTTTAATAGGGTCATTGAATTCAAAAAAGATCAATATTTTTAAAACGTCAAACGTGATTGTTTGTTGTCAAATATTTTCGCGATCAGTTTTTTTGTGTATTTGTGCAAATCTAAGGTAAAATTATAGGTAAAGAACTCCGTAAAGAAACAGGGGTGTGTTTGTGTGAAAAGTAAGAAAATAAAGAAACTTTTAAATTTCCATGGTTCAAGTATTTTACCTGGTTTGGTTTTTCACTTTTAAAAGGCATATTACATTAAATTGTAAACAAAAAAGACAGAATAAAAGATCTATCGAAATATAAAAAAATATACAGGGTATTCAATTTAAAATAAGAAAGTTGAATGCATAATAATAGACAAAAAAAAGGGGGTAACATTTATACATCTGTGTAGTTAAAATTTGCCTAAGTTTTCTATGACATAAAAAAGATTTAGATCCATGTATAGCGAGGGAAAAAGTGGAAAAAAGTTAGAATTTTTAGATGCTGCTCTCTTCAGTGTAACTGAGGCCAGCAAATATCCTGACTGCTTTTCTTTGTGCAGCAAAGACCCTGCTTGACTGCTGCATGCTCCCATATTAACAGTGCATATTCCATGTGACTTTGAAATAACGAAAAGTAAGCCTGTTTCGATAAATCACATTTGCAACACAGTGAGACAAATTTCGTATCACAAAAATACTTTTAGCAAGCTTTCCTCACAATACCTCTATGTGTACATTTATCCAGATGTACTCCTAAAAATTTAATTTGGTCTTTCTCCTGTTTGTCCTGAAGTTCTCGACGAAAATACGCTACGTGATTTTTACGTAACACTACGTAGTTTTTACGTATCTACTGTATCGCTCGATAAACGTTAAACTGTCATTTTGATAAATGTGACATACATTTGAAAGTGACTCTTATATCAGGATATGCATGTGATATGTGATTTTAATAACAACTTTATAGCAAAAGTGACACACAACGAAAGTTAAATAAAAATTACATTGTTTGGAAGTGTTTAGTATCACGTAAGTTTTATACTTATATCATAAAATGTACGTTTTAGTGTAAAACTCGACGATCCTTCGAATTAAACACTCGCAAAAAGTGGTAGACCACGCTGATAAAAGCTGGGCAAATCCCGCCGGTTTTTCGACCAGAAAATTAATGAAATGAAAATTTAATTCAAATTAAATTAAATAATTTACTTTTATTTTGAGATTATAATAAAAATTAAATGAATGACAAATGGCACCAATAACGAGACGTAATGCATTCCAAACTTTATGTACCAAATTTCAAGCTGAAAAGGATTTGAACAGTCCACAAGCGCTTAATAATAGCTATATTGAAATTGTCTCTCCTACTATGTTTTTGAAGAAGAATGATGATGACGACGAAGATCGACTGAAAAGCATGTCTTTTATAACAACGGATTTAAGAAATAAACTAGCGGATCGAACAACCGAGGTTAATGATATGCGCCTGCGAAACAAGGAACTGGCGAAAATCATAGAAAAGCAGGAAAATGAAATAAGAATTTACAAATTAACAATTGCCGCATTTAACCAAGCACGGCACACCAAGGTTAACGATAATAGCACACAAACAGAGGAATTAAAAACAGCAAGTACGGCTGTACAATCTACTTTTGACAATTGTCTAGAACCAGAAGATAATACGGACATAATGAAAACGAGTCTTAGTGTTATGAGATTAAAATTAAACAAAAAGAAATTAAAACGACTACGTCAAAAAAATAGAAAACTTGTCAATAAAATAAATAAACTAAACTACACTGAAAAACAAAGATTAAAAGAATCTCGAAACGAAACAGTGGACATTCCTCAGGATATATTTTAGACTACTTTTTGTGAAAAAACTGATCAAAAAAGCGAATGTGCTACGGAGCTAGAAACACTAAGAAATGAACTAATAAGCTTGCAGAAAATTTTATGCAATGCTGAAACCTCCAAGAAGAGATTGACAGAGGCACAGATAGACCAGGCAGGAAATGCAATATCTATAGAGGAAAGAGTATTACTTGAAGACCTCATAATTCTAAATCGCAATCTGGAACTATATAATAAACATCTAGAAGATGAGAACCATGAATTTTATTTGGAGATTGCCAGACTCAAAGCCGATCTCTTAAAAATGAACAAGACTAATGATACTGTTCCACGACAAAGCCAAACTAAACAAAAAGTAGAAAATAAACAGAAAATTCTAATCTATGGAGATCATTCAGCTAAAGTTTGCGCACCAGTAATTCGTGATTCCAATAAACTTGTAACTTACGAGGTAACCTGCATAAGCAGACCACGTGCTCCTTTAAGTGAACTAGCTAAACATATTTTCCCTAAAACTATAGAGTACAATCAACATGATACAGTCATATTTGCAAAAGATCTCTGTAGGCAGGAATTAATACATAATGATTTAGTCAAGGAAATCTTATCTGTTGGAAAATATGCTAATCTTGTGTGTTATTTCACATATAATCCTAGGTACTTTGGTAGTAAACAACAACTTAATACATTGCAATTGTTAATATCTGATTTAACAAAACAAAAAAAATAATGCATGAATTAGGCTATTAATAAACGAAAAACTAAAAAACGGTTTTTTTAGGCTAAGGAGTAGTGCATTGGGTGATGTTTTAAATAATTATATCGAGTTAAGTTTTATAAAAAAGAAAAATCTTACACTAGTACCAATCAAGACCAGGGAAATTAATGTATTGGTAGAAAATAGTGTCAAAGATACAACAAAAACTTTTTCTAGTCAAAGTACATCTTCTAGTCAGGAAAATTTTATTAGTCAAGTAAGTGATGTCAGCAATGTAAATCTCGCTAGTCCCGTTTTAAATGTGAGTGATGTAAATATTAGTAATTGTTGTCATGACAACCTTAATTGGAGGAACCATTGTGCGAGGATGAGTTCTTTTCTTTAAAAATCTAAAAACTGTCTTGAACATTGATAAACTAAAAACAATATACCATGGTCAGGTTGAATCCCGTTTACGTTATGGTATCATATTTTGGAGAGCATCTTTGGATTGGGAAGAAGTATTTATTAAACAAAAAAAGCTTTTAAGGTGTATGCTTGGATTGCCTCAAAGACACACTTGTCGTAATAGTTTTGTTCAATTTAAAATTCTCTCTTTGTGTAACTTGTATTTGTTCGAATTGTTCAAGTTTGTCTTTTCTAGAAAACAAACTCTTGAATGTAATAAGGATGTGCATAGATTTAATACTAGACAAAAAAATCAATTAAGAATTCCTTTTCATAAAAGCAAAGTTGAGGAACATTTGCCATAGTTATTGGCATAAAGGTTTTCCAACATTTACCTAAAACTTTACAAAAGATCAAAATATTAAATCATTTTAAAACTCTAGTTAAGTCGTTTTTTATTACGAATTCTTTTTATAATCTAAATGAATATTTTTCTAAAACGTTTTGATCTTAATATTAAATATAAACAGTGTACAAATAAAAATGACGAAACATTTAGTTAAATGTAATATTTAATTACTTGTACTATGTTATTTTTGACGTGTTCCATACTATTGTAATTTAATAGTCAAAGGAAAATAAAGATTTATTGTATTGTATTGTATTGCATAGTTTATGTTACTACTTATTACTGAGAGAACAACATAATAGACACTTAAAGTAAATATTTCAACGCATCCGTATCGGTATACGTAACGCGTTCGAAACAAAGTCAAAATACGCTACATTTTTGACTTGTTTATGCGATGTTTCGAACGATGCCCGCTTTTTTGAAGGGTGCGATGACAGGACTGAAATTGATTGATTGAAATCGTTGCGTACGTTCGTGGGTCCTTAACGATACGTACATCCTTCCGTACGCAACGAGATTCTGTCATCACACCCGTCAAAGAAGCAGGCATCGTTCGAAACATGGCATGACCAAGTAAAAAATGTAGCGTATTTTGACTTGTTTATGCAATGTTTCGAACGATGCCCGCTTTTTCGTACGAAACGAGATTCTGTCATCACACCCGTCAAAGAAGCAGGCATCGTTCGAAATATGGCATCATCAAGTCAAAAATGTAGCGTATTTTGACTTTGTTTCGAACGCGTTACGTATACCGATACGGGTGCGTTGAAATATTTACTTTAAGTGTCTAATGTCTATTATTATAAAAACGTAGGCAAATAAGTAAAGGGAATAAATAAAGAATGTAATTTCTAGGTTGAAAATGGCCCAGTCCGCAAGAAATTCAGGGAAGCGCCCCAAGTTAAAAAATTGGAAGAAAATGGGGAAAATTCAATTAATGGGGAAGCTGAAGAACAAGAAAAAGAACCAGAACCAGAACCCAATTATGAGGAATTTTTCCAAGATGAACCAGAAATTACGTAAGTAACTTGTAAAAATGTTTCTACCGAAAAACCTCGAATTGATTTTATTCGTCATTGTAGTTTTTTTGTTGATTATTGCAAAATCAAAAAGGTTTTCTTCAAGAAACAAGAAACACATTTAGATCATACATTTTTTTTAAATATAAAAGCTGCTTTTCCAGTTATTTGGTCGAACTTCCCGAGATACAAAGAGCATTTAATAAATATATGTTCAATTGATTCAAACTTTTGTAGTTTAGAGAGATAGAGTGACCGATTTTGTATGAGTTACCTTTAAAGTAAAACCTACACATGTTAAATGTATAACTGATGTTTTGCACTGTATACCGGGTGCGACTTTATTTTCACGAATAGAATTCTGAGAATTTGGGATTTTACAGAATTGATAAAAACTCAAAACTGTGTCTTATTGACATATGTCAAACTGTTACGGTTTCCATAAAAACTTTTGATTTTTAAATAAAACATCCTGTATATATGATCAAACCTGAAGACGTAAAGACAGTTTGAAAAAGGTTTTTTCTAATATTTTTCGATTGGCGGCAGCCTGCCAAAACCTACGGCTTTAGCTATTTAGCCTATTTAGAGACGATCGCTCACATCAAAGAGGAGGCGGGACATGCATTTTTGTTAGAAATAAAGTAAATGGAGACAATCTAAAGTGCAGCATTTCCCTATCAAATTGAACCACCAGTAGATGCAGTATGGCTAGAACTGCAAATAGAAAAAATCAAAATTCTTGTAGCATGTATTTATAGGCCGGGAAGCACTACTACTGAACAGACCAATATTCAGATGATCAACCAGGTTAGAAATGCCTTTAGCACACAAAATCACACATTTATACTAGGAGATTTCAACTACCCGAACATAAACTGGGATAACCTAACAGTATCCCCAGCTGATAAGAAAACCCAAGATTTCATGGACATGTACCAGGAAAATAACATGCATCAAGTAGTAACCTTTCCAACACGATACAGAAATGATCAAAGTTCTCTTTTAGACTTGTTTTTATGCAGTGATAATAAGAGTATTTTTGACCTTAAATCAGAGTCACCCATTGGCTGTAGTGACCATGTGATAATCACTGCGAAAACACACATAAAGATTCCAAAAAAATCAACAAATAAAGTGTTCAGAAGGAACTTTTATACTGCAAAATACGACGAAATAAAAAACTTTATTAGGCAACAACCTACCAACACAGAGCAATGTAAATTTGAGAGCTTTCAAGAGATTGTAAAAAATTCAGTAGAAATATACATTCCATTAAAGTCCATAAAAACAATTACACAGAAACCATGGATTACTCAACTACATTTTAAAGAAATTAATAAAAAACGTAAGCTTTATTAAATTATCAAACTTATATGGCTCAAAATAATAAACTTAAACAAACCTTGGAGGAGGCTCGAAGAACGTATGAGCATAATTTAGTAATCTCAGAATCACCTAAAAGAATCCATAAATACATAAGTAGAAATTTAAATTCAAAAGTGTCGGTGAGAACTTTTATAGACCCAATAACAAATGAAGTTCTGGACAACAAATCTATGGCCGAAAAATTTGCTGAGCAGTTTAATAAATCCTTTACTCAACAAAACTTTTCTCTACCATCATTTCCAGTAAATACTAGAGTACATAACTCCATTAACACAATACTTTTTACAGAAGAAAAGGTTAAAGATGCTCTTCTCAAAATAAAAAAGGATTCAAGTCCAGGACCAGATGAAATACCAACTATCTTGATCCAGAACTGCAGAAAATCAATTAGTTCATGGCTTGCTGTAGTAATGGAAGAATGTATCGAACTAGGAAGAATGTCAGAGAAATGGAAATACTCAATAGTATTAACCAACCAACTACCGACCTATGAGCCTAACATGCAATCCGCTAAAATGCATGGAAAAAAAAATTGTCAAAGAACTGACAACTTTTTTCCTTGAAAATAATCTGATACCACCATCTCAACATGGATTTCTTAAAAAACGCTCTACTACAACAAACCTACTAGAGTGCCTAAATAACTGGACTGAAAATAATGACAACTCGGAACCAACAGATGTAATTTAACTTGATTATTAAAAAGCTTTTGACAAAGTCCCCCACAATCTGCTGGTAGCCAAACTGGAACCCTTTGGCATCCGTGGACAACTGCTGACATTGATAACAAATGCATTACAAGAAAGTTTCTACTAAGTAAGAGTCAACGGCATATTGTCAAGTCAACATCCAGTTAGTAGTGGAGTCATCCAAGGATCTGTACTAGGTCCATTGCTCTTTATCACGTATCTCTTTGATCTCGTCAATCTTATTGAAACAAGGATGACAAATTTTGCTGATGATGGAAAAATTTATGCTAATCCTCTGACAAAAGCAGACAAGCTCCAGAAAGATTTAAGGTCTGTTGAAGACTGGTCAAAAACATGGGGAATTGGTCCAAACAGTCCAAATAAGAACAGAATGATCTTGGAGTCACCATGACATCAAACCTTAAATGGGACATACACATTGGAAAAATAGCGAAAGAAGCCAACTCATTTGTATATCTTATAAAACACGCTTTTCAAGACAAATCTATTGAAATGATAGACAAACTATACAGAAGCTACATCCGACCAAAGCTTAAATATGCTTTTACAGTGGGGAGGCCTTACTATATCAAAGATATAGAAATCCTCGAAAAAATTCAGAGAAAAGTGACAAAATTATCCAGAGAGGTTGGTAAAATTCAACTTAACGACCCTAAAGGAAAGAAGACATAGAGGGGACCTGATAGAATAGAAGAAGAAGAAGAATAGATAAAATAACAAGTGGTCACTACAACTGCAATATTATAGAAATCTTTCATCAAAACCAAAACCAACAGCTCAGAGGACAGTCAAAAAAACTTGAAAAAGAAAAAACTGCCAAGAAATTACCAAGAAAAAATTTTCTTACAAGACAAGTAAAAACCCTTTGTTATACCAACTTTTTCTGAAATGGCATTTTCCTACATATCAGTGAGAGCTTTCCGATTTAACTAATGATAAGAATTACTTGAGTTATGAAAGGCAAAACATTTATATTAATTACATTTTTAATAAGTAGACAGCACGATGCCACTGTCACCCAGAAAAAACTTGTCTTGTCAGAATTCGAAATAATACGACTTTTATGTTGACGAATTTAAAATTGTCACTCTTTCTTTCTTTGTGACAATGCCGTATTGTCTAATTATTAAAAATTAAATAAGTTTAAATTTTTGTCCTTTTAGATGTTTTTACCTTTTACTTTTAGCAATTTTTATCGTAACCTAAATTAGAAAACTCTATTTGATGTGTCAGAAAAAGTCGTTTCAGAAAAAGTTGAAGTACCAAAGAGTTTTCATTTTTCCGGAAGTAAAAAAATGCAAATTAAACCTTTATCTATTAATATCTCTCGTATTTTAAAGATTCTTTGAAACCATAGGCTTTCGTAGGCGTTTGCTCTGTCGTCAATCGAAAAAACTGTAAAATTTAAAAAAAAATAAAAAATATTTTTTTACACTTGTTAAAATGACACACGGTTGACGCAATCGTATTTAGACTGCCTTCACGTCTTCAAGTTTGATGACCGAGGGAGTAACCACTAGTTCAAAAATGTGACATGATTGCCAATTTTGTTAAATGGTTAGTGATTGCCGGGGACTGCCCAGGGATTTCCAAAGCCTCCCAGGGTCTCTTAGTGTCTGCAAGCCAGGGTTTGGCGAGATTTAGGCAGTCGCAGGGACTGCGAATGGGTAAGATTTGTGATATGATTGTCAACAGTGCTTACCCCCTCGATGATGACATATACAGGGTGTTTCGTTTAAAAATCAATAATTAACCTCGTTTTTATGCAAACCGTAACAGTGTCAATAAGACACAGTTTTAAGTTTCTCCAAAATTCCATTCAGAATTCTATTCCTAAAAAATAAAGAAACTAGGTCGCCCTACCCATCGCTTAATTGCTACAGCCGGTATATATATCTTGTTGTGTTAGGAAATTTAAAAAAAGTTATATTAGAATTTTTATGGGACTCCGGGTAAATTAAAATTTTATATTATTACCAAACTGTATACACTTACTCTACAGATTTGAACCTCTGACGCTCCTTCAAATCGCTTTAAACGCTATCAACGTCCAAAACGAGGTCCCCGACTACGAACCTATCCAGTTTATTGCAAAATCCGCCATCTGCTACTGTCACATTTGTAACGAAGAATTTAAAAATGTCAAATTATTGGCACTGCACGAACGGACTCACATCGAGATCGAGCTTGCGGATCGGATTGACAGTTCGAAGCTGTGGCACGAGAGTCGACCGGACGCCAGAGTAAGAAATAAGTGGCTGACCAAATTTGACGAAAGGTAGGTTACGGTTAGGGTTAACTTTGAATATATTAACCGCTATAAGATAGGGGCATCCTTGCCCCAAAACGCCTTTTTTGCAACTGAGACAAAAAAGAAAATAAAAACAATTAAAGAAAATGTCAATTTTTTCCGCATGACAAATTTTTCGTCGATGAGCAAACAAACCGGCCTTTGATGATACAAACATGAAAATTGGCATAGTTGTTAGGAATACCATTTTGACTTTTTGCCTCGGGGCTCCAAATATCGCCATTGTTTCAAAATGGCGGCAATAAATTTTGCGTCTTTTTTCTTTTGGATATACCGACGTTTTGGATGAAGCCCTTTTAAGGCAAATGACTAAATTTTATGCCTAAATCGCTTTGATGCAGCTTTCTCACTCAAAAAAAGTAATCTATAAGTATAGAATTAAAGATAACGCTGAAAAAGTCTCATAACTCAAAAAAAAATTAGGTCTTTGAGTTTTTGTTATGTAAAATATGCCTGTCTTATTTAAGCTATTAGAAAAATATGAACTTTATCTAATTTGAAACCGGAAATTTAAATGTAACGTCGACTGCAGCGCCAGCTGTGCAAAACAATTTTGAGCTATAAGTTGCCATTAACAATTGTAATATTCATACCAAATTTTAAATTCTACCTGCAAAAATACGAAAGATAAGATTGATAATGGTGATTGTTTTTAAATCTTACCTTAACTGGCCTAGTATAACTAAATTAATCAGCCTGTAAACAAAAAATCAAGTATAAAACGTATTTTGATGTTCTTTTTAAATTATTAAAATACAACCCAAAACTGTCGCAGTTTTCTAAATTATAAAAAAAATTCAAAGTGTCTCAAAATGCTTTTTTTAGTAAGGTTTCACTTTTCAAGGTCATAGCAATCTAAAAGTTTTTTTTTAATTCTACGACCTTAATATATAAACGAGTATAATCATATCGATATATCCAAAAGAAAAAATATGCAAAATTTATTGCAGCCATTTGGGAAAAATGGCGTTGTTTGGAGCTCCAAGGTAAAAAGTCGATGAGGCCTCGAATCAAATCAATTAATATAATATTCTTAACAACTGTGCCACTTGTATCATGAAAGGCCGTTTTTTCCGAAAATATTCGTGTGATCAGGCATACCCTGCAGATTCGCTTGCGGTTTTACCCGGTTTTTCTGGCTTTTCTTGCTTTAAATGATCGTAACTTTTGTTTCCGTGAATCCATTTTGATGAAATAAAACCTTCCCATCCGTTAAGTGGTTTTGCGTGACGCTGGAACAAACAGACACAAATTTGGTTTGGTGTGGAAGCCGACGCCAAAAATTTAAAAAAAATATGTATTGTACAGAAATAGTCTATCTAAGAGATTTACTATATGTGTATAGATTTTGGTTGAGCCATTTCCGATAAAGCCAGGCAAAAAAGGCGTGTTTTGGGGCATGGGCCGTAGTTTCCACGCTTTTTTAAATTTTCACATGAATTTCCAAATTTTTTTTTAAACGTCTTAAAAATTATATTAATCGAAATAAATGAGTTATTTTTTTTTTGAAACAAAGAAAACTTTAGACCATTTTTGTCAAATTTCGACTTAATCATTTTTGTCATTTTCTTGTTTTTGCCCAGAAAAGATTAGGCTAAAATTGGGATGTCAGTTTTGTTCTAAGTTCATAAAGTTCTAACTGTCAGATATTCTCATTGGTATTTAAAAAACGAAAGAAATGGCAACTTTGCATTGGAGCAGCTAAGTTTTAGAGTAGTGCAAGGTGTTCTGATTCTGCTTACTACGTCTTGTATGTTTCTGTCAACGAGGCAGGTTCTCACGAATATTTTTTTTAGCATTGAAGATGAAGAAGAGGAAGAAGCTGTAGGAGAAATGGTAGACGTCACCATAGAACAAGGAGACGGAGAAGAATGTAATTTGTTAGAAGTGAAACCTGACAATGCCGAAGCAAAACCAGACCAGATTGTCTTGGTGGATATGAAACCTGTGGTAAGTAAAACGATAAAATCTTTGATATTACAGGTAAGACGCTGCCGCTGTCAGATTTTCTTACTTTCCTGAGTAAAAATTATTACAACTCGCAAAATTGTTTGACCACATTTTTTTTCGGGTGTATAACAAAAGGGCTATAATGTCTTTTAAAATCTAAAAAGCGGATTTTGATTGTGTTACGAGTTTTCTAATTCTTAACTTAAATAAACTATTGGGCTCCAAATATCACCAACTTTATTGTAAATCCTTGTTACCACAAGTATTTAACTTTTCTTAGATCCTTGCTATTCGCTAACTAAATTAAGACTTATCGTGGGCAACAACAACAATACCACCCGGTAAGAGGGCCCAATCTGAAAGAATCCTTAGTGTTAGCCGACATCTATGTGCGCCACCCCCACTTGACCTTCAAGTGGACCTCTTAAACTCTCCCTACCGCTAGGTAGCCTAAGTTTTGTCGATTTTTGGAGAGACTAGCTGCCTGAAGGGCTTAAATGTCGTGACTGTTTTAAAGAACTATTTGTTGTTGTTGCTGGGGACGGGGATTGGGAGGGAAGTGGGATTTGGAGGAGGAGGGAAAATGAGAACTAGCTCGCTAGCTGATTTGTGTGAGTATCTGCTTTTTGATAAACTTTATGGGCTTTTTCAGATAAAAAAGTCGTTAGTGGGGTAAGGTTGTTGTCTCTCATGAGGCGAGTATATGATGTATGCCAGAGAAAGTCAAGGGCGTTACGTCTGTATCGATTTTCGAGGTTTTGTATGAGCTTTAGGTGACTTGGCGCGGCATAGCCCCAGGCTGTCGATGCATAGGATAGGATCGGGCGAATAATTGTGTTAAGAAGTAGTAGTTGGTTTTTGTGTGAGAGTTTACTTTTACCGCGAAGTAGGGAGTATATGTTTTTGTAGGTGTACATGGCTTTAATGCGTGTGTTTTTGACGTGTAACCCCCAAGTAAGGCGCTTGTCGAAAGTATCCCCAAGGTACTTAACGTCGTCCTGCCAATTGATTATATTACCATTTATTATGACGTGTCCGACAGGTCCCTGTCGTCTACGGCTAAATAAGATGGCTTTTGTTTTATCGGAGTGTATTTTGATTTTCCATTTATTGTAGTAGTTTACAGAGTCGTCTGCTGCCGTTTGAAGGTGTCGCGTCACTTGGCGAGGAAGCATCAGTGAAGCTGTTTTAATGAGTTGGTCGTCAGCGTATCGTGCTAGGTCTGTGTGAGGTGTAGGAATAAGGTCATGGGTAAAAATGTTAAAAAGATGGGGGGATAGCACGGCCCCCTGGGGTACACCGGCCATGATATTTCGAGATGCGGATAGACTGTTCCCCACGCGGCTGTTTATTTTACGGCCGCGTATATATGAGTGTGAGGCGAGTGATTGTCAATGGGTACTCGGCGACAGTCATTTTATAGACCAGTCCCTTTTGCCAAACTTTGTCGAACGCTTTTTCGACATCGAATAGCAAAACACCAGCGGCCTGCCTCTGACAGAATCCTTTGGTCATAGATTCTGCCAGCCGCAGGAGCTGGAGTTCCATATTATGATCCGGTCTAAATCCGAACTGGTCGTCGGGAATGATGTTGAGTTGATCTGAGAATGATTTGATGCGGGATAGGATTACATGCTCTGCGATCTTGGAAATGTTGCTGAGTAATGATATAGGTCGGTAGTTTTGTGGAAAAACGTGGTCTTTGCCGGGTTTGGGGATCATTATTACTGTGGCACGTTTCCAACGGGATGGAAAGTGTCCAGTCTTAATATAGCGTTAACCATATTTGTTATTGCTGCAATCCCCTTGCGAGGCAGGTGTTTTAGGTGTTTGTTTCGTATGTTGTCTTGTCCGGGGGCTGATTTGTTTTTTCTGTGTCGTATTATTTGTCGTATTTCTTGTGGAGAAGTTGGTCGTAAAGGAATGTCGATTGTGTCATTTTGTCTTTGTCTGTTTATTGTTCTATTTACAAGTCGTTCCGTGTCTTCGTCAATGTCGTCGTTGTCGTGTAGTGTCGTGTTTTGTTCGTACGTGTCGGCGAAGGCCTCTGCTTTGTCTATGTTTTCATAGACAATACCATTGGCCGTGTGTAGTGGTGGCATGTATGTCTTTTTGTTGCGTAGTGCTTTTTGTATTTTACAAATGCTATTATCTTGAGTGTTAAGTGATTCTAGTTTTGTCTGAAAGCGTTCGTTGTGAAAGTCACTGAGCTGTCGTCTTGCTAGGTTGTTTAGTCTATTATATGCATTACGAAGATTGATAGTGCGATGTTGTTGAAATAACCTACGAGTTCGGTGTTTTTGAGCTAATAGGTCCTGAAGATGAGTGGGAAGGTCGAAATATCTACGGTCATGCAATTGTATTACCTCAGTGCATTCTTGGATCGCAGCGGATAGATCGTTTTCCAGCTGTTATACCGAGCGTTCCAGGTCTGCAGTTGAGTTAATATGGGTGATCGGTGATAGGTGGGTATGGAAAACTCGCCCTAATCTTTCGTAATGAAATATAGTGCGAGTTTTTTAGACGATGTGATTATGGTCCGGGTCTCCGATTTGAAAAAAGACGGGGTTATGGTCGGAGGACCCTTCTTGAATGGTTCTTGCATGAATTTCGAAACGGGAATTTTTATTTACAAGAAAGTCGATTGTGTCGGGTCTGTGGTCGTTGTTGTATGGATAATATGTGGGTGTATTTGATGCGATGGCCACCTCGTTATTGGTAATAATAGCATCATTTAATCTCCTGCCTCTCACATTTGTAATATAATAATTTAAAATTTCTGTAAATGACTGAATGTTGATGGGGTGGGCAGGTGATTTTTCCGTCTGTGGCTGTGGTGATTAATATGAATGTATATTCACAGTGTCGATGTGGGTGGGATTTAATGAGAATGGCTGTTCCGCCGTGAATTGTCGTGTCATTACGATAGAATGAGTATCTTACGAAGTTTAGGTGATCACGTGGAAGCAGATGGGTCTCTTGTACCGCAAGCACATCTATACCGTGATCGAATAAGAATTCGACCACTTCGTGCTTGCGGTTTCGGAGTCCATCCACGTTCTACGTGGCGACCCTCAACGAAGGGAGAATGGAGTGATTAATGTGCTTCATTTTGGATTGGGAGAACATTGGATAGTAGGGACGGGATTAGAGAGGGAAGTAGGTTTGGGTCGTGTTTTGTGATGAGTTGAATGAGGTGAAAAGCGAACTGTTGGTCGGAGGTGGATGTTGATGGCATGGATGATGGCATGGATGTTGATGGCTTTGATGCTTGAGCGTATGATCGAGCTGGGTGAGCGTATGTGGATGTATTTGCGGTGGATGGTTTATGAGGTAATGGCTTTGTTATTTTGTTTTTTGGTAATTTTGGGAAGGATTTGCACCCCCTGTAACTGGCTGGATGGTCCAGGCCACAGTTGGCACATTTAGGAGGGGTATCTTTTGACTTTTTACAGTCGGCTGTGAGGTGGCCCTCTCCGCATTTAACACATTTAGGCTTGGCCGTGCATAGCGTTTGCCTGTGGTAAAGTTGTTGGCATCGGTGGCATTGAGTGACCTGAGCCTTTGGTTTTAAATCTTCGAATTTAACTTTTACACTCAAAACCGCTGGCAGGGTAAACAATGCTTCCCTATCAGCAGGTTTAAAGGTGACGAGGACCATTGGGAGAGGATCTTTGTTCCCGCCGCGACGCATACGGGAGACTGTCTCCACAGAGATGCCCTGACCGATGATATCATCGGCAATATCTGTGCTGGACAACTCCGTCGGGAGTCCCCGTTTGACGCACCGGGACAAGCGATCCTCGGGGAGAGGGTTGGTATATCGGGTTAGCCCCATAGTGTCGATAGTGTGCATGATGTTTTTATGGTCGATGTTTGAGAATGGGGTGATTGTGATTCCTTGCTGTATGAGTTTTGCTTTTGTGAAGCTTTGAACTCCTATTTTTTTAGACAGAGCTGGCCAACTTTCCTTTTGATGGAGGATGATGGCCGGGATTTTCTTGGGATTTTGGGGAGGTTGGGTTTGTGTTTTGGTCGGTTGGGGGTTAGTTGGAGATGTTGTTTGTTTGTTAGTGGTGGGAGGTGTTTGTATGTTAGTCGGAGGTGGAGTTTGTTTTTTAGACAGAGGTGTAGTTTGTTTTTTGGTCGAGTCGGTGGTTTTTTGTTTTTTAGGATTAATTTGTTTGGTTTTTTGTGGGTCTGTTTCGTCTGTTTCTTCTTTTAGTGTTGCATATCTGTTGGCTGTCTTAATCAGTTTTTTTTGTTTTTTGTGATGGGTAGGAAGCCATCAGCGGGCAAGCTGGACATCTCTATATCCTCTAAATCGGGAGATGGGGTGGGTGATGTGGGAGTAGTGAATTTAGCGAGAGTGTCTGTGAGTTTTCCGATCTTATCCGTCAAAGCCTTCACCTGCTCGGTGAGCTCCGCTATGCGGAGCTCCTGCTTCCTGTTCTGTTCCTTTAAGTAGGACTCCATAGCGGTGGGACCCACCAAACTGGTGTTGGCTCCGGCGGGTGAGTCGGATGATTTGAATGGTTTTTTGAGACGGGGGGGGGGGGAATGGATGCTTTGAATTTTGTCATGTGTGAAGGTTAATTAATATACAAAAAATGAAAATAAAATAGTAATAAAAAATGTACTTCCTTTGAAACACTAATCACTTGTCACTTTTCACTAAAAACTGCATAAATGCAGGTGTCCAGCCTAGGCTCTACGAATAAAATCTCGGTAAACGCTAATTGAGCGGCCTACTTCGATTTGTCATTAAACTTTTTGACTTTCTATCACAGCATAAATGCAAACTTGCAACTTTCAGTTCTACGTTCTACGTATTTAAATCTTGGTAGACGCTTATTGAGCGGCCTACTTCGACTAATCGCTAAACCTACGGCTACACTTAGAAGTCCAATACTACACCTAGGAGCAAATTACTGCTTACTCTTCGATGGTCAGACGACTCTCTCATGACGGCACTCGCTTTATATAGGCCTACCGAATAGACCCGACCATTTGAGAATACACGAGCCCAAACTATTCGCAAACTGCCTTATTTCTTCGCGACGCCACCCTCATATATAACTTAGACTACAAGATAGGTAAATGAGCATAACGATTCAACACAAAATATAGTCCTAAATAAATAAATAACTAACAAAAAAACACTTATAACTAAATAACTCGTAATAATAGCTATTCACGATTCTAAAATGACTGAGCAGTCCTCTTGCCTCAATTTTTTTCTCTACTTCACTTTTTTGACTCAAACTTTGGGCTCTGGAAACAACTTCCATAAAGCATGTGTCAAGCGAATTTTTTGGAGACAGTAGTGACTCCAATGCATATCTATTCTAAGCACAAAGCATATGGTGAGGCCCACCTTCCGACATGCAGAGCACAAATCAAAATCTTTAAATGAGGTTAAACTTTTAACGCGATTTTTACGACCAATTCTTCCTACTTTTCGCAAAAAGAAAAAACACGGGTTCATAAATTTTTTCAGATCTTTCCAAATATGTATTCTGATATTAAAAATATACTCATACATTTAGCTTGGAGTATTTTTTTCGATTGAATACAACGAAAACAACCCCACTTGCTATCGAAACAACCCTAGAAGCTATCGAAAATCACCCGTCAAGTTTTTATTGTTTAATGACATAAAAAAAGTAAAATATCTAATGTTATGCTAATTTATGACATACCCCTCCTCCTCTAGTAATTTTCTCACTAAATCAAACTCTTGCATAAAAATTATTAGATAATTTTGCATTTAAGATTATTTCCTTGCAAAAACAACATTTGTTTATATTGACATTTTGTAAAATAGCGAGATTTTCGCCAAAATATGAAAATGAACTTATGTAATCTTTAGGCACTATGTACGCGTTTATGCAAAATTATCGAAAATTTTTAAGTATCCCATTGAATGTAGGAGAAAAATAACTATTTTTATTGCAGGTAAACGGCACCTATCTCGGAGACTACAGCAAAGAAGAAAGAAAAGCCTTCTACCAATGCATGCGAGTGGGAGGGCAAACGAAGAGATTTTGCCCGTTGTGCCGATACGTTTTCAAGGACAATTGGGCCATAGAAAGTCATTATTTTTCGTTGGCCTGTCATTATACGTGCAAGCACTGTGGCATGCGGTTTAATAAGCAAAGACACAGGTGGGTAGACAAGGGTTTTTCGCAGTTTAGGTACTAAGAGGGACAAAAATCTTTTTTTAGGCACAAACGTGTCACTTTTTATGTCTAAAATATAAGCAGGGATGAAAGTAAAAGGAAGGAAGAGGTGAAAAATAAAAAGAAGGTATAAGAAGTTACAAAACCATAATTGGCTACCAGACAGTTTTTCTGACATTCTGCTTTTAGTGTAGTATTTATGTCTTATACCTATAATAATCTCTTATATGAGTATATTTATGGAAAAAAAGTAAGTGTGCGAAAAATAGTGTAAAAACCGCGTGATAAGTCTTATTTATCCCTCGCTGCATTCGGGAAAAAAGCGCTACTTTTAATATTCGCTGTATAATATACTATATATGAGTCGTAGGGTAAACGAAGAGATCTTGCCCGTTGTGTCGATACGTTTTCAAGGACAATTGAGGACTTTATAAGCCATTGACCAGTGAGGAGCGGTTTTGACCGCGGTTATTCGTTTGGTCATTGATTTTGAGGTTAGGCTATGACGTAGTTCACAATAACCGTAACCCAACCTCTTAAGTTCAACGGTAGTAACACAGTGTAGTCTATAAATAGGGCGCAGCCCTATAATCCCATAGTTGTTCTCCCCAGATAATTTTCCACACAAAACCATGATTCATCTTTAAATTTGTTATCCAAAAGTTCGTGCATGTGGCAAAGCACTAATAAAATAAATTTAAAAATCGCTATTTGAAAATATACCTAACCTCTCCAAAACTAATGATCAGAACCATAACCGAGCACGGTCATCTTTGGTCAGGACCAAAAGTAAAACAGCTGATCACAATTTCCCCTATTTTGGTTCAAACCGGTGTTGCTTAGATGCATTATTGGTCTTGACCAAATATGACTGGTCATTATTGATCAATGGCTTATAAATCACTTTGGTTCATAGAAAGTCATTATTTTTGGTTGGCCTATAATTATAGTGCAAGCACTGCGGCATGCGGTTTAATAAGACACAGGCGGGTAGATTAGGGTTTTTTCGCAGTTTAGGGAAAAAAAGGCGGATAAAATATAAACAGGAATTAAAGTAAAAGGAGGGTTGAATATTCAAAAAAAGGAGTGAAAAGTAAAAATAAGGAATAAAAAGTTGCAAAACTATAATTGACTACCAGACAGTTTTTCTGACATTCTGTTTCTAAATGTAATATAGTATCTATGGATATAGTCATAATAATGTTTTATATGGGAATATTTATGAAAAAAAAGTTCGTGTGCGAAAAAAAGCGTATAAACCTAAGTCTTATTTATCCCTCGCTGTACTTGGGATAAACAGCGCCACTTTTCTCCCTTGGTTTAAAATATACTATACGAGTCGTAGGGTAAACAAAGGGATTTTTTCCGTTATGTTGATACGTTTTTAAGGACAATTGGGCCATAGAAAGTCATTATTTTTCGTTGGCCTGTCATTATTCGTGCAAGCATTGCAGCATGGGGTTTAATAAAAACACAAGTAACTGGTACAGGCAATGCAAGTAAAATTAAATTTTTGGGACTAAACTAGAATTTTAGAGAGTTTAATTGAACTCAGTGAAAATATTGCAATATTGAAAGCGACGTGCTTGATCCTTTTTAGTTTGTGCAAAATGTAGTATACAGGGTGTTCATTTGAAAACTTTCCACCCAAGATTTATATATCTAGAGTCTAATTTTGAAGAAATTCGCGGACACTTTGATTTTTTTGTTCGAGGGGGACACATTTTGTTTATCTTAAAATTTTTGTAGTACGCACCCCCTTCAAGGGGTAAACTTTACCCCTAAATTGTGAATAGGCAAAGTGGGTCAAGTGATACCTTGTTTTAAAGGTTTTTTAAATTAAATATCTTTAAAACCGTGTAAAAATTTTGAAAATCTATCGATTTGTTTTTGAGATTCAAAATATAGTGGTAAAGTTGCGTGTAACAAAAATTTCAGCATAGACAAAATGTGTCCCCTTTGAATAAAAAATCCAAGGATTTTTCTAAAATCAGACTCGACATACGTGAATCTTGGGTGGGAAGTTTTAAAATTAACACCCTGTATATTGTAGCCTTTGCTGCACTGCGACAAGCTTTTCGCCACGGGATAAAAAGTACTGCTTTAACCCCTTGGTGTATATAACTTTTTTAAATCATACCTTTTTAATAGTAAGTGGTTTTTTTCAGATGGGATTTTAACGGTAAAATAACAAAAACATAAAAAGATTTTTGACATGACATAATTTGTGTTTACAATATTTTATGGGGGGCTGTAATTTAATTTTTCTATAAAAAAAGGGTTACATTTTATCCTTTAAAAAAAAATCTTAATATTCTTAACACAGAACCTTAGATAAACTACTTAAAGATACCCGATGCTTACAGAGACTTTGGTTATATTATTATCTGAGAAATCTTGGGACCTAATTTTTGAAGCCGCGAAAGGAATCGATCGCTTAAGAGTTCAAGAATGACCGCGGTGAAACCAATGCTCGCTCTGCCATTCACCTGTTTATTTAGGCTTGTTTTCGCGACTGCGAGCGATATGGAATTTATTCCAACTCTTGTTTTGGTTTTGTCGGGTGTTGGCAAATTTTATAAATAAACAGTGGTTATTATTTGCCAAGGAGATTAGAAAGTAAAAAAACGAGTGCGGGCATTCATTTTGCGCGTGACTGTACAATACGTCGTCTCGGTAATTTACGGAATAACTGATAGATGTTTTCTCTATTTTAGGTATGAGGAGCACGTCAAGGAACACAGTAAGAAGCAAGATAAAATATCAGAAAAGATCTACACTGCAAGCAAAGTGAGCAATGCGATGCCAAAGATTATACAGCCAGAAAAAGTTCGCAAAGTAGTACCGATGCCTGATTTACCAAGAGAGGTGAGTTGCGGTTATACCAGTTAATTGCGGGCTTTTTTGTTTTTTACAATGCTGATTCTTTTTCAAGCAAAATTTGGTTTCCATGCGAAAAGGAAAAACTCGGGTTTTCAGCTCAAAGCGAATATTTGGGTAGGTATTGGAATTATAAAACAAGAAATTAAAATAATAACACAGTTGGGTCATTTTGGGGTAATGCAAGTGGGATTTCGATGTTATAATTTTATGCAAAGGTGTAATGGGGTGTGTGAATGAATGAATGTAGAAGTGCGGGCGGGACAATTCTCATGTATGTAGGCCACCTTGCTGGGCCCGTTGCACGCCCACTTTCCATGACTTAGCCCAGGAAGCCTGGCTCTTTCGCAAAAACAGAACAGGTTTTTTTCCGGACTGCAACCTTCTTACATCCCTGGGGCCAATAGATAGATAGTTCCAAGGTGCGACTCTCTTGACCTGGCCAGAGGCGGACACTCGAGCAGGATATGCAAGGACGATTCTTCTCTCTTCTCCAGGTGCTTGTTGAGGCAACAGAGTTCTGTTAGGCGCCCTGTTGCTAGTTTCACATCCTCCCTACTTAGGTGGAGCAAGGACTTCGAGCAGGTGCTCTTTAGTCAGCTCTGTTTCGGTTGAACAGTCCATCCTGACCACGATTTTGATCTGGAGATTCCTGAGCTCCTTGGCCGAATTGTTTACATCAGCGGCGTTCGTAGGCTAGAATCACCTCCCCATCACTTCGGGGAGGGGGCTATATACAACAACATGCGCATGGTTCCCTGAGGAAATATTTTATCGTGGTGCCTCATCCATGCGGCTCGGGCGTTCAAGCCCTACACCTGTCCCTGATCCACCACTCAGAGAAGTCGAGAGCGAGTCAGAGTTGGGTTTACCTAAGCGCTCCCTATTTCCGGCACACCGACCCCAAAGTGCTGCGTTCCAGGGGAGTGCGGTATAACGTTCCCCAACAGGATTTAGTCACCGACTTATTCAGTCGGGTCCACCCCCGCGACTTGGACGCACCTGTTGAGAATTACCCAAGTGGGATTCAGAAAAGGAAACTCTGGGTCCCCTTGGGCCAGGTTAATGCGTATCTTGCCAATTCAACCCAGCACAAGCGAAGGCTAATGGGGTGTGTAATATGCAAATGTGTTGGGAGATAATAACCTTGAATTAATTTTTCACAAAATTAAATGTAAAAGAAATAATTTATATAAGTCAAAAAGTAAGTTTTGGCAGGGGTTCCATGATCATTCTAGAATCTCCAACATCTTTGATAATATGTTGTAATATTGTGTATTTTTGGACATTTGGTCATAAGCGCGCAGTCGTGTAATTGAAGTGTAACGTTTTGTAATTTTTAAAAATAAGTTCCCAAAGAACCCAGTTTTCATTTACATTTTAACAAAAATTCCAGACAGTAAGTTCAGGGAGGTTGAGTTTTAACAAACACAAGTCTAGCCAATTCTTCTCCAGATTCTGATAAACAGAAACCCTGGCAGTGGGTAAATAGTTTTGACAGAAGTACTATTTATAAGTTAGTATCTGTGGAGACATTATCCAAAGGATTAGTTGTGTAATAGACGTTTTCTAAAACTTAACCTTTGTGAATTAATCTCTTAGTACCAATCGGAAATTTCTGGAACATTCGTTGTCGTGAGGAAACCCAACAATGTCGAAACTATTCGACAAACTGGAAGAGGGGAAAAAAGTAAAGATTCTTGGAACGCCGCGAACATTTTTGGATTTGTTTCATAGTGGGGCGTAAAAGTTCTGTGCTCACAGAGAATGTACTGTACTGTACTGTACTGGCTCCCAATTTCTGCCGAGGCATTAGTCAAAGGAGTGGTTGCTTAATAATTATAGCGTTTTCGATTATTGCTCGAAATTTGATCTACAGCGCTCCCGGATCAATCGGAAAAATATTTGCGTGTTCGATTTGGCAACTGTTATTGCTCTCTGCCAGATTTGCGTATTCGATTATTGATCGCTGCTCGAAACGAGATTCCTCGAACTGGTTGCTCCAAGGTTGACCGAGCGCTCGTGAGCTGCTTTGGAGCGCCCTAAAGTTAGTTTTTTTGTGCTTTTATTCTTTTTAGGTCGCACTGTTTACTAATGGTGGTTATGAAATCAGTTTTTTTTTAAAATGAAATATAGTAGACACTTAAAGTAAAAATACCTAACGCGTTCGATATCAAGCCAAAATACACTACATTTTTGACTTGTTTATGCCATGTTTGGAACGATGCCTGCTTTTTTGAAGGGTGCGATGACAGAATTGCTGATTGAAAACGTTGCGTACGTTCATGGGTCCATAACGATACGTACATCCCTCCGTACGCAACGAGTGGAATCAGTTGTTCTTTCATCGCACCCGTCAAAAAAGCAGCCATCGTTTGAAACATGACATGAACAAGTCAAAAATGTAGCGTATTTTGACTTTGTTTCGAACGCGTTACGTATACCGATACGGATGCGTTGAAATATTTACTTTAAGAGTCTATTATTGTCTTGATATCGAACGCGTTAGGTATACCGATACCGATGCGTTGAAATTTTTACTTTAAGTGTCTACTATATTTCATTTAAAAAAAAAACTGATTTCATAACCACCATTACGCGTTGGGTATACCGATACCGATGCGTTGAAATATTTACTTTAAGCGTCTAGTAACTATTTTATTTATTACATTCTCCTACAGCGTAACCAAAAAGAAAATAGATTTACTAACAAAAATCTTTATTATTTTTATAATTTTGTTTTATCTGTCTACGTTTATAAATAATCGCTCGCACTATTAGGTTTCGGACAACAAAAAAAAATCATTATTTTCATAAGACGTTTATGAACATTTCAGGTTGAAGATTACCAGTTAACCAACCAAAACGGCATTCTCGCACGCAAACTCGAACAAAGACGACCGCCGGTCAACTATTCCGAATTTAACAGCACCGTAACCATCAAACAGGAACCGCAGGATTACGAAACGTCGCAGTCGAAAACCGGAAATCAGGCCTACTTTTGCAGAAAATGTTACAAGGTGTTCTTTAAGCTGGATGAATTCAACATTCACAACCAACAGTGCAATTACACACCGAGCGCCAACGCAAACAAGTTTCAACCTGTTCAGTTGAACAGTTCACAGAAAGGGCAAAGTTTGTCGAATCAAAACAAATCGACGCCTCAAAGGCAAAGCAACGGCGAAGTAAGCAGTAGCGGGAGGCCTTTGAGGAACTGTGCCAAAGATATGGGGCCTTATAAGGTAGGGTGTTAATAGTACTAGTAGTAGTATTAGAAGGAGGCCCAAGCAACAAAATCAGTCGCGATGTGGTGGTCGTCTCCACGCCCTATGCCTGATAGAGTTTGTTTATTTATTTATTTATACGGCAGAGCCATTTTATATTAATAAAAATAAATATTAACAAAAACATAAAAAGTAGTAAAAGTATAGTTATAAACCTGCAGTAAGGTACTAAGTAATTTATTTCAGTCTTTTTTTGATTCTGGATTTAAAGCTACGTGTACTCCCGACAAATGGGTCAAAATTATGTTGATTGAACGCTCTTAAAGTTCTAGTTAGCGGGGAATAAAAGTCATAGTTGGCATGATGAAAGGGTATACGAAATATTGGAGAAGTAGGTCTTCTTATGTTTGTATTAATTGAAATGTTATGTAGAAGATCAGGAGAGAAATACTGACCATTGAGTATTTGACTTCTTCTTGTTTGAAGATTTTCAATTCCAAACTTGCTACTGACTAGAAAATATAAGCATAAAGGTGATAAGTTATTAGTATTGCGTGTGATAAAACCAATATTTCGCATACCTCTGCTTAATGAGTATTTTCAGAAACCTCTGGTGGCAAAATTATAAAGAGGGTTCCATTAATG
Source organism: Oxystoma pomonae (assembly GCA_963921995.1). Classification (NCBI taxonomy): domain Eukaryota; kingdom Metazoa; phylum Arthropoda; class Insecta; order Coleoptera; family Brentidae; genus Oxystoma; species Oxystoma pomonae. The sequence continues at coordinate 44,949,595 of OY998170.1, forward strand.
CCCTAGGGTATTTAGAGGTTTCCTACAGGAATTGAGTTTGTATATTTGTTTTATTAAAGGTTCTAAATTGATGGTACCCTAAGGTAATATAAAACTGGCGTTAACAATATTTCCATGGATATCTTTATAAAAATTAAAGTCATCGGTAACAAATGTTATATAAATCGGTGTTAACAATGTTTCCACCAACATATTTATAAAAATATTAGTCATCAGTGACAAAAGTTATATAAATTGTTTTTTGAAATCTTTCTGTTAACCCATCTATAAAACCGTAAGTAACTATCAATTAAAGATATATAGATTGGTTTTTAAAATGTTGCTATCAACTCACTTATAAAAACTTAATTAACCAACAACAAAGAGACACTTATAAAAACTTGGGAACTCACACACAATAATTATATAAATTGGTGCCTGTAATATTCTTATGAACTCATTCATAAACCTTTTTTGCCCATTCTTTCTATAATGTTTTTATTAATTTCTTTGTATAGTGGTTATAATACCACTGTTTTTACAACAAAAAAAACAATTTTAATTTATAACAAAACAAACAAGATTTTTTAGGTTAATTTTGTGACATCAAAAGGCTCGTTTTTGCGACTTTAAAAGGTGCGTTTTTGCGCCATCAAAAGGCGCGTTTTTGCGAGATACCATACCATCATTATCTGGTTTCAATTACATCAATCTGAGAGAGATAAAAGATCCAAATCTTCTTGAGATAGTTTCGATGACAGATATCGGGATCGAATGCATTCTACACCCGATTCCGACCAGCGTTTCTCATGCGCGGCAACCTTGACTCAAAAAACGCATCACGTGGACCGACATGAACTTGTATAGGCAAATCTCGCTTAGACTACGTGATCCGTGTTTTGATTCGGGGAGCACACGCATAAGAAACCCATAGATGGGAACTGGGTTTTAGAAAAAGAGAACAATATTATAACCGTGTTAAGTTCGCAAACATGCAATTGTGAACACATCACCTTACGACGCGACGGAACGCAGCCTCAAGGTCCGTTTCTGCGAGTTTGACATAGTTACTATTATCCTCTTTTTCTAAATGCATTCGTCTGAGAGAGATCAGCATACCAGTGAAATACCTGCCTGTACACCCTTCGACCCCGCAATCTAACTATCTTCTTGAGATAGTTACCTCTGACAGTTATGCGGGGGTGAAGGGTGTGCAGGCGGATATTTTTCCTGGTATGTGTAGTATGCTGGATCTCTCTCAGACGAATACATTTAGGAAAAGAACAATGGTAACTATGTTAAGCTCGCAGAAACGGACCTTCAGTGTTCAACACTGCGCCATCTGCAGCCTTTTGTTCCAACTAGTATCATGTTTTAAAACGTTGATAAAATAGTGTTGAAAGAGGTAAACAGTGGTATAATCGTATTGTTTTTTTTTATTTATAGAATTGTCGTAAATTTTCGCCATTTTCGATTCCAACAATAGGTTTTTGACCAAAATAAAAACGTTATTTATGGGGTTTCAACATGTGTTTTAATCGAAATATTGCTTGTTTAGGGTTAAGAACAAAATAAAAAATTCAATTTCTTCCAGAAAGCAAAAAACATGTGAAAAAAACAGTATTATTTAAATAATTTGTTTTCCCGTTTTCTCAAGTATTTTTGGAGCCCATGAAAATTTTGTGAGTGTATTCGAAAACTATACAGTACACACGGGACCGCAGCTGATTATCAGAGTAGGATGACTGGGAATTCAGCTTTTATTTAACCTATAGTATATAAATATTCATATTCCTGCTTCAACTTATCCCACTTCCATTTTAATTTATTTTAGAAGATTGGTAAACACCATTTTATAAATTTTTTATTTTAAAAAGAAAAAAAATAATACATAACAAGCAAAGGGAAGAAAGATGGAAAATTTATATTTCTAAATCGATAAAAACCTTTAATTTGTTATGTAGTGTTGTTAGAACAGTTGTAAAACCTTTTTATAATAATATCTAGTCTTGAGGGTTCATAAGGAATTTTTATAAAATCTATATGTTGTTTTTCTATCCATTACTATGTACCATACATTTTTATAAGCTGGTGTTGGTCAGTTGTTTTTCAAGTCTTTTTTACTCATTTAAGAGATATATTAGAGTTATAAAATTATCACCAACACTAAATAATATAACTTTTGGTTATTTTATGAAGGTTTTATATTATTTGCTGTAACTTCTATATAGACAAAAATGCTCATTGGGTGTTAACAATATTTTCAAATGGAAATGAAAAGGTCATTTTGATATCAAATAAAACACCTAAATCTCTCACAGTAGCGACAGATTCAATAGGATATTGACTTTGAACAATGTTATTTGAGCGGCTAAATATTATGTAGACACACTTTTTCAGATTGAATTCCAGTCCATTTCTTTTGCACTATAAAAGTTTATACAATTAAAAATCATCCGCAAACGCAAGTTGTTTAGAATCAATGATCACATCACCCTTATAAATAAATTGAAGAAAATTGGAGCTATATGTGATCCTTGCGGAAAACCTGAAAACACCTCAATACTATCAGAGATGTAACCGCTAATTCTTACATATTGAATACGACCTGTCAAAAGGCTATACGAGAAATTCACAAGACCCTCGCCCAGACCAAATGGACCAAATTTCTTCACAAAATGTTCGTGATTGACTCTATCAAATGCCTTCGAGAAGTCTGTGTAGACACTGTCCACTTGATTAGACCTCTCGAATGCACTCGATATGTCCTTCTGGTAGGTCAAAAGATTTGTAACAGTGGATCTACCATGAGAAAATCCATGCTGGGAGTCACTAAGTATTTTCTTGCAGTGCCACGAGAAGTGATCACAAAACAATTTTCAAACAGTTTTGGAATAACTGATTGAATACTGATCTCTCTATAATTAGTTACATCACTCCTGTCGCCGCATTTATGAATTGGGGTTAGAAAACTTGACTTCCAATAATCCGGAAAAGATTCAGTAGCCAAAGACAAACTAAACAAATAGTACAAGGGCTTGCTCAGGGTCCAAACACAATTTTTAACCAAAACAGATGGTATACTCGCAGAACCATGTGAGGAGTACTTTGTTTGTAGAGCCTCTATTGCGCCAAATATTTCTGACGCTAAAAAACTGATGGAATTAGTTCCATGTTATAATTATCAAAGTTATATTCAGAAACAGGACCCTCATGTTTTTTATAAGTTGTGGCGTCATATCATGGCGACGGTTTTACTACTACTATACCTCGAGGTATTCACCGTTTTTGGGAATGCATTTGGACGGTTATACAACTTCATCGCGACGGTAATGATTACTCTTGATATGGGAGTTATGTCGTCGCGGGTACTAAACGGGCACGTTGTCCCGACGTCCTGTTTACCACATAAAGTAGTATTTCTGGCTATAGGGTTGGTATAGGTTTTCTCTTTCCGATATTATTAATTGAAAACATGTTGTAAATAATCTACGTCACGTCAATCGATTTAGGTTATTTTGAAGTTATGGCTCTAAAAGTCGGATAAAAATAAAGCTTCTAACGATTTATTCATATCGTGTTAATATTTAGGTTATCAGGGAATACAGCAAGCAAAATACCTGCTCTCCATGACATCTAGTTACTGACTAGATTATTAATTATTTGTTCCTTTGCATGTTACAATTAGGTACCTTTTCTGTTAAAATAAAACAGCTTTTTTCTTCTTTCCGTTTTCGAAAAACTTCATATAAAATAGTGATTTACATACCAAGAAAGGAAAGTGTTACTTTTCCCCACGGTTTTTTTTTTGATACGTTAGAAGGGGATTAAAAACCAAGGGGGAAATGCACTTTACTCCAGAGGAATGTATTTGATTTTACCTACGACCAACGAAGAATACTAATTTTACGACCATCTCAACACGATTTTAATGGCTCATTTACATTCCTAAGGTAATAAAGCTTAGACGTAAACCACAAGATGGCGTGACAAGCGATGAAAATTTATTTTATAAGAGCACTAATCGACGTAAAAATGTGAATTATTTTTCTATATTTGTAAGACAATAAATATTTATTAAAAAAAATAATTTTAGTACCTAACCAAAAATAAGTCCCGTTAAATTAGTAACCTTATTTGTTTTGATGTTTAGATAGAACGTCATTGAAACTTCACGTTATGAAGGTTGTTGACTTTCGCGTTTGATATTTTTAATAATTTCTGATATTTATGATGACATTTTAATTGGTCGTAATTAAAGTATAGTACACTAACTCGCATGTTATGGTCATTAAACGCTCAGACAAATTAGGTCACTCGTCTGCGGCTGCTTGTTATGTAAACTACTGATATTTATGATGACATTTTAATTGGTCGTAAGTAAAGTATAGTACACTAACTCGCATGTTATGGTCATTAAACGCTCAGACAAATTAGGTCACTCGTCTGCGGCTGCTTGTTATGTAAACTACTATTATCTACAACCTGATTTTATCTATTACCTAACAATACCTACAGTAACAAATATTATGGGACCGATTTAATTTGCAGCAAGGATCCATACGCGGTACAGGAAAACAAAGTAACTAAAACTCCCGGAGGGAAGTTAAATATGTAAAACTTCCTAGGGAGGTAACATTTTCGTCCCTCATATGCGGGTCGAAAGAACAAAAATAGTCGAAAATGTAATTTTCTGATAAGGTAGTAGATAAACAATTATATTTTTTTATTTCAGGACGAAGTTTACATTCCTCAGAAATACCTTAATGAAAAAATCGCCCCATCAAACCACGAGTCAAACAGCCATCATACAGTTCAGTCAAACAATCAAGAAGGCTTTATCTGTCATATTTGTGGAACGCCCTTCCCCACAGTATACTCGAGAAACAGTCATATGCGAATTCACAAGGGTAAGACAGTGTAATTTTTGTTAAAAAGTGTCAACAAATTACGAAAGTTTTCAACAGGGTCAAATATCAACAAGTGTGTATATACAGGCTGTATTTTAAATGATACACTAAACTTCAGGTCAAAATAAACAAAAAACTTCCTATAATGTGGGTCCTATTTGCCATGGTTAATGAGTAATTAATTAATTTATTTAAGAAATTCAAATCTTATTTTCTTACTTTTTTGAAAAGGAAAGTTGAAAAATTTATGACAATATTAGAGACAAAGAGATTACATAAAACCAGTGGCGCACCCAGGAATTGGCTTCATTTGAAGTAAAAATGTGACCATAATTGATACAAGGAAACAGGTCCTTACAAGCGCGGACCTGGGCTCAAATGTAGAGGGAGGGGGGGAGGTGTTAACCAAATTCAAAATTGTTTATTTATCCAAAATGGTTCAATGCATCGCAGGCAAAATTTTTTGAGAAAATAACACTTAAAATGAAATTATTGACTTAAAATTAAATTAAAATCGTAAATATTGATGGGGTTTTGAGAATTTCATCTAGCAAGTTACAAAACTAAATTGCACGAAGTGTTAATATATATGCACATATACACATGCACACGAAAAAGAAGAACAGCATAAGCTGGAATACGGAAAAACTCAAGACAGAACAAGTACAATAAATATACCAGAAACCAATTACTGAAGAAATAAAAGAACCGCAATGGGGCTACAATGTAAAAGAATGGCTAGTCAAGTGCTCGACAAAAAGAGAAAACAAAGAAGGAAGTAGTTTGATGACGACTGTAATAGAGCGACGGAAAGACGAAATATGACCAGGAAAAAAATGCTTCAACACCCAACAGCATCTAATATAGAAGAGTATAAACAACAAAGATCTGAAGCACGCAGAATGATATAAAGGAAAACGAGAGACCACCATCTAAATATAATAAGAGAAATGGAGGAAAACAGACAAAACAACAAAATAAAAGAATACTTTCAGGGAATAACAAAACATGATACCAACGCAGAACCGAAAGCTTCCTCTCAACAAACAACGGACAACTGAGAGGTAATACCGATACTACACCCATAAGCATATAGACCAGATTTTCACCGTTAGACAAATAATGGAAAAATGCTGGGAATTTGACAGAGAACTTCACCAGATGTTTATTGATTAATAACAGGTATTTGACAGATTATGTAGAGCAACGTTGTGGGAAGCAATGCAGGAACTGATGTGCTTTTAAAAGCTGATATCCCTGGTAAAAATGTGTACGGAGAATACAAGGTGCAAGATAAGGGTGGAACAGAGCTACTCTGATTTCTTTGGTATCAACAATGGGTTTAAGCAGAGTCGTGACTCTCTTTCACCCCAACTCTTCAACATAGCATTAGAATATGCAATTAGGAAAGCCAAGATTGAGACACCAATGGCTATATTCAACCAGAAAGGACCCAACCTACTACTGGCCTTTACAGATGATGTGGACATAATTGGCAACAGCGGGATTAATCTTAAAGACTCCTTGCACCACAATAGTTCTGCATCCATAACTGATTGCTTAATAAGAAAAGATTACAAAAAAGGAGTAGAACCGCTTTTGGCAGTGGAAGCAGTTGATGTGGAAGTTCCTTCACTTCCAGTAGTTGGTGTAGATGTACGTCCATTGTCATTTTGAGCCAAGACTGATAGTGTATCAGTTTTCTTGATTAACAAAGACAATTTCCTTGAGTTTTTTTTCAGCCTCCACGTACTTTACATGACCACTGCTCTTAAAATGGTTTGAGATGGCCTGACGACTCATATTACTCAATTCAATATTTTTAAACAAAGCTTACCATATGCTTGATATTTATTGGTTTTTCACAGCCTGTAGACACTGCCACTCTGGTGGACTTATGGAAAGACTTATACAGTCTAAATTAGAAACTTTTTTCGACATTTTAAATTCTTGCTCTTAAAAAAATTGAAAGTTCTCGAAATCTCGCATCGCAGTTGCACCCCATAAAGGTTAGGAATAAATACATTATACAAGGAGAAATAATACCAGGTGATATTTATTATTTCGAAACGAAAACCAAATATGTTCAATAAACACAATCTGCCACCCTGGGTAATGATGCGGTTCTTGTCCTACACGTTTTAAAAAGCTTTCCTATCTCTTTTTTCTTGCTCTTGGATTTTAGGTGGACTGATTGAGCGCGAAACAGATGTTGAGCTTATATACGAGGTGAGCAGAGAAGAACTCACATATTTTTTACAAAATAGGTTGTGAAAGAGAAATTCCAGGTTTTGTTTGACAATTCCCTGTCTTTCGAGGATTTTTTGGTCATTCCCTGACTTTTCCAGGTAGCTCTCAAAATTCCCTGACTTTTCCAGATTTTCCAGATCAGTGGGAACCCTGTGAATGTGCCAATTGTATATAACCAGGCTGCTCGGGGGGAGGGGGGGGTCAACCCCAAAACCCCCCCATCGGTGCACCACCGATAAAACACTATTTAATTTTTTGACAAATAAAGCAGATATTCAAAAAAAAGTTACGAAAAAAAGTCCAGTATTTTAAATAACTGACATGTGGCAATACCGCCCTTTTCACTAAACGTAATAACTTCCCGCAATACAAACGCTCGTAGTTTTTAATACAAATACAGTAGCAAACTTCTAAACATCAAAATCTAAAAAAATGTTTGATATGTATGGCTTGAAAAAACCAGCAACCAAATGTACACATTAATTACCTATTCCTCCCAAATTTATATTAATACTCACCTACTTATACTAATCACCAAAAGTACAACCTTTCAACTACCATAGTAGTTAATTTGCCTTAGTTAACTTCCTGACTGACTTGAATGATTAAATTAAAAAAAAATTAATCCTACGCACGGGAGGTACCTAACCTATGAGGCAGGGCAAGGTACAGCGACATGCGAAATACAAACGCTCGTAGTTTTTTATACAAATACAGGAGCAAACTTCTGAAAATCAAAACACTAATAAAATGTTTGATATAAAGGGCTTGAAAAAACCAGCAACAAAATGTACACAAGTTTATCACTCACGGGGAAAACTTGCTCTTACACTTGTATTTTTTAAAAGGAATGACCCATGAAAGTAAAGCATTGGAAACAAATTTCTTATCCATATTTTATTACACCTTAATAAGCTGACAGGGGTGCAATAAATAGGAGCCGACCTTGAGCTTAGAAAAACAACACGTGCCCAACTACTAGTATACGTTTGCATGTGATTCTTTTTAAAAAGGATCCCAATAAAGTTGAATAATATGACTCATTTTGGAGAGTTTCAATAAATATCATTGTCTTGCACATGACCATATTTTTTATTTTTTCTAAGTGAACCAACCCTCCTACGCTCCCCCCCCCCCCAAGAAATCTCAAAAGCTGTTCGCCGAACTCTTTCTTTATGCGAATTTAACTTAAAGCAGATTTAAATAAGTTAGGTAAACGTGGTCAAGATTAAAATTGGTTTTATTGGGGCTGTGACATATTCGCAAAAAATTTAAAACGAATTTGGTGGATCCAAAAATCTTGAATTTCGATGTCATTTTTTTCAAAAACTGTAGAGTTTTGACCCCCACTTTATTGGGATTTTTTGTTCAGTATATTTCATATTATAACCCCGTTAAGTTTGGTGCATCATTTATATTAAATTCTCTAAAGTATATCCAACCAATAACCAATGTGACTCAAAAAGGAATCCGACAAAGGATCCGACAAGAGATCCCACAGAAGATCCGGCAAGTGATATAATTTGGCAAAGGATCCAATTTGGATCGAAATATATATTCGAATTCTTCCTTTGTTTTTGTAACGCAATTGGGGTGCGTGGTTTGTATATCCAGAAAAAAACCTGGTGGATGTTTGTGAGCGTGTAATGTAACTTGGCATAACTCCCAGTAATTTTTTTTAAATTTATCATAGGAGAACCAGGAGGACCGGCCGGCAATCCCAACATGGCTCATCATTTGGCCCAACTAAAAATCCAACAGCAGAACTTTAGGATCAATTTGCAGCACCAACAACAGAAACAAATGCAACAAAGACAGCAACAGGTTCGACAAGAGCAAATGAACAATTATCCGAGATTTGAGGAAGTTAAGGTGCGTAAAGACTTTAGCTTTATATGGTCAATTTTTAAACATTCATATTTAGAATCAAACGTTGTAGAGTCCGGTTAAGAAGTAAATGGGGCAGCTAAAGAATGTGCGTAGAAACCCATTTTCGTCTGAAGCCCGCGCACTTAGCTCGCGATTAGTTTGCCTTATAGTCATAGCCAGCACCCTTTGTCAATTTATTATTTTTTTAACATTATATATAAATAATGCGCATGCGCATATAGCTAGTCTAACATCCATTAAAAAAAAGTAAATTTAAATATTAATACATGAAGGGTACAGGCCGTTTTTTTTCAATCTATATATATTTTATATCTATTGCTAGTCAAAAAATATTTATATTACAGTAGGTTATAGTTTTTTTTGTGTTTTTGAGAAAATGAGACATTTTTACAAAAAATGTGAAATAGCGGAATTTTTTCTTAAAACTTGAAATGTCAAAAAATTAATGACTCTCCAATAAATGTTAAGTAATTTTCCACAGAATTTATTTGAAGCATTTTTTGGTTAAGTTGATAGGAACGGCTCAGTTTTGTTCCGCTTTTTACACCTGTAAGTTATCCTCTTAAATAAGTACAATTATTTTTCCGCAAAAAGGAGGAAAAGTCAAAAATTAAACAAGTTATTATTCATTCATAAAACTCAATAAAACATGAACTACAAACCCAATTCAGTATTGAAATGTATAGTATGTAAATAAATTATTTGAGAACTCAACAACACATCAACTAACCAAATTCAAAATAACGGCTTGCAAATAATATTTTTTATCAGTTTATACTTCCTCAACTTATTCATTTATTTTAAATGGCAGTGACGATACGTACGCCTCTGCCACAGTGTTCGGCGCTGCCTCAAACAGAGACAACAAGGGAACGTCGCGCATCGTCCGTGCTTGTCGTGGCCCATTTACTTAATAATCGGACTCTAGTTGTAACGTTGTAAATTTCAATTCAATTTCCATCAGTTTTGCCAATGCCAAACAAAATATTCATAACCAGAGTCGTTTTTTGGCGTGAGAAGATTTCGAAATCATACAAGAAATTTCATTTTGACGTTGAACTGGTTACGTCACGGTTCAACACATTTCAAAGGATTTCAAAAACGCTCCTCCTCGGACTGTTTCGAAAGCGTTTCAATCACGATTTCAATATGGCGCGAGTTGTCATTTGTCTAAATACGCGAGTAGTGTCGGGTTATGGAGCACCGGCAATTTTTTTTGTTTTTTCAATAATAAAATGATGGAGTGTGACTTGGTAATGTGCCAAATTCAATTGAGGGAATTCCTCTTAGAGGTAAATTCGGACACTGCCAGGCAGCTCTCTTCAGATAAGTTATTTAATGGTGGGTTTATACATCAAAATAACGGGGATTGTAAAAACAAATTAAACGCTATAAAATATTTTACAGCACTAAGTTAGGTTAGGTTTTATAAAACTGTCACTGGGAAGTGCATTTTGGCGATAGCAAGATACGGTGACGTTGTGTTTGAACCGGTGACGTCACATTTCGAAATCATGCAAGCACCAGGTTCTACGCCAAAAAACGACTCAAGAGGGTAAATTTTGATTTTTTTACAGATAAAAGAAGAGCCTATGGATATGCTCGAACCTATGGTCGAAATCAGCGAAGAAATCGAGACTGAACAGTCTCAAAGCTACGAAACTCCTCTAGAAATAGGCGGCGGTGCCGTATCTATCACAGCCTTACCAAAGAAACCCAAACAACTCGACCCCAGTATCATGGAGTTGGTTAAAAACAACCCGAACATCTCACTGCAAGCGAAACCTAAGCCGCAGTCGACGGAGAAAAAGTCTAGTGCGCATGTTGTACAAAGATCGCCACAGCAAAATCAGGGTAGTTTCCAATTACAACAGCAATACCAACAGAGGCTCGAACAAAGATTTGGCAACAATTCTACAGGAAATTACAGCGGTAACGCGGCAAGTTTTGTACAAGCGAGCTATGGCAACGCCCAAAATTACCTGGTAAACGCGCAACAGTTTAGAAGTCCCCCGCAAAATTTCGGAAGTCAGTTTGTTCCGCCAGTGATTCAGGACGACAATAAGACTTACAAATGTTCCAGTTGTTGGGAGGCCTTTTCAAATAAGTCTCATTTATATTTTCACAAGAAAAATCAGTGCGAAGGGTCGAGATTTCCCTGTCCGTTTTGTAAAAAGAGATTCGGCACTGAAGCTGCGTATAGTTCGCATATTTTCTACAGCCATCCCGAGTGAATTTGCGTTAGATTTTAAAATGTATTAGTTTGTGCCGATTTTCCAAAAAGAGTGATTTTAAAGCACTTAACATTATTTATAAAATTTACGATGGTACGGTAATGGAGCAACCTTTTTTACGAGAGGAAAACCAAACTTGACCTTAGTATTATGGACTTGATCAAAAGCAACCTGAACGTCTAACTGTTTATTTCAAACTTTCCGACCCACATTCAAGATGGCGGCTGGACATTAAAACACAGAAATTTAATGGAGTTGTCAAGGTTATTGTCACAAAAGTTTTCCGATTCGACAGAAAAACAATTAAAGTCTAGATGTTGTACAAACATCGCAACAGCAAAATCAGAAGCTGGAACAAAAATTTGGCAACAATGGAAGGAAATTTCAGTGGTAACGCGGCAAGCTTTATACGCTATGCCCAAAGTTTTCCATTTGTTCCGCCAGTGATGCAGGACGACAATAAGACTTACAAAAGTTCGAGTTGTTGGGAGGCGTTTTCAAACAAATCTCATTTATATTTTCAGTAGAAAAATATATGCAAAGGGTGTAGATTTCCCTGTCAGTTTTGTAAAAAGAGATTCGGCACTGAAGCTGCATATAGTTTGTTGAGTGAGTTTGCGTTATATTTTAAAATGTATTAATTTTGGAACGATTTTTTAAAGAAAAGTGATTTTAAAGCACTCGGACAGTATTTATAAAATTGACAATGACAGAAGGAAAACCAAACACCTGGACCCTAGTATTATGGAGTTGGTCAAAAGCAACCTGAACCCCGCACTACAAGCTGAGCCTTAATGTGCCGAGAACAAGTCTACTGTTAATTTAAAACTTTTCGAACCGCATTCAAGATGGCTGGTTTTGACAAAAGTATTTCGATTTCACAAACATAAATCAAGAAAAATCAGTGTGAAGGGTCGAGATTTCCCTGTCTGTTTTGTAAAAAGGTTCGGCACTGAAGCTGCTTATATTATATATGCTATGTTTTCATGGGTATTGAGTTCGTTTTCAAAACTCATGTATCTTTTTCTTTTATATAGCGTGTTCTTTATCAAGACCAAGAACACAAAAAAAATTAACATATAAAAGAAAAAGATAGAATGAGTTTTGAAAACGAACTCAATACCCATGAAAACATAGCAATAGTTTGCATATTTTTTACAGTCATCCGAAATGAATTTGTGTTTGATTTTAAAACGTGTTAGGAAAATGTTTAAATTTTGGGCCTCTCTTCAAAAAAAAAGAGAGTGAGTGTAAATAAGACTGATTTTTAGACACTATAAAGTTTTTAACAGGGAAAATGTATATAATTTATAAAAAGAGTGTAATGTATCCAATTTTGTAAAGATTTTTAGCCTTTTGTGGTTTAGAAATTTAACACTACACAAGTTTTCACTTAAGGGATTTTCGATTTAGAATTGGTCCTAGTTCTGGTCGACATTATTTTGACAGCAGTTCTAAAACAATGACGTCAAATTGCCAAACCAACCTCCCGAGCTGGTCCTTAAATTTCGTAACAGAGTTGGAAAGGACTGTTTCCAGTTCTGGGTCTACCAGAACCAGGACCAATTGTAAATCGAAAATCCTTTTATAAGTACTGACATTTTGTAAATATGATCAAAGCACTGCTTGGTTTTTATGATTTTTGTGAATATTTATCCTTAACAATATGTATATAAAGTACCTATTTAATAAACAAAATGTTTTTTTTTCAGCACTTAAGTTCTACAAAACTAAGAAAGTTTTACAACATTCTACTTGAAGAATGAGTAAAATTTGTCCAACGTAAGAGAACACAACTTGGTGTGGCTATATCACTCAAGTTACAGATACCTTTTAAATAAAATTCGATAATATTTAAAAAGGATGTCTACAGCTCTGAGAAAAACTAGGGAATTTGGCTTTTGAAATTTTGTAGGCTCCCTGTCAAATAAGTTCATAAAAAACAAATATATTATAAAAACTTTATTACCTTAAGTTAGTTCCTAAAACTTGTTCTTAAATACTGCACAAATAGATCTGGAATACTCTTCTGATCGGGTGTATGCATCTTAGAGTAACTTATGTACTGCCTTCTGGCTAACATTATTTGTTGGATGCTAACATTGGTAACGTCCACACTTAGGTGATTGAGCCCCGGAATTTTCACTTCTCCACTGTGGCCATTGTTTTTTGCTTTTATTAACTCTTCTGTGATATTTTGGGTGATTTTATCCAAGTCGTATAAAAAGTTGGTTGCACTCAATGGCGGGTTTTGAGTGGACATGTTCGGTTTTGGGGCACCTTTTTTGAATAAAGTCGAGTGGATTTCATCGAGGGGAAGGGAAGACTCGGGGTATGCTGTAAATAAAGGACTGTCCCAGCGATTTTGACCGTGTGGGTCTTCATAGCGCATTACTAATGCATCAAACGTTTCCTAAAAATGAGTTTGTTAGTTTTTTCTCTGAAACTGAGATTTATTAAGAACATATAATCTTAAATTATCTGATTTTAATGATTTTGGAAAGCCAAAATGCCTAATTTGTTAAGCTAAAATGTTCTAGTTGTTAGAAGGCGAATAACTAAAAAAAGTTATTTTGTGTAAAAAAAATGGTCAAACCGCAAAAAGAATATTTTTCTTTAATTAATTTTACCTTACTATACTTTTCCTCCTCATTATCCCGTTTTTCATTAAACTGCCAAGCTTGCTCTCTATTAATCTCAGTATGAACAGTACACTGTGTACTTTTATTAGCTTTAGTTCCACAAAACAATTCGTATCGGTATCCCTAAAAAACACATATCTACTCACTCTAAAGCTCCGATCTCAGAGCTTCGACGTGTCGTAAGCGACAATCCCCTCCACTCTCGACGGTGGAATCCAGCGACATCAACTGACTGTCGTCCGCTGTCGTTGGGTCTCGCAGATCATTTGTTTTTTGATGTTAGATTTTTGTTTACATAATAACAATTTAACAATTTTAATAAACGTTTAATGATGAACCGAAATGCGTTAATTGCTTTTTATCTTTGGCGTAAAGCAAAAAAAGGAACAAAAAAAATAGAAATACCCGCAGAAGGTACTTTTTAATATTATTTTACTTTCTTTGAAACAACTGGACAACAAAATGGAACAATTAGGAATAAAAACATGGATACAATTTCTAAATATGGCGACTCTGCCAGCGGCAGATGAGTGGGGGAAATAGGAGAAAATCTGCTTAAATGCTATTGGTCAACAAAGTGTCGCTCGCGTGTGCAGTACAGGGTGTCCCAAATTCGGCACTTTTGGGGAGTTTAAGGTACTTCCAGGCGAGATAATAATGCAATAAGCCATTATCAGAATGGTTTGACTATGCCATGGAATATTAGACAGAAATGCAAAATATTAAATAATTTAGCTAGTAAACGTGACAAAAACAATAAATTTTGGGATTGTGTTTCGTTAATGTCTAAATCTCCATTTTTTTGGGCTTGTTCGTGTACTCATTAAAAAAGACTTTTTCAGCTTGTCAATGTTTGAATATGAAAATTCACAATATATGTTAATAGCCTTTATAAGTAATATATTCAGTTCACGATAAATGTAACGTGTTGCGTTTATCAATTAAAAAAGAGAACGTTTGTATGATTTATTGTTTTTTATGTAATACAATTAAACTGTACTAAAGATTTAGAAAGTCCTCTCAAGTCCTTTCTTATATATACAGAAAAATAAAGCTTTGTCTTTCTACTTTTAATCCCTAAAAGAATCTCGTCCTACTTTGTCCAACTTTTTTAAATATCATGATTTAAAGAACTTCTTGATATGAAGGTTGTGCCATAAGAAAAGGCCATAAGAAATATTTTTTTTAACATTATTGTTAATCTATTCATTTGTTTGTACTCAAAATTAGCAGAAACAGGAGCTTAATGTTGTTTGCATTATTTGTAACAATCTACTTATTATATTAAATTTAATGTAATAGATGATTTTTGACCTAGGGCTATATGGACGCTGAACCTCTGTGGAGTGGGGGAAACAGGGGAAAAGCTGTTTAATTGCTATTAGTCAACGAAGCGTCGCTCGCGACACATTGAAGCTCTTGCAAAAATGATTAAGCTTGGCACGCATAATCAGGGAACCCCTCGGAGAACCTTAGTTTTTTTTTTGAGATATGTAGCCACCCTGGAGTCCTCTGCATGGGACCCCTATTCTTAACAGTATATCAAAATATTTCTGATAAAAGTTAGAATTTGATAATAATAGTTATTTTCCAACACTAGTCACTAGGGAAAGTCTTCTGGTACTCAGTACCAGAACGTGACAATTTTTGAAATAAAATGGAGGCGGCACGGTCGTAGAAATACAAGACGAGAATGAACGAAACCTACCTTAATGTAGTTTAGGGCATCAAAAATAACAACATTGGTCGAAGATATCAACTTTAACATTTCGGACTTTAACAAGCCTCTAATATGTTTCTCCTTATTCGAGTCAGCATAAAATGCATTCTTTGTAAAGCCAGCTATAATTATTTGGGCGTACTCACTAACAATGTGGACTTCTTTGCCTATCGTTGTCAACAGAAAAAAAAATCAGTAAGTTTATAACATTTAAAGAGGATCAAAAAGTTTGTGGATTGCCATCTTTTCTGTCAATGGTAACCCTTTGATTGAATCATTTGTTAACGTGACAAAAATCTTATACACCATACAGTTACTGCAGTAACATAATAGTCCACAAATGCATCCATTGGTCGATGTCACTGATTTATCTTACAAATGACACTAATGACCAGTGTAGCTATCCTTAAGATCAGGGAAAATAAAATAATTCCCAACCAATGCGCGGTTCTCATTTGTCAATGTCACTGATTTCTCTCAAAAATGACACTACCCTGCTGAAATTTTCCCATCGAATCTCATTAAAAAAAATGATAGAATTCTTGTATGATTTGTTATCGGGATTTGGGTCAGTTTTAGAACAGATTTCGATGAGATCATAGAAGATTTTATTAGGTCTATGGGTCTATGATTTTGGAGGAGTTTATATAGTTGTCCTTACGGTATTGGTTTCTAAAAGATTTGAGGAGCTTTTATCATTATTATTTTATCGGGTTTTGGGTCGGTTTTGGAACAGATTTCGATGAGATTATATGAGTTGTTATGGGATTGGTTTCTAGAAGATTTGAGGAGGTTTTATCGTTATGTTGATTTTAGAAGATCCTAAGGGGGAGGATATTTTGTCGGGTTTTGGGTCGGTTTTGGAACAGATTTCGGGGAGATCCTAGGATATTTTATTAGGTCTATGGGTCTATGATTTTGGAGGAGATTATATGAGTTGTTATGGGATTGGTTTCTAGAAGATTTGAGGAGGTTTTATTGTTATGTTGATTTTAGTAGATCCTAAGGGGGACCGATCCCACAAGAACCCATAGAAACTTCTCCAAAATCATTCCTCATATATGGGATCTTCTATAATCACGATAATGATAGAATCTCCTCAAACATCCAAAATACCCCATTTCCATCCAATCTCCTTCAAAAATGTGTACTTGTGCGTTCATAAAATCTTCTCCAAGCCCACACCCTTATACAAACTGACAAAATGTCCTAGACTTCTGTCTTATAAAATGTCCTAGACTTCTGTCTTATAAAACATCCCTGATCCTCGTAAAAGTAACTAGTCTTATCCAATCTTATAAATTATTCTAAAACTCTGCTTCTAGAAGATTATAAAAGATTATAAAATATTATAGAAAAAATATTGGTCTTCTCATTGAATCTTATAGAACTTATAAAAACCTGACAAAAACTTCTCCGGCCTGGATGAGATTTGAGGGGAAAATTTTAGCATTAAATAGAAATTGGTGCCTTTTATTTCTCTCGCTAAAGACCAGTGTGGCTATCCTTAAGATCAGGGGTAAAATAATTCCCCACTAATGCGCGGTTCTGACTGATTTCTCTTAAAAATGGCATTATTTTAAATAACATTTGGTGTCCTTTATTTCTCTCGCTAAAGACCAATGTAGCTTTTCTTGATATCAGGGAAAATAAAATAATTCCCAACAAGTACACGGTTCCCATTGGTCGATGTCACTGATTTCTTTGAAAAATGACACTAATGACAGTATTAGAAATAGAAATTGGTACCTTTTATTTATCTCGCTTAAGTTTCTCTCGCTAAAGACTAATGTAGCTTTTCTTGATATCAGGGAAAATAAAATAATTCCCAACAAGTACCCGGTTCCCATTGGTCGATGTCACTGATTTCTTTGAAAAATGACACTAATGACAGTATTAGAAATAGAAATTGGTGCCTTTTATTTCTCTCGCTAAAGACCAGTGTGGCTATCCTTAAGATAAGGGAAAAAAATAATTCCCCACTAATGCGCGGTTCCCATTGGTCGATGTGACTGATTTCTCTTAAAAATGGCATTATTTTAAATAACATTTGGTGTCCTTTATTTCTCTCGCTAAAGACCAATGTAGCTTTTCTTGATATCAGGGAAAATAAAATAATTCCCAACAAGTACGCGGTTCCCATTGGTCGATGTCACTGATTTCTCTGAAAAATGACACTAATAACAGTATTAGAAATAGAAATTGGTGCCTTTTATTTCTCTCGCTAAAGACCAGTGTGGCTATCCTTAAGATCGGGGAAAAAATAATTCCCCACTAATGCGCGGTTCCCATTGGTCGATGTGACTGATTTCTCTTAAAAATGGCATTATTTTAAATAACATTTGGTGTCCTTTATTTCTCTCGCTAAAGACCAATGTAGCTTTTCTTGATATCAGGGAAAATAAAATAATTCCCAACAAGTACACGGTTCCCATTGGTCGATGTCACTGATTTCTTTGAAAAATGACACTAATGACAGTATTAGAAATAGAAATTGGTACCTTTTATTTATCTCGCTTAAGTTTCTCTCGCTAAAGACTAATGTAGCTTTTCTTGATATCAGGGAAAATAAAATAATTCCCAACAAGTACACGGTTCCCATTGGTCGATGTCACTGATTTCTTTGAAAAATGACACTAATGACAGTATTAGAAATAGAAATTGGTGCCTTTTATTTCTCTCGCTAAAGACCAGTGTGGCTATCCTTAAGATAAGGGAAAAAAACAATTCTCCACTAATGCGCGGTTCCCATTGGTTGGTTTGAGTTGTTATGGGATTGGTTTCTAGAAGATTTGAGGAGGTTTTATTGTTATGTTGATTTTAGTAGATCCTAAGGGGGACCGATCCCACAAGAACCCATAGAAACTTCTCCAAAATCATTCCTCATATATGGGATCTTCTATAATCACGATAATGATAGAATCTCCTCAAACATCCAAAATACCCCATTTCCATCCAATCTCCTTCAAAAATGTGTACTTGTGCGTTCATAAAATCTTCTCCAAGCCCACACCCTTATACAAACTGACAAAATGTCCTAGACTTCTGTCTTATAAAATGTCCTAGACTTCTGTCTTATAAAACATCCCTGATCCTCGTAAAAGTAACTAGTCTTATCCAATCTTATAAATTATTCTAAAACTACAAGTTGATAAAATATTATATATTTCCTATATAATCTTATCTGCTTCTAGAAGATTATAAAATATTATAGAAAAAATATTGGCCTTCTCATTGAATCTTATAGAACTTATAAAAACCTGACAAAAACTTCTCCGGCCTGGATGAGATTTGAGGGGAAAATTTTAGCATTAAATAGAAATTGGTGCCTTTTATTTCTCTCGCTAAAGACCAGTGTGGCTATCCTTAAGATCAGGGGTAAAATAATTCCCCACTAATGCGCGGTTCTGACTGATTTCTCTTAAAAATGGCATTATTTTAAATAACATTTGGTGTCCTTTATTTCTCTCGCTAAAGACCAATGTAGCTTTTCTTGATATCAGGGAAAATAAAATAATTCCCAACAAGTACACGGTTCCCATTGGTCGATGTCACTGATTTCTTTGAAAAATGACACTAATGACAGTATTAGAAATAGAAATTGGTACCTTTTATTTATCTCGCTTAAGTTTCTCTCGCTAAAGACTAATGTAGCTTTTCTTGATATCAGGGAAAATAAAATAATTCCCAACAAGTACACGGTTCCCATTGGTCGATGTCACTGATTTCTTTGAAAAATGACACTAATGACAGTATTAGAAATAGAAATTGGTGCCTTTTATTTCTCTCGCTAAAGACCAGTGTGGCTATCCTTAAGATAAGGGAAAAAAACAATTCTCCACTAATGCGCGGTTCCCATTGGTCGATGTGACTGATTTCTCTTAAAAATGGCATTATTTTAAATATTATTTGGTGTCCTTTATTTCTCTCGCTAAAGACCAATGTAGCTTTTCTTAATATCAGGGAAAATAAAATAATTCCCAACAAGTACGCGGTTCCCATTGGTCGATGTCACTGATTTCTCTGAAAAATAACACTAATAACAGTATTAGAAATAGAAATTGGTGCCTTTTATTTCTCTCGCTAAAGACCAGTGTGGCTATCCTTAAGATCGGGGAAAAAATAATTCTCTACTAATGCGCGGTTCCCATTGGTCGATGTGACTGATTTCTCTTAAAAATGGCATTATTTTAAATAACATTTGATGTCCTTTATTTCTTTTGCTAAAGACCAATGTAGCTTTTCTTGATATCAGGGAAAATAAAATAATTCCCAACAAGTACACGGTTCCCATTGGTCGATGTCACTGATTTTTTTTGAAAAATGACACTAATGACAGTATATGAAATAGAAATTGGTACCTTTTATTTCTCTCGCTAAAGACCAGTGTGGCTATCCTTAAGATCAGGGAAAAAAATAATTCCCCGCTAATGCGCGGTTCCCATTGGTTGATGTGAATGTTTTCTCTTAAAAATAGCATTATTTTAAATAACATTTGGTGTCCTTTATTTCTCTCGCTAAAGACCAATATAGCTTTTCTTGATATCAGGGAAAATAAAATAATTCCCAACGCGGTTCCCATTGGTCGATGTGACTGATTTCTCTTAAAAATGGCATTATTTTAAATAACATTTGGTGTCCTTTATTTCTCTTGCTAAAGACCAATGTAGCTTTTCTTGATAACAGGGAAAATAAAATAATTCCCAACAAGTACACGGTTCCCATTGGTCGATGTCACTGATTTTTTTTGAAAAATGACACTAATGACATATGAAATAGAAATTGGTGCCTTTTATTTCTCTCGCTAAAGACCAGTGTGGCTATCCTTAAGATCAGGGAAAAAAATAATTCCCCACTAATGCGCGGTTCCCATTGGTTGATGTGAATGTTTTCTCTTAAAAATAGCATTATTTTAAATAACATTTGGTGTCCTTTATTTCTCTCGCTAAAGACCAATATAGCTTTTCTTGATATCAGGGAAAATAAAATAATTCCCAACGCGGTTCCCATTGGTCGATGTGACTGATTTCTCTTTAAAATGGCATTATTTTAAATAACATTTGGTGTCCTTTATTTCTCTTGCTAAAGACCAATGTAGCTTTTCTTGATATCAGGGAAAATAAAATAATTCCCAACAAGTACACGGTTCCCATTGGTCGATGTCACTGATTTCTTTGAAAAATGACACTAATGACAGTATTAGAAATAGAAATTGGTACCTTTTATTTATCTCGCTTAAGTTTCTCTCGCTAAAGACTAATGTAGCTTTTCTTGATATCAGGGAAAATAAAATAATTCCCAACAAGTACACGGTTCCCATTGGTCGATGTCACTGATTTCTTTGAAAAATGACACTAATGACAGTATTAGAAATAGAAATTGGTGCCTTTTATTTCTCTCGCTAAAGACCAGTGTGGCTATCCTTAAGATAAGGGAAAAAAACAATTCTCCACTAATGCGCGGTTCCCATTGGTCGATGTGACTGATTTCTCTTAAAAATGGCATTATTTTAAATATTATTTGGTGTCCTTTATTTCTCTCGCTAAAGACCAATGTAGCTTTTCTTAATATCAGGGAAAATAAAATAATTCCCAACAAGTACGCGGTTCCCATTGGTCGATGTCACTGATTTCTCTGAAAAATAACACTAATAACAGTATTAGAAATAGAAATTGGTGCCTTTTATTTCTCTCGCTAAAGACCAGTGTGGCTATCCTTAAGATCGGGGAAAAAATAATTCTCTACTAATGCGCGGTTCCCATTGGTCGATGTGACTGATTTCTCTTAAAAATGGCATTATTTTAAATAACATTTGATGTCCTTTATTTCTTTTGCTAAAGACCAATGTAGCTTTTCTTGATATCAGGGAAAATAAAATAATTCCCAACAAGTACACGGTTCCCATTGGTCGATGTCACTGATTTTTTTTGAAAAATGACACTAATGACAGTATATGAAATAGAAATTGGTACCTTTTATTTCTCTCGCTAAAGACCAGTGTGGCTATCCTTAAGATCAGGGAAAAAAATAATTCCCCGCTAATGCGCGGTTCCCATTGGTTGATGTGAATGTTTTCTCTTAAAAATAGCATTATTTTAAATAACATTTGGTGTCCTTTATTTCTCTCGCTAAAGACCAATATAGCGTTTCTTGATATCAGGGAAAATAAAATAATTCCCAACGCGGTTCCCATTGGTCGATGTGACTGATTTCTCTTAAAAATGGCATTATTTTAAATAACATTTGGTGTCCTTTATTTCTCTTGCTAAAGACCAATGTAGCTTTTCTTGATAACAGGGAAAATAAAATAATTCCCAACAAGTACACGGTTCCCATTGGTCGATGTCACTGATTTTTTTTGAAAAATGACACTAATGACATATGAAATAGAAATTGGTGCCTTTTATTTCTCTCGCTAAAGACCAGTGTGGCTATCCTTAAGATCAGGGAAAAAAATAATTCCCCACTAATGCGCGGTTCCCATTGGTTGATGTGACTGATTTCTCTTAAAAATAGCATTATTTTAAATAACATTTGGTGTCCTTTATTTCTCTCGCTAAAGACCAATGTAGCTTTTCTTGATATCAGGGAAAATAAAATAATTCCCAACAAGTACACTGATTTCTTTGAAAAATGACACTAATGACAGTATTAGAAATAGAAATTGGTGCCTTTTATTTCTCTCGCTAAAGACCAGTGTGGCTATCCTTAAGATAAGGGAAAAAAACAATTCTCCACTAATGCGCGGTTCCCATTGGTCGATGTGACTGATTTCTCTTAAAAATGGCATTATTTTAAGTATTATTTGGTGTCCTTTATTTCTCTCGCTAAAGACCAATGTAGCTTTTCTTAATATCAGGGAAAATAAAATAATTCCCAACAAGTACGCGGTTCCCATTGGTCGATGTCACTGATTTCTCTGAAAAATAACACTAATAACAGTATTAGAAATAGAAATTGGTGCCTTTTATTTCTCTCGCTAAAGACCAGTGTGGCTATCCTTAAGATCGGGGAAAAAATAATTCTCTACTAATGCGCGGTTCCCATTGGTCGATGTGACTGATTTCTCTTAAAAATGGCATTATTTTAAATAACATTTGATGTCCTTTATTTCTTTTGCTAAAGACCAATGTAGCTTTTCTTGATATCAGGGAAAATAAAATAATTCCCAACAAGTACACGGTTCCCATTGGTCGATGTCACTGATTTTTTTTGAAAAATGACACTAATGACAGTATATGAAATAGAAATTGGTACCTTTTATTTCTCTCGCTAAAGACCAGTGTGGCTATCCTTAAGATCAGGGAAAAAAATAATTCCCCGCTAATGCGCGGTTCCCATTGGTTGATGTGAATGTTTTCTCTTAAAAATAGCATTATTTTAAATAACATTTGGTGTCCTTTATTTCTCTCGCTAAAGACCAATATAGCTTTTCTTGATATCAGGGAAAATAAAATAATTCCCAACAAGTACGCGGTTCCCATTGGTCGATGTCACTGATTTCTCTGAAAAATGACACTAATAACAGTATTAGAAATAGAAATTGGTGCCTTTTATTTCTCTCGCTAAAGACCAGTGTGGCTATCCTTAAGATCGGGGAAAAAAATAATTCTCCACTAGTGCGCGGTTCCCATTGGTCGATGTGACTGATTTCTCTTAAAAATGGCATTATTGTAAATAACATTTGGTGTCCTTTATTTCTCTTGCTAAAGACCAATGTAGCTTTTCTTGATAACAGGGAAAATAAAATAATTCCCAACAAGTACACTATTCCCATTGGTCGATGTCACTGATTTTTTTTGAAAAATGACACATGACATATGAAATAGAAATTGGTGCCTTTTATTTCTCTCGCTAAAGACCAGTGTGGCTATCCTTAAGATCAGGGAAAAAAATAATTCCCCACTAATGCGCGGTTCCCATTGGTTGATGTGACTGATTTCTCTTAAAAATAGCATTATTTTAAATAACATTTGGTGTCCTTTATTTCTCTCGCTAAAGACCAATGTAGCTTTTCTTGATATCAGGGAAAATAAAATAATTCCCAACAAGTACGCGGTTCCCATTGGTCGATGTCACTGATTTCTCTGAAAAATGACACTAATAACAGTATTTGAAATAGAAATTGTTGCCTTTTATTTCCCTCACTAAAGACCAGTGTGGCTATTCTTGAGATAAGGGAAAAGAAAATAATTCCCCACAAATGCGCGGTTCCCAATTGGTCGATATATAACCGGTGCCTTTAATTTTTTTGCTATAGACCGGTGTAACTATTTTTGAGATCAGGTAAAAGAAAATAATTCCCATGCCAAAAAAACCTCATAAAATATCATAGCAAATAACAGATAAAACATCATTAAGTTTTTATAATCTATGTTCATATAAACTTATGATATTTTATAATTTTTGACTAGGAAAGTGAAACACAAATCCCGCATAGGAGTTCATTCATATTTTATCAGCCGGCTGGCTTATAAAAGTTTACAATATTTTATGATTTTTAATATGACAATTCCTCATAAATTTTTATAAGATTTTATAAGATCTACTTGTAACATTCGAAAATAAAAAATTACAGCTCAACTTTAGCAGTTGTAGTAGTAGTAATAGTAGTAGAAGTAATGTAAGAAATTAATATACAGTCAAACTAAACTATAACCTAACCTAAACTATAAACTACAACCACCTATCCCACTATAATACAATAACACTCCTTGTGCTTGCACAATATCTACATATCTAATAGAAAATTTTCTCGAATAAGTACTTACTTATCTCTAGAGTCTGTAAGAGAGATGTTAATTTGATAAATTTCTATGAGATTTCATAAGCCAAAAACTATTTTTTTACAACCTTTTATTTAACTTGCAATGTATCTATCTATGTAACGAACAAGATACGTTTGTTCGGGTAGAATATTGCAACTTAATTTTGACCAACTTCCTGACATCCGATCGGCTTCAAATTTGGCATGCTTATATAGTTGCGGCGAAAAAACAAGAATATAATGTGATGAAATTGACAGCTCCCCCCCCCCCCTACTCGAAGGGAGTCGAGGGGGGTACAGATGAAGAACACAAGAAATTGAAAGCTCCTCCCTACTCGAAAGGGGTGGAGGGGGGTACAGTTGAAGTACGCCCGATTTCGTTGAAATTGGGTGTGTCTTGGGGATGGAGATAACGAATTTCTAATCAGATTTTGAAAATTTAATATGGCGGATTCAAGATGGACGATTTTTGGTAATCTTTTGCTAACCAATTTTAACTAACTTATACACATCCGATTATTTTCAAATTTGGCAAAACACCAAAGTTATTTGTCCGATTTCAACCAAAATTGGTATAAAGGGGATTTTTAAGAAATAGGAACTTTTGATAAGATTTTGAAAATTCAATATGGCGGATTCAAGATGGACGATTTTCGGTCATGTTTTGCTAGCCAACTGACTTATCCACATCCGATTGTGTTCAAATTTGGTATGCGTTTATATTTCCGGTGAAAATACAATAATATGGTATTCTCAGGTACCTACCTCCCTCTAACGAGGGAAGTGGAGGGAGAAAACGATTTAGTTTGTTCGATTTCAGTCAAAATTGGCATACAGAGGTTTTTAAGGAATGGGATTATGAATTTTTGATCCGATGGGATCATGAGTCAAAAAATATTTTTTTTTAGAAGTAAGTAAGTATACTAAGTATAGCTTTTTTAATTAGTTTTCAGGTGGTCGAAAAAACTGATAAAAATCAGGTTTGTTTTTTATGAGATTTTTTTGGCAGGGAGGACACATAAAAATCTATAAAATGTTGTAAGTTTATTGTTTTTACCAACTCCTAGAAAATCGTAAATGTTCATATAAATCTGTAAGATTCTATGAGTTGGTCTGATCATAAAATATCCCAAAATCTCATGGAAAAACGTTTTTTACAAACTCTATAAAAAAAAACAAGGGTGTAATCATAGAAACCCATAAAAGGTTGTGAGTTGGTTTGACTATAAAATCTGTCAGAAAACTATAAAAACATCAGTTTATATAATCACATAATACATCATAAAAGAAAAATAATGTAATTATTGAAACCCATAAAATTTGATGTGTCGGTTTGACTATAAAATCTCTTAGAAAATCGTGCTTTTATAAAACCATAAAATATGTTTAAAAAAATGTCTGCACTTATCAAATTTTTTAAACATTTATAAACCTGACTGATTATAGGATCAGATAAAAAAACACACATATGAAACCACATAAATTCTTAACAAAATCATAGGCAAACCTCATAAATTCTTACAAACTTTTATAATCCTAAAATTTTGTCTCACAAAAGCTCATAGACCTTATAAAAACTGATAAAATTTAGGTGTGTTTTTTATGAGGTTTTATGCGGTTTTTTTGGCAGTTTGTTACTGATTTCTCTTAAAAATGACACTAATAATGACTTTATTTTAAATAGAAATTCATGTCTATTGTTTCTTTCTCTAAAGACCAGTAGAAAAAAATTTCATGAAGTCATGTAATTTATGTTATATTCGGGAGAATTGGCGGCGTCAACCAATAGGATCTGTGCATTTCAGGGAAATGGTTGTTTTCTCCCTGATTTCAAGAATTTTTACACAATGACAAATAAAGAGACTGGACTCGATTTAATTGACATTTTTTAACTCTGACACCCCGTAACATCGAAACGGTTAAGGATAGAGCAAAACGGTTTTTATATTCCTGTCTTGGTTTTTCACAAGCTATCGTTTTATACTATTTTTAACCGAGGGTTAAACTAACCTTAGGATATTTTAACCCTGGGTTTAGAAAACGATAGCTTCTGAAAAACCAAGATAGGAATGTACAAACCGTTTTGCTCTATCCTTAACCGTTTCGATGTTACGGGCTGTCAAAGTTAAAAAATGTCAATTTTCACCTGTTAATATTTTAAAAACAGTTAAACATAGATATAGAGGACATTATACATAAAATGTACCTAAAATATTTTGTAGAATCAAAAAATGGAAAAATATACAGGGTGTTCAATTTAAAATAAGAAAGTTGTTGCCAAGTTTTCCTGCAAATGGCAACACTGCAAATATGAAAGTATTTCATAAAGATAGTTTACATGGACTTATGTTAGAATAGAAAATTTGAAAAGTTTCCATTGTATAGTTTCCAAAATATTCTAATAGGTTACTCATCTTGGGACACCCATTATAAAGAATCCTAAAAACCATGTAGAAAGTTCTAAGTATTGACGGGAAGCGGTGCCTGAAATGGACAAAAAAGCCTCATATTAGGGGGTATAAGCCACAGTACGTAACTCGACGTAGCGTAAGTTTTGATCAATTGCGCATGTGCAGTAAACTCCAAACGTACGATACGCTTTATGCGCGGTGTATAGTTACACCGCGTATCGTACGTTAATGCGTAACCCCAGATCAAAAGAAAGTTGTTTGACTGATATTCCCAGACATCTATATAGCGAGGCGCTGATGGTGTTTTTCAAACCTAAATAGTGTCCGATACTCAGGTTCGCCACCTCGTCAAAGTTGAATCTCCCATAACGGGCTGCTTTATTCCCAAGAGCAGCCTCTCCACGGAGAATTTCGATAATGATGATCATCGATATCATCCTCTTCATCGTCATCATCAAAAATAAAGACGTTAAGAATGTCTTCCATTTTTGAAATATAAAAAAAACACGACAATTTTTAGGTTATTTTTAAAAAACAAAGCAAATTTTAGCTTTTAGCGTCGTTGGTGACGTATCCTGTAATCTCTAAGTAACGTACGTTGCGTTTACGCCATGCCGTGGCTTATAACCTAAATGTTTTTAGAAACAATAAAGTCTGAATCTATATGTATATATAGCACATATAAAATGTATTGGAAAAGTCTATGCACCCTAGAAAAGTCTGGATACACCCTGGAGAAGTCTGGAAAGACTCTGGAAAAGTTTGGAAAGACCCTGAAAAAGTCTGGATACACTCTGGAAAGTCTGGAAAGACCCTTGAAGTCTGGAAAGACCCTGCAAAAATCTGGATACACTCTGATAAAGTCTGGATATAATCTGGAAAAAAGTCCGGAGAAGTCTGGAACAACTCTGGAAAAGTCTGGAAAGACCCTGGAGAAGCCTGGAAACACTCTGGAAAAGTCTGGAAAGATCCTGGAAGGGTCTGGATACACTCTGGAAAAGTCTGGAAAAACCCTGGAAGAGTCTGGATACACTCTGGAAAAACCTGGATACACTGTGAAAATGTCCGAGTACACCATGGATAAGTCTGAATACACCCCTGAATAGTGTAGATACACCCAAGAAGTCTGGATATACTCTGAAAAAGTCTGACCAACCCAATCTAACCCATGTATATATGAGTAGCGGTTTTTTATATAATAAATGTTCTTCTGAGTGAGGGAAGTTTTGGAGTAAATTTTTACGTGATTTATTTGAATTAGTAGTTATTGTTTTTAATTTCCTTTGTGAGTATAGAGGTCAGTACATACAGATTTACATATTATGTTGTTGTTGTTTTTTTTTAGTTGCTGTAATTGTATTTTTACTACTTCTAAATGCCTTTTCGAAGTTTTGTTAGATTAGTATATAATTCAAATTTAAGTTTAGACTCTTCTGGCAATAAAACACTTTCAGCTTTGAATGCCTTAATAGATTTTAATGAAATGTGGTAAAAAAGTTCTCTATTGGCTGATCATGAACTGATTAAATTTTGGGTAGGGTGGTGGGGGTTTAAAGGGGGGAAAAGGGGAGATAAAATATTGAAAAAAATTGTAACTTTGGAACAAAAGCAAGTAGAGATATATGGTTTTCAGATTTAAGTTTCTATGAATATGGACTACAAATTTTGTTATAAGTTTAAATTCATGGGACCTTTAGTTTCCGAGTTATTTGAAAAAACATTAAAATATATTTTTAAAAAATCATAACTTTAGAAGTAAAGCAGCTAATGATATGCGGTTTTCAGATTTTGGTTTTTGTAAATATTACCCAAAAATTTTGGTATAAGGGTCAAACCATATCAAATCAACCAAAAAAAAGGCACTTTTCGTTTTGAACATCTCCGATTTTGATAATTTTTGGTACACTTATTCTTCTGATCCAGGAACTTAAAAATCCAAAAAATTAATTTTTTTGGATAAGCGGTTTTTGTTTTATTGATTTTTGAAAATAAAGAATTTGACCAATATGCCCTTGACAGGCACTTACAAAAATAGCAATATCTCAAAAACTATTGGTCCTATAGAAGCGAGTTATAGCTTATTTTGAAGGTTTTTTAAAGACCTTTTTAACGACGTGTATCGCCATGTAATTTTTTGTTTTTATTTTTTTTTAAATATTTTTTTTTTGAAAAATCTTGAAATCACCATTTTGAATTTTTTTTCAGTATTTTTTTAATATTTTTGGAAAATTTCAGGATGGAGAAGTTATTGGTTCTATTTTTTAAAAAATAATATAAAAAACCTTGCAGGAAAAAACCATACATTTTAGCAGGAAAGAGCGGTACACATACAGTGTGTGTGTGTGTGCACAATACATCAAAATATGAAGTTAATGATAGAGTGTTCTAAAATAAACAAGTTTATCTTAAATGATAAGGGTAATCCTGCTTTACCATGATGTGTAACCCACCAGGAGTTCACTGCTTTTTGAACAAATGTGAGATATGCCCAGGAACTGAGAATTTAAAAAACTTTTTGAATGAAAAGTTTGAAGAAGCAATGATTGACAATGTGACTTTTAAGAAGTGGATATCTGTAGATAGATGCAATATGGAGACATTAATTAAACCAGCAGAGGACTTCATTGAAGAATTTTCAAACGACTTGATTAAATTAAAATCTCATTCTTTTTACACTCACATGCAAAAAGAATACTACAATGAGGTAAAAGACAATTTAAAAAAGGGGGAAGCACTAATCACATGCGACTTCGCTGAAAATTATTCATTTATTTTGCAGGATAAAGTGCAGTCCTATCACTGGACAAATAGCCAGGCAACCCTACATCCTTTTGTAATATATTACAAAACTCATGAGGGAAAACTGGGTCATTTAAATTATATATTTATTTCAGACTGTTTGGTACACAACACTGTGGGATTTCATCTTTTTTTAAGCCACCTTATGCCTGAACTAAAGAGGCAAATTGATTTTTCAGATGGCTGTGCCACACAGTATAAAAATAAAAAAAATTTTGTTAATATTGCGTACCATCTTGAGGAATTTAAAATTAAAGCAGAATGGAATTTTTTTGCCACCTCCCACGGGAAGAGTGCATGCGATGGACTGGGAGGCACCGTAAAAAGGTTGGCTGCTAAAGCAAGTCTGCAGAGACCATATAATGAACAGATTATGACCCCCGAAGATCTTTTTAAATTTGCAACAGAAAACATTCCTGGTGTAACATTTAAATATTGTTCATTAAATGACTACCAGCAACATGAAAAGTTTTTGGAAAAAAGATACCTGGAAGCACAATCGATACCTGGGACTCAAAAATTGCACTCGATTATTCCCCTCATTAATGAAAAAATTATTACAAAACCATTTTCACTAAGTAACGAGGAAAATATTCAATGTCTTTTTGCAACCTGTGGTTTGTCAAACACAGAAATTGAAAACATCGACTCTGGTTTTGTAACCATAAACTATGACTCTTTTTGGTGGATGGGATGTATCATTGGCAAAAATATAGAAAGTGGGGAATTAAAAGTTAGTTTTTTACATCCTCATGGTCCCTCTCCGTCTTTTTACTTTCCAAAGCCAAAAGCTGATATATTGGTCATAGATCAAAATTCTCTTTTAAGACGGGTCAACCCAAATACTGCCACTGGTAGGACATATATGCTAACTGCAGAAGAAATGACAGATTCCTCAAATATTTTACAAAAAAAATTAGCAATCTAAATATTTTTTATTGTAAATTTTCTATTATTCTTACTTTTCATTTTTTTTGTTATACCCATATTAGGTAAATTAGCCCTGTATTAAATATCTTATTATTTTTTTAAAGTGTGACTCCATTATTTCTCCATCCTAAAATTTTCCAAAAATGTTAAAAAAACATTGAAAAAAAAAAATATTTTTTTGAAAAAAAATAAAAAATGTGTTTTTGAGATTTTTCAAAAAATTATTTTTTTTTTAATTAAGAAAAAAAAAATTAAACAAACTATATTGTGTCACACATCTTTAAAAAGGTCCTTCAAAACCTTTCCACTGAGCTATCACTCACTTCTATAGGATCAATATTTTTTGAGATATTACTATTTTTGTAAGTGTCTGTCAAGGACATATTGGTCAATTTATTGATTTTCAAAAATCAATAAAACAAAAACCGCTTATACAAAAAAATTGATTTTTTTGAATTTTTGAGTTTTTTGATAAGACGAATAAGTGTACCAAAAATCATCAAAATCGGAGATGGTCAAAACTATTGCCTGGTTGACTTGATATGGTTTGACCCATAAGTTTCAAATCTTTCAAAGCTACAGTTTTCGAGATATTTTCATGTCCTTCCAACATAAAATGATTCATTGTATGGTGGACAATCTGTGTTTTCTAGCACCAATTTTTTTAGCTCTTGAAAGCATTGACAAAAAGTGGATTTTTATTTTTAAATTATATCCGGCTGGTTTTGCAATTTGTAAAAATTGGGCATTCAGTCGAAGATTTCGAGGGTTTAACTTTGACTTGGGTCTGCCACATCTAAGCAGTGCAACAATCAGTGAGCCATATTACTCTATGGTCTAGTCTTCATGCTTAAAAATTAGGGTTACAAGTTTTTTTGGTAACTATGCCGTATATGGTTTTTTGCCATTTTTGATTTTTTATGAAAAATTCTTTATGGAGGCACCTACTAGGGTCCCTAGGACCTTTCACTAAAACAACCCAATCCAACACAGTCCAACCCAACCCAAAACAATCAAAAAAACTTTTTTCTCTAAAGCTAGGAACACACGATGCATCTTTTTCATGCATCAAATTTTCTAATAACAGGTTAAAAGGAGATACAATCAGCTTCCGTCTTTTTTTATCTTGTAAAAACTAAATTTGATGCATGGAAAAGGGTAATTATGCAGTATACAGTTTTCTGTCATCTTTGATTTTTTATGAAAAATTCTTTATGGGGGCACCTACTAGGGTCCCTAGGACCCCAAATCGGTAATTATGCAGTATACAGTTTTCTGCCATTTTTGATTTTTTTTGAAAAATTCTTTATGGGGGCACCTTCTAGGGTCCCTAGGACCCCAAATCCGCCTGCGCCCGATTTTTTTTTTTACGAGAAAAAAGGGTGCCCAGGGGGGGGGTTGTAATGTGTTTTTTTTTATTGTTTTGGGTTGGTTTGGATTAGGTTGGGTTGGACTATGTTGGTTTGGGTTGTTTTAGTGAAAAAAAAAATTAAAAAAAACCAGAAAAAATAAAAAAAAAGAACCAACCGGCGCAGACAGATTTGGGGTCCTAGGGACCCTAGAAGGTGCCCCCATAAAGAATTTTTCAAAAAATATCAAAAACGGCAGAAAACCGTATACTGCTTAATTAACCCCAAATCCGCCTGCGCCCGATTTTTTTTTTAAAGAAAAAAGGGTGCCCGGGGGGGGGGGTTGTAATGTGTTTTTTTGATTTTGGGTTGGGTTGGATTAGGTTGGGTTGGACTGTGTTGGATTGGGTTGTTTTAGTGAAAAAAAAAATTAAAAATAAAAAAAACCAATGGGCGCAGCCGGATTTGGGCTACTAGAGACCCTAGTAGGTGCCCCCATAAAGAATTTTTCATAAAAAAATCAAAAATGGCAGAAAACCGTATACTGCATAATTACCTGTTTTTTAAATATCCAATTTACTGAAGAATACTAAAACACATACAATTTACCTTGAGCTTCAAAAAAGTCTTTAAGCTCATTAGTTCTGGTAGTTTTTCCACTGGAAGGGACGCCTGTTATTACTATTAGGGGCATTTTCTAGTTTCTTGTGACTGAAAATGTAATTTTATGATTTAATACTAATTTTTATTTTCAACAAAATTTTTCGGTGGCAAGAATACTTTAATTTTCCCTTTTTTTTACGCCACTAGTTTAAATTCGCAAAGAAAACAAATAATTTTATTTTAACCTACAAAACGTGAAGATCAGCTGATCCAGTAATCCAATCGCCAGATACATGCTTAAATGAACTACTTGATACATGCATTCTACGTTTACAAGTAGTAGTAAGTTTTTGTGAGGTTACTATAATGCCCGTGTGCACGGGTTTGGCTTGACATGTAACCTGAGCTTAAGCTTTAGTTTTGGTGTGCAATGGTGTAGAATATCATGTAAGTGGCACTTAAGCTGCAGTTAAGATAAGCCGTAGAATTACTTCGGCTTAAGCGCATTTTGAGGTTATGTGAGGTATTTTTTTTATTATGTTTTTAACCAAAGCCATTAATATAATCAGATTATAAAACTGTTCCCTTGCCTTATTTATTTATTTATTTATATATTTATTTATATATTTATTTATATATTTATATATTTATATATTTATATATTTATTTATTTATTTATTTATTTATTTATTTATTTATTTATTTATTTATTTATTTATTTATTTATTTATTTATTTATTTATTTATTTATTTATTTATTTATTTATTTATTTATTTATTTATTTATTTATTTATTTATTTATTTATTTATTTATTTATTTATTTATTTATTTATTTATTTATTTATTTATTTATTTATTTATTTATTTATTTATTTATTTATTTATTTATTTATTTATTTATTTATTTATTTATTTATTTATTTATTTATTTATTTATTTATTTATTTATTTATTTATTTATTTATTTATTTATTTATTTATTTATTTATTTATTTATTTATTTATTTATTTATTTATTTATTTATTTATTTATTTATTTATTTATTTATTTATTTATTTATTTATTTATTTATTTATTTATTTATTTATTTATTTATTTATTTATTTATTTATTTATTTATTTATTTATTTATTTATTTATTTATTTATTTATTTATTTATTTATTTATTTATTTATTTATTTATTTATTTATTTATTTATTTATTTATTTATTTATTTATTTATTTATTTATTTATTTATTTATTTATTTATTTATTTATTTATTTATTTATTTATTTATTTATTTATTTATTTATTTATTTATTTATTTATTTATTTATTTATTTATTTATTTATTTATTTATTTATTTATGGTTGGGTTGGTTGGGTTGGTTGGGTTGGTTGGGTTGGTTGGGTTGTTTGGGTTGGTTTGGTTGGGTTGGTTGGGTTGGTTGGGTTGATTGGGTTGTTTGGGTTGGTTGGGTTGGGTGGGTTGGTTGGGTTGGTTAGTTAGTTAGTTGGTTAGTTGGTTAGTTAGTTGGTTGGTTAGTTGGTTAGTTAGTTCGTTAGTTAGTTGGTTAGTTAGTTGGTTAGTTAGTTGGTTAGTTAGTTGGTTAGTTAGTTGGTTAGTTAGTTGGTTAGTTAGTTGGTTAGTTAGTTGGTTAGTTAGTTGGTTAGTTAGTTGGTTAGTTAGTTGGTTAGTTAGTTGGTTAGTTGGTTAGTTGGTTAGTTGGTTAGTTGGTTAGTTGGTTAGTTGGTTAGTTGGTTAGTTAGTTAGTTAGTTATTTACGGGAAAACCCCATTAACACTTTGAAAATTACAAAATTTTTATACAAGGTTATGAAAATAGAAAAATATGCAAACTAAAATAATAGAATTCAACACTTAAACTAATGCATCAAATACAAAATAGCAAACTAAAGATTCATTATATTAAATTGTCTCTTGAATTCACTTACATTTAAACCAAATATTTCAAGCTGATGATCATTTACGATTCTAGAGTATCTATCCATAGATACATTGAAGCCATAATTTGTACGATGGAAAGGAATACAAAAGGATCTGAAATTTCCTCTCCTATGTCTAGTGGATATTTCGACATTAACTAGCTCTACCAAATCCGAGCAGTCAATTGCACTATTGACAATACCATAAAGAAAAGTGAGTCCAGCAAAAACTCTTCGATCTGACAATGATCGCAATTGAATTTGATTCTCTATTGTAGAATAATTATGATCTTCAATTACTATATTCAATTTATATGCACAAAAACGGAGAAATTTATGCTGAACCCTCTCCACCGTACAACTATGAACAGCATGGTATGGAGACCACACAACTGCACCATACTCAAGTTTAGACCTCACCAATGCACAGTAAATGCCTCTAATTGTATCAACAGAAAATTGGTTACAATTTCTCAAAACAAATATCAAAATTTTGGAAGCCTGCACTAAAACCGTGTTTATATGATCAACAAAAGTTAACCCTTCATGAAAAATGGTACCCAAATCTTTTATTTTACTGACATATTTAAGATTTTCCCCGTTAATTGAATATGAAGAATCATATTTTCTTTTCCCTTAAAAAAACTAATCTGACAGCACTTGGATATGTTCAAGTTCAACTTATTAGTAATACACCAGTCACTCAATCTGTCCAGGTCCTCCTGCAGAAGCTGCTGATCGAACAAGTCATTAATTATCCTATATGCTTAGAAGTCGTCAGCAAAAGCAAGGTTGTTCTGAAAGCAATCAAATATACTATCTACAAATAAATCGAAAAATATTGGTGAACAGTGCCCCCCTTGAGGAACACCTGACATTGACAACATTGCTTCAGACTGACACGGCCCCACTTTAACCTTCTGCTTATGGTTCGACAAAAAGCTCTTCGTCCAACCAACAGCTGCCCCACCAAAACCTATATCATGCAATCTTCTAAGCAAAGTACAGTGATCGACACGATCAAACGCCTTAGAAAAATCTGTGTAAATAGAATCCACTTGCTTGAATTCCTCCAAGGCGCTTGATATTTTATTATGATAACTGACAAGATTGGTAACTGTTGAGCGACCAGCACAAAATCCATGCTGATTTTTATTGATTAAACCAGAACACAGCCACTTTAACTGGTTGCTGACGAGACTATCAAAAAGCTTGGGAATCGAAGACTGTACACATACACTTCTCTAGTTGGCAACATTACTTTTATCTCCACTTTTGTAAATAGGGACAATAAAGCTATCTTTCTAGATCTCTGGGAAAGGGGACGAAGATAATGACTTATTAAATAAAATATGCAAAGGGACTACAAGAGTAAAGCAATTTGGTACCCCGTCAGGACCCAAAGTCTTTTTATTAGGGAGCTTAGCTATTTTCTTGTATATTTCTTCTTTAGAAATAGGGGAAAAATTGAAATTTTGTGAAATATTTAGGATATAGGTGAAAACCATTTAGGATAAGTGCTAGTTCTATATTTTTTTACAGGTACAAACAAAGCTATACCAAAACCTAAGACTTCATAAAAATATTCCACAGCCCTGTCCACCTTGTGATGTGACAGACCCTCCTCCTTGTCAATACCTGCCAAAAAGTTATTCAAACTTAAGTAATCTGCATTATTAAAATCATAGTAGTAATCCTGAAAGGTGAGACTGTCACTCACATTTTTCGTGTGAACATTTAAAAGGCACTCATAACTAAGATGGTGTAAGCTATTATCCAAGATAGGATCGCTAGCTAAACTTACTGTTACACTCCTGTCATTTGTAAACATAAGGTCTAAAAACACATTTCTATTATTTGGAATATTTATCATTTGAAATAACTGAAGATAACCAAAAGACTGAGCAAGACAAACAGCCAAAGACGCCCCTGGACATTCAACTTTCAAACCAAAATTGTCATTTGACCACAATGCTTCAGGTAAGTTGTAATCACCATAAATATATATATATTGAGATGGATAGATTTGCAACACAGTTTCGACTGCTTCACAATGAGAGCTATAATAAACATCTGGCATGTTAGGAGGAATATACACACCGGCTATAATAAATTTTAAACCTTTGTACACACACGATTAGAATAACTGTTCGACATTTTTTTTTTTTACCATTGGACTTCTGGATTAAGGATGTCACACTGAATTTTAAGCTGTCAGGTATTCTAAGATGGTGGTGACTTATAAAAGTATACACTAATGGAAAGCTAAATTTTGTGGCATAGGAAAAAATGCATGTATGAGTTTTTTTTGAAATCAAGTGTACACCCTTCGACTCCGTATATCTCTCAACGGTAACTATTTCAAGGAGAGTTTATATTTTTATGAGAAGACGGGTCCAGGGGGAGCATTTTTTGGTAAGCTTGATCGATAATTATGCAGTATATGGTTTTCTGCCATTTTTGATTTTTTTTGAAAAATTCTTATGGGGGTACCTACTAGGGTCCCTAGGACCCCAAATCCGCCTGCGCCCGATTTTTTTTTAAGAGAAAAAAGAGTGCCCGGGGGGGGGGTTGTAATGTGTTTTTTTGATTGTTTTGGGTTGAATTATGTTGGGTTGGACTGTGTTGGATTGGGTTGTTTTAGTGAAAAAAAAAACCAACGGGCGCAGGCGGATTTGGGGTTCTAGGGACCCTAGTAGGTGAGAATTTTTCAAAAAAACTCAATACTGCATAATTACCGCTTGATCTCTCTCAGACCGATGCAATAGAATAATAGTACCTTTAGTAAGCTCACAACATATTGCTAAAACATGACGCGATGACGCTCGGTAGGCGGGGATTAATGACGTCACGAGCAGGTTGCACAAAGATTTGCCAGAGAAATGAGAGGTTCAATTAGGGAGGACCCCTAAAGTATCGATACCTATTTATATAAATATACTCGCAAACATTTTTCGATACTACTCATATGAGTAACTTTGAAATATCGATACTTACTCATATCGATACTTTCTAAAATTACCGATTTTTAATTAGATTTAACCTAGGGACCTTCATATTTATATTTAGTTTGGTAAACACATTAAGAAAAAGTAGGGCATATTTTTGATTTTGGTGGCGACATTTTAACAAGAATGATATTGAAAGAGAGAGCTGCAATAACCCGGTTGAAAATTTCTTGAAATGGAATGCGAACCGATCGCTCTAACATTGCTCAAGGAAGACATGGTCTATGCCAAAAACCCGAGAGAGACGGAAAGCTGAGGCCGACAGATTCGATTCGATATATACCGAGTATTATCTTTCGATACCGAGTAGATATTGCTTAGAAGTATCGATATCAAAAGTACTTGGTATCGAAACAAAAGTATCTATACCTACTCGGTAGTTACTAGTATCGGAATAACGCTAGTTTCAACTCAATCAAATTCAATAGATTCGAGAATCACAACGTACAAGCCTACAATAGTTTTCTGTTTTTTTTAAAAACTTGGAACTGCATAAGCATTGAAGCGGAAATGGATGTTAGCAAACTATTTTTGTATTTTGCTTCGGCAGCAGTGAGGAAGACGAAGAAAATGAGCCTGTTCGACATTGGTACATATCCGTCCATTTTTCCTTTAGTAAAAGAGGGAAGGACAGAGATGCATCACCGTCGAACAGTTAATCGTCGAGTTTATATATAAATCGGGGGTTATAAACTTTAGAAAACAGCAAAAATCTTATATTTCACAAGTGACAAGCCCAGGATATCGCTTTTATTCGCATTTTTAGCAGATCTGAGCACGCACTTTGCAAAAACTACAAAATTAACAAAAATTTTAGTTGCTTTAAAAAAAAAACAATTTTTTTTTAAGGTTAAGGTCATTTTTCCTTTGTTTTCTATCCACGCGCTTGGATCACATAGGGCACGCTCCAAGCGCGAGCTCTTTGAGAACGGTGTTGGCTCTTTGTTATCTCGAACAGAAAATGGCTCGCACCGAGCGTCAAAACGAACGGAAAAGTGATCCTCGGGGCGCATTGTGTGTCATCGCGAACTCACCCTTAATCATAAAAATAATTTTAATTATTCCTTCAAAGCTACTCTTGAAAAATCGTGAACCTACATCAACTTTTCAAGTGACTTTTTATTTTGCTAAAACCGTTTATTTTAAACGGTTTTAAACAGCTTTAGATACCCCAAGTAAACGTAGACTTCTCGCACCCATACCCATTTGAACTACTCTTGACCTGACGTGTATTTTGCATTTTTTATCAGCTGATTGTCTCAAATTCATGTTTTCAAGAATTTCATTATAAAAATCATAAAAAAAAGTGATCCATCACGATAAATTTCAGTATGTCTCTAGAATCTAAGTACAACTTAAAAAGTCCAGGTAAGAATTTAGTTTCTTGTAACTTTTATGGCTGTGGTTAAAGTTCCGACAGTTGTACCGTTCTACAGTTTGCCTGTGTAAAAAGTCATGTTTAGTTTTATGCGGGGTTCAAATGGATCAGGAGTCTCTTTCTTTTCTTCCAAAATAAAAAGAGGCAGTGTAATTTTTTATTCATTAAAGATGTGCATAACACTCGGCAATATCCATTACACATACCTAGTTAATATTATTACCTATTATTAGAGACATAAAGCAGTATTTAAAATCATCACTTATCTGCATCCGTAAACATAACATATAACATATCCAAACCAATTTAAGTTTTCTTTGGTCCTAATTTGTGATCTATTTTCTCATTCGAAATATTTGGTCAGTTGAATAAAGTAGAGTATGTTACATATGCGTTTAGGCTGTGCTTTATACCTTTTTTTAACATGTCACTTATCTTCTTTGGATACATATATTAATAGGGATAGGTGTTGAAATTTATGATGTTGCTTTATGTCTACAATAAATCAATAGCAAAAAATAAACTTTATATAATATACAGCAGAGTACCTCAAGAATACATACTGGGTAAGACTTGTAGATACAGACACGTGTTTTAAGGACAAAGATCAATCAATTAAATCAACAAGTCATGGACAAATGCTCAGCAAGCAACAGAATTAATTGCCTCTTATCTAAATAAATAAATTACATAATTGAAAGGTGATAGCTATCTGTTGAAATTGAAAAAGTAGTCTGTAACCAAAGGGGCATTGGGTAAGATTTTTATATGCCCTATTTGTCACCACACACTTTTTCATTTTTGGCAGATACCACCTGTCAATTAATTTATTTAACCTTTTAATGTTGCTTTTTATTTTCAAGTTCATGTCGGTAGTAATAAAAACATTACTTCCCTTGGGAAGGGAAGTAACTGTATATGGTGAGTGAAATGGCCATATTTTCTATAGATTGAAATGTCAAGATTCAAAGTAGCTTTAGTTTCTTTAAGGGAGGGAAGGAGACGAAATTCTCACATAAAAAGCACATAATTCTGGAATTATTAAAATTTGGATTTTATGAGGTGGGCTCGCTAGGTTTATGAAGGTGCCTTTAGGTTTTTAATAAGTCTTGTGTTTTAACTAGCTTGGGGTTGGGATTGTCTCGAGGGATGAACCAGTCCCCAAATTTTGTTCACCTCCTGCCAAAAGGGCCCATATTCTAGTTCCTGCCAGGTCCTGTCCTTTTTCAGTTGGGTCAAACCATATCAAGTCAACCAGGCAATAGTTTTGACCATCTCCGATTTTGATGATTTTTGGTACACTTATTCGTCTTATCAAAAAACTCAAAAATCCAAAAAATCAAATTTTTTGGATAAGCGGTTTTTGTTTGATTGATTTTTGAAAATCAAGAAATTGACCAATATGTCCTTGACAGACACTTACAAAAATAGTAATATCTCAAAAACTATTGATCCTATAGAAGCGAGTGATAGCTCATTTTGAAGTGTTTTTAAAGACCTTTTTAAAGATGCATGATACAATATAGTTTGTTTAATTTTTTTAAAAATCTCAAAAACACATTTTTTAATTTTTTTCAAAAAAATATCTTTTTTTTTCAATGTTTTTTAACATTTTTGGAAAATTTTAGGATGGAGAAATAATGGAGTCATACTTTAAAAAAATAATAAGATATTTAATACAGGGCTAATTTACCTAATATGGGTATAACAAAAAAATGAAAAGTAAGAATAATAGAAAATTTACAATAAAAAATATTTAGGTTGCTAATTTTTTTTGTAAAATATTTGAGGAATCTGTCATTTCTTCTGCAGTTAGCGTATATGTCCTACCAGTGGCAGTATTTGGGTTGACCCGTCTTAAAAGAGAATTTTTATCTATGACCAATATATCAGCTTTTGGCTTTGGAAAGTAAAAAGACGGAGAGGGACCATGAGGATGTAAAAAACTAAATTTAGTTCCCCGCTTTCTAAATTTTTGCCAATGATACATACCATCCACCAAAGACAGTCATAGTTTATGGTTACAAAACCGGAGTCGATGTTTTCAATTTCTGTGTTTGACAAACCACAGGTTGCAAAAAGACATTGAATATTTTCCTCTTTACTTAGTGAAAATGGTTTTGTAATAATTTTTTCATTCCTGAGGGGGATAATCGAGTGCAATTGTTGAGTCCCAGGTATCGATTGTGCTTCCAGGTATCTTTTTTCCAAAAACTTCATGTTGCTGGTAGTCATTTAATGAACAATATTTAAATGTTATACAGGAATGTTTTCTGTTGCAAATTTAAAAAGATCTTCGGGTGTCATAATCTGTTCATTATATGGTCTCTGCAGACTTGCTTTAGCAGCCAACCTTTTTACGGTGCCTCCCAGTCCATCGCATGCACTCTTCCCATGGGAGGTGGCCAAAAAATTCCATTCTGCTTTAATTTTAAATTCCTCGAGATGGTACGCAATATTAACAAATTTTTTTTTATTTTTATACTGTGCGGCACAACCGTCTGAAAAATAGATAATTTTGTCTAAATTATCAATTTGCCTCTTTAGTTCAGGCACAAGGTGGCTTAAAAAAAGATGAAATGCCACAGTGTTGTGTACCAAACAGTCTGAAATAAATATATAATTTAAATGACCCAGTTTTCTCTCATGAGTTTTGTAATATATTATAAAAGGATGTAGGGTTGCCTGGCTATTTGTTCAGTGATAGGACTGCACTTCATCCTGCAAAATAAATTAATAATTTTCAGCGGAGTCGCATGTGATTAGTGTTTCCTCCTTTTTAAAATTGTCTTTTACCTCATTGTAGTATTCTTTTTGCATGTGAGTGTGAAAAGAATGAGATTTTAATTTAATCAAGTCGTTTGAAAATTCTTCAATGAAGTCCTCTGCTGGTTTAATTAATGTCTCCATATTGCATCTATCTACAGATATCCACTTCTTAAAAGTCACATTGTCAATCATTGCTTCTTCGAACTTTTCATTCAAAAAGTTTTTTAAATTCTCAGTTCCTGGGCATATTTCACATTTGTCCAAAAAGCAGTGAACTCCTGGTGGGTTACACATCATTTTTGAGAGGCAAGTATGGTAGTCTGGTAAAGCAGGATTACCCTTATCATTTAAGATAAACTTGTTTATTTTAGAACACTCTATCATTAACTTCATATTTTGATGTATTGTGCACACACACATTGTATGTGTACCGCTCTTTCCTGCTAAAATGCAACTTTTTGGTGTCAATTCACTAAATTTAGACAAACCAATTTTTAGGTCTGGATGCTCTTTCTTAAAATGCAAATATATTTCTTTGATATTAGCCAAAACTAACCTTTTCTGATGATGCTCCTTAGTTGCTTCTTTTCTTACAACAACAAAATCTTTTTTTCCAGGCATGGGTCTACTCACATGATCTCTAAGGTAAAATGATGTTACCATTTCTACAACGTTTTGGTCAAGAGTTTTCCCAGGCTTTGGATTAGGTGTGGATAAAATTCCTTTTTCTTTGACCATTTTCTTTACCATCCTGGTCATTGGGAAACTCCAAATTCTTGCTGAATTTTTGCCCAACTCCAACTCATAGGAAGACAAGATAAAATTAACATTCTTTCGCTTCTTTTTTGAACTAGCTGAAATTTTTCTGTTAATTGTTGTATTAGTTCGCATTTGTCCATGTTTTTTTCTTTGGTCTTTTCTACTATTGAGTATTGTTCCTGACCTAATCTTTTTTCGATCACTGCTTTCACTTTTTCAGCCTTTTCTTTGGACACTCTTCTTTTTTTGATAGGCGATTCCCCAATAATTTGCAACGACTGGTTTAGAAGGTCCATAGATTCATCACATTCTTTAAAAGGAGAATCTGGAGTTTGAGCGGAAGGTCTGTAACAATAAAAAAAACAATTTTTAATATGAAAACATTTACTAAAATTTTGATTTTTTTTAAAATTCTTTATACAAAATTATGACATATC
This sequence comes from Oxystoma pomonae, assembly GCA_963921995.1. Classification (NCBI taxonomy): domain Eukaryota; kingdom Metazoa; phylum Arthropoda; class Insecta; order Coleoptera; family Brentidae; genus Oxystoma; species Oxystoma pomonae. The sequence continues at coordinate 44,992,362 of OY998170.1, forward strand.
AATTTCATTAAATCTATCTCCTAAGCAAGGGGGTTGCAGCTTAGCGCCGAGCCACACCCCCCTCTTATTTTTTAAAATGGTACTAAATCAGTACCTACATAATTGGTACATAATTTTTACAATATCTTTTAGAGATTCTTTTTTTTCTGTCAGTGAGTCAAATAAGCATCAGAATTGGCTGGACTTTGAATGGAAGGCAGATTTTGTAAAAATTAAGACACAGCACTCGACACAGCAGCACTTTTTTGATTTTTTGACGAATAAGCTAAAATTTATTATTAGAGGCATCCACCCATGGAATTTCTAATGAAAAGAATAGACAAAACTAAAAAATGGAACATTCTTTTAGAAACTAGAGAAACTTAACAATGTTTATGAGATGTAAAAAATAGTATTTTACTTCAATTTTCTCAAAATTTTCTCCTGCGGTGCATTTATAGCATGATATAAATAAAACGTAAAAGAGATCTACCCTTTTAAAGAATTTTTTGCTTAAAATGCAAAAAAAATTGCCTGCGGAACTTTAACATTATTGATTGTTACAATTTTTATTTAATTTTATGCAATTTTTTTTCAACAATATTTTAAAAGTGTAAAAAATCTAATTTTTATCATAATTTTCTTCTATTTTTTGCCGCTGGCGCATTTAAAACATAATTTTGAGGATCCGCCCTTGCTTTTAAACATAAAAATTACTTTGTTTTTCGTACACACGCCCTCCCTTCCTTAAAAAAAGCTGCAAAGGTTCTGACTTTTTCTTTTTATATTATTTCGCGTGCGGCGCTTTTAAAGCATGTTATTGGCAAAAAAATTAAGGTAAATCAACAACTCGAAATCTTATTATCCTCCCCTCCTAGATTCAAGACTAGTATAAAATGACCGGAAAAAACCGGGAATATGTTAATGAATTTTTGCTGGACACCTTGCTATAGGCGTCTTTATAACTTCAGTTTTTTTAGAGAGTTAATTTGACTATAATTCATTAAATTTTAAGAGTTGTCTATTTGTAAGTTATGTCAAATAATGACAAATTTATTCAGGCTTGTCAATCTATAATGAAAATTATTTAGTATTAGAGATCCCTTGTAATATTTTTCGGAAAAATAAAATGTGTCCTATTCTATACTATAGGGTGGGCCAAAAAAAGCGGAACTTTTTTGAATGTCTATTACTTAAAAACTACCTGTCCGATTTTAAAAGGTTTGGTCATTTTGAAAAGCCAAGACAGAGTAATTTTGGAATCTGATGTCAAAATTGACATTTCGTACAAATCCAAGATGGCGGACAATTTTAAAAAATAGATATTTTTGACCCCCCCTGCAATTTTTTTGGGCACCATTGGTGCAAAAGTAAAAATATATTTCGAGAGTCATGTCATTTCTTAGTTTCCTGATGTATCTCTTGTTAAAATAGGGTAAGAAATAAGAAAGTTATAAATTTTTCGTTCGTTTGGCAAGCCTAATTTGGCCAAATAAAAAGCACATTATTTTTGCTTGGCTATGCTTTTCGATGTATTTGTCCGATTTTAATAGCGCTAACCATTTCGAAAAGCCAAGGTTTCAAAATTTATTACTTTTTTTGCAAAATTGACATTTCGGAAAAATCCAAGATGGCGGACACTTTGAAAAAGTAGGTTGTTTTGAATTCTCCTGCAAATTTTTGTGTGCGCCACTGGGTCAAAAGTTAAATTTACGTGTAGAGCCTCATTATTTCCGAGTCTACTAATGTGTCGCTAATAAAGATCGGATAAGAGGTAAGAAAGTTACAATTTGTTCAAATGGGTGCTTTTGGTAACTAAATTCATTCAGGCCAAAAAAAACCATCATTTGAATTTGATGCCAAAGGAACTTAAGTAACTTAATGCATATTTTCCTTACTTCTTACCCGAGTTTTACAAACAGTACATCAGTCGACTTGGGACTGATGAGGCTTTACAGGTCAAATTTAACTTTTGCACCAGTGGCGGACACAAAAAATTTGCAGGGGGGTCAAACCAACCTATTTTATAAAACTGTCCGCCATCTTGGATCTTTATATGGTATTGAAGTGGCAATTTTGTTAGCAACATATCATGGTTAAGTAGGCCATGAAAATAAAGATATACGGCCGTTTTGCGCAAGTGCGTTGGATTGATGTTATGCCTGACGCCATTTTTGTTTGTTTTGATTTTTGATTTCGAAAGTGGTGTTTTTTCGTCATCTGCCTTGGCACTTTTACATCTTATTAATTTTGCGATCATTAAAATGCGATTAAAAATGCCGGAAGATTACATTTTTACTTTGGGCGGCACATATTTTTACGTTAAAAAACGAAAACTGCTTGGTTTTTGAAAAGTAACCACTACTGTTCAACGTGTGAAATGTCATATTCATATGCCATCGGCCATCGCAGTGAAGGGCATCGCGCATGCGTAAAACGGCTGAAATTTAAAAAATTTTCATAGCCTCCTGGATTTAAATGATTAATATTGCTTACAAAAATTTTCACGGAGATGCATTTCAATTCCTTGTATATTAAGTTTATAAGTATATGGTCGACGCCGCCAATTCTCCCGAAAATGACACTAATAAATAATTACTACTCAACAAATTTGAACGAAAAAAATGCGACTAATGTGCTAGGAGGTGTATGGAGGTATTTAAGGTATCCTAATTACGAATCTAAGTTCTAAAATGTTCCATCACGTACAGATTTTGAGTTACAGAATACATTGGTTATTTTTATTTGTTTCTGAAATTTTCATATAATTATACTAAATTTTAAATAAAAAAGTTGGTTTAAGAATAACAAGTTTTATTTACAACAGTGGACTAAAGATACATTTATACTAAATCTTTTGTAGACAATTTTTTCGCAAATGCTGACCTTCGCTTGTACTCTTGATCGCTTTCCCTCATAAGAAACCAACAGTAATCTTCCATCATTTTCTAGAAAGAAATTTAAATGCGAGTGCAAAATGTGAATTCTGAGAGACATGCGACAACCCATTTTGCGATAGTTCTCGAGCAATTATTTTACAAGTTTTTCGTAGGTTTCTACTTTTCTGTTTCCTAAAAACTCAGAAACAACTCTTTTAAATTACTTCCACGCAGCCAATTCAACATTGCTTAATGTTTGATCAAAGTTCTCATCCTTTAGTATTTTTCGAATTTGAGGTCCAACAAATTCCCGGCTTTCACCTTAACATCACTTAGTTTAGGAAACAAGCTTGATATGTAATGGAGGTAACAAAACTTTTAAGCAACAAGGGATATATTCTTCACGTTAGCTTGGCCTGCAATAAATTAATCTCTCTGAGGCCACTCTTTTACTTTATAATGGCTTGGTGTTGCTCTACTGTCCCAAAAACACAGAAAACAACAATACTTAGTAAATCCACCCTGAAGCCCTAGTAACAATCCTATGACTTTTAGGTCACGACATATTTGTCGCCGACCCAAACAGTACGTGTTGGGAACGTTCCCAGCAGCGGTCTAGGGAACGTTCCGAACGGAACGTGCCATATTGGTACACAATTTGGCGGAAAAATATGAGCTTTGAAATGTACGTCCTGCAAACGTTCCCGCCAGCGGTTCACGGAACGTTTCAAATAGAACGTTGAGGGAACCTCTGTTTATTTGGACTTAATAATCTTAATCTCGCGCCGTTTTTTTACAAAAGCTCAAGAATTTTTACCTAGTTTATGGACGACCCCTTATCGCCCTTGAAATTTTGAATCTTTGTTTCAGATAGAGATAACGTCATGGCATAATCCCTCTAAATAATAAATTCACCCTTCAAATTCATTGGTTATTCGTTTCGTTCGGCTAGTTTGTTATTGCTTTTTATCTAACACATGATATTTGGTATCTTGTCTTCTCCTACTCATCTGTTGTAGAATCGTTCTGTTATTCTTGATTTGAATCAATTTCTTTGTTTATTTTTTGTTTTTTATTTGAAGTTACAACCGTTTTATTTTTGGTCCTACTGGAACGTCCTGTGAACGTTCCAGTAGGACCATAAAGAGATCTCCGGGACGTTCAGTAAACGTCCATTAAGACGATTTTAAAAGGTTAGGTAAGAGTCCTCACCAGACCGGCGCGGGGACGTTAAAAAAAAGGACGTTCCCGAAAAAGTTTTTTTTAGAAACATTGCTAGTTCCCAGAACGTTCCCGGAACGTCCGACGACCAAACAAGTCATTCCCGGAATGTACTGTAAGTTATGGTGGGACGTCGCAGGTACGTTCCCGGAACGGACTCGTGTTATCTCTTTATAAGATCTTCAATGCGACATAAGTTTTTTTTTACTTATATAGCTTTCAAGTTTATGTGGTGATTTCAATAAGAACTTCCCAGAATTTTCTTCAAACCCTTACCTTTGTCCCTGTTTACTTTTTTTTAATTAAATCTCAAGTACTTTTTTTAATATGGCGGAAATTGTGACCTTCTGCCACTTTAAAAGTTAAACAACAGTTTTTCAATCTTGTTGATTTTAACATTTGATAGCACCTTCAAAAGGGGATGAACTGGGCTTTATAACAAGTAGAACATTTGGCATGGGTTCCCCAGGAACAAGGATATATATAGTTTAATGCATTAGAAATGAAAGACATACTTTCGTACGTTTCTTTCATGTCAACTGCATGCGCAAGAGGAATAGACGGCCTTTTGTTGCCATTATGAAGCAAAACTGCTTTTAAACTTATTTTTGAAGAGTCTATAAATAAGCCCATTCATCTGGATTGTGTACAAAGCCCAACCTTTCCATAACACCATTTGGTATAACACAAACACATATGTTATCTTGCATGGTGAAAAAATTGTAACTTTGGTTTACTTTGCCAGTAAATTCCATTGTTGAAATCTTGAACCCAGTAGCTCAGCATGATCTTTGGACAAGTGAAGGTCTCTTACTAGGTCATTTCTTCGGTACTTTCGGGAAAATAGCAACAGATTTTTCTGCATTATTCATTTCTTCTTTATCCTTATCACAAATTTCCAAATCTTCTTCTCAATTTGCTGGGGGAGCTGGAACTGGTAAGTCTTCTCCGTGAGAAACAGGTCTTATTGCTGAAGCAATGTCTGGATATTCAATATTATGCTTGTTTTTCCTTGAAAAACCCAACACTTTTGTCATGCAGAAGTAACAGTCATTAAAATCATTTGTTGGTTCTCGCCAAATCATTGGAACTGCAAAGTGCTTAGGAAATCGTTTGCCATTTAACCAGTTACTTAGGTTTGCGGCACAAGTTTGGCAACACACGTGAGGAGCCACTGCCGATCTTGATCGCCAAAAACACATCCAAAATATTTGTGTGTTTATTAACTGTCCTTTTTTGTGATTTAGAGATAAACTGGCCACACACATAGCAAAAACTATCCACGGGGTTAACGCAGCCGCGTTTATGTACCTTACACATTTTCATAGAATTAACTTAAAAAGCTCAAATCGAAAAACACATGTGCTCTTTCGCCAACCGTAATTATAACTGATTCCGCGAGGCGCGACGCGACGTAACAGACTAAGGTTAAGACAGAAGGTAACGTCACCCCCACCAACGAGCAGGTATGAAGTTTTGAAAAATCAGTAACATATCCATTTAATTTAAATGAGAAGTAGGATTTTGAAAATAGGAAGTAATAGAAATAGGCTTGGGCGTATGCAAATTTGTATTTTACATCGACTTTTTGGACTACTGGTGGTGTTTGACTCCTACCCGTCTTGACTACAGCACTTTTAGGAAGTGGAATTTTTCGGTCTTTTGCGTTTTAAACACTTACACCCAATTAAAATTTTTTTAATATGAATAAAAATTGATTTGGCACATGCTGTAATTTAGTATAAATTGATTTTAATTATTTTTTCCAAAGAACTCAAAAATCTGACGTGTTAGGAAATTTTTATTATCGTTTTCGGTTTTAGCAACCCAGAATATCCAAGAAACAGCCTCTGACATCACAGTCGCAAAATGACTGTAAACTAGTGTAACATGACTTAATGAAATTTGTTGCTACTGGTTTTTAGTGAGAGACAGAAATGACAACCAATTTCTATTTAAAATGCTGTCATTAATGTCATTTGTGGGAGAAACCAGCGACATTGACCAATGGGAACCGAGCATTTGTTGGGAATTATTTTCTTTTCTGTGATTTCAAGAATAGCCACACAGGAAGCAAAAATCCCAGCAAAAATCTCATTGTTTTGTGATATATAATTTTCACTCAATCTTAGCTAGGTACTAGGTAGATAGGTACTTATTCATTTACTAAAAAACATTCTTAGGAGTAAAACGCCTTATGCGAGAAGCAATAGAACTGGCAAACCCCACAGAAGAATATTATGCATGCCCCTTAGACGACAATTTATTTGAATGGCACTTTACAGTCAGGGGTCCCCCTAGTACTGAATTTGAAGAAGGCTTCTACCATGGAAGAATTTTGTTGCCCACTACATATCCCATGCAACCACCTAATATTATTTTGTTGACTGTAAGTCAACAAGAAATTGGATAAAAAATATTCTTAAAATTATCAGATCAATTTATTTTATGTTAAGAGCAAAAACTAATAAAGCTGTATAATAATAGAAGATTGTTTTTTAGCCAAATGGTCGTTTTGAAATAAACAAAAAAATCTGTCTTTCAATATCTGGCCATCACCCTGAAAGCTGGCAGCCATCTTGGTCTATAAGAACTGCCCTACTGGCTTTAATTGCATTTATGCCTACTCCCGCACAAGGTAGGTAAAGTTCTCCATCTTAATAAGCTTTATTGTGATAAATATAAAAATAAACCCATTGAAAAAGCAATATAAATACATAAACCTATTGTGTTATATATCAGCTCTTTCATATAAAATATTAACACCTTATAATTTAATTTTAGTTCCTGAGTTATTCAAAAATAAATGATACATTTTCCCAGTGTACAAATCTAAAACATTGACCCCAAACATACATTTAAATTAAAATAGCAAAGCAAATAAAAATTAAAAAACAAAAAAAACATAGTGCAAAAATGTCCCTTAAAGACCCAGTAAACCAAACAAAACAGGTATAAGTTCATACGTAGTAAACAGATATACAGGGTGTCCCATTTTCGATGGGATTCAATGAGAAACTCCGTTGTTATTGAAGATAGAGACATTACTTTTTCGAGCTTTAAAAAATGGTATTAACGGATTTATTCTGTCCCTTGTAGTTTTTGAGTTAATGGTCGGAATTACCAATTGATGATATCTCCCTTGATTTAAGAGATAATTGAGTTGTGTAAAAACATATCTGTGCAACCTTTTTAGAAAAAAACAATGGTCTTTTCGAAAAAAACAATGGTCTTTTCGAAATTTTATTTCGACGTTTCGTTTCGTAGATACCATCATCAAAATCAAATGGAAAAAATATTTTCGTTTCTTTTTAAGTTTGCTTGATAACAAAATATATATTTTTTTCATTTTGATGTTTCGATCCCGAAAAAAATCATATTTAGTGAATTTTTTTTCTAAGATTACAAAAATACAAGATTATATGAACATACTGGGTGAACCGAAAAAACCGGATTTTTTTTTATAACTTTACCAATTTCAATAAAAAAAAACTATTGATAAAACAAATAAGCCTTGTGCAAAAAACATTTGCTTTGCCATATTTAAATCCAAGATGGCGGAGAAAATGAAATGCCTACCATATTTATGCCTCTTTTTGTTTTTTTAAATACTTTGTTTTGTATGCCGAAAATTAACATTTATACATAAATAAAAAACAAGTTTGAGAAAAGGTGCGCATTTGATATTATGCGCCATCTTGAATTTAAATATGGTGGCAAAGCGAATGTTTTTTTTCGAAACGCCTATTGATTTTATAAATACAGTTTTTTTTATTGATATTGGTAAAGTTATAGCCGGTATGCTCATATAATATAAATGGTCTCAAAAATAAATAAATTAACAGGGGAAGGGGCCGTACCAGAAAAATGCACTGAAGATAATTTTTTTCGAGATCGAAACTTCAAAATAAAAAAAATGATATTTTATTATCAAACAAACTTAAAAAGAAACTAAAATATGAAGTAATACATTTTGGTCCGTATTTAACTTTTTGATTCTGATGATGGTATCTAACGTCGAATTAAAATTTCGAAAAGACCATTCTGTTTTCTAAAAAGGTTGCCATAGACATATTTTTACAGAACTCAATTATCTCTTAAATTAAGGGAGATATCATCCATTGGTAATTCCGACCATTTTTCAACTTTTCCCTGTAGCTCAAAAACTACAAGGGACAGAATAAATATATTAATACCGTTTTTAAATCTCAAAAAAGTAAGACAGTAATGCGAAAACCGCATGCTCTATCTTCAATAACAACGGAGTTTACCATTGAATCCCATCGAAAATGGGACAGCGTGTACAGGGGCGCGGCAGGTCGAGGGTGCAAGGAGTGCACCGCACAGGGAGGCCAATCTGAGAGGCGGCCAAAAGCTGCCTCGTTTTTCATAAGTAATATAGAAGAAAATAAATAATAATGATTTAAACACACTTGTCGTAAGGCACGAAATCACTTGCTTAGCACGTATATGCCTACAGTGATAAGAGAAAATATACTCTTAAGTAGTCTAAAGTTATGATATATTGATATCCGAGGGCGTCTCGCCAGCCGGTGAGCTGGGGGAGGGGCCTCATAGAAGAACTGAAGGAAAAAACAAAAAAAGGAAGAAAAGTTTTAATTAAAAAAAATCAGAAAACGAACAAATTATTTACATACAAAATCAATTAAACATATTCGTCTCGGGATGCTTGGAAAATGTGTTGCCTGTATACAGGATGATTCAAAGTTCCCTAGAAAGACTTTAACTGTAGGTAGAATTTGTTGTTCTGAACAAGAATTATTAAAATATATTTTTGTAAACTCTTTCGTTTCAGAGATATTTTCATTTAAAAATTGTTAATATTAAATTTTTAAAAAATAATTCTGAGAAGCATACTTTACTACGTAGTAGAAACATCAGTTTTTGAAAAGAAAACTGACAATTTAAAAATGCTTGACAAAATCCTTAAAACATGTCATTGTCAGTACACGTAGACTTGCTTGGTAAATTATTTTAAAGGCGATTCCTAAAAAAATACGAAAATTTTACTCTTAAATTCAGAGAAAAAAACTGAAATTTAAACAAAATAATCGCCTACCTTTTCTTAGATTAATGATATCTAACCACTGTTCAAATCTTTCTAGGGAATTTCGAATCATCCTGTATACACTCATCATGGCGAGGCCATTGAGGCCAGCTCCAGTCATCGTGCTCCTCAACCAGGCTTTGATTCTTCTCAAGCTACGGAAACTGTACAAGTGGTGCAAGGTAAAGCAATAAGAATCTTCAAGGCCTTCTTTATCTCAGAAAAAAATCTTCAGTTTCCCTAAGGACTTCTACAACACTCAGTTTGGTCAATTCTGATTTTTGCTCCCATTTTTTTCCAAAGTTCTCTCGCATGCTTCTTCAAGATCTTCCAAACATATATCTTTCATTGGCCAAGAGATATTCTTACATTTTGTAAAGAGAATCTTTAGGGCCAGCATAGCGATGGGATATTTACCGACAGAGTGGAAAAAAGCCACCGTTGTCTTTATTCCGAAAGCCGGAAAGAAAGACTCGGCGGCCAAATCCTTCAGACCCATTAGTCTAACATCTTTTTTGATGAAAGCATTGGAAAGAATGGTGGACAGACACCTACTAGGGAGGGTCCTAACCATCGATGTACTAACCAACCAACCTTTCCACAGAACCCCACATGCATACATGGAGGGAAGGTCTACCGACACGGCCCTACACGCAGTAGTGCATAAGGCTGAAAAAGCTCTTCAATTCAAACAGTACGCCCTGGTAGTATTCTTTGATGTCGAAGGAGCTTTCGACAAGGCGAAAGTGCAGGTAATAACAACAGCCCTGCAGAGAAGGGGAGCCGAGTCTCTTATCTCCGAATGGGTAAAATCTGCACTAACAGGGAGAAAGCCAATCTAGGGGAGTCCAGGGTCAACATAGGGGCAACGGGAGGCTGCCCACAAGGTAGCTGCTTATCCCCACACCTGTGGTGTCTGATCATGGATACTCTCCTGCAATGCCTAACAGAGGAAGGATTCGACGCATACGCCGACGACGGTGTCGTGGAGGTGGTAGGCCACCACCTAAACACCGTCTGTAACAGAATGCAAAGGGCGGTACGAATCATAGAAGACTGGTGTCAACAAAACGGTCTCTCTGCCAATCCAGGAAAGACAGAGATGATCCTGTTCACAAGAAAGAAGAAAATGGAGGGATTCGGAGCACCCAAGATGTACGGGAGACCCCTGACTTTGGTGTCAGAACTGAAGTACCTAAGGATCTCCCTAGACAAGGGGCTCACCTGGACACCACACGTTGCGAAATTGACCAATAAGGTGCAGGCAACGATGTGGCAACTGCGTCGAGTGGTTGACCGCACCTAGGGTTTGAACCCCAGAAACCTCCACTGGATGTACACGGCAGTACTAAGACCAAGGATCCAGTACGGATCCATAGTCTGGTGGCCAGCAGTGGAGAAGGTCACTACTAACCTCAAGCTTAGGAGTCTACAGGGAACCATATGCAGAGGGATAACCGGCGCTATGAGGACGGCGCCTATACAGGTACTCGAAACCATTCTGGGACTGCCGCCGTTATAGCGAACTGCGAGGCATATCAGAGGACGAGATACCAGGTATTCGATTTCCCGACCCTGGTTGAGGGGGACCTGCACACGCTCAAATGGGACAAAATACTGGATTTTGCAAAAAGAACAATGAAACCAGCAGACTGCCAGACCAGTGGTGCAGGCTCTGGATTAGGGGCAGGCTCGGGGTAGGGCAGAAAGGGCCTAGGGAGGCCTACTTGCTAGGCTTCGCGCCGCCCCTTCTCTACTACTATATCTTTCATTTTCGCAGGGTGAAGTTTTGATAGAACAAATGATGGTCTATTTTCTTGAGAGGACCTTATTTCGAGGGAATTTATAATCGAGTCCAAATAAGGAATTATTATAGATGTCCGCTACAATTCTGAAGGGCCTTTTGCCTTGTGGTTGCTGCGGTTTTGATGTCTTTCAACAGTACGGGGTATGGATTTCGTATCTTTCGCCAGTTCAATTTTCTCCGCAATAGCAGTAGCATCTTTGATAATATCCTCTGTATCTTTTTCCGGATCGCCACGGTGGTTTTTGATCAGTTGTAAAATGCGGCCAATATGCTGAGATGCCTGAACCGTGTCCAATATTGATTGGATTACGTTTACTGTGGGTTCTATAATACCAGACTATTTGGCTATCAATACAATATTTCTTGTCGCATTATTGCCATCTCGAGACTAGATTTCTAAAGCCTCCATTATACTTTCCTTGTATCTTTGATGGTTCCAACGGCATTCCGGGCAGGGCATTCAGATCATTGATGATCAGATTGAGCTTGTGTGACGAGCAAGACAAAAATAGTGCTGTTTTAAATTTTTACGAAGAATTGCCTGCACGCCACCTTCTTTCCCGGACATCGCGGAACAATCGTCGAATCCCAGACCATCGTATTTATCTGGATCGAGATCCGCTTTTGTTAGAAACTCGTCTATTGCTGTTGCAATCGATTTTGCGTCCAAGGCTTTAAGCTCAACAAAACCGAAGAATACTTCTTCAATGTTGTTGGTTTCCTCATCAAAATATCTTATGCCAATGGACAGCTGTTCAATACCAGAGATGTCTGCTGTCTCGTCTGCTAAAATGCTATATGCCTCTAATTTCTTCACTTTTTTGATGACATCCGCCTTAATAACTTCTCCACAAATCCTGATAATCTCATTCTGGATATCATCCATCGATAACTTGCATTATTTTTCCTTGAACAAGGTGGTTTTTCAAAACCATGTATCCTGCATCAATTCGCATCTTATTATAACCTTTTCCAGAATACCATCATGATAATTTGTCTCTCTTAAAGCTAGGTCGTGGGATCCGAAAAAAGCAAGACTTTCCTGAGAGTATTTGTTAATTTGCATGTCTACAGTCACACTCGCAAGAAATAACCTAGCTGCTTAAAGTGACGTCTTATGAAAATGAGTATCCGCGTGCTTTCTGCAATATTCATGAACATCTTTGAATTTACAGAATGGCCTTATAATGAACGAACCCAAAACACCTCTAACGGAACTCAGATTGGGTGGAAACAGTATTTGTGAAAAAGTAAAAAATAAAGACAATGGAAGTTCGAAACTCTAGTTTACTACGACCTTCAAACAATAATTCCTGTCCATGCCTGTAATTGTAGCTTCTGGAGAAAGACGTTCTCCAAATTAAGACTTATAAAAAATTATTTAAGGTCAACCATGTCTCAAGAAATACTTTCTGTGTTTGAAAGTTTGAGAAAATGATATATTTGAAATTAACTCTGTGTTTCGGACTTCCATTGTCTATATTTTATTTATACACGACGTTTCGATCAGTACAATCTCTGATCGTCTTCAGGTGCAAACTACAATCTATTCCTATCTATACAATCTATACTATAGGAAATCACTCAACCGTGATGTTTAAGAAGATGGCTCTGCCCAAGGAGAATTCTGCTACAAGCAAACGAGGCATAATAAGAACTTTGTATAATAGAGCCGCTCAAATTTTTAACAATTCTCATGACTTGGAAATTGAAATAAGAAATATTAAGAAGGATCTGCAGCAAAATGGTTACAGCCTTCAACTTATAACAGATACTATTTCTAAATTTCAGCAAACAGGGACAGAGAATACAAGACCAAAACCAGGCAAATGCATTCCTTACGATTCCATACAGTAAAGGAGTATCAGAGAAAATTCGAAGAGTAGCGAACAACTTTAATATTAAAACAGCTTTTAAATCTAATAATACAATTCAAAGCCTTCTTAGTAAAACAAAACCGGAGAACAAACAAAATAAGGAATGCATTTATCAAGTTCCATTATCTGTTAGGCTTAAAGAACATCAGATGAATACCCAAAGAGGTGAAACAGCGAAATCAGGAATAGCCGAAGACGCATGGTCAAAACAACACCGAATGAAGTGGACAGAAGCAAAGGTTTTGCACAAGGAGTCACACTGGAAGAAACGAAAATTCCTTGAAGCTGACTTTATTGGGCAGAATCAGGGTGATTTTTGTAAACCAAGTGTTGAAATTCCAAATATATTTCCCATATTATATAAGTACGTAGCCTTAGGAATAGATTGTAGTTTGCACCTGAAGACGATCAGAGATTGTACTGATCGAAACGTCGTGTATAATAAAATATACACAATGGAAGTCCGAAACACAGAGTTAATTTCAAAGACTTTCTAATTTAAGCATAGTAAGTATTGAATATCAGTGTGTTAACGAATTAAATACTTTAAATTAAAATAAGTAAGTAGATTTTAGTTTTGCATAAGGATATAAATGTACAGAGGTACAGTATTTTATTATAATATAAATAATTATATTTAGTACTATAGTAGTAGTAATAATTATTATGTGTTTGTATTACCATATAATACATTTATTTGAAATATGTTTTTTTTTTTAAACTTTTGTGCAGTCAAATAATAATTTTGTTAATTTTATGGTGTTTATTGTCGACGAACATAGATGCGGCAAATATGATCTTTCACCGGGCGGCAAGTTTTATTGGCGCTCCCCTGCAGATATATTTAGTAACATAAATTCAATATTAAAATCATCTTAATATTACAGAAGTGGTAGCTAAAGGCGCAATTACACAGACGAATATGCTCAAATAAAAGCTCGTGCAAAAGATCTGAAATTTTTTGCGCGAACATTTTTGTGAGCTTTTCTTTGAACATTTTGTTCGGGTAAATTTTTGAGCAAGTTATTGCTATCTATTTTGGAAAAATATTTTTAAAGATGAGAATAAATATAATTTTACATCATTGATCAGTGATCTCAATTCTTTAAAAAAATGGAACACCAACTTTTATTTTAAAGTTTTGTGAAAAAAAGGCGACGGCAAGCGAAACATTGTTATTGGCTATCAGTTTTGTCATATGCAATGTTAAAATAGTTAATGATGGAGGTAATAACATTTAATTATTTTCTTTAACTTTTTTGGTTTTCTGTCATTATAAAAAGAAAACGGAAATGTCTTCGAAGTAATTACTTTTTAAAATGCAGGTGGATATTTTTAGAGAACTGTTCTGGAGAGTAGTTAGTTGTTCCCTGGGGGGGGGGATAGGATGTTTAGACAGTCGGAACGCAGCGCTGTCAAACACTGCTGTAATTTTGTGTGTCAATGTTGATTTGACCAAAACTCCTTCTCACTAGTCTACGGTTTTTACCTTTTCCTAACCCAGCAACAGCAATAAATAAGTGCCAATTTTTATTTTTTTTTATTCTCTTTTTTTTTAAACCCCAAAAAAGTTACAAGTATACTGGCATATCCCCTATAAAAATCAGATCAATCGAAGTTGTTTATGAGGTAAAACGTGAATTTCGACATCAAATCGTTTTTCCGTCGGAAAGCACTTAATTAAAAATACCTTGTTTTAAAACTTAGTCTTTCTATTTTCAGTTAAGTTCAATGAATTCCCATAAAACTATAAAATTTAAATTTGTAAGAAATTTTTATTACCAACATTTCGTCAAACAAATTTTGCTCAACATTCTCTCCAAAATTTACGTGTGTTTTTTTGTACCCGATTTTGCTCGAATATTTCTTTGAACATTTTGCTCAAGAGGTTCGTGTAAATGTTTGTCGGCATTTCAACATCAAAGGAAAGTTTGTCTGTGTAAATGCGCCTTAACAAAATTTAAAATCTAAACAAATTAAAGTAAAAAAGCAGCTAAAATAAAACCTTGGAGGCTATAAAAAGTTTTGCTAGTCAAATACTTTTTGAGAATAGTACGAAATATTCTTTGATAGATTTTAATTCATTTGGTGGATTTAATTATAGTTTTATCTGAGATTGTAGTGCATTTCTCTCGTAAACCCTTGAAATTTTTTAAAAATTAAACAAGATGTTTCGAGAATGAAAATACTTGGAGACGACTCAATTGACATAGATACTTTAGTGCCCTTTTCTGAAATACAAAAGCTGACTACTGAACTTAGAGCAGAAAAACCCTAGAATGCTATGCCATAGGTTAAATGGGATTGGACAAGCGCATAGTCTGCAGTTTTGGTTTTATGTTTTCCCAATTCTTGTACTTTTTATTATCTAACAACTCTTTGCCAACTTTTTGTTTAATTTTATCTATAGAGTGTGTCCCAAAAGTTTGGATTAATGGATTTTTTGGGAGAGTTATGGGTTTAAAAAAAAAACTTATATAGGATCATTTTAGGAAAAAATGCGGTTTCTAAAATTGTATACCCTTTTATACAGGGTGTCCCAAAAATTAAATATGACAAAAACTATCTTTTTTTAAGTTGGGGACCCTGTATATTATCTAATTTTCTGTACCCTTCAAAAATAAACCTTTCAAAAATACCACACTATCTTATTTTCTTCAAGATATTCAAATTTGAATTTGTGTGGAAGAGATAGGAAAATAAGTATGTACTTATCATAGGTATTAATATTGGGTAGTTAATTTCTGTTTACAAGATTTTTTACAAAAAGGTATCGTTTTGGTATAATTTTGGATTCTGATTATTCCGCCAGTCATTGAGGCGGCTTTTTTCTGATTCCGAAAATATTCAGTTCAATTCAAAACGTGCTTTATTGTCGAAGAAAACTAGTACAAAACAGTTGTTTCTTATTGACAAAGCGTTAAGGTAATCCTAAAAAACAAATTTAAAAAAGAAAAAGAATGAGATTACAAAAATAAATACATCTAGTCCTAATCATAAAAAAAAACAGTTTAAATAAACGTATGAATGAAAAATAGACAAAGTAAAAAATTTTTTTAACAAAGTTAGTCAAAAATACGTTAAAAAATCATCACAGTCATATGAACAAAGTCAAATTAAAAAAGAAAACTTGACAAAGTAAGTTAAAAAACATTTAAAATAGACACAATATTTAAATTAGTGTGTTGTCCTGAAAAAACTCCTCCAATGTATAATATGCTTTTCCCAACAAGAAATTTTTCATGATCCTTCTAAAATTCCCAGAATCGTAAGTGTCCCTTACATTTGACGAAAACTTGTTCTACATTTTTAAACCTCTATAAATGAAGCAATGTTTAACTAATGTAAAATGGGGAATAGGCAAGGGAACATGGTGCACTTGACGCGTTATATGAATGCGTTTTTGAGGAAAGCAAATACGTTTTTTGTGAATTATGCAAACGGTTTCAAGTATAAACAGACTTGGTAACGCGAGGAGGAAGTTATTTATAAATAGAGATCTACAATGTGTTCTAGGTGAGACTTGACATAGAAATCTAACTGCTCTCTTCTGAACTACAAATACAGAGTTAAACATATAATTGCTGCATGCCCCCTAAAATGGAAGTCCATATCGTAAATGTGATTCAATAATGGCAGTAACTTTTACAGTGTAACATCCAGAAGAGAGTTTTCTATTTAAAAATGTAATGTGCTCGCAAAACTTGAGATCCTCAATCATCAATTTTTATGTCCAAAAACCTTGTATTTGTTACGTTATGAATAGTTTGATTAGCAATTGCAATATTTTCATTTGGATTACATTTAAAACTTAGGAGTTGTGTTTTTGACATCCTAAAACACAATCTGTTTGCATCGCAACGGTCTTTTATTTGCCTTAAGTCATTTGTTATGATCTGCAAAAATGGTCAATTTTTCAGATATGTCCAAGCCAAGCAAATCATTTAAATAAATCAAAAAAAGAACAGGTCCGAGGACGGATCCCTGAGGAACGCTTAAAGTTATCTCCATTCTGTCCGAAGAATGACCATTTACACCGACTGTGTTCTTTTAGACAAATAAGAACGAAACCATTTAAGGTCGTAGTTACAATCTGGGGAATTGTTTTTAGCAACACTGTACGGGAAATCAATTAACCTGATTTTTTTGCAAAATTTGACGTCGTTGAATTTGTTTTCCATGGTAACGCGGAGACTTTATTTATGTTTATTCACAGTGGGACACCAGAGATTTTTTAGCACCGGGTCAAAAATTTGGGGTTAGGTTACTTATATTGACTTTTCGCGTTCCGCGCCGCTAAAAAGCCAAGTAAAATACTAAAATAAAAGAAAACCATTTATTGCAGAATTACCTGCTAGAAAAACGCTACCCAACTACGTATTAAAGTAACTGGGTGTAATGTTTAAGGTTGCATTTACAAGTGCATTTACAGTTGCTTTTATAATTGAATTAGAAACACTCCCGCGAGCTGATACCGACAACAGGTTAACTTAAAAGCACGCAGATTTAAACTGGCTACTGGCACTAGACGAAATAATCGTATTTTATTTTAAACAGGAGCGTCAACGACTAGCAACCTTTAAATGGAGCTTTACTGACCTGTTTTGTTAGTACTCAGATATCCGTGTGTTTTTGAAAATGAGGTTCTAAAATCTATCTTTTGCACTCCAAGATTTCACTAGTACACATGCACATAACTATGCCGCAATAATTTAAATAAAAAAAAAAATGGTTGAATCAAAATAAAAACAAAATTATGTGGGGTTATGGTCGCCGAATGGTTCTATGAGAATTTCTAGTAATTCGGCGGCGGGCGATATTTGTTTTAGAACAATGTTTTTGAAAACACATTTTTTAAAGATAAGCATAACCTCGAATGGTTTTCTGTTAGAAAACGTAAAAATATTCTTCTGTCCCACTGCGGCCCGATTTAAAGTTTGTTGACAAAACACCTGCAGTTACCATGGAATCGTATAAATTCTGCGATCTAGCGGCCAACACTTGAACTGCGTGTGTCTTCCAAATTCAATGAAGTGTGATTGATTGATCGGTTTTCTTTTCCGAAGTGAACAGGCTTTTAGAAAAAAGGACACTTAGTTTTTATTTTCGCTAAAGCAAGGAAATATAAAAAGGAAAAATGTAATCCAGAGGAAATTGTCAGTATTTCTCTATTTTTTTTGTAAATCGGGTTTGTTCTAAACCGCAATTATTTTGAGGCTTTTGGGATAGATGGCAGCACTAGAGCTTTTATTTTGAAGAAAAAATAATTGAGAATTTTGAAAAATCCTTCAGATATTTTTGCTAAACATTTAAAAAATTAAAGAACAAAGCGTTGCCAGTTGTACTTTTTTTAACTTAAAATCTAGGGAGAAACTATAGCCTTAAGCGCAATACCTCTTGTACCATAATGCTAAGGCTTCTGAAGCAGTACTTCTTGATTGACACAATCAAAAGCTTTGGATAAATCACAAAACACCGCTGCAGATGCCTCCTTATTGTTAATGTTTTTTAGAAGGTCTAACAGAAATAAGAAAATGGCATCGGATGTATTTTTCCAGATTGAAATCCAACCCGGTTTTTATCTAAGATATGTTTGCTTAAAAAAGATGTGAGTCGCTTTTTTACTAAACTTTTCATTAGTTTAGATAGACTCGAAAACAACGATATAGGTCTAAAATTTGAAGGAGTTTTAAGATCACCTCCTTTATGGAGAGGGATAACTTTAGCCAGCTTAAGGCAATCTGGGAAATCACCCTCATTAAAAGAGTGATTTATTGCTTCAGACAATACCTAATTTTATACCTATTTTTCGGTTGGCAAGATCATTTTCATAAGACCAATGAGTTGAACAAGAAAAATAATATTCGGTGACTCTTTGTCCAAAAGCTGTTACAGAAAAAGATAACATAACAGACGGAAAAACTCTTTTCATATTTGCCAACATATACAGGGTATTCCATTTGAAAAAGTAACGTCGGCGTCTAAGTATAGGCAATTTTACTTCTCTCTTTTGGGTTTGGACATATTAGAGGGAAATTGAACTTTTGAGACACCCTATATATTAGAAGTGTGTGCATAATATTCTTGGAAATTTTTTTAAAAATTTTTACAACGATTTTAGGCACAATCGGTTCCTTGGATTATACAAAAGAAGAGCGCCAGATTCTAGCTAAAAAATCTAAAAATTGGGAGTGCGCCTCTTGCGGAAAAATATGTGACAAATTAGCTACAGGCGAAAATACTCCCAGTCCCCAATTGACGCAAGAAGAAAGTTCTATGATAGAAAGTATTGCTCTAAAAGTAAGAAAAACAAATTTTAACCGTATAATTTTAGATAGGTATTAAAATAATATTTTTATTACACAAAGAAAACTTCACCCACAATGTACAGTGTTTTCCAACGTATTTCGAATCTAATTTTGGAAAAATATTTGGACACGTCGATTTTTTATTCGAGGGTGACACTTTTTGGCTATCCTGAAATTTTTGTAGCATGTATCCCCTTCGAGGAGAAAAATTTACCCCTATATTTTGAATAGGGAAAGTGCTCACTTGCATAGACATATGCAATTTTTTTTTACACGCCGACTTTGTTTTTTTGATTTTCGAGATTTCAAAAATTTTTACACGTTTTTAATGTCATTCCAAGAGACCTTCAAAACAAGGTATCTCTCGAACTACTATCCCTATTAAAAGTATAGGGTTTAAGTTTAATCTTCGAAGGGGGTGCACGCTACAGTGTTCTCCTCCAATAAAACATCGACGAGTGTCCGATGATTTTTCTTTCTGTTTCTTTTTGATTGCAACACACTGAATATGTATACAGGGTTACCACAATCCTTTAAAACCGGGAAAAAGTCGGGAAATTTGCTAAGAATCCTTGAATTTTCCAGATATTTTTTATTTGGTTGAGATTCCCTTGTACCTATAATAATATATAAAAATGTGCATATATATCTTTTTTTGCAGGCCTCCATAGCGCAGTGGGTAACGTATTTGCCTAACGCATGGAAAGACCCGGGTTCGAATCGAAATATATTTCGTGTTTGTTTTTAACTCTCCAAAAATACTTTGCTACATTGGGCATTGATCCTACTATAAATTAAGAGTCGCAGTAAAAAAAAATCATATATATTTCAATGAAATTTTCTCGTGCAGCACTATCTTTCGATTTATAAATGATATAAGATATGTTTTTATAAAATATTTAACATTTTACGGGTTTTTTTAATTTTAAAAATACAATATTACACACTACTTTTTCTAAAATTTTACACTCTGCGGTATTTGTTTCGATCACAATATCAGATAATTTTTTTCAGTGGGCAATCGCCCCTCCCCCCTTTGCACCTCACCAAACCCAAAAGTTTCAACAAAATTTTAGTTAACAGTTTTTATCAACAAAATTCAAAACTTGTAAAAAATAACTTTTTTAGTGGGTATAACTTTCAAAATTTTTGCCTGCGGGCATTTATGACATTTTCCCAACACATATAAAACTGAGACTAGATCCCACCTCAACTCAGCATCTCTTAACCAAAATTTAAAAAAATTATTACAAAAAACTTGTTAAGACATATTATAGGTAAGTACTGCAAAAAATTTTGTCTGCGGCACGTTTAATTTTTTGGCAACAAATTTAGAATTGAGACCAGATCCCCCACCAAACCAGCATTTTTTGCTTAAACTGCAAAAAATTGCCCGCAGCGCTATGAAATAGGAATTTTTTAAAAATAATTCGGCAAAAACCTGGAAAAAGTCGGAAATTTTATATAGGGAATCTTGTGGCAACCCTGTATATAGAAGTTGTTGTATGTGTGATTAGCTATATTGAACGTACAGTTTAAAACAAGTTTTACAATGTAGAAGTAATCAGACGCTTTTAATGTATAAAGCTGGATCCACATGAGTCAATCCGTTTAAAAAACCCGTATTTTGTACTGGCATTTAGAATTTATCAAAAATTTGCGATAGGCACATTGATAATTTGACCCGACATATTGTTGTTTAAAAAAGAAAAATAGTAAATATTAAAAAGAAAATACATATTCATCAAACATTCACAAAACAGTAACCTTAACTCAGTCACGCATGAATCTCTTATAAATACCGTAATTAGCTACTTCAAAGAACGATACATACTTAACGAACAAAATAAAGTTAAAACATCATCATCAGCAGGCATCCCCCAAGGGTCGGTATTAGGGCGCCTACTCTGGAATATATACTATGACCCTATACTTAGACTAAAACTCTCTAAGGGCGTGGGTATAGTAGGATACGCGGATGATCTAATGGTAATAGTCAGGGCTGACACAGCGATACATCTTATGCAAAGAGCAAACGAGGCAACAAGACTTATTAACGAATGGATGACAAACAAAGTCCTAGAATTAGCACCAGAAAAAACCGAAGCCGTTATACTAAGCGGAAAAAGAGACCGGCGAAACATTGAGTTCCGACTAAATGGAGTCCGCATAAAACTGCAAAAGAACGTATGCATATCGAAGAAACCACTAAAAAGGCAACTAAAAGACTCGGTGAACTACAAAGACTTGTGCTCAACATAAACGGGCCCAGTATGAGCAAGAGAAAGTTACTATACAGTGTAATCCATTCAATCATAACATATGCTGCAGTGATATGGAGTCCAGTACTGTGCACAAAGAAGTACAAAAATATCAAGTTATAACGAGAATCCCGCCCATAGACCTATTTGTCGAAGAAATTGTATAGGAAGATAAAACTGCAAAAGAGAAAACACTGGAATCCTGGCAAGCAAGATGGAACCGAAATACCGAAAAAGGGCAATGGAAGAAATGAATTATTCCCGACATTAAAACATGGATAGACTGCCTACCCTAAAAAAAAAGGATTAAAATTACGAACGGTAGATTCTTGTCCTTGCAATTCTTACAGAGTTGGGCGTTCAAAAAGACACTTGAATTAAGCTTACGTTTCGAGTATATTTTTACTCTTCTTCAGAGTCTTCTGCACAAAGAACACAAAGTACACTATAGGTAACATAATTGAATTTTTTCCTTTAGATAATAAGACAAATTCAAAATTATTTACAAAACAATAGGAACAATTGTAAAAATATGAACAACAACGTACCTCGTACGTATTTTTTCCCATAATATTTTACAGCTTTTTGTTTTTTTTTTAATTATATAATACTATGTAAAATTGTTCTATTGTTTTTTAAATAATTTTGAATTTGTCTTGCAATTATGTTACCTATAGTGTACTTTGTGTTGTAGTGTACTTTGTGTTGTTTGTGCAGAAGACTAGGAATTAGCTCTGAAGAAGAGTTAAAATATACTCGAAACATAAGCTTAATTCAAGTGTCTTTTTGATGCACCTCTTGTCCTAAACCCAAGAAAGCCCAACTCTGATTAATATTACTAAATGGATACTATATATATGATCTTTTAGGACATACACAAAGCAAATAGGGAAAACGGACGAAATATGTCGGTATTGTCAAAGAGTAGATGACGCAGAACATATGCTAATTTACTGTCCAAGATTTGAAAACTACCGCCAAACACGATCTACAGATAGAAAATATGACTCTTCAAAGACATGATACAACACGTAGATGAATGGAACGATAAGAACGATTCTAAAAATTAAACACGAACACGAACGCAACTAAGAGACCAAAATAGTGAACGGCGAAATAGTGACGTTATATTCCTGAGAATGGTTCCGCTTTTTCGACCCAAATCTACAGCAGAGGGGTTTAGTCCGTAGGCGTCCTCAATAGAGGAGGAATCGGGCACATCCGGCAAACCACCAAAAAACCAAAGTTAAAATTGACTTCAATCCGTTGTAACCTTGAACCGTGCGTGAACTTATTTCCTTCAAGTGCATTGGTTGGTATTGATGACGTGGTATCACGTATATATGTGAATCCAGCCTAAAGCAAAACATTTTAAAATCGGCTAACTTTGCTTTCAGCCATTTTCTATAGACTTCTTACTTATTGCTAATAACTTCAGTATTATATAATTAAAAAAAAAAAACAAAAAGCTGTAAAATATTATGGGAAAAAATTATGAGGTACGTTGTTGTTCATAAACAGGCAGAGGAAGACGCAAATCGGAAAGAACCATCCGCACCGCATTTGGAACTCAATTCCCAAACCGAGCATGTCGCAGACGATCACAAAACGATCGACCTTGCCGCAGACACCGAGCTTAGGGTTTCCGACGTGACATCAGAGTTAAGGCAGAGAGTGGTGTCAAGTACCTCAAATACCGAGGATATTATAGAGAGTACCGCCCAGGAGATAACGGATGAAATTTTGCAGGCGTCCATAGAGAGAAGTCAAAAGTAAGTGTTACTACCATATACTTATAAACTTATTATACAGGCCCTGGAATTTTGTTGCAAGTGCGTTGGATTGATGTTGTTCCTGACGCCATTTTTGTTTGTTTTGATGTTTCATTCCGAAAGTGGTGTGTTTTTTCGGTTTTTACATTTACTCACAGTACACACACTATAGTGTATAGTGTATATTAAGATTATAAGTATATGGTTACTACGGTTAACTTTCTTAATTCCAGTAATGGGGAATCATTTTTCAGGTTTCTCAAATATCTTCAATACCAGGAGGTCAAAAAATAACTTTTGCACACATATAGATAAAAAAAAATTTTGAAAGTAGCGACAAGAGTTTTTTTTTTAATTGAAACTTCTATTGAGTGTATGTATGTCCCAAGTAACCTTTTTGGTTAAAATTTGGTAAAATATTCCCGAGATAAGCCCAGTAATTTTTTCTTATGAAAAGCTGGGAGGTCAAAAAAGAGGGAAATTTCCCGTCTTTTTACCAAAGTGGGGACAAAAACCAAGGTAATTTGGTGGGATAAAATACACTTTTTACTAACTTTTGGGACACATGTACACATCTGCATAAATGCTCAACGTAATTTGTGTCCTATTGTACACAATGCCCTCTTGTTTGTCTGTGACTGAAGCGCCCTCTGCGTGTCAGAATAGAAGGAGATGAAAATAGTTTTAAATGAAAATAAAAAAAGAGAAAAGTAATAATTATGTCCATGGCCTACAACAATTTTGGAAATAAAAAATGGTGATGAAAAATCAGAGCTATCTTTTAATCATAGGGGATAAACTACTATTTTAAACTATTAATGGGAGGAAACTGACATGCGCCGAAAATTTTTTTGTTAAATTGTTTACTTTAACTTCCATAAAATTCACGCGCCCATCGAAACATGCAGTTTTAACAAAAACATCGCAAAAATTATGCTTCGGGAAAACACTAATTAAATATTATTTCCAATTTGTAATCATAATCTAATATTTGGGTACGAAACAAGTGTAAGCAAATCATTTCCATAAAGATTTTGTTGTTTTTTTTCAATAAAAATAAGACTTGTTAAAAAAGAAAAAAAAAACATGGAGCCTTATCTTTTTTTGGCGACCGTGCCCTAAAAGTCGTGTTAACCATGTTTTTTTCCCTCAAACACAAAATTTCCAATGTTGAAGCCAAAATTTCTTATCAATTTTGCATCAAGGACGGTTTATCCATTTTTCGAATTCATTGCCAAATGTTCCCCGCACACCCCCTGCCCATTGTTCGGTTGTCATGTTGATTGTTGACATAAAGACGGATGTGTGTATTCACATTGGTTGTGTTCGGCACTTGTAGAGATCCACTAGGACTTGTTGGGTTTGTTTCTTTTGGCATGTTAAAACACAAACTGTCAGGATCACCACTACTAGGTAGGCACTTTAACACAGAGTATCCTTTTCGACGATAAAAACGTGAATGCTCTCTCTTCCTTAAACCCAAATTTTACCTAAACATCTACTTTCTTTGTTTGAATTTTGAGCTTCCATCTGGTTTTTCCTAACCTTTTTTATTATAGGAGGGTAGGTATCTAATAGGCCAAAATCCAAACAAAGGTTGAAGATACAATAGTTATTAAGGAAATATCTTATAATTTGGAAATACCGAGAAGGAACATGAAAGTTATGATTATTGATTAATCTAAACAGCTGATCATGACAGTTCGTTAGAGGACACGTGACGCAAAGGAGTTTTCTTGTTTTCTACCAGAACTACTTTCTTCCCATCAAGAAAAACAAAACTGAAGTTTTAACCTAATCAAATCTTAATATTCCATATGGTTAAATAAAATAGAATAATTTTCCATAAAGTTCGAACATATTTTTAGGTTGTACTTATTTGGTCAAAAAAACAAATTTTTGTCCTACAACTTATTCCAAAAAAAACCCTAACTTTGAGGAATAACTGTAGGTCAAAAATAAGTAACTTTGAGTCCAGTTTTAAACCAAAAAAGTTCTTAACATTGAGGGATTTTTTCAGGACATTAATAAAATCTTTTGACAAGCAATGTTGACCAAGAAATGCCCAAACAAGGCGAGGACCTCAGAGTAGAATCTCAAGTCAAGTTTACCATCAATTTACCTTCTCTTTTAACTTTATATTCGAAACAACTTTGAAGACATGATACCAGGAAAATAATTCGAAAAATATCCTAAAAGAAAACCTTTAAAATGTCGTGTATATAATGACCGTTCCTTAAGGTTATTTGGTCCAATTTAAAACTTATTTTCAAACCTCAAACTACAAAGTAATTTTCTGAAGGAAAACGGGGTATGTTTTGACGTATGATTGGTTATCTTAACCTTCCAACTTCCCAATATGCCCTAAAATGTTACTTGGGGTAAGAGGGATGTCTTATTAAGTTTGCATAGTTTTATTTGGTTCTTTGTTGCTGAATAATGGACAAACAATTTCTTGGACTACTACTCAGGATATGGTAGAAGTAGAAGAACCCCTCTTACCATATCATCGAGTTGAAAAAATATACCTCAGAGATTTTAACAACCCTTTTGAGAGGTTTTTTGAAAAGACGTTCAAAAAGCGATATTGGTTTTCTCAAAATATATTTCAAGATTATATATACCCAATTGTATATGATGAATTAAAAAAAGATAGTAGAAGAGGCTGTCGATAGAACCGATGATTCAATTTAATCATGCAGAAAAATTGCTGTTGTAATATTTGGGTTATTTGTTCCCATGCCCTTGGTTTTCTTCGAAGTGATGTGGCATGCCTCTGTTTTTTTGGATTCCAATATGGACAATTTTGTTTTTCCAGGGCTTATATAGCTTTAAATGCAATGCATGCAATTTAACTACTACGTAACCTAAAAATACTAACTAACTAAAACATAACCTAACATTCTTGACAACCACCACAGTTCACCACACAAACTCCAGTTTTGGCTCAAACCTCCCAAGTAGCGCAAGTTGCTGTTAAACGGTTGGGAAAACATTTTTCCAGCCAAATTCTGCAGCCATATGGTTTTGGCTTTTGTCCATCATAACCCCTTTAGATGGTTTTGAGAACCTTTTCCTAACTATTTCCGCCCTACATTTTTCGGCTTTTAAAAGGTTTTAAAAACCATATAGCTTTTTCTCCTTTTTTAACTATGTGTCAAAGAATAAAACAAATAATTCTTCAAAATAAAAATAAATGGATGATATAAAGAGCCTATACAATACACATTGTAGGGTCACTGTACTGATAAATATTATATTTTTTTATCTTGTCAAAATACACGCGCTTAAAAAATGATTTGAATAAGGGTTAATGTTATGAGATATCACAAAAATCTAACTTGAAAATATAAAAGTACTCAAGCATGAACTAATTTACACTCAATAAAGTACAAAATTTTAAGTGATTACCAAAATATTTACAGATTTTGATATCCATATAATATATTTCATCAACAGCCTACAAACAGTCATGGCGTATCAAGAAACTGACCTAACCCGACCCCAGCCGAACTTAGCCGAAAAGGCAAAACCAATTGGTTAATTATTTGCTCTTTATTGGTTCTAGAATCTTTCTTAAAGCAGAGCTATAATTAAATGGCTGTATGGTTTTTATTAAGCTTTTCTGGGAGCCATCGTTGCCACATATTGCGCGACCTCAGGGGGGTTATTCTTGAATAGAGAGAAAATTTGCTCCCAGGGACGCTACTATGCATCTCATTGGTCCAAATATTCGGTTTAAATCGTTTTCTCTCACTTTTGCCCGATATTGATCGAAAGTAATTCTATTGGTCTTGACTAACAGAATTACTTTCCATCAATATCGGGCAAAAGTGAGAGAAACCGATTTTAACCGAAGATTTGGACCAATGAGATGCATAGTAGCGAGAGAATTTGACTTCCTGGGAGCAAATTTTCTCTCGATTCAAGAATAACCCTACAGAGTGGCCTTCAGCAAGCCTTTCTCAAGGAAGACTTTATAAAACGGACTCGATGAGGGGCCCTTAAAGAATCCTCACCGAAGGAAGGCCTTAAGGATCGACTATAAATTCCAGCCTAAGTGCGCCCGTATTTCAATAATTTCCTAATGTTTAAGTCGTTAATTAAGAGAGTTGTTTCTGAGCCATTGTTTATTTATCTATGTGACCAAAAGAGCTCCGTTGGCCGAAAAGCTAACACGAATCCTTACCAATAATGTAATGTATTGAAACTACATTTTAAAACAAATATGCTTCCTAAATTTTTGCTTTGCTGGCGCCCAAGTGACTGACGCTCAAAAGTCCTGTGTCATACTATGTTAATATAGACACTTAAAGTTACATATAAAAAAGTGCTTATTCCTTGTCGTATATCAGGGCGCATGCTCAAAACGCCATACGGTGTTACGTCTCATCCATAAACATTTAAAGTTGCACATAAAAAGGGTGCTTAGTCGTTGTCGTATCTCAGTGCGCATGCTCAGAACCGATACAATGCGCTAACTGCTTGCGAATACTGCATGGGTGGTCGTAGAGATAGGTGAGGCGTACTTAGTCGCTGTTGTACGGCGTATCCGTACTTTAAATGTTTATGGGTCATATGTAACGCTGTATGGCGTTTTGAGCATGCGCACTGAGATACGACAAAGAATAAGCACTCTTTTTATATGTAACTTTAAGTGTCTAATTTCGTATGGTTTTGCACTTCCATGCATTTTAATTTTGTGTGCATTTTGTGGTTCTGCCTGGGGCACCCTAAAACAATTACGACGAGTAATTGAGATGCGACTAAAGCAGACCTTTTGTAGTAGACCTAAATTTATAATCTACTTAAGTTAGTAGGAGTTAATTCGAGTTTTTTTTTTCAGAGATAAATTTTGGAAGACGGTAATTTGGATCATCCTATTTTTAATTGCCTTATTGGTGATTAGAAGAGCGTTCTTCCTATAGCCAACTTAGACAATTTTTACGTAATTTTTATGCCATTGTGATTCCTTTCTTATGTATATATATATAGAAACTATTATTTAAAATAAAAATAAAAATAGAAAATAGTTGAAATATAAAAAGTATTTATCTATATTTAAGTTGTAAAATTAATAAAATTAGCTTGCGTTTATTTAAAAACCATTTGAGTATTTTAAACAAAATTGAAATATTTGGAACCGAGACCAAAATGATTTTGCCAAAAAACCTACTATTTTTTAAAAAATTAGTAACTTTTTTTTGTTAGAGTTTACGTTTTACTAATTACCATTTTTTTCTTTTATTGTATTTTTTTTTCATTTTAAGGTTTTTTTTAATAAAATCCCATTAAACTCAAAAACGTCGTTTTATTTCATAAAACTAAAATAGTGCCATCCCTGGTACAAAAGTACAAAAATGGCTAAAAAAAAGTACGTTTCGTTAGATCAACAAAACAAACACTTCTTATATAATATCTATTTAAAAAGTTAATTTTTTGGTCGGAGTTTTTTTCATCGTAAACTAAAGAGTACTTATTTAATTATGGCCAAACAATACACTCCCATACAACCGAATCTATATAAACAACTGTAATTGCATCCCAATTACCATATTGGTTACAAACTTTTCTTCACCCGAATTTACCATATTTTTTATTTGTGACAACTTTTTTATGAGCTCAATCTCAATGATTTTTAAACAAAAATCCCTCCAGGACCCAACTCTCTCCCGGGGCGATAAAAGCCCTGTTCTACTGCCACTGATCGTAAATATTGAGTTGTCCGCCGATTTTAGACTTTTTTTGTACTGGCAGTTCGTTTGTGCTGTCTGTTAGAAGGCGGCAATGTTTGATCGTATAGATTATAAAGTGTGTGGCCTTGTTTGATTTTGGTGCTCAGGTGTGTAGTTTTGTTACACCGTAAATCCCACATAGCAATTTGTCATCCTTAGCATGTGCATAAAATATCCTCAACAAAAAGAATATGCTAAGGATGTTCTAAATTAACATTCTAAGCATGTGCTAAGAATAGATTACCTTCCGCCCTAATCAAATGCTATGCAGGTTCTTCTCTAATAGATATTCTTATCAGATGATTGGCATGTGCTAAATCTCGCAGTAGCGCAAAACCAGTATTACTCCGAAAATATGACTTTAAATAAAATAAAAAATTATTTTTGAGCTCTAAAAACCATATTCTATCACAATACACGCTAAGAAAAAAAATAGAAACAAATAATAAAAAAAAGTGCGACTCGTCGACGGGGTTCGAACCGACAACCTACAGGTTGATGATATATTAATGCTTTATAGAAATAAGAAATAGGTTGAAACCGCGGAATATAAACGTTTTGGCGGATTTTTATAGGTCGACTGAAAAGTGTTAATCATGATTAAAGCTTAATCAGAAGAATTCTCGCGTTTGGTGGATATATATGGACAAGCGTCTCTAAGCCAAGGGTTACCGGGTTCGTTTATTCCGGCCATCGATTTTTTTTTCGATTTTTTTAAAAACTTGTTTCATAGATGGTATATACTTTGCATATGCTAAAGATGTCCTAAAAGTAACTTTCTTTAATGGTATTTCATTAGAACCCAGCAAATACATCTGTTACATTAACATAGTATTTACGTAAATCTAAAGTAAACAAAATTACATAAAAAAGTGTTCATAAAATTTACGTAATATTTACATAACACAACTAATGTTACTTTAATTACATCATATTTACGTAATAAGAAGGGAACATGGAAGTTACTTTTTACCTTGTTGTGACATTAGAAGTATACCGCGCGGGTGGGCCATAAAAAAACCGGACAAAATGTTTTCCGTTATAACTTTTAAACCAAACCACCGATTTTAATGTTCTTTGCAGGGAATTGAAAAAGACTTTGATTAGAAATTTTTTTTTCCGCCAACTTAAAATCTAGGATGGCGGACAGAAACAAACTTTACCCTTCACAGAGCCTCGTTTATTCTTATGTTACGGAAATTTTTTGGATTTTTTCATTAAGTCGTAAAAAAGCTTTGTTTCTGCTACGCAGAACGAGGTGCAAATCATTAAGATCGGTTAAGTGGTTCCCAAAAAAAACATTTTCAATCAGTGTTTTACGGATTATGCGATTGCAGTCTCAATTCTGTCTGCATACATTTTCTTATAAATTCATTACTGCTAAACCGATTTTGATGAAATAAAAAACTTCATGACGAAAATCGATTGTTCTGTAACTACTGTAATTCAATCAAATCAAACTTGTCCCTTTAAAGAGGCTCGTTTATTTATATGTTCTGTAAACTTTTAAATATTAATTTGTACAAAAGTTCGGCTTTCGCTACGCACAACGAGGTGTAATTCATCAAAATCGGTTTGGTGGTTCTCCAAAAATTAATTTTTGTTTCCATCACTGTTTTCCAGATGATACGATTGCCTTCTCAAATTGATACTCAACCGATTTCAATAAAGCACTATCGAAATTTGTCGCCATTTTGAAACCCAAGATACAATTAAATTTATCTCTTCAAAAAAGCTCGTTTATTCTTAGGTTTCTAGAACCTAAAAAATGCCCGAACGAACCGTTAAAATCGGTTTAGTGGTTCTCAAAAAATTAATTTTTGTTTTAACCATTGTTTCCTCATAAACTCATTATTACTGAACTGCTTTTGATCAAATAAAAATCATTACGGTAAGAATCGATTTCTCTTTAAACATCGGCATTGAAATTTGCCACCATTTAAAAAAGCCGCTCTTTTTGCATGCATAAAGAAAATCGCCTTAGTATTTTTTACGTTATCAGTGGTCTCTTGCATCTCTGCATTGATTTCTTTATAAAATCATTATTACTAAACCGATTTTTATGAAATACAAAGCATCATGGTAACAACCGATCGCTCACAAAAATCACGAAAGAGAAATGCCGCTTAAAATCCAAGATCTCCATAAGAATCATTTCTTTTTATATTGTGAGGAAGCTTCTTTGAAGAGATAAATTTAATTGTGTCTGCCATCTTGGGTTTCAAAATGGCGACAAATTTTGATAGTGTTCTTTTAAGAGTTTTTGATCTTCGCCATGATGCTTTTTATTTTATTGAAATCGGTTGAGTATCAATTTGAGAAGGCAATTCTATAATCTGGAAAACAGTGATGGAAACAAAAATTAATTTTTGGAGAACCACCAAACCGATTTTGATGATTTATACCTCGTTGTGCGTGGCGGAAGCAGAACTTTTGTACAAATTAATATTTAAAAGTTTACAGAACATATAAATAAACGAGCCTCTTTAAAGGGACAAGTTTGATTTTGTCCGTCATCTTGGATTTCAAGATGGCGACAAATTTTTATTTCATCAAAATCGGTTTAGCAATAATGAATTTATGAGAAACACTGATTGATAATGTTTTATTTTTTTTGGGAACCACTTAACCGATTTTAATAATTCGTACCTCGTTCTGCGTGGCAGAAACAAAGCTTTTTTACGACTTTATAAAAAAATCCAAAAAATTTCTATAACATAAGAATAAACGAGGCTCGTTGAAGGGTAAAGTTTGTTTCTATCCGCCATCTTAGATTTTAAGATGGTGAAAAAAAAATATCTCCAATCAAATTCTTGCTCAATTCTCTGCAAAGAACAGTTTGTTGCATTAAAATCGGTGGTATGGTTTAAAAGTTATAACGGAAAACATTTTGTCCGGTTTTTTATGGCCCACCCGGTATAAATTTTATATACACAATATGACTTTAATTTTACATAAATGTTACATTCCAATACGTAATATTTATATAACGTTTTAAATTTATATTACATAAAGAGTACGTTATTTACGTGACGTCAAGTTTACCTTGATATTATTTGTAAGAGATATAAATATTATGTAAAAAAATTTACCTCAATTTTACCTTTTGATTTACTTTCTAGTTACTAGTTAATCGATATCTGCCGTTTCCCAACTTATTTTAATTAGATATTATCATTGTATACAATG
Organism: Oxystoma pomonae; assembly: GCA_963921995.1. Classification (NCBI taxonomy): domain Eukaryota; kingdom Metazoa; phylum Arthropoda; class Insecta; order Coleoptera; family Brentidae; genus Oxystoma; species Oxystoma pomonae. The sequence continues at coordinate 45,024,458 of OY998170.1, forward strand.
ATATTATTTACATAAAAAGTAGGGAACTGTGTGTATGGCATAATGCAGAACATGGAAGTTACTTTTTAACTTGTTGTGACTTCCAGTTTGTTGTTGTTGTTGGCTGGGTATATGCTATGGAACACAACTAGAATAACATTCTTTTGATGTTCTTTTACGGTACCAGATTTTACTCAGGTGGTGGGGGGTCCCACGCGCATCCTTCGCGCACGCAGCCATTTTGGGATATAAGACCCGAAATCATTCAGCAGCGTTGACTGACCGGTGATAGTTCAATAAAGTAAATTCGTTTAGGCAGTGGCGGTGAGAAAAATAAAGTGTTATTAAGGGCCGATTTCTCAACAGCGAGTTAGCGTTAACTCGAGCAACGTAAGCTTGTAAATTTTTTTAAATAGCTCGCTAAAATTAACTCTTGGGTATTCAGGGCTTCAAGGTAAGGGTAAGTTACCTTACCTCAGGGATAACCTAAAAAAATATTGGCTTAAAACAGCCAAAAACTGGTATTTATAAGCCGAGTTAAGTTAACTCTCTGGTAACCCGCTATTCAGAAACCGGCCCCAATTGTTAATGACAGTTTTTTTAGATTTCCTGTATTAAATAAGCCAATTTACTTTTTTTTAAAATGCAGATCGCAGAAAAAGGTTTGCGCTGGATTAAACCCAGTATTTTACACGTTCAGTTTCTTTTAGTATAAAATAGTACGATTCCATGCTATAACCAATGTGATATAATTTATTTGGTGTAACTATAAAATAGTAGTTTCGAAAACTAGTAGCTAAAATAGTGCTTTTCCATTCCAAAAAGCCTTTAGAAAAGTCTAATGTGGCTTTTACGCAGTCCTAAAGTATTAAATTATGTATATGCCAGTATTTACTTTATTTATCAATCGCCCTAAATATTTATGTGAGGGCCAGTTTATCAATAGCGACTTTAACCTCCGAGTTAACCTTCAGCATCTTTCGTTTTAACTCTCAAGAGTTACATGCCCAACTCGCTATTGATAAACCGGTCCTCAGTCAAGCTCCTCACTTCAGGGTCAATTTAACCGTGTGACAGGCTAAAAAGTACCTACTTAAGATATATTTCTCAGACAAGAGAGAATATTAATGCAATTAGGCGATAATTTATTTGATTTTTCATTAAACTGTTCGTTTAGAATAAAAAAAGGACTTTTGTGTCATTTTTAGCACAATTTTAACTTAACCCCAGAGTTAAAATTGATAAAACGGCATAATAACGGTTTCATGTAGGTATTATAGTTTATAAATTAGAGAACATGTTTTTCCAGTTTTCTAATTAAAATATATTCACAAAATTCATTTTAAACATACCCGTGTCTGTTGTGTGTCACAAGAAAAACAAAAAAGTAAAATGATTTAAAATTATTAATAACGCCCTGGCCTGAAATATCAAAACAGTATATTTAAAATTAAATACATTTTAATCAGGCCCTGGATTCTATTCCGAAATGGCACCGGCGGCGGACGTTTCAAGGGACATCAAAGTGATTCCGCCGGCTTATATATCTGGTTGAATGTTGATCCATGGTTTTATTGTTCTTTTTTTCAAAGTTTTTTCAAAACGTACAATTTATGAGATCACCCATATGTAACAACAAAACAAAAACTTCTTAATGTTTAATTAAAGTTAATTTTTCGGACGGGGTTTCTTTACTTCACTAAATAAACGTCCTAGAGTATTTAATTAATTGTGGTGAAATTATACACCCCCATACACTCTTATCAATGGAGTAAGCATTGCTCTAATCTATATCAACAACTGTAATTGCATCCCAATTACCACATTGAATCCCAATTACCATTGATTACAAACTTTTCTTGTACTACCACCCGAATTCACCATTTTTTTTATGGTCGTTAATTTTTTAATGGGCTCGATCTCAATCATTTCCGAACAAAAATCACCCCCAGGACCCACTCTATTGCGTGGCGATAAAACCCCTGTTCGACTGCCACTGATCGTAAATATTGAGTTGTACAAAAATGACTAGAAAAATGGTGCATTTTGTGAGATCAACAATATGTAACATTAAAACAAAACTTGTCACAGATTGACTTCTGACGATTTTGGTACTAAAGTGTAGTTGATAGAGCACCATTTTCGTTTCGTTATTTTTTTTTTAATTTTATGATTTTGATTAAAATGCCTGGAAACTAGAAAACGTCGCTTTATTTTATAAAACTACAGTGCTATCTCTGTTATAAAAGTACAAAAATGACTAGAAAAAAAGGTACAATTTATGAGATCAGCAATTATGTAACAACAAAACAAAAACTTCTTAATGTTTTTAAAGTTAATTTTTCGGACGGGGTTTCTTTCCTTCACTAAATAAACATCCTAAACTATTTAATTAATTGTGGTCAAATTATACACCCCTAACGTAGGGGCATATGTCGATAATTTCTATCTCGTGGGATTTTTAATGAAGGAGTTTTGCCACTATGTGGGATTGATAGCTCTTTAGCAACACTATCAAGTGTTACTGGGTGTTTTGTTCGCATTCGCAATAGGAGCATGGTTATACTCGAGTCTATATAATTTGAGGACGAGGATTTCAAAAAATTAACGTTCAAGGTTATCCCATCGTTTTTTCTTCAAAAAATCTTAATAATTCTACGTTTTGTCAGACCAACATATGTACCTTAAACTATTAGGCAACTATAGTTTAAAGCTCCATGATCTTGAAAAATACCCCACTAAAATTAACATATTGCAAAAATAACATAGTAAAGTCCTATTCATCAACTATTAAAGCGATATATCTGATGTATCAAAATGGCGACCTATAACTACATTTTGTTTTATCCAGTTTCGTAAAAAAGCTAAAATTATAAGGTGGCCATCAATTCTTGTTTACTTATTGCCGCAGACTATTTTAAAAAAGTTAAAGTTGATGCACGACCTTGATTGACCTTGAAAATACTAAGTACAAGTGAAAAACAAGGTTTTTGTAGTGTTTTTTCCAATTTACCACAACGCAAAAACTTTAAGTGCCGGAGATGAAATTAACATCTTAGCAATAGATAAACACAACATTTTAAACCGCCCTACTACTTTTTTTGATCTGGCGTTCCAGATGTTTTATCCATATCATGCCCTTCTAGGTGATCCGTGCTTCTACACGGATGTGAACAAAACACCCGGTGGCACATGAATGTGTGACTAAATAGCTGTTAAATCCTTATCCTTGAATTTTATTATGAATGTTAATAAACAAGTACAGTCGTGGCCTACTGGCATAATTAGAATTTTTTATAATTTTCTGACCTCCACTTTGGAAAATGGCATCTAAAACACCCGGTCCAGTATATAGTAATGTATATCTAACTTCTGGTAACTCTCTTATCGCTAATTTAAATGACTTTGTTGGCTAGACAAGTGAGTAGAACATAAAATTCACAGTTCCAAAACTTAATAAAAACGACAGGCATATAGGTCATATTTACCGGGGTATAGCATAAACATCTAGGACGCCAGATCAAAAAAATATATCACCGGCACTTAAAAGTTTTTGGGTAGTGGTAAATTGGAAAAACACTACAAAAAGCTTGATTTTTAATTGTACATGGCATTTTCAAGGCCAATTAAGGTCATGCATCAACTTAACTTTTTTTTTCATAGTAACCGGCAATAAGTAAACAAGAATTGATGGCCACCTTGTCATTTTTGCTTTTTTACGAAACTGGATAAAATAAAACGTGGTTAAAGGTCGCCATTTTGATATATCAGCCGCCATATTGAAACGCATCGTAGCTGAACCAATTTTTTTTTAACGATATTGTTGGACTTAATCTTTTTATCTTTCTTACCAAATTTGGACCTCTTCGCTTTAATAGTTGATGAATAAGCGCCCTTTAGAATTTTACTGGGGTATTTTTCAAGGTCATGAAGCTTCAAACTGCATCAAACGCTAAGGATCGAATTTGGCATACATGCCTAATAGTTTGAGGTACATATGAAGTTGCTCCGATAAAACGTAGAATTAAGATTTTTTAAAAAGGGAATGGAAAAAATATTGTTATTCGCGATTTTCAAGGTCATTTAAGATCGGATGACCTTGAAATTGAATTTTTTGGAATCCTCGTTCTCGAATTATATAAAATTGAGTATAACCATGCCCCCGTCGCGAAAGTTGTATTTTTTATGATTTTTGGCCGCCATGTTGAAATATGACGTCATATCAACCCCTTCTACACGGATACGAACAAAACACCCATTAACACTTGATTGTGTGACTAAAGAGCTATCAATCCCGCATAGTCACAAAACTCCCTAATTAAAAATCCCACAGACTTACACATGCCCCTTCACTACCCAATACACTCTAATCAATGGAGTAACCATTGCTCTAATCTATATCAACAACTGTAATTGCATCCCAATCACCACATTGATTACAAAATTTTCTTGTACTACCACCTGAATTCACCATTTTTTTAATGGGTGTTAATTTTTTAATGGGCTTGATCTCATTCATTTCCGAACAAAAATCACCCCCAGGACCCACTTTGTTGCGTGGCGATAAAAGTCCTGTATTACTGCCGCTAATCGTAAATATTGTGGCGTCTGCGGATTTTAGAGTCCTCAATTTTTTTTTTGTACTTGGAGGTCGTTTGTACTCCCTGGCAGAATGGGGCAATTTTTGATCATATAAATTGTAAGGCGTGGTCTTATTTGATTTACTTTTCGCAGATTGACTTCTGACGATTTTGGTGCTAAGATGTAGTTGACGGCGCACCATTTGCACCGCGCTTTTTGGACGTTCCGACTCTACAAAACATTGAGAACTGACGTGGTACACAGACGGGAATGATTTCGAACTACTAGAACTACTGTGGGTTCTTGAGTTGGTGCTAGTTTTTTCAGGACTAGGGTAGAAGTCTATTAGGTTTAATTCTTCTATGTTTTCCCCTATGGGTTCGTTGTTTGAGCTAGGTTGATCTATTTCATTATTGGAAGCCCCTTGTTCTTTGTCAACTAATTCTTCTTTCTTTTTCTGTAAAATAAAAATAACATTATATTTTTTTAGAGTCTCTAATGCCTAATTTACTTACTTCTCTCGAGACCTCCCTATTGATGAGGTTAAGCACCATCAGGGCCTGCTCTAGGGGGGGCAACCCGGGCATTTGCTAAAGTTACAAAATATTGATAATACTCGAAATTTATATTTGTCGATTTGTTTCTTTGCCTAACAGTTAAAAAAGTATTTTTTATCCATAATTTTGATGTTGATTGTACAAAAAAGCCTATTATAATCAAAGAACTTAGAGGACTAACATCTTTGATTATAATATTAATGAGTTTTTATGTGATAGAGGTTTTCAAAGGGAAGCAACATAATGTTCTATGTAAACAAAGGTAAAACTTAAACTTTATACTTAACTTTTACGGTCTATAAATTTTGTTTTTTATCTGTTCATCATAGAATCGATGGTAAGTGTAGGAATTACATGAACTAAAAAAAAATAAAAAAATACTTTACCTGTAACTGAGTCTGTAACTCCTGTTCTTCCCTTATTCTTTTAATTTTCTGCAACATCTCCTCCTTTTCTATGATACTTTGTTCCAAAGTGTCAATTTGTACTCTTACATCTAATTGTTCAAAATTCCTGTTAACATAATTCATTAACCATTCGTAACCTATTTGAATTCCAGGTTCAATTTTATTGTTATATGATTCATTAGCGGCACAACTTTGTACTAAGGTCGGACAACAGTATTTATTAGCAAGTCTTTCAATTTCTAAATATTCAATTAAATCAATCTCATCCATGGCTAACTCTTGATCCTGTTTATTTGCTAATATAAGTAAAGGTTTTCCAGTGATCTTTTCATTACTTAACATCTCTTCTAAAACCTCTCGTACTTCCTTAAACCTTTCAAAATTTGTAGAATCAATGACAAAAATAATACCATGTATGCAGTTAAAATACTTGTGCCAAATTCCTCTAATATTGGGGCCTCCTCCCAAGTCATACACCTGAACATCATAGTTGGCATAATGAAGGGGTATAATATTACAACCGATGGTGGGAAGTGTTGAATCTGGTTGTTCTCCTGCCAGGCCTTGAGCTGTAACACTTTTTCCTGCATTATCCAAGCCTACTAGAAGTAGGGCAATGTTTTTCCTGGGAAAAAAAATACCTAGATTTATTAAATGGATCTGATTATAAATGCAGAACCTTAAGTTTTACCTCTTACCAAATTGTTTTATTAGGTTAGGTGACTTTAAAATCTAGGTTTAAGTTATTACATAAATAAAACTAAGAACTGTGCACTACCTTTTTGTCCTTGCCTCTTGAATTGAATTAAATGAATTAAAATTTTTATATTACAAAATAAATTGATACTTTAACAACAGGTACTTAAATGATTGCATAGAAATTTTTAACTATAAATAAGCAGGACTGTAAATCAGAGATTTGTGTTGTACTGCTTATAAGGAATACACTAAATGTAAAATTTACTATGTGATAAGCGTAAACATATTAACAATATTGATTTTAAAAACTAAAGGTAGTTACATTAAATTATATAAAATTAGTTGTTTAGGATTAAATAGGTACATTACAAATTAACTACAAAAGAAACTAAAAAAAAAAAAAAAAAATATTATGCAGGTACATAGATAGTAATAATACAATTTTGCAAATTCGTTTAGCAAGATCAATAGTGATTGAGTTGTTTTTAAAGGTTACAGAATTTCATCTAACACATCATGAGTTAATAATATTAATTAAAAGTATTATAAGCAGGTACTAAATAGGTAAAAATTGAAGAAAAATTGAAAAAATGCTTTGCTTTTTGATGTTTAACTTTAGAAACTTTAGATATATAGATATTAAATGAAATCTTTGTATATTCCATAGTTATTCAAGAAATGTTTCTTTAATTTTATTTTAAACTTTGTGTTTTTAATTGATAATTTTTTAATTTCTTCTGGAATTTTATTAACTATTTTTGGAGCAATGTATATAATTTGTCTTTGCGTTAATGAAAGGTTGTGTCTTATAGTTTTGAGCTTATTGTTAGTGTTGGCTCTGGTGTTATGTATGTGTTCTGTTTTAAGAAAAAGAGAGGGATGTTTTCTGTAGAAGATGACAGCTATTTTGAAATATAAAAATCTAACTGGTAGAATTTGACTCTCTTGGAATAAACAAATACTGGGATATCTAAAAGGTTTTTTAAAAATAATTTTAATTGCGTACTTTTGTAAAGAAGATAGATGTTTGAGATTATTATGGTATACTCCTCCCCACCCTATTATTCCATAGGTTAATATTGACTGAAAAAGTGCAAAATAGAACATTTTAGCTAATCTAAAGTTTACTATTTTTGAAATTATTTTAAGTTTGTATATTACACAGCGTAACTTTTTATTAATCATTTCAATATGTTTTTGCCATTTTAAATTTTGGTCAATATATATACCTAAATATTTAACTTCTCTTGCGCGTGATATTTTGTTTGTACATTGTTTGCATTCATTTGAACAATCTATTTTGTGTATGGTTATATTTTCAAAGTTTGGTGATGAATTTTTGTAACAAGTGAATGCCATGAAGTTTGTTTTATTTAAATTCAGAGTTAAAAGGCAGGCATCTAGATTATTTTTAAGAATTTTTAAGCCTTCTTCAGTTTTTTGTTTTGCTTCTTCCCAGGTTTCCCCTTCGACAATGAAGACAGTGTCATCCGCATACGATATTATTAATCCAGGAAGTTTAGTTTTTAAAATGGTGTTGATGTATATTAAAAAAAGAACAGGCCCTAAGACTGTTCCTTGAGGCACTCCATACTTTATATATTGATAATCACTTAATTCATTTTTAATTTTAACAAACTGTTTTCTAAATGATAAGTATTCTCTAAAAATTTTGTGACTTACACCTCTTATTCCTATATTTTCAAGAATTGATAATAGTTTTGGATGGGAGACGGTGTCAAATGCTTTTTTCAGGTCCAAGAAAGTAGCTATAACCTTTTTTTTGTTATCAAGTGAATCTGAAATTGAATTTGTTAATAAAAATATTGCATTTTCAGTTCCCTTTTGTTCTCTGAAACCATACTGATGATTAAAAAGTAGATTGTTTTTTTCCAAATATGTCATTAGTTGGTTTTTTATGCATTTTTCGAGAATTTTAGAAATATTACTTAAAAGGGATATTGGACGATAGTTGTCACATTTTAATATTGAGTTGCTTTTGTGAATTGGTGTTATGACAGCAGTTTTTAATTTGTCAGGGAAAACTCCTTGTGTAAGGCATAAGTTGAAGATGTGGGACAATATTGGAGCTATTATTTCTTTAATATATTTTAGAGTACTGCATTGGATTGAGTCAAGTCCTGGGCTAGAATTACTTTTTAAGTTGTTAATTATGTTTATAATTTCTGATAATGTTATGGGTGACCAAAATAATGATTTATTGCTGTTAGGTTCATTGCTATTTTTAATTTTAATATTTTTATTTATTTTTTCTGCTAGGTTGTTTCCAATGTTAGTAAAAAATTTGTTAAATTCGTTTGCTATGTCTTTTGGCTCAGTTATTAGTTGGTTTTGGTAGTTTTCTAGTTTGTTTATTGATTTATGTTTTTTATTATTTTGGTTTCCAGTTACCTCATTCGTGATTCTCCAAATTTCTTTTATATTTCCATTTGTTTGGTTTAGTTTTTCTTTATAGAAGTTTTCTTTTGAAGATACAATTAGTTGGTTTATTATGTTTCTATATTTTTTATATTGCTTTTTATAATCTTCATTCAGAGGGTTTTTTTTTGATAGAATCCAGAAGCTGTCTCTTTTTTTCATTGAGTTGATTATTCCATTTGTAATCCAAGGTTTAAGTTTAATTTTTTGTCTATACGTTTTTGTTTCTGTGCTGTTTTCTATTGATTGTAATAAGATTTTTTCAAAATTACTGTAGGCTGTCTCAGGGTTTTGTTCATTTAATACTGAGTTTATATTGTTTGATATGAGTTCACATTTTAATTTTAAATTGTCAATTTTTTTAAAAATAATAGGCTCTACTGATTTTTTAGATGACAAAGTGGGTGAGTTCCACGATATAAGGCAAGATATTGGATAGTGATCTGTGATATGGGTTTCCAACACACTGAAATTTATGTTGGGTTGCTGTATGCTGTTATTTATTTTAATAAAACAGTGATCTATGCATGTTGAACTATTAAATGATACTCTTGTAGGTTTATCGATGTAATTAAGGTATCCAAAAGAAAGCAGAACATTTAAGTAATCATTGTTTTCTGAGTTGAGAATATCAATGTTTGTGTCTCCGATGAAAAATTCAAGTGTTTCTTTACAATTAGATAAACAGATGTGTAATGACTCGGTAAATAAATTTATTTCATTTTTTGTGTATCTTGGAAGTCTGTAGAGGGTTGTAATTCCAATTTTTTCATTATTTTTTTGAAAGGTAGTGCGAAGAAATTTAAAATTATCAAGTTGTTTTATAGAAAAGTCAGGATTTAAAGTATTTTTTACATAAATGATGGTTCCATCATGACTTGTAATTTTTGATTGATTATAAAATGCTGTGTACCCATCAATATTATGTGATAATATATCAAAGATTTCAAAAGTTTCTGAAAAAATTATCACATCCAAGTTTTCATGTTCATTATTGTTAAAGATTAAATTTTTGATATATGTTAAAACCTGGTCAAGATTTTTATGGATGCTGCAAATATTAATGTGAAAAACTGATATACCCTGTGTTTTTTTTATACTTGATTCTAGTTTTTCCAAGTTTATATAGTTAAACTTAACTTTTTCAATTTCTAAATCTAGAGGCAAATTTTTATCCATACAAGAGAAAAATTAGACAAAATTTAGTATATAAATTAAATAAATAAGAAATTTAGAGAGTGATAAATAATCAAAATTAAAGAAACTATTTAAATATTTTCTTTATAGTAGTCTACTTGTTCTTTATAAAGTCTGACCTTTTTTTCTCTAATTAGGCAATTATCCTCATCCATTGAATCATGGTTGACATCTCGGGTTGCATCAAAATTGTCCTTTACGTGTTTACAATTTATGCACATTGGTGTTTGGCTTTTGCAGTGTTGCCTTTTGTGATTTTCTCCACAGAATGAACAGAATTGAATTCTGGTATCACAGTTTTGTGATTTATGTCCATAACGTAGACAGGTAAGACACTGTTTAAGATTTAAATTCTCAACAATTCGACATTTTCCCCAGTTGACTGCTAGTTGCTTATTGACTAACTTATGGAAAGTTGCTCCTGTTGTGTCAACATAAGCAATGTATCTGTCATTCTGCTTCAGCATGGGTCGGGTGTAGGTTAGTTTTAGTTGGTCATCTTGAGTAAAAATCTCTGAATTTAGGGCTTTTAGTTCATCAAGGAGTTCATCTCCTGTCTCAAACATTTTCGTTAGACCGATTAAGGCTAGGCTAGGATTTCTCAATTCTATAATTTCTGTGTCATAATCTGGTAGTTTTTTGGTTGCAAGTGTTTTGAAAGTTTCTGTAGAGGTTTTACAGTTAGTTTTTATGGAAATGTTTCCAGTTTTTGTATTTAGGTGTATTATGTTAATTGGTGACTTGCATTCTATGGGGTTTATTGCTTTTATTATGTCTTGTTTGGTTTTCTGGGGATCTTCATGTGTTTTTGGTTTAATCAATATTGTAGGTAGGTTTTTCTTGCTTGCTGATGGAGTTTTTGTAGGCACTGTTATCCTATTTTTCAAACAGTCAGAAAAGCTTTTTGATGGGTCCTGGAAGTTTTGGATTTTTTCATTCAGGCTGTTCAGGGCATTATTGATTTTTTCTAATTGTTGCTTGTATTCATTTACATCTTGATTAACTTTTTGTAAATTAGGCCGGCATTTTTGACAATAAAACCAAAACATAGATTTATCTGGGGCATTTTGTAAGGCCTTATACAATTTTTCGTCGATCTTTTCGCAAGTTATGTGATACCAATTATTGCAAGCTCCATCACATTGTAAGGCATTGGAGCGATTTGAGACACCTTTTTCGCAATTTCCGCATTTATTGTTTTGCGTCATTTCGTTTTAATTGCTTATTAATCAATATTTTGTTGCCATTAAAAGTTTTCTCCCAAGAAAGTTTTTTAACAATTATTCCCCATACTAAACTAATTAGAGATGGTTTAGTCACTTAGTCATATCAAAGTTTTTCTCATAATTTCGTGTCAATCTTTTGAAACCAAACAAAAATCAGCTGTTAAAGCTTGCGATGTAAACAAAAAACGCAGCATACAATTTTGGTAAGTTGGCCACACGTGCGTTTGAACTACTGCAACTAAACGGATTTTCGATTTTGAATTGGTCCTGGTTGACATTAAATAATGACGTCATTTAAAATATTGTGAAGATATCTTTGATTGGGGTCGCATAGTTTGTACAAAAATACATTTTACAAAGCGTATTTAACACAAACGTACATTGCGCAAATAATACTTTCCGCAAATCGTAAAATAGCATAACGATACATCGCACAAAGCATACTTTTTGCAAACCGTACTTTGATTTTACGAAAAAATTAATTTCTATAATTTTGTAAAATTTTCAGGGTTATGTTCACAACCAAAGTGCGGAACCAACCCCCCAGACTGGTTCAAAATTTCATAGCCGGGTTGCAACTGTGACGTCATTGTTTTAAATCGAAAGGACCGGTTTCGGTTCTGGTTCAACCAGAACCAGGACCAATTGTAAATCGCAAATCCTTCTTAGAGATCTTAGAGTTGTGGGGGGTGTTCCCCCAAAAAGTTTAAAATTGGTCTTGGCACACAAAAAAAAGAAAAGAAAGTTTTTAGAACAATTATTATTTTTTTATTAAACTTGTTTAGACGTAACAAAAACTTAAAGTATAATAATAATTAAGTATCACAAAATGTTTTTAACATATTATTATGTTTTATAATAAGTACATTTAAAATACTTAACTTATAACATTAAAAAATAGGTATTTATCTCTATTTTCATATAGAGGGTTTCCAAAAAAAAACGGGATTTTTTTGACTGTCCATAACTTAAATTTTTAACATTTTAAACTTCAAAATTTAAGAATTTTATGTGAAAACCGAGGTCAAAACTGTCAATTTATAAAAATCCAAGACGTAACATTCTTAAATTTTAAAATTTTGGCTTTTCAAATTGGTTAAAATTTTTTAAATCGGACCAAAACTTTTTAAGTAATGGACAGTCAAAAGTCGGGGTTTTTTTGGGCCACCATATGTATTTAGTACGTTTTCATATTGTAAGTACTCAATATATATATATATATATATATAGATAATCAAGCATCTTGTTCTTTCATATATTTCACGCGCCCTTTGTCAGAACAGAGAACATGCATGCTAGAGCGCTCTATGAAAGCAAAAGAAAACAATCTTTTGAATATATATATTGAGTATGATGTGAAAACGTACCCACATAGCAAGAATATTGGTATATTAAGTGTGAATATTCTTGAAACATTCGGAATGTCCAAAACACATCCTGTGAATGTGCAACCTTTTTATTATTCACTGAATATTCAGAATGGATGTAATCTGAACATTACTGTTTTGCATATGGAGACGCTCTATATATATCCGAATGGTCCAATATTCAAGAAATACACAAATATTCTTGCTATGTAGACACTTGTAAATATTTCAACGCATCGGTAGATATATATATATACCTAACGCGTTCGAAACGAAGCCAAAATACACTACATTTTTTGTTGTATTACAAATTGCTTAGTCGATTTAGCTAAACATAACGTAATCTAATCCTTCTCTTAAGTTTAAAGTTTTTAAATTATTTTCAAATACTCCTTCAGTCAAATCCTAAAAAAAAATAATAATATTTTATTTGGTATCTATCTATCTACTACTAAGTACCACCGTTTAGGCCTGCTTGGTTTCAACCAAATTGAATTTTAATGTCCTACTGGTATTTAATTTTTTTTGTCAAATTATATGCCCTCTATATATGTTTTTTTCATATAGGAATATTCTAAAAATTCAAAACATTTTACAAAAAGTGTTGAGAAAAGTATATAAAGGTATAATAGTTTGATATAAAAAAATAGTTGACCCCCAGAAAAAAAAAAAAATCCCATAAATACAAACTTATTATTTAGGTCGAATTGCATTGCAAACAAAATTTACTTTGCTTCTATGCTTATTGTTTACTTATAAATGTTTGATATACAATTAAATAAAATATTATTTATAAAACCTATTTTCAACAAGCTACCCTCTACCATAGACAGCTTCACAGCTAGACAGTCAGACACAGAGGCGTCATTTCAAAACAACCAATTTATAAAAAAATAAACTTACAATTTTCATACAAATTACAAACGGAGGCACCGCATCCTTGAAATGGATAATATCAATTTCTCTGCCGTTTCTCCTCGAAATACTGTCGAAATTTGAATATTTCTTTCCGATTTTATTCAAATCAACATCGCAAAACGCGACAACTTTTTCCTGGTTTTCTGTAGAGAGGGATTTGTAAAACTTGCGACCCTGTTTGCCAGCGTTCCATATGGTAAATGTGCCCCAGTTATTTAAAATTACACGCTCTAGGCGTTCAAGTCGAATGTTCCAAATAGTGTCCCTATAAAAATAAATATAAAGAGATACCGTTGGTCGGATAGGTAAAAAAAATTACGAAAAGGAATACAGGAACACTCAATGGTCCGAAACGAAAAGATAAATAATTAAACGATGTTTCGCCCCGGATAACCAGCGTGGGGGGGGGGGGGAGGATAATAGAACCACTATGAGCCCACGCTGGTTTCCCGGGGCGAAACATCGTTTAGTTATTCAGTGGCGCATCCAGGAATTGACTACGGGGGAGGGAGGATAAATAAAAAAAACTTAATTTGAAGTAAAAATATGACCATAACCAGGCTTCTCGGGGGGGGGGGGGGGGGGTGAACCCCAAACCCCGCCCCTCGGTGCGCCACTGAATTATTTATCTTTTCGCTTTGGTCCTTTGATTGTTCCAGGCTTCTCGGGGGTGGGGCTTAATCCCCCCCCGCGGTGCGACACTGAATTATTTCTCTTTTCGCTTTGGTCCTTTGATTGTTCCTTGGGGGAGATCATTGGTTTTTTAAGTTCTTTTTTCTCTTGAAATGAACAGAACCCCATGCGCGTGTTTTCGGTACAGAAAAACCTTGATTAAATTCCCTGATTTTCCTGAATTTTTTAATAACAAAAAACAACCGCAAAATTTAATCTGACATATATAGGGTGGCCAATGGGAATTTTGGAGTGGGACAATTTTTGAAAAATTTTATGACTTATTTTTGTAATAATATTTTCCCTTGAGCGTGCGAAAAGTATCATTTTTCTGCACAGCGTGCATGAAAAAATAAAACACTGCACACCGTACGGAAAAATCCTTTTCACGCACGCAATTTTTTTAAATTTTCCTCACGCTCGTAGAAAAAATGATTTACCTAACGCGTGCGGAAAGCGTTTTCTCCGCTGGCGCGTCGTTCAGGCAAATGCCGGTGCGTGCGGAAAAGTATCATTGTTACGTAAATAACTCTTACCAAAAATCCAGGAAGTGGATGTAAATAGATATTAAAATGATATAGTAGTTTACCTAACTAGTGCGGAAAGTGCCACTTTTCCGCACGTGATTGCAGTTTCCAAGATGCATTAAATTTGGTTTAAAGCAAAACAAAACCTTTTAAATGGATATAATAGCCCTGGTCAAATTTTCCCCTCGAACCTCATAGAAAATATGATAGAAATTTTGTAGATTTTATCGGGTTTTGGGTCGGTTTTTGCAACATTTTCTATGATATTGGAGGAGATTTTATCAGGTCTATGGGCAGTGATTTTGATGGGTTTTGAAGAAGTTTCTATGGGCACATGTGGGATCGATTTCTAGGATATTTGAGAATATTATATCAGTATTGTGATTCTAGAAGATCCTATGGGGAATGATTTTGGAGAAGTTTCTATGAGTTCTTGTGGGATCGGTTTACAGGACATTTGAGGAGATTCTATCAGTATCATGATTCTAGAAGATCCTATGGGCAAGAAGATTTTATCGGGTTTTAGGTCGGTTTTTGCAACATTTTCTATGATATTGAAGGAGATTTTATCAGGTCTATGGGCAGTGATTTTGATGGGTTTTGAAGAAGTTTCTATCGGCACATGTGGGATCGGTTTCTAGGATATTTGAGGAGATTATATCAGTATTGTGATTCTAGAAGATCTTATGGGGAATGATTTTGGAGAAGTTTCTATGAGTTCTTTTGGGATCGGTTTCTAGGAGATTTGAGGAGATTCTATCAGTATCATGAATCTAGAAGATTCTATGGGCAAGAAGATTTTATCGGGTTTTGGGTCGGTTTTTGCAACATTTTCTATGATATTGGAGGAGATTATATCAGGTCTATGGGCAGTGATTTTTATGGTTTTTGAAGAGGTTTCTATGGGTACATGTGGGATCGGTTTCTAGGATATTTGATGAGATTATATCAGTATCGTGATTCTAGAAGATCCTATGGGGAATGATTTCGGAAAAGTTTCTGAGTTCTTGTGGGATCGGTTTCTGGGACATTTAAGGAGATTCCATCAGTATCATAGAAGTGGCCACCCTGATGCATATATTTTTTTTTATTTCCTCTGATTTTCATAAACAAAAAACAACTTCTTTTTGGTTGTACATTGTTTTTCAATTTATTTTCAGATGGCGTTCCAGATTTTCTTTGATTTTGTTGTCCCCCTCCCACACCCATTAAAGATTGACTCCCAAACCTTAAATTTGCGCATGCGGATAAAAATCCTTTCCCCCCATAAGACTAAAAAAATTAAAAATTAGTTGTCGACATGTCCTTTAATTTTAAGCAATCTTTTTTTTAACAGGTAGGCATTCAAAACTCGTTAAAAAATACATTTTTAGTTTAATTTTTTAAGCTTTCTGTTAAAAGTGATATTTTATTCAAAATAAAATTAGTCAATTTTTACGTGAACACTGGGGTGGTGCATTAAAAAATTTTACTTTTTGGATTGCCTATAATTTTGACAAAAATTTAAAAAGAGGCAATTTTTACCCCCCATCTAAAAATATTAATGTATTACTTTTGAAAATCGGTTACAAAATAAAAAAGTTAGAAGTAATTAAATACAAGCCAAAACCAATTTTACTAAAAAAGCAATTTGGAATTTTCAAAAATGTTAGTTCTGACAAATTATAGTCAAACTAAAGACTTTTATATAAATGTAGTTGATAAGAAAATATGGCAAAAATACTTATAAATATTAGCAAGTGATACATTTTGTCTTTAGAAAGGATACAACTTTTAGAGAAAAATAGTTATTTATCAAATTGATACTTTTTTTCACGCACCGGAGTTTCAACGCGTTGGGTACAATATTTTTCCTTCTGGCGTGAGGAAAATTAAAAACATCTTTAGCAAATTTTTGTGAACTTGCTACAGTTACTATTGTTCTCTTTTTCTAAATGCATTCGGCTGAGGGAGATCCAGCACAGAGAACCGAGGTAGGTGATCCGTGTATCCAGCATACTACAACATACTAGCAAAATGACATAACTATATCAAGGAGATAGTTATGTTTTATGGCCAGAGGGGCGCAGGGGGAGCTGGTAAGCTTGTTCTCTCCCAGACCGATGCAACTAAAAGAAGAGAACAATATAGTAACTATAGTAACCACACAAAAAATTGCTACTTGTTTTACATGCGTTTGTAAAAAAAAATTGCCCACCGAAAAAAAAATTGCGTGCGTGCTGATAAAATTTTAGCGTGCGTAAAAATATTTTGGGTGCGTGAAGAGTTCTCCGCAAGCGTATGGCATGCGATAAAAACATTTTCACGCTTGCTGTGCGAAAACTGGCACTTTCCGCCCCCTTGTAGGAAAAAACTGTTTTTGAACCAGTGGCGCGTAGAAAAAAACTAGGTTTTTTTTCAGATTGTCCACCATCTTGAATTCTTAAGAAACATCATTTTAACACTTATTCGGTAAATCTTAAAACCTCTACTTTTTTAAATTTGATCATTGGTTCCAAAATAGTATGCAATCCTTAAAATGCATACAAAATCAATAAATAGGTTCAAAAAATTCCAAAAAAAACAATTATTTTTCACTTACTCATGTATTGAAAATGTCGTTTGGTTGGCATGAAATGTGTAAATAACCAAAACTTCATCTACTCTTGATATCTTTCCTTTGTAGTCTAAATGTTTGTTAAAAAATACTAGATCTTCAGGTGTTCCTTTTTTACTTTCAAAAAAACCGCCAATACTAAAAACAATAAACAAAATTATGGAAACCTTGAACGGCACTAAATTATTTGCAACATATATATATATATATATCTGAAAATTTTCCTCTACTTTTGAAAATTTTTGGTTACTTAAAAAATTACATCAGTATCCATTTTAAAATACAAATACAATAAGAAAAAAGTTATATTTTAATGCATTACGTAGAGGGTTTATCTGAATAATTTAAAAATAAAATCATATTCATTCAGTCCAGGATATAACCAAAAGGTGGTAACTCATGGGACATCAAAAACGAGCAGATAAAATTATGGATTTAAAAAAGTGCTTTTTCTCTTAAACTAAAAGTATTTTAAAATTAGGAATGGCAAAATATGTTTCTTTTCTCTAGATATAATAAATTGGTATGATATTGCTTTTCTTTACTTGCTTTGATTTTAAGTTAAATGTAATTTTTTGATAACCCATGGGACATTTCTCAAGAAATGTTAATATTTTGTTTGCCTATATTTTAGCTATTGGCTATTATTTTATGATTTGGAAAAAAGTTCTTGCGTTGTAATGAATGTACACGTTTAAAGATATCCCACACACTACTTTGGTTGTGATAGTTTTTGAGATACAAAAATCAAAAAACCTTCATCACACGTGGAATTGCACATTTTGAGATTTCACATATGTTTTTACCAGTCAGTTTTTGTTATTACAGAAAATTTTAATTTAAATTCTGTTCCAATGAAACCGAGGGGTTTGCCAGTGGGAAATTTTTCGTACGTTTTGGGCGGAAATGCGGGAAATAAGGGGGAAATGCGGGAAATATTTGGGAACTGTGTGAAATGCGGGAAATGCATAGGAAATGGGGGAAATGCGTGGGAAATATGGGAAATTCTGGAAATACATAGGAAATTCGAGAAATGCGTGGGAAATATGGGAAATACACTGGAAATGCGTGGGAAATGCGGGAAATACATGGGACATGCGGTTTAGTATATATACCAGTTAGTTTTTGTTATTACAGAAAATTTTAATTTAAATTATGTTCTAATGAAACGCGAGGGGCTTGCCAGTGGAAAATTTTTCGTACGTTTTGGGCGGAAATGCAGGAATTAAGGGGGAAATGTGGGAAATATTTGGGAACTGTGCGAAATGCGGGAAATGCATAAGAAATGGGGGAAATGCGTGGGAAATACGGGAAATGCGTTAAATGCGGGAAATGTGTGAAATGCGTGGGAAATACGGGAAATTCTGGAAGTACATAGGAAATGCGGGTAATGCTTGTGAAATGGGAAATAAATCGTACGCAAAAGTCCGAGTGGCAAAAGACCCTCAAATGAAACAAAAATAGAATTTTGTGAATGACTTTGGTAATTAGTTTTGGAGAATTATTTGTAAATTCTAATGAGATCAAGGTTAAAAAATGGCGCCAGCAAGCACGTATAGCCAGCCATCCATAAAATCTTTAAAAAACAAATAAAAGAAAATTTTTTTTTTTTTTTTTTTTGGTTGAAAATGCAATTATCTATCTTAATGTGAAAAACGCGTGTCGCTAGCTGCTGCGGTTCGTGAGTTACACTTTTTTTACTCCTACCCTCTTATAGTATTGTCGTTTGGTTGCCAGATAATTTGTATGTCAAATTTTACAAAAATCGGTTAAGCGGTTTTTGAGTAATTATATTACAGACAGACAGACAGATACCAAGACAAAATTTTGTATTTAGGTCTTTTTTGACCCAAATAACTTATTTTTAGTGGAAATAAAAAAACTTTTTGTTTTGACGATCCCAATTAGCCTCCATACCATGTATTGATGGCTAAAAAATAACCTTGTAAAAACATTCCTATGGCAAAACCAGGTAGGCATAATAACAGTAGGACCATGCGACGTAAAAACTTGTACATTTAACTGTTCTGTAGTTAACAAATTGGCCCACTTGGTGTATCTCACTGTAGAGTTTTTTGGTTCTCGTTTGAATTGGCATCCTATAATCTACAAAAATCAAAATTTTACTAACTAGTAAAGATTTCTCGACATTTCTAGTAAATATCACAAAAACTTACTGTATTTTGTGGTAAATTTAAAGCAGTTTCATATTGCTTTAGAATTCTAGTTGGCAACATAATGTCGTCAATATCTTGAAAACACAAGTATTCCCCTGTACTTATGGTTATTGCTCGATTTTTGGCATAACCAACTAAAAAATACACAAATGGTCAACATTTTCAAGTTTTTCACAGTAAGAAAAATATTTTATTCAAAATAAAACAACTTTTAAAAAAATTACCTCCTAGACGGCTTCCACTGTCATTTCTAAACACCTTAAACTTAAAATTATGTGCCTCAAATACAGACTTCCAATATTCCAAAAGTTTTAAAGTCTGGTCTGTGCTTGCGTCATCACATACACAAATCTCAAGGTTTAAAACCTCTTTTGCAGTTTGGTGTAAAATGCTTTGAAAACAGCGTTTTATCCATGAAGCTCCATTGTGAATGGGGATAATAATACTCTTAAAAAAAGGAAAAAATTGTCCAAAAGAAAAATAGCAAAAATTCAAAATTAAGTTAGTACTACTGAGAGGATAAGGCACTATACTAATAAATAAAGTATCCTATAGAATGGCTATTTATTAAACTTAATGGTTACCCAATAGCATACAATATTTTAACCAAAACTTTCAAATAAAGAGACAATGGAGGAGATCACAGTAAATTAACTAAAATAAGCGAAATTCATTCCTTTTTTAAATCCAAATCAAGGAAAATTACCTAAGCCAACAAAAGCAGAGCTTCTCAAAAGAGAAGAAATCAAACAAGTCGGTGTACTTATTTTAGTTTCTTTTTAATTTTTGTCGTTTAAAAAGGTGGCACTAATATTGGGATAATGGGCTGTTTGCCGCTGTGAAGAGCTGACCAAAGTAGCAGCCAAAAATATAAAAAAAATAGGCAGTACTTATTGAGCACTGCCAGACACCAAAACAAACCAGTCTAACAGTGTCAAATCTCTGAAATTGATGAGCTAGTTAGTTCTCTTATGGTACCTACGCAGGTAATGTGTGTTGTCTTTTGTTGTTTATATGAGCCTCTTAAAGCGCTTTTATGTAAGGACGGACCATTAAAACCGTTTTAAGCACTAAATCGATTTTATTTTAAAGCGATTTAAGAAAGCGGCTTATCGCTTTAAAACCCATTTTAGGGTCGTTATAATCACTTTAAAAACGCTTTGGCGCATTTCTTCCAACATAAAGAAATACTCAATCCTGGTTTTCTGAAAAATCTGTTGTTAACTAAATTATTTTATTTATTTTTTCCTTTAATCTCACATATTTAATGACATTTACTGAAAGACGTGTAAACCCTCGGAGAAAGCGATTTTATTTAAAACCGTCCTTATATAAAAGCCTCGATAAAAGCGCTTTTAGGTACGTATAAACGTAGTAAATGTTGTGTTGTGACACTAGTGTCACAAAGGATATACCTACGGACGGAAAACTCTTACTAAGGGCATCACAAAAAACAAGTTACAGCGCCTCTGGTGATTCGGTTTCGAAGCTACCACAGCAAATTGCGCCGATTATATATTTTTTAGTTAATGTCCATCAATGTCATTGTTTTTTCATTATTTTCATTGAAGTTTTTTAGTTTTGTGTGTTTTTTGCCTTTTTTGAACTGTTACAGTAATTTCTTGGATTTTTGTAATAAGTACAATTGGAAAACTATGTCCAAGTTTTGTATCCCAGTGGTCTGGCTCTGCTTCATCGCTTTCCACACCCTAGATATCATAATAGGAATATTGCATACTAACCTTTGCATGTTTTAACTTAAATTTAAATAAACAGAATAAAGGAAAAAAATATTAAATTAATATTGAACAATCAGGTGCAAATACCATTTTATTTTGCTTTAGTCTCTTCTACCAAATACACATGTGAGGTTCCTCAAAAAAGAACTTTGAACTAAAGGAGGGGCAAACACCTTTAAAAGAAAATATAAGTGAGAATATATCAGGACAGACTCTACCAGCTAGGGCTATATGGCCAACCAAACAATTGGAAATGGACACCTTGAATGTAAATGTTATTACAAGTAAGTCTTAAAAAGTGTTTACAATTATTAAATTTTGTTTTTTTGTAAATTTTTTAAAACTTTTATTATTAAAAATGAGAGATTTAGGACTTGTGGTTGGTAATTTTTTACTCTCAGTCTGCAAGGGGTTCGCTCGGACTTCGAAGGGTCTGCAAGGGACTGCCATAAGATTTGTGACATTATTGCCAATAGTAGTCCTTTATTTATTTTAAAATATTTTTTTTTTCTAGAAAAAAGAAGACAAGAAATTTTTTCTTTTTTGGCTAAAACTTTAAAATTGTAAAGAAAAAAAATCAAACTTGAAAGATTCTTTTTAATTTTTCTGGTATTAAAATATTAAATTTTAGTCCTTGTTTTAGTCCTAAAAATTTAATAAATATAAATGTATATATTTTTTATATAATAAAATTAATTACTGAGCAACAACAATAAAATTATTATATTTTGGTACAATAATTAGGTTTTCCAAAATAATGTTGTTTCTAATGAACTGAAATCTCGACTGAAATATCCTAATTCAAATTTTCTGGCGCCGGCGCTGCTACCCGAGCCACTAAACTAATTCAAGCTTCGAGACTGAGTCACTATAGACGCGCAACAGTAGAAAAAAACTTATAACAGGACCCTAAGTCGTCAAATTGCCTTCTATACCTATAGGAACATATTTTGTAACTAGTGAATGTTATTATTATGTTATGACAGTTGTAGAGTGTTCGACAGTTTACAATTTAGGAGGTTGTGTTAGGTGAGCACTTTTTAGTATTAAGCTAGGTTAGACACAAGGTGACCAACCGTTAAAAGTGAAAATCCGGCACAAAAAAACACTTAGGTACTTTAAATCTGATTGACTTCAAATTGCTTTTAAAGCTACTTAGTTTTTATTATTTGTAAGACTATTTAATAAATTAATAATTTTATAGTGTTGAAATTATTGTGTAGGCCAAGGCAGGGGCGCCAGTGCAAATCCTTGGTTGAATCTAGACCCAACCCAACCAAAGTCAAGATTTGTGTTCAAATTTATGTTATAAACTTTTGACAACAATTGCTTGGGAGTTAACTGAAAATGTATTTTCTTTAGCACTGTAGGCAAGAGATTTTTTTGACAATTAAGCAAAAAGTGTGAATAAAATGCCGATCTGGTAAAAAGACAAAAAAACAACCTAATCCAACACAGTTCAACCCAACCTAATCTAACCCAACCCAAAACAATCAAAAAAACACATTACAATCCCCCCCGAGCAGCCTTTTTTCTCTTAAAAAAAAAATCAGGCGCAGGCGGATTTGGGGTCCTAGGGACCCTAGTAGGTGCCCCCATAAAGAATTTTTCATAAAAAATCAAAAATGGCAGAACCGTATACTGCATAATTACCAAAATGAAACCTGTTCTGGCCAATCCGTTACAGTTGGTCAGCTTGGGCTAGACTTGCTCAGATTTTAAATAATGTATCAGTTTTGTTGGTTTTCTTGTGAAAATGTAAAAAAAATCGGGTTTTTGGAGACAGTCATAACTTTGCATTTCTGCTAGAACTACTTCGCCTCATAGTCTGTCTTTATGCAGAGGGACAAAACATGAAACAAATACTGCAGATAATTTATCATTGAAAACAAAACAAAACTTACGACAGTGTCATGTGATTCCGACATATTTTTCTAGTAACTAATTTATCATTCATCGCTAATTAATTAAAAAAACTGCTTTAAAACCTGCATAAAACCTGTTCTTTTTTCATTAAAAAATAAATTTTGAGGTTATATTTTGATTTTAGTCATAGAAAAAAAATTGGGTTCGGTCTGGCTGCCTGTTTTGAGGTTTTGTCATGTGATGTTAAATCGCATTTGGGCATTTGCATTTGAACTACTTTTTTTCGTATGCTGTTTTTTTTGTTAGGTTCACAAACCTTATAAGGTTATAAGGTTTGTGAATAATAAGGTTATAAGGTTATAAGGTTTGTGGTTAGGTTACAAAACGCAAAACGTCAAAACATGGAGTTAATTTTCAAAATTTTAACTTTTTAATAGTCATACAAATAATCAGCCACTTTTCGATAATCAGTCGCGTACTCCAAGACTTGTGTAACTGAGAAGATTTAGCTAATTTAGTGGAGTGCTACAATAATGTCCAAGGCAAATCCTTTTGCAGCATTGTTTCAGGGGACCAGTCAGGAAGATGGAGTATCGTCTAAGGAAAGTTCGCCGGTAACGGTAGGTTTATAAATACAAATAATATGTTTCCGCTTTTTAAAATCCTTGGTCTGTATTTTATTGTCAAGACACTTTTATCCATAAAACAGGAACCCTCTTTAAACGACATTCTGGAAGAAATATTCAGCTTCACCCTCAATGAAGCACACTGTAACCAAAAGGAACTTTTATACCTTGATGACGTCAGCAATGCTCAAAACTCAAAAACCCTAGACATGGAATTGTTGAATCATGCTCTTTTTGATAGATTGTTTATGTGTTCTGAAGACAATATCAATATTATACATCATTTGAAGAAGGGGTTTAGTAATGTGCATGCCACAGAACATAGGTAGGTAAAGTTATTTTATTTTAATTTGTTTTATTCACTGTTGTTTGGTAATACTTGTATTTTACATAATTTTAAGTCTCACTTTAAACCGTACTTACTGTCAATTAGGTACTATCTATTAGCGGTCATAGCACTCTATCTGATGTAAACAAACAAAGAAGCATGGGCAGAAAATTTCGCTCTTGCCTAGCCCTACTTTTTAGCATGACAGTTGTCAAACAACTATTTTTGAGGTTATGTTTATTGTTTATTTTTTTCGGTCGACTTTACCCGTTTTAAAACTGCAGTAAAAACTAAAAATTTAAAAGTGAAATTAGTGAGGAACTCTTTGCAGTCCTTTTGTAGTGCTTCATTACCTGTTCATAGGTGTTATAAGGAACTCTTTGTAGTCCTTTGAAATAAAGTAAAATCTGATCTACACCTGCTACTTACCTTTGGATACCTTGAAGCATACAATGGTGAGTAGGTTTTTAGCTTAAAATATTCGTATATTGGTGTTGTAAGGTCTGTTAAGTTTGGACAAAAATGTAAAATTTTGGTAATGATTTTTTGATTTGTGCCTAGAAATAATGCCAAAGGCAATCTTAAGACTGTATGACACAGAAAAATACTAGATTGCTTACTAAACTGCTTAAAAAACCAAATTTTTAGGTTTGCTTTGGTTAGGTTAAGGGGTTGGCTAGGTTTACTAAGTTAGCTTAAGACTGTATGACACAGAAAAATACTAGATTGGTAGTAGGTACACATATGAAATGCAAAATGTCTAAGAGATATATGAAGGATTTAAACTGTTTAAAAAACTAAATTTTTAGGTTTGCTTTGGTTAGGTTAAGGGGTTGGCTAGGTTTGGTTAGGATTACTAAGTTAGCTTGGTTGTTTTAGTAAGTTATCCTCAATTTCAACAAAACTAAAAAGCTGAAGACTAACAAACTAAATCCATGCAACCATTCATTACCAACCACCCTTAACCTATAACCGAATTGAATTGAATTGAATTGAATAGTGCTTTATTGTCAAAAATTTATAAAAAAAATTTGTGGACAAAGCGAAAACTATAGAACTAGGGTAAAAATAGAAACATATAGGTGGATGGATAAATGATAATTACACAATAGAGTAAAATTAAAATTAAGTTAAAAAAATGGTATAAACAAATAAATAAATAAACAACAATATATAAAATGACAGTTAGTTACAAAATTAATAAGGGTTTAAAAATACTGATGATAATTAGTTACATAATAGAATAAAGTCAAAATCAAGTTAAAAAAAAGTATAAACAAATAAACAACAATATATAACATGACAATTACTTAATTAGTATAAAATTAAAAAGGGTTTAAAAATAGTATAAACAAACAAACATTAGTAGTGAAAAACGAAGGAATTCATAAATTAATTATAGTGGTATAAAATTCAAAACAAATAAACTATAAGAACAAAAAAGCGTATAAAATATAATTAGTTATAAAAATAAAAAAAAATATACATAAAAAGATCATAAATAAAACAGATAAAAAAAAAATAAAAAAATACAAAGAGCCCAAAAACGAATTAAATAAACAAAAATGTAGAGCATCGTTAACCTGAAATAAATTTAATCAAAGATTTTCATCAAAAAATTCTTGCAAACAATAATATGGGTTTTGTTTAAGTAGATGTTTTATGGTATTTTTAAACTTTTTTTGATCAGGAATATTTTGGGTATCCTCAGGGAGGTGATTGAAAATCTTTTTGCCATCAAATAATATAGACTTTTTTGTTAATGTTGTTTTTGGGATTGGGAGAGGTATACAATTTTATCGTCTTGTGCTATGAGTGCCGCCTTGGTTAAGCAATTCATAAAATTTTTTGTGCATTAAACATACTGTTTCCAGAATAAAAAGGTTATAAACTGTTAAAATTTTATGTTTTTGGAGAGAGTCTACAAGACTCTTGGTCCAACTTTACACATGTATCTGAGTGCTCGTTTTTGTAATAAGAAAAGAGAGTTCATCAGTTGACAACTACAGAAACCCCAGAATGAAATACCATACCTAAGGTGGGATTCGATAAAAGCATAGTAAGCCTCTATTGATGCTTGGAAATCTAACTCATTAGAAATGACCCTTAATGCGTAGCAACCACTTGCCAATCTGCCATTTAACTTTGCAACATGTTCTTGAAATTTAAGCTTTGAGTCTATTTCAATGCCCAAAAACTTTGTAGAAGATTTTTTTACAATATTTTGATTTTCCAAGACTAAGTTTTCAAGTTCAAATTTGAAGGTCAAGAAACACGTTTTATTGGTATTAAAGCATAGCAAGTTGGCATCACACCACTCTTTTACCTTGAAAAGGTCTCTTTCAATTATATCTTTTAGACATGATCCATCCTTGCTATGCCATAGCAAAGTGGTATCATCGGCAAATAAAATAAATGAACAGTTCAGTTTTAGTTTTGTAAGATCGTTCAAATAGATAAGGAATAGGAGGGGCCCTAGAACTGACCCCTGAGGTACCCCACTGTCAGTTTGTACTCTATCTGAAACCTCATTTCCTATTTTGACCAATTGCCATCTGTTTTCCAGGTAAGACCTAAACCAGCAGTGTGCTCTACCCTGAAATCCATATTTATAGAGTTTATCTAACAGTATTCTGTGACTAACAGTCAAAAGCTTTGGTGAAGTCTCAGAATACTGCCGAAACCGCCTCACCCCCATTTAAGTTATGGTAGATCTGTTCAAGCAACTGGAAGATTGCATCATTTGTGTTTTTTGATTTCTGAAAACCGAACTGTTCACTAGCAAGGATGTTATTTTTTATTAAAAAAGCTGTCATTCTTTTTTTCACAATTTTCTCAATGATTTTTGAGACGGTAGATAATAAAGAAATTGGCCTAAAATTAGAAGGGTCTTCAATGCTTCCTCCTTTGTGAATAGGAACTATTATAGCTGTCTTAAGACAGTCAGGAAACACTCCTGTACTAAAAGAACTGTTTATGGCGTCACTTAATACTAGTAAAGCTGAATCAGGTAAGTTTTCGATTGTTTTTAGAGATATATTGTCAATACAAGGTTGATTTTTTGTTTTTTATTTCCTCTAACGTTTCTTTAATTTCAAGTAAATTTGTTGGTGCGAAATCAAAAATATCATGGATTTCAATATCTGTCATATATTCTAAGGGATCTTTCGATGTATTAACGATCTTTCTATACATTTTTCTGAATTTATTATAATATGTTACAAAAAAAGTGTTGTTCATGAAAAATTTTCTAATATAATGTAGCGATCTCATGTTTTGTGAGTATAGTTATCCAAATTTTTTTTTTAGTTTTTATTTTTTGTAACGGAAAACTTTTAAACACAAACCCATTAACAACATCAACAAATGAGTTAATAGCATCTGAACTGTGTAATACAGATGCCCAGTCAAAATTGTTGCATAAGTATTTAAACTTCTGGTAATTTTTATTACTAAAAATTCGACCAGTTTTAATTTCTTTTTTCTTAGGAGTATTTAGTGAAAACTTTGTAAAAATTGCATCATGGTCTGAAAGACCTGCTGCAATTACCTGACATCGCATTTCGCTCTCAGAAAAGTTGGTACATAAATAATCAATGATACTAGCGGAATGTGATGTTGTTCTCGTTGCATCTTCAACCAACATATTTAGGTTAAACGAGAGAAATAAATTATTTAACCTTTGAGTTATAGCTGAGCCAATATCTTTAAAGTTTATGTTGCGATCCCCAGCCAGTATGAGTTTGCATTTTTTGAGTAAATTGTCACGTAATGATCTATATATAAATCTATATATAAGTCTATAAATAAAATATAACTATTATTTTTTTTGTTAAAAATTAAGCAAAATTCAAAGGTGTTTTCTATTTCAAGGTGATTACATTTATCAATGCTTTCGAACTCGTACATGCTGGGTAAGTCATCATTGATTAAAATCGCTGTGCCACCCCCTTTAGACGTGTTTCTGCAAAAACAAGATGCCACCTTATATTGAGGTACAAAAAGTGGTTCGTTAGGTTTTATCCAGTGCTCTGTTAAAATGTTACATTTTTCTAAAATCAGTAAAAGTTCATCTACCTTATTTCTAAGTGATTGAATATTTAAAATCATTAGTGATATTTTATTCCTACAGCTAGTATTACAATTATCTCTCTTATTACTACTACTACTACTACTACTACTACTACTACTACTACTACTACTACTACTACTACTACTACTACTCCTACTACTACTACTACTACTACTGCTACTATTACTGCTAAAGCTAGAGGTCTTTACAATCGATTCTCTAAAAAAGGGACTGTAGCTTGTTTCTCAACAGTATTAATGGATTGTTCTGTATTTTTATTGTTACTATTAATTTGCTTTTCAGTATCATTCATGTTGGAGTCAAGCTATTTGTTAGGTCCTGGGTTTTAATAAATATAAGATTTTTATTTCTCTGCCTGCCTCTAATATGTGCAACTCCTAAAACTATTAACATCTAGATATCCTATATTAACCTCTGTAAAGTTATCGACCTTATCAAGTAACCTTTGTAACCTGTTATTAAAATCATTAATAAGTTTATTATTTTTTTTCCTATACAGTAATGGACACGATAAGAACAGAAAGTTTGTATGTAAACTTACTTTTAGGTTGCTCCAGATGTTCTTGATACTGGGCGTCTTATTTTCTGTGAAGTCATTTGCTCCTCCAAAGATAATAACCAAATCCTGTTCATTATAGTCTTTGACGAGCAGGTCCATATTCTTCAACAATGCTTCATAAGTTGCTCCAGGTTTTATAACAGTTTGTATATTGTATGTTTTTGCTTGTAGTTTATTTTCAATTTTCGTGCCCTCTTCCATTTTCATCGCATAAAATTCATATTTTTTTAGGCTCTTTATTTTTGGGGTGCCTTTATTTATTCTGTATGTGTCCATCTGATGAGCTTCCATGGTTTCTTGAGCATCTCCTGTCATCTGCTTATCTATATTTTGATTGGTTGGGTTAATGACAGAAAAAGGCTTAATTTTTTTTACAAGAGTCTTATTTTCTATTTTAAGTCCCTCAATTAATCTGACATGCTCATTAAGGTCCTTTCTTACATTAGCCGACTATAACCAAAGCAAAATTTTCAACCTCAAGTTCATATGAAGTAAGCAAGTACCCATTCTGAGCAAGTTCTTATCAAAGCATAATTTTTTGATGAAAAGCGTATGTACTGCGCAATCCAAAAAAATGCAGTTTGGAACAAAAAGAAAGACAGATAATTTGACAAAAGTTCTAAAAACTGGATTTTTAATATCTATATATATGTTGTTTGTTTAGAAGTCAACAAAAACAACTTGCAATGTTTTTTTTTTCTATAAATCTAAATATCTGGACAATGTGGCACCTAATTTTACCTACTGCCCATAATGACCTACTTAGCTACATATATTTTTTAGGAGAAATGCTACCAAGAAAAACTCCAATTCATAAATAGAAAGGACTCATATAAACTAGAACAAGATGAGCTGCACCCCCTTTAACGCCTTGGATTATCATAGGTTCGGAAATATTAGCCTCTCATTATGATTAATTGCCACACTGGATTAGGGTCATGCACATATCAGAAAAGCAATTAATCAGTGACAGATGTTCTTTGCCAGTGGATTAACCCATCATGAAAAGGAGAGTCTTGCAAAGAACTAACTTATATTAATTTTTCAAACCCCAAAAGACTACTTGAAAATCCAGAACTATGTAAATTTACAAAAAAATCTAAGACGAACAACTTTTTTTTATTTTTTTTATTGGGACTTTTCCATCCATTCTAGGATCAATGCCCAGTGTTGCCAAAGTGAGAGCCAAGTGTAAAGTTTTTGGGACAAAAACAAAATATCCACTGTGTGGCCGGGATTTGAACCCGGAACTTTCCGTGTGGCAGGCAGATCCGCTGCCCACTTCTCTATTATAGGTTAGATTTTTTTGGGAAATTACATAGCTTTGCAGTTTCTGTAGCTGCTAGTCAGTTTAGTATTAGGCCTTATGAAAAAATGCAAAAGGCAATACTTTTTCATAAGTCAATACTTTTTTATAAGAATTGACACTTAATTGAACACTGGGAAAATAAAGTTTACTGAAGATCAAGCAAAAGTATTACTTTAGCAACTGAAAATCAAGCTAAAGAAAAAGCCTGGTTTGATTTTTGAGCGGGAAGGGTAGTCTCTAGCTTTAAATCTCCATGTACGACAAAACCTGAAAACCCTTAAAAAAATCTGTTACCACTCCTCTGAAAATAAGGCTTTCGAAACATTTAAGATAGATCACAACATGGAACATCCATCAGCTGAAATTTCAAAATGTGTTTTATTTTTGCACCTCAGCTACCCATAGTTTGGTGCAAGTCCGGATGAAATTTTAAATTGCCTAAAATGAGTTGTTGGAAAAAAGTAAGTGCCCATATTGGATCAGAGATACTTCAGTAGCTACACTAATTTCCTTTAAAAATTCTTGTTTACAGAAGGAAGACTATACAGACTATCAGATCCAAATGCAGATGTTGACTGAAACCAACTTTTGTGAGTTTGAGGAACTAATTCCCGAGCTACTTGGAAAATATTTTACAAATAAAGTAAGCATGGATATTTCAACAAGGTTTTCCTTAGCATTTTTATGACATTTTCAACAAGGATGTAAAAAAGTGGTATTTTTACTCCAATTTTCTAAAAATTTGTGCCTGCAGCATATTTATAGCGTGTTGATACTGGATTTTACCCCAACCCAGCCCCCTTGGGCAACTGTCCACTTTTTTTTAAGCATGTTATTGGCAAACAAATTAAGTTAAATTAACAACTCCAAATCTGATTACCCTGCCCCTAGATTTTAGACTAAGTCCGCCCTTGCATAAAGTGAATATTAAATAATAAAATAATGCTGGGAAAAAGTCTAACGAGACTGGGAAAACACCAGGAATTTTTTAATAAATTTTGTCTGAACACTGATGAGATAATTTGTTTTAAATAGGCTGGGGCCAAGTTGCATAAAGAATAAAATAACATATTTACAGAACGAAAATTTTAAAAAATTAAAAAGCTACTAAAAGTTGTTTTGTCAATCAATAAAGTTAACTTGAAAACCCTGCCCTTTTTTTTTCGTTGTAAGGTTTTTTCCTAAGGCTATAAAAATTTCTAGGCTTAGAACAATATTGTATAAAAATGTAAATTTTAAAAACAATAAAGTACAGTTACAAACCTAAAACATTTTATGATATCTAAAAGCACAATTAGGCGTCTAAAATAAATACTATTTTTTATTTTTAGAAATTTAACATCCAGTTAGCACCAGAGTACATGGAAATTGTAAGTTATATTGCCTTTTAGAATATTTAGATTTGCAGACTAAATTTTATACTATATCTTAAAAACTAGCTTTTTTACCTTAAGCGATTTTTGAAAGAAATAATTTTTAATATATGTTGTAATGCCATTTTCAACACTTGTAGAAAAATAGAAATTAAAACTGCATTTTGTTATTTCATTACATAAGTAGCTGCCAAGGGGTTAACAACTGATCTGAAATTTGTACATGTACATGTTAATTTATATGGGTAATGCCATGAGTGGTTTTCCCCTCGGTAACTGCATTAGGAAAATAACAATTTTGGATTGGATTGATTCAGTTGTGAGTAGAATTTTAAATTAATTGTATATAATTATCTCAGGAGCAACATCAACTGTTCCAGAAAAATATACCCGTGCAACATTACAACATTATCTGCTATTACAAGCAATATGGCAGTGAAAGGGTAGTACTGCAGAAAATCTGATGATGGCAGTAAAATGGTGCAGTGTGCTAACCGTTGGTGTAAAATCCAGTGGTTTTATAAGATGTGCACAGGTCTTTTGAAGATTCCCAGAGGTAAATGTTTTTGTCAGAATTGTGATAAAATTTGCTGTATCACCTTCAAACAAAAAACAATAGATAGGCCTGTTTCTTTAAGATCATTTGCACAGCTTCTAGTTAGAGTTAGGTTATATTTGTTTTACAAATTTTTGATGCACAGTGTTGATTTTTTCAGCTAGCTTCTATTTCCTCTTTCTTTAATTGCGAAAAAAATAGGACTGTTCAACTTTTTTTGGTCACTTTCTCTATTCGAGAAGGACAAAAACTATATAACTATGAGATACTATAATGGCCGAAGTGTCGCAAAATGTGTAACAATAAATCTACTCACGTCGACAGGAATTTATACACTAACTTTTTTTTCGGAAAATGCAAGGGCAGGGCCGATATAGTATCTCATAGTTATATGACAAAAACAGAAGCTAACCGCAAAAAGAAAAACTACATTAGCTCTTATACTTACATCGCGAAAATCTAAAGTAAGCTCAGGGAATTCAAAACATGCTGATGCAAATGAACTTTTTTATTAATTGCCACTGAAAAATCTTCCTCTATCGTAGATAGACTATTTAAGACAGTGGCAATCTTAGAACATTGAAGTTCAATGTTCTAAGGTGGCAATTAACTGATAATTTTATAATTTTTTTACTCTTAGGTTAGTTGAAATTAACATTTATTTGATAAATTATATCATTTTATCAATCATTAAAAAAATTGTATTGTGTTAATTAAAATAAATAAAAGTATTGTTTGTATAGAAGTGTTTTATTTCATCTAAAGGAACATAAGTAATAGCAATTCTGAGAATCTTCATAACAAAATTATCTTATTTATATAGAAATCCAATATTAAATATAAATAAATATTAATGCCAAAAAATATATCAAAGGGGATAAATAACACACTTTATTGAAAATGTCACTTTTTGTACAAATTACTCACTTTATTTAAAATGTCACTTTTTGTCCCTTTACCTTTACTTTTTATCCCTGTTTGAATTTGAAAAGTAACTTTTATTGCTAACATGAGGAATAAAAAATGCAAAGCTGTTTATCCCTGAAGTGCAAAAAATAATTTATTTTAAAAACTTGCTGAAAAAATTTCAACATTCGGAATAAACTTAGATAGGTATAAGTACTATAATTATTGACGTAATAAAACATTACTTTTTAAAATTATTTATTTTCCTTTTGACTACTTAAGCCCCAAACACACCAACGCTTGCCCACCCTGCTTTAAAAAACGCACAATGTGACAGAACCTGGATTTCCACGGTTTAAATGCAGAGTCACATGATGCAGGGTGGGCAGGCTAGGTGTGAACTGGGTGTTATGTGAGAAAAGTAAGTATCATCTCGCATGTTTATGTACCTATCCAGAGTAAGAAGACAATAAACCTTTTGATTCATTGGTTGACTTATAAAGAGGTATAGGTGTATACATGCATATTTCCTTAAAAATTTGCAAAAAATTGATATCCAAAAAGTATATTTGTAGCTAAATAATATTTTGCGTTTTTTTATAACCTACTAAGTTTTTCTTAAGTCGATGTTAGAGGGTAAAAATATAATGAAACACATTATTGTAATTATAAACAATTACCCCATACATAAAACGTCTAAAATTATAAATTAAATTATTTAATTTTGCTTTGTGAATGGGCTAGCCCTTTAATACCCCCCTCTGCAAAGAAAAGCCCACTTGATTGAAAAACATTGCATGCTTGTTAGTAGTTATTTAAAGAAAAATACAATAAATAATAATGTAGGTAAGTAAGTAGGTGATGAGTTTTCTTCACACAGGGAAGTGGAAAGGTTCAACCCTAACTCATTCACTTCTTCTCCAATGGCATTATTTGTCAAATCTTGATGGGTTTCCTATAATATAGGTATAAAAAAATCTAAATTAAAATTTTTATTAGGGAATTCACAATGTGTTACTCATGGACTAATTATATCCTCTCTTGTGCCCTTTATTTTCTGAATTTATTTCAGGTTGGGGTGGCTAGGTTTACGTAAAGCTAGCATGCCCAATTTTTTTTATTTTTTTTTTTTAATTAGAAGGACGCACAATTTTTTTAAAAGAAGTTAGCACATCAGATTTTATTGAGGCTAGCATATTATTGAGGGTTTTTTTATTTAACGTAAATACTTGTATAAATTGTTTTTAAACATGTTGCTAATTTAGGCATATTAGTTTTATAATGATTTTAATTTAGTATCATTTAAAAAATATTTATACCTAATTATGTAAGGGGAAAATTGCAAATAAAGAATATATGTTATTTACCAAGATATTTACCTCAACTCTGATAGATGGCATATTAAATGACGCAGTTAATCTGGGTGATCAATATCCTCAACTGGTTTGCTCATCAAGGTTTGCCTAACTAAAACAAAAAAAAATAAAGAAAATTTAGCAACAGTGTCATTATAATTTGATTATTGATCATTTATACAAGGTGTTCCAAATTCGATGCTCAACATGGGATCTCCTGAATTGTAGGGGGTACGAAAAGGTTTAAATTATGGCAAAATTGCACAATTTAATGCTTTACTCAGAACTTTAAAAAAAGTTTACAAAATCCAAGTAGTTCCAGAGATAGGCGAAAAAAAACTGAAATCTTCATTTTTAGTTTTTATTGGTTTGCGCCTTTATTATTAATTATTATTAAAGCTGTCAGAACACGGTTAAGACTTTCTACAGGCGCTTTTTTAAGATCTACGTGTGAAAGGGCAGCGCCAATTTCGTTTTTTCTTATGGACACGTGCTTTTTTCTCCTGCCGTTTTGTTCGTGAAGGATGACAGATAACATTTTGCAAAATTATTTTAACAAGTCACCTGACGTTTTGGGTTAATTAACCATGATCAGCTCAAATTCAAATTTTGCTTTTAACTTACTCAAGATATTTTAGGAACACGCTTGCAGTACCTTTTTTGACATCTTAAAAATAACAGATTTTGTTTTCTAATCCAAAAAAGCACGTGTCCATAAGGAAAAATGAACTTTACAGTGCTCCTGTCACACTGAAATGTCAAATTTTAAAAACAGACCTGTCATCCAGGTACATCTTAAAAAAGTGCCTGTAAAAGTTTTAGCCTTTTTTTGACATTTTTAAGAATAAAGGCACAATAAAATAAAAACTAAAAATGAAAAATTCGATTTTCTTCGCCTATGTCCGGAACCACTCGGATTTTGTAATATTTTTTTTAGTTTTAAGTAAGACATCAAATTGCTCAACTTTGCACTAATTTAAACCTTTTCATATCTCCTACCGTTTAGGAGATCCCCATGGTGAACATCGAATTTGGAAAAAGTTTTGCACCCCCTACTCATTGCCCTCAAGATAAAAAAAACATGTGAATGTGAATAACATCGATTTTTTTTGATGATTTTACGAATATGTGTGTAATTCACTTATTTATGACATTTAATTCATGGATTTCTTTATGGTCAAAAACTTTGAGCTTGATTTCAGCAATGTGATACAAAAGTTAAAGTCAAATAAAATTGTGAATTTCACTCAATAAGAACATGCTCTAAAAAGAACATGCTCTAATTAATTTCGACCAAGTTTGTAATCAATTTTTCATAGAATACAAAAACCATTGTCAATACAGTTTCAAACTGTTTCCTTTTATGTGTTTGTTTTAAGATGTTAACTATGCAGGTTGTTTGTTTTTTGTTTTGTTCGAACAGAGAGCTGATTTATTACGCTACCGCTTCATAAAAATGGCCTTGCATAAATTCACAAATTAATACATGAAGAGATACATTAATTTTCAGTGTAAAACAGGCATGTATATGTATTTTGATGCAGAATTTTCTGCACAGGAATGTAGGTATAACATTATTACCAGTAACAAAGTGATTGGAACAAACATGTAGTGTTTGTCCAGTATCTGATACTCCAATGTTTTTAAACCATTTCTCTCTTCTCTTCGCTCTTCAAGGATCCACTTTATTTTTGATGGACGCTGCCTTATAAAATTCAAATTTTCCAGCAATGCTTTGTTTGTCTTTTTGGCCTTTGATGTTTTGTACTTATGGCAAATGTTTCACATAGCAGGCATTTCTGTAAAAAAGTAAGGTTTTTGTGGGCATTTGAAGATTTATCTAAAAATGACAAGTGGGCCTATTATGCCCAGCAATCTACTGAGATTTTGAAGAGTGTAAATAAAACACATACTAACCAGGAAACTAAAATTCCTTCAGACTACAAAACAATACTTTTTCTTTAATTTATGGCAGTTGAAGCTTAAGTGGAAGCCAAATGTGCATGTATCAGAAAAGTATTAAACCTAAATCAAGTTTTGTATTCTGCAGGGGTTTTATTTTTCTGGATCGTATTTGTTTTAATTATGATCTATACCATTTCAGTAGACTTCTGGGCACAACAGGCCTTCTTAAGACTGTAGTGCTCGGTTCAGCCTTTGGGGTGCTAACCACCAGTTTTTAAATACTTACGAGTAAGTATGTATAACTGCCCATTTTAACAGATAAAAACAAATCATTTTTGTGTTAGAGTACCTCATGCAAAAATGTTCTAAATTTTGTTGGGAAGAAAATGAAGAAAATAGTGCCACTGGAAAAATTTAATAGTGGTTTTTAATACTATAGTGACTAAAATAAGTAAATAATAAGTTAGTAAATTAAAAGCTTGAGTAAAAAAAAATCGCAGTTTAGCTTCGAATTGTAAACAATATTCTATTTAAAGCCATTATCAAAAAAATAAAAAAACTTACAAAAAACTAGAACACAAAAGCATTTACTTCGTCAGTGGCTACTCCGTTTTTATTGACATTTTTTTGCAAAACAATAAGTATAATTTATTTATGCTCATGAACAATAAAAAAATGTTTTGCATCAGTAAACAAAAATGCCATGTTTTTTTTATTTGCAGACAGGGAGTAAAATTGTGTTTTTGATGTACTTGTTAGTAAAATCTAAGTGATAAAATTTATTGTGTTTTGAACCTTGATAACAATTAATCTTAACTTAGGTAATATTAATATTTAAGTTTGTATTTAAGTTACTTACCTTAATTTATGAAACAAATAAACTTGCAAAGAGCCTCTTTTTCATATTTTTTTTTGTGCTGTTTATGTTTTTACTTTGAATTTCTGATCTCTGTCAAAGAAACCCTAAAAAAGTTAGCTTATAGAAGTTTTTTTTTTGTTTTGGCAGAATTTACCTAATATAGTATGAGGGTCATTTAGAATAGCACAAAACTTGATACTTGTCAGTTAAGCGCTTTAGGTGTCAGATTTTGTATTTGGGTATTTTAAGTGTATAGCCCATCACTGACCAAAAGTAAAGAACTATTTACAAGACATCTTCAAAATAAGAGTCTGTCCTCCTAAAAATTTGGACTGTTCACCTATAAATTCACTATAAATTAACAAAAAAATTGACAGTCATCAGCATAAGATGCTGCATGCTATTATAAATGCGCCTTTAGACCTCTTAAAACAGTTTATGTAATTTTTTGCATGTATTTTTAGAAAGCTAAAGCTACAACAGTTGCATTGGTTAATGCTTTTTTGTGTTGGATTAAGTTACGTTAGGTCAGATTTTCGTAAATATGATTCAGTTTTATTGGTTTTCTTGTAAAAAAATCGGGTTTTCTGCAACTGTTGTAACTTTAGCATTTGCCATTTTGCAAATAGATAGGCACTGCGATAACTTTACCCACATTCTTTAAGAAAACCGTTTATTTTAAATATTTTAATGGGCCCATATAAAGGAGATATCTGTTTTGCTATTTTAAGCTATTATTTATATAACTATATACTTACTTTATTGTTTTCTGGCACTACACAACACTATACACTCGAAGGACTATTATACAAAGAGTTCCTTAAGACACTGTACACACTGGAATGAAGAGTTGTTTAAAAAACTAAATGAAGACTTTAAAGCGCTAGCCGCTAGTTTCTTAACATTAAAAGCACAAGATATCAGTTCTAAACCTTCTAAGAAAATCTAAAATTTGCAAATTTTCTGATGTAGGTCACAAAATGCTTGAAAGAGGTTATGACCTTGAATGATCAATAGCCTAGCATAAAATTTTGGTTGTAATGACAATCAATGAACCATTTTAATTTTCTGTGGGTAAAATTAAAGTAGGGATGGGCAAAAATAATTTTCTGCCGATGCTCTACTGTTTTTAGCTTGTGACGTCAATTGATAGTGGCTAATTACGTATCCGTCTCTGTATATTTTATTTTTCCTATAATTAAGTAGTTACTTGCACTGGGAGTCAATTTTATTTTTTAATCTTGTAATTTATGTTAAAAAACCTAGGTATATATCAAGCTCGAGTAAAAAGTTGCCCATCTTTTTATTATAATTTTTATTTGTATTTCTGCTGAATAAATGCCCTGCTCAACTTTATTTTAATTTTAATTATTATTTTAATTTTTATTTGTCTGTGTGAACCCAGCTTTAGTTTTGGATGACATTCTAGGTTAACCTTTCACTCATTGAGGGCACCTGTGTAGTAGTTACACGAAAATCTATAAATTAATTTTCAAAAATAATTAAGATTAGGTTATGCTGGTACCGGGTACCCTTTAATTATGAGATACTATAATTCAAAAATTCAAATTCCAAATGTTTATTGTCTAACAGGAAAGAAAAATCCTAATACAAGACAATTAATAACAAAGATAAATAGATTTATAAGTAAAAAAATCAAGTCAAAAAAAATTTAAGTAAAAAGTAGGTACCCACAAATAAACTTGAATAGAGTTAAAACTTAAATTCTGATGGGAATAGCAAATGCCTCTGAAATATTACTAACAATTAACAATCAATAATTGGTGCTAAATGTAGATAAAATAAAACAAAATCAACAGTGGAAAGCTACTAATCTTAGTAAAAATTAAATTAGAAACCAAAAATGTACCTAAATTACTGTATCTACATTGAGAGCAATATGATGTGCAAGTTAAAAGAAATAATAGGAAATGTAAAATACATAGATACCTATTAATTAAATTAAATAATCAAAATTTTATATTTGAGATACCTAGTAATTAAATTAAATAATTAAAAGTTTATATTTTAAATAATCAGGCATCAAAAATTAAAAATTAGTGGCTTTATGAGTTTTTTAAAGTGGCTCAAGGACTGCAAAATGTGTAACAAAACTAACTTTGAAAAACAGGGAAAATAATGTGAAAATCAGGGTTGACTCTGGGCAAGGCCAAAGCCGCCAAAAAATCTACTGCACATGCCTGATGCAGTCTGCTCGCGCCTAGAAGTGTTTTTGGCTCTGCATTTTCTTCCAGGCTGACTTGATTAGGACAGTTATTATCGCTACGGCTTTTTTTTCCGAAAATGCAAGGGCAGGGCCATTATAGTATCTCTTGGAATATCTCATAGCTATATGGGTCCTTTTAGACCAATCTTGTTTTAGGCCAATTTTATACCTATACCAAGCCTACATAAATTTACATGATAACAAATATCTACAGTCTGAATACAAACTTGAAGTAAAGGAAAAAATTATACAAAATGTGGCGACATCTATAATACAGCCCGAAATATATCCAAACCAGGACATAGATGCACAAATGTTGGAAATTTTAAAAAAGGGCAACTCATATTTTGATACTTTTTTTGTTGAGGCTACTAGGATGGTTCTTAGTGAAGAAAATAATGGTAAACCAAAGAGTTGTTATTTTTTTTTTAATTTTTTGAATGAATTTTAGCATTCTCCTATTTTTTTTTTAAATTTCAATGTGGCTAATATGCAGATTAGAAAAAAAAGGTATCAAAATTTTGTTCAGATTTTTACACTAAGTATACCTAGCTGAATTGATAGCTGATATAATAGCCAAACCAGAGAGGAGCAATGTACTGCACTGTATTCATCAAGTATTAATTTTTTTAGAAGACACAATTCTACACTCATTCATTGCATCAATGAACAAGAAAATGACTGATGAAATCAACAAAATGTCTGTAGTCAGTTTGGATTACTCTATATTCAACTATTTTTTTGTTTTTACATCGAACGACCAGTTGGCTAACATTTTTGTGGACTCAAATGCAGCTCAAAGGCCCCACATTGGGGTGGATTACAGTCAAACAGCAATAGGGGCCCTTTTCAACTTGTCAGTGTTGCCTAAGGCACCAAATGGAAGTTATGAACATTTTTCTAACCCCATAGATCAGGTAGGTAGTGGTCAAATGTTAACAAAGCTTTAGAATTGTTTTTTTTCTTTAGTTATTTTTTTCTTGGGATATTTTTCTATTCTTTATGTTAAACTCATTGTAATATCTCCATCTTGTCAACTAAGATTTTGAATAAAAGTATTTAATATAAGAATAATAAAATTAACAAAAAATTACATGTTGATGACAACATGACCCACCAGTGGGTCAAGGTAGGTTTAGCTAATTAATATTTGGTGGGACACAGACAACTATATTGGTGGTACTGCTACAAGAGGTATTTTTGTCAAGTACAAACAGCGAGATCCTTGGTGAGATCTAACCTCATTTACTCTCATGACCCATGACATTACAAACTTGTTAAAAAGGAAATTTAAGAAAATCTATAATAAATAAGTTTTATTTTAGGCCGTTAATGCTCGGATAGAAGGCATACTGTGGGGCACTTTGGACAAATTAGGCAGTCAAATACATTTATTTTTATTGACTTTACTAAAATGTAGTTCCAGAATCAAAAGTAAAACTTTAAGTTGGCTTGGAAACTGTCTAAATGCCAATGCAGGTATTGCCATTCAATAGATCTAAAAGTACAAAAGTTTTTTTAAAATAATATGACACAATTTTCCAATTCATTTTCTCCAAGGAACCCCAACTCGGTTATAAAGGATTATGTGTGAACATAGAATTGGCTATAATTTTAATATGTTGTAGTGACATATAGGTCGTTCTTGAAAAAAGGTAACATTGCATGTAATTGGTTTGTAAATTTAAAACCACTTATCTTTTTGAAAACAAAGTAGGAGGATAGTTAGTGTACTCAAAGGCTAATATTATCCAGCAGTAATGAACTCTTCAAGAAATGTCTCCATGGAAGAAAAGTTGGTCACACCATGTGACGTGTCATGTAGTGTGATCTGTAATTTTCAGAGTTGACAGATTCAGATATAATAAAAAGACACTTTAGGATCATAAAATTTATTTAGATAATGATTTAGATAGATAAAAACTCAAAAATTTAAATCCTGTCCTGTCTCCATCAAAAAACAAAAAAAAACATGTGTAATTGATTTTGGTCTCACTCGTGTGATGACATGCATCACTACATACAACACCCAACTCATTTACCTGAAAATGGAGAAGCACGGAAGACACAGTTTAGGAGTTTAACTTGAAATGTGTTACATAATTCAGTTTTTGTGAAATTTTGGTGGTTTTAAAACAGTATTAACGTTTTGGCCGAGATAAATGTCACACATGTTTCTATATATATAAGGAGTAAATGGTAAGATATTTACTTTTAAAAATGTGATTTAAGTATGGAAAGTAGGAAAACTGGTGTGATCTTTCAGAATATTTTATTGTTAACACCTGTGAAATTTTTCGCTTGTAATTAAAAAAACTCAATAATTAAAAAAAAAAATGGCAAAAACTAGAAAGTCTTTGGCAAAAGCACCAGAAACGAAACAGGAAATAGACAAAAGAGAGAAAAGAAGAAATCAAGTAAGGGCATATTATATATACAGAGACATATTATATTTACTTAAAAAGTGGTAAATATTTTTGTTTTTTTAAAAACTATTACACCAAATGTTACCATTTTTTAAGAAAAACCCAGCTATAAAGATTCTTGATTTTGGTAAAATAGGTATAACTGGTGTTAGCTGGCTATCACCTGTGTTAAAAAAATATGTAAGTTTAAAAGTTTTTGAGATATGTATAGTTTTTGAGATATGGACAGTCAAAGTTTGTAAAAAGGCTCTAGTATTGGTGTATGTTTTATAGATATTAACTCCTTGTTTGACGAAAAAATAAGTTACCACTAAAATGAACTGGTAGAAGGTTATAAACAAATTCAGTTATGATCTCATTCTTGACAGTTCCTTAGATAATATACAGTTTTAATCTTTATTAGAATAAGAAAATAAGTTTTGATTTTTGGTAGCCCTCAGTTTTTTAGATATAGTTTTCTATCAAATAAAATGAACAAAGTTCATTTGCGCCTGTATTATCGAACCATTTTATGGCTAAAAATATAATGGATTTCATAACAATTTTGGTTAAAACTATAAAAAATATTTATATTAATTTTCTTACTTTTACACCTACATGTTTTTTAAATAATTTGTCGAAAACGAATTGGTGAAGTTTGATTTAACTTTACCTGGCTATGACCAGGACTTAATGCCACCTTACGAAAAAAATATACCTTTTTCTATGACTAGTTTTAAAGATATTAATTTTAATTCTAAAGTTTACCTGACGGCGAGATAAATAAACTAAAGCTGTAGATGATCTAAATAATTTTAAAATATAAATAAGATATTGAAGACAAAAAATGAGCTACAGGGTGAGTCAAGAAAAAAGCTACTTTTATTCAAACATCGATAATGTGGAGATAATCTAGAATCATTGATTTGACTGGGAAGGGGTCAATTAAAAAACAAGAAAAGGTTTTTTTTTAAATATGCAAACGAACTCCAACACATTGAATATTTTTGAAATTCTTAAATTTAAACAATCAATAATTTATTAGAATTTTTTAAATTTAAGAATTTCAAAAATAGTCGGTTTTAATTATTTTTGTGGCTTCCATGTGTATTTTACGTTTTAGTATTGTATTTAGTTAAGTGCAGTTTTTTTATCCATATTTTATATTTTAACCCCTAGAAAAATATTTAAAGTTACACATAATAATTATAGAATAATGCTCTTAGCTATTATATTTTGTCATTCTATGTAAAAACTTCTTTTTTTAGTGTTTTTTACCCTTGAAACTAAAGTTGGATTGTTTCGTATCTTTCAGATGCGCTGATGATGATTTTAAATAAATCGAAACGTTCGCAAATTTAGAAAAAGCTTTTCTTGTTTTTTAATTGACCCCTTCCCAGCCAAATCAACGTTTAGGGTCACCAACTACCTATTAATATATAATCTAGAATTCACTGTTTTAGTATGTGCTGTAAAAAAATGTAAGTAGAATGGATACCTTTATCTATCTCGTCATCTCCAGTAAATCTTGGAGTACTCTAAAATGTAAAAGTTAAATCAAACTTGACCGAGGTGTAAAAGTAAGAAAATTATTTTTCTTTGAATAGTAATCGGTCTTTGTTTCAAATAAAAATATTTGTTATGATCTAGTTCTATCAAAAATTCTTGAAATCTATTATCCACAAAATGGTTATAACACAGGTGCAAAAATTATTTTCTAAATTGTATATTTTCTAATATGGATTAAAACTATTACCGAGACTATTACTTTCTGTCAAAAAACAATGAGCTCGTTTAGATTCGGTAGAAGTGCAAATATAAAAAAGTGAATTTTTGGAAACCCCCTGTTTATTATTTAACGAACTGTCAAGAAAACTCTCCACCAATCATTTCTGTGGTAACTTATTTTTTTTTGAACAAGAGTTAATATCTACATACACCAATATGGCTTTTTAGGCTGTCCGTATCTCAAAACTTATACACACAAAAACTTTTAAGCTTACATATTTTTTTAG
This sequence comes from Oxystoma pomonae, assembly GCA_963921995.1. Taxonomy (NCBI): domain Eukaryota; kingdom Metazoa; phylum Arthropoda; class Insecta; order Coleoptera; family Brentidae; genus Oxystoma; species Oxystoma pomonae. The sequence continues at coordinate 45,067,921 of OY998170.1, forward strand.
ATACCGTAGATAGAGGATACTCCTAAAACAATTGTACCGAAAAAAAATCCTGTATAGTCCTGTATAAACGGATGGAGGGTTCTTAATTTCAAAGATTTTTAAGTATAGTTACTTATAATGCTATATTTGTGTCACTTTTTTAGATAGAGGTAAATTGTGGAACTCTCAAGCTCCTCCGGAATTGAATCCTGCAAACTACACAACCGTATCCGATGGATTTATGCTGAATTTGTGTGCAGTTATATTGAGATTGTGTCGGCCTTTTTGTGGGAATTTTAAGGATAAGAAAATTTTGAAAGTGGATCCTACATATGCCGCGGTACCTGTAAGGATTTTGTTTTGTTAACACAAGGTTAAAAAGGGATAAAACGACTAGTGTGCCAATTTTAAGGCGCTTTTTTATGTGATGTAGTTGGAAAAGGAGTGGATTACTTCCAATATTCCTATTTGGCTCTTTTTGGTATCATAAATTAATATATGTACACAAAGTCTCAAGAAAAAAGAAGAATTTCTTACTAACCAATACTATATGATACTTCTCTATGCTTTGGTCCCTTCATAATTTCAAAGATTCGCGGTCTTTGGGCGGGAAAATATTTTTTGTTATTTTATTTTATTTTCTAGGGTGGGCGTTATCTTCACAAGTTCGTTTAATCTTAAAATTAAATTACCAACGCTTTCTTCTCTAGATAACTAGGTAGTTCTTTAAAGAGTCAAGACCGCGTTTATATTTTTAGTAGGCATCTGTGTATTTGTCAAAAAATTCTCATTATCGATATTGAAGGATACAAAAAAGCTAAACTAAAATTCTGTGTCTAAGCTCTTTCTCTTGGGGGATTTTTCATATTCCTTTGCAAAATTTTCAATTTCCAAGCTTGCATCAGATTTGAGGCGTTAAGCCCCCCGGACTGCAGTCTCGCAGACTTTCCTGTCTCCTTTTAGCAACTTTGTCCTTCGGCCGCCCCTGAGCTCCAAGGACCTTCTTTAACTTTTCCTCTAATCGTTTTTCCACGAGAGAGACTACTAATTGTTCCAATCTCGATGGAGAATCGCTCCTCTTTCTCTTCTTAGAGCTCATTTTTATTAATATATAAAAGGTGGGCCACAAAATTCCCCACTTTTTGGATTGGCTATAACTTTTGAGTTTATTACTCGATTTTGAAATATATTGACTTTTCGGAAAGATAAAACGTGAGAGTTTTTCGATTCAGTTAAAAATTTAAAACTTCTAAAAAATTCAAGATGGCGGACAACAAACTCTAAAGCTTTTACTGCAAACGCTCATTGTTTCTGTGTGTACTAAAGTATCATTTAATTAAATCATTTGCGAAATAAAAAAGTTATAAGTTTTTTGACTACGAGTGTTGAAAAAAACCACAAAATTACATAAATTTTCAATTTGCTATGTCTTTTGACCTAATTATTTTATTAAGAAAAACACTAAGAATCTAAATACCCATTACATTTTCATTTTTTATCCGATTTAATTAGGTGATACCGCGATATACGAAGAAAAAATGGAGATTTGGAAATACTAATTTATATTTTGTGTGTCTTACTTTAAAAAAAATAAGTCGTGTAAAACCTAACTCTTTTTAAAACTATCCGCCATCCTGAATCAATGTCAAATTTTGAACAAACGGACGCAATTCTCATGTTTTGTCTCTTTAAGCAATATTTTTTTTTTTAATTAAGTAATCAGGAAAAAGTTATAGCAAATTGAAAAAATATGAAAGTTTGTGATTTTTTTCAATGTTGAGCCCAAACCCTCATAATCTAAAAACATGTAAATTTTTAATTTCTCAACCGATTTAATTAAATGATACATCAATATACACATAAACAGTGAGCGTTTGTAGTTAAATCTTTGGAGTTTATTCATTGTCGCACATACATTTTTTTCAGGGGGGGTGAAAATTACACATTTTTCAAAACTGGCCGCCATCTTGAATTTTTGGGAAATTTTAAATTTTCAACTGAACCCAAAAAGTATCACGTTTTATCTTTCTAAAAAACCAATATCTTTAAAAATCGAGCACTTATGTCAAAAGTTATAGCCAATCCAAAAAGTGCGGAATTTTGTGGCCCACCCTATATAATATTATATAACAAATTGATTAACAAAACAAAGACTATCGCCAAATTGGTAGGTTTGATTATGGCTAGTATGTCTTATATATGATCAAAAATTGCGAAGTTTTACGAGTAAAGAATCAAAATTCAAATACAATGGAAATGTTTATTGCAGAAAACAAGCGCGCTCTTAAAATTCTGTCGTTTTCTTGTCTAGCTGATGCAATTTTTTGGTTGTGGTTTTTGAGGTTATGTTTTCACAGTCAGCAGCTGGGCCCAGCGGCGTGTACAAGGGGGAGGGGTGTAATGGGGATAATAACCCCTTCCCAAGACCCCAGGTATTGGATTAGAAATCACATCGCAAAATACGCAAAATAAAAATGTACACCTAAAACTTTAAAATAAGAGCTTCTAAAAGCTAAAGATTTTCATTTAATAATGGACAAACAAGATACATTTTTTGCGATTTTTTGCAAAAAATTTTGCCTGTGGTGTAACTTGTGCTACATTTTAAAATATTTTGTTGAAACCAAATGTCCATTTCTTTTAAAAAACTTCGCCAACGGCAGCGCGGTGCAACTTCTGGTTCACTTCATATTACTTTTAGTTTTATCATAATTTGACATTATTTTAAAAGAATTTGACCTTTTTTTTATTTTCTCCTCTTCTTGATGCCCCCTAGCTAGCTTCGCTCAAGCTCAAGCCCCCTCCAGATACAATTTCTGCGTACGACATTAATTTTAGTATAAGTAGTATACTTTCTGTTAGATGGCCCAACTATAAAAGCAATACACTTTTATACAGGGTTGGCCATTTAAAAGGGTTCACCTGGATACGTCGATTTTGTTCGTAAGGGGGAGACTTTTTGGCTTACATTGAAAGTAAATATTCCACGAACTAATCGCTAGATTTTTAAAATGTTTACACGATTGTCGTGGATTTCTCCAATTCTTTACAGTTTTTGGAGAAATCCAGGTTAACTCTTTTAAATGGTCAACCCTGTATAAGACGATTGCATTCCAGTTTCACTTTGACTTTTACGGAAAGCGGCATGCCAACAATCGCAGCAGAAGGGTTTTTTCTGTTTTTTAGTTGGACTGTCCAACTAATGTGAACATATACCCCGGACAATAAAATCCCTCCCCCCAAAACAGAAATTTGCTGAATATAATTTGGGTATAAAACAATTTATTTCGGGAAAATAAAAGAAGGCGGATTTTCTGTCTCGCGAAAAAACATTGCTGACCAAGCATAGTTCCCTGTTAGTAGAAAATGTAATGTAAAAAAGTGGTCATAAAAAGTTATTTCCTTCACACTGCCACTTTTGTAATAAAAGTTAAAGTAATTTCGTAGTTGCGGCGTACAACGTCGGCTACTTCAATGAGGCTTAAATTAATTGAGGCAAATAAGTAGCAAATGAAAGTCGGCGCGACGACAAATTCGCGAATAAGAAAGGACCTTGGAGGACGGGAACTTGCTATGGCTAGTAATGTCCACTTTTACGTGACACTAGAAAGTATTCCAAACTTATAAGTCCCAAATTCTTGTTCTGACGACAACACTACTACTATCAGTGGCGGGCGCAGAGCGGCCGTTTTTTCGAGAATTTATTTAAAAAATCGCCGGTATTTCGTAAAAATAGTATTTTTTTTAAATAATTTTTTAAAAAATTTTGCCTGCGGCGCCTTAAGTTGGAAACCGCTTTCTTAAATTGGTTTAGTGCCTAAAACGGTTTTCGGATTGTTCATACGACAACATTTTCACACCGCCCTTATATAAAAGCGCTTTAAGAGGCCCGTTTTAAAATAAATTATAAATATAGAAACTTTATTATTATGAAACTTATTATTTGAAGAAAAAAAACGTCTACCCGTCTACCACTCAATTCCATTTATTTCAACGTAGTAGTAGTAGTTTTTGCTCGGTAAAGTTAAAATATACCTATTCTAAAGTGTTTTATACAAGTATTCAATGTATAATTGTTGATTATATGAATATTACATGCAAAAGACCTTGTAACCTATGTTGACTTATTTTAAGATTGTTTTTTTGTTACGAAAATCCTGTTTATTGTTACGCTGAGAATTTTTTTAGTAAAGTTGTTTTGGCTGGCGCCTATGTTGCCAAACAACCTTACTGGAACAGCAGAGTTTCTGCTACAACAACAGAGTTTCTGCTACAACAGCAGAGTTTCTGCTACAACAGCAGAGTTATAGGAGATAGGAAAATAATGTTTAGTAGCCCCAGCCAAAAAATAGTTACGCCAGCAAACAAATTTAGTAACCTAATGCTCTAGCAAAAAACTTTCCTGTCCCAGCTAACAACGTTGCTGTTCCAGCGAGATATTTTGGCTAAATAGGCGACAGCAAAGTTGAAAGTTTCTCAGTGTAGTAGTAATCGGTAGGACATAACACAGAAATAAATAGAATTGAGTGGTAAACAGGTCGCTTTTTTGTTCAAGTAATATTTACAATGCCATTCCCTGGAATCCTTAATTACCTTCAATATGAAAGTCTAAATAAATTTTGATTTAAATCGGAAAAACCATTAAAAAAGTCGTCTCTGGTTACCATACTTTCCCAAATTCTGGAAGGGAAAGAGCAAATAATCCTAAACTCCACAAGTTTGTTAAATTAGTTAATTTTTTTAACTTAAACGCGTTTCAGATATTTATAGTCCATTTTTAAGGGGTAATCTAAAACAATAAAAAGAAATTGGATGTAAACAATGACAAGTAGCTGAGAATTTTGTAAGTATTAATAATATTTTTTTACTTTCTTTAACCCACCATACCTTTAAATATGTTTTTATTATTTTCACAGGCTAAATTTCATCCCTCGGTGCATCGCCCAAAAATTCGCAAGTGGCAAATTAGGCTTCATAAATCAATTAATCAATCAGTTTATAAAGAATTTTACATTCTTATAACTAGGTTCTGTAAAAACTTAATTATTAGATATAGTGTAGGGGCATATGTCGATAATTTCTATCCCGTGGGATTTTTTATGAAGGAGTTTTGTGACTATGTGGGATTGATAGCTCTTTAGTCATACAATCAATTGTTACCTGGTGTTTTGATCGCATCTGCGTAGAAGGGAATGATTATACTCGATTCCATATAATTCGACGACGAGAATTCCAAAAAATTTACTTTCAAGCTCATCCGACTTTAAATGACCATGAAAATCGCAAAAAACAAGATTTTTGGCATTTTCTCTTCAAAAAAATCTTAATACAATAATAATACAACTTCAAATGTACCTTAAACTATTAGGCATGTATGCCAAATTGGGTCCTTAGAGTTTGATGCAGTTTGAAGCTTCATGACCTTGAAAAATACCCCAGCAAAATTAACAAATTGCAAAAATAACATACTAAAGGGCGCTATTCATCAATTATTAAAGCCAAGAAAACTAAATTGGGGACCAAAGATAAGAAGGTCAAGTCTAACAATTTTGTTTAAAACAATTTTGTTCAGCTATAACACGTTTCAATATGGCGGCTGATCTCTCAAAATAGAGACCTATAACCATATTTTATTTTATCCAATTTCGTAAAAGAGTAAAAATAACAAGGTGGCCATCAATTCTTGTTGACTTATCTCTGCTTAATATGAAAAAAAAAATAGTTGTTGCATGACTTCTATGCCTGTTGTTTTTAGTTTCGGAACTGTGGATTTTATGTTATACTCACTTGTCTAGTCAAAAAAGTCATTTAAATTACCTATAAAAGAGTTAGCAGAAGTTTTGTGACTATGTGTTTACCATATTCTGGACCAGGTGTTTTAGATGCCATTTTCCAAAATGGCGGTCGAAATACTCAATTTCATATAACTCGAGGACGAGAATTCCAAAAAAATCACTTTCGAGGTCATCCGACCTTTCTTTAAAAAAAACTGCATAATTTAACGTTTTGTTACACCAACATCTGAAACGCTAGATCAAAAAAAAAAATGGTAGGGAGGTTTAAAATGAAGTGTTTTTTTTTTATGGCTAAGATGTTAATTTCATCTCCGGCACTTAAAGTCACGTCATAGCTGAATAAAATTTTTTTTAACAAAATTGTTGAACGTGACCTTCTTATCTTTGTTGCCAAATTTGGTTCTTTTGGCTTGAATAGTTGATGAATAGCGCCCTTTAGTATGTTATTTTTGCAATTTGTTAATTTTACTGGGGTATTTTTCAAGGTCATGAAGCTTCAAACTGCATCAAACTCTAAGGATCGAATTTGGCATAAATGCCTAATAGTTTGAGGTACATTTGAAGTTGGTCTGACAAAACGTCAAATTATTAAGATTTTTTGAAGAGAAAATGGCAAAGTTCTTGTTTTTTGCTATTTTCAAAGTCATTTAATGTCGGATGACCTTAAAAGTAAATTTTTTGGAATTCTCGTCCTCGAATTATGTGGAATCGAGTATAATCATGGCCTGGTTGCGAAAGTTGTGTTTTTTATGATTTTTGGCCGCCATCTTGAAACATGAAGTCATATCAACCCCTTCTACACGGATGCGAACAAAACACTCAGTAGCACTTGATTATGTGATTAAAGAGCTATCATTCCCACATAGTCATAAAACTCCTTCATTAAAAATCCCACGGACTTACACATGCCCCTTCACTAATAGTTCTAGAACTAAAAAAGAAAACTAAAAGGGATTGAAGGAATGCCTTAAGCCTTAAGATTTGACAAACATAGGCGAAAATTTCTCTAACCAAAGCCGGTGTGAGATTGTGTAGAGAATATGGCAACGTTCCGGGATGTTTCCAACTAATGGACACCTGAATAAAACGTGTAGACAGATTCGTCTTTAAGTAAATTAGAAACCGAACAAATTTACAGTAATATGAAGAGTTTGTTCTTAATTGATTAATTATTCTAATCATGTAAAAAGGGCTTCATAAATCAATAAAATCGACGTTTTCAAGAAAAGTTTGTTAAAACTGTTCGAAACAGCAGCAAAATCTATTTTTTTTCATCCATGGTAAATTTAAACGTAAATATCTCGAAGGCAAACATTACTTAATTAAGAAAAACCTTAAGTAAAGGGAATTCAAACACCTTCAAAATGAGTTGCTACACCACCCATATTCCCTATCTAAAGGACCACGTAGTATTTAAATGGAAAAAAATTGTTCCCCGTGGCAGCCTTGAATCTATGACAGGGGAGCCGAAAATAGCTGTCAAAGTTTGACATGTTTGACATATAATATCCGAAAGCAGGCAAACCATGGCCGAGAAGGTGTCAATTCCTACTAAGTTCAGGAAGGTGAATCTAAAAATGCTGACCATTTTGACAGCTGTCAATTATGACGGCACCTATTTTTTTTAGTTTTTAATATTTTGCGACATGTGATATAACCTTTTATACTTTTGTCAAAACTCTGAGTCCAAAAATTAAATTAAAAGTGACAGCTGTGGGGACCTGTCATTTGTTTTAATTAAAAAAAGTGTCTGGTTGCAATCTACGACCTGTTAATTTTTTATCTAACTCATCTTTCGCATAAACAGACTGAAACGCAAAGAAAATAAAAGATATCTGAAATGTATTTGATTTTTGTAGAATGACAAGACCGAATCTAAGGGTGTGCACATGTTAAACTTGTCAAACGAAACGTGCTTTATCCCGGTGGCCTCTAGCGATGACCTAGAAGAGGCCAAGTTGATGGCAAATCAATACAATTTCATCACAGAGTGCTTCTTCATGGCTCACAAGGCCTTTGATTTGGGCTACAGAGTGGGGGTGGATAGGATGATGAAGATGAGCCACGTAAGTACTATGGCGGAAATTTTTGGTCATTTTATCAATGAATCCATAAAATATTTACAGGTAAGAATATCATTTTTGGAGCAACGGCGTTTTCGATCTTCACTTTTTTGGAGAGCGCTCGATAATGGATTAAGGGTCATTCGCAGGCAGTTCTATGAAGTCAGTACTGCACTGCTCTCTAAAATTCAGTTAAATCATCATCATCTATCATCCTATAGATTTTTTTCCTTCTTTTTTTATTTTTTGATAATTTTTTTTTTGTACATTTTCTAAATACTATTTCTTAGAAAATAATGAATATAAATGTTAAAAGTAAATCAACTAAAACATTTCAACTCTAAATATTTACTAGTTTTTGACATTTCCCAAATTTTTGCAGCCTCCCCGGCCCCCCTTGAAGTCAGGTTTATGCAAGAGGCAGCTAAGGTATGGGATCAGGTTGCATCCCAAACCAATGGTCTACCTCTCTTTCATGGAATCAAGGAAAGTCCATCTGCTCGTTTTCCGTCAGCTCTGCAAATTCCCGGTGGTTCTAGGACTGCAGGAACTGAAGCGGAGACAAGTGCTCTTTTAATAATATCATTGAGACAACTGTGACGTGACCATCTACCTGCGCTTTTGCGACAGGAAAGGCCCTGAAGCCCGTTAGGTAAAACAGATTCGCCGCAGGAGCAGGTATGGGCCACGCACACAGGTGGTCCAGTACAAAGAGCTATAGAGATTCTGAAAGTGGAATTATCTAGACGAGTACCTAAGGAAGCGGACGGTAGTGCATTAAGCCATGCTCCACTTTCTTTTTCTTGTAAAGCTTTAAGGCCTGCTTTTTCGACTTTATCGACTGAATCTGACAAATAATTTTCAATAAAAAGCTGCACAATTTTTCATCTAATAGTTTTTGTTTTGAAAAATCATCAGGGGAACATTGTTGTAAATCGGACCAAAAATGTTTTGCTTCGATAAAAGAGCTGTCAGGGAAAATATTGATGAAGTTTGGAAGAATGGCGTCTAAAAGATAGCTAACATTTTTATTGCGATGCGATAAAAGCAGAAAAGCTTAGGGAAGAAACATCGCGTATACCTAAGCAACCGAACCTTACAGGTAATTTACGCATTTTTTTCCTTGAAGCCTCTCCGTTTTGGGAGAGCCATTAATTAATAAAAAAACAGTTTGTAAAACTGAATCTGAAACACTTCGAAGCTGTAATTTTGGAGATTGCACAAAATTACTCTTCAACTTTTTTCAGGAAATAGGCAGGATGGAGAGGGCGTATAGGGATGCGGTTCAACAAACGGGGGCTTCGAATGACATTGTTTCTAGTCTAAGTGATAGATTAAATGTTGAATTAGTAAAGTAAGTATGCCTAATCTGTATGTTCTTATTATAAAGCTAAAACTGTTCTAGCTCACAAGTTACATATTATTATTTTTTTTTGGAGGTGTAGGTTTATGGGTTGAGGGATCTTATTAATGAAACGTCCTTTTTTTGGAATGCCAACGTTTCGCAAAATTTATTTGCTTCTTCAGGGCTCAAAAATTGAATGTGCAATAAAAATAGTGTGGATTTTAAAAAAAATTTGTTAAAAAATGTTATTATACAACCAGCAAAACTTTAAAAAGTAAAACGTTAGATTTTTTATTTTTTAGTATAAGTTTGAGAAGTTTTTAAAATTGTATGTACAATAAAAGTAGTGTGGTTTTAAAGAATTTAAAAAGTAAAACGTACGTTTTGTAGAATAATTTTTTTCTTGTTTTAACAAAAATTCTTTTAAAACCACACTACTACAATTTTAAAAACTTCTCAAACTTATACTAAAAAATAAAAAATCTAATGTTTTACTTTTGAAAGTTTTGCTGCTTGTATAATAACATTTTTTAACAAAAATTCTTTAAAATTCACACTATTTTTATTGTACATTCAATTTTAGAGCCCTGAAGAAGCAAATAAATTTTGCGAAACGTTGGCATTCCAAAAAAAAAGGACGTTTCATTAATAAGATTCCTCAACCCATAAACCTACACCTCCAAAAAAATTAAAAATAGGATCGTTGAACCATTCTACAAATTATTATTATTGTTTCTTAAAAACCAAGGCTCTAACGAGCTTTAACGTTATCAGAGATTTTGTTAAAAGTTTAATTCTCCATGTTAAGATGCTATGTTTCGTAAGTTTGGTAAGTTTTAATTTTTTTAAAAGTTAAGCTTTTCTTCGTACCCTCTTTCCAACCCCCAACCCCAATCAAAAACTAAGCAGCTCATTGCCTGGTGACCAATAATTTTTGTGCTAAATTCAGCGTTCATACTCATTTACATATTTGACCGTAGTATTCAACCACTTTTTCAGTTTTTCTACATATTTTATACATTTTTAATAAAATTAATGTTTCTTTCAAAATTTAACCAGATTTAATTAAAATTATATGATTCCTCAAAATTTTGAGGCCTCTCCGTTTTGAGAGAGCTATTTCCAGACTTCTTATAGGGTCCCACATTAGGACTGAAAACATCTGATAACCGTTCAGTAATCAACAAGAAGATGGAGATAATAAAAATAACTACTCTAATAAGGGATTGGTATTTTTTTTCATCGGTGCGGTGGTATGAAGAAGAAAAATGGAAAATGAAGAATTTTTTGTTGGTGAAAATGGGTTTTTCCTAAAAGATGTAACAAAAATATATATAAACTAACAAAGAGTATAATTTTACATTTATTATAAGTAGTTATTAAAAAATGTTGTAATTTTCCCTCGAAGAATACCCTTAAGTAATGTTTTCGCTATGTTATAATAGGCTTTAAGCTACATACGAAAAATAGAGGAAAAAATTTTAACCCATTTTTTTTAAATTAAAAAGCTTAGAAAGGTCCACCGTTTAACATACTAAAAGTCCCCATTCCTACCCCCTCGCGAATTGTCATTCCTAACCTTCAAAAAACTCCAAAAAGCGATTTTCTTGGATAACTTCTAAACGGTGACAGACTGTCAAAAGTGACAAATAAGAAAAATGTTGCAAATTTAATTCTCTATCAATAAGTAAATAGTGATAGTGTAGCTTAAACCACTCCTTCTACAGAAAAATTGAAAAAACCCAAGCAAAAATGATGCCAATTTGAACAATTTCTTGCATATTCCTTTTTAACATTTTCATCAAGATTTCTCAACCTACGAGTACCAAACTTGCCAGGGTTGATATAAGAATAATGACCTAAATTATCTCAGAAAATTAAATTTTTGCAGTTGCGTAATCCGATTTTCTTAACTAGAAAATTTGAAAAAGTACCAAAACTCTTTGATACGCCACTGTTACTGACATATACATACTCACTGGATCTTATATTAGATAAAATTGTATTTTCAACGACACCTTCCGCTTGTATTTGCTGCTTCTAGTAATAAAATAAGAATTTTTTAAAATCATAATTGGTATTGGAAGCGTAGGGGACCTTGTGGCTCTTATTCATTTAAGAAATTTACTAAAAAACATATAAAAAATTCTTATATTATTATTAGAAGCAGCAAATACAAGCGGAAAGTGTCGCTGGAAATGCAATTTTATCTAGTATAAGATCCAGTGAAAAGTGGGGCCTTTTTTTGTATATCGTATCAAAAAGTTGTGGTATATTTTGAAATTTTCTAGAATAAAATCGGACTACGCCACTGGAAACATTTAATTTTCTGATTTAATTTAGGCCATTGTTCTTAGATCAACCCTGCCAAGTTTGGTACTCGTAGGCACTTATTGATAGAGAATTAAATATGCAACATTTTTACCATTGGTCACTTTTGACAGTCACCGTTTAGGAGTTATCTAAGAAAATCGTTTCTTTGAAGTTTTTTGGAGATTAGAAATGACAGTTCCCGAGGAGGTAGGAATGGGGAATGGTGGACCTTCCTAAGCTTGCTAATGAAAAAAAATTTTGGGTCCTAATTTTTTCCTCTATTCAGAAAATTTAATCTAAATTGCCTATCCCAGTGGTTCCCAAAGTGTGCGCCGCGAGAAGAAATCAGGGGCGCCGCCAGGCGCTCCTGATAAGGTAGAATTTGAGTTACGTTTGGCAACGCCGGCGCCGCATCCGCTATTACTCGAGCCTCGAGCCCGAGAGAGCAGAGCAAGTTTCTAGAATTTCCAGAAGCCCGTATTCGACCTGCGCGTCGCTCGACGAAAATTTTCGCGAGCGCTCTTTGATAGTATTTAAGTCGCCGTAGTCCGCTTTGCTAGGTTAGTTTACCGTAAGAGGAATTGTACGCGGTTGAACTGTTATGATTAATAGAAGTAGAAATAGAGAGTTTTAGTAGTGATACAATTTGATACAAAGTGTTGTGATTTACGAACTCAGGACACATAAACGTGCCAATATCGGATCGGTTGCTTCGTTTTTTCGTAAAAAGTTAGTCACAAGATGGAAAGATTTTTATTAAATAAGGAAATTGATAGATCGAGACAGAGTGATCAAGCATCGACAAGTGACGGAGGAGTAAAAAGAAGAAAACATCACAAATACGATGTTAGATATTTAAACTTTGGTTTTACTTCAGTAGAAGTACACTTCCGGCCACATAAAATGCGTACAGCAGAAGTTAGCTGCAGGTCTTTTGAATTTAAGTTTTGCTAATTGCGTTGCTTATTGTAGCTGACTTTGATGTTTTCGAATTACAAGTTAGATCTTTTGACATTGTAAACACAAACATAAGGAGACTGGCCAAACTACTAAAAAGCTAATGTACTAATGAATAAAACAATTTTTTTTTAATTATTCAACATTTTATTATAAAAAATTATTCTTAAAGCTCATTATGGACCAAACAAGACCACAATTGTGCGAATACGAAAAAAGTATCGAGAAGAAGGAACTGTTTGGCAAAAGGAAAGCAATAACTTAATCATAGTCAGCGCACCTCTGCAGGATCAGTAAATTTGAGTAATATAAGTCTTTGCAGACAACCAAAAATGTTCAAAATCACAAAAAAATTATTAAAACACTACGTAAATTAAAAAAAAAACAAGACAACGTTTCTTCAGTAGCGTGTCATTGCCCCGTCAGCCTCGATAATGTTTGCCAGTCTTCGTGGCATGGAATCTGCTAAATTTTGAAATAAATTTGGATTTGAAACAATGACTTCGTCGTATCCTCTGACTATGAGCTCCATTAAGTGGTTGGAATTTCTGGGAACAATATTCATTTGTGTTAATTTTTTTGCTATAAGGCCCCACACACTTTCCATGGGATTGGCGTCAGGAGTTTTTGACGGCCATGGCAAAACCTCGATGTTGTTTTGCTGGAACCACTGTTTAGAAATGTCTGCGGTATGGATAGGACAGTTATCCTGTTGATACAAAAAACCTTCTGGATGAAGAATGGTTGCTTCTGAAAGCATAATATTTCTCATCATATCAACATAAACCTCAGCCGTAAATCTTCCATGGATCCTAAAAAGAGCCCCATGTCCTCTCGCCGATATCCAACTCCATACATTCACGGAAAATCTTCTTCCGGTCTTCGTTCCCAGCAATATATTTTTCGAGATAGCGTGTTCGTGGCGGGCGATATACCAAAATTTGTTTGCTGTCATTGTGGGACTGAAAGATTTTTTCATCCGTGAAGACCACTTGTTGCCAAAATTCTTTTTCTTGTAGTGAATAGTTTAGTGCAAAAATTAACCTGGCTTGCTTCTTTTCCTCACTAAGTAAGATTTTCATGGCAGCAACGCGACATCTACGTCTAGAACGGCTTATCTGTCTGCGCGTCGTTGTTGTGGATCCAGGAAAATGTGCCTCAATTTTCGCCTCTGGGGCCATCGCAAATGGGTGGTCTTCAAGAAAGTTGATCAGTTGCTGATCCTGCTGAGGCGTACTGACTTGGGTCAAGCCAGTGCCTCGCCTTCATTCAACGGTTCCTTCTTCTTAATACTTTCTTCTTATTCTTACAATTGTAGCCTTGTTTCGTCCATAATGGGCTGCTACTTTTCGAACCGACCAACCACCGTCTAATTTTTCCAAAATTTGGGCTTTTTTAAATTCATTTATGAATTCATTTATGTATGACAACATCAAAATCTGACAGTGACATTTTTTTGTCAATTTGAAATACCTAAAAGGTTACTGAATTGCGAGTCCTATAATACACTATATAAAAGACCGCAATGTGTGCTCTGTTTGAAAATTCTAGCGGTCGAAAATATGCTCCCAAGTAAGCTAAAACGACATCCCGAAACCATTCATCCTACGATGCCGATGGTTGGAAAGTCTCGCGAATTTTTCACAAGAAAGCACAAAGCATATACCTACATATTTTGTGCAAGAAAGTTGCAGAATGTACAAAGACAAAAGAACGTGTTTACTCAACAAACTTCAGTACCTAGCAACGCACTGCTGTCCTCTTTCAAAGTGGCATACAGGGTGGCGAAGTGCAAGAAACCTCACACCATCGCAGAATAACTTATTTTACCGGCTGCTGTCGACATGGTTAACATTATGATGGGAGAATCGACGGGAAAACCAATTTCAAAGGTACCTTTATCTAACACCACCATTAGTCGAAGAATCCATCATATAGCTGAGGATCTTAATGATCAATTGATAAAGAAAATGAAAGGCAAGGAATTTGGTCTGCAACTTGATGAGGCTACTGACAGTAATAAAGATGCACACCTTATTTGTTACGTACGCTTCCTGGATGATAATATTATTGTTGAAGACATTCTTTTCTGTAGTATCGATGAAAGCGGAAAGTCTCAAGACTTGTTTCAAATTCTTGACAGGTTTATAACAGAGAATAATTTAGATTGGGAGAAGTGTATTGGAGTTTGTACTGATGGCGCTCGATCAATGTCTGGCCTTTATGGTGGATTGCAAGCACTTATTCGCAGTAAAGCACCGTATGCCATGTGGACCCATTGCATCATTCATGGGGAAGCACAACGTATCATAGACGTAGTTAGCTACATAAAAACTAGGCCGCTAAAAACCAGACTATTCAAAATTCTTTGTATGGACATGGGAGCTGAACACACTGCGCTGCTATATTACTCCAGTGCACGATGGCTTTCACGTGGAAACGTCTTATCCCGTACATTCGAGCTACATCAAGCAAACCACATTTTCCTGGAAGAGGAAGGTCATGCAAGCTCCAGATACTTTAAAGATCCCGACTTTTTGCTAAACTGGCATATTTGTGCGATATATTTGACAAATGAACGAATGCCTTAAATCTGTCTCTCCGAGGCAATAACATGCGTATCTTGAAACTATCAGAGAAAATTGCAGCATTTAGGAAAAAACTGCAGTTGTGGATAAAAATGGATGAAGATGGCGGTCAAGATTATTTTCCAGAATTGCATTAATTCTCAGCCTCTAATGAGCTCGTTATCTCTCAAGACTTGCTGTCCTTTTTCACCGAACACCTTTCGAAACTCTCGGAATGGTTTGCAAAATACTTTACAGAAGAAAATGTCGAAAAATTTGCATGGATTTAAGATTCTTTCCATGCACAATCTCCACCAGAATTCACCTCACTAGAAGAAGAGAGTCTTATTGAACTCTCTTGCGACAACAGTCTAAAATCAAAATTCGCTTCTTCTGATTTGGTGGAGTTTTGGATATCCGTCAAAAATGAATATTCGGCTCTAAGTTTAAAAGCTTTGAGGATTCTAATCCCCTTTGCAACACCCTATTTATGCGAAGCTGGATTTTCAGCTGTAGCTGTGATAAAGAGCAAATATCGCTCAAAGATCAACGTGGAGCAAGAAATGCGAGTGGCAGTGTCATGCCTTATTCCTCGCTTTGAAAAAATGTGTGCAGATCACCAAGCTCACCCATCACACTGATTTTTTTTTCCTTCAATAATAATGTATTCTTGTGTGTTAGTTTAATAATAAACCTATATGAGCGTTAGATTGGAGTTGTTTCATTCATGTGTTTTGTATCTAGTGCCGATGTCAGGGGTAAGGCAGAAACGGCCCAGGGAGGCCTACTTGCCAGGCTTCGCGCCGCCACTTCTCTACTACTACTACTACTAGTGCGAATATATTTACAATGGTGTAAATAAAGTGCGCTTTGCTACTATACAGTAGGCAAGTTGGAAAACACATATTTTATACATTATACATATATAACACTTTGTTGGACACAACTATATATGCATATTTCGAGAAGGGGCGCCCTGACAAAATACTAAATCTGTAAGTGCGCCGAAAACTGAAAAAGTTTGGGAACCACTGGCCTATCCTATAAAATAATAAATATCATTTTTTACAAACTTCTTAAAAGCACGCGCGGATACAAGGACTGTCGGCGGGGAAGGGGGGGGGGGAGATGGCTCCAATCTTTTGCGTTGGCCTTTCCAAAAAGTGTTCGATTAAAAATCTCTAAAACTACACATTTGTTTCTCTAAAATTTTGGAATAAAATTTATGCGTTACGTTTTTTAAAAATTTTCTGTCATATTGCTTTTAAATTTTGACCTGCGGTATTTATTTTTGCTTGAATATTTAGATTACATGCTCCCTGTGGTTTTGGAAGAGCTGTATTCTATCCTGCATAAAACATCCGCTTTTTCCAAAAATCGCTACATAAAATTCCATACTTTTAAAATTTCATTTACATATTTACATAATAAAAATGGTCAAACTAAGTATGGACGCTGCAAATTTGGTAACAATCGGTTTAGTGACTTTTAAATTATCGTGTCACAGATAGACCACACAGAGCGACAGACACCTAGATAGGCAGACTCCATCAGAAAATTTTGTATTTAGGTTGTTAAAAAGTTAAAAAGTCATGCACAAGAGAAACGATTAAAATATTTATAGAATAATACTGTAAACTTAGATTAATGTCCATAAAACAGGCTAAGGGTTTTCTTGAAATATTCCGGATACAAGATATTTCTTTTTTCAGGTTTTTATCTTTGAAATGCGCCTTATCAGAACCAATTTTACTGAAAGACCTATTTGACCTGGTCTCATCCACAGCCTACTGGCTAACGCAAGTCGTCGTAAGAAATAACTTTGACGACCCAAACACGTATGCTCCTTTGGAAGAGTTGAAAGTCACATTCCCATTGTCGGACAAAGTTCCCAATACACTGAAGTAAGTGGTTAGACTGTTACGACTGGTTTTTCCCTGACTATTTGTGACAATTGCAGTCATAAAAAGAAGCTAAAAAATAAACCTCCAGTTCAGTTACTTCAACCGAAAAGAATTGCAGTCATGTTTCACATCCAAAATTGACCACAATATCCAACAAATATATTTTTTTTATAGCTTCATCAAAAACACGATTTTAGTAACTGTCTGCAGATAACTAAAGCATGGCTTTTTTGGTAACTGATGCTTTTTTTGATCACGGGTTCAAAAAACATTTCTGACCGTTTTTTACATCACATTAAAGAGAACTATCGGAAAATAGTAATATTGAAAAAATCTAATTATTCTTGCCTAAAAATTAAGCCATATCCGCCGGTTTTCAACAAGTATTGACGAAAAAATCATTTAAAAACATCGTCAAAATATCAAACTGTCAGAGATTAAAATGTCGCAACAATGAACGTTACCGAGTAAAAAGGCACATCGCTATGGAAACCATTGTTATTTCATTTCCCAGCCTTTTGATGCTGTGTTGCGGGAAGTGCTCTTCGTTCGAGATTGTTAAACGTATTTTTGTTTTTCTTGGATTTTTTGATAAAGCTATTAAAAAATAGTGTGCTTTTTTTTACCCGCTGCGCTCGTTATTTAAACCAATGCTTGTAAAAAAGCACTATTTTAACCACTAGTTGTGAAAACTACTATTTTTATTTCTTGATTCTTTTATAAAAAAAATATTGAAAAAACTTTTCTTGTTGTGCATTGTTCTGTATTTTTTTCAGGTGGCGTTCCAAATTTTTTAACTATTTAGGGAAAGAGCAAATAATTCACGAGTTTTGTTCAAAAAGCTTATTTACTTAACCTATTCCACGACAAATAAAATAAATAAACTATTTTAACTTGCTTTTTGTCAAATTTCCTGATTTTTGCTTCTTTCACAAGTGGGCGTTTAGAAAACGAGAGACACTTTAAAAAAGCCAATTTTTATTAAATCATAGTCAATCATTTTAAATTGTTTCCAATAAAACTCAGGTTTTACTGAATTTTGCTTTTGCAATATCTGAGGTGCAAGTGCCATTCTTTTTAAAAAATTACTAGATTTGCAAACAATTTTTAGTTCCGTTTATTTTTTAAATTTTTAGATGCATTCCAGAATTTCTAGTTGAAAACATAGTTTCCTATTTAGTATTTTTAAGAAGATTCAGTCCAAAAACTTTTGAAGAGCAAGGCTACGAAAAATTAGAACCAATTTTGACGTTTGTTCTGATTTTTATGGGGTCGCAACATCATATGAAAAACCCGCATGTCAGGTAAAAAATAAATAAGGGAAATTTAGCACTGTTCGTTCATCGAAAACATTTTTATCGACGACATTCTCATCGAAAACATTTTGATCGAATGAAATTTTTATCGAATGACATTTTCATCGAAAACATTATTATCGAATGATATTTTCATCGAAATTACTTTTATCGAATAACATTTTCATCGAAATTACTTTTATCGAATGATATTTTCATCGAATGGCCGTAGGTTTGGTAGTTTGGTTTGATTGGTTGGTTTGGTTGATTAATCAAATTGACCAATCAAACCAATCGAACCAATCGAACCAACCAACCAAACCAACCAACCAACCAAACCAACCAAACCAACCAAACCAACCAAACCAACCAAACCAACCAAACCAACCAAACCAACCAAACCAACCAAACCAACCAAACCAACCAAACCAACCAAACCAACCAAACCAACCAAACCAACCAAACCAACCAAACCAACCAAACCAACCAAACCAACCAAACCAACCAAACCAACCAAACCAACCAAACCAACCAAACCAACCAAACCAACCAAACCAACCAAACCAACCAAACCAACCAAACCAACCAAACCAACCAAACCAACCAAACCAACCAAACCAACCAAACCAACCAAACCAACCAAACCAACCAAACCAACCAAACCAACCAAACCAACCAAACCAACCAAACCAACCAAACCAACCAAACCAACCAAACCAACCAACCAAACCAACCAACCAAACCAACCAACCAAACCAATCAACCAAACCAACCAACCAAACCAACCAACCAAACCAACCAACCAAACCAACCAACCAAACCAACCAACCAAACCAACCAAACCAACCAAACCAACCAAACCAACCAAACCAAACAAACCAACCAAACCAACCAACCAAACCAACCAACCAACCAAACCAACCAACCAACCAACCTAACCAACCAACCAAACCAACCAACCAAACCTACCAACCAAACCAACCAACCAAACCCACCAGACCAACCAATCAAACCAATTTTTTCTAACCAACCAATGTCATTGGATGAAAGTGTTTTCGATGAAAATGTCGTTCGATAAAAGTGATTTCGATGAAAATGTCATTCTATAAAAGCGATTTCGATGAAAATGTCATTCGATGAAAATTATTTATATGCCTGTTTTACACTGACAATAATGAAATATATTGGTTTATGTGGTAAGGTTGATGAAACAATTACGGTTTTTATTTGTCAGTTAAAGACACTTTTATCTGTTGATGACTTTTTGAAATCGCCTTGATGAAGTTTACCAAGGCAATAAAAAAATCGTTATCATGTTTATCTGACTTCCAACTAAATCTAACGTAATGCGACGTTATTTAGTCAAAATTTAAGTCACTTCTTTGTTATTTGGTAAACAACGTCGCTTTTATATTAAAACCAACGTTCTTAAGCGTAAGTCGGTGTATTGAACGACTCGTCGATGTCGCATTCTGTGACGTAACTTTCTACTGATGTTCAACGTCGGGTTCACGTTGGTCTCTATCGTATATTACGATGTAGCTTTGTAATGATTTCCCAAAGTCTGTCTTATGTTGGTTTCTATGACGTTAAATTAGTTGTCCTGCCCAACGGCCAACCTTCGTCGGAACCGATTACGTTTGGTGATGGTCGATACAATAGAGCGTTATTAGACCACCAAAATTGGTAATAACGTAGGCAAAATCGATTATTTTTCTCCCGTATTCAAAACTAACCGAACCGAAGTATGTCACTTACGGAGGCTTAACGGGACCCGCTCAGTTATTTTTTTGCAACCGACCAGATTTATTTCTGTGCAAAAGCTGCAGGTAGGTGATAATAAGTTTTTTTTCTTTAGTTAGGTTTTCAATTTTTTTGTGAAAGTGAATCCGCAAAAACAGGAATTGTTGTTTTCTTTTCTATTCTATTTACACTGGCAGTTTGAATGTGGGCAAAAGAATACAGTTACGGTAATTTGTGTTTGTGGTTTAAAAATTCTTTTTAGCATCTCAATTACGGTAATACGGTAAGCAAATAAGGTGATCATAAATTAGTGGTCTATTAACTCTAATATGCCCTAAACCTGAGTTATGTTCCATTGGCCTACTTTACGTTCAACTGTTTGACGTAATTTTCGTTGGGATGTTTAATCTATTTTGACATGAATGTCCTAACCTTATTTTTTAACCTTCTTTTTTGTTTAAAAAAAATTTAAACATTATTCGACTTTCTATAAAAAGAAAGCTAAAATTCTTCAAGATGTATAAACAAATTTCGATGTTAATAAACAGGTAGGTAGGTAATGTCTTTTTTATATTACATTTTTATTCAGATTCTACTATTTGCTTACACCATTTTAAACAACTTGGCGTCTATCAGCCATCACGAAAAATTTGTTGGTTTTACAAATTTTGATATAAATTGGAAAACCCCATTCACAATTAATAATAATTTAGCACTTAAACATACCCCACACCACTTTTAAATAAAATAAACAATATTTGGAAGCATCTTAATCACATTCACCAATAAACTGACCGTCGTCGGAAAAAATTGCATCTGTCTTGCGTTTTAAAAGGTTCTCTTGTTATCTGATAATTAAAAAAATATAACTTCATTTTATATTTTTGGGTTTTTTTGTCTATAGGTTATATTGTTCTCCAAAATAATAAAAATAATAATAATAATTACGTTCCATCCGTGGGATTTTTTCCAAAGGAAAATTTGATTATTTTTAAGGAACGGAAATCAACAAATTGGCGATGTAGGCCATTAGTAAAAGCTTATCCTTAATAAGGTTCATTTACTGACGTCGCGTCGTACTGACTTCGGGGTCATTTATTCGCTACGTCTGCATAATGCATAACGTACAAATGCTCCTTGGGTAGGCCATTACACGCTCAGGGCCCGTATTTTTTAATTTTGGGGAAGGAAGTGCTCCCGGGGAGCATTTCTCTTAAAAAAACGCGCACCTGATTGGTCGAAAAGTCAGTTTTCTGTCACTATTCTGTATTTTTTTGTCACTAATAGCATTGTTCGTGAGGGGTTTTGCCACCAGTTTGCTCCCTAGTATAAGCTGGGAAAGCAAAATCGATCACAACTAATGCCATAACTGCCATACTGACAGAAACGTGCATTTGATTAAGAGAAATGTTTCGGGAGTACTCCTTTGCCTCAAATTTATTACGTGCTTTTTGAGTAGTAGGTATACTATTTTTTAACCACAATAAAAACTATTCTGGTTGGTGTATATATAAACGTTGCACAGTAGACACACAATTTTTTTTTTAACTGAAAAAAATATACTGTTTTTAGGGCAAGGTTGGCCGAAGGTCTAGAATCCTTACTGCCTTTCCACAAAGACGACATGCCACAATTAAACAATTTAGGTGGTTACCAAAGGCAAATGCTTTTTACCGAGCATCCATATAGGTTACAGGTACCAAAATTATTTCTAAACTTAATGATATAAGAAAACTATGAAAATTCCGTCTTTTAACTTCCTAAAGTCCGCTTGACATGGAAATAAAATTTATTATTGCAATTGCGTTTTAATGTTCCATTTCAAGTTTATAAAGTAAGGATTTTTAAATAAATTTTGTCCTGATATTGTCCCTGTGTTCTATTTTTCTTGTAGATTGTAGAAAACCTTATGAGTGTCTTCGTTGGAATAGAAATGACAGGACAAAGTGTAGAGTTTGAACAAAAATTTAATTACAGGAGACCCATGTACACCGTTTTTGAATATTTGTGGGAAATTCAGGAACATCAAGAGTGCTTTAAGTAAGAGAATTTGCTTTGTATACGATTTTTTTATATACTTTTGTTTATTATTTTAGTTTTACTTTTATTGTGTTTTTATATCCTTTTGTTTCTTATATATTTTATTGTTTGTATTTTTATTTCATTATCTTATTTTTTTTTTGTTTTTAGGGTATTAGCTCAGATAGCGGAAAAAACCATGGAAGCCGTAAACCCACCTTTGTTTTTAAGATTCGCAAATTTACTTATAAACGACGCCATTTTTCTGTTGGACGAAGCCTTAGCCAATATGGCGAAGTTAAAAGAAATGCAGCACGCTCAGTAAGTTAAGTATAAATTAATGGCGCCAGCGGGCACAGCCCTCCTTTCATAGCCTCCGTACTGGAAGGGGTCACATAATTTATCAGAAAGCACAACATAAAAATTGTAAAGTGGCATAAAATAGAATAGCAGATTCGTACATTACAAAAAACGAACTTAGTAAAAATTGAACTTTGTAGAAATCGAAATTTATAAGAAAGTATTACAGGAGACTGTAAAACATCAAACCGTACAACAGGTTGGTCGCGGTTTATCTATGGTCAGTGCCTCGGAGGGCATAGAGAAGAAAGAAGCTAGAAGAGGTTTTGAATCTACGTTTGGTGCGTTCCAACTAGTGGCATGAATGTACCACCTTCTAAGATGTGAAAAGCCTCTCAATAGAGACTTTACTGGAATACGGTCTGCAACTATTAGCCGACCTTACACAAGTATGGTCTGACTTTAAGGTCCGATTGTTCAATAGCGGTTTAAACTCGGTTTGGAGCTTAAACTTCGTTCAAGCTTTTCGAAGAGTTAAGCATCTTGGTTTACTCTTAAACCGAGTTTAGAAGCAGTTTCCCCAAACTCCAAATTCGTAGGTTTAAACCAAGTTTTAAATACCAAACTTAGAAAATAATAGTTTATGCTTTTGTTATAGGAAAAGGGTAATATTTTGTTTAAATTACGCGCACATGACTAAATTTGATTTGTATATTTAAAAAAATAAAAATAAATCTTTTTTTTTTTGGAATTTGATACCTTGCAGTCATTTCCATGACGAAAATAATCGTTTTTCTTTGAAATTTTTAAAGTTTTTTAAAAATGTTATATGACCTGTCAAATCCCAAAGGAGGCACACATCGTCATCTAAGGTGTATAGGTACCTGAGCGTGTACCAGACTTTCTTTTGAGTTTTATTCTGCATTTTCTTCATGTCGCAAAAGCAAGAAAAAGTAAATAAATCGACAGCAAAGAAACCAACAACCGCATCTTATTCCTTTCTTCTTTTATGCCTACTGTCAATGACCTGAACATAGATCATAAATGAAACCGTAACCAACCAGTACTACGTTGTACGGTTTTACCTTTTTCGATCTGCTGAAATGCTTTCCTACGAATTTCGATTTCTGCATTTCTTTAAAATACGTTTGGATGGTGTATATTTCTTACAAATTATAGGGACAACACGCATTATAATACTTTAAAATTGTTGTGGACCACAAGTTAAATATGATAATATTTTTAATATCTTACAAAGTAAAGTCCTGACAAACTTTTACTTTATTACAGATTTTGTTGAAAATGTAATTATTTAAATGGAAACACCGTGTGTTGCTAGTTGCTACGGTTCGTGAGTTGGATTTTTTTTTTAAATTTTAACCCTCTTCCAAACTCTCCAACCCCACCAAAACCTAATGAGCTCATCGCCTGATGTCAAAGAATGGTGCCAAATTTAATAAAAATCGGTTTAGCGTCTCTTAAGTAATCGTGTCCTAGACAGACTGACACCATTTTATCAATAGCGAGTTTCGTTAACTCGAGCAGCTTATGAAACTATATAATTTTCGGGTTAAAATTAACTATAATAGTGGAGGGTGACCAGTGAAACTACTGATGAGCCCACGCTGGTTACCCAGGGCTAAACATCGTTTAATCATTTCTCTTTTCGCTTTGATCTTTTGTGTGTTCCTTGTGGGATGCTCATCCAAGTTTGGATTTTCGTTATTTCCACCCAAGATCTTTTGATCTTTTGTTTTTCAAATCCAGAACTGTTCAGAACGATCCAAGAATTTTTGCTTTCCTTCTGTCTTCCATTTTGTCGACAAGTTTCGACCTGCTTTGGTCTCCTTAGGACAACGTATGTTTCTAGCTTACCCCGAGCCGGCCACGAATCTTCCACTTGCACTACCGGTCTGGCAGTTTGGTTTTCGGGTCTCTATGTTCTTTTTACAAAGTCTTTGGACTGTCTGCAGTCTGTTACTCTTCTCCATGTGTACTCTCTGCATCTGCCACCTGGTGGTATCTAGAAGTGGTTCCTTCTGATTTTTCGGCACCCGTATGTCCCACAAGTCATAACGGCCCTGAAAAGTGACTTAGACAGGCGCTCTGAGGAGCTCAGGAATAGCACCCAGGGCATGAGACAGGCCAAACTTCTGATTGGTGAGGTGAGCGTCAAAAAAACAAAGTCCTTGCTCCACCTAGGTAGGAAGGATGTAAGACTAGCAACAGGGCTCCTAACAGGACACTGACGCCTTAACAACCACGCTGGGAATCGCCGAAGACTCGGAGTGTCGATGGTGCATGGAGGCACATCTTGGGAACTATCTGCTGGCTCCAGGCGATGTAAGAAGGTAGCAGCCCAGAAAAATCTGTTTTTTTGCGAAAGAGGCAGGCTTCCAGGTCTAAACCATGGATAGTAGGCGTGCAACGGGCCTAGTAAGGTGCCCTACGTAATGGGAATTGTCCCGCATTTCTACATTCATTCAGTCATTCGTGTCCTACATCAGGTTTGATTGTTGGCTCTCTCCTAGGGATTACAGAACCTCGGCACATTCCTCCACTAGGCTGTTAGTGATCGTGGATGCCTAACTGTATTAGCTACATCCATAGTAAAAATAAAATATGTCTTTGAAGTCGGTCTACAAGATTAAAATGTTTGTCACATACCGAGACAAACCAGGTCGAGGTATAATATTTAGTTTAATTTTTTATATTGTGATATTGTGCGATTCCTTCAATATTCTTCTAGTGTTACTGGTAGAAATGGGCTGGCTCGTTGCCTGGCAAGTGGACCTCCATGGGCCCTTTTTACCCTACTGCGTGTCTTTCCCTTATCTTTTCACCAGCGCCACCCATGCGGGAGAGATAGTTTCTTAACCGGCGTTGTCCACGTCTTCTTCCAGTAGCCATGTTCTTCTATAATACAAAGTTTTTAAAAAGTTTTGTTAGTTTTGTTATGCACGGGAGGAATTTGCTTAAATGTTAAATATAGACTTTAATTTTCAAGAGACCAGGGTTGCAACTGGTCAGGTAAAGCTGGAGAACCTGGTTTCCAGGTTTTCCCTGACCAAAAAATTAAAAAAATTAGTTTTATTTAAATGTTTACGTCCTGAAAATGTTTTGAAGAAAAGCTAATCACAAGCTTGTGGACCTTAAAAGTACCGTAAGGAAAAATTTTGAGAAAAGTATACTGAAAAATGTCATTTTTGACACGTCAGTGATGTTATCGCGCCACCGGACATATTTGTTTGCAATATAGCAGTAAATTCTTCAGAAATTATGATATTTTTCACTTTTTTGCGAAATATTATTCAGGGGCGGTCGCAGCTTTTTTTGTGTTGCTAAAATCATGTCATACATTTGACGAAATTGGAAGGCTCGTTGAAACTAAAATTGTAATAACTAAAATAATGTTATAGCGCCGCAGGAAAAAATTTTTGCAATTTAAGAAGGAAATTTCTTAAGTTTTGATATTTTTCACGGTTTTTGCACAATCTAGAAAAACAAAAATAAACATTTAAGAACAAAAGAAAAAATACTGTGTTTTTGGCATTATATATGAGGAACAGAGTGAGGAAAGCCTAAAAGATAAAAACCATACTCTAAAAATTCCCTGATTTCCATGACTTGGAACCCGTTCCCTGACTTTTCCAGGTCACTTTTTAAATTCCTGGAAAAAATTGGAAATCGGGTTCAACCCTGGAGACCAGTACAAATAGTTTTAAACAAACAAATAAATAATATTTCTTACTTTTTCAGCGAGTCAGGCGAGTGGAACTCGCTCAGTGCCCAAGAAAGAACCCAAAATATATCCTACATGCACCACGTGGGCAATCTGGCCCGTTTCGACAACATTTTGGGCAAAGACACGACCACCACCCTGGAGAAATTGACGTCAAAAATTACGATAGTTTTTACGCATTCCACCATGGTCGACAGGATAGCAGCCATGCTGAATTATTTTTTGCTAAATCTGGTCGGGCCCAACAAAAAGAACTTTAAGGTACGAACGGGTTCTTGCACAATTTTTGGCATATTTTGAAAATTACGCGAAAAGAGTAATAAAGTGGTGTTGAGAAAAATGCATTTAAGGCTGAATTTTAAAGCATTATCCATTTTACGTATCCTAAAAATGTTTAATTCACGGTAAAAATGATCGATTATTTTAAAAAACTAAAAACTAAAAACAATATATATATATATATATTGCTGTGCAATTTTTTTTTAATTTTTGATGTGCGGTTTATCTGTTTAAGTAAAGGTACTGTTTTTAGGATTCAAATTCACTCTTAAAGTCCAACCTTATACAAAAAGTTAAATTAGAGGTTTTCCCAAATGAACTAGCTTTTTTAACAAAAAACAACTTTAGAGTTCACTATTAAAATAATAGTCGCATTTTGACATTAATTGGAAAGTATTTTTTTGTTATTCTCTTTGTTTTAAATGGGTTCACTGAAGGTAAGTATGTTAAAAAGAGCATAATATACCAATTAAACGCACAGATGAAACAAAAACATATAAATTTCGGTGACTACCAAACTACAAAATTAATTACAAAATCAACAATGCGACTTATTAAACTTTAGTTGAAATGACATTAATTGGAAAGTATTTTTTTATTTTTCTCTTTGTTTTAAATGGGTTCAATGAAGTTAAGTAGCAGAAGAAAAAAAAAGATATAAATTTCGGTGGCTACCAAACTACAAAATTAATTCGAAAATCAACAATTCGACTTCGCAGACTATAGTTGAAATGACATTAATTGGAAAGTATTTTTTTATTTTTATCTTTGTTTTAAATAGGTTCAATGAAGTTAAGTAGCGGAAGAAAGAAAAAACATACAAATTTCGGTGGCTAACAAACTACAAAATAAATTCTAAAATCAATAATGCGACTTATTAAACTTTAGTTGAAATTACATTAATTGGAAAGTATTTTATTATTTTTCTCTTTGTTTTAAATGGGTTCAATGAAGTTAAGTAGCAGAAGAAAGAAAAACATATAAATTTTGGTGGCTACCAAACTATAAAATTAATTCGAAAATCAACAATGCGACTTATTAGACTATAGTTGAAATGACATTAATTGGAAAGTATTTTATTATTATTCTCTTTGTTTTAAATGGGTTCAATGAAGGTAAGTATGTTAAAAAGAGCATAATATACCAATTAAACGCACAGATGAAATAAAAACATATAAATTTCGGTGACTACCAAACTACAAAATTAATTACAAAATCAACAATGCGACTTACTAAACTATAGTTGAAATGACATTAATTGGAAAGTATTTTATTATTTTTCTCTTTGTTTTAAATGGGTTCAATGAAGTTAAGTAGCAGAAGAAAGAAAAACATATAAATTTCGGTGGCTACCAAACTATAAAATTAATTCGAAAATCAACAATGCGACTTATTAGACTATAGTTGAAATGACATTAATTGGAAAGTATTTTATTATTATTCTCTTTGTTTTAAATGGGTTCAATGAAGGTAAGTATGTTAAAAAGAGCATAATATACCAATTAAACGCACAGATGAAACAAAAACATATAAATTTCGGTGACTACCAAACTACAAAATTAATTACAAAATCAACAATGCGACTTATTAGACTTTAGTTGAAATGACATTAATTGGAAAGTATTTTTTTATTTTTCCCTTTGTTTTAAATGGGTTCAGTGAAGTTAAGTAGCAGAAGAAAGAAAGAGATATAAATTTCGGTGGCTACCAAACTACAAAATTAATTCGAAAATCAACAATTCGACTTCGTAGACTATAGTTGAAATGACATTAATTGGAAAGTATTTTTTTATTTTTCTCTTTGTTTTAAATGGGTTCAATGAAGTTAAGTAGCGGAAGAAAGAAAAAACATACAAATTTCGGTGGCTAACAAATTACAAAATAAATTCTAAAATCAATAATGCGACTTATTAAACTTTATTTTTCTCTTTGTTTTAAATGGGTTCAATGAAGTTAAGTAGCAGAAGAAAGAAAAACATATAAATTTTGGTGGCTACCAAACTATAAAATTAATTCGAAAATCAACAATGCGACTTATTAGACTATAGTTGAAATGACATTAATTGGAAAGTATTTTATTATTATTCTCTTTGTTTTAAATGGGTTCAATGAAGGTAAGTATGTTAAAAAGAGCATAATATACCAATTAAACGCACAGATGAAATAAAAACATATAAATTTCGGTGACTACCAAACTACAAAATTAATTACAAAATCAACAATGCGACTTACTAAACTATAGTTGAAATGACATTAATTGGAAAGTATTTTATTATTTTTCTCTTTGTTTTAAATGGGTTCAATGAAGTTAAGTAGCAGAAGAAAGAAAAACATATAAATTTCAGTGGCTACCAAACTATAAAATTAATTCTAAAATCAACAATGCGACTTATTAGACTATAGTTGAAATGACATTAATTGGAAAGTATTTTTTTGGTAAGTATGTTAAAAAGAGCATAATATACCAATTAAACGCACAGATGAAACAAAAACATATAAATTTCGGTGACTACCAAACTACAAAATTAATTACAAAATTAACAATGCGACTTATTAGACTTTAGTTGAAATGACATTAATTGGAAAGTATTTTTTTATTTTTCCCTTTGTTTTAAATGGGTTCAGTGAAGTTAAGTAGCAGAAGAAAAAAAAAGATATAAATTTCGGTGGCTACCAAACTACAAAATTAATTCGAAAATCAACAATTCGACTTCGTAGACTATAGTTGAAATGACATTAATTGGAAAGTATTTTTTTATTTTTCTCTTTGTTTTAAATGGGTTCAATGAAGTTAAGTAGCGGAAGAAAGAAAAAACATACAAATTTCGGTGGCTAACAAACTACAAAATAAATTCTAAAATCAATAATGCGGCTTATTAAACTTTAGTTGAAATTACATTAATTGGAAAGTACTTTATTATTTTTCTCTTTGTTTTAAATGGGTTCAATGAAGTTAAGTAGCAGAAGAAAGAAAAACATATAAATTTTGGTGGCTACCAAACTATAAAATTAATTCGAAAATCAACAATGCGACTTATTAGACTATAGTTGAAATGACATTAATTGGAAAGTATTTTTTTATTTTTCTCTTTGTTTTAAATGGGTTCAATGAAGTTAAGTAGCAGAAGAAAGAAAAACATATAAATTTCGGTAGCTACCAAACTACAAAATTAATTCGAAAATCAACAATGTGACTTATTAGACTATAGTTGAAATGACATTAATTGGAAAGCATTTTTTTATTTTTCTCTTTGTTTTAAATGGGTTCAATGAAGTTAAGTAGCAGAAGAAAGAAAAACATATAAATTTCGGTGGTTACCAAACTACAAAATAAATTCGAAAATCAATAATGCGACTTATTAAACTTTAGTTGAAATTACATTAATTGGAAAGTATTTTATTATTTTTCTCTTTGTTTTAAATGGGTTCAATGAAGTTAAGTAGCAGAAGAAACAAAAACATATAAATTTCGGTGGCTACCAAACTATAAAATTAATTCGAAAATCAACAATGCGACTTATTAGACTATAGTTGAAATGACATTAATTGGAAAGTATTTTATTATTTTTCTCTTTGTTTTAAATGGGTTCAATGAAGTTAAGTAGCAGAAGAAAGAAAAACATATAAATTTCGGTGGCTACCAAACTATAAAATTAATTCTAAAATCAACAATGCGACTTATTAGACTATAGTTGAAATGACATTAATTGGAAAGTATTTTTTTGTTATTCTCTTTGTTTTAAATGGGTTCAATGAAGGTAAGTATGTCAAAAAGAGCATAATATACCAATTAAACGCACAGATGAAACAAAAACATATAAATTTCGGTGACTACCAAACTACAAAATTAATTACAAAATCAACAATGCGACTTATTAGACTTTAGTTGAAATGACATTAATTGGAAAGTATTTTTTTATTTTTCCCTTTGTTTTAAATGGGTTCAGTGAAGTTAAGTAGCAGAAGAAAAAAAAAGATATAAATTTCGGTGGCTACCAAACTACAAAATTAATTCGAAAATCAACAATTCGACTTCGTAGACTATAGTTGAAATGACATTAATTGGAAAGTATTTTTTTATTTTTCTCTTTGTTTTAAATGGGTTCAATAAAGTTAAGTAGCGGAAGAAAGAAAAAACATACAAATTTCGGTGGCTAACAAACTACAAAATAAATTCTAAAATCAATAATGCGACTTATTAAACTTTAGTTGAAATTACATTAATTGGAAAGTATTTTATTATTTTTCTCTTTGTTTTAAATGGGTTCAATGAAGTTAAGTAGCAGAAGAAAGAGAAACATATAAATTTCGGTGGCTACCAAACTATAAAATTAATTCGAAAATCAACAATGCGACTTATTAGACTATAGTTGAAATTACATTAATTGGAAAGTATTTTTTTATTTTTCTCTTTGTTTTAAATGGGTTCAATGAAGTTAAGTAGCAGACGAAAGAGAAACATATAAATTTCGGTGGCTACCAAACTATAAAATTAATTCGAAAATCAACAATGCGACTTATTAGACTATAGTTGAAATGACATTAATTGGAAAGTATTTTTTTATTTTTCTCTTTGTTTTAAATGGGTTCAATGAAGTTAAGTAGCAGAAGAAAGAAAAACATATAAATTTCGGTGGCTACCAAACTACAAAATTATTTATTTTTTTATTTTTCTCTTTGTTTTAAATGGGTTCAATGAAGTTAATTTTGTTAAAAGGAGCGTAACATACGAATTAAAGGCACAGAAGAAAGAAAAAACATAAATTTCAGTTGCTTGTTGATTGATAGTTGACTTATTAAAGAATATCATTCCGCTTACAAATGTTTAACTAGAAGTGATCACAGATTTTTTTTGAAAGGGGGAGGGGCGGTCTTGTAGATGGGCTGAACCTTACTTACTTTTTTCGTTTGCGTATTTGAGTCATGAGTGTATCCAGGCGCACAACAATTAAAGGACATTCATTTTCGCAACAGTCTTTTACCTCAAAAGGCACATATGAATATTATGACGTCACGTGAAAGGTTTTTCAAAGTCCTCAAGTTTGAAGTAACATAGAAAGAGAAAGTAGGGGAAAAGTGTTTCTTTGCGCTAAAATCGTATTTTAGTCCTTTATAAAATTGAATGATGAAAATTGCAAATTTTAAGAATCAAACCGCAAACGACTTCTTTTAAAATCCCAATTTTCATTTATAGTTAGGTATCCTTACTATAAATAAAAATAGCAATATCTGCAAAATATTTCACATTTTTGTTACATTAACATTAATTCCACTAGTCAACAAATTTTAAAAAAATGAGGTTATAATGGCTGTACGGCGAAGGGTTTTGCATCAATTTTTTTAAGGCTAATAGGACGTGTTCGACCGTTTTTGTTAAAAATTTTCACAAAAATGGAAATCTGTATTGCAAAAACCTATACAGTGTGTCCCATTTAAAACGTACCACCCAGGATTTCTTGAGAATCGCTAAAAAATTAAGAAAACCCCCGAGTTATGTCGATTTGGTTTCGACACTTTTTGATCTTAAATTTTTATAGCATGCAGCCTTTTTTAGCGGTAAACTTTACGTCTTTATTTTGAAGAGGGATAGTGGGTCGAGTGATACCTCGTTTTGAAGGTCTTTTAAATGCCTTCACAAAAGTGTTAAAATTTTAAAAATCCAACGATTCGTGTTTGAGATATTTACTTTCAAAGTAAGCTCAAATGTATGTCGTTAGTTCTGGCGAAATGTTCCAAAAATATATAAAAAACAAGGTAAGAACTACGACTAATATGGTTATAACATTTCTAAAGTTTTCTTTAAAGAGAACCAGTAAATAATTTTTTTCCATTTCTTGTAGATATAAAAATATAGTTTAAAAAAGTCAAGATATGTCAACTCCGTAAGTGTTCAAAATAAACTTTTAATCTTATTAAGTCCAAGAAATATAGTTAGCAACACTTTTGAAAAGAAAATTTTTCCCAATTTTATTAAGAACAAGTGATAAAGAAAGCAAAATTAGAGAAGATTTTTTTAAAAATAACACATTACTTTTTTTTGTCTCACAATGTTGTTCCAAAATCATAAGTCATGCTCCGTGAAGCGTATCAGAGGTATTCTTCAATTGGGGCGATTCTCCTTTTTATTTTCTAGATTTAAATTCTACACAAAAGTTTAGTTATTTAGTGCGGCAGACAGCAACTTGTGTCACATCCGTGAGTAACAATTTCTTAGTAAGTATATATTTTAAATTTTTTAAAAAATATGCTGCTTTTCTGCTTACTTTATGCAAAATTTTTACCAATTTGTGCTTTGTAAAATGTTAAGTTTTGAAAGACTTATTAAAAAAAAACATTGAAATTTGTCACTTCCGTGAAGGTCACATCCGTGAAGAAAGTGCTTTACGGAGGTGTCAAATATCTCACAGAGGTGGCAAATTAATGCAAAAATAATCTTTTTAAATATTAGTTTTAAAAATGCAGTAAAATACATTCAATGCATTTTATTGTAGTATTTAATGACTTCGAAACCAAGAACTAAGCCTCAAAAGATCATGAAAAACAAAAAGAAAGGTAGAGGGAGACAATGAGGCTTCAAGAAGCAAGACGAAGTAATTCAATAACGTATGAAGATAAGACATGCTTTAAAAGAAAAACAGATGGCAAAATAAAATTAATTGAAGAGCTGACAGAAAGGGAGCAAAGAGTTCAATGGAAAAGGTGGAAAACAAGTTGAAAATTCTAAAACAGAACTTGAACAAAATGCATCCACCCCCACTACCTTTCGCCAAGGATCGTCTACCAAAATAGATTGAAGAAATCGTTATGGCCGTATTAAAAGAAGAAAATATTACAAAAACAAAATAAAAAAATTCAGAGCTTGAAAAAAAGATTAAGGCAGGAGAGAAATGCAAAAAACAATCTAAGGATGCGATTAAAAAGGTTGGATTTGAAAAACAAAGCAGTAAAGATTTCACCAAATCAAACCTGTCACCTCCGTGAATAATGTTTTTTGAAAACACTGTTTTTTTAAAGACATGTTGAATAAAGCGTTGAACCTTGCATATCCTGAGATATACGGTACGGCTGGTTCGAAAAAAAAATGAATACGGCATAGACTGATTTTTGAGAATTTTGAGCAGTTTCTACTCTACTCGGTCTTTACTGACATATTTTTTGTTATGACATTGTCGCATGTTAATTTTTTGTCAACATTGATGGGCAACTTGTCAAAAGTAAAATCATTGCAAGTTCTTAAAAAATGGCTCCTAGAGCTAAAAGCAAGGATTGTCACGAAACTCGAGGAAGTTTGGTCGCTAGCAGCAGTTTCTAATCATTTTAACGTTAGCAGAGCAACTTAATACCGCATTAACAGAAGGTGGATGCAAGACCAGAATTTAAGAAGGAAGGAGGGTTCAGGAAGACCAAAAATCAGCATTGCCGATGAAGATCGAAATCTTCTGTGGGGACTAAAACAGAATCCTTTTCAAAATCCAAAGGAAACACAAATATCTTTTCAAAATGCAAAGGAAGCACGAATATTATCTAGGTTTCCTGGATGAAAAACAACTACTAGGCAAAGAACTCAAGATTCTCGTTTAAAATGCAGAATGGCGGTTAACAAAAATGAGGTAACTCCACAACAAAGACAAGCCCGCGTAATCTTTGCGTTAAATCATCTCAACCACGAGCAAAATTTTTGGGACCGTGTGATGTTTACAGACGAAAAAATTTTCTTTGTCATTGCAAAAGAGGAAGATCAAAGTATACACACCAGGTAATGCGAGATTTGATCCCCATTACGTGAATCATTTTCTAGCTGCAAGTCATTTTAGTGTGAACGTCAGAGGGTGGATTCCCTCAAGAGGGCTGGGAGTCACAAGGCGAACTAATGGTAGATTTGTTGGTCAAATAAAATGTGGATATTTTAGATAATGTAATGTTACCTAGTGTGCAGCATCTATATCCAGAAAATGACTATTATATCGGGAGGACAACTGCTCTATACACACGGCCAATATTGTCATGCAGTGGTTTCAAGAAAATAACGTAGAACTGTTACAATGGCCAAGCTATAGGCCAGATGCTAACCCTATGAAGAATGTGTAGGAGCCATGACCAAAAAACTCTAGCAGAGAAATGTTTTGCCTAGAAACGACGAAGGTTTGTGGAATCGTATCGAAGAAGTTTGGGAAGAATTATCCCAGAGGGATGACTTTCTAGCACCATTCATGCGGATAAATAGAAGACTCCCAGCAATTATAGATGCCGATGGACACATGACCAAACAGTACCCTCTCCAGATAGGCCGATCAACTCATACCGATTTAGTGTCCTTTTATCCACCTTGGCTGCCATTTTCACTCAAAAGTGACAGATAATCCATTCGTTTTCTGTCAAAATGGCGGCGAAGGTGGATAAAAGGACACTAAAACGATAAGAGCTGATCGGCCTATGTGGAGAGGGTAATGGACCAAATATTAATTATGTTTATTTTTTTATATAATTTGTATTTTGTTTACGTAAGTTTTTTTCTCTTTTGTAAAGTAAGCTCAGGTGTGTTTGCATTTATTAGAATATTAATTTTTTTTTGTACTCCAAAACTAGTTTATATAAACTACCTTATTAAAATGGAAAATTGCATAGAAGCCACCTTAATAATTAATGTGGCACTGTGTACCATAACCATTAAATTATTTACTAAATATACACTGCTCATTTTTCTAAAAATTTGCTTCAAGAGTCGTATTCAGTTTTTTCTCGAACCAGCTGTACATCACTTAAACCCATTTTAAAAGAAAAACTTGCTAAGTTTTCCATAAAATTTTCAAAACTACTTTTATGAATTTAGGAACCGCGTAGGAATGTATTCCAGAAGAAAAAATTAAATAATAAAACGTACTATTTACAAAAACAAAATCTACAGGATTTCTCAAAAATCCAATTTTAATTTCGTAAAAAAAAAACGATTTTTGCATTGGTTTATGCAACTTGAAAAGTGAATATCTCGGAAACTAATCGCTAGATGTTTAAAATTGTAACACTTTTGTGAAGGAATACCTTTAAAACAAGGTTCACTCGACACACTTTCCCTATTCAAAATATAGTTAACCCCTCGAAGGGTGCTACAAAAATTTCAAGATCATCAGTGTCCCTCTCGAAAACTAAATAGACGTCTCTCGGAGTTTTTTTTAAATTTTTAGCGAAGTCGAGAAATTTACGCTGTATGTAACTCTTTGCCAAAGTTAAATCAAAACATATCTGGGGACACCATAAATTTGTTTGTTAGTCTCATTATTGCTTCAACTAAGAAGGAAAAGTTGAAAATGATCAATTAAATTGCCAGAATTTCCCCCCTTTAAAATACTGGACCATCAGGAATCAATCCTTTTGAAATACAAGAGAAGATAAACCAGAAAAAACTCACTCTCCACAGTTTAGTGAGAGTTTCTGAATCAATTTTATCTCGTGTGTGTAAGTTAGATATTTTAAAAATTATTTATGGGGCTTCAAAGATCTCCCCACTACTAATAAATGAATCGGACGAAAGAATTTAGCTATAGCTCGGTTGGTAGAGCATTAGACTGGTATTCTAGAGGTCCCGGGTTCAAATCCTGGTCGAGGAAAAACGTTTTTCCGATTTATTTCCTCACCCTTTGTACTCTACGCCACAAATGTTTTCTATACAACCGTCTGTCTAATTGATAAAAAAATAAGAACAAAACTAAGAAAAGCAGCGAATATCAAACGAATATAATATTTCGATTTAGAAGAGTTTAATAAACAACTTTTTTTTACAAATTACTTGAACGGTTTAGTTCGAAAAAATTAAATCAAAAATTGTTTTAGGTGAAAGGAGCTTCCAAAGAATTTAGCTTCGATCCAGCCGGAACCGTGATGGATATTTGCAAAATTTACGTCAACTTAAAAGAAAGCGACGCATTTTGTTTGGCAGTTTCCCAAGATGGACGATCATACAGTCCGAATTTGTTTACCTGGGCAGAAGAAGTACTTGTCCGAATTGGTAAGATACAAAATTGGGTTTTAACTTTAATCATCAGACCGAAAGGTTGTCAACTTCTTGCAATACATGTACAGGGTGTTTGTTTATAACTGGAACACTCAGTATCTTTTTTATTAATGAAAATAAAGGGTAGGTTTGAATTCAATCAATCGTTTTTTTCAAAGGGCACTAGATTTTTAACTTTATATTGTTAAAATAAAGAAATACATTCATGGCCCACTTGGTAGCTCGATCAGTTGGCCATTTCCAACATATTTTAATTTTGACAATTATTAAAACTTAAAACGCAAATATCTCAGGAACTACAAAAGATATTGAAATAGTGTTTGATATTTTTGCAAAGCTAATTTTTAAAAAAATTCAAAAATACAAAAACATGCAGGGTGTTCTATTTAAAAAAAATTGTCTCTATTGCCACACACTGTATACCAAGGGCAACAAAAAAAGTTGTTATAGCGCTTAAGTTCGTTGCAATTTGCCAAGAAATTTTTGAATCTAGACCTACCCTTTATTTTCAATAATAAAAAAGATACTGAGTGTTCCAGTTATAAACAAACACTCTGTTTTACAGCATTACATAACGTTACGGTCGCATTGCAGTAATTTGCTTGCATTACATCACATTACCCCATCAGTAGGTGTG
This sequence comes from Oxystoma pomonae, assembly GCA_963921995.1. NCBI lineage: Eukaryota > Metazoa > Arthropoda > Insecta > Coleoptera > Brentidae > Oxystoma > Oxystoma pomonae. Next base: position 45,104,868 of record OY998170.1, read on the forward strand.
TGTTGTAAGGCACAATAATTTTTTGAAATAAGAGTAATGTTGGCAATACGACATTACCACTGGGTAACGATTCTGGAAGTCATAGGAAGTGATCGTTCGCCTGAGAGAAGAAAAGTAGTTTCAACCAATAAACGCGCTTAAAAGCAGTGACGAGACGATCGAATAATCACCAATCTATTATGGGCACGCACAGAGCTGCCTCGAACAACCATTTTTGAGCGAAGCCGTTCTCTTGACTAGACCCAGTAGTTGGGAGTTGTAGGAAAGCTCGTGTGAAAAACGTCACTCATATTATTTCAGAGCACGCTATTGGACGAAACCATCACGTGACCGAACGCTAGAGTAGGACTCGCACAGCGGTCGATTTTTGTAAAAACGCGGATATTAAAAAAAACTTCCACATTGTAATTTAATCGTACAAAATATTTAGTTTTAATAAAAATTTAAATTTATTCTTATTTAGCTGATACACAGGATAATCGTGTGAATTTTCACATTTATCTTAAGACATTTTTAAGAGGTAAAAGATATATATTTATTAATTAGCAAAATTTGTGATGGTGGTGTGAGGGGGGATCTACAAAGGACATGTAGATTGAAAGACGATTGGAGCTTGAATGGTTTTTATTTAGCCGAAAATGTTGGGATGTCAAATACAGTTTGAATATAGCAGTGATGGTCACGTGACTATTTGAAAGTGTCCAGTCACGTGATAATTTTGGTTACAGTTAAAGTCACATGATATTTTACTTTTAAGCTCACTTCACAAAATTACACTAAAAATGTTAGTTTAGAACAATCAAATTTACTTTAAAGTAATGGTCACAATATATAAATGTTACAGTATACTAGAATATTTTTATGTATATAGGGTATATTAAAAAGAATGCCAACCGAAACTTTCAAATGAAACACCCAGTATATTATTGCATTTTTGCATTCTGTTTTGAAATTTAAGCATTTTTATATAACGTACCCTATGTCGATCTACAACTGTTTTCGAGATATTAACAGTTGAATACTGTCATACTCTGGGTCTTCTATTTCAAATTTGATGTTGAATACTGATACGTAGGTCGCGATTCTTCAGAAACGACAGAAAATCTCATCCGTCAGAATTCTGGAACGTGGCGATTTTTACTTACTGCCTCATTTTAAATAAAAATACAGCCTCCTTTATATTCAACCTAACGTGGTAAAAGAAAATGCGTAATTTTTTTAATAAAATTAATATTTTAAAGATATTCTGCAGAATTAGTTTTACGGCTGAGCTAATTTGCTACTACGCGTACCAATAGACGTGAAAAAGTGTCAAAAATTCCCACCATGTAAAAGGAAAGACAGAATTTGTGTGACTTTTCTGAGCAGTGACAGCGACATATTCCATGGCTATCTATGGATTTGTATGTTAAAAGTTTTAAATGTTTGTTTACACGCAAAAATAAGCTTAATAAAATACATTTTTAAATAAAAAAAAAGGATTTTTCATAAAAGCTGCCTAAAAAAATTAAAATTAACATATTTTTTATTTACTGAAACAGCATTAAAAAACTAAATTTTAAGAAATATTAGCAAATAAGTCCTGAACAAAAAGCAATTAGTGTAAAGTTATGTTTAAAAATCGTCAGATTTTTTGTAAGGGTGAGATTTTCTGACGATTTTCGAAGAATCGCGACCTACGTAATGTCAATATGGTAAAAAGCATAGTTTATTCTTTGGCCAACTATTCGCCTAGTATCTTGACAACCATATAGGGGCAAATTTAGATACATTTTAAATTTTTTAAATTTTCCGTTTATGTCCGCGTTTTCCGGAAAATCGACCACCGTGCGTCATTCGAATGACTTGTGCGATTGATCACTTCTCAGGGTATGATCATTCTATCACGCGCAGAATAGAGCCCCTCTGACAGTACGACATTAGATGTTCCATAAAAAAATTGTAATGCGCAGTGCATGTTCACATTTTTAGGGTGTTAATAACCCTTTGCATTAGACTACCGATTAAAAATTATCTTACTTTTGATCGTTGTCATTCAGCATTAGACTAAATATTATAAAGTTATTAAACAAAAATTACTTGGTTTAATTTTTGTGTGATTTTGTCTTGAGGAAATACACAACTTTTATAATCGAAGTCAAAATTTCATTTAGTTAGGGGGTAGCTTTTGAAAAAATTTACCGGTTTTATTCTGAAATTCATCAATAAAAAATTCGTGACGAAAATTAAAGGAATTCATAAAAATTGCTGCTAACGTTTTCAGAACCACTCTTATTTATATAAATTTTGGTACTAATGTAAGGGTGTTTTATTATATTTAATCATTCCTATTGTTTCCGTAAATAATATTATGGAATACATTATTATGGAATCTAGAAAAAGTAAATGTTTCAGAAAAATGAAGTTTTAAAACTGGGATTAGTTTTTTCGATGTCACTTTACCTTTTTTTTCTTAGGTAGTATGACCCATAATTTAAGATTTTCTAATTAGACCTTGGAAAAAATAGTAGTAACTTTATAAGGTTATGACAATTTTTGGTAATAGCGTAATTTCTTAAAACATTGAATTAGTTTCCAAGTATGATTTAGTCAAGTCAAGTCAAGGCTTAAATTATAAGTCATTGCCATCACATAAGTGAAAAAACTTTAGTCTGGTATCTCAAAAACCATTTATCCCAGTCATATAAGTTATACTTTTCTAAACTCAGAAAGAAAGCAAGAATACACAAGCCAATTCCATGCATGTGGTCGCAACATAAAGACCTTCTAAACCACAACCCCTAACTATAGAGAGAAATGGCGTTTTTTTAAATTCATATACTCTTTAAAGATTATGTCAAAATTTATCCATAAGATTTTTTATTTTTCCAAATTATGAAAAACATTAAAATATTTGTAAAGAGTTTTGCAGATCTGTGCATTTCCCTTTATAAAGGGCCTGCCCAAGTAAGATTTTAGGGCATATTGGGAAGTTGGAAGGTTAAGATAACCAATCATACGTCAAAACATCCCCCGTTTTCCTCCAGAAAATTACTTTGTAGTTTGAGGTTTGAAAATAAGTTTTAAATTGGAACAAATAACCTTAAGAAACGGTCATTATATACACGACATTTTAAAGGTTTTCTTTTAGGATATTTTTCTATTTATTTTCCTCGTATCATGTCTTCAAAGTTGTTTTGAAGATAAAGTTAAAAGAGAAGGTAAATTGATGGTAAACTTGACTTGAGATTCTACTCTGAGGTTCCCGCCTTGTTTGGGCATTTCTTGGTCATTGGAATAAGTTTTAGGACACAAATTTGTTTTTTTTGACCAAATAAGTACAACTTAAAAATATGTTCGAACTTTATGGAAAATTATTACTTCTGGTAGAAAACAAGAACACTCCTTTGCGTCACGTGTCCTCTAACAAACTGTTTAGATTAATCAATAATCATAACTTTCATGTTCCTTCTCGGTATTTCCAAATTATAAGATATTTCCTTAATTACTATTGTATCTTCAATCCTTGTTTAGATTTTGGGCTATTAGATACCTACCCTCCTATCATAAAAAGGGATAGGAAAAACCAGATGGAGGCTCAAAATTCAAACAAAGAAAGTAGATGTTTATGATGTAAAATTTGGGTTTAAGGAAGAGAGGGCATTTACGTTTTGATCGTCAAAAACGATACTCTGTGTTAAAGTACCTACCTAGTACTGGCGATCCTTACAGTTTTGTGTTTTTAACATGCCAAACCCCCAACTAATGGGAATACACACAATTGTTTACGCTCGCAAATGTCATATGTCAAGTTAAGACATTTGCGAGCGTAAACGATTGTGTGTATTCCCATATGATGGAACTTTTTCGAATTGTTTGCTTGCTTAATTGCTCACCAGCGTAAATCCGCCTTTATGTCAATAATCAACATGACAACTGACAACCGAATAATGGGTAGGGGGTGTGCGGGGAACAGTTGGCAATGAATTAGAAAAATGGATAAACCGTCCTTGATGCAAAATTAATAAGAAATTTTGGCTTCAACATTGGAAATTTTGTGTTTGAGGGAAAAAAAACATGGTAAACACGACTTTTAGGGCACGGTCGCCAAAAAAAGGTAAGGCGCCATGTTTTTTTCTCTTTTTTAAAAAGTTTTTATTATTTTTATTTTAAAAAAATACAAAATCTTTATGGTAATGATTTGCTTACACTTGTTTCATACCCAAATATTAAATTATGATTACAAATTGGAAATAATATTTAATTATTGTTTTCCCGAAACATAATTTGGGTGTTTTTTTTTGTTAAAACTGCATGTTTCGATGGGCGCCTGAATTTTATGGAAGTAAAAGTGAACAATTCTACAAAAAAATTTTCGCCGCATGTAGGTTTCCTCCCATTAATAGTTTAACCCCTATGATTAAAATATAACTGTGATTTTTCATCACGATTTTTTATTTCCAAAGTTGTTTTAGGCCATGAACATAATTATTACTTTTCTCTTTTTTTATTTTCATGTAAAAATTATTTTATCTCCTTCTATTCTGACATGTAGAGGGCGCTTCAGTCACAGACAAACAAGAGGGCACTGAGAGGGCATTGTGTACAATAGGATACAAATTAGGTTGAGCATTTATGCAGATGTGTACATGTGTCCCAAAAGTTGGTAAAAAGTGTCCTCTGGGCAAATTCACCATCAGAAAAAAAAAATTAATTACCTATTTTATCGCACCAAATTACCTTGGTTTTTGTCCCCACTTTGGTAAAAAGGCGGGAAATTTCCCTCTTTTTTGACCTCCCAGTTTTTCATAAGAAAAAACTACTAAAAAATTTTAACCAAAAATGTTACTTGGGTGGCTGACCTTAAAGTTTATGTTCATGAACTACGAAACCGATTTCAGTGATTCTCTTTTTTTAATGCAGGAGGTGGTTCTATAATAGGCGAACTAAAAGAAGTGGCAGAAAGAATCTCTGAGAAAGCACAGGAATTTAAAGTTAGCGAAGAAGCACTCTCAGAAGCTCCCGAACACTTTTTGGATCCCATTATGTCAACGTTAATGACGGACCCTGTAATTTTACCCAGTTCTAAACAGATTGTGGATAGAAATACTATTGCCAGGTATTATTTTCATAGTTTAAATGCTTTTTGTGAAAATTTTGCAATTCAGAATACGAAATTGAGTGGGTCATATTTTTGTAAATATATCAGCCATCATAACGCTGGACCTTTAGTTGTGATTTTTTTATGTAAAACATTGAGCTGAAAAAGAGTCTCATTTGTGTAAATATAATTTATTTTTCTAATGTTGCGTTAATTCTATTATGAAATTTGATTTTATTTAATTAAAATATCGATTTTTTAGGCATCTTTTGAGTGATCAAACGGATCCTTTCAATAGATCACCTCTTTCGATGGAACAGGTGATTCCCAATACAGAGTTGAAAGAAGAAATAGAAAGATGGAAACAGGAAAGACAGCAAAAGTAATTAAAACTAAAAATTTAAGCTATTTACAAGCCAAAAATTTAAAAAAAACTTATATTAACTTAAATTATTAAATGTGATATTTGAGTACCTATTGATGTATAGATGCTCTGTATACAATTCTATTAACAGCACGTCATTTCTTTTTTTTTTAATTTGCTAAATAAATATAAATTAAATTCCTTTAAAAGTTGATTCATGCTAAAATTCCTTTTCCTTAACTTTAGTCATTAATATTGACACTAATGACGGCAGACGTGCGATTTTGACCTTTTGTTTACCATATTTGTGGTTTTTCTTGACCCACAAAAAATGTGAAAACTCTTTCGCCAAATCTATTAAGTGTTCAAAATCCTTTTCTGTAATAGCTACAAAGAAAACAATTTATTTTTATTTTTTATTTATTTATTTATTAACAGATACAAAATTTGTCAGTTTTCAAGTTTGCTCTAATTTCTTTTTCGCATTGAGTTTTTAAAAAACTTGTATTGAAAAATAAAAAAATGGTCAAGTTACTACACTCATTAATAATTTTAATCTTTAACTAACATACATACTTATGACTGATGTATCTACTTAAAAAATTTCAAAATATTACAAGATAAAACGTGGTATAGCTAGTATAGGGTAGTTTTGTATCAATATTACTGCTTATTATCTATTTTGTCACTTTGTGTTAACTTTGTGGTTAAAAAAAGTCAACAAATATTTTTCCAGCGGCACTTGCGCAACACGATTTTCCGTTTCTTTTTAAAGTTAAATATTGGTTAACTTTCAAGGTCATTTCTTAAGGCTTAAGGAAAAAAATACGGAAAAGGAACACCCACATCTGAATGAGTGAGATTTAATAATTGCTAAAGGAAAAAGTAACAGCAAAAATTACGAAAAAGGAATTTAAGCATGCGCCAGCCTTAAGACATGCAACCAAAATGACTTAAACTAGGTGTCTAAAATAGCTTAATATTTTTGTTTAATTTTTTATCGCGTTTAAATCCGCCTTAGTTATTGTCGAATTTAAGACGTTATACTGTTGCTATAAACAGGGTGTCCACAACCTGGCAAAATCTGGAAATTTGAAAATGGTCAGGGAAAGTCAGGGAAAGTTAGGCAATTTTCCCCAATGAGACTAATTTGAGAGGATATTTCACAGTGCTCTAGTGAATAAACTATTGCAGCACTGTCTTTTTAATTTCAGGAAAAAAGCAAACATGAAAATATATCTTATTTTTATGTTTGCTTCCTACTTATTCAGAAGCAAAGTGTTTGAGTAAAATCACTTGAATTTTATAGTAAAATCAACATTCTAAAAAAATTGTTTCCGTTTTTGAGACTGCTAAAAATATCAGTCAGGGAATGTTTGAATCTGGTCAGCAAAAGGTAGGGACTTGTTTCTCGAAAAATCTGTGGACACCCTGTGTAAAGTTTGAACTTTTAAATTAATTCCTCATTTAAAAAAAATAAGTTATGATTCGCACGTGTACAGAGTTTTATCTATAGTACCTACCTACATCATTTCTTACCCAATTAGAACCAATTTTTTAAATTTGTTACCTGCATGAAATTCCATAATTTGTAAATGTGTTCAAATTTTTTAACAAGTTTTTCGTACACCATTAAATAATTTTATTATCTTTTTTAAAAATTCCATAAAATATGTAAACACATTAAGGTGGTTTTTGTGATAAATGTAATATCTTGTTTTTTGTTATAATTTTGCAATCTAAATGTGATGTGTAATGATTTTGCAAGTAATGTGATTCTAATGCACAATAATTACATTTAAATTTGAAATAAATTATTCTAGACGTCAGCAAAAATGGATCTTTTTTTAACATGACATATAATAACTAATTTTATTAGCTGATTTACATACAAATTTATCAGGCCAAGGAACTTGAATCCTACATCCGATTCAATTGGTTTTACTTCTACTTCACTGTGAAGTATTTTACACGATGGTATTTCCATTTATAACAATCTTGCAAATGGATTAAAAAATACTTTATAGAAAACTAAAGACATGGACTTGTCAATTTTTAAATTTTATTTGTTATTATTAAGGTTTTATTTATGATTATATATTTATATTTTTTTATATTCCCTGTAATAAACTTGAGTACTTGTTTCGGTTTTAAGAAAAATAATATATAATCTTTAAAACACACACTTTTGTTTTTGATCCATCGCCAACTACTATTTACCGTAAAAAGTAAAATCCCCTATGTAGCCCTTTTCTGGGGGGCTATTTTTGTAAAATATTCTGGGAACCTTAAATAGCAACCCCCTATTTTGACTTCATATTTGAATTCTCGCTGAAATTCTCTTTCCAATGGTACCCCATATCATAAGGTTTACTTTATTAATTTTCGAGATATTGGCTTTCAAAATGTCAAAAATTCAATTTTCAAAGGCCCATATCTCAGAAACTAAACAAAATATCTCTAATGTGTTTATTATCGATTTTAGGGTTTTTTTACGAGAAAATAAAAAATGACAACAGTTTGATAATCTGACTTTTTACTTCATACTTTTGGAATAATATCATCAAAATCACTGAAAATCAATAATCTGTAAATAGGAATGTGTAAACGTTAAACTATTGTCATTTTTTATTTGCTCTTATAAAACCCTCAAAATCGATAATAAACACAATAGAGATATTTTCTTTAGTTTCTTAGATATGGGCCTTTGAAAATTGAATTTTTGACATTTTGAAAGCCAATATCTCGAAAATTAGTAAAGCAAACCTTATAATATGAGGTACCAATGAAAAGAGAATTTCAGCGAGAATTCAAATATGAAGTTAGAACAGGGAGTTACTATTTAAGGTTTTTAGAATATTTTCCAAAAATAGCTCCCCAGAAAAGGGCTACATAGAGGATTTTATTTTTTACGGTAAATAGTAGATGGCGATGTATCAAAAACAAAAATCTATGTTTTAAAGATTATATATTCTTTTTCTTAAAACCCCTCTCTAGACCAACTGTGCCCCATAAACCATTGGTGTGGTTTTATCAAAGTTTTATTTTTCATGTTTTCAAAATTCCTCATTATTTTTATAGGTCAACAACACATGTTTAAAATAATTAGAAATATGCGAAAAACTAAAACACCCCAGAATAATGTTTAAATTTAAAGTCATTGACAATATTTATTAAAATTTTTTAAAGTCTAATAGATCTTCCAAAGACTGCTAAAAAATCGTAAAGTTTGTCACTAGCCAATAAATAGAAAGTTAAGAAACGACTGATATCTCAATGTGTGTGTAGTTTAGGACATAGTAATGATAAATTTATCTAGCAAAATTTTAATTTTTGTTTTAAAATATTACCCTTATTTTTAAATAAAATATGATTACATAGACACTACAGAAGATAATAATACTAAAAATATCTATTGAGTAAGATTTTTGAGTTGTGGCAATCCCCCCCCTTGCAGCTGACCCAATTATATTTTTTCAAGTAATATTAAAGTTTTTAAAGAATTTTGACTTAAATTGATTGTTAATATTTTACTTTAATTTTAAGCAAGTTTTGTTCCATAACATTGAACTAGTGTAAAAATTCTCTCAAAATGTTCGCCTATGACTTTTATGACATGATTTCCACCCAAACCCACTTTTCAATTTGCAATTAAAGCCAGATGAATTTGTCTTTTTTTCCTGCAACTTTGGGTGATGTTAGTGATGATCAAGAAAAGATGCCTAATAACGAATTAATAATTTTAATTTCTATTCAGTTTTATGGGTTTAATTCAGAATGAAAAACAATTGAAATTTAACAACGTTTCGATGTATTTTACATCATCTTCAGGGTTGATTTGGGTTGTTTGTTGTACTTTTAAGTACGAAAGAGAGTACCTTTGTTAACAGTATAAAATACGAAAGAGAGTACCTTTGTTAACAGTATAAAATAATTTATTTTAAACATTTTTGTTTTGTTCTTGTTTAAATGTCTTTTAATTGTGAAGTCCAAAAAAACATACTGTTTATTTTTTAAAAATTTTGTTAAAATCTGTAAGAGACCACTGGAAAACAACCCAAATAAACCCTGAAGATGATGTAAAATACATCGAAACGTCGGTAAATTTGAATTTCTTTTTCATTACCCTGACCTTAAACCCACAAAACTGAATAGGTATGATCAGCATATTGATGAGTACGAGGAACAAGAAAATACAACTAACCGAGCAACTTGACATTCTGGCGATCTTGATTTTTGGACCACTGGAAAACAACCCAAATAAACCCTGAAGATGATGTAAAATACATCGAAACGTCGGTAAATTTGAATTTCTTTTTCATTACCCTGACCTTAAACCCACAAAACTGAATAGGTATGATCAGCATATTGATGAGTACGAGGAACAAGAAAATACAACTAACCGAGCAACTTGACATTCTGGCGATCTTGATTTTTGGAACTATTTTTAGTCCACCATACCAATATGGTATGGGGGACTATTAAAATCGTGAAATTTTGACTTTTCTTAATTTTATCAAAAATGAGTTACTAAGGTTCCAAAACACCTTAATCGATGAAAAAAAAAAGAGTTCTCTGTTGGTCTGTTGTCTGTCTCAAGAACGCCTTAGTCGATTTTAATGAAATTTGGTACAAAAATCCTCTATCGGCTGACCATGAACTGATTAACCTTTGGGTAGGGTTGGTGGGGGGTTGAAGGGGGGAAAAGTAGGATAAAATATTTAAAAAAATTGTAACTTTGGAACAAAAGCAAGTACCGATATATGGTTTTCAGATTTAAGTTTCCATGAATATGAACTACAAATTTTGTTATAAAGTCCAATTTCGTGAAAGCTTTAGTTTCCGAGTTATTTGAAAGAACTTTAAAATATATTTAAAAAAAATCATAACTTTAGAAGTAAAGCAGCTGTTGATATGCGGTTTTCCGATTTTGGTTTTCGTAAATATTACCCAAAAATTTTGTTATAAGGTTCAAATCTTTCAAAGCTATAGTTTTCAAGATATTTTCATTTCCTTTCAACATACGATAATTGACAAAAAAGAAGTTAAAAAACCTTCAAATCAGTGACTTTAACCGAAAAACAACTAAAAAACAAAAGATCAGAAGATCTTGGGTGAAAATAACAAAAATTCAAACTTGGATGAGCATCCCACTGAAAGAAATGATTGAACGATGTTTCGCCCTGGGTAACCAGCGTGAGCTCATCAGTGGTTTCACTGGTCACCCTCTATCATACATCATTAAACACCATACACTTTTTTCTATCTTTGAATCCCTCACAAATAGGCATCGTTCCGCACTGGTACTTATCCAAGTTACCTGATACGGATTCGTCCTGGCGTGTTAATATTTCCAGTAGGATTATGCTCCTAAGGCAATTAAAACAAAAAAGAAGTTTAAAAACCTCCAAATCATTTACTTCAACCGAAAATAAACTAAAAAAACAAAAGATCAGAACATCTTGGGTGGAAATAACGAAAATTCAAACTTGGATGAGCATCCCACAAGGAACACACAAAGGACCAAAGCGAAAAGAGAAATGATGGTGGGCTCATCAATAATTGATTGTATGGTGGACTATCCATGCTTTCCAGCACCAATTTTGACGTATATTTTCTAGTTAATCAAACAGTTTCGCTAAACAACAAAGATTTTTGCTAAATTGTCAAATGAAGTTTTTTTCCTGTTATTAAATTTTTTGCTGATTTTACCAAAAGCTTTTATTGTATTGCAGTTTTAGCAAAACACTTTATTGTTAGGCTAAATAGGCGCCATCGCCAGAAAAATCACTTTGCTAAAAAAATTCTCAGTTTGTCCACTTTTTTACTAGATAAGTCTCTTGGAACTTGCAGTTACCCAAGTCAATGGCGTACTATGACTTATGCCCCCCCTCTCCCCGGAACAATTATTTCTTCGTACGCCAATGCGAGTGCCGTATAAGTAACACATTTTGGTACCGTTAAAAATGCTTTTTTTTATCTAAAAACAAAACCATATATCTTCGGGTATGCATGCATGCAGCTGCTGTTTTGTTCGATGGTGTCCAATGTTTTTGCACTGTCGCAAAATGGCTAGTTTGATTTAAGGAGATAATAGGGACTTGTTGGAATATGGACTGCCACTATTAGCTCGAATATTACGCTAATAGTGACTGACTTTAAATTACGTGCAAAATGAGTATTACTGGCGTTATTTTCCTTTGCTGTTGTTGCTTTGGTTAGTTTTTTTTTGGATGAACTGTCAACAAATTACCAAGAACAATAGTAGATTACGTAACAAGCATGTTATGATGTTCACTACATGCGAAGATGAAATGAAATTTTGTTAGATTTTAGTTTGTTAGCCCACTTGGGTCAATTTACGTCCAGTTTTGGTCCGTCTAGAAACTAAATTGTACGTACCTGAAATGTACGTACTGTGCCACATCCCAAGGACGTACCGGGGACGTACAAACCGTTGGAAAATGTACGTCCCCGGTACGTACTGGTACTTACTATGTACGTACCGTGGCTGTATGGGATAAGTTCTATACTTCTCGCCAGAAGCAGTGTATATAAGTTTCTACGAGATTGTTTGAGGCATTATTTATAAAAGCCCACAAGATTTCATAAGCCAAAAAATATTTTTTTTCAAAAAGTGTTTACGACAGATGATGAGATTATAGTTTCTATAAGATTTTTATAAGTTGAGGTGGGTGAAAAAAATTTTTTGCGATTTAAATATTTGTTTCAAATTCACAGTTGGTCTAGAGAGGGGTTTTAAGAAAAAAATATATAATCTTTAAAACATAAATTTTTGTTTTTGATACATCGCCATCTACTATTTACCGTAAAAAGTAAAATCCCCTATGCAGTCCTTTTCTGGGGGGCTATTTTTGGAAAATATTCTAAAAACCTTAAATAGTAACTCCCTATTTGGACTTGAATTCTCGCTGAAATTCTCTTTCCAATGGTTCCAAGTTTCTAAGATATGGGCCTTTGAAAATTAAATTTTAAACATTTTGAAAGCCAATATCTCGACAATTACTAAAGTAAACCTTATGATATGGGGTACCATTGGAAAGAGCATTTTAGCGACAATTTAAATATGAAGTCAAAATAGGGGGTTGCTATTTAAGGTTCCCAGAATATTTTCCAAAAATAGCCCCCCAGAAAAGGGCTACATAGGGGATTTTACTTTTTACGATAAATAGTAGTTGGCGATGGATCAAAAACAAAAGTGTATGTTTTAAAGATTATATATTTTTTTCTTAAAACCCCTCTCTAGACCAACTGTGGCAAAGGGCTTAGGTTAAGGCAGGTAAGATCTTAATACTTCCATAAGTATCAATGAGATTTTGTGCGGCTTTGTTTAAAATATTTTTAGTGGTGCACCCAGGAATTGAATTGAGAAAAGAACACTTAAAATGAAATTTTTGACTTAAAATTAAATTAAAATCGTAAATATTGATGGGGTATTGGGAACTAAAATCGTAAATATTGAAGGGGTTTTGGGAATATGAGTTGTTTATTTACCTTAATTTTTTGAAATTGAAATTGTAAAAATGAAAAGTGTTACAGCGAAGCAGGCGAAAAATTTTGCAATTTATCATTTTTTAAAGATATTTGTTAAGAAATAAAGTTCGGGTTCTTGTATTTTACTCCCTATATATTTTAACCCCCCCCCCTCGGTGCGCCACTGATATTTTATAAGATTTTATGACTCAAAAAATATTTTTTTTGTGGAAATATTTACGACAGTATATATAACTCAGTAAGTATACTCAAAGCAGAGCTTTTTTAATTAGTTTTCAGGTGGTCGAAAAAAACGGAGTTTTTATAAGATTTGTCTGTTTCAAAGGCTTTAGTCATGTGTTCAATAAGATTAATAAAATAATAGTAATTTATTCAAACCCATAGTATATATTTTTTTAAAGACATAATCTATAGGAAGATTAATAAAAACTGGAGTTTTTTGCAACCCTTAGCAAACTATTATTAAAATAAGATTTTACTAGTCTCTCTAATCATAAAAACAAAGGTGTAATCATAAAAAACTATTAAGTTTAATGAGTCTGTTTGATTATAAAATCTCTTAGAAAACGATTTTTTCATAAATCTATAAAATATTTAAAAATAAAACGTTTGTAGTATAAAATTATATGCATATTTTGTTTGTAGGAATAACAGGATTTTCAGTCCAAATGTAAAACTAATTTATTAAAACTATTTTATAAAACCAAGCTTAATAATAATATAATTAATAATTAAATAATAATTTATGTTTATTTAATTACATCATATTTACGTAATAAGAAGGGAACTTTGTGCATAGCATTATGCAGAACATGAAACTTTTTACCTTGTTGTGACATTAGAAGTATATAAATTTTATATAAACAATATGACTTTAATTTTACGTAAATTTTAGATTCCAATACATAAGTATATAAAATTTATGTTATAAATTTATATAGTAGTTACATAAAGAGTACGTTAATTACGTGACGTCAAGTTTACCTTGATGTTACTCGTAAGAGATATAAATATTATCTAAAAATATTTAGCTCAATTTTACCTTTTGATTTACTTTCTAGTTACTAGTTAATCGATATCTGCCGTTTCCCAATTTTTTGTTGCCATGTATTATTTACGTTATTTTAATTACAAATTATTTACGTAAAAAGAAGGAAACTTTGTGCATGGCATAATGCAGAACAAGGAAGTTACTTTTTACCTTGTTGACTTCTAGTTTACACAGAATTTACGTAACAAAGTAATCATGTGATGTAACTTTTACGCAATATTTACGTAACGGTGTTTGTGGGGAAACACAGATATAACATTAAGAACATCACTAAGAACATCCATAATAATATTGTTTTAAATAGTTAAATGGTACATACCTTATATGAGTTTAATTTAGTTTCTCTATTGTTTTTTCTTCATACATTTGTAATTTTGAAGTCCTTTTTATTTTTTTTATGAGTATAATGATAATTGTAGAAATATATAAAATTGTGTAGTGCTTGTAAGTGTTTTTTTTTACTTTTTTCATTTATATTATTTTAAATTAAATAAATTACCAACTTTATAAATGATATTTTAACCAAATCATAAAATACACAAAATGATTTTTATGTTAAAGACTCATTCGATTTCGCGACATTTATCAATGGAAAATATCTTAATTAGTTTAGATGCTATTTCTTTATTTAGCAATATCCCTTTAGATCTAGTCAATCAAAGCATAATAAAAAGATGGTTTACTATAGAAACAAACTGTAATATAACACAAGAAAAATTTCTAGATATTATACAATTTATTTTTAACACAAAATATCTATCTTATCAAAGTAACTATTATGAACAAATTTTAGGAACACCTATGGGCAGTAGTATATCTCCTATTTTAGCTCAATACGTTCTAGATGATCTTATTGAATATTGTTTACCAAACCTCTCATTTCAAGTACTCTTTTTTTTAAAAAATGTAAATGATAAAATATCCACCGTACCTTTTGACAAACAACCAGAAATTCTAGAAATCTTTAATAATTATAATAATTCAATTTAATTTACCATTGAAATTGAAAATAATACAAGCATATCATTTTTGAACACAAAAATAATTAGAAATAATAACACTCCAATAACAGATTGGGACACTAACTACGAACGATACATAAATTTCAATTCTTATCACAGCTATAGAGACAAAGTTAATTTAATTCTTACTCTAAAAAACAGAATTAAACAATTAGAGTTTGCCCTTCTCGAAAACAAAGAAATCTAACAAAACTTAAACAAATTTTGTTAACAAATTCATATTCCAATTCACTACTTAATAAAATAATTTATATTAATTATTATTTAATATGCTTTATAAATAATTTATTCATAAACGAAACAGTCCAAATTTCATTTAAAATTATTAAATCAATAGGTAATTTAAACACAAAACTAAAAGATAAAGATGAAAAAGATTTACAAACTAATGTTGTGTATGAACTACCTTGCAATAACTGTACAGTAACCTATATTGGACAAATATCTCAAACAATAAAAAATCGCATGTCGGGGTTAGTTGAGACAACACCGTTCTCAACTAAAAAGCCAGTTAACTCATTTTCGTTTTAGTATCCTTTGGCCTATGATCGGTGCCATATTGACACCAAACTGACAGAAAATCCATGTTTTATTTGTCAATTTGGTTATAAAAATGGCAGCCACAGTAGGCTAAAGGGCACTGAGGCGGTAGGAGTTAACAGACTTTTTAGTTTAGAACGGTGTTGGTTGAGAACGATGTTGGTCGGGGCACAAAAGTGATATAAGATTACAAAAAGATACTACAGCCATTGCAAAACACATTATAGAAACTCACCATCATCCTAATTACAACCACTTAAAAATTTTACATGAAGAAAGAAACCTAGAAAAAACATTATTTTTAGAAACGGTACAAATACAAAAACATGAAAATTCAATGAACATTAGATCTGACAAAGATTTGAGTATTATTTATTCATATTTACGTACTTTATAAAACTAATTTAGAAATTTTACTAGTTGGTTCGCAATATTATCAAATTCAGTACCCTTAATTATCCATTCAAGAAATTATATGCATATTTGTAAGTCAGTCAGATTAATTATAGGATCAGGTAAAAGCAGCACAAAATCTTACCAAATCCAAAGACATAACTCATAAATTAATACAAACTTTAATAAACCTAATACTTTACCTCACAAAAGCTTATGAACCTTATGAAAATCAGGTGTGTTTTTATGAGATTTAATGAGGGTTTTTGGCAGGGATAGTACTAAATTTGATAAAAGTATTTTTTTGGGGAATAACTCGTACACTCCTAAACTTTTTAGTCAACTTCAGTCATCGATTAACAAGTTATTCTTATTATCGTCTCATCCTTTATTTTCGTTGTTAACACCCTTTTCCAAGGACCAGAAAACAATCTCTGACAATTTTCCCGAGGGACGTTACTCTAGCGAATGTTTCAGACAGCAGAACTTTTCGAACCCCTCATCTCGACCCACCCCTAAAGAGTCATCCCAACATCCCTAACCATCCCCTATTTTTCTATCCAAGTTGTACATTTTGCGCTTGTGCCAAAATTTTGCGGGGTTGTCGGTTAATTATTTTTATTTTGGGTAACTGGTGTAAATGTAAAGAAAAGCATTGAACCATACAACAATAAAACCTTTATTATTGAATACTAAAGTGATTTTATACTTTTTTATTCGTACACTTGGTCGTAAGAATATATATATCAAGAAACTAAAGAGGCACTTTTTATCCCGAGGCGAAAAATTTGAAACCTAAACGAAGCGAGAGCTACAATTCGGTACACTTTAGAGTCATATGATATATAAATAAATATAATTTCATTACTCCCTAAAATGTTATTTTGTTATTTTAGTTCCAAAATTGAGGCATTAAAATGCGGTTACTTACTCCCTAAAATGTTATTTTAGTTCCAAAATTGAGGGATTAAAATGCGGTTATGCACTTTAGGGATTAAATAGGTAATCCCTTTTTAGGGACTAAAGTAGCACTTTTAATCCATAATGAGTTAAAAAATGTAATCCCTAAGGGATTAAAATTAAATTTAATCCCTCAGCCTAGGGATTAGAAGTAACCCAGACAGCACAACTCTGTCGCAAGGATGTTCAGTGAAGAGAATTTTCTGGACAATGCAGCAGTCCATTGGACAACCAAATCTGTAGGAAAGTTTGTCCAAGGCATATCCATTGGGTTATACAATTGTCAAAACGTTGGACGGCTCTAGGGCATCCCAAAAAAGTCTAAAAGTTTAAATATTTTGACTATTGTACCACTATACTATCTTGTAGTTGACGAACCATTTTGCTTAGAAATAACAGGATTTTAACAATAAACTTTTCCTAAAGTGCATAAAATAGTATATAACCCTCGGGACTAAATCGTTTTTTAATCCCTGAGAGTGCTACAAACCTTTCACCGCGCGATTAAAAGTAGCACTTAAGTCCCTAAGATGATTTTGTAATTTAGGTATATATGCTATTTTTTCCAAGTCTCTCTGTATACAATAAAGGAGTAAAGTTTTATTCTTGATATTTGAGGAACATTCAAAAGTTTAAAAAATGAAAAAAAAGGTATTTACATAGAAAAATCTCAAAGTTTTATAGTCGTTCAATATACATTTCTCTATTTCAAAAAATAATAAAAAAGTACTGGAGTTGTGCGTGTTTAAAAAATCGTCCGGTACCTCAAAAGAACTAAGTAAATTAAGGATGTCAAAATAAACCTACTAAATAATTCAACAGACCTCAGACGGCTCGTAAAGATTAAACTTTTTTCCAAAAATTAAGAATAAAATGGTTATCTAAGACTTCGCTGTTACTCAAGCATCCCCCGGAGCAATTTCTGCGTACGCCATTGGTTTTTACCTGCTTGGTTTAGCTACAATACTTGTATTTCTAAGATTTATTAGGATTATATTTCTACAACTTTGTTCTCACTTCGACAACACTGCAGACGTTTACCTCGCTCAAGCCCGAATCCTGCTAAACACGACAGAAATTTTGCCGTCGCCACACTGCAGCTAGCAGGAGCCCGTAAGTAACCACAATAGTCCGGAAAAAAAGCCCTTTACGAGTCTTACCGTTCTCGCGGCGTGGCAACGTCGTCGCGACGTCACGACGCACGACGTCGAAAATTGACGTTTTCCTGCTGGCCAGACGGAGATTTTCAATTGTTTTTGTATTTTGCCGGCAAAACATCGCAGTAGCCCAGCCTGAACTTTCCGAGCTGATGCAGCAGTCGCAGCGGGCCTTGAACGCGAGCTTTTTTGTTTTGGCTTTGAAACAGACGCAAAATTAGTGAAGTTTTGCGGTTTTTTGGTGCTATAAAGGTGTTGCATAAGGGTGTTAAAGTTTTATAGTGGTGTTGAAAATTTAAATCTGCTTTTGGGGCGATATTGGACAAGGATCATTTGTTGACGCTTTTTGCTGATGCCATAAAGAGAGGTAAATATATTGTAGATTGCTAGGTTTTTTTCAGGATTTTAATTTGTAATTTAAAAAAGTTGATAAGGGTAAGTTTAAAATATATTCATATCTGCTAATAAAAAGCTCTTGGATTTCTGCTATTGGGATATTTATATTATATTGATGAAAGAACGTAACCCTGGCATCATCAGGGGTAGATAAACAGTGAACTAAAATTAATGAGAATACACAACTAGTAGTTTTCACAACTAGTGGCTAAACTAGTGCTTTTTTTACAAGCGTTGTTTTAAATAACGAGCTCAACGAGGTATTTAAAAACGCGAGTAAAAAAAGCACAGTTTAGCCGCAAGTTGTTAACCCAATTTTTTTAAATACCTTTATAAAAAAAATCAAGAAAAACAGAAGAGCACTTCTCGCAACAGACCATCTTTACACTATAAATCAAGGCGGCTGGTAAATGAAATAACAATGGTTTCCATAGCCATGTGCCTTTTTACTCGGTGACGTTCATTGTTGCGACATTTTAATCTTTGACAGCTTAATTTTTAGGCAAGAATAATTAAATTTTTTCAATATTACTATTTTCAGCTATTTCTCTTTAATTTTGGGTAAAAAACGGACAGAAATCTTTTTTTGCACTCGTGATCAAAAAACAAGTTTTTTTGCATCGGTAACCAAAAAAGCCATGTTTTCTAGTTATCTTCGGATCGTTACTAAAATCATGTTTTTGATGAAGGTATAAGAAAATATATATTTTCCGGCGCTTTAAATCGGCCAATAAGTTAAAGGAAAAACATATCCGTCAAATTTGTACTAAAATTTGCACAGAATATTTTTCATATACTCTCCAAAGGCCTCGGTGGCCCAGACGGTTAGCCGACTGACACGATCAAGTTAGGTTTCTTGGTTGCCGGTGTGACGTGGGTTCAAACCCCGCGCATTCCAAAAACACTTTTTAAAAAGTGTTCGGCCTTGGATAAGACTTATTAGGCTAAAAAATCCAGGGAGTAGTGTAAAATTAAGGTGACTTGGTCTTACCCGAGGTCCTACCCCTCCCTTCACGCTGGTAATCAGGCCGGCTGGAGTCAGTATCCCGTGAGGGCGGGGCGGCTCTAGTTACACACTCCTTAAGTCTGAAGACTACTGAAGGACAAAAAGTCCAAAAAATACCTGGTTTGGGGTTCGAAGTTAATATTGCCTAGGGGACTCAAAAAAGTGACTTTATACCTGTGGCGCACCGATGGAGAAGGGGGGGGGGTATGGTCACATTTTTACTTCAAATTAAGTTTTTGTTTATTATTTATCCTTAAAGCTCTCCCCTCCCGAAGTCAATTCCTCGGTGCGCTACTGTGTAAACAATGAGGAACGACAACAACAACAACAAAATATATTCCAAATTATATTTTTAAAATAATGTTAGGCAATTTTATAAATATATATAAGCTTGCTGAAAAATACACTGAGAAAAATCGAGTAATTCTTCAGGTAAAAAGTGCTTGGTTGAAAATTTTTTAGCTGGTATAGAATATTTTTTTTTTTGGAAATAAAAAATATATAAAAAATATTTTTGGGGTGGTTTAAGTAAAACATTTTCTAAAAAAATTGATTCTTAAAAATTACTTTTTAAAAATTATTTTCTTTTTTCAGTAACATAAAAGCGAGCTTTGATGAAACTAAAAAGCATTTTTTAAAATGTTGCCATTAAAAAAGAATTTTTAATTCCACAATTTATTTTTTAGAAAATTCTTAAAATACATTCTGGCTGTTAGCATCAAAATGCTTTTCAACTTTTTTCAAGAAGCAATCAGTAGGGCGCTGCATCCGACCCTGTAAACTAAAACAATTTTGCTGCTTTTTTTAGAAAAAAATAATGCTTACATTACCATGCCCAGATATAATTTTTACCAATAGGTAATACTTTATTTTAGAAAATACACTGCATTACTTATTAAGAATGTTTATTTTTAAATAAAAAGCTGTAGAATCTTATCTTAATTGTTAAGCAGTGGCGTAGCCAGGGGAGGAGTTTGGAGGTTAAAACCCTCCCCAGACCAACCCAATCTATAACAAATTAATCATGATCAAGGGCCCCAGGGAGAGCTATAGCTCCCCCACTTTTTTGACCCTTTACTTCGGTTTGTGATGTGTGTTTGGTGTTATGTCTTCAATTTTAAAAATTTTGTCTGCAGTGCTATTACGTCATTCTAAGGAATTTTTATCACCAATATTCAGTAATAAATGGCATTCATAGTATAATTTTTTTCTTAAAATTTTCATCTGCGGAACATTTATGATTTGGCAACAAATCTATATATACCAGCGCAACACAACCCTCTTGGCATCTAACCCAATCTACTTTTTGAAAAATATTTTACAAAAAATCTGTAAAGAATTTTTTGTTTATTTTTTATTAAAGTTTTCGCTTGCAGCGCTATACCAATATTAAATATTGTTACAATTTTGTTTAATTTTAAGCAATTTCTTTGTCAACATCATTTGAAATGGGTAAAAAATAGCATTTTAGTGTGATTTTTTCAAAATATTTCCCTGCGGCCCATTTAAGAGTTAATTTTGAAAAAATCTGCGAATGGTACGAGATAAAACATATTTTTAAAAATAAGTATTTTTGTTTCGTATAGACTAACTCAACATCTCCCTTCAGTTCAGAGCTCAAGCAATAGGTACCTACCTAATTTTTAAAAATTTGCTATAGGTAGGTAGTTGTTTTGATGAACCCCCCCCCCCCCTCAGAGTCGATTTCTGGCTACGTCACTGTGTAAGTTTTGCTAAATTTTTTTAATCCAAAAAAAGGAAAAAGTAAATAAATTTTTATTAGAAAAAACTTTTAAAGAACAAGCTTTTATTAAATGCAATTAATTTTAACTTTAGGTATCATATATCGGTCACATCGACGATTCACCTAAGAAACAGTTGTATTACTCTATAACCTAAGGACATTTTTAAAGGCTTGGCAAGCACGGCAATCTCACCCATTCTCAGCTTCTTTAGATGAAAGCATTATGTTTATCCGAGTGTTTATCATTCGAATAGAAGAAAAATTTAGTTCTTCTCATTTAATAAAAGCTTGTTTTTCAAATGTTTTTTTTAATAAAAATTTATTTTTTAATTTTTAGATTTGTACCTCTTCCCTCGTTAGAGGGAAGTGTGTACCTAATAACACCATATTGAACTATAAACGCATACCAAATTTGAACACACACCCTTAATTTTTTGATTTGTAACCTTACTCTTCCATTTCGAATCCGCCATATTAACATTTTCAAATCTGATAAAAAATTCATCATTCCTTTCCTTAAAAACCCCTGTATGCCAATTTTGATTGAAATCGAACAAACTTGGGTGTTTTTCCCCCTCCACTCCCCTCGTAGGGGGAAAGGGTGCCTAATAATGACATATTATTGTATTGTCACCGGAACTATAAATACATGCCAAATTTGAAGGTAATCGGATGTGTATAAGTCAGTTAAAATCGGTTAGCAAAGGATGACCACAAATCGTCCATCTTGAATCCGCCATATTGAATTTTCAAAATCTGATTAGAAATTCGTTATCTCCATCTCCAAGTGCACCAACACACCAAATTTCAACGAAATCGGGCATACTTCAACTGTACCCCTCTCCACCGCAACTATATAAGCATGCCAAATTTGAAGCCGATCGGATGTCGGGAAGTTGGTCAAAATTAAGTTGCAAAATTCCACCCGAACAAACATATCTCGTTACATAGATAGTTACATACATTGCAAGTTAAATAACAGCTTGTAAAAAATGGTAGGCTAAATCTTTAGGTTATAATATAGAGAAAAAGGAAACTGAGTGCCTTGAGGATCGGGAGGTTGGGAAAGATCCCCTTGGATACTACTATAATTCACTCTATGCCCCATTTCCAAATGAATATGCTGACATGTTATTTCTAGAGATGCGCGGTATCTAAATTGAAATTAAATGGGGTCTTTTCTCTTGGGTCATAGATCGCTGAACTTTTTAATTGCTTGTCATTCTGTGGCAGGACGAGATTTATTCCCCTTTTGTTTGCTCAGAAAACATCAGTTTCAGTTACTTTGTTTATATAGGCCTCTTAAAGCGCTTTTATATAAGGACGGTTTGAAAAGGTTGTCGTATAAACACCGAAAAATCTGTTGTTAACTAAGTTGTTTTATTTGTTTTTTCTTTAAACTGACATGTTTAATAACATTTCAACGTTTAATAAATATTTACTGTCTCAAAAATATAAAACAGTAATTCACATTTTTGCGTCTGTTATAAAATAAAGTTTCATCGCTATCGAGCTATTAAAATCGTGTTGAGATGGTTGTAAAATTAGTATTATTCGTTGGTCGTAGGTAAAAAATACCCTATCACTGGGGCACTAGTTTTTAGTCAAAATATAAAATTGGGTACATGCATGATTTTTTCCTTAAATCTTTGTATTTCTTATTTTCTTTCTTATCATGTCCTCCCTTTTCTTTTTCTTTTTTTAACTATTTGCTTTTTTAGCTTATAGAAAAAAAATGATCCTGTGATTTTTGTGTTCTGTTTTTTTGTATGTTTTTCCCGCTTATTATATTTTTTGCTGAATGTAAGCAAATAGTGTTAAAAATTTGTGTTTAAACTCTTTTGCGTTTTTAAATCACTCGCTGCTTTCGCCCTTTAAGCCACCGCTCGAAAAAAAAAACTCTTTAACCACTAGTTGTAAACACTACTACTTTTTATACCTCTAACATCGGATAAATTTCTTTTAGTAATATCATCTATAAATGACTTGAAAACGCGACTTAAAATGTATCAGTTACTTTGTTTATACGGGCCTCTTAAAGCGCTTTTATATAAGGACCGTTGGAAAATTTTGTCGTATATATAATCACCACTAAAACCGATTTAAGCACTAAAATAGTTTAAGGCGATTTAAGGAAGCAGTTTATCGCTTAAAAACCCATTTTAGGATCGTCATAAACACTTTAAAAACGTTTTGGCGCATTCTTCCAACCTAAAGAAATAATCAACTCTGGTTTTCCGAATAATCTGTGGTTAACTAAGTTGTTTCATTTGTTTTTTCTTTAAACTGACATATATAATAACATTTAATGAAGGGCGTATAAACCCTCGGAGAAAGCGATTTTATTTAAAACCGTCCTTATATGAAAGCGCTTTTAGGTGCGTATAAACGAATTAAATTACTACGTTTATACGCATCTAAAAGCGCTTTTATATAAGGACGGTTTTAAATAAAATCGCATTCTCCAGGGGTTTATACCTTTATATATAAAAAATAATTTACAGTTTTTGGGCAAACCGGTCAATGACTCGCTCAATGTCAATTTCAATATGTCTGTTGATATGCAGCAACGCTAAGCCGGTCAGACGAATTTTCGTCATAGCGTTTTTAAGTACTTTTGTTTTCAATCTTCTGAGGCATGAGAAGCTTCTTTCTGACGAGGCATTACTTACTGGCAAACATCCAAGAATGTTCTAATCAACGGAAATTTTTCATTGCCTCGAAAACGTTATCAGGTATATTTTGATTTAAGCTTTTGCCTACTTCTGACCAATATTGTTTTCAAATAATGAGTTCTCCCAATAAAAGTTCAAGAATTTGTGTTTTGGATTAATAAAGTTTATAGTATTTAGAAACGACTTTAGTTAATTTTCCCTTGATTTTGGCTTCATGTTAAACTTTGTATGAATATGTTAAGGTCAAAAACACTTTCTTATGTCCGAATTGATTTTGTCTAAAACTTGTTTATAAATAGAAACTCTATAATACTGTTCTGTATTTTCAATGGTTTTCGCGGTAAGATCGTCATGCGTTTGTATATTCTTGATCTGACGGTTTGAAGGTCAAACTGTCCCAATATATTGTGGATGGATTATAGAATGTATTTAAAGGAACTTTCTGCAATTTCTCGTTTTTTCTTCTTCAGGTTTATTACCTTGTTGTTGTTGTCTACTTTTTTCGGGAGCAAAGGGGGGGGGGGCGATCGGCCCCTCGCTCATCCCCTGGGACCGCCACTGTATAAACCCCCGGAGAATGCGATTTTATTTAAAACCGTCCTTATATAAAAGCGCTTTCTCCGAGGGTTTATACGCCCTTCATTAAATGTTATTAAATATGGCAGTTTAAAGAAAAAACAAATGAAACAACTTAGTTAACCACAGATTTTTCGGAAAACCAGGGTTGAGTATTTCTTTAGGTTGGAAGAAATGCGCCAAAACGTTTTAAAAGTGTTTTTAAGCAATAAACTGCTTTCTTAAATCGCCTTAAAATAAAATCGATTTGGCGCTTAAATCGGTTTTAGTGGTGTTTATATGTACGACAAAATTTTCCAACGGTCCTTATATAAAAGCGCTTTAAGAGGCCCGTATAAACAAAGTAACTGATACATTTTAAGTCGAGTTTTCAAGTCATTTATAGATGATATTACTAAAAGAAATTTATTCGATGTTATAGGTATAAAAAGTAGTAGTGTTTATAACTAGTGGTTAAAGAGTTTTTTTTTTCGAGCGGTGGCTTAAAGGGCGAAAGCAGCGAGTGATTTAAAAACGTAAATAGAAAAACAGAGTTTAAACACAAATTTTTAACAATATTTGCTTACATTCAGCAAAAAATATAATAAGCGGGAAAAACATTCAAAAAAACAGAATACAATAATCACAGGATCATTTTTTTTTCTATAAGCTAAAAAAAGCAAATAGTTAAAAAAAGAAAAAGAAAAGGGAGGACATCATAAGAAAGAAAATAAGAAATACAAAGATTTTCGATGTTATAGGTATAAAAAGTAGTAGTGTTTATAACTAGTGGTTAAAGAGTTTTTTTTTTCGAGCGGTGGCTTAAAGGGCGAAAGCAGCGAGTGATTTAAAAACGTAAATAGAAAAACAGAGTTTAAAACGGATCATTTTTTTTCTATAAGCTAAAAAAAGCAAATAGTTAAAAAAAGAAAAAGAAAAGGGAGGACATGATAAGAAAGAAAATAAGAAATACAAAGATTTAAGGAAAAAATCATGCATGTACCCAATTTTATATTTTGACTAAAAACTAGTGCCCCAGTGATAGGGTATTTTTTACCTACGACCAATGAATAATACTAACTTTACGACCATCTCAACACGATTCAACACCGTTCTTAACTAAGAAGCCTGTTAACTCCTACCGCCTCAGTGCCCTTTAGCCTAATGTCGCTGCCATTTTTATAACCAAATTGACAAGTAAAACATGGATTTTCTGTCAGTTTGGTGTCAATATGGCACCGATCATAGGCCAAAGGATACTAAAACGAAAATGAGTTAACTGGCTTTTTAGTTGAGAACGGTGTTGCACGATTTTATTAGCTCGATAGTGATGAAACTTTATTTTATAACAGACACAAAAATGTGAATTATTGTTTTATATTTTTGAGCAGTAAATATTTATTAAACGTTAATAAATCCAATATAATTTTAGTACCTAACCCTTTAAGAAAGAAAAACCATGTTTTTAAAAAGATATATGAAAAGTCCCTTAGTAACCTTATTTGTTTTGAAGTTTTAGATAGAAAGTCATTGAAACTTCAGGTTATGAAGGTTGTTGACTTATAGTAGGTACCTACAGTAAAATTGTCATAAAATAAGGGGGGTACCTCGAAAAAAATCCGGGAAGGCTAAAATTTTTATAGGTTGTTGGGGAGGGTCTAAAACTAAGATGCCCAATTTTGTGTTTCCCCCACTCCTCGGGAACCATCCGCCATTTTAAAAAAACTTTTTAGTTGACTTTTCTCCATTTTTATTGGTCGGAGGCGAAAAAGTCTGAGAACAGAAATATTTGGCATAAAATTTTAAATATTTTTGTCCAAGTGACCAACTTTCTGTAGTTTTTCCAAAAAGTTAAATGGCGCCGAAGTTACAAAAAAATCAGTTTTAACGTATTTTTACCAACAAAATGTGAAGTCAGGTCAGTTAAGCCACACCTCCCCCGAAAGATATTCGAATTTTAATATACTTACAATTTCGAACCAATTTTGAACCACTTTTAAAAATTTTGAACCACACTCCTTCTTGCTTTTTTTTGATATTCAAAATGGGGGGTGCAGCTGGACGTCCAGCTACACCCCCATCAAGCGTAAAGAAAAATGAAAAGCAACTATCCCAAAATTAAGACGAACTAATTTCGAACTCCTAATATCACCAAAAAGTATTTTGAAAAACGCACTGGTTACCCTGTTTTAAAATAAAAATATGGTGGGGGGTGCAGTTTCACGTCAATCCACCCCCCCCGAAAGATATTCGAGTTTTAATATGCTTATAATCTTGAACTAATTTCGAACTAGTTTTGAACCACTTTTAAAAATTTTGAACCACACTCCTTCCTGGTTTTTTTTAGCTTGACGTCCGCCTGCACCACCCATTTTGAATATAAAAAAAAATCAGGAAGGAGTGTGGTTCAAAATTGTTAAAAGTGGATCAAAATTATTTCGAAATTAGTTCAAAATTATAAGCATATCAAAACTCGTGACGTACGCTACACAAACGAATCAGTCTGTCGGCATGAAAATTGCCGAAAGTATTTGACAAGCTGACATTTAGTCGGATACCGATAGTCGAGTCCTTTTGGGTAACGGCATCATGCGGTTCTCAAAGAATTTTACCGACTTTAAGTCGCTTGAGTTCAGAGACTGTTTAATTAATTATAAATAATATACTGGTTCTATAGTTTTAAGGTTGCTGTTATGAAAATATAAAAAACACTTTTAAAACAAAATTTTTATTATAAAAAAAGCAATTCAATCAAATTTCGGCAAAACTAGAAGAAGTTTTTTTTGTTCGTCAAATAGCCGGTTAAAAGGGACGAAACAAGTCCAGTATAATGCGACTAAAAGGAAAATACCAAGAAGAAAGAACTAGAAAGGCTTTGGGTTATGCAAGCTAGGTAAATACACATCAACAGGTTCAGTGTTATAAACAACCAAGTATTAAAAAACAAATAAAAATAAAAAAACCTATCGATAAACAAAAATCAAAAATCTTCAGTATTGGTTATTGCACCATTTGCTTAAATAATTTTTTCTAAACGCCTTGGCATGGAGTCTGCTAAATTTTCAAATAAATTTGGATTTTATTCAATGATCTCTTCGTAAGCTCTAACTATTAGCCTTTTGTGGAAGAACATTAAATTTTGATAACTTTTTTTCAATGAGCCCCCATACGTTATCGATGAGATTGACGTCGGGGGTTTTTGCTGGCCGTGGCAAAAGTTCAATATTATGCTCCACCACTGCTGAGGAATCCTGGCAGTTTGTACCGGGTAGCTGTCTTGTTCATACACAAAACCATCGGGATATAAAGCTGATATTTCCGGAAGCATAATATTTTGTATCATGTTTACATAAACCTTTGCTGTAAACTTTCCTTCCAGCTCCATACGTTGACAGTACAATATTTATAGTTGGACAAGACTGTGACAACAAAACATGAGAAATTACTGGACTTTGACACTTTAAAGTGACAGAAAAGGCTGCTAAATCGTAAAGGATATATTGCATATAGAATCGTCGTATGCGTTTTATGTGTGGCGAAGTGTACATATGTTTATAGGATTTTTGCGAGATGTACAACTTTCCTATTTAAAGTTTAAAAAAAAAATCACTTTTTGTTATTCAAAATACGTTGAAACTGATTTTTTGTAACTTTGGCGTCCTCTATCTTTTTGGAAATTAACGACAGAAAGTTGAGCAGGACAAAAATGTTGCAAATTTTTTGCCTCTGACCAATAGAAACAGTGAATAGTCGGCTACAAACATTTTTCAAAATGGCGGATGGTTCCTGAGGAATGGGGGTTTACTTTCTCACCCTCTGAAAGAACAAACCAAAAACTCAGCCTCCCTGGATTTTGTTTGACCTGATCTATTCTTGAATCGAGAGAAAATTTTCTCCCAGGGAGTCAAATTCTCTCGCTACTATACATCTCATTGGTCCAAATCTTCGGTTTAAACCGGTTTCTCTCACTTTGGCCGATATTGATCGAACGTAATTCTCTTAGGCAAGACCAATAGAATTACTTGCGATCAATATCGGGCAAAAGTAAGAGAAACCGATTTAAACTGAAGATTCGGACCAATGAGATGCATAGTAGCGAGAGAATTTGACTCCCTGGGAGCAAATTTTCTCTCGATTCAAGAATAGACCCCCTGATGACAATTTTACTGTAGTAACTCGAACGAGTTTGATATTTTTAATAATTTTTAATATTTATGATGACATTTTCATTTGTCGTAAGTAAAGTATAGTCCACTAACTTGAGTTTTGCCACTAGAATTTAAATTGATTCGTTTTTAAGATGTAAGTTACATGTACAGCTGATTTTACATAAAATGCGTACATGAAAAACCAAACTACGTTTTTTTTCAGTGTATTTAGCTATACCTACGCTTTTGATTATGCACCTGGGGCACTACCTACTAATTGTAGTGTAGGTAAGATATTTCTATTATTGTTATAGTTTACCTATTATTTTTTTTTTAAATTTAATTAACCTAATTATATTAAAAACTGCAACTGTTGGAGGATTATTTATTATTTTATCAGTATCTAATTTACACTTCTCAGCAATAGAAAATAGTATTTTTAAGTAAGGCTAAAGAACAACTCTTCATATACACGAGCAAGGCAAGTTGATGGACTTAGTAAAAAGCGAACTACACAGAGCTTTTTATGCATGCGTTTTTATAAACAAACAAATTATTTTAATTTCATGTAATATAAAGATAAAAACAAAAGAAAAACTAATACTTAATGGCGGCTCCATTTTTTTCAATAAACATTTCCAATCGACGTGGCATGGAATAAGCCAAATTTCGACAATATTCTTCATCGTTAGAAACCAAATCCCATGCATTACGTATAGCGTTTAAAAGTTCTTCGGCATTTTGGCGCCTCCAATTATGTTTATATATTATTCTGACTAATCTTCCCCAAATATTTCATGTTCAGGGTTCAGGTCGGGACTGAGCGATGCAGCATTTCTATATTTTGGTCTTGAAACCAGCGACTCGCAGCATTAGCTGTGTGAACAGGACAATTGTACTGCTGAAAAATTATTTCATTGTTTGGATGTAAAAAATCAACTGACGGCACCATTACCCCTTCTAAAATTTCCAAATATCTCACTGCAGTAAATCTTCCTTCAATTTGCCAGCAAACTAACCCTCTAGCAGACATCCAACCCCATATGTTCACTGAGAAGTGTCCTGCTCTAGTAACCTGGTGGGTATATCGCTCAATAAACCGACTTCGAGGTGGGCGATATACTTTTATTTTTCGGCTATCCGAAGAAGATTGAAAAATTTTTTCATCAGTAAAAATTACCCTGTCTGCATGCTGTAGATCGGGAACCCGGAAAACCAGTTGTGTGGATGGCTTCGACAGCTGTGGAAAATGGGTTCTTTCGCAAATTATTCAGTAATTGTCCATCCTGTTCCTCTGTGCTCACCTTATTTTGCAAACCGGTTCCCCGCGTTCGCTCCAAAGACTGATATTCTTGCCATCGTTTCGAAATTCTAACCATAGTGGCTTTATTAATATCAAAATTTTCGGCGACCATTCTTACTGACCATCCATCTTGCAGTTGAGTTATTATCTGCGATTTCGTAAAGGCCGAAAGTTGCGGAACCATATTAAAAAAGTAATTTTGACTAAAGTCAAAAATTATTGACAATGATCGACTTAAATCAAAATAAAATATGTCATGATATATGACGGGTACAAAATGAATAGTGTGAAATGGCGCATCTATACAACACCATACTTAACTAAAAAGCCTGTTAACTCCTACCGCCTAAGTGCCCTTTAGCCTACTGTGGCTGCCATTTTTATAATCAAATTGACAAGTAAAACATGGATTTTCTGTCAGTTTGGTGTCAATATGGCACCGATCAGAGGCCAAAGGATACTAAAACGAAAATGAGTTAACTGGCTTTTTAGTTAAGAATGGTGCTGATCTATACGAAGAAAAAACGTTGTATTTTGTTTTTCCATGTACGCATTTTATCTAAAATTAACTGTACATACGTTATTTTTTAATAAATTTAAAAAAAAGTTTCAGAAATAACGAAATACGTCGATTTTGTTTTCGTTATTGATAGTGATCTTCATTTATCATTGCCTTTTTTTTGGAAACGCTTCTACGAGAGGTGAAATTTTCTTTACAAATTGAACTTATTTTAAACATGAATATCTTAAAAATACTCAACAGATTTTTGAAATTTTTACACGTTTGTTCAGGCATTTGACCTTAAAAAGAAGGTACCATGGCATTGGTCCAGCACTTTATCTATAAACTCTGGTAAGTAGTTCTCGATAAATCCTAGGTGATAACGTTATAAATACGACACCCTGTTGAAAAAAAAATATATCAGGTAGGTCAGGGCATTGGCAACTGACAGTAAATAATGCAATTGCTATGAAGAGTGCTGACACACCTTGTCATTGTTAACTCTTGAATTTATTCTGCTCTAATAAAGGTTCAATGAATAATAAAGACATTAAAGTTATCTATTATACAGGGTGACCTGCGAAATCCGCAACTTACGCAAAAATTAGCTGGGGTAGTTTGGGAAATACTTATTTGACTAATAAGCAATTTTTAGATTCCAGGGAAGCTTTGACCATTAAAACTATAAAGTAAAGTTACAGGATTGGATTATTTTTTGCTCTAGCAGCGAAACTGCTTTTTTATTTTAATAAAGTGTTTTGCTGTTTTAGCAAATTGTTTTGCTATTTTTGCAACCCCAATTCTTGTAGATGATTTGGCCGGCGTGGAATAAAATCCGTAAAATTCTATCCTATCCTATACTACATTCCAACTTTTTGCTGTTGCCCTCTGTCTTCCTCTCTATCATCGTATTGAGCACCTTGCTCTCACTATTTTCGAAAAAGCGAAAAATATAAGGAAGCGGCGAAAAGTTGGAATGTAGAATAGGCGTTATAGACTTTTTAACACTTTACACAGTAAAGATTAAGATTAAATAATTAGATTGAATATAAGAAAGACATGCACATGTAGAAACCGCATTGCCGCCATAACGAAAAAGATTGTCAGTGTGTAAGCGAGGAGGTAAGATGGATCGGCAGTTCAACATCAATAAAGCAAAATCACCTTATATTTGCGAGAAGATTAGGCCTGCACATACAAGCATTTCAAACTTGAAAATATGGCGCCTAACATCCGCCATATTGATTAAAAAATAAATAAAATATAGCCTCAGCTTTCCAGCGATACCATTATTATCAAAATCGGTTCAGCTGTTTGGTCTCTATGGTGGCACATATAAACACACATACATATAGGGCGAGTTCTTTTAATCAGCTTAAATTCAGCGATCGCTCGGGTGATAAAGCGGATGTCAAATACCTCGGTATTCTCTATCTACGCCTTGGGCGATGCAATATGCAGAATGCCTTGATTTACGCGATAGATATCGGGATCGGCAAGCTCTGTTTACTGGTCGGACGTTTCCGTAACAAAAATTGAAAAACATATTTTCTAATTTTGCTAACAGCGAAAAAGTATTTGAAGATTTTTGCTTTTTAGATCCAGCAAAGTGGTTTTCTAATTCTAAAAAATAACTTAGAACTAAAAATTATGTTTTAATAGCGGGATGTTTCAAAAAATGCTTCTCAGTTTCAGCAAAGAAATTTTTATGGCTCAATTTTTTGAAAAATGCTTTGTTTGAATACCAAAAATATTTGGCGGCATTAGCAAAACTCGAACAGCAAGATTTTTTTTGCAGGTATAGGAAATAGATTTTTTTACTTCCAGAGAGAAAATATTCAATACCAGCTAAAAGTTTTTCAGCAAAGTACTTTTTAACTAAAGGGTCACTCAATTTTCCTCAGTGTATCCTTGACAATTGTAGGTTGTTTGAAAAGCTTATTAGTAACATCGCGTGAGGAAAAATGGAAAAAAACAGAAGTTCAAAATAAGCTTCACAAGAGTGTTTTGTTGATTCTATACTTATCACAATAATTAATGTTTTTTTCATGATGTGCAATTACTTTTAATAACACTTATCCTCATTATTATTGAAGCTTTTTTGAATCTTAATTTTAATATTCATCAAGATTTCTTTTTTTTTGTCGTAGCAAAGGTGGATCTGTTTTTAATTCGAGGAAGGTGATTTTAAAGTTTATAGAGACTACAAAACATCCGCTAACCTGGGGAGAACATTATAAATAAGGGGCCCAAATATTTTCAATGCTACATTTTGTAGCCTTTTTTTAGCTATTTTGTTACAGTTAAATTAATTCTGTACCTGCAGCGGTTTTCAAGAAAACGCGACATCCCCTAACTAAATCGTTAAAAACAGTTCGTTTAGTGAACCAGGTAAACCTCACATCAAAAATTAACAAAACTTTGCAGAGCGGATGCTTCTTGTTTGTATTATTTATAATCTTTATTTTTTACTGTGAATTAAACATTTTCAGGAAACGTAATATTATGTAAAAAACTTAAAATTATGCAAAATCACGTACATGGTTCCGGGATAATGCTTTAAATTTGCACCGTACAAAATTTCATAGAAATTTTGATTAACAGTTTTTTAGATTAACTGATTGGAAAATGCGCATTTTTTATTCAAATTCACCCTTAAAGCTAGAAAATTCAAACAAACACTACATTTGGTAGTTCGGCTTATTCGAGGGTATCACATATTAAAAGTAAATTTTTTTTATTTACAAAATCGTTTTTTATTCTTCAAATAGTGTTTTATTTTGAATTCTATTAGTTTCAGCTTTTTGTAGCTATTTTGTTACGGTTAAATTAATTTTGTAGCTGCAGCCGTTTTCCGAGAAAACAAGATATAACTTCAATTCTGTTAATGCAAGTAGGTAAGTGTAAATAAACACTACATTTTGTAACTCGCGTTGCTCGACGGAATCAATTATTAAAAGTTTTTGAAATATTCCAAAATTTTTTTAAATTTAAAAAATCGTTTTTTGTTACTTACTTACTACTACTACTACTACTACTACTACTACTAATACTACTACTACTACTACTACTTCTACTTTGGGCCCCTTATAATGGGCCTCCCAGTTTAACCGACGACGTGACAACAAATACGGTTCAAAAATATTTTGTGCAATGTTCAGATTTCTTTTTACCCTCAATGAACTCTCCCCAACGCTATTATCTTTTCAAATTCATGCATCCCCAGAATGTAAAGGCAAAAAATTTAATACAGTCAAAGTGATGATATATTGACGTTTGATCAATATAGGCTAAAAGTCAGGGGCGTCCCACCCCAAATATCAAAAAGGAAATATAATAATTTTAAAACCAGTTAAGATACTTGTAGAATGATTTAACGATCCTATTTTTAATTTTTTTGAAGGTGTAAGTTTATGGGGAGGTGTAGGTTTATGGGTTGAGGGATTTTATTAATGAAACGTCCTTTTTTTGGAATACCAACGTTTCGCAAAAAAGGACGTTTCATTAATAAGATCCCTCAAACGATAAACCTACACCTTCAGTTAAGATATTTGACCCGTATTCTATAATATCGCCTTTAAAGTTCAACCTCATTCAAAAAGTTTTAAATTTTTAAATTGTGCTCTGAATGTTGCTCGCCGATTTTTTTAAAAGTTAGCGTATGCGCTGCGGGGTTCCGTGAGAAGCCAGCAGCGCATGCGATTGCAGCCTAATTAAGAGAATTCAGAAAACAAAAGATACCTACATAATTAGAGCTAATTTAGTGCTCACAGTTGGTCTAGGACGGGTTTTAAGAAAATAAATATACCATCTAGCCCTTTTCTGGGAGGCTATTTTTGGAAAATATTCTGAAAACTTTAAATAGCAACTTCCTATTTTGACATCATATTTGAATTCTCGCTGAAAATCTCCCATATCATTATGTTTACTTTACTAGTTTTCGAGATATTGGCTTTCAAAATGTCAAAAATGCAATTTTCAAAATTCCATATCTTAGAAACTAAAGAAAATATCTCTATCGTATTTGATATCGATTTTAACGCGGATTTTTTAAAAGAAATTAAAAAATGAAAGCAGTTTGGCGATGGCACATTTCTATTTACAGTTTATTTCCATTTTTTAATTCCTCTTAAAAAACCAAAAATCGATATCAAACACAATAGAGATATTTTCTTTAGTTTTCAAGATATGGGCTTTTGAAAATTGCATTTTTGAAATTTTAAAAGCCAATATCTCGAAAACTAGTAAAATAAACCTTCTGATATGGGGCACCATCCATCCATCCAAGTCAAAATAGAAAGTTGATATTTAAAGTTTTCAGAATATTTTCCAAAAATAGCCTTCCAGAGAAGGGCTACATAAAGAATTTTACTTTTTACGATAAATGGTAGTTGGCAATGTATCGAAAACAAAAATCTATATTGCAAAGATGGTATATTTTTTTTCTTAAAACCTCTTTATAGACCAACTGTGGTGCTACATGGTTTAATAATTTTTTTAAAAATATATAATACGAAAATTATACTGCAAATATTATATTCTGATATAGGAAAATTTTCCCGAGGAGTAGTTTTTTTTTGTAAAAGTGATGTAACTCTGTAGTACTAAATGGGTTCTAATGATTCATGCGACTTTTGGTATTAAACCACTTTTGGTTTGCCCGTCATCATTTGAGCTGCTAGCTATCATAGAAGCTAGCAGCGCAGGCTCTATATTTAAAAAAAAGTGAGCTCTAAATTTTTTAAGGCGTTAGGACATTAGTGCGTTAATATGTTTAAATAGTTCTTATAGTTTTAATTTAATAAATTGGATGTCCAGAATTTTGGGATCACTAAATGAGCTAGACTTAAAATTTGGTAAAAATGATATAACTCTGTAGCGCTAAATCGGTCGAAGTGATTCATGTGACTTTTGGAGTTAAATACGTTTCGTTTGCTTACAATCACTTGTACTGCTAGCTTCCGTAGAATTAAGCTAACAGCATCGCACGCGCTCTTTGCTTAAAAAAAGGAGCACTACATATAGAATATAAATTTAGTACTGCCCATAGTTATGTTATTGTTATAAAAACGAGTTATTTTTTTTTAATTAAAAAATGACATCAGACTATAATATTTGTAGTATAATTTCTGTGAGAAGTCAGAAGCGCATGCGCTAACATTTAAAAAACTCAAGATCTAATTTTTTTTTGCGGAACAAAACTAGCATTAAATTAGCTCTAATTAGTTCTATGAGTCGTTCTTGAAAAAAGGTAACATTTCAAGTGGTAATTTAAAAAAAAAACAAATTAGTGTTCTTTGAATGTTGGTAATTATTAAATGTTGCTGTAGTTGGTTGGACTAAAATGTGCTATATGGCCGAGATAACAATTCACTAGTTCTTGAGTTATTTTTGAGTTTGTGAATTCAACTTTTTGCCAAAATCAAGAATCTTTATCGCTGGGTTGTTCTTAAAAAATGGTAACATTTGGTGTAATAGTTTAAAAAAAACAAAAATTGATTTACCACTTTTTAAGTAAATATCATGCGTTGCTATATATGTAATATGCCCTTACTTGATTTCTTTTCTCTCTTTTGTCTATTTCATTTTTCGTTTCTGGTGCTTTTGCCAAAGACTTTCGAGTTTTTGCCATTTTTTTTTCTAAAAATTATTGAGTTTTTTAATTACAAGCGAAAAATTTCACTGGTTCACACCGGTGACGTTTACACTAGTGATATATTTAGCAAAATATCTAAATAACCAAAAAATAAAAAAAGTTACTGCTTTTCTATTTTAATGTTAGTAAAATGCCTACTTTTCATACTTAAATCACATTTTTGAAAGTAAATATCTTACCATTTACTCCTCATATATATAGAAACACGTGTGACATTTACCTCGGCCAAAACGTTAATACTGTTTTAAAACACCCAAAATTTCACAAAAACTGAATTATGTAACACATTTCAGACTGCACTCCTAAACTGTGTCTTCTGTGTTTCTCCATTTTCAGGTAAATGAGTTGGTGTTGTATGCAGTGATGCCAGATTTAAAAAAAAATCTGTGACTACATGTGATCACACGAGTGACACCAAAATCAATTACACGCGTTTTTTTTTTTGTTTTTTGATGAAAACAAAAAACTTATATCAAGGTATTTTTTTTAGGATTTAAATTTTTGAGTTTTTATCTATCTAAATCATTATCTAAAAAAATTTTATGATCCTAAAGTGTTTTTTTTGTTATATCTGAATCTATTAACTTCGAAAATTACAGATCACACCACGTGACATGTCACATGGTGTGAACAACTTATCTTCCATGGAGACATTTCTTGGAGAGTTCATTACTACCGGATAATGTTAGCCTTTGAGTACACTAGCTATTCTCCTACTTTTTTTTTCAAAAGGATAAGTGGTTTTAAATTTACAAACCAATTACATGCAATGTCACCTTTTTTCAAGAATGATCCATATAGGTCCTAATAAAAAAATCGCAAGTTGCGCTGCTAGCTTTCTGTACACTATCGGCATCATAAAAGTGGTACACAATACTCTTTGTTGTAATACCTTGGTCTATTTTTACAAACAAAGTCACCCATTATTGTATTTTTCTTAAACTGTCAAAGTACGTCATTCTGTATTTCAGTCTGACAAATAAATAAAAAATGTCTCCACAAATTTCTTTATTTGATAAAGCCCAACTCCTGGCAAAACTACAACTAGGATGGTCAATTAGGGACGTGGCTAGACATTATGGACGCAGTAAAACCAAGATAATAAGAATTAAAAAACGATGGGAAGATCAGACAATAGAGAGAAAACAAGGGACTGGTTTATTGAAAGTTTCAACTGATGAACAAGATTATGATCTTATCGCTTTTATGGAAGAAAACCCTTTTGCATCTGTTGCCCAGGCAAAGAGATTAACCCAATTTCCAAGATGTGTAAGAATGGCACGAAATCGCGTAAGGAAAGGCTTTAATTTAAGATGTCGTGTAGCTGCTAAAAAAATTAAACTTACGAATGAAAAAAAAAACAGGCCAGGTTACTTTTTGCCCTTAATTACTCTCTAAGGGAACCAGATTTTTGGCGAAAGGTAATATTTTCCGATGAAAAAGTTTTTCTGTCCTGTAGTGACAGAAAACAAATTCGGGTGTATCGTCCACCAAGAACGCGCTATGAGATCGTGCTGGAAGATTTTCGGTAAATATGTGGGGTTGGATTTCTGCTAGAGGTCATGGTGCTCTATTTCGAATCAATGGAAGGCTCAAAGCACAGCTTTACGTTGACATTTTAGAGAACACTATGCTTCCAGCCGTCACAGAACTTTATCAAGATCAGTTTATTTTTCAACAAGACAACTGCCTGCTCATACAACACCATTCTCAACTAAAAAGCCTGTTAACTCCTACCGCCTCAGTGCCCTTTAGCCTATTGTGGCTGCCATTTTTATAACCAAATTGACAAGTAAAACATGGATTTTCTGTCAGTTTGGTGTCAATATGGCACCGATTATAGGCCAAAGGATACTAAAACGAAAATGAGTTAACTGGCTTTTTAGTTGAGTACGGTGTTGGCTCATACGGCCAGAATTTGCCAAACTTGGTTTCGGGAGCAAAATATTGAAGTTCTTCCTTGAGCTTCGAAAACCCCAGATGCCAATCCTATGCAAAATATCTGGGGTTTATTTTCAAAAAAGCTGGAAAGCTTTAATATTGTGCCGGGAAATCAACATCACTTGGTCCAGTTAATAGTCTATGCTTATGAAGTATTGATTGGTGAAAATGAAAACCTTTTTGAAATTTTGGCTGATTCTCTACCAAGAAGGTTAAACGGTATAATGGTGGCGCAATGACTAGATATTAAAATTTATATACCTAATAATTTGTTTCTATTGTTTTATCATTTTCGTTACAGTGGCTTTTTTTAATTTTTGTTACAGTTGTTTTATGCGTTAGCGTATTATTGTAATATAAAAATTATTTTGGAAAGCAATCTTTGATGTCAATATTTTCACATTTTAGTACCAGTCTGCCACAAAATATAATCCGGTAGTTAACCATACAATTTAAAAAATACCTATGTTTATCACGTACCACTTTTATGATGCCGATAGTGTACATTTGATTTAGGCCTACAAAACTTTTATTCACTTTTTTCCGCGGAGAAAATTGTCGCAAGAAAACTTCAGCAATTTTAGTTTTTGGTTCTCCTACAAAAAAATCGAATTAAGTCAGTGGCGGTCCCAGCCATTTGAAAAGGGGGGGGGCGGCGGATTAGATACGAAAAAAAAAATAGAATAAAAGCATAGCTTTTATGATAAGGTGACCAACCGTCCCGGTTTGGCCGGGACAGTCCCGATTTTTAACCATTTATCCCGGGGAAAAAAGTCGCCCCGGATAGTCCCGATTTTTCAGCAAAAGTTCCGGTTCGCCCCGGTTTTGATACCACTGTATTTTGTAACTTTAAAATCACTGCAATTAGAAAAGTGGATGTTCTCTGCCATCTACAAATTTGAATTGAAACCTTACTTATATTATTTTTCTTTAATAAGTATTTTGGAAAATACATCTTAATATTATTAGGGGTGCATATAAGAATACATAATATACAATACATTGAATGGCCGGGGTGTCCCGGTTTTGCCACTTTAGGAGTTGGTCACCTTATTTATGAGGAACAAAAACTCAGTAACTACAAGCACGGATTTGGTCTCAAATCTAGGGGGGAAGTACTCAGATTTTAAGTTGTTTGTTTCTATGACATTATATCAACAGTATTATAGCGCCGCAGGCGAAATTATTTAAGAAAATTGCACTAAATAATGCATTTTCTGATTTAAAATTAAACTAAAATTGTAAATATATCAAGGGTTTCAAAGCGCAGAAGGCGAAAAGTTTTAAGAAAATGACACTACAAATGCCATTTTTAACAGTATATATCAAATGTGTTATAACGCCGCAATTTATGCCCTACTTTTGGTTTTCTAAATGTTTTCGTAAAAAATTTAAAACCAGGGAAGGTGGGGTTAACTATCCCCCCGTCCCCCGAAATCCGAGTAACTACGTATAATTTTTTCAGTTATAAAAAACATACATAAAAAACAAACCACAAACAAAACTTAATAGCTAAATACTTTTTTTTTTTAAGTTTAAAAAGCTTTTTGGTGAAACATTACTTTTTATATATCATATCTCAAACATAAATTCGTTTCCGATTTTTTTGGGCAAACCTGTCAATTTCAATATGTCTGTTGATATACAGCAACGCTAAGCCAGTCAGACGAATTTCCGTCATAGTGTTTTTAAGTACTTAGGTTTTCAATCTTCTGAAGCATGAGAAGCTTCTTTCTGACGAAGCATTACTTACTGGCAAACATCCAAGAATGTTCTTATCAACGGAAAAATATTGCCACACATATTCATTGCCTCGAAAACGTTATCAGGTATGTTTTGATTTAAGCTTTTGCCTACTTCTGAACAATATTGCTTCCAAATGGGTACTGACTTCTCCCAATAAAAGTTCAAGAATTTGTGTTTTGGATTAACCAAACAGTTTATAGTATTTAGAAACGACTTTACTTAATTTTGCCTTGATTTTGGCTCCACGTTGTATAAAAACTTGATATGAATATGTTCAAGTCAAAAATACTTTTTTTATGTCCAAATTGATTTTGTCTAAAACTTGTTTATAAATAGAAACTCTATAATACTGTTCTGCATTTCCAATGGTTTTCTTGGTGTGACGAATTAAAGGTCAAACTGTCCCAAATTATTGTGGACAATTCAGGGTTATTACCACTAGCATCTTTGTCGTGTACTTTTTTCTTGAGCAAAGGGGGGGCGATCGCCCCCCCTGCCCCCTCCCTGGGACCGCCACTGATTAAGTTTCAAGGTACCTACCCTTAGATGAACTACTTATATATACCGACCACACAAGAACTTTTGAATGGAAAAACAAAAAGAAGGTAATATTTTCCATAGCACAAATAGTTTAGATAAGTTTTTGATCCACCTACATACCTACTAAAAACCTAGAATGAAATTTGAATAAAAGTGCGAATTTGGGAGGAGAAGGGGTTATTTCCCCTTGACTTAAATTTGTCACGTATAGCATAAAAAATATATTTTTTTAAGAATGTCCTGCATGCATTAATTGCCAAAAAATAAAAATTGCGGTTTAAGTATAATTTCCGAGATAACATAAAATACAAAATAAAGGCTATAAACGGTACATGTAATCTACATTTTTTTAATCAGTGGCGGTCACCGTAAGGAGGGGGCGAACACTCCGCCCCCTTTTTTTTATTTAATTTAACCCATCTTTTTTTAACTACTTTACCAAAAAACATGAAAACAAAATTTTATTGCCAACAACACTTAAAACGTGTTTTAGTACCTACAATTTTGTGAAAATTTTTATATGTGGCGCATTTAAGACAAATGTGGAATTGAGACCATAGATCCGCTGAAGAATTCGCGTTCTTGCTTTCAAATACACAACAATCCAGCCTAACACATTTCATCCGCCTCCCCCCCTGGCTTGCAAAAAGGCCGCATAAAATCTAGTAAAAGAGTTTACGAGATTTTACAATTTTCATCAGGTTTTATAAAGTTTCTAAGCGGTTTTTGAAACATGCTTGTAAAAATCATAGGAAATCTCGTAAAAATAAATTCTCGCAGTCTGGCTCATATAATATCGTGAAGCCGTGTAAGACCTCACTAACTTGGGGAAGTTGGATTCGATTTGACCAAGTTTGGAAAAGGATGGAAATATGCACCGGTGTAAGCAGGAGGGGGGTTCTTAGCTCAAGAAACTTGAGAGAACTCGGATGGACAAATAATAAAAAGATTTAAAATAACAGTTTTAACCTTTATTTATTAAAATAAGAAAGAAAAGAAAATAAAGAAATACATATCAAAACTAAAAAAAAAAGAAACTGTAGAAAACCCTGACAACAATGGATACACTCTAATCGATAAAAATATATAAAGTCCTGTCGGGTCCTGTTGTTTCCTGTCGGATCCTGTTGAGCCCTGGTGAGTCATGTCTTAAGTCCTGCTGTAAAATTTGTACATTATTGTTGTCCGCCGATAACCAGTACTTTTGTCTTACTGATTTAAAAACTTTATATACTGGTAAAAGCCATAGAATCTCTATCTATTTCCATTAAAAAAGCACAAGGACACTCCTCAAAAGCACTGGTTAAAAGCTTCCAATTATTTTTTAAAGAATTTTTTGTGTATTTTGCAGACATACATATGATATCCTTTATTTATAGTTTTATTTTGGAAATGGAATATGAATGATATAAGTATAAGAAATTTTGTCAGCCAAGATATTAAAAATCCGATTGATGCCACTCTTCTGGCACCCTTGGGCATGTTGAAAAATTCAAAATGGCGGTCATTTTAAGCAAAAAAACTGATGAAAAAAATATCGG
Organism: Oxystoma pomonae; assembly: GCA_963921995.1. Taxonomy (NCBI): domain Eukaryota; kingdom Metazoa; phylum Arthropoda; class Insecta; order Coleoptera; family Brentidae; genus Oxystoma; species Oxystoma pomonae. The sequence continues at coordinate 45,146,703 of OY998170.1, forward strand.
AACACAATATAGGTGCGTACATTATTTTAGTCGGTTTTTGGTCGACGGGATTTAAACTATAAAACCAATTAATGACTTCATCCACCATTTCGGAAATATTCAGGATGGCGGCCGTGAGCAGAAAGAAGCATAATATGCATGCGATATATTAATTCGGAGGTTTTGGTGTCCAATGAATCCAAATTTTGGTAAATAAAAGTTTTTGGTGGAGTTGATAATAATCTATGAGGTAAATAAACAAATTTTTAACTTTGTATATACCTACTATAAGAATTAAACTTATTTGCCTTTTCTGCTAAACTTGTTGGCTTGCTTTATTATAATCGAAAAACTAATCATGTTAGCTTATTCAGCACACAAGTTAAAATTTATAGTGTTTAGCCCATAAGCGTTCGTCCACTCTTCTAAATTACCCCCAAATTTTTTTTTTAGCTGCAGATGTGGATGATGCCCAAAACTAGTTAAGAATAAATTTTAATCCTAAAAACAGTCCGTTTACTTAAACGATAAACCGCACATCAAAAATTAACAAAATTTTGCACAGCGGAGGCTTCTGGTATTTCCCACAGACCATTCGCGTCGTTTTTCAAAAAAATATATATATCTTGTTTTTATTTAGTTTTTTAAGATAATCGATAATTATGTAAATAACTTAAAATTTGATACAAATTTGACTGACAGTTTTTTTAGATTAAGTAACTGGAAGAAGCGCATTTTTTATTTAAATTCACCCTTAAATAGTTTTATAGCGGGGTTGACCAGAGCTATCAAAATCTGTAAAAAAACTTGAATAAAATTTATCCGCTAAGTCTTCATTTAGTGTTAACCTCATAAATTACCCCGTCCACCAAATCACTCCCACTTTTTTAACGACAGATTTGGATTCAGCGGACACCATAATTGATGTATCGCGTACATGTGCTTCTCTTTTGATTTCTTGAATATTTCAAAATAGTGGATGATGCCCAAAAGTCATTAATTAGTTTTATAGCGGGGTTGAGCAGGGTTGTTGAAATCTGTAAAAAAACTTAAATAAAGTTTGTTCGTTAAGTCTCCACATAAAATAGATTTACTGTTCACTCCTCCTTTATTTTTTTTTTTTTTAACTACAGATTTAAATAAAGCCTTTTCAAAAACCAAGAATTGATGTATCGCATGCCTATATTAGTAGGTAAACCGCCTATAGTTTTCAAAATGTCCTAAGGTGCCAGAATGGCATCAATCGGATTCTTAATACCAGCATATTGGCTAACAAAATCAGTAAAAAAAAAATCGTATATAATTAATTCCCACCTTTCTTTTATGTCCTTCAGACTATTACTATTTCAAAAATGTCTATTAATATTGTTTTAAATTTTATTCTTTTATAGGTTTATACCCACTTTCACTCATAATATTTTGTTTATTTTTTCTCGCGCTTAACTTTTTTTGATCCTGTTTATGGACGCATTAAAAAGTCGTCAGCCCCAGTAAAAATCAAATTCTTAAATACATTCAGCAAGTTAAGTGAGTATAATGTTTTGATCTTCGAGGCGCTATTTTTGGGATTTTTTAGAGTATTTAGTGGTTGTTGATGTCATGTAACTCATGTGTTTTAAAAGGGTGTTAACATTTTAAAACAGCTTGGATTTTAAGAGCCTCTTTTGATATTCGATCTGCGTTTAAGAATAAGGAGAGTAGCGGAATATTTGGACTTATATGCACAAAATCTCGCAAAATGTATTTCGCTCTCAATATAGAGAGTGTCTGAAACTACTTCTTTATACAATGCTGAAACTAAGGTATCGTTTGAGTCACAATTAAAAACAAATTGGTGCTAGAAAGCACGGATAGTCCACCATACAATCAATTATTTTATGTTGAAAGGAAATGAAAATATCTCGAAAACTGTAGCTTTGAAAGATTTGAACTTAATAACAAAATTTTTGGGTAATATTTACGAAAACAAAAATCTGAAAACCGCATAGCAATAGCTGCTTTACTTCTAAAGTTATGATTTTTTTAATATATTTTAACGTTTTTTCTAATAACTCGGAAACTAAAGCTTTCACGAATTTGGAGTTTATAACAAAATTTGTAGTCCATATTCATAGAAACTTAAATATGAAAACCATATACCGCTATTTGCTTTTGTTCCAAAGTTAGAATTTTTTTAAATATTTTATCGCCCTTTTCCTCCCTGCAACCCCTCACCAACCCTACCCAAAAATTAATCAGTTCATGGTCAGACGATAGAGGATTTTAGTACCAAATTTCGTTAAGATCGATTTAGGCGTTCTTGAGTTATCGTGTATACAGACAGACAACCGATAACAGACCAACAGACCGACAGACATTTTTTTTTTCGTCGATTAAGGTGTTTTGGAATCTTAGTAACTCATTTTTAATAAAAATTCGTAGATCCATTTTTTTTTTAATGTGACGTACACTGTTTAACAACAGTATTTTTACATTTTTTTTCTCAGTTCAGTGTCAGACAAACATAAAGGATCGTTTGTCTTTCTAAACACGGACAGTAGAGTAGTTCCGATATTTGCATCTCTATTACCTTGATAACCTTGTCGCGAATCTTTTTTTCACTGATATCTGTCACATACAGGGACTCCACTAGCACCTAGGGGAGAGTGGGGGAATATTTCCATGCAAGGTAATACCGCTAACCCCAAGAATACAGACAACCAGCCATGCTAGAAAGCTGGAACTAATACTAAAAACACCAGCAGCAAGAAGTTGGGCTCTCGAGTTATGACCTGTCGCCATCTTAATTTGATCTCAGCGGCGCGGTGCGGTGCTTTGAATAAGTTATGCTGTTTTGCTTCTAATTTTTAGGTTATCGTAAATTAGCGATGAGTAATTAAACGGTTATTTTGGATTCCAAATAACCCACATGTACACGTTAAAGAATCTTTTAAATATTTTTTAAAAAAATGCGAAATTTACCTCTTTTTACGGCCTTAGTTTCAAAAACTTTTCATTTCTGCAGTTGCAAATATGTTTTTCTAAATGGTTTGATGTGTTTTTTCATAAAAAAACAGTAAACGAACAAAAAGTAAAATTGCGTTATTTCGATATTAGGAAGATTTTGGTCAGGCAGTTTAACGGCCAATTTCGTTACCGTAAATAAAGGTAACTTCAAGAGATTAAAAATATAACTTTTGAACGTATTCAATCGTTTGGCGGTAAACATAACCTTACTTTTTTATTGACTTTTGTTGTTTTTTCTTAAGTCTTTTTTTTTTATTTGCTTTTATAAACATATCATGGAGGAAAACATTAATTTAGTGATAGGACTGGGAGACGGACACCCCAACAAAAACTTAGTCAGGAAAATGATTTTGCAAGATATCTTTGGTGGAGTAATAGAAGAAATCGAGCCTCTGCAAACCTATTTGTACTTACTCACCTATTTACCAAAAAAAAAGACGGTAAAAAAGGTACACCACTATATACTACTACAAACACTGTTAAAAAAATCCAAATACACAAAATTTTTGTAAAACAAAACAAACTTTTATAACTTAAAAATCTTCCACCACAGAATCACATCAAGTTTGGTTGGTTGTCTTTTTAACGGTAAAGATAGTCGCTATTCGATGCTTATTAACGTCAGTGCTTACCTTTATAAAGGTAACAGCCGGACAGAGCGCTACTGCGCCTGCCCAGAATAAAGGTAAGGGTAACAGACAGAAATGCACCTTTTTTTTTAAATAAATATTTTTTTTATGAAAATGTAAAACTGATATTTGTTAATTGAAAGTTGTAGTTAAGTTAATGTGCTAAATAAATGAAAAGGCGTGTATTATTAATTTCGTTGTAAGTGACTCGCAGTGGCGTAGCGTGGTTTAAAGAGCGGGGGGGGGGGCGAAGGCTCAAAAAATGGCGACACAGTTGTTGGTACCTAGGTATATACAGGGTATTTCAAATTCGATGCGCACCATGGGGATCTCCTAAACGGTAGGAGATACAAAAACAAATTCCGGATAGTTCCGGAGATAGGCGGAAAAAACCGAAATCTTCATTATTAGTTTTTATTTTTCTGCGCCCTTATTCCTAAAGCTGTCAAAAAACGCTTAAAACTTTCTACAGGCACTTTTTTAAGATCTACTTAGTGAGAGGTCCATTTACGAGACTTGATATTTCAGTGTGACAGGAGCCCTGTCAAGTTCATTTTTTCTTATGGACACATCCTTTTTTTCTCCTGCCGTTTGGTTCGTAAAGGATTACAGATAACATTTTGCAACCAAAACAACGGTTTATCATCCATCATCAGCCCAAATTTAATTTTTTCTTTTAACTTATTTAAGATATTTTAGAAACCCGATTACATTACTTTTTTAACATTTTAAAAATGATAGTTTTTTTGACATTTTGTTATAACCAAATAACTTGTCCTAATATTTTAAAAATATATTTTTTTCTTTGTTTTTTAATCTTTGAATTTGGGCTGATGATGGTCAATTAACTCAAAACGTCAGGTACTTGTCAGAATGAGGTTGTAAAATATCTGTCATCCTTTATGAACCAAACGGCAGGAGAAACAAAGCATGTGTCCGTAAGAAAAAATGAACTTGACTGTACTCCTGTCACACTGAAATGTCAAATCTCGAAAACGGACCTCTCATTATGTAGATCTTAAAAAAGTGCCTCTAGAAAGTTTTAAGCGTTTTTTGACAGCTTTAAGAATCAGGACGTAGAAAAATGAAAACTTAAAATAAAGATTTCGGTACTTTATAAGAAACATTCAATTTCATTGTAGATACGTGACTTTTTTGTTTGTCTTTGTATTGATCAAACCAAAAGCCTTTTACGGATAGAATTAAAGAAAGAGGAAACCTTATAAAAAAAGGGCCGGGGTGTATGGTCATATTAAATTAACCTTGCAGGGGAAGTGAAGAAATAACTCAAATATAGCTTAGTTTTTACTTCCCTCGTTCCTTAAAAGAATATAACACTTTGGAATTGTGACAAATGCTGCGTTCTAGTATCCAAAAAATTATGTCAATTCTTTCGCGTACTGCACCGATCTCAACTAAATTTTACTTGACGCATTATTAATGTTGACGCAAATAGCTTTAAGTTTTTGAGCTTTCCCACACTAATCCCTCAGAAGCTAAATTAATATTTTTCATATCTCTTATATATGGGTATATACAAGTCCGTTCCATTTTTATTTAGACAAAACCTAACCTCAATAACCCACTGAACAAACCCAAGTTTAAAAATTGACCGAAATTCATACGCCCTAGGATAGATTTTTCTGACAGAAATTTTGCACTTTTTGACACTGACATTATAAAAAAATATATCGTTATAAAATAATAGGTCGTGTATCGTTGGTTGATTGATAGATAAAATAGAAATTTCGTACAATTAATAATCGTGAATGTATACCTCCTTGTCTTTACAACAAGTCTAGGTTTTTAAAGCCGCAGTAGGCTTCAAAGATCTCCCCACTGACAGCACTAACAAATGAATCGGACGAAAGGATTTCCGAGTAGCCAGTTAAAACCCCAGTTCCTCGGTAGCTCAGTTGGTTGGTTGGTTGGTTGGTCAATTGTCTTTTTAGGGAGAAGCAAAATTACCAAACGTCAGATCGAAAATTCGCGGTCTGATGACGTCGATCAAATCTGTATAAACTTCGGGTGGAAAATACTGTAGCACATATAAACTGAAAAAAAAAACAAAAACTTTGATTTTGTTTAGATTTTGTTTATCAGTATTAACTCTCGGTGTGCTCGGAGAAAATGTATAATCAATTTTATTCTTCCCCATCACTTGGAGTTATCCTTGTGAGTTAATACATTTTTGTACGCACTATAACAAAATAATTCAGCTATATCAACAAAATTTTGCAAGCTGAATCGTTGGGTCAGTAGAACTAAAGTTTTGAATTTCCTTCTACTGACAGCTTCTACCACTTCCCTGGGAGCTACCTGAGAATGACTCTTTCCAGATGTGACAGCAAAAATTACTATTTTTGTTGTGGAATAATTTTTCTAGTATTAATTATTTTTTCTATTTCTACCTTTTTCACATTATTAGCCGGTACAGTGCATCTGAAAAGATAAAATGTTTCAACCAAAAATTTCATATTTTCATTTTATTGGTTTATTTTCATGGCCATATTTTACAATAACAAACAATAAGCTGTTACAAGCATGTGTTTATTTAAAATTGAAAAACCCAAAACAACTAAATATATATTTTTAATTTTTTTATTATTAATATAGATATTGTTTTCTCAAAATAGTGTAGGGGCATATGTCGATAATTTTTATCCAGTGGAATTTTGAATGAAGGAGTTTTGTGACAATTAAGGGATTGATAGCTCTTTAGTCAAACAATCAAGTGTTACCGGGTGTTTTGTTCGCATCCGTTGGCGGCCAAAAATCATAAAAAATACAACTTTCGCAACCAGAGCATGATTATACTCAATTCCCAAAAAATTCACTTTCAAGGTCATCCGATCTTAAATGACCTTTAAAATCGCAAGAAACAATATTCTTACCATTTTCTCTTCAAAAAATCTTAATAATTCGACGTTTTGTCACAACAACTTCAAATGTACCTCAAACTATTAGGCATGTATGCCAAATTCGATCCTTGGAGTTTGATGCAGTTTGAAGCTTCATGACCTTAAAAAATACTCCAGTAAAATTAACATATTGCAAAAATAATATACTAAAGGGCGCTATTTATTAACTATTAGAGCGAAGAGGACCAAATTTGGTAACAAAGATAAGAAAGTCAAGTCCAATAACATTGGTAAAAAAAATTGGTTCAGCTATAACGCGTTTCAATATGGCGGCTGATATATTAAAATGTTGACCTATAACCACATTTTATTTTATCCAATTTCGTAAAAAAGCAAAAATGACAAGGTGGCTATCAATTCTTGTTGAATTATCGCCGCTTACTATGAAAAAAGTATAGTTGATGAATGACCTTGATTGACTTTGAAAATACCATGCACAAGTGAAAAACCAGGGTTTTTTCCAATTTACCACTACGTAAAAACTTTAACGGTGGGATTTACTAAAAGCGTTTAGTCTATTTTAGAACGGTGCTAAGTTTAAGTGAAATTTTTGGTTTTAAGCATTTTAAACCAACCCTCCTCCAGAATTTTAATAAATTTGTTTATTGAATAATCATCTTAACAGAATCTTTTGTTTGATTTAAGAAGAAAGTTTCAATTTAGAAGAAAAGAAAATTTAAAAATTGAAACCCACGCCGGGTTTAAATAGTAAACACTCTGTAGAACAAATTAAAATTGAGGTTATATGTCACTCTAATTAAAACTTACGCTTGATAATTGATATTTTCAATTAATACTTGATGTCACACAACGATTTAGATGGGTGATAATAAAATAAGGAGTAGATTAATTTTGTATTTATTTAAAAGGTGTTTTTATTTAGAAATGTATTCAAAATCTTAAATGCAAGTCTTTTTTACATTTCTGTCACTGTCGAAATGTCAGTTTCAAGAGTTCGGATCTTTTACCTCTGCTTGCACCTCGGCTTGCACCAACCTCTACTGATGAAAGCTATAGCTTTAAAATGAGTGGGCTTTGAGTAAGGAAAGTTCTCTTAACTGAGCTTTTAGATAACCTTAATGTTTTACTTTCAGTTTGTAAATAATCAGTGACCTTCACTTATGTTTGTTTTGCCTCGTAGTGCCCTCATAAATATATTTTTTGTGCTGAAAACGGATTGAAAATATGGCGTTTTTCTGGACAAAATTGAAGGTGTTTTATTGATTAATAAACAACTTGGGATATTAAATAAGGTAAATTATCTCTTGTAAAAACGGTTACTTATGGAAATTTTAAACGAACTTATTACGAATTGCCACAAAACAATCCTTTCTGGGGGCTATAAATTTAAATCACCCCCCAGAGGTGGTCTCAAAAATCATCAACTTTATAACCTCAAACACAGATGATGGAGCTATTATGTGACAAATTTTTGGCGCATTCACCATTTGCCATTTTGAAACCTGTCAAAAAAATTAGTTTTAGGGCATTTTCTCCTAAAATATGGAATATTTTGAGAAAAAAGTGGTTTTTCTGTGTTATTTTGCAATACAATACAAAATATTCAACAACTTTGTATCTTTTCTGTATGGGTAGTGTTTTTTGAAAATTGTTTTTAAAGTTTAGTACCCCCACAGGTGTAAATATTTAGAGTTGTGGGGGTACTATTTTAGATCTTAGTAAATCCTACTGTAAGTGCCTAAGATGAAATTAACATCTTAGCCATAGATAAACACTTCATTTTAAACCTCTCTATCATTTTTTTTGATCTGGCGGCCTAGATGTTGGTGTAACGATTTAAATGGAATAAATGGAAAATGGCAAAAATTGTGTATTTTGCGATTTCCAAGGTCGTTTGAGGTCGGATGACCACGAAAGTGATTTTTTTGCAATTATCGTCTGCGGTTGCAAAAATTGTATTTTTTATAATTTTTGACCGCCATTTTGGAAAATTACATGTAAAACACCTGGTCCAGAATATAGCAATGTATATCTAACTTCTGCTAACTCTCTTATAAGTAATTTAAATGACTTTGTTGGCTAGACAAGTGAGTAGAACATAAAAGTCACAGTTCCGAAACAAAAATAAAGATAATTTTTAACGGGGTATAGCATAAACATCTGAGACGCCAGTCAAAAAAAATGGTAGGGAGGTTTAAAATAAAGTGTTTATATAAGGCTAACATATTAATTTCATTTCCGGAACCTAAAGTTTTTGCGTAGTGGTAAATTGAGATTGACACCACAAAAAGCTGGTTTTTCATGTGTACATGGTATTTTCAAAGATAATCAAGGTCGTGCATCAACTAAACTTTTTTTTTTCGTAGTAAGCGGCGATAATTCAACAAGAATTGATGGCCATCTTGTCATTTTTGCTTTTTTACGAAATAGGATAAAATAAAATGTGGTTATAGGTCACCATTTTGATATATTAGCCGCCATATTAAAACGCGTCATAGCTGAAGCAAATTGTTTTAACAGTATTATTGGCCTTGACCTTTTTATCTTTCTTACCAAATTTGGTCCTCTTCGCTTTATTAGTTGATAAATAGCGTATTAGTATGTTATTTTTGCAATATCTTAATTTTACTGGGGTATTTTTCAAGGTCGTGAAGCTATAGACTGCATTAATAAGGATATAAGGATCGATTTTGGCATACATGCCTAATAGTTTGAGGTACATTTTAAGTTGGTCTGACAAAACGTAGAATTATTAAGAGTTTTTGAAAAGAAAATGGCAAAAATATTGTTTTTTGCGATTTTCAAGATCATTTAAGGTCGGATGACCTTCAAAGTTAATTTTTTGGAATCCTTGGAATGGAACTGAGTATAATCATGCCCTGGTTGCGAAAGTTGTATTTTTTAAGATTTTTGGCCGCCATCTTGAAAGATCACAAAACTCCTTCATTCAAAATCCCACGGACTTACACATGCCCCTTCACTAAGAGACATTTTGTATTTAATTTTTTGGATCGTCGACCACATTATTTTTACCATATGCTATAAATATCCTTCTTGTCCAATAACTTACTGCATTACTATACTATATTTTCTGACCTATTTCTTTGGACATAAAATCCATAATTCTAAAGTCCGACCACACAATAAAATTATTAGCAAAACAAGTGAATATGAGTTGAGTGTATGTAGGTAACAGGAGGGTAAGTTGACGAACGATAAAGACATTTTTTTACTTATTTTTTTTAAGATGCAATGGGGTCATCTTACCCTCAAACTTCCCAAAAAGGAGCCACGAAAGTGGTACCTCCTCACGAAAAAAATTTTATATTTTAAATATGTAGTTTATTTTGAAGCTAAAACAATTGACAAAACAATAAGTTTTTTTTTTTAATTTTTGACACAGTTAGGTTTCTTTTTTAACAAGCTTTCCAAAAAGGTCCACAAGTGGTATCTTCTCATTTAAAAAAATACTTGGTAAGCCCGGGGCCTCCACTTGGGAGCCCCAATTTTTTTTTTATCATGGACAAAACCTATTCCCTAAAGCCTATAGAAGTACCGTTCCATTTAAAGAGTCCACCCTGTATATTAGCTGAGACCGTCCAATATAGGAACAATGCCCAGTTTTGCAAGCTAAGTTAAAGTGAGTACAGGGTGATTCACCATCGAGGGGCCTCTATAGCTTTGGGCTTTTGCAGCATAGTTAGCCCAAAACTAATACACATATTACGGGCTCGATTTTCAAGAGAAGTCGAAAACTAAAAAGCGTATTGCGATATGTCAAAGCGTTTCTCAGCTACAGGGTGATTCTCAAAAATGTACGTTTCTAAAAACCCTCTACAACTTTTTTATTTGTAACGATAGAGATTTTCATTAAAAACATTTTTTAAAGATTTTTTAAGGACAAATCTACCCGTTTCACCGATTTTGTCTTAAAGCCTTTAGTTTACAAGATATAACACAAAGTTACATTTTTTTAAATGGAATACCCCAATTTTTTAAAAAAAATGAGTTTTGTTATAAAATTTCCTGTTAAACGATGTGTCATACACCTATTTTTATTAAGTAGTTAAACAGATATCTGCAATTTTTAATAATTACCATAGTAGGTTATGTTTAACTCTGACCTATGCCGTTTTAGGGTATCTATCTAGGTAGCTATGATCAAATAAAAACAATTGCCATGATAAACGAGCCCAAGTGTCAAAAGTGGCGTCTTCGTCAAGATATAAAAATGTTTTGAAAACTTTGAAAAGTACGACATGATAAAATGTTATATGGAAAGTAACGAAAATCGACAGACGTCGTTATATCTATATTTCCAGAGATATCCGGAAAGAAGGCAACCTAGCTCAAAAATATTTTTGAAGTTAAAACGTCATCTACAAGAATACGGATCCTTTACAAAACCGCGGCCTAGGACGTATAGAAGCCAAACAAAAGATAGAGAGTTGGAAGGACTAACGGTTCTAGGAGAAATAGAAATTAACCCGAATACTTCCACCAGGTCTATGGAGAGAAACACTGGAATTCCACGCAGCAATGCCGTTCGGGTGCTTAAAAAAAAAGTTTAGGCCCTATCGACCCCGACGGGTGCACCAATTACGGCAACGAGATTTTGCTCCAAGACGTGCATTTTGCAGGTGGTACCTAAATAAAAGCCAAGAAGACCCCGATTTTGGCCAGAAAAGTTATTTGGACGGATGAGCAACGATTTCTAGTAATGGAATATTCACCAGATATAACTGCTATTACTGGAAACAGCAAAATCCCCATATTATGGTGGAACAAGCGAATCAGGGAAGGTTCAGTTTTAAGGTATGGGTAGGCATCTACAGAGGACAAATTATTGGGCCATATATTTTTGATGGAAATTTAAATGCCGAAAGATACCAACAAATTTAGAAGAGCAGGTGATTCCATTTATCGACAATTTGCCACTTCAGCAAAATAATGAGCTATACTTTCAACATGAGGGTGCACCTCGTCACAATGTACGAGACATTACTAATTTGCTAAATATTGTGTTTGCCGAAAACTGGATCGGAAATAAAGGTCCTATATATTGGCCCCCCAGGTCTCCAGACCTGAACCCTTGCGACTTCTTTTTGTGGGGGAGAGTCAAAGACCTTGTATTTCGAAATCGCCCAACTACTAGAAGGGAATTCGTACTGCATTCAGGCAGCTTCGTGCGGTAGAACTTCTTAATGCAGAAAATAGCGTCAAGAGAAGATGTAGGATATGTTTACAAGAAAACGGCCATCAATTTGAGCATTTGTTTTAGAATTAAAGAAAATTGTTAGATGTAGATTGTAGGTGTTACATAGTTTAATTAATAAAAATTTTAAATAAAAACTTTTAATCATTTTATTTTTGTTTATTATTTTAGGGTTGGTAATTATAGTAAACTAGAAGTTAAAGTTCGAGGTTCCTGTGTCCCCCCCTCGTGTCGTATTGATTTTGTATGAAAAAAAAAACACTAAAATTTTATTTACACATTTAGGGCGTGCACAGCGCCTACTATGTTAAATATCAAAATATGCAAATATCTTTTAAACTATTTAATAAAAATAGGTGTATGGCACATCGTTCGACAGGAAATTTTATTAGAAAACTGATTTCTTAGAAAAATTGTGAGTATCCCATTTAAAGAAATATGACTTTGTGTGATATCTCGGGCACTAAAGGCTTTAAGGTAGATTTGTATTTAAAAAATAAAAAAGTTGTAGAAGGCCTTTAAAATCGCACATTTTTGAGAATCAACCTGTAGCTCAGAAACGCTTTAACATATCGCAATGCGGTTTTTAGTTTTCGACTTCTCTTGAAAATCGAGCCGGTAACATGTATATTAGTTTTGGGCTAACTATGCTGCAAAAGTCCAAAGCTATAGAGGCCCCTCGAATTTGGACCACCCTGGTACAGAAGATACATAATTTTTTGTAAACTTTCAAAAGAGGTTTCTAAAAATTAGCAGCTGTCCTCGTAACTGACAATAACTTATTTATTTTAATTAGAATTTAGAATGGCTTTTTTTCTGATTTCAAAAATGTATAATATGTTGGATTTATCTAGGATGGTCCTTGAGTAAAAGCAAAATACTAAGAGTAATGTGTTCAACGAACAACCACCTAAACCGAGATCTAATAGAACATTATATACCTAGGGACTAAAGTGGTACTTTTTATCCCGAGGCGAAATGTTTGTAGATAAAAGACACTTTACTCACATGGTATATGGGCACCGTTTTTATTAAAGCGTACTGGTACATCAGGTACCATATGCACTGCAATCACTGAAGACTGCGGTACTGAACATACCCAATCGGCAATCTTTCAAACTCTAATACGACAGTGAAGCGGAACCGCCTCAGATTCGGGACCATTAGTCAATTTAGTTGGCTGCAGTGGGGCATAGACAAACTCTGCCAGACAGACCGAACCCAATTTTTTTTCTATGTAGTGGGGCCATTAGGGCTATTTTGGAACGTTTATTTGACACTTTGTAGTGGTTGTGATAATTACTACGTCTGCGCAATAGGTAAACGTCATTCCGTTGTGGTAATTAACCACTACCACTACCGTAAGCTACGAATCCATTTCGTTGTGGTTGTGGTTTTTTTATGGTTAATATTATAGAATTTTGACACAATTAATTTTAAAAATAATAAAATATTACCAGTTTCCAACATATAAAACACTTATTTTGTAAAATAAACTCCAATTTTGCATTTTTTCGCATCTCTATATTTTTTTATGAGTGACAGTTTCTAATGTGTTCCAAAAACTCTGGTAAAATCGATGCGTGGTAGGGGTTGTTAAACACTACCACAGCGGCTGTCGAAGTTGTAAAAATTTTAAGCGTTCCAAGATTTTCCTATTGTAAATATTAATGTGACGCACAATAATATCAAATAGTTTAAGAATTTATCGGTTAGGTTAGTTCTTTTTCATATTGTGTTCATGCCTATTTTCGGATGTTACAAATAAATATAAATGTTCCTAAAATGCGTTTTTATCAAACCTTCATTCGTTCTGACGTTAAGTTAATTTATATAGCCTGATAACAAGGAGCGGGACTACAATATTTTAGTTCTGGGAATAAAAAGTACCATTTTTAGTCCCTGAAGTGCAAAAACTATGTTTACTTTTCGAACACGTTGTACTTATGGGGAAGTTTTTCTTTTTACTCGGGAACCGTCCAAGATAAATCTAACATATTATAAATTTTAAAATTCGGTGCGCCACTGACCTACACTCATTTTTAAACGATTTTATTTATCTTCACAGGATCTGCCTATCTGTCTATCTGCCCATCATCTTATCTATCAAATTAACTTTTCATTCAAAGCTACCACGGATATGCAGTTTTCAGCGTTGAGTTTTGGTTAATGTTTCCTAATTTAAAAAAATAATTGGTGGGGGAGGATGGTTAAAGAGGTGAAAGGGAGTAATAATATTTAAATATTCATAATTTTGGATCTAAAACCGCTAAAAATTGCAGTTTTTTTTATTAGAGGTCCAATTAAAATTTTTACTTATAAGATACAGATACATTTAAAGCTTTTGAAGCAAAGCTGCTACGAACATGCAGTTTTAAGTTTTTTGGTGGAGAGTGGTTAAGGGGGTGAGACGGGGTTAATTATTATTTGTAAATTCATAAGTTTTGTACCAAGGCTCCTACGAGCATGCAGTATCGAGATTTGAACTTTTAAGGAAAGTGTGATGAAACAGATTTCTATCGATCAACTACTCCACTAGTTATATAACCAATTTCACCATCTTCTCTATTATGAAAAAACCACCTCCCTAATCCACCTTCCTTATTTACATTTTTAAAACCTTGTAAAAGCCGAAAAATGTAGGGCGGAAATAGTTGGGAAAACGTTCTCATACTTTTTAAAGAGTTTGTGATGGACAAAAGCCAACACCATATAGCTGCATAATTTGGCTGGTAAAACGTTTCTCCAGCCGTTAAACAACAATTTGTGATGCTTGGATTGTCATAACTACTTCCACTTGCAATTTGATAGTTGCATTTTACTTTATTCTTTTATTTCTAGGTACTCGGCTACTGCAACAAGACAACACTAAAAAACTCCAAAAAAACCGTCTACAAAATGACCTTAACCCTCCTCTATCTCATCCCATAACCTTGGGGTCTCCATTAAACATGCTGTCGTACATGTTACCAGTCGATGACAAACCACCACCAGCACCTCCCAAAGGTCACCTTCAGCTTTCGTTAGGTAATGGAGGACACCAGCAGGTGTCCACTGGAGGACAAAATGGACATTCCGTAGGGCAAAACGGACACCAAATGTTAAAAGGAGGACAAAAGGGACATTCGAAAAGCGGTGGAAGTGTCCACGTGAGTTTTGAAGGACAAAAGGAAAGTTCTAACGGACATCAAGTGAGTTTCAATGGACATCAAGTACACCAAACGCCCTCAAATGGTGTGCAAAAAGTGCAAAATCCAAATTTACCAAACGGAAAAGTGATTGTAACGCCCATTAGTAAAGAAACGAGTGTCAGTAGTTTTGTTAGTGATACTACGACGTATGCGAGTGGCAATGCGAGTCAAAGTTCGATGACACCGACGAGCACGAGTGAGAAGGGGAAAGCAAAGTTGGCGTTGAATGGTGGAAAGCACCAATCGTTAAAAAGGTAAGTCTTTTGGCGATCTAGGTACAAAGAAAACAACTATAAATTAAGTTTCATACCCCATTGTTGATTATGTTTGGTCTTGGGATTTTTCTTAGTTATTTTTAGGAAGGCATTTCTAACAACTACTCCCTTCTGCTCTGCCTCTAAAGTGATTTTTTTTACTAGATGAAACTGAAATAAACTAGTGCCTAATCTACATCTACACACCAAATTTCACTATAATCGGATAAAAGGTTCAGAAGTTATACCTCAAATTTCTGAACATCTGTGTGTAGAAAGCGTATTATCTATTAAACTATTTAGAATATTTTCAAACATACTCAAGAACACTACCTAAATGATAGGCTACTATCAGAAAAAAACTGCATTCAAATCGGTTAACTGATCCGAGGGCTACGTGCGCACGGACATACACACCTACAGACACTCATCAGAGACACCCAGACATAGTCAAACTATTTTATTGCACGAATAATTTTAATTAATTTAGTAAAAACAATGACAAAAATTTAAATATTTGGCAGGCCACGAAATTTAAGTTTTAAATTTTAAAGGCAATAAACCTTAAGCAATTTGCTTCGTGTTAATAATAAATAAACAATATGTTTTTACAATAATTAAGTATAATTTTTATTTCTTTTTCGACCTTGTAGGAGTACTTGCTTCTACAATCAATAACCCAATATAATTTTATAGTATACTGCCATAATTCAATTAGAAATATGATGTTTTTAATTTCTTTATTCACTCCAGTGGACGTTTTGTTGGTAAAAAAATAAATTGGTTATAGCTCAAGCTACTGACTGACTCACATAAAAGGTGAATTTTACAACTACTACTACTATTAAGTTATTATACACTATTTTATGTCTGATGGTAAATCTAAAAATAAATACACAAAGGCCTTTCCTGTCACTCCTTGCAAATGGATTTTGTACGGTCATTAAATTCGTTTATTCCTTAATTAATCACATTTTAGATAACGTGTAACTAATTCCGTTATTCCACACCCTAGTTATGTACACATAATTTTTACGCTCAATCAAAAGATTGAATTGAATTACCTTTTCCTAGTAGCATGCGTAAAAGTGCACTTTTACGCTGCATTTGCGTGCGAGAAGTTGCATTTTCCGCACGCGTGCAGGAAGGGATTTAGACTGTGTTTTTCGCGCAAGGCATGCGGGAAAATTTTTTTCCCGCACACATTTTTTTTTAACTATTTAAAATAATATTTAAATAACTATTTTGGGCAAGCAGGAAAAATTTTGTACCTGATACGTGCGAAAAGTGTCTTTTCCGCTCTTGACCACTCTTGATCACTATTTCCCACACGCGTGCAGTAAAGTTCACTTTAGCATACGTATTTTAGTGCGGTAAAATATTTCAACGGGTACATTAATTTAACAAAAAAATCCAAAAAATGTAATAAAGTTTTAAAAACATTTGTAAACAAAAAAATTTATTTCTGATTTCCTCTTAAATCAGTTGTATTTTGACACTCTTGAATATGAAATTTTTCCGAGGATTTCAAAAATCTATTAAATAGTGACCTTGAACTGGTTGAAGGTCTAGATACTTTCAAAAATAAACTTTTTTCTATTAATAGAGTCAGCTTTAAAGCTTTTAATTTTGATAAAATCGAGGATAAAATGCATCATAGTTTATGGGTTCTACATTTTAGTTAATTAAAGTCTACCCACATCACGCCTTGATTTAGGAGAATTCAATTTATTCGAAGAAAAGGTTAATTGAAAAGTGCAAACTCCAAAAGTTAAATTGCATCAAAAGTTTTTGTACTTTGCCCTTATTTTATAGGGCGAACATTTTTTTAAACATTGGTTTATTTGATGAACGAAACTTAAAACTAGCACTTTTTAATGTTCGATGCCAGATGTAGTCCCAGTGACGTACGCAGAAATTATGCCTGGGGGGGGGCTTCTGGGGGGGGGCAATTTATAGTGGCTCTGGGGAGTCGGGCTTGAGTCCCTAAGCCCCCCCCCCCCCACTGTACGCCGGTGTGTCGGCTAATGAAAACGGGCAAAATGTGTATTATTAAAAAACAACAGAAATTTAAAATTAACTCTGTATTTCGAACTTTCATTGTCTAAATTTTATTTATACAATGGAAGTCCGAAACACAGAGTGTATTTTAAACACATCATTGTCTCAAACTTTCAAACAAACAGAAACTTAATCATTATCTTTAAAATGAGAGCAAGAATTGATTTTTAAGACCACAAAAACGGCATAGATTTGACAACACTGCGTTGCTGTTTTTGGGCCAATCTTTACCGGGCAGAATATCGGAAACGAGAAAACGGAATCTGTTGAAATTTGTCAGAAATGTTTATTTTTGAATTCCTCACAACCGTATCGAGAGAGTTTTTTGCTGGAATCTGGACTAAACACGGCTAACAATAGTCAAAAATCTTACCTGGCTTTTTCTTTAGCCTCATCGATAATACAGAAATCTGTAACAGCAGTTTTTGTTTTTTTTATTTTTTGAAAAAATACATCAAATTTTGAAAAATCCTTTGGATACGGTTGTAGATTTTTATAAATCCTATTATCTGATAACAAAAACGCGGTCACGTAATTTAGTAGGCCCAAGGAAACTGAGGTGAGTTCGATTGGAGTATTGGAATTCAGGTTCCGCATAGCCACCGGCCACATGTCAAGTGATAAAAATATTTGTTATTTTTTTGATGATGAATAATGATTTTTCTTTTAATTCTTTTTAATTTCGAGACATTGCAATCCATGAAGCATGAAGCCGAGCATCAAAACCTTTTAAAGAAGCATTAATAAATGGTTACGTTCCTAATAAGTTATACTTTTCATCATGTTCTGAACACTGCACGATTTCACTCGAAATGGTATTAGCGATGCCACCTATTGTTGATCTTTCAAAAAAATAGCAAAGCAGTGTTGTCAAATCTATGCCGTTTTTGTGACCTTAAAATCTTTTGTTTCGCTTTTTTTCTGTAACCAATAGCCCATTCAATATTGCTTTGGCTCTTTTATTAAAAGGACTGATCCTTTTTTTTATCAAAAACCTCTACACCCTCGATTTTTTAAATCTTTTATGCACTTTAGGGATTAAATAGCTACGTTTAATCCCTCTTTTGGGGGACTAAAGTGGCACTTTTAATCCCTAAGGGATTGAAAATTTATTTAATCCCTCAGCCTACAGATTAGAAGTACATCAAGTCAAGTTAAACAGCACTTGCTCTTTCTTGTAGTCGACGAACCATTTGGCGTAGAAATAACGTGATTTTAACAAAAATCTTTTCCCAAAGTGCATAAAATAGTATATAAACCTCGGGACTAAAGGGTCTTTTAATCCCTTAGCGATTTGTAGCACGACCTTAGAGGGATTAAAAGTAGCACTTTAGTCCCTAGGTTTATAATGTACTATTGTGTCGTTTTTCGTCTGAAACCACTAGTCCATTCAATATAGCTCTACCTTTTTTATTTATTATTAAAGGAAAGTGATTTTAAAAATGATCCCACACACAATTTATTTTAAATAATTTCTATTTCGAGCGGGTTTAGGCAGTGCTGGCATAATAACTAGGGAAAAAATAAATTGCAATTTTAAATTTAAATTGCAATAATGGAAATGACCTTTAACAATAATCATCACCGACCTATTTTCTATTGGTTTTTATTAAATGCACCTACCTAGTGGCATAAATTTACTTGGTATTTGTTAAAACTGCATAAAAATTTTTTTGGGAAAGCTAGGGTCGAAAATTAAAAAATTAACAAAGAGTTATGGCATTAAAAAAAAAATCGTCTAAAATCAGGCAAAAATATAGAAATAGAATTAGGAAATTTTCTCACCCAACCTAGTACTATATATACTCAAAAACGTGCACATATATGAAGAATATAATTAAAATTTATTTATAGTTTTCGATAAAACCATTTTGATCATAAAAACAATGGACATTCAAAAAATATTTCTATTGTGTATCAAACAGTACTGATGGCGATGAAAATAAGCTTTCAAAACCTTGTAAAATATTTTTGAGTTTTAAAAATCTGTCTTTTAAGTTGATAATTAAGCTATTTAAAAATACCAAGAATATAGTTATCTCGTAATATTCCATAAAGATTTCTTTATTTATTACCGGCCTTTTGGCCTCTCTATTCGTCTAGAATGTTATAGATGGTACCACCAACTAAGTTTTAGATATTTTTTTAGTCGGACTAGGGGCGGCTTGAGTCTCCCAAGTCCTTTCTTGGGTGTGTCCATGAAAGTGTGCATGCTTCTATCCTCGATCAGTGATTCGTTTCTAAAATTATCGAATTTTTTCGATCAATCATTTAATCAATCATTTGAAATTAGATTAAAGAAAATGGTGACCCAAGAAAAAAGTCTATTCCGGATGCAGCTAAATACGAAATACTGTGCTGACAAAAAAATCTATTAGGGTGTGAAAAAAAGCAAAGCATTTTTTATTGTATTAAAAAAATCTTAACGTAATACCTATGCCCAAAAAAACGAAACGGTAATCACGGTTTTTGTTTTTTTCAAGAGTCTCGATTCCTGTTTTTAAAATAGGTATCAGTGATAATCCATAATTTTCATACAGTTTACCCCGCGCGCAGAAGAATTCGAATCAAAGGAACGAATGAACGAAACGATCGACCTATTTCCAACTGATTCAGTGTATAGTTTATTGGCTGTCTCTGTCAAGATCCACTCACGCTGCTCGCTGCTTTCATTCAACCGATTGAACCAATCTGTCCCTCGGTCTGTCATTTGATCCATTCCGATTTGATTCGCTCGTTTGATTCATTGTCTTCGTCGGTGTGAAGTGATTCGATCATATTGAATAAATCGTTCTCGAATCACACATCTCTATCCTCGAGCTCTTGACAGGATTTTAAATTGATTTTTTCCTGTGTATATTTCGGAAAATTTCAAAGAGAATATGCCTTGTGCATATTAATAGGGATATTTTGAAACGCTTAAAATTTTGACAACAACCAAATTTTTTGGAACACATTAAAAACTGTCACTTGTAAAAAAATTTAAAGATGAGGAAAAATAAAAAATTTGGGTTAATTTTACAAAATAAGTGTTTTAAATGTTGGAACCTTGTTATATTTTATTATTTTTAAAATTAATTAAACAAAAAATTCTATAAAATTAACCAGAAAAAAAACCACAACCACAACGAAATGGATTCGTAGCTTACGGCAGTGGTAGTGGTTAACTACCACAACGGAATGACCTTTAGCTATTACCCAGACGCAGTAATTACCACAACCACTACGAAGTGTCAAATAAGCGTTCCAAAATAACTGGAATTTCTCTTCAGGATTAATAAGTAGAAATCTTTGTCAAAAATTGTAACGGAAATCGCTTCTCATATTTTTATATTAGATTTCCTAATGTTTTAAATAAAATTTGTCCTCTGATGGAAATATGCAATTTTACTCGGTATATTGCCGCAATGCAACTTTGAAAAAACCAAATGCATGTTTTTCTCAAGTTATGATCAGGCCAACTCAGACTTCCCAGGCATAAAGGTAGAAAATTGTATAATACCTTCAACAAAAACAATTAAATATCTAGGAATTGTAATAGATAATCATTTTCATATTAATTATATCGTTCAAAAGATTAGAGGAATTTTACCAAAATTCAAGTATTTAAAAGATTTTTTGTCCTTAAAACATCTAAGAACTCTGTATTTTGCATTAGTACAAACACACCTTACTTATGGAATTATTGGTTGGGGGGGCGCTTTAAGCACACACCTAAAGAATTTAGAAGTAATTCAAAAGTGGGTACTCAAATTGATTTTTGGCAAAAATAGGCTTTTTCCTTCAGATCAACTGTATTGCATAGGTGGTGTGATGGACATTGGACAACTTTTCTGTTATAGAATGATCTTAAGATGCTATAAAAAACCTCAGGAATGTCTCTTTTCCAATCCAACATCCTACATTTTAAGATCGGTCAATACAGTATCAGTTCCGAGATGTAAAAAATCATGTGGACAAAGGAGCTATCTGTACCTAACACCCAGGCTATTTAACATCATCCCACAATACATAAAGTCTTGTAACAACTTTGTTAGTTTTAAGAAAAACGTAGTGGAGTGGTTTTTAAAAGTTTATCCTCGTGAGGAAATTAATACTTTTCTGAATCAAACGCAAAGTAGATACTAATGACAAATGTGAAAATGCGCACAAGTAAAACTATAGTAGAGCAAACAACTGCCACACAAATAGGCACAAAGTGTTGTACTATTTCGGCAGCAGCAATGCACGTTTATTTTGATTTTATTAGTCTAAGTTCTTCTTTTGTAAATTTTTCTTTCTGTTTAAATAAACGTCTAAATTATTATTATTATTATTATTATTATTATTATATTATTCTCTCATAATATAACGCGTGCATGTCAGATTTCCTTCTCGAAAATTTTAGCCAATTTTTTTTAACAAAAGCTTTCGTGCATGAAACCAGAAATAATCCCTCACCTTACGGGTTCGGGAGTTTTTCAGATCCCATGCACTCAAGTTTGGGTTAAAAAATTGGCATCAAATTGGTGTAAGTCTGTGCTTCAAACAAAATTGTCAAAAATTTCCTGGAAATCTGACATGCACTAGGTATATTACTATTAAAAATAAATATATCTTCGTTTCATCTAAAACATGTAGGTGTGTCTTATATTGTTTTTTGTTTTGAAAACTGTTTATCTTGGCTTTTTTCCAGGCCACAATTTTGCGTCATCCATAAATTAAAGAAGACCGATATTTTCACTAATTTGAAAGAGTGACATCATATTTCCTTTGGACACACAGATGTTCAAAACATTTTTGAAAAAATATGTGTAGTTAACCTTAATTTCTTTCCAATTTGGTGCTGAGGTCATATTTTCAATAAAAATTCCTGCGTGGGTTTGAATGCCAATGTATAATCAGTATTTTGCTAATGAAATTTGAAACTATTATTACACGTCTTCTATTCTAAGTACACAAAAATTACAAACGCCTGAATGTTGTATATTAATGTCAGAATATATACATAAATTCTTTTTATAAAATACTAGCGGTCGACCCGTGGCGTTGCGCGCGAAATTCAAAAATAATGTCATTTGAAAGCTGTCATTGAGCGAAAGGTGTTTCAATCCAGGTCACACCCTATCTTCTTACCAAATTTTATCATAATCGGTTTAGCCATTTTTGCGTGTTGAGGAACAAACACACACACACACACACCTACACACAAACTTTCACGTTATACTATTAGTAAGATAAAATTTTTATAAAATTAACATTTTTTGGGGTAAAACGAGCTTTGTCATGACATAAGATATATTAATGGTAATTTTATCATCATGAAACTTACGTTTTTTTATATCTAATAAGTTAGAAAATGATCGTTTTATACCTCGGTTTATACTAATATTCCGCGGGCTGATGGTCAAATAGAACGTAGCCTTAGCTTTTATACAGCGTGTCCTAAAAGTCCGAGTCCACCCTAATATCCCCAAAAAGGTATCTTTCTGGCGGAGCTAGGGCGGAGACAATACTTTTTTTAAAATGAGAAACCACGTATATTTACTGAAATTTTCTGTAACGTTTTTTAAATAAAATGACCAAAACTTTTAAATAACATCAATGATTTAGACAAAGAATTACCGAATATCTTTTTTCTTGTTTAATTCATTGGTCTTATGGAGATGATTTTCACATTTTATTTAAAAACCGTTATAGAAAAAAGTAACATATTAGGTGTTTTTGGAAACAGAAGAAAAAGCAAGTTCTATTTAAATTTTTTAAAATATACAGGGAATCTTATTTAAAAAAAAAGTATCGTCACCGCCCTAGCTCCGCCTGCTTAATGACGAGTGCGATGATTAGCATCCAAAAAGATACTTTTTTGTAAACCATTTAATTATGTGAAATTTTACTCTGCCTCTTTTGGTTTTGGACATACTAGGATGGACTCGAACTTTTGGGACACCTTGTATATAGTCCCTTGCCTGCACATCGCTGAAAATAGTATATTACATAACGAGAGGAGAAAGTGACATATTTCACACGAGCGTGAATGTTGTGAACGAGGCGCTAGCCGAGTGAGACAACACGCGAGTGTAAGAAAGTTACTTTCTATCGAGTTGTGTACGCTATTTTTCCTACGACCACCTTAGGATTTAATTCGTATTTTTTATTATTATTAAATTTTCTTCTCTAGGGACGAAATGGTTTCGGTTTATTTCCGACGCTTCTACAAACCATAGCCTACTAGATACCTACATTGTTTGGATGGTTTGCTGTCATTAATTTTCGTCACTAGAGAAGAAAACATTTTCGCCTCTAGAGATGAAAACAAAATTGAGATGCGTGTGAAATATAAAACTTTCTGAGGCGTTATAGAATACAGATTTGGTTACTTTCATGTGTGGTCGTAGGCAAAAAACGAAATATCCCTTTGGCGGACACTAACGGGACCGTCCAAACGTGTTCTTTCAAGAGAGGTGTCCACCTAAAATAAATAAGGGGAAAATTGTCTTTTTTATTAAAACTTAAAAAAATAGGAAAGTCGAGTAACACACATCAAATGAAATGCCACTCTAAATACGCAAAAATTCAGACATACGAAGGCGTAGAAAAGCCACACCAATTTTACTTTCATTCATTTCTAAAATGTCGATTTATTGTTTCGAAATTTAAAATTTTGAGTTATATTTGGAAATTTTAAAATTACGTAATACTATCTCAAAAGTTTAAATCAAAATTTTGAGTTGTTAACTCGGTATTTTAAAATTTCCTGTTATTATCTCGAAATTTTTAAATTTTGTATATTAACTCGAATTTTTAAATTTTTTTGGTATTATTTCGAAATTTTAAAATTTTGTTTTTTTTTCTGGAAATTCTAAAATTTCGTATTAATAACCCGAAATTTTAAATTTTTTCTTATTATCTCGAACTTTTAGAATTTCCGATTATTATCTCGAAATTTTAAAATGTCGAGTTAATAATAAGAAATTTTGGCCCAAACTTTTGAGATAATATCTCGAAATTTTGAGATGATATCACTTTTGACTTAATAACACGAAATTTTGTAATTTCAAGATTGTAGCAATATTTAAAATTTTTAGTTAGCAACCCGAAATTTTAAAATTTTGAGTTAGTTATACAAACTTTTAAAATTTTGAGATAATAACACGAGTTTTTAAAATTTCGGCTTAGTAAGACGAAATGTTAAAATTTCTAGATAACGACTCGAAATTTTAAAAATTCGAGAAAATAACACAAAATTTTTAAATTTTACTAACACGAAAATTTGACCAAAACTTCCGAGATAATATAATAATTTTAAAATTTCAAGATAATAACACGAAATTTTAAAATTATGAGATATAACACGAAATATTCGAGATACTACTACGAAATTTTAAAATTTCGAAATCATGAACCCGATTCTTCAAAACCCGTCAGAAAATCTCGCTTTTATAAAAACAAGTTTTTAACAGCTTTTTAGTCAACAGTAATTTGCTAATATTTCTTAAAATTTAGTTTTTTAAAACTAAACAAGAAATATAGAATAAAGAAGCATAAGAATAAAAATGTATGTTATTAAGCTTATTTTTAACAAACCTTTAAAACTTTTTACCTACTCGCAGATATTTATATTTTTTGGGGAATTTTTGAGGCTTATAGGTAAAATTTTGTACCTAACACATGCGTAAAGTGTCTTTACGGACCTTTAGGGCTCGCTTCGCTTCGGTCGGTAAACTTCCATCATGTGCGGTAAAGTATCACTTTTCGCACTTGTTAGGTAAATAACTATAACATACAAAACCATCATTGTTCAGAAAAGTCACACAAATTCTGTCATTCCTGTTACATGGTGAGAATATGCATCACATCACATGTTTATTGGTACGCGTAGTGACAATTTAGCTCCGCCCTAAAACTAGTCCTGCAGAATTTCTTTAAAATACTAAATTTACCAAATGTTATCAAAAAACTTACGCAGTTTTTCTTACGACAAAAAATCGCCACTTTCCGAAATTGTGACGGGTGAGATTTTCTGCCGTTTGTGAAGAATCGCGAATAATAAGTCGAAACTTTAAAAATGAAAAAAAAATTAAACTGGAATGGTCCGTCTACGCCTTCGCACATATAATATTATCGTTGCTTCCGTAATCTTTCGTTTTTTGTCCGGTTAAAAAATGTTTTTTGTGTTGGCGTCCGTGAACGATTTTGACGACCTGGAATAAAGTGAAAGGGGCCAACGTAAGGCAGTCGCGCACTTAGGAACTGACTTTTTTTTTGGGGGGGGGGGTAAGAATTAATAATAAAAAATTAATTTTTAAGTAAAAATTTGAACATAACCAGGCTTCTTAACCCTCCCCCCTCCCGCCACCCCCCTCTCCCCTCGGTGCGCCACTGCGTAAGGTATCTAGGCAAAGAGCTACCATATTCTACTTATGAAACTGGACTACTAATATAGTCCAATTTTTTGATGAGCGGACTGACGTCATTTTTTTGGATCTCTATTTGATACATTGTCTTAGACAGCGACAATAAATATGTAAAAATATGTCCTGGATTGTTTCAACTGTTACTTCAAATTGACCACAACAAATTATTTTACATGCGAACTGTTGACAACGAGAAATACGTTTTTAGACGAAAAAAATGACGTCAGTCCGCTCATCAAAAAATTGAACTATACTGACATTATTGCAGCGTAGATAAATCTACGCACTGCATTGAAGTATATGATTTGAAATAGAAACTACGAATTTACGCAGCAAAAATCTTCCATCCCACAGAGTGCTTATATTGAACAATTGTTTAAACAATTGAGAAAAATCAAATGAAGCAAATAATAGCTTTTTGTGTGGGCTGTATTCAATGAGACCCCATCATTTCACCTGTCTTTATTAGTTAAATCAAATTAAATGTTCCTGTGATGGGTTTAATCTCTGCAATGATCGATCAAAATTATTCAAATTGGAAGCTATTAAATACATACAGAGCATCCCAAAGATGATCTCTTGGATTCTAACAGATTGACTTAGTAAAATGTAAAACTCTCAAGTAACAATTTGTTAACTTCAAACTAAAATACTACCTCAGTTGTTTTTAACACAGGCCCGACACGAATGTGGAAAAGAAAGCTTTTATAAGTTTGATCCCTTAAAAAAATATCGGTAATTTTTTAATTACTTATGGTAATATTCCCGATAACTTTTTTGAAAAATTACTTCAGAAAATATTGACTAATAAAAATTCAAAATTCAAAATTTTATTTACGTTTATAGCAATTATCAAAATTCGTCATAGTCAAAACAATTAAATGTTCATAATATATCTAAGACTAAACTAAGCAACAATTAACCTTAAACCTACTATAATAATACAATAAAAAGGTACAAAATATGCAACCACACATTACAGATAAAATCTCAATGCGGCTTGCAACTTTTAGGTCAATAGGAGCAGAATATCATCTTTTTTATCTTTTTAAGTAAAAATTATCGCTAGTATTATTATGGTTTGCGCGCCTTTAAAAAAAAAATTTCTCCTAGCATTTTATACAAAATGAAACATTTTTTTCATGTCTTCTTGAAATATTCATCTGAATATTGTGTATATAATAAATAAATATAGTTTATTTGCACCACAGGTTAGAATATTGATAAGGTTTACATAGGTATAATAATAAATGTAAGAGTTGCTAAAGTTTGCTAAAAACAATTAAAATTGATCCAAGTTTATCACTATTTTATTTTGTTTAGAACTAATTTGTTCCTAAGATTATATGTAGCTACAAATTAAAATACAAGTAATAAAGAATTCTAATTTAATATTATCCTATACAAAAATAATTTTTGATGGAACACATAAAAACAACTTAACAAATTTAAACAAGATATCTAAAAAAATAAACAATATATATAATATGAACAAAAAAAATAAATTGATCATAATTTTTACCTTATTTTCTATGCACTGGGGTTAAAATATTTCCCTTATAATTTTTGACTAGTTTGCGATTATGGAAAATGACTCCTGCACTATCTGCACTTAGTCTCTTCTTCAACCTTCAAAAATTACCGATAATTTGTATTTTAAGTAATTATTATATCGCTGCTGATAATTTTTTCTGTCGTTACTGATTTTGTTCCTGAAATAATCCCGTAAATACTACTTGGGCTTTAAAACTAACCCAATAATTTTTCGGTAAGGCGTGTTTTCACTTATAATCTCCCTAGAGCTTGAATTATTTCAGAAAATTTTTTCGAGGTGCGAATTTTTTGAATTGAATTGAATTTGAAATTTTCTTATAAAAATTCGCAACAGAGAAAAAAATCACGGAGATTAAATTAAAGCTTGCGGGAGATTCGGTACGAAAATTTTATACCAAAAATTATTTAAAAAAAAATAAAAATTTTGACAATTTGGCAAGCGTTTATTTTGCTTTGAGGTTTGGTGTTTTAATATAATGTGGTTATTTAATTACTTTTTGATACTTTGAATGTCTGTGTTACCTATATTGTGGCTATACACTTATTCATCTATTATTTTTACACTTCCATGGTACTCTAGTAAAATAAGGTTTACATCTTTGTATCAAGTTGATTATATTCTATTTTAATCGCATAATGTTATAGTACTAGAGGACAGGGAAAAATAGGTGTATAAGCACATGTGTTATATTGGAAGCTAGGTGTTTTGTATTTCAAATAGTTTGAATTTGGTTTTTTATTCACTTTCCCTTTGCCCTAGTAAAAATAAAACGATTCTCAAAATTCCGAAATTAACACATTTGTTCATACTCTAATAATCTTATACTACTAGAGAGAAGGGAAAATTAATTATTCTCTTGCGTTTTTTTTTTTCGCCTGAAATTTGGAGAAGCGTGTTGACTGAAATTTCAGTTCTTCATTTTCTGCAATAAATTGGTGAGTCCTTTCCAATCTATTCTTTTCTTTCGGTACCCTGATTCATCAGGGGCATGAGCGATAAGGAGGGGGACGATGTTCCCCCTGATAAACCACCCTCTCAGTCTTCTAACCCTCAAGACAATGTAGGCGTTTCTAACCCAACTTCTCAAAACTTCCCGCCTAATAACTATTCTCAAATTCTGCCTCAAAGAATCCAAATTCTCCCTAAAATTTTCACTATTCTTTCGCCAAAAGGCAAACAAACAGCCCAAGATATATCTCAATCTCAATATTTCGAAATTCCCAATCAAGACTCCTTAAATCAACTTTCCCAAGAAATCCAGATAGTACAGCAACAATTTAGTCAAGATCCAGTTGTTCTGGAAGAGGCATCCAAGGTGTCAGCTAATATCCGAAAAACCCTTAATAGGAAATATGAATATTCCCTAACAGATTCTGGTCCTTTTATGATCCTAATGGAAACCAACGCACAAAATGTTGGAAATTTACACCCCATGAATATGGGTAAACTATTCTATCAAAAAAAAATTGAGGGCATTCTCAAAATTACTAGGAAGGGATCTAATAAAATTGGCATCCAGTTTCGAACTTCAGTTTTTGCTAATAACTTCCTTAAAAATGAATCATTTAGTACAGATAATGGTTACAATAAGTATATCCCTCAAAGATTGGTTACAACTAGAGGTTTGGTCAAAGATATTGGAGATATCATTAATGAGGACGATTTCTATAATGTGGCAACGGCCACAGTGTCATCTATTGGTAGGAAAGAAGAACCAGTGAAGATCCTTAATGTTAGAAGGCAAAATAGGAGAGTTAGGTTAACTGCAGTTGATGGTTCAATTGTCTTCAAATCTGTTCCATCTAATAACTATATAATTACTTTTGAAGGGAAACGCCTCCCTGACTCCATCTCAGTCTACAATGTTGATAGAGAAGTCTTCCAGTTTACTTATCCAGTAATGCAATGTGTCAATTGTTGTCGTTTTGGACACCTCAAAAATCAATGTAGGGGTAAATCCAGATGTGGCTTCTGTGGAGAAGACCATATGTTATTTGTCTGTGATAAAAGAATCCAAAGCCTTAAAAAAACACCTTGCCCTGATGATCATCTAAATGAATCTAGAGAATGTAATGTGGTTGACTGCATGGTTAATCCTGTACCTAAGTGTTGTAATTGTGATGAAAAACACCAAGCTACTAACAAAGCTTGTAAGGAATATGTCAGACAAAATTCTATTAACGAAGCAATGAATTTCCACAACCTTTCTTTCTTTGAGGCAGCTAAACTCTTCCCTAAAGAAAACAAGACATCTTATGTTAGATCTTCTCATAACTTCCCAGTTATAAATTCTATGGATAAGTTATCTCCGCCTTCTACACAGGCACTCCGACCATCCCAGTATAATCAAAAAGGAAGTTATGTAACCATTACCAAAAAAAGGAAAGTTGCCCCTCACACTGAATCAGGATATGACAAAATTAAACATAAAGAAAATCTCTGGCCTTCTTCTGGTAGGCGTCCTTCCTCGCCCATATTCTCCAGATCCCAGATTGAAAAGTCTGGTCCTAGTTCGAGACCCTCCGATATGTCTTCAGAATCAGAAATGGATGTTAATCAGGAGGATGACTCTTGGAACAAGTTCTGCAATGTCTTTGCTCAATTCAAAAATCACATTTTATCTGATCCTAGCGTGGATCCCAGCATTCGGTCTAAAATAAATCACTTTTTCAGTTCAGCGGACCCCCTGAGGGGGGTTTCTTGCTGAACTGGGTTGATGAATAAAAACTAAAAAGAAGAAAAAGGAAAAAGAAGAACTAATTACTTAAACTAATATCTATTATAATGAATATTCTCCATTGGAATTGTTGTGGTATTAGAAGAAATAAAGATACTATCATTAGATTTATTAGAGATTTTTCGCCATTAATCTTGTGTTTCAATGAAACATTTCTACTCCCTAGAGTATCTTTCACTATTTCCTCCTACTCTTTTGTTAGGGAGGATAGGTGGGACGCTTGGGGAGGTGTTGCCCTTTTTGTCCACCAATCTCTTAGATATAATGTAATAAACACTGACCATATACCTCACTATCCTAGATGTCAGTTTTTAGTCCTGGAGTTTTCTGAATTTTTTTTAATTAATATGTATAACCCTCCCAATGTGAGGATTCCCCCTCAGCTCCTGGAAGATATTTTTAATCTAGTTATTGATAAACCATTTATCTTCTTGGGTGATTTGAATGCTCATAATCCAGCCTGGGGCTCGGACATAGACTCTCCCATTGGAACCCAAAATGGTGAGATTATTATTGAGTTTGTCAATGATCATAATCTGCTTATTTTTAATAATGGTCAGCCAACTAGGTTCACTCGATCAAATATCCATAGTGCTCCAGACATAGTGTTTGGCA
Organism: Oxystoma pomonae; assembly: GCA_963921995.1. Lineage (NCBI taxonomy): Eukaryota > Metazoa > Arthropoda > Insecta > Coleoptera > Brentidae > Oxystoma > Oxystoma pomonae. The sequence goes on from OY998170.1 coordinate 45,177,223, forward strand.
CTCACCATTTCTTGGGGCAGTTTAATTTCTCGGTCCATAATGATAGGGGGTTTAGTGACCATTTCCCTATAATTTGTCAGTTCAACAATTTGACTACCAATTTCCCAGTGAGAAGACCGTTGGAAAAATTTAACTGTAACAAAGCTGATTGGACGGGATATTCAACCCACATTGCAAGGAAATTAAATATTACCCCTCCTGGATCTTATGAAGATTTTTATAATATTATTGTAGAGTCAGCTACAGAATATATTCCCCAAGTTAAGGCCTGTGACAAAATTGGTGTCCCCTGGTGGGATCAAGAATGCTCGGATGCAATCCGTAGAAAAAGGGATGCAATGCGTGAATATTTCGTAAATTCCTCCTTGGATAACTTTATCAATGCCAGGAGAGTAAGAGCTCAAACGAGAAAATTTCTACAAGATAAAAAAAGATTGGGGTTTAGAAAATTCTGTGAAGACCTCTCTCCTAGGAGTAGCATATCAGAGGTTTGGAAGGGGATCAATAGATTCTCTAGAGCTTATCATAGAGAAAATATTCACTATCCTATTAATCTTGATATTCCTCAGGAACTACTTAATTCTTTGTGCAATCCTGGTCTCCCTCCCAATGGAGATCAGGTAGTCTTCCAGAACACTGAACGGTCTAAAAAGTTCCAGATTGAAGAATTGTATGCTGCCATCTCCAAGAGGAAAAACACAGCTCCAGGTATAGACAAGATTTCTCCCATTATGATCCAAAAATTACCGATTGAGGCCATGGTTTTTTTGATTAATTACTTTAATAATATATTAGTAGGCGAAGTAAATATTCCAGAGGCATGGAAAACCCAAATTATAATTCCCATCCCTAAGCCAAATAAGGATCACTCTTTAATTACCTCGTATCGACCTATAAATCTGTCTTCAAGTATTAGTAAAACTTTTGAGGTCATGATCAAGAATAGAATAGATTGGATGCTGGAAAATCAGAAAAAGATGAGTGATTCCCAGATGGGATTTAGACGGGGAAAGGGCGTTAACGATAACCTTGCTATTCTTACTTCATACATCCTCTCTAATTTTAGTGCTGGAAGACTGACAGTACTGGTTACTTTGGATCTTTCTGGAGCTTATGATCATGTCTCTGTGGACAGATTATTTTCACTTTTAAATCAAGCTAACATTAACGAAGACATAGCCTTGGTGATCAAACAATTGTTAACAAACAGATCCTTGATAGCTAGAGATAGGCTTACAAACTCTTTGACCCCTCCTCAACAAACAAGCAGGGGGGTTCCACAGGGGTCTCCCTTAGCTCCTATTTTGTTTAATATTTATGTCAATTCACTAAGGGATGTCGTTTCTCCTGAGATCCTCGTTTTACAGTTTGCAGATGATGTTGGCTTGTGCCTTAGTGGTAATAATATTCAGGACATAGTGGGAACCATTAATAATGCCCTACTCAATATTTATAATTGGACTATTCTTTCTTCCTTAAAAGTCAATCCCGCTAAGTCAGCGGCCATCCTTATGGGCCGTAGATTACCTCCTGGAGTTCGGCCTAGTATAATGTTTAACAATGATATGGTTCTATGGAAAAATAGTGTTAGGTATTTGGGTATTAATTTAGACCATAAGCTTACATGGAGTCTCCAAATTAACGACATGATTAAAAAAGCTTCTGCTGCTTTAAACATGCTGAGGTTCCTGTGTAAAACATGGTGGGGCGCCCACCCCTCAACAATGCTCATCTTTTATAAGGCCTATGTTAGGTCACATTTAGATTATGGCTCTATAATCTTGGGAGGATGCTCTAAAACTAATTTGTCAAAATTGGAGAGGATTCAATATCAGGCTCTAAGACTTGCCCTTGGGTATATGAATTCTACTCCTGTTAATGTTATCCTGGGAGAGTCCTGTGAGATGGACCTCTCCCATAGAAGGATTTTGCTTGCATCCAGATTTATCCTTAGAGCCGCTTCGATTGATGATAATCTAGTCATACTGTATATTAACTCCTTATTAGACAGTTATGCAAATAATTATAATTTTTTTCGTAACAAACCTACTCCTCCTCTTGTGGAGGCATGGAGAATTACTGAACTAATGAGAGGTAACATCCGATCATCTAATCTTTTTCCTTGCTACCAATTTCCTTTGGAGGTATTGTTTAAGAGCTTTGGGTATGTGGATTCTAAACTCACCAAAGATAATCATAACGAAAATGAATTCAGATCTTTTTGCCTTAAGAAGTGGAACCCTGATTCTGTTTCCTTTTTTACTGATGCCTCCAAGGACTCAGAGGGTCGAGTGGGAATAGGTGTGTTCTCTCCGGAGCTGAGTTTGAGGGAGGGATGTGGATTGAGTAGCATCCTTTCTATCTGCTCAGCCGAGGTCCAAGCGATTAATAAAGCCTTAGACATTATATTGATCCGTCAAATTAGAAGAGCAGTCATTTTTGTGGACTCTAAAAGTGAATTGGAATCTATCTCAAGACCAACCAGCCTTGATGCTAAATCTAATTATTTGTACTTGGAAACTAAAAATAAGCTCTTTGAAATTAATTGCCATTCAATCAACAGTCATGTATACCTCTGTTGGATCCCTAGTCACTCGGGCATCAAATATAACGATATTGCTGATCAAATTGCTAATAATGCAAGAGAAATTCCTCCCGTAGATAACCGACCTGGTTACTGTGAATATTTACCTAACCTTAATAACATCATTTGGAATCGATGGTGCGTTAAATGGAAAGAAGAATCATTATATAAAGGGAAAATTTATGGACAATTCTACGATCGCCCGCCGAAGAAACCTTGGTTCGTTCATCTAGATCTTCATAGAAAAGCAATCACTGTAGCTCACCATCTCATCTAGGAAGAATTCATTCTAAACCTAATGACGAATGCGAATGTGGAGAAGTTGGTACTCTTCAACATATCATCTTTGACTGCCCCCGCTTCTGGAATAATTCTCAAATTCTCTATCAAGGACTCACCAAAGAAAATATTCCGACCCCTATCGATATTAACTCCATACTTTTTAATGATCTTAAATTGGAATTCATAGCTAAATCTATTTCTAAATTTCTACACGCTTGTAATTTGGAACTTTAATATTATTTCTTCTAAAAACTACCTCCCTCTCTTTCCTTATTTCTTGTCTAGACTAATATTTTTAATCATTATGATATATTATAATACACTAATCCATTAGGTATTAGTCAAAAATTGCCGAGTGGCAAATTCTGGCCAAATAGCCCTGGCAGCTGAGGCCAATAGAAGTAAATTCTCTCTCTCTCTCTTATTCTCTTGCAAAGTCGATGACAATTTAACGCGGTAAGTATTTAGGTAGGAAACATAAAATCTGCGAAGTTGGCTGTGACTGCTGCAGCGCATTGGTGAAATGACGTTTCACCAATATCTTTTTGTTTTGTTTATTAAATATTATTCGTCATATTAAGTTTTGTTGGCGCAAAGAAAATGTCATAAAATGAGTAGAAAATTGTACCTACGCCTCTGTTGTTATTCTGGCAGCTGCAAGTGACAGCTGTCAAGCCAGGAAAATTATCACTTATTAATTTTTCAACTAGGTCACGTGACCGAAAAAATTTCCGAAAAATTCGGGTTATTGCCATAGCAACCTGTCAAAAACAAGGCATCTGATTGTCTTAAAACAACTTGTATAAAATATTCTTTGCAATTTTTACTTGCATTTTTGAAATGTTACCGGTAGTATTGAAGTTCTTGCATGCGGTAATATTCACTACCCTCAGTCTATTATCCCCGGCAAGATATTTTTTATGCAAGAACCCGCAAAAACCCAAGTGACTCTAATCTTTGGTTGGTAATATTAAAATCGAGAAAATCCAAATAATAAAAACAACAGAAAATCATTGCCTTCTCGCTTCGTGACATTGGAAACAAATAATGAGTCATTGGTCTGGGCGCAGACAAGTTCATGTTACGTAACCCAACTCGTAACCACTTTCTCATGGTTCTTCATGCAATAAGAACCAAGCATAAAAAGAAGAAAAAGAAGTGTACAACAAGATAAATACGAATCGCCGGTGTCTAAAAAAATTCTGGTGATTTTAAGGAGATTCCTCTAGAGTTTAAATTTTTGTAACTTCATAGTTTCGAGTGGGTTTATTGCAAATTTTCCCAAAAAACCTTTGAATAATCTGTATAGCGATACAACTAATCACAAATTAGCTCTGATTTAGGGAAAAGCTCCCCCACAACTAATTTTAAACGTCCAGTGTAGCTATTCTTGAAATCATGGAGAACACATTTATTTTTCTGAAATGCATAGATCATATTGGTCGAAGCCGCCAATCTCCCTAATAACATGACTTGATGATATTTGTTTCTGTTGTTCTTTAGAGAGAGAAATAAAAGACATCAGTTTCTATTTAAAATAGTGTCTGAACCCACTTTAGTCCATCAAAAATAAAAAAAAACTAACACCCAACCTGAAAACCACCCATTTGGTCCACCCAACGCACAAAATGTATTTTTAAAAGTACATAATAGCTCAACTCACCCTTATTTCGCTATTTTCGTTCGTTCAAAAAGGCACTTTCACTGGAGCGCTCCTTCTCGTGTGCCGGCGTGCGTCGAATAGGCTGAGGTTAGACATCTGTCAAATAACCTCAGAAAAAACCCAGGTTGGTTGAGCACAACAAAACAATTGGTTAAGGAAAAAAATTACCCTTGTTTATAATTATTATTATGAACGTAAATGAACATCAAACAGTGTCATTACTGCATTTGTGGGGAATTATTTTCTTTTCCCTGATCTCAAGAATACCCTGCTAAAATTTTCCCATCGAATCTCATAAAAAAAATGATAGAATTCTTGTATGATTTTGTATCGGGATTTGGGTCGATTTTGGAACAGATTTCGATGAGATCCTAGAGGATTTTATCAGGTCTATAGGTCTATGATTTTGTAGAAGTTTATATGCGTGTCCTTAAGTGATTGGTTTTTAGAAGATTTGAGGAGCTTTTATCATTATGGTTATATATATTTCCTATATAATCTTATCTGCTTCTAGAAGATTATAAAATATTATAAAAAAAATATTGAGCTTCTCATTGAATCTTATAGAACTTATAAAAACATGATAAAAAATGCTCCGGTCTGGATGAAATTTGAGGGTAAAATTTCAGCAGTGTAGCTACTCAGACAAAAAGGTTAATCCCGCTATCCCTGTAAGCAACGAAAAATCCTGTTTTCTTTCAGAAATCACAGGTAAACGAATAGCCATAAGTTTGCAGCGCATACACGTGTCTGGGGCGAATGCCTAGCTTTTTTCCGGCTGTAGTATTGCTACCGAAAGCTTGATTTTTGTGATTTTAGCTTCTGCGAAAAGCTAAAGCTTCAGACTATATGAATCTTTTGTCAAAATTGACATTTCGTTAAAATCCAAGATGGCGCATGATTTTTAAAATTCCCCATTTTTAACACCCCCCGCCAAACTTTTATGTGGGCTACTGTATTCGATTTTAGACATTTGCCATAAAGACACGTCTTTGTCGTGCACAGAGAAGAAAGATCGGATAAGAAGTAATAAAGCTCAATGCCAACGAAGTAAGTGGTGGTAAGTGGACGTATCAGGTAACTTGGATAAGTACCAGTGCGACACGATGCCTATTTGTGAGTGATTCAAGGTTGGAAATCAAAGTGTATGATGGTGTTTAATGATGTATGGGGAGGGTGACCAGTGAAACCCCTGATGAGCTCGCGCTGGTTACCCAGAGCGAAACATCGTTTAATCATTTCTCTTTTTGCTTTGGTCCTTTGTGTGTTCCTTGTGGGATGCTCATCCAAGTTTGAATTTTCGTTATTTCCATCCAAGATCTTTTAATCTTTTGTTTTTTGAAGCTCATCCAAGTTTGAATTTTCGTTATTTCCAACCAAGATCTTTTAATCTTTTGTTTTTTGAAGTAAGTGGTGTTTTCAGCCTTTGTAAAACATAGGTCTAAAAACCGCTAGTTTTTATTCTACTGGAGGTTTGTTAAATCTTATCCGATTTATTAGATTTTGAGCTTTGCGGGAAACTAATACTTTGGACTATATACACTATCTGTAAAATTTGACATTTTATCAAAATCTGCAATGGCGCATGCTTTTGAAAATTAGATATTTTTCACTCCTTCCGGAAAGCCACGTCTTTTCAGTGTACAATGAGGTATCATTCATAAAAATCGGACAAGAACTAAAAATGTTTCGTTCAAAGAAAAAATGCTTTTTTTAACCTGTGTTAAATAGATACAGCAAAAAGTTATGTTCCTTTTTATAAGTTAAAAAAAAATCAGTCAAATAAAGATTTTCTGCATTTTATGTATTTTACACAGGTTTAAAAAAAATCACTTTTTTCGTTCAGCAAATCTTTTTTTAGTTCATGTCCGATTTTTACGAATGATACCTCTTTATACACTGAGAAGACGGATAATTGAAATTATGTTACAAAAAAGTTTGGCAGGAAGGAGTGAAAAATATCTGAGCTTTAAAAGCATGCGCCATTACGGCTTTTCATAAAATGTCAAATTTCACAGATAGCGTATATAGGCCCGAGCCTTAGCTTCCTGCAGAGCTCAAAATCTAGAGAATCGGACGAGATTTAACAAATCCTTAGTAGAAAAAAAAACTAGAGGTTTTTAGACCAATGTTTTACGAAGGGTTAAACACCACTTACCTCGTTGGCGTTGAGCTCTATTACTTCTTGTCCGAGAAGTGTTACTTTTCTGTGCACGACAAAGACGTGTCTTTATGGCAAATGTCTAAAATCGAGTACAGTGGCGCACCGTAGAGTGGGGTATTTCAGACTTTTTTTGCACTCTTTTTATTATATCTCGGAAACAACTGCAAATTATTTTTCTCTAAAAACTGATTTTGATAGGTCCTCCCATAGGTATTACATTCCAAGAAAGAAAGATGGACCCCCTTCTATAGTAGGAGACCCAATTTTTTTTTTCAAAGGACCGTCCAAAATTAGCCCCTAAGGGGGGATATTTGGAAAACTGGGAAAATACAACGAATTACATTTTATAACCGCTTTTGGATTTATTGCAGATGAGAAAAATGTTTTTTTTTGGGTTTTTGTTGGGTTTTTTTGGATTTGGTTGAAAAAATTCTTGTTTTTAGGCACAAAATTATGTTTTTAAGAAAAACTAGACTATAAATATATGAACATAATTGAAAGATTTTATTTGAAAACAGTACAAAAACAAATCTAAACTATTTAAATTTTGCAAAATATAATACATTGGGTACCAGGGACTCACTAAACCCCAAACTAATTGTCTTGTCTAAAATAGCCCCACTTTACAAAATGGTCAGTAGAATTTTTGTTAATAGCAGGGCTGCGTTCAGAATGCCCACACCCAGTGTAAAAAACGCACCGGTGCGTGGTGTGTCGCCGTTCAGGATTATGAGAATGACGGTGCTTCTCATTTTCGTCGTTCAGGAAAGGTGGTGTGTCTACTGGTGCGTTTATAGCGTCTTTAGCAAGGCCACTAATATGCGGCAATAAGGGTCAAAATTGCACATATTTATGTCTATTTTAGTGAGCTTTTCACACCACACCGTCACCCCAGTCTCGACTTGGGCGATGGTTGGTGTGCTTGAGTGAGGTTATGATAAGGTGAAATTTTGATAATTTTTAATGACAAGACTGTTTAAGAATTTAATTTTATTCATTTTTTTTAAACAGCTCTGTAAAATATATATTTTTAATGAGTTGTTTTTAAGCCAATATACAAAATAAGTATAGGAAGTTAAAAAACGTGACTTTTTTATTGTTCTTTCTATTTTTAAATGTGATGTCTTATTAGTCTAGTATATATATACTTTTTTATAGCAGGTCTCAAAAAGTTCTAGCTCATACTTGATCATTTCAAAAATTTAGGATCTTTATGTAGCTTTTCAATGTCCTCATATTTAAATGATCCGTTAAGAAATAAAAAAGTGGTGGAGACGGTTTTAAAAACTATCCAACATTTTTTTGCTTACTTGTAACCTGAAACATGCTTTTTTAGGTCATTTCATATTGGATAATATCACAAAAAAAAACAACCCGGGAAACCAACCGAAAACCCAGCATTCGAAAATAAGAGAGGACAAAAAGCCTATATTTTTACATTTTTCTACCCACTTGTAGCCTAAAAAAAATATGTTTAAGAGTCATGTTTTATTAGATAATGTGACACAAGAAAAGCAACTCCAAAAACCAACCCAACTTTCGAAAATAAGCGGAAACAAACAGCCTATTTTATCATTTATTCCAACATCCCTTTGATTTGTTTTTGTAAATTAGCTGACATTAGACAAGAATGACAGATTATAGGTGGTGTGTACACTTGCGGACCTACCGAGTGCGCGCACCCACACCATGGTGTGGGCTTTCTGAACGCAGCCCAGTAGATGGACGATACGACATAACCACAGTACCAACAAATGTACCAATTTGCTAGCATGGCTACAAGGACATTTAGTTACCCAAGTACCAGTGTAGAACGGAAAGACTGACCGTTATATTTTTTAATCAATTTTTTGACTGGATTTTGCACATTGGTCACAATTCAAGGAGCTGCATGCAGCCCTTGAAATGCTTGCCAGCGGACTGATACAAGTCTTCACGATAACACCTAACAAAATTACGGCTCTCAACCAGCAAGTTTTTGCAGTATTGTCAGCTTTATCTGAAAAAACAGGATATCCAAAATAACCCCGCGTTTCTCAAATAGCCCCATTTTACGGCACATTAAATTTTGGCGGTGGTTTTGGAAATGGGGAATTTTAAAAATTATGCGCCATGTTGGATTTTAACGAAATATCAATTTTGACAAAAGTTTCATATAGTCTGAAGCTTTAGCTTTTAGCAGAAGGTAAAATCACAAAAATCAAACTTACGGTAGTGACATAAGTGTAATTTTTTTCTTTTGCTACGTATACATAATGATATTTTATCCCCTCTAACATATAAAATTAAAGAACGATGCAATTTTCGATTGGTATTCATCATTATACGTAGCAAATATATGCGCGCTTTATGATCTATACTCCATGCAACTTTGGGCCAAAATAGTTGCATCCGATAGTCGACTGCGCCAACAGTTGGTGATAAGTTTTGGTTACAATACAAATTATCGCGGACAGATAATAGCGGTATTTATTTTATGTCTTATCTTAGTTTGTCTTCACTTGATATATATGTTTAAGCAATTTTCAAATAATTTTGGGGGAAATTTACCATAGACTTTCAACAAGATTTAACAATACAGTTAAATTTTAGATCGTTTACCAAAAAGGCTTCGTTTTGGATGCTAGTCGTGCTCTGGCGTGTGGTCAGTCATTGGGGTTGCAGCTAGGGCGTGACGTTACTTTTAAAAAAAATTCGACACACTGTAGAATTGGAAAATTTAAATATATTTTTTTTCCTAATTCCTAAAATACCTACCTTATTGGTTACCTTTACCCGAGCTTTTACCAAAACTAAAAAAAATTTGAACTTTTTTAGTCAATTGAATTTTAAACCCGATTTGGGCTGACACTTTTTCTTGGGCTACTATGTATAAATACCTATTTCCACTTGCCTTTGCTTCGCTAAGTGTAAAAAACCAATGTTCCGTACGTTGCTCGGTACACATACCAACCACTGGGAAAAAAACAGAGTTTTTTCGTAATTATAACCATTTCATTTCGTAAGCGTTTGTTGAACGTTTCCTGCATGTACTTTTTTAGAGAACACAGTGCACTGGGAACATATAAATTGGCATGTATACATAGCTTGGGTACATGCATTAAAAAAATCTTGCGTTTAATTTTTAGGACGCAAGTTTTCTTCCAACAATTTTTCTAACAGGGAGCTTTTTCGGCTTCAAATTACTTGGAGCTTTTAAAAAAAATCTTCCGGTGAACGTTATGCTGCCCCAAGATATTTAACTATACTCTTTTTAGAAGGAGCTAATGATCATCGGCGTATACAAGAGGGAGAGGGGGTAATGGGGTTAATTATCCCTCCCCTCAAGACCCGAGATATTGGATTTGATTTTTAATCCAAAATACGCAAATTAAAAATGTACACCTAAAACTTTTAGATAAGAACTTCTAAAAGCTCAAGATTTTTATCTAATATTGGACAAACAAGATACATTTTTGAAATTTTTTGCAAAAAATATTGCCTGCGGCATAACTTGTACTACACTGTATGCAGCAGTGCGGTGCAGCTTCTGGTTCACTTCATCTTACTTTTACTTTACTTTCATACCATTTTCAATTGCGGTGTCATTTTTTGCATTATTTTACATATTATTTATCAACAGTCAGTGGCCACTTACAGATCCACTTTAAAAGATTAAAATTATAGTAAAAACCTTATATAATACAGTAATACAATAAATAATTCTAGACCTTACATTAATAAAATCAGTTTTTTTTAAGTTGTAAGTTGTGTCAAGCATTAGACCTCAACTTGTAATTTATTAATTTTTTTAAATGTTTTAAATTAATATTATCAATATTTATGTCCGATGCATACAAATTATATAAATTACACAGTTGATAGACTGGTGAACTTTCGTAAAGATTTGTTCTGGGGAATGTAAGATAGAAAATTTTTGAATTTCTTGAGTTTATACGGTTAACTGCAAAGGGTAGTTGATTTAAATATCAGGGCAGTCATTATCCCCTTTAAGAATTCTAAACATTGTATATAGAAATATTTTAATCTTCCTCTTATTTAATGAGAGTCTGCCAAACATCCCTAATAATGATTATCACAACCTCTTTGGGGATATATGCCAAACTTCTTAAAATACGTACACTTTAAAAAGATTCTTTGCATCCCCTCGATAATGTTAATCCAAACGGTATACTGAGAAGACCATATTATTGTGCCATATTCCAAAATGGGCAGAACCAAACTATCGAATAAATACAAGCTGACATCAATGCCCCCTTTGTATTTGTGACACTTTTTGGACACAAAAGATAGAGTTGAATTAAACATTATTCCCAAATCCTTCTGGTTATCCACACTTAAGATTTGTTCCACTAATAGTGTAATCAAAATTAATAATGTTTTTGGTCAGAGTAAATGATATACACGGACATTTATTTTTATGTAAATTAAAACTCTTATTATCACACCAGTTGACAGCATTGGTAAAGTTATCCTGGATTAGTTTGCAATCATCACTGGTTATCATTTCCAGAGACAACTTAAAATCGTCGGCAAATAATAAAGCTAAATACTTTTTAACATTTTTAATATATTATTTATGGCTATTATAAAAAGGAGAGGTCCTAAGTTGAAACCTTGGGGTACTCCTTATACTTATATAAGTGTCTGATTTACGTCCTTTAACCTCAACATATTGATGCTTTTTTACTAGATAAGACTTGATTAAGTTGGTTGGAACATCCATTTCAGATAAGGCAACAACTATGCCAGTGTGGCTTATTTTATCAAATGCCTTTTCTATATCAGTGTAAATTACATCAACTTGATTTTTTTTGTTTAGTGATTCATGTATATACTGAGAAAAGGTCATTAAATTTGTAAGAGTAGAATTTTTCGGCACAAAGACATGTTGATTACCTGCAAGTTTGCCGGATACCTCAACAAAAAGCATATCAAAAATAATACATTCAAATATTTTGGAAATTGCACAGATAATAGTTATTGGGAGATAGTTTCTTATATTTTGCCTAGGTCCATTTTTGTGTATGGGAATTACCTTACTAAGTTTCCACTTATCAGGATAATAAGCAGTTTTTAAAATTAAATTAAATATAATTTGAAGAGGATAGGACAGAAAATCCTTGCAACCTTTCAAAATAAAGCCCGGAACTCCATCTGGACTAATAGCTTTATTGGGCTTTCATTTTTTTACAGCCTTATCAATCTCTGGTAGATATTTTTTTTACAAAAAAAAGTTTTTAATTCAGTTGGAGTACTATGAACATTACTATTTATTTATAAGAACTGAGTTAAAGTATGTTGCAAAATCGTTTGAAACTTTTTGAGCACCACTAAAAGTATCATTATCAAGTGTCATTTCGTCCAGTAAATCGGGACTATCTTTCAGACTATTAAAAAAAACAAAAAATATTTAGGATTAGTTTTAAGGCTCTTTTCAAGATTTTCCAAATACTGATTATGTGCTGATTTAATGTTAACTTTAATAAGTGGTCTTAAGTTTTTATATCTTAACTTTGAATATTGGGATCCATATTTTGTAATTTTAAGCAAGTAATTTTTTTTTTGTCTTAACACTTTCATGGTTATACCACACAGGATACTTCTTTTTTTTTGTTGCGTTGATTTGGGAACACAATTATCGAAAATTTTGTATATTTAATTATAAAAATAATTTAAAGTATTATTAGCATCAGTAAAAGTTGCTAAATCTGACCTATTGTGATCTTTTAAAAGAGTGTACATTAGTGGAAAATTTGCTTTTTTTACAAGTTTACAATGTTTGATTCTGCTTTTGTTAAAAACCCAATAATTAAACAAGAATGGTAGTTATCAACAGGCAATAATGTATTCTCGGCATGTTCAATAGTAACACTTTTTATCGAGGAGATAACAAGATCAAGAATAACATTATTTATATTTTTTATTTGATTATACTGGCATAAACTATTAAATTATAGGAATGATTTTAAATTATTTATAACTTCATTATATGTGGACATATTGAGAAAACCTGGAACAAATTTGGGTTATTTAACAGATTAGTCTCAATTTTGTAAAAAAAATTTCATAGACTATCAAAGAACTATTTGGCACAATATACAACAAAACTAAATATAAAAATCTTTTATACATTATTTTAAAAGAATTTGGGTATTTTTTATTTTCTTCCCTTCTTGATGCCCTCTCTCCTAGCTTCACCCAAGCTCAAGCCCCCTCCAGAAACAATTTCTGCGTACGTCACTGATTTTAGTATAACTAGTTTACATTCTGTTAGATGGCTCAACTATAAAAGCAATACACTTTTTGATAAGACGATTGCATTCCAGTTTCACTTTGATTTTTACCGAAAACAAAATACGGCCAAAAAAATGTAAACTTATACCCCGGACGATAAAATACCCCTACCCCAGATGCCTGGCCTGGATACGCCGCTACCTTTCAACAATTATTTATTTTAAGGTATATCCGTAAATTATAAAGATAGAATTATACAATGGTACTTCGTCAAAGCATAGTATAAATTCTTTTGTCTTTTCTTGTGTGACTGCTGAAAGGGTCTGTGAGGTAATAAAAAAATCAAAAAACACATATTCTCAAGGTCCGGATTGTTAATCTACAAAATATTACTAATTATCGTCCTATTCCATTTTAAATGTTATTTCAAAAGTTGTTGAATCAATCAAATAATTTCATATCGAATTAAATATAAGTTATGAGTTTGAGAAACTTGGATAAAAAAAAGTCGGACCACTGGTGTTTTCTCTGACATGTCAAAAGCCTTTGACATTAAAATGGATGCTATTGGCATAAAGGGAAAAATGTCAGATCTTGTAAAATCATGTTTGGGAGAACCTAAAATATCAACTAAGATAAAAAACACTGTCTGTCACGTATTACGACGTAGACTTGGGCATTCCCCAATGCTCTGTGCTTCGCCCACTCATTTTTCTTATTTTCTAAATTGCCTACCTAATAATTTGTCTCCAGAAAGTTGCATTGTATTTGCAGATGATGTCAATTAGTATATTTTCACACCGTACTCAATCCGTATTGAAAAGATTGTCTTCTTTTTCTTTCATAGATCATGTTCTCTGTTCCAACAAAGAGCGTGATAATATGAAAACAAGATGCTTGATTTTCGATACGTATTGAATACGATGTGAAAACATACTAACTGTTTCAGTAGAGTTAAAATGTAAGGTGGTGGAAATTAGTGGCAAATTTTTCGAATGGTGTCAGGCAAATCGCCTTGTCGCAAATGGGGCAAGAAAACTGTATATTCAGTTTTTAACGTCGGATAAAGGAATATATTTTAACTCTATCTTATAACTTATAAAAAATTAAGTTCTTCGTTTTACCTAATATACTGTTTACTGTAACAACAGCGTACTTACATTTATCTTACGGTATAATCTTTTGGGGAAGTTCGACTGATAATTGTGAACTTATTAATAGCGCAAACACAATTAGTAAATTATCTCCAAAAGAAACTACTTGTAGAGCTATATTTACGAACTATAACATTTTAATTGTCTTTGGTCTTTATATATATATCAATTAGTATCTTTTGCGACAAAAATGAGACATGGCATAAAAATTTAAATTTAAATCGTCATGAGAGATCTTATATACAGGGTGGATTCTTTAAACGGAACGGTCCTTCTAGCGGGTTATCATTTGGTTTTACAAAAAATCCAAAAATACGTAAACTGAGATTTTTAATTTTCTTTAATCGTGCTATCTTGGATTTTTTTTATGTCATTTTGTTTACGAGGTATGGCAAAAAAATATATTTTTTAAAGTTTGTTTGTTTGTAAAGTATAGTTTGAAATTTTTGAATTGTAAAAAAAATATCTTTTAAAACTTGCATGGAATTTTTGTCTATGCCCTGTTTTACGGAGAATATTTCAATTAATATCGAAGTTTTTCATACAGATTTAGATAAAAATATCTTGATTATCGTAAAAGATAGATCCTACTGTGTAGTATTATTGCTGAAAAGAGAATTGTTGGCAGATTTCAAAAATTGCAACAGGGTGTCACACCTCGTAAACAAAATGACATAAAAAAATCCAAGATAGCACGATTAAAGGAAAATAAAAATCCCAGTTGACGTGTTTTTGGATTTTTTTATTCAACCAAATTCTAACCCGCTAGAAGCACCGTTCCGTTTAAATAATCCACGCTCTATATGCTAGCGCTAAATTTTATAATAGGTTGTCAAATAATATTATAAACTTAGAAAATGTTCATAAATTCAACACGCACCTAAAAGAATTTTTAGAAAATTTTAGTCTTTAAAATTATTCTTTTATATTCATGATATATTTTTTTTTATGTGTTTTATTTTATAAAATCCACGAGTTACAAATTGACAAACCCTATATAAATAAGGTGAATGTTTCTATTGTTGTATCAGATGGCAAAAGTGACAAAAATTTTTATGTGAATAAATTATTTATTTACTGAATGAATGTTACATTATTAATTATTTTTAGATTATTATTTGTGACACTGTTCGTATTGCTTATTGTAGTCAAAAGGAAAATAAAGTTCTGTTCTATTCCATCCTATCCTATCTTATCCTATTCTATTTCATTTCATTCCATTCTATTTCATTCCATCCTATTCTGTTCCATTCCATTCTATTCCATTCCACTCCATGCCATTTCATTCCATTACGTTTCTTTCTATTCGTTTCTATGCTATTCTATTCTATTCTGTTGTCTGTATCTATGTGTTGATCGGTCGACTCGATAATAAGGATACGAATATGCAGATATCACTATTAACAATTCTAATCAATTCACTAAGGCACGCGAACGTAAGTTATCTTAAATCAAGTAAAAGCAAAACAAAGAAACCTCAGAAAAGATTATAAAAAATATTATATATATATAACATTATAAGATTTCATGATCAATGCTCACATAAATTTATCATATTTTATAATTTTTGACTAGTGAAAGTGAAACACAAATTCCGCATGGCAGTTCATCATATTTCACCAGGCAGTTGATTTATAAAAGTTTACAATATTTTATGATTTTAATATGACATTCCTCTTAAGGGTTGGAAAGATTCTACAAGATCTATCTGCAATATTCTAAAATGACTACTTTACTACTACTACTACTTTAGCAATGGTAGTAGTAGTTATAGTAATAGAAGTTTGCAATAAGGATTAATACAGGCGAACCAAACTATAGCCTAACCTAAATTATAAACTACGACGACCTAACCCTTTGTAATATAATAACACACCTTGGGCTTGCACAAGCTCTATATATGTAATAAAAAATTGTTCTCATACAAGTACTTATTTGTCGCCAGAAGCTGTGGCAGAGATGTTACTATGATAAGTTTCTATGAGATTGCTTAAGGCACTGTTTATAAAAGCATAAAAGATTTCATAAGCCAAAAAATATTTTTTTTCTAAAAGGGTTTACGACAGATGATGTAATTACAGTTTTTTTTTATAAGATTTTATAATTTACTTTGATAAGTGGCTATGAGATTTTGTGAGACTTTGTTTTTAATATTTTATAAGATTTCATGAGTCAAAAAATATTTTTTTGTTATGGAAGTATTTATGATAGTATATATAACTAAGTAAGTAAGTATACTAAATATAACTCCTTTAATTAGTTTTCAGGTGTTCGAAAAAAGCGGAGTTTTTATGAGATATGTCTGTTTTAAAGGCCTTAGCCATGTAGTAAGTAAGATTTTAAAATAAACCTGTAAAATATTATCAGCCTGTTAGATTATAAAATACCCTGGAAAACTCATCAAAATTGTGGATTTATTCAATATTGTGAGTTCGTCTGTCTCTAGAATCTATTATATTTTCTATATTTATTAACCCAATTATTAATAAAATAAGATGTTCATAGAAGCCTCTAAAATTTTATTAGTCTGTCATCATAAAATCTCGCAAAAGTCTCATCAAAAATGTGCTTATACAAACCCATATTATATTATAAAAAACATGGGTGTAATCATAGAAACCTATTAAGTTTAATAAGTCTGTTTGATCACAAAATCTCGATTCTTTCATAAGCCTATAAAATATTTGCTGTACTTCAAAATTTTATACGTATTTTTGTCTTTCAGATTACGGAATCAGGTAAAAAACAGATATCTGAAACAGTACAAAATCTTACCAAAATCAAAGACAACTCATAAATTATTACAATCTTTAATAAACCTAAAATTTTACTTCACAAAAGCTTATAAACCTTATAAAAACTGATAAAAATCGGATGTGTTTTTATGAGATTTAATGCGGTTTTTTAGCAGGGCCTAAAGAAACGAAATAGTTTTAGAAACCAATAAAGAAGTGTCCTGCTAAAATTTGACACGAGTGTTTTGGTTCACGTAAAAGTGTTATCAATCTTTTCTAATCAAATTTCACTAACGGTTTACTTTTGGTTGAGAATACAAAAATCCCCAAAAAGGTACCTTCTTGACTGAAGGTTGTCAAGAAAATTTAAGTTTTTATGGGAATTTTTACTGTCTATATAAAGAGTTAAGTTTAAATTATAAAGTTGTCGTTTGCAGTCAGTTGCATGGCAGTTCTGTTTTTTTCTTCTTAAGTAAGAAAGAAAATTTCCACCAAAACCAAGCTCAAGCTTCAGACTACGAAACAGCACTTGTATCAAAACAAAGCACTTTTTTACTAACTTGATGACGCTTTAGCGAAAAACTTCTAAAATTAAAAAAAAACGCAGAAATTATTTTTAAAAATAGCAAATAGTTTGAATCTCATAAAACCCTGTAAAACAATATAAAAAGTCAACAACTTTCATGCTTTTTCACCTAAGAGTCAGTCACTTTGTTCATACGGGCCTCTTAAAAAGCTTTTATATAAGAAAGTTTTGAAAATGTTTCGTCGTATAAACAGCACTAAAACCGATTTAGGCACTAATTCGATTTTATTTTAAAGCGATTTAAGAAAGCGGCTTATCGCTTAAAAACCCATTTTAGGGTCGTTATAAACACTTTAAAAATGCTTTAGCTCCCAACTTAAAGAAATATTCAACCCTGGTTTTCCGAAAAATCTGTTGTTAACTAAGTTTGTTTTTTCTTTAAACTCTCGGAGAAAGCGATTTTATTTAAAAACGTCCTTATATAAAAGCGCTTTTAGGTGCGTATAAACGTAGTAAGTGTTTTATTATTTTATGCCTATTACCGCCCCCTTTAAATTGCGTAAACTTTTTGAAGTTTACTACTTAATAAAATGCCTATAAATTTACAGTATAGAAATCAGCTCTGTTTCCGAACATTTTCTCTTTTAAGAATCCTTCTTCTTGCATGTTAAACCCATTCTGTTTAACAATCTTGCTTGTTAAAACAAACAATAATAATATGGTGTACTTCTTAGTACTTGTAAATTAATGTTTACTTTACACACATCGGTCTGTTAACTTGTTTAACGAATCTGTTGTTGGAACAAAATTGAACGAATTGTGGGCATATCTTTGTTACATTGTTTGTCTCGAGTGACGAGTAAATAGACAGGGACTAAAAGTTGGCTACCATTTTTTCGTTGGAGACATCATCAAGTATAAAGTTGGTTTGTGATAACGTATGTAAAAAAAGTTTTTTTGTCGCAAAACTTTTGTTACATACGTTTTTGCTACATTCTTATGAGATACGTCCGACAGTGTTGTCTTTTTCTTTCGCGCAATCGAAAAAGTTTAATTCAGATTCAATTCTGCGTGGAAACGTAGATATAACAAAATTTCGGCAGACTGTATTCATAGAAAAAAAATTGGGTTCGGTCTGCCTGGCAGATAGTTTTGTCTATGGACTGTATTGGGAAAATAGCGCGGCTTGAAGCTGAGTCTGTGGAACTATTTGGAGTTTGACGAATCTGCGCAGATATGCACGCGACCAATAACCATACTTTTATATTGATTTTTCTTTTTTAATTTGTAATGTGACCACTATATGACTCACGGTTAAATTCCCGATAACCCGATAACTATTGATTTTTTGTTAGTTTGTAGTATGATCGCTAGATGGTGTTTGCAAGAAGTTTGTGTTTACTTTTCAAAAATATGCTTTTTGGCTAGACACAAAACAAAATTGTTAATTATGTTAAGTTAATATAAAAAAGCATATTTAAAAAAAAATAAATACAAATTATCCATAATAATGCGCTTATAGTACAAAAGATTATGGCATATATTTCAAAACAAGTTAGTTTATATTTTTGGTAATAAATAAAATATTACAATATTACCTTCTCTGTGCTTTTTTAAATATTAAATAATTTTCTTTAAAATGTTTATCTTGTTTTAAGTACATAAAAAAACAATAAATGCAGGTTTTGTATTCAAAACTAAAAAAATTATTTTAAGCTCAAAAAATTACAGTATTTATTTAGGCAATTTATGGTAAATGCACACATTCGAAAAAATCTTGGTGTAAATAATATTATTAATACCCGTGGTTTGCAATACACAAAGTCGCATTTTCTAACTTATTGTTGATATCCACAAAAATTAGCCATACTAAACTTGGTGAAATAAGGAAAGGGCGTTTTGACACTCTACAGGGTGTTTCAAATTCGATGCTCACTATGGGGATCTCCTAAACGGTAGGAGCTACGAAAAGGTTTAAATTAGGGCAAAGTTGCGCAATTTTATGCTTTGCTCAAAACTAAAAAAAAAGTTTACAAATTCCAGATAGCTCCGGAAATAGGCGGAAAAAACCGAAATCTTCATTTTTAGTTTTTATTTTTCTGCGCCCTTATTCTTAAAGCTGTCAAAAGACGCTTAAAACTTTCTACATGCACCTTTTTAGGATTTACCTAGTGGGAGTTCCGTTTTTGAGGTTTGACATTTCAGTGTGACAGGAGCACTGTCAAGTTCATTTTTTCTTATGGACACATCCGTTTTTTCTCCTGACAAGTCACCTGACATTTTGGGTTTATTGATCATCATCAGCCCAAATTTAATTTTTGCTTTAAACTAATTCAAGATATTTTGGAAACCCGATTGCAGTATTTTCTTTAACATTTAAAAAATTACAGTTTTTTTTTGACATTTTAAAAATAACAGTTTTTTTCACATTTTTTTTATAACAAAATAACTTTACCTAGCATTTTAAAAATACGTTTTTTTCTTCGTTTTTTAATCTTTTAATTTAGGCTGATGATGATCAATTAACTCAAAACGTAAGGTGCTCATCAAAATGAGGTTGTAAAATATCTGTCATCCTTTGTGAACCAAACGGCAGGATAAAAAAAAGTATGTGTTCATAAGAAAAATGAACTTGACAGTGCTCCTGTCACACTGAAATGTCAAATGTCGACAACGGACCTCTCATTAGGTAGATGCTAAAAAAGTGCCTGTAGAAAGTTTTAAGCGTTTTTTGATAGCTTTAAGAATAAGGGTGCAGAAAAATAAAAACTAAAAATAAATATTTCGGTTTTTTTCGCCGGAACTACCCGGATTTGTAAACTTTTTTTTTTGTTTTTTAGCAAAGCGCCAAATTGCGCAACTTTGCCCTAATTTAAACCTTTTCGTATCTCCTACCCCATGGTGAGCATCGAATTTGAAACACCCTGTATATAAATAGTTAAATGGAGTCCAAATGCAAGTGTGGGTACGGCACACTCTCTAGGGGTTCTTGGTGCCAGTCTGCAAAATGTCCTCCAAAATGTTTATCACACACGAAAAATCTGTTATGTATTTCATCAGCTTTTATTTTATTCGCGTTTAAGGTCTTCACATTTGCTACGTTTTCATGGGAATTGAGTTCGTTCTGAAAACGATTTCAATCCGATACCGTCCATGAAAACGCCCGTTTTTCCAGTATTCAAATCGATTTCAATCTAGATCCGACCCTGAAAATTTTTAGGGGAAATACCGATTTTCCATGAAAACGGGGATTGAGTTTACACATGCGTATTGCGTCTTACCGGACAGCCGCCAAATTATATTTTATTGCTCTCACACTTTTTGAGAGAGAGAGAGAGAAATACAAGTGAAACTGTGGAACCGGCATTCTAAAATTTGGTGGAGTGTATAGAAAAAAGAAGATTAATAACATAACCTTACTTAAATAACTAAAGATTTGTTTTTTTAAAGACTTTAAAAAAATTAATTATGGAAAATAATAGAAATATTTGGCTCGAAAGTGTATGTGCTATGTAGTAGTAATTAAAATTAAAAAAAAAATGTGTGGCAAGGGCCAACATCATCTTTTGAATAAAATACATTTAAAAAAAAAGTACCAAAACTCAAAAATGAATATTTGACAACTATGACATATGTCAGTTACCAAATATCAAAATTTGAAAACCGTTTTCAAATCGATTCAAAATCGATTTGAAAACTTGTCATGAAAACTCATGAAAAAAAAGTTTTCAAAACATATTGAAAACGAATTCAATATCCATGAAAACATAGCATATGTCTAAGCACTTCTGAAAAATTACAGGATTGCCTTTGGGAAAACGGTGTCTTTTTTTATTGGCATTATGGCACGATCCCCGCAGCTTTGAATACAGCACACTCTAACTCTTTGTTTCTCAGCCATTGTAATCAATCACTTGTTAAAAACCTTGGCGACACTCAGTTTTCAAAATGGAACTCATAACTGCCATTCTGTCACTTTTATGTCATAATGTGCCCTCTGACAGACAACCGTAGAAGGGTTAGAGACGGAGCTGCAGATTTCTAGAATATTGCCAACCTAAATATTATGTTGGCAGTTTCTTTGCATGCGGAAACATAACCGCACGAAAAATAATTATTGGCGGGAAAGGTGAAGTGACGGATCTATTGAAGTTCCTTAACCTATGGTCTTTTACCTCATGGGTCTGTATGACGGCTCTGTGTTCTCGCCCGGTTCCCATCTATGCGTTTCTCATGCGTAGCCACCCTGACTCAAAAACCCCATCACGTGGTCTAAGCGAGATTTGCCTATTTAAGTTCATGTCGCGCCACGTGAGAAGTTTTTTTAGTCAGGGTGGCCGCGTATTTTTTTATTTATATTTTTATTTTTCTGGCGTTTTTTGCGTTATCCTATTCTTAAATAAGTTAACGCAGTGGCGGTCGCAGGGCGGTGGGGGCGATCGTACCCCCTGTTTTTCGAGAATTTATTTAAAAAGTCGTCGGTTTTCTAGAAAAACAGTAAAATTTTTGATAAATTTTCAAAAATTTCGGGCTGCGTCGCCCTATTGGGTCGACAGTTAAATTAGTTTTGGAACTTTTGCACAACACTTTTTCTTTCCTTTTACAAAATTTTAACCTCACGCCCCTCCCCCTTTTGGGAAAGCTGCGACCGCCACTGGTTAACAGATAACGGGCCAAATATGCTTGCCAACTGTAAGTCTCTATTATTATGTAAAACTTTTAAGGCTGGCGTTCTTGCGTGACAAAATGGGCAATCAAAATAGGCAACGCACTGTAGAAAGCAAGAAGGAAGCAGGCTGTAAAAGATTGGTTTATGATCCGGAATATTATATGACCGATTTAAAGATGATATAAGATCGAAAGATATGGTCATAAAATGTATCGTTAGAGTTATACTTGCTGACAATTTGAAAACTTACATTGGCTAGGTAATAGCTGGTGGATATAACTGCGGTTGTATGTGCGTGGAATATAACATGTTATCACACTTAGTTTGTTTATACGGGCCTCTTAAAGCGCTTTTATATAAAGACGGTTTAAACATGTTGTCGTATAAACATCACTAAAACCGTTTTAAGTACTAAATCGACTTTATTTTAAAGCGATTTAGGAAAATGTTTTATCGCTTTAGAACCCATTTTAGGATCGTTATAAACACTTTAAAAACGCTTTAGCGCACTTCTTCCAACCTAAAGAAATACTCAATCGGTTTTCCGAAAAATCTGTTGTTAACTAAGTTGTTTTATTTGTTTTTTCTTTAATGACATTTAATGAAGCACACTTGATTTAAAAAAAAACTCATACATGCATTTTTTCCTATGCCACAAAACTTAGCTTTCCAGTAGTGTATACTATTACCACAAGCTTAGTATGCCTGACAGCTTAAAATTCAGTGTGACATCCTTAAAAATGCCACAGATATCAAAATTTACAAAAGTTCAAATTATCACTCGAGTTATAGAAGACGGCTGGTCTATAAGAAGAGCGGCCACCCATTTTGGAGTTGATAAAATGACGATAATGCGATGGAAAAAGCGCTGGATTGAAAATAATTCTACAGATAGGAAAGATGGATCAGGTCGACCAAAAGTAAGTTCTGAAGTGCAAGATGAGAGACTTATTGACCATCCATCAACGTCGGCTGAAGCAGCTAATGTAACATTATTTCCGGGTTCTTTAGCAACAGTAAATAGAAGAGTAACGAAATCAGAGTCTCTTGTCGAGTTGCTGCAAAGAAGCCTTTTCTAACAGAAGAACCAAACCAGGCCAGGCTGATTTTTGCACTGAACAACGTTCTTCGTGATAATGACTTCTGGGAGAGGGTGGTTTTCACTGACGAAAAAATTTTTCAATCATCTTCAAGCAGCAGGAGAATTTTAGTTTATTGTCCACCAAATTCTAGATTTGAACCCGAATATACAAACCAAATTAAAAAAACTGGACATTTTTCTGTAAACAAGTGGGGCTGGTTTAGTGCTAGAGGTTTGGGTTTTTTTTGGAGAATCGAAGGAAGATTCAATAGTGAACGATATATTGAAATTCTTGAAAACGTTATGCTTCCATCTGTACAGGCTTTACATGAAAAGAATGACTTCGTTTATCAGCAGGACAACTGTCCAGTACACATGGCTAATGTTGTTCGCCAATGGTTTCAGAATAATAATATAGAAACACTTCCTTGGCCAGCCAACAGCCCTGACCTTAACCCAATGGAAAATATATGGGGTCGAATCGTTAAAATAATATACCAAAGGAATTGGAGACCACGAAATGCTGAAGAGCTAAGCGATGCTATTTATCGCGCATTGGATCAGCTCTCAGAAGACCATCAGTATTTTCAAAATTTAACCTTTTCAATGCCCAAACGTTTGCAGCTTGTAGTAGTTCTTTTTTAAGTTAAAATAATTAGTATTAAGTTTACCATCGTTTTTGTCCTAATCCAAGTTTCCTATTCGTCGAATTGTTTTCAATCCAGCGCTGTTTCCATCGTATTATTGTTATTTTATCAACTCCAAAATGGATTTCCGCCCTCTTTATAGAACAGCTTTCGTCCGTTACTCGAGTGATAATTTGATATTGTTTAATAAAGACTTTACTAAAACATTATTTTTGCTGATTTTTTAGTATTATGCAATATTTAATATAAAAATAAGGTTGCCTTTAATTTAAGTAAAAAAACATTTTCAGTTTTAGTGACCTTTTTTAAACAATATGAAAAATTGTCGTACTTTTGAAGTTTTTAGGCATTTTAGCTGGTAGTCCGTATATATTATACACTTTTAGAAAGGTTAATTTTGTGACTGCGTTTTTTTTTTTTAAATCAAGTGTACGTATAAACACTCGGAGAAAGCGATTTTATTAAAAACCGTCCTTATATAAAAGCGCTCTTAGGTGCGTATAAACGTAGTAATAGACCTTAAAAACAGAAATAAAATAAAGCCATTTAAAACATGTAATTTGAATGAAGCCAACGTTAATTTTTATTATATGTGGAAAAGCAAAAGGACTAAGATTAAGGTAAAATAATAGTAACTAAAGTAATTTGGCAAAATTTAAATACTAAAAAGCTAAATACAGTGGCGTAGCCAGAAATCGACTCTGGGGGGGGGGTTCATCATTTAATAAAAATCAACTGTCAAATTTTTAAAAATTAGGTAGGTGCCTATTGCTTGAGCTCTTGAACTGAAGGGAGGGGAGAGTGGCGGTTTAATAGGTATTTAGTTAGTGTATACGGAACAAAAATACTTATTTTTAAAAGCAAGTCTCATATGCAGATTCTTTTAAAAATTAACCCTTAAATGCGCTGCTGATAAAATTTTTATAAAAATTACACTAAAATTCTATTTTTACAAAAAAATTACTTAAAATGAAATAAAATTGTAACAATATTTAATATTGGTATAGCGCCGCAAGCAAAAATTTTGGCAAAAAAAACAAAAAATTGTTTAGAAATTTTAATCGATTAGGTTCGTTGTAAAATATTTTTGAAAAAGTACATTAGATGAAAATTTTAGGAAAACTTAGACTAACAATGCCATTTATTATACGTTTTGAATGCTGGTGATACAAATTCTTTAAACTAAAATTGTAACAATTAATGACGTCATAGCACCACACCAAACACTGGTCACAAACCGGAGTAAAGGGTCAAAAAAGTGGGGAAGCTAAATAAATGGCAATGCGACCGGCTTTCACTGCCTCTATTACACAGGATTTATAAACGCGTTCGCGCCCGCAGTTGAAGTTCGTAGTTCGCACGCTGGAGATCACCTTATTGAAACATGAAATTCCATTTATAATAAAGGGTCGCGTTCGCGTTCGTCTTTTGCGTCCGCCTTCGCAGTTCAAAGATAACCAAATTTTATGTTGGTAGTTGGTGAAGTTCGCATCAACCAATCAAAATGCAGGTTTTCATCACATGATACATCTGTCAACTGTCATTTCAGACATTTTTGTTTGTCGTTTTCCTTTACAGAAATTTTTAAGTTTTTCGCCTTTACTTTGTGGGCTACATACCTATATAAGAATTGTGACCACAAAGAAGCCAAACAGTTTTTGGAATTCTCTATCAATTTTTTTTGTAAAATTCTTATCAAAAAGAATCACTTTCAAAGGGGCAAATTTTTTGTTAGTTTATGATTTTACGTCAGCTGATTTACATCATGTTCACTTGACCTTGGAAAGACAAATCAAATTTCAACAATGAACTGCATTTATAATTGCTGTTTTCTGAACTCCCAACTACGAACTTAGGAACGCCAAACGCGTTTATAAATTAAGCTTTATTGTCTACCTTTTCCTATATATACCGGGTGTAACGGGATATTTTTAAGGATAAAATTCTGATACCTGAAATTTTAAAGAACTGATAAAAGCTCAAAACTGTGTCCTATTGACACATGACGTGGTTATTCTAAATACGTTTATGTCATCCATATGTCATTTTAAAAAGTTTGAAAAATATTTTCTTTTCTTGTAAGTTTTATAGTTTTTTCTTAAGTTTGTCGATTAACAGCAGAGCCAAAGCCTACTAAAACCTACGGCTTTAATGGAATCTTTAAAATACGGGAGATACTAGCAGCTATAGGTTTCATTTGCATTTTTCTAGTTCAAGACGAATGAAAACCCTTTAGTACAGCAACGTTTTCTGAAATGACATTTTCTTACGCATCAGTTAGACTTTTGCGATTTAAGTTATAATAATTACTGGAGTTATAGAAGGTAAAACATTTAAACTAATTTAATTTTTAATAAGAAGACACCACGCCACTGTCACTCAGAAAGAATACTTATCTCTTTCTATTTAGATAATAATATAAAAATTACTTAAGTATAAATGTTATACCTTTTGTAGCTTAAGCAATTTTTATCATAACTTTAATCAGAAGAATGTCGTTCCAGAAAATGTTGGTGTACCAAAGGGTTTTTATGTGTCTTGACGTAGAAAAATGCTATTAGTATCTCCTGTATTTTAAAGATTTCTCTTTACTCGACGTTCTAGTCACCAAAAAGAATTCGACCATAACCACTTCCATATATCGCAAACCAACTCATACTGGACAATAGCTAAACTTCAAATAAACACCAAACTGGAAAAAAAAGGCAAAAATTCGATCCGATCTTCAAAGGGACGGTTTCTCCAACAACACGATCAATAAAACTCTTCTGACCACATCAACACAAAGGACGACAGACGTAAATACTGAAAGGTGCGTGACGCTTGTAATTCCATACACTTATCTCCATATAAAACTGGTACAGCAGAAGTTAGCCGCCTGTTTAATTTTTAAAATTTTTATAGTACGGCATTGTCTTCCTATAAGCACAAAGCAAATGTCTCATAGCTACATGTTTTGTGCCTATAAGTGATAATGTCACACACTCCTGACAACATCATGTTTTGCATGTGAGTGTCATCCAAATTTTAAAAAAATGCCGCCGGACCTTTCCGAATTTGATAAAGCTCAAATCTTAGCAAAACTAGACGGTGGTTTGTCTATTCGGCAAGTAGCTGTTTATGGGAGAAGCAAGTCTTCGATATTTAACATAAAAAACCGAACCGACGGAACTATCCACCGAAAGGAAGGCACCGGTTTGACTACAAGCCAAGAAGCAATCAATTTTCTGGAAAATCATCCGTTTGCCGAAGCGAAAGAAGTAAAAATTTAATTAAATTTTCCAGGATCCATAACAACATTAGGCAGGAGGATTAAACGTTCGAGGCTAAGGTGTCGCATTGCGGCAAAAAAAAAATTTAACTAAGTGAGGAAAAGAAGCAGTCTCGATTAATTTTTGCGTTGAACTATTCTCTGAGGGACGAAGAATTTTGGCAGCAGGTGGTTTTCACCGAGGAGAAGATCTGGTTTATCGACCGCCAAAAACCCGATACGAAGAACGATATATTGCTGGAAACGAAGACCGGGCGGGAAGATTTTCGGTAAATTTTTGGAGCTAGAGGATATGGCGCTTTATTTAGAATTAATGGGCGATACGGCCAGAATTGCGCAGCGATGGATCCAGGATAATAATATCGAAGTTTTGCCTTGGTCCGCAAAAATCCCTGATCCAATCCAATAAAGAACGTTTGGGGACTTATCGCAGAGAAATTAGCATGTTTTAATATCACTCCCAGGAATTCAGAACATCTAATGGAACTCATCTTAAAGGCATATAAGAAAGTTATTGCTGAAAATCCAAATTTATTTGAAAATTTAGCCAATTCAATGCCCACTTGCTATTAAAAATAATTTTTTTTTATATGTTTTTAAATTTGTAATTGTTTTTTTAAATTTCATTTATTTCGTAACTTTCAATAATTCGCTCTCTTCCTCTCGAGGGGCAGTTTCTTCTTCTTGAAATCGATTTATTATGGTTACTATCGTAGACTTGCTTTGTTCAGAATCAGCTAGTCGAATAGACGAATTACTATGTAGCTTTTGTTTAGGTAATAGAACATTTTTGCTTTTTTGAAATATGGTTTCTATTTTTAGTGGCCTTGTATTTTAAATTAGTAAAAAATAAACAAGCCGTCTCCTTATTAAAAATTTATATATGCCAAAAAGTCAGTGTTGCACATAGGAAAATATAAAAAGTCGTATTTGCAGCTACCTTCTGCTGTATCAGTTTTATGTGGAGAGAAGTGTACATCAAAGGAATCCAGAAAAGATAAGAAGACTAGGCAACCAATACGATCTTTGGACTGTCTTGAAAACAACAACAACAATAAGAAGTCAATTAACACAAACTAAACCACAACGCCACGACACCAAGAACTGCATCTACCAGGTATCATGCGAGTGTAGGAATACCTAACACAAATGGGTCAAAAATAGCTCAACATTGCCGGGACAATCAACATAATAAATATCCGTTTATTGCAACGTACAAATATTAAATATGTTAATAGACAACAGCGTATAGTAATGGTTGCAAAGGCAATCAAAAACCGCTTGCACTTATCAAAGTTTGATTCCTTTAGTTTTAGTAAATTCTAACCAAAAGTGTGTAAAATAATTAATTAAAATGAAAGTAAGCATAAAATATAAGATTTTAAAAAATAAATAAAAAAAATACTAAAGAACTACTTACAAAAAAGGCGTATTATAATAAGATAAAAAAAATTGTTTAAATAAATATGAGAAGAGACCAGACTAAATTATAAACATTAAATTACAGAACAATAATATTTTTAAAAAGTAGTTGTAGAAAGTAAAAAATAAAATAAAGATAATATTAAGGAGCCATGATATTGTTATAAAATAATGAGAAAATTTGTAAGATCAACAAAATTTCAAAAAACTAACATTTAAAAGAAGTTAATAAGGAGCTATGACAACATAAATAAAAACATAATATAATTTACAAAAAAAAATGATGACAACGAGAGGTATATTTGAAAATAATTCTTTTTAGGAACGACTTGAATTGGGAATGTTTAAGAGACTTTGCTTTTAAAGGAATAGCTAAAACGTCTTTCATAAAAGGTGGTTCGGTGGAATGGTGGCCGAATAAGATTTTTTAATCGAGTGCTGAGGGCGTAGACATTTGCTATGAATTTTATTTTTTGATGTAAATAAATATAATATGGAATAGAATGAGACAAAGATCCTCGCCAAGAAGGAAAATCTATGCAAGCGGAAGTTCAAAGAAACAGCATTTATACAGAGGAACCATAATGTATTTACTCAACAAAGCGTCACCATCAAGGATATTTGGAAACCCATACTTTTCGGAGATAACAGATTTCAACTGCGAAAGGGCGGAGCCAACCAAGTGTCAACTTCATGGTTCACTGAACACATACTAGTACCTATATAAGATTAGGTAGCCTTAGTTTTTCTTAGTATTCACCTTATGACGATTGCAGTTACATGAGCGTTGTAAAAAATATAAAAAAATAAAGACAATATGGAAGTTCGAAACTTTAGCTTACTCTAGATTTTCGAACTTCCATTGTCTTTATTATTTACTTTTTACAACGTTTCGTATGCTTATCTATCTACAATCATCATCAGGTGAATGCACTAACAAAAAACTAAAACTATCTATTCTTATATACTAGCAAATAAAGTGTACACTTGGTTGGTGGAAATCTATTACCTCCGAAAAGTATGGGTTTCCAAATATCCTTGATGGTGACGGTCTGTTGAGAAGATACATTCTACAGTGGCGCCCCACGAGAAGCCTAGTACATTCTACTTCCTCTGTATGAATGCTGTTTCTTTGACCTTCCGCTTGATTAGATTTTCCTCCTTGGCGACGATCTTTGCCTCTTTTCGTTTGCTCAGTTGATACAAAAACGATAGGAGTTAATAATTACCTACTAAGCAGAAACCTGTTACATTTACATTACCTTAACGTATTTTTGTGACCTGTTACTTAACACAGCTTGTAACCTTAACGAGGATATTACATTGCCAGTACATCAGTTGTCATAAACATTTCCGTAACAGTTATGTGACTTGCATGTTAACATTTAATGTTACAAGGCTAGATAAAATATTTTCTTTTTTAATTTACCTCTAACTTCTTAAATATTGGTTCAAAGAATATAAAAAATATATTTTTGTGCTTTAAAATCTGTGATCTTCGTGATTACATCTTAAACAAATAAAAAAAATCAAAATAAAAGAAAAAAAATATGCTCTGACGAGACTCGAATCACCAGGGTTTTAGCGCCTTAAACCACTAGGCCATCTCGGATTTGTTAGAAAATGTCATCAATTCACGGTATATTAATGCAGTGGTGTCATTGGTTATACGATTTTTACAGAAAATAAGAAATTGCTTTTTTTATTATCAATTTATTAATTGTTTTTAATAAATAAAATACATGCAAAAAGGTTTCAGTTGCAGTAAAAAAAAAAATTATATACAAATATTGAATCACAATAATTTGATCAAATCATAATTTGCCAAAATTAAAAGAAACTGAAAATACCTACCCAGGTATATATATAATTTCGTCGGACCGTAAAAAAATCAAATCATAAAATCAATAAAATGATCGTACGTTACTGCGAATACATTTAATTTTTGAATAAAACTTACAATTGTATTTGGTCATTTTCCAATAAACAACTAAGTTTGTTTTAAAGTTGACATTAATTGAGCTCACAATACTGCTGCTTTCATGCCATCATTAATAAACTAAACTTGTTTCAACTTTGATGTTTATTACACTTACAATAGTGTATTTTGTCATGTCACAATAAAGAACCAAATTTGTTTTAAATTTAACATTTAATAAACTTACAATATTGTGTAAACTGTAAAGAAGCAAATTTGTTTCAACACTGACATTTATTAAACTTCAAATAATGTTACTCTTCAGTCACTTTATCCTTTACATTTCTTGTTAAATCCAAGTTAAATATTATCGTAAAATTAGCGCTTCATTCGTGTATGATTTTTCTTAACGTGTACAAAGTTACATCAATTCTACATTTTTTCAACGTTGAAAACCTGTAATGTAACAGACCTTGCTTAGTGGGTAACTAATTGTTAATTAGCTAGCTAGTTAATTAAGACAGTGATAAAGGCTAAAGAAAGAAACATGTTTTACTCGAAAAAATAAACGGCAACGTTGCAGATCTATACGCCGGACGTCGTCGGGTGCAAAGAAATTAAAATAAATTAGAAGGCGCACTCCATATATTAAAAGCAAATTTTCCAAATCAGTAAGCAAATCTAAGGAAATTGTGGAGGACTGTTCATGACAACATTGTAGAGCCGCGTTTTGATTGGTTCTAAAGCACTATTTAAAATGTGGGGGTTAGAGATGTGTTGTTCACCGTGAAAAGAGAGTTCCTGCGGCTTTTCAGCACTTTTTTCACCTAACACACACTTCTTGTGCTTTTTTATAAGTCTTAAAACAAACATATATAAATATAGTAAATAACAATTGCATAAAACACAAAAAACAAACAAAGACCTAAGATGGCAAACTGTGCCACAATAATTCAATAACTTTTTTGCCCTGGTTGTCAGATTGTACTAACCCTGATTTCAATAATTATTTCTAGAAGGTAAAACAAAACATTATATTAAGTAAACTTTCTCATGCATTTGAAACTGAACTTCTTCGACACTATACCTACTCTACCAGAATAGTGTCTGGTATTTATGCTACTTATTGCTATATTATCTAGGAAATAAAATAAGTGATAATTATGACAACTCGGCAACCGCGATCTACATTTCCGGAATTTGAGCCGAGATATGTGATTTGCCTCAAGATTTTTATGCAGTTTCTATTTTATTTAAATTTCTTTGGTCGGGTGATATTTCTGTCACTGTCTATCAACGAAGGCAAACAAAGATTGAAATATTTTTTGGGAGCTCTTTACATTTAATCTAAACACACCCTGAGGTCACGTTTTGTATTTTTTTGGGAATGAACAATTCATTCCTACTCCTTGGAAAGCTTTAAGCACAATATCGTGAATGACCAGGTCATCATCCAGCAATATATTCTTAATCTCAATGGATTTTTCGTCGGTTTTTTCATTTTTTTAAAATAACAATCATTCACACATCATTCATTAATTTGTTAGTTATTCATCAATTTTATTATCTTTATTTAACCGGCTCAATTCAGCGGATTAGTTAAAATAGTCGATCAAGTACTAAAAATTTTTGTCTGGTGCATACGAAATAATTAGAAATATTTTAGTAGTCACCGTTAAAATTCAATTGGCGGAATGCAGCAATTCACAATACAGCTCGAAGTCTGAAAAAGTCAACACGTGTTTAAATAGAAATGAAGTCAGTAAAAGTTCAAAAAGCAGTTAAAACACACAAAAATACCATTCGCTTTTGAAGCCAAAACCAAGACAAGCGAAAATGAGAGATAAAGGTTGGTTGGTTGAGAATTTCGAGGGAAGCTATCATAAAAACTGCTGACATTTGAATGCGCAGTCGCCAAAAATTGTTCTATTCCTTTTTGATTTCTAATGCTACAAGCTACGTTTCTCAGGAATCGTTCATGGCTTAATTAAAGAGAGAGAAAAAAACTATAATAAAAACAACCCCATAGAGTTTATATAAGCGTTATGACGGAGGCGTGCCACGTGATCACCGAGCCAAACATGTGACGGGTTTATTCTAATAAAATTTAACCTAATTGTTCTTGAGAAGGTATTGGCTAAATTATTTTTTGCATTTTAGGGACTAAAACGCTATTTAGTGTCTCAATTGAGGTACTTAAAATGGTACCCTCCGACCTAGGGACTAAAAATTGCACTTTTATTCCCTGGGGACAAAAAATGGCACTTTAAGTCCTAGAGACTAAAAATGTCAAAAATAAAATCCGGAAATATTGCATGCAAGAAATATTGCATCTTGTTTTACGTGGGTGCCATTCCACAATGAACGAGAGGTAAAAATCAACAGTTTTTTTAAAGAAAAAGTTAATAAATCCCAAAAGTGCAAAACATAGTATGTAAACCACGAGACAAAAGTGTCTTTGTATCCCTCGGCGATTTATAGCCGTCACCCGGTCGGACTACCACTTTAGTCCCTGGGTGTCTAATGTACTATATTTTATGACTTCATCAAAAATAGAATTTTAGTAACTGTCCGCAAATAACCAAGCCAAACCTTTTTTGGCTACTTATTTGCATTTTTTACCCAAATTTCCTCAACACAGAAAAAAACGTTTAATTGAGGCAAATAAATATTTGTTTCCCATGGTCCAAACAAGTATTTATTTGAATCAAATAAATATTTATTTCTGTGAAGCAAGATTCGCTTGACTTTAAAAAATTATATAAATAAATATTTGTTTGGCTCAAACAAATGTTTTTTTGGACCTTGGGAAACATATATTTATTTGACTCAATTAAATCTAACAAAACGCCAAACTGTGAAAAACTAAAAACACCAACAATATAAGATCACCGACTGAAATGAAACGCTATTATACAAAACCATTTTTGTGTCATTCATCAGCCGCTCTTGATTTATAGTGTAAAAATGTTGAGCTGTCTTGTGTTTTGGTGTCGAGGTGGAGGATAAATAATTCTATTCTTAATACAATAGCTTTATAGTAAATTTTTATATCACAACCCCTCGTTTATCAATCACCAACAGTAGGTAGAAAAACGTGACACCTGGTCATTTATTAATTAATTAAGAAAGCACACGACAGGTTGCATACATTTTGATTGTACATAATATAAATACCAATTCATTTCCTTTTTTTTACAGTGGAAGTTCCTTCCTGGGAAGAGGTCAGTTATACAGTGTGTTCGAACGAAAACGAAACAGTGGCGTTTTCGTATAATTTAGAGTCTGATTTTAGAAAAAAATCCTCGGACATGTCGATTTTTTATTCGAGTGGGACAGTCCTGAAATTGTAGAGCGCATTCCCTTAGACGATAAACTTTACCCCTATATATTTTAAATAGGGAAAGTTAGTCGTTTTTCAGAGACTCACTCTCAAAGTAAACTCAAGTTGTATAGGTTGTCCCAAATTGGGCACTTTTGGGGGGTTAAGGTACTTCCAGACCAGATAGAACAAAACTGAACCCCACTTGCGAGGCTTGATTTTCAAGAGAAGAAGGAACGTGAAAACTGCATCTTCATATATCAAGTCATTTACAAAATACGGAGGGGAGGGGGTTGAAAAGAAAAAAAAGTTGGGAGAGGGTCCATAACTTCGTTATTACTGAAAATTTTATTTTGATGTTTGACAAAGAATTTTTTCAGATTTTTTCCACCGTCTTTCGTTTCCAAGATATAAGTCAAAGTTAGTATTTTTCTTATGGAACACCCCATATTTTATTTAACTTTTGAATTTGTAATAAAATTTGACTTTTGACAATATAGCATGTGTGATAGTTTGGTTGGGCCGTTTTTGCGACATTTAATATTTTCCATTTCTGTCTAGTGTGCTGTGACTTTATTTTGATAGCTTCACAGTGTGTTAGTCATTTATGTCATCAAATTTCTGCAAATAGACCATAATATGAGAAAAGTCAAAATTTCTTCCGCCCTGGCCTGCTTTTTAAAACTACAAACCTTTCATTTGATAGGT
Organism: Oxystoma pomonae; assembly: GCA_963921995.1. NCBI lineage: Eukaryota > Metazoa > Arthropoda > Insecta > Coleoptera > Brentidae > Oxystoma > Oxystoma pomonae. The sequence goes on from OY998170.1 coordinate 45,211,606, forward strand.
AATAACTTTTAAAAAAAGTAGATATTTAGTTATCACCTTTATAACAAATAAATCATTGAACCATTTTTGTTAGTTAGTATGTTCTCTCTTCTGACAAAGAGCGTGATATATGAAAGAACAGGATGCTTGATTTTCGATACGTATTATTGAGTACGATAGTAGTAGGCCATGGCAGCAATGCAATAAGTCATTGTCAGAATAGTTTGACTATGCCATGGCATACTAGACAGGCAAAATATTAAATATCTTAGAAACGGTTTTACCAAACTATCACATATGACATATTGATTAAAAGAAAATTTCATCACAAATTCAAAAACTAAATAAAATATGGGGTGTTTCATAATAAAAATACTAACTTTAGCTTATATCTTGGAAACTAAACACGGTGGACAAAATCTGGAAAGTTAAAGTCTTTGTCAAAAAGTCTATAAAAAAGTTTTTTTTATCAAAACTAAATTTTCAGTAATAACGAAGTTATAGACTCTCCCAAAATGCAAACTTTTCAAAACCCCCCCGTAGCTTGTAAACGGCTTGACATATCAAGATGCGGTTTTCACCTTCGAACTTCTCTGGAAAATCGGGCCTCGCAACTGGGGGTCAGATTTTTTTTATCTCGCCTGGAAGTACCTTAAACCCCCCAAAAAGTGCCCAATTTGGGACACCCTGTACAGATAAATTTCACCCCGTATTCTACAAGGAAAATGCAATGAAAAAATGTACTATTAACAAAACCAAAGTGTCCAGAGATTTTTCAAAAAATAAAAATGTAATTTCGTGAAAAAACTTGCATTGGTACCTGCAACTGTGAAAGTGAACATCTCAAAAACGAATCAATAGATTTTTGAAATATTTACATGATTCTGACATTTAACAGATCTTCCCCAAGGAATAATTTGTCCACAGTTTAACGGTGCCAAAGGCAACTTAACGTTGCGTGAAAACGGCGTATAAACGTTCCAGCAACTCGCTTTTGCACCAATTTGGCGGAGATTTTTTTAGTTGTGTTGAAGTTGCCTGCGACCGGAGTCGCCTGCATGTGTGATAGTTATATTTCTTTGGTAATAAGATAATATTTCCAAGAATAATGTTTTTGTCAAGATATTGGCATGTTTGCTGAAAATATTACTATCTTGTGAAAAGAATGCGATTTACATGATTTAAAGGTATAAATTAGTTTAATGTCATCTATTGTAGGTAGATGGCACTGGAATCAATATGTTCTCTAGCAAAAAGTTATTTAGGTGATCTTTTGATAATCAGTCTCCAGTAGTGCATCAACCAGGCTGGCATCAACATAATGGTGATATATTGATATACCTATATCCATAGGCTACTCCGTAATTGCACTTTAGTGGAAGACTAATGCATATTTGGTGGATATTCATGAGGATATATATCCACTCCATACATTAGGATATCCATCTCGTGGCCATCTGGACGTGTTTTGAATCACAAAATCATATCCATGCAATTATAGTCGATGTCCAGGTCTATTACTATAATTCTTTAAAAAAATATTCTGGTCGTATTATAGTCATGTTTAACGTCACGTTTCTATCACATTTATATCACCTGTATGAACTAGAACGTAACTTATTGCCGGCATGTGTTAGTAATATTCCCAATGGTAAAATGTAACATTTCTATCACATTCTTTGTTCTCTAAGTATATGACTATTATTACATTACAGGAATGTTTAACTGTTATGTGGGTTATTGATATAATTGATTTGAAAATCACAAATGGACTAATTTCCAAACATCAACAGTTAATTAGTGGATTTTCCCGTTCACTAAATTTAACAGCGCACCTTAGTTTTCCGTCAAAAATAAATATCCATTTTTGCTAATAAGCGGGTTTTCAATTCTTCTTATTTTTTACTATACTTAAATATATACTTAAAAATTACTAAAACTAACTAAAAATCATCAAAACCAGCAAAAAAGCAAAATTTTTTAACGATTTACACAAATGGTGTAGAAAACAGTATGGCGGCAATCATCATTTCTTGGTTTACCGAAAACTTAACAGTTTTGCGATTAAGGAGGTACCCTCTACAGTTCTCAGATACAGTTAATTTTGTAATTGGCAGCAACTGCATTGTTTATATTTGGCCAAAATTGTCTCGTAAAGAGAAACGTTGACAGAACGTAAATTTATTAACTCTAGTTAATTATCAACGTTTTGGCGTCGTTGATACGTCGTTCGTTGCGGTCGTTGAAAACCCCACAATATTCCAGTAAAAATAAATATACAAACAACATGCGAGTTGTGTACTATACCTTACCTACGACCAATGAAAACAACAACCTTCATAACCTGAAGTTTCAATGACGTTCTATCTAAAACGTCAAAACAAATAAGGTTAATAGACACTTAAAGTAAATATTTCAACGCATCGGTATCGGTATACTTAACGCGTTCGAAGCAAAGTCGAAATACACTACATTTTTGACTTGTTCATGCCATGTTTCAAACGATGCCTGCTTCTTTGACGGGTGTGATGACAGAATCTCGTTGCGTACGGAAGAATGTACGTATCGTTACGGACCCACGAACATACGCAACGATTTCAATCAGCAGTTCTGTCATCGCAACCTTCAAGAAAGCGGGCATCGTTCGAAAAATCGCATAAAAAAGTGAAAAATGTAGTGTATTTTGACTTTGTTTCGAACGCGTTACGTATACCGATACCGATGCGTTGAAATATTTACTTTAAGGGTCTACTATGGGACTTTTCATATAATAGCGACATAAAGCTATTTGTAACTCATCGCGGTATACGTATCCGCATCTAGCGAGAACCAAGCACATTAATTGTTCAGAAACTTGTACCACGTTCGAAAAGAGCAGATATAGGCTAATCTAAGGTGTTCTTGAACGCGATAGGTGTTGAGATGCGTTAGGTATCACGTATCATTACGGCACACGTATCGTATCTCAGCACCTATTGCGTTCAGAAACACCTTAAATTAGCATATATCTGCTCTTTTCGAACGTGCTACAAGTTTCTGACCAATCAATGTGCTTGGTTCTCGCTAGATGCGGATACGTATACCGCGATGAGTTACAAATAGCTTTATGTGTCCAATATCTTTTTAAAAACAAGGTTTTTTTTCCAAAAAATGCGTAGTATGTCAATTTAACGGGAATTATTTTTGGTTAGGTAGGTACTAAAATTATATTGGATTTATTTACGCTTAATGAATATTTATTGTCTGAAAAATATAGAAAAATAATTCACATTTTTGCATCAATTAGTGCTTTTATAAAATAAAGTTTCATCGCTTGTCACGCCATCTTGTGCTTTACGTCTAAGCTTTATTATTAACCTAGGACCGTAAATGAACCACTAATTAGTATTGTAAAATTAGTATTGTTCGTTGGTCGTAGGTAAATGAAATAACATGAAATAACAGCGATGTGCCTTTTTACTCGATGCCGTTCATTGTTGCGACATTTAATCTTTGACAGTTTAATATTTTGACGATGTTTTTAAATGATTTTTTCGTAAATACTTGGTGAAAACTGGCGGAAATGGCTTAATTTTTAGGAAAGAATAATTATATTTTTTCAATATTACTATTTTCCGCTATATCTCTCGTTTGGGTGAAAAACGGACAGAAGTCTTTTTTTTGCACCCGTGATCAGAAAAAAAAAAGTTTGTTTGCATCGATAAGCAAAAAAGCCATGCTTTAGTTATCTGCAGACAGTTAATAAAATCATGTTTTTGATGAAGGTGTAAAAAAAAGTAATTTACCTACTCGCGTGCCATAATGGGCACTTTACTGCACTCATTTGCATGCGGAAAGTAGTACTTTACCGCACTCAGTGCAGTAAAGTTAAAGTTAAGGCACTTTACCGCACTCCGTGCGAGAAAGTGACTGTAAAGTGACTACGTTTATTTGAGAAAATTAAATACAGACATTTATATTTCTTTTTTGGGAATTTTTGAGGCTTGTAGGTAAAATCGTGTACGTAACACATGCGTAAAGTGTCTTTACCGCCATTGCCGGTTTGACCGAACAAAGCGAGTGGTATAAACACTGTATTCTATTGGGATCAGTTGATTTTAACTTTAAGGATTATATTAGTTACATGTGCGTTAATAAACCCTCCTTTCCAAATACAACAAAAAAAAAATCATATTTTTTTTTGGTTTTTAAACACGCTCTAAGAAAACGAAATCTTTTTATTCACCCACCTATTTTAACAGTTGATCCAGAACTTAACTTTTACATCCGCGCGTTTTTCTCCGCTTTTAGTTACTTTTTTCAAAAAAAGAAAAGACATGGATCGATATTTTTTTACGTAGTTAAATGAAAAAACTGCAAGAACCCCATTTACAAACCCGCCCTAACATAACAGTAAACGCGCATTTCCACGTTATACAAAATGTAAATTTGCATTTTATGTATATTGTGGTAATAAAAGTTTAATCATAGTTAAAAATAAATCCAAATTACAAGGTCAATGTTAGGATTTTTATTACGTTTGTAAAGAACACACCTTAAAGATTTTTCAGCATTAAAAGATGGACTTCTTTTCTAGTGGATTAGTGATATACTGAATTTTAAACAGATTTCCCACAAATAGACAATCTTAGCTTTTTGCTGGTGGGCTGCTTTTTATATAGTTAGGGTGCCAGCACTAGTATAGATTTAAACAGTTTCGGAAAGCAAAATATTCTTATTTAAAAAATAATCCTAACGATATTTGAAAACCAATAAACGTTTTTTTACATTTTATTCCTTATTTATTAATTATTTTAAAAGTATCACGACTTATTTCTTTTGTTGCATTAGAAAAATCTAGAACAGTACCTGTAGTATAGCAGTAAATAAGGAGAGGCTCGCTTTTTACCAACCCCCAGAGTGCCCAACCTGTCTTTTACTGTTATTGTTTTTGGGCCTCATACACCTCGTTTTTCTCTGCCGTTTTTAATCGACGGCGACAGCTAAAAGTATGGAAATGAGGAAAAAAAAAGTTTTGGAACGACACGACGTGGATATATTCTAAGAGCTTGCGGAAAAAACTAACGTCATTTTGTACACGATTTATTTTGAACCCATTAGACGGAGAGGGTGGTTAAAACAGAAAAATTGCAACTCTGGCACTCCAGACCGGGGAACGAGAAGAGGGGTAGTCTTCGAAAAATTTGTCTACTACAAGTCTGCCCCACCCCCTCAAATCGGAAAATAGGTGGTCCTTTAAAGCCGGTAATTTTTGACAAAACTAACATCATTTGTACACGGCTGAAAATGCACAGTATTATAGAAGATGATGTCTTGAGAAACGAACGACTATTGCCAGACATAGGGGTCCAGTACAAAGTGCCGCCAGACGGCGCTAAATTTGCGAAAAACAATTCAAAAAAATAACGTCATTTATGCATGGATAACAATGCACAGTATTATCAGGGGCTACGTCTTGAAAGACAAATTGCTATTGCCAGACTTCCGGCTTTGAAGGACCACCGCCTTCTAGTTTCCGAAATGAGGGGGGGGGCAGACTTTTAATTTTGCCGTTTTTAACAAATTTTTCGTCTTTTTTACGCGAAAAAAATCGTCTATGAAATAAAGCAAATTTTTTTCTCTTCGTGAATTTAGCGCCGACTGGAGGCACTTAGTCCTCCACCAATAGCAATTTAAGGTCAATCAAGCCACACCCCCCCCCCGAAAGATATTCGAGTTTGGATATGCTTTTAATTTCGAACTAATTTTGAACCACATTTAAAAATTTTGAACCATACTCCTTCCTGGTTTTTTTTAATATTGAAAATGGGGGTGCAGCCAGACGTCAAGCTACACCCCCCTCATTTAAAGCTTAGAGAAAAATGAAAAGCAACTATCCCAAAATTAGGAACTAATTTCGAACTCCTAATATCACCAAAAAGAATTTCTAAAAACCCACTAGTAACCCTGTTTAAAAAAAAAAATATGGCGGGGGTGCAGGTTTGAAGTCAAGCCACACCCCCCCCCCCCCCCGAAAGATATTCGAGTTTTAATATCCTTATAATTTTGAACTAATTTTGAACCACTTTTAAAAATTTAGAATCACACTCTTTCCTGTTTTTTTTTAGCTTGACGTCCGGCTGCACCTCCCATTTTGAATATTAAAAAAAAACCAGGAAGGAGTGTGGTTCAAAATTAGTTCAAAATTATAAGAATAACAAAACTCGAATACCTTTGGGGGGGTGTGGCTTGACGTCAACCTACACCCCCTACCATAATTTCTAAAAAAAAACAGGGTTACTAATGGGTTTTTGGAAATTTTTTTTTGGTGAAAATAGGAGTTAGAAATTAGTTCTTAATTTTGGGATAGTTGCTTTTCATTTTTCTCTACGCTTTAAATGAGGGGGGTGTAGCTTGACGTCCGGCTGCAGCCCCCATTTTGAATATTAAAAAAACCAGGAAGGAGTGTGGTTCAAAATTAGTTTGGGGGGGGGAGGTTGTGGCTTGATTGACCTGAAATTTGTCTTTCAAGACGTCGCACAATGTGGGGTCATGTGGACAAAATTCACCTTAAATCAAATTTTGAACATTAAAATTTTTAAACTTTTATTTTGTTATTAAACAGAGTATGGCTCATTACAATATTTAAAAATAATTACTTTATCTGGTTTGTTTTGTATTGTGTAATCCGGCGCAGCGAACTTCGACAGGTCAAGATCTGTTTGGAGTGCTGCTAATATTCGCTTTTTATCTCGCAGAAAGGATATTTTTTTTTCGTTTAAGTGTCTTACCTTTGTGGTTCTAAAGGCGCAATTACACAGACGAACATGCTCAAACAAAAGCTCGTGCAAAAGATCTAATATTTTTTGCGTGAACATTTTTGTGAGCTTTTCTTTGAACATTTTGTTCGGGTAAATTTTTGAGCAAATTATTGCTATCTGTTTTGGAAACATATTTTTAAAGATGACAATAAATAAAATTTCACATCAGTGACCAGTGATCTCAATTCTTTAAAAAAAATGGAACACCAACTTTTATTTTAAATTTTTGTGAATAAAAGCCGACGGCAAGCGAAACATTATTCTTGGCTATCAGTTTTGTCACATGGATTAGGGTTACTTATAATATTTTTTTCTTACGGTTTTTCCCGGATTTTTTTGCCCGGGAGTTTTTTTGGAATTTTCTTGTGAGTTTTTTTTATTTCCAAGGGTTTTTTCCTAAATTCAAAAAGCAACCCAGAAAAATTTTACTTTCCCAAAAAATTTGAGTTTTTCAAATATCGGCAAAAAACTCAAAAATTGCATAATAAGCGGTCATCCGCGCCTCACCACTATGAGGAGTGGTGGGGAGGAGATTTTTTTTTAAACATATTTTTGTAACTTTACTTAACCCTTAGCTTTGATTGTTTTTTTTTTAATTCCTCACACTAGATTTACCTAGTTAGTTTAAGGCCCCAACGGTTGCTTAAAAAAGCAAAAGGTTCATGAAAATGCTGAAGATAGATATTTACTGTCAATTTAATGTAATAATCAAGGTCGATTACTCACACTGAACAAACAATATGCAAAGGAGCAACATTCCGATTCAGAAGTCTAGTCTATTACTGGTAAATTATATTTTTTTAGACAAGGGTCGGGATCGAAGGGTTGTAAAAGTGAGTAATAAACGGGTATTATTTAGACCGAACGTGCTTTTGTTCATATATTTAAGATTTAATAAAATGTATATAGGTTTTTTAATTTGACTTAATTATTATTGTATTGTGTTTTAAACTAGGAAGTAAAATAAAGAGATATTCTTTTAAACGTAAATTTTTATCATTACATTTTACAGGCAACAGCAATAAATAAGTGCCAATTATTATTTTTTTATTCTCGTTTTTTTACAACCCCAAAAAAGTTACAAGTATACTGGCATATCCACAATAAAAGTCAGGTCAATCGAAGTTGCTTATGAGGTAAAATGTGAATTTCGACACCAAATCGCTTTTCCGTCGGAAAGCATTTAATTAAAAATACCTTGTTTTAAAACTCAGTCTTTCTATTTTCAGTTAAGTTCAGTGAATTCCCATAAAACTATAAAATTTTGTAAAGAATTTTGTAAGAAATTTCTACACCAACATTTCTTCAAACAAATTTTGCTTAACATTCTCTCCAAAATTTCCGCGAGTCTTTTTGTACGAGATTTTGCTCGAACTTTTTTTTGAACATTTTGCTCAAGAGGCTCGTGTAAATGTTTGTCGGCATTTCAACATCAAAGGAAAGTTTGTCTGTGTAAATGCGCCTTAACAATATTATTTCTGCTTAAGTTAGTAAGTAGTTAATATTATTATATCAGACATATTTAAATTATTTTATATTTAGGCCTTTTTTCATATTCAAGTAGTCTTCCCACATTTTATGTTTTTCTTATAATTTAGATTTTTTTTGGCCTTTAAAAAAAATCACCTCAGATCACCTTTGATTTTTTTTTATATGTTATTTGAAAATTAATCAGAATTTATGAGAAAAAATTTTAATTGCCGGTGGTTGCGAATAAAAAAGTTGTAGTCATTTTTAGGCACAGCTGCGACCATCAGAAATAGAGATCTCATAAGGCGCATTTACACAGACAAACTTTCCTTTGATGTGGAAATGCCGACAAACATTTACACGAGCCTCTTGAGCAAAATGCTCAAAGAAATGTTCGAGCAAAATCTCGTACAAAAAAACACACGTAAATTTTGGAGAGAATGTTAAGCAAAATTTATTTGAAGAAATGTTGGTATAGAAATTTCTTACAAATTTAAATTTTATAGTTTTATGGGAATTCATTGAACTTAACTGAAAATAGAAAGACTAAGTTTTAAAACAAGGTATTTTTAATTAAGTGCTTTCCAACGGAAAAACGATTTGATATCGAAATTCACATTTTACCTCATAAGCAACTTCGATTGACCTGATTTTTATAGGGGATATGCCAGTATACTTGTAACTTTTTTGTGGTTGTAAAAAAAGGAGAATAAAAAAATAATAATGGCACTTATTTATTGCTGTTGCCTGTAAAATGTAATGATAAAATTTTACGTTTAAAAGAATATCTCTTTATTTTACTTCCTAGTTTAAAACACAATACAATAATAATTAAGTAAAATTAAAAAACCTATATACATTTTATTAAATCTAAAATATATGAACAAAAGCACGTTCGGTCTAAATAATACCCGTTTATTACCCACTTTTACAATCCTACGATACCGACCCTTGTCTAAAAAAATATAATTTAGCAGTAATAGACTAGACTTCAGTGTCAGTAATCGATCTTGATTATTACATTAAATTGACAGTAAATATCTATCTTCAGTATTTTCATGAACCTTTTGCTTTTTTAAGCAACCGTTGGGGCCTTAAACTAACTAGGTAAATCTGGTGTGAGGAATTAAAAAAAAAACAATCAAAGCTGAGGGTAAAGTAAAGTCACAAAAATATGTTTAAAAAAAATCCCCTCCCCACCACTCTTCATAGTCGAGAGACGCGGATTACCGCTTAAAAGTGCAATTTTTGAGTTTTTTGCCGATATTTGAAAAACTCACAGTAGAGCCAATAATAATGTTTCGCCTGCCGTCGGCTTTTTTTCACAAAAATTTTAAATAAAAGTTGGTGTTCCATTTTTTTAAAGAATTGAGATCACTGATCACTGATGTGAAATTTTATTTATTCTCATCTTTAAAAATATGTTTCCAAAATAGATAGCAATAATTTGCTCAAAAATTTACGCGAACAAAATGTTCAAAGAAAAGCTCACAAAAATGTTCACGCAAAAAATTTTAGATCTTTTGCACGAGCTTTTATTTGAGCATGTTCGTCTGTGTAATTGCGCCTATAGATGTGTGGCTAGAAACCCCGAAAGGATTGCGAAAACAGATGGTCTATGAGAAAATATTGTCTCTAATTGAAGTGCACAAACCTTATAAAGATATAAAAGATAAAGCAATGAAATGTAGTCAGTTGTTTGGATTAAGGATGGCCAGTAAATGATAGTATTAGCTAGTTGTAATGACATTGATCTGGATAAGTTTAGGGTATTGCCAGACGAAACCAAAAACTTGTATATATCTCTTTATAAATGGTGCAATATGCCAAACACAATACACAAAGTGCTTGTTCATGGGTGTGAGATAATCGATGAATTTGCCTTACCCATCGGAGAACTCTCTGAGGACGCGCTTGAGGCAAGGCAGAAAGAAGTCAGAAAGCTTCGATTATATCATACCAGAAAATGCTCTAAAACAGCTACAAATAGCGATTTATTGCGTATTCTTCTTATTACGTCAGACCCCTTCATTTCATCGAAAAGAAAGCTGGCAAACAAAAAAAATGCATATGTAAATGAACAAGAAGAAAAGATGATATACGGTTTAGATTTAGATCTGAATAGATTTGAAATTAATTAGGAATGCTCAGATTCTGGATAGATCAATTATTGTAATATTTTTTATAGTATTATTATTATATGTTTATACAGGATGTCCCTAGCAGGTGGATCACGCCTATAATTTTTTTTATTTTTAAAGATAAATAAATTAAATTTGGTACCGGTTAAACCGGAATAAGTGAGAGAAAAGAACTGAATACATGTAACAATGCATCTGTAAATGATATACTTATATACCAAATTTTATTTGTTTATGTTTCAATATAAAAAAAAATATGGTGGTGAGCCACCTGCTAGGGACACACCCGGTATATGATTTTAAATTTGAAAGGTTATAGGTACGTCTAGGTATACTGTATTTGTTATGTTATTGTAAATAAATTAGTTTATTGAGAAGTTTTCCAATTTGGTTTAAATTTTTATAGTATCTATTGTTTTATATTTCTGTTTATAGTAGTATGTATAGTGTATTTGATGTTCTGCCAAATTAAATAAATTCAATTAACGAAGAAACATTTAAAAAATAGCCTTTTACTTTCAATATTCCACATATATCGGGAGAAAAATGAATATCTTTCCTGTCTTATCTTTTTACGATCTATGTGATGAGATAAGTATCGTACGTGATACCATGGTTTAAAGTATAGATATCTGTCAACGGTGCGAAATATATTTTTAAAAAGTTGGTAAATGTTCCCTTTTTTAGTTCTTCACAGCTTCTAACCCTAACTTTCAATAGGCCACTCAAGGTGAATCACCCTGTATATAAATTCATAATTTTGACAATATTTGGACCTTTTAGCAAGAAATCAAACAGCGATAACAGAATTGCATTTGGTTAATTAGACTGTGAAATATCGAATTTTGTCTCTAAGTCCTATGCGGTACCACACTGTGCGTCGCGTCGTCGTCCCTGATAATACCGTGAATTTTCATCCATGTACAAATGACGTTATTTTTTTGCCTTTTTTGCAACTTTGACGTCCTCTGCCGGCGTCTTGTGCTCCACCCGGAAGTCTGGCAATACACGTTCGTTTCTCAAGACATAATTTCCTATAATACTGAGCATTTTCAGCCATGTACAAATGACGTTTATGATGACTTTGACGAACTACCCCCCTTCTCGTTCCCCGGTCTGAAGTACCAGAGTTGCAATTTTTCTGTTTTTACCCCCCTCCGTCTAATGGGTTCAAGTTAAATCGTGTGCAAAATGACATTACTTCTTTGCGCCAGCTCTTAGTATAATACACCTTAGTTTTTTGTCTGTTTTACCCATATAACTATGGGAGATACTCTAATGGACCAAGTGTCGCACAATGGGTAACAATAATACGTTTGACAGATAAAGAAACTTGACTGGGAGAGTTATGATCGTTACGGATTTTTGTTCGGAAAATGCAAGGGCTGGGCCGTTATAGTATAGTTGCTTTTTTTCCCCAACGTTGCGTTGGCTTTGTACAACGCGAATGTTTTTTTTTTGTTTGGTGGAATTAAGACGTATTTACACGCGACTAAAAACGTATTTTTAAAGAGTTTTTAAGTTTATTCTCAAAATTATTTGTGCGACTCTGAGAGAATTACTTTTATTTATTTTAATTGTTTTCGTATGTTGAATATGGCAAATATTGCTAAATTTTATGTAAAACGGTCTTTATTATTATGGATGCCGCACGATGTTAAGAAAGGTATGTCCTAGAATTATGAAAAATCGTCGTTGTTTTCATTGTCACTTTTTTGTCATGCTATTGGTCAAAGTCGTTGGCATTGCGGTGACTGGAAATATTTTTGGCTAGAATTTTCTGTTTTTAATTTTACAACAGCAGTGCAAAATGGTTCAAGACAAGTCGTCTCGCTCTTTAGAAGATTTTTATTCTGATGGGATATTGAATTTTTATTAAAGGAACACAATAAGAATCGCGGACGTTTAAAAAGTGGAAAAATGAACACATCACAAAGGGAAAAGGAAGCAGTAAAATTTCTGAAAACTACAATACACAAAGAAGCACTACAAGTTGTATATCCATTCGTCTCGATCACAACTATGTTTACATTTGAACGTATAAACTTTCTGGATCTGTTCGAGTAAAAAGCTCGATTGCGCGAGTTCTGTCACGACCTAACCGCCTTTTGGGGTTTTGAGGGCGCAAAAACAAAAGCAAAAAATCTTAGTTTCTAGTAGCCTTAGTAACCTTTGTTTTGACGTTTTAGATAGAACGTTATTGAAACTTCAGGTTATGAAGGTTGTTGACTTAAGAGTGTTCGCGTTTGATATTTTTAATAATTTCTGATATTTATGATGACATTGTCATTGGTCGTAGGTAAAGTATATATATGGTCATTACACGCTCAGATAAATTAAGACACTCGCCTGCGACTCGCGTCTTAAACTTCATCTTCGCGTAAAGTGACCAATGCTTGTTATGTAAACGACTATTATTTCATTTCAAATAAACGTCAGCATCACGTCTCTCACACCTGAAAAAATCTTGACTTGTTTGATGTTTAACTTAAATAAAGCATCTACCGATTTGGCCAATAGCAAGTCTCCGTAAAATTAGCTGCTAAATTATCCATTATTTGGTAGTGGATGTTTATTTTCCAGTGTTCTAAGTAACTCACCGTTTTCGTTTTGATACTTTAATAGGTTCTAAAGAAATATCATGTTTATTGGCGAAGTCTTGGATTTCAGAATATATATTTTTAAAGCTCTTCCTAGATTCTTCTATAGATTGAATAGAATAGATGAAAACTATTATTACATTTACAGTGCCGAGAGTAACATCTTTACCCTGAAATTACTGACTCAAAACTTTAATAATAAAACAGTGTATAGAATGTGCAGGCAAATGCAAAACTCGGGTTTTTTAATACATGCTAATAGTCCATCAGCTTCAACGTCATGTCTATCCTAGTTATCAGTTACTTTACTTTCTAGCGCCATTTTAATCGCTCCAAAGTTTAATAAAATTGCTTTACCATTTTCAAATCGACATGCTCAGCGAGTGGTAGAAAGGTTAGATACTTCCAAAAATTTAATACCCAAGGTATCTGCATCCAGTTTTTCATGATTTCTTGCTTGCGAAAAATGCATATACAATGCCTCTAATGTATTAAAGAAAGAAGCTGCTTGTGCAACTTTGGTACATCCGTGAACAACTTTCAGTTTATGTGCCAAACAATAAATGTATGTTGCCGAAGCATGTTCTTCTCTTATTAAAACTTGTAAGCCCTTATGTTTCCCAGACATTACTCTAGCCCCGTCATATGACTGACAACTACTGGGCTATATTTTTCGGAAGGGGGCCTGGAAGGATCTGGGGGGCGGCCCCCCAGATCTTTACGCCGGTTTACGCCGGTGCATCTTATACAAACGAAATATTTTTGAAATCAGGGAAACAAGCCCAATTTAAACATGGAATAATATATATAGGGTGTTTAATTTAATATCAAAAAGTTGTTTTCAAGATTTGACATTTAAAAATGATTAATGAAATATTCATAAACTGCAATAAAAATCATACAAGTCTTGTTTTTAGAGTTTATTTCTATCTCTAATATTAACAGAAAAATTTCAAAATATAATGAATCAACAAAAATTGTAACAGAGAAGTCATTTGTGTTCAAATTAGGAAGTCTGATGCGGTTTACACGTTTTATGCATTATGAGCAGGGCTCTCCCCAAGATATTTTTCTGCATATAATACTGTTGCATCTATTTAAACTCATTCGTGCATGCTAATTAAAAGCTATAAATCTTAAAATCACAATAAATATGTCAATACGAGTTTATGGAAAAAATCTGACGGAAAATTGAAAAAAAAATTTAGTTAACACCACTTAACTAGCAATAAACAATAACAACAACAAAATTTTAGATAGTGAAAATTCTAAATACCTACCTATATTAACACAATTTTTCACATATTTCTAATTATTTAAAAAATGTGTCCAACGTCTAAAATTAACATTATTACGTTTTATCTTTTTATATAAATATTTTAGAGTTCTCTAAATAATACTAATTAAATAAAACATAAATAATGATTGTGGAAAAACTTGAAGGAAAATTGAAAAAAAATCTGTTTTAGCCCACTAAATTAGTAACAAACAATAACAACAACAACAAAATGTTAGATAGTGAACATTCGAAATACCTACCTATTATTATTACAATTTTTCATATATTTATAATTATTTTAAAAATGTCTAATATTAAGATTATTATGTTTTACCTTTTTTTTATAAATATTTTAGAGCTACCTAAATAATGCTAATCAAATAAAAAATAAATAATTATTGTAAAGTATGTAGCTACAGAGTGATTCATCCTAGTTTCCACCCCCTTTCACTCCCTTACTATTGCAACTGGAAAAAAGTTTTAAACACTGAAGTTGTGTAACTTTTTATAAAATATATAATGATGTTGGATTATAGTTCTTAACTGTCACTGCATATGCCAAATTGTGACATTAACTTTCTTATTTTAAATAGAAGAACCTGTACATATTTTTATGTTTCGATAGATCTCACCTTTCTAATTTAAAAAATATGTAATGTGTTACTTTTTTATTGAACGACTATTGCACAAATCCACAAAAACAGTGCCGAACACAACGTTGAACAAATAATCCCATTAACTATTTTCCTTGTCTAAAACGTTATGGCAAATTATTTTTGATTTTACCCGGAAACCGCTAAAGAAAAACCCAACATATTACATATTTTTGGAATCGGGAACAAAGAGCCAATCTAAATTTTAAAAAAGATACAGGGTGTTCTGTTTAAAATAAAGAAGTTATGGTCAAAATATGACATTTGAAATAACATCTGTCAATATTTATGTCCTCCATTTTAAAGTTTATAGAAAATTATACAATTCCCGTACATAAATCTTTGTTTAGCTTTAATAATAAGGGAGGTGGAGAATATGTTGAATCACCCTGTACCTATTAACATTGATATAATTTGACTGGTCTATAATAAACAAAATCCTTGTGGCTTCATTAGGAGCCTAAACGAGTCTCAAAACAAGTCTTTTAAATTCTATAAATAAAACAATTGATTACAAAATTAGAAAATTGATTAATGGTGTCCAAAGAAGGTAAAGTGCTAACGAAAAAAAAAATAAATAAAAACAAACTATGAATGACGAGCAATCAGGAAGTCACATACAAGTTTTATACATTTTTTAGCACCATTGTGAATGCCAAGTTTTAGGCACACCTTTTTGGGGCGCAATATCCTGTGTATTTGTGTGTTTTTAAAACGATTGGTGCCGGAATACTAAAATAAACATTAAGAATTAAAAAAAATACACCCACCTAAAAAAAAGTATAGAAAGCATAAAATAAAATGATTTCGATTTTTTTTTAAAACCTAATTTTTTGTAGCCCGGTTGTGTTTAATACCTTACAGGGGTACACCTTTTTAGGGCATAATGGTAGTAATATCCTGTGTGTTTGTGTAGTACCCAACCCAACCCAACCCAACCCAACCCAACCCAACCCAACCCAACCCAACCCAACCCAACCCAACCAAAAGCCAACCCAACCCAACCCAACCCACCCCACCCCAAAAAAAAAAAAAAAAAAAAATTCACAACATTTTTTTGAAAATAAAATTAAAATCTTATTAGCCTTGTAACTTGTTTGGTTTACGAGAAAACTTAAATCAAAAATGTAAATTTTTAAATTCTTGTTAACTTTTTTCCTTTTGCAGATAAACTCAAACTCTTATTGTTTTTATTTTCAGCGCACCCGAAAGTTTAGGCGTAATAAAAAAAAAATCAAAACTAAAACAATGCTTCGAAATCCAAAACTGATTTCACTTTGAGAACCGGTAGCTCCTAAACCAATTTAGAGAGGGACTATAATTAACACGAGAAGAAAGCAAGTGCCGAAAGGTATAAAATAAGCTATAAATTGATTTAATAACTCAACGGAAAGTATTTATAAATCCTGAGAATATGCGATTTTAGGGTACCTATTTGGTCGGAATTTTTTTCACCAGATTTTTTTGAATAATGAATTTGTCCTTTTTTAATTCCTGTAAGTCCTATTATGGAAAAGGCTATACTACTATCTTATTAGCCTTGTAACTTAGGGATAATTTTTTTTCCAATTTTTTTTTCAAAATTTTTCCAATTTTTTTTTTCAAAATTTTTTAAATTTTTTTTTCTCAAAATTTTTTACATTTACAAAAATTTTATTTTAGCGCCAAAGTCATAAATCTTAAAATTCAATGTTTTGCAGTGTCAATTTGGTTGTTCATGTTTTTATTTCACTACAAAGCATAGGAAGAGGGTTGCAAAGGTACGACATTTTAATTTTTTGTCCGGGGCGGCGAAACTGCTAGCGCCGGCCCTGCGGCGGGCGTCCTTAAAATATAAACTACTTAAAATAAAAATGCTTTATTACTTTTTTATATTATTGTAATGTTGCCCCCCCACGCTACGCCGCTGGCAATATCCCGTGTATTTTTGTGTGCTTTTAAAATGATAGGTACCGGAACAAAAAGAATTAAAAAAAATAAAACGACTTAAAAAAATACAGTATAGAAAGCATAAAATAGAATAACTTTTTTTTTTAAACCCAACTTTTTGTAGCTCGGTTGGGTTTAATACCTTACAGGGGCTTGGAAATGCGGGGATATTTTGGAAATCCATTATATTTTTCTAATCTGGTAATGCTTCTAAAGCTTGACGACAAAGAGCGGTGTGGTTTTAAGGCCTTGTGAACAGAACCTATCGTAAACATTTCAAGTGTCATATCCGGTTTTGGCACCCAAACAAAAAACGTGCACAAAATTATAGTGGTTAATCTTTTAGTGCTGCACTGTCATCAAGTCAGAAAATTTAATTATATTTTATGTCAGAAAATTGTTACCTGTTTGTTGACAGGCCTTTTTGTAAACAATGGCTATTTGAACTAAAACAAAAAAATTTGGATGAAAAACTATGTGAATTCTTTTTAAAAAAATTGTTAACCAAAACTGAATATTCTAGATACGGCCAGAATTCTTGCCCTTCAAGAAAAAACTGACCTCTTTTTCCCTAAGGTACCTATCTTGACGTTACTTCCTTTAGAATTTCAATTGCTCTTAGCACTGGACAACCTGTGTGTGAGTCCTATACTTGCTCTGGCGGCGAAATCGTTCTTCGAAACGGTCTTCATGGCATTTCTTTCCGAAAAAGTGCAGGTAGATGGTCCCGACACAGTTGTCTAAATGACATAATAAAACGTGCTCTTGTTTCTGCAGAAATTCTTTCTGCTATTCTAGAACCCTCTCGTATCTGTAGATCCAATGGAAAAGGTGCGGATGGTTTAACACTGATCCCATGGACTAGAGGAAGACCATCATTCCTTTTTGTGTTGAAACATTTGGTCTTATCTAGCCGTGAACCTAAATCCACCTATTTTTTAAAGCAGATAATTAGCCTCGCACTTTAGAGAGGCAGCGCGGCATGTGTTTTGGGAACACTGCCGGAATACAGCACGGATCACCTCAGGGGCCTAATTCTTGAATTTCAATAGAAGGAACGATCCCTCAAGAGAAGGGATCAATCCCGGGGAATGATCCGATCCCCCAAAAAACATGATTTTTCTTGGAACCCCTTTCCTAATTTTAGATGTAAAAATATAATTAACGCGCATGCGTGTCTGAGGAATGGGATCGGTCCCCGACTTTGGACTTTTTGATAGAATGGTATGAGCGATCAACGCTCAAAAATACGAATTACGTTCGACGTAGGATCATTCGACACAAATTTATGTCGTTCCTTGCTTAAGAATTCAGGGCCTGTTCGGTACTTTGTATTTGGACGGGGTGTTCTGTCTCTTACTGCGTGAAACGTCCTCCGCTTTGGATTTATTGTATAATAATTGTTTATTTATTAATTCAATTCAATTAAATTCAAAATTTTATTGTTTCTAATGTAAAGATACATATAACAAAGAGTTCTGGTTTAGCCTAATAATAAGAGAAAAGTAATAAAATTAAAACAGTGCTGTAAAAATAATCAATTGCAAAAAAAACAAAAAAAAACAAAAATATCGTCTACACCTGCTCCATAATACGCATAAATACGAATTACGTTCGACGTAGGATCATTCGACACAAATTTATGTCGTTCCTTGCTTAAGAATTCAGGCCCTGTTCGGTACTTTGTATTTGGACGGGGTGTTCTGTCTCTTACTGCATGAAGCGTCCTCCGCTTTATAATAATTTTTATAATAATTGTTTATTTATTAATTCAATTCAATTAAATTCAAAATTTTATTGTTTCTAATGTAAAGATACATATAACAAAGAGTTCTGGTTTAGCCTAATAATAAGAGAAAAGTAATAAAATTAAATCAGTGCTGTAAAAATAATCAATTGCAAAAAAAACAAAAAAAAACAAAAATATCGTCTACACCTGCTCCATAAAAGAGACAAGGAAGAATTAACAGGTAGTTGTTTAAAGTGACTAGAACACAAAATATGTAGCTATTCGTGAAGTAAAGAAGACCTTGTTTTTAGAGTCTGTATAATGAAATTGGTAAAACTGATAATCTGGTTTTGATCAATATGATATTCCATTTGGATTTTATTGGAATGTTTTAACTGTCGGGGGTCTCAAAAATTCGTAGAGGGGGCACTCAACTAAAATGTGGAACAAGGTTACGGCTGTATGCATATTGCATACTGGGCAGTTGTCGGTCTGCTGAATTCTGTATCCAAACAAATCTGAGATTAACTTTTGATGACAATTTGGTCTGGGCAAATAACTTTGTGACGTGTATGGGTTATGTAAAGCGAACTGGATTTACATTAAATAACTTGTAAAACTCTGAATAGCGCAAGTTTTCTAACGACTGCACATCATGGTTATGCAGATATTGTTGGTAACGCGATAGCAATATGTTTTTATTTATTCTTAATGTATAGAAAATTGATTTTGCCTGCAAAACGCAGTTAAACCGTAAATCGTTGTTATCCTGTATTTGTGCTAAGCGGTTGAAGCACATTTTTGGAAGTCTCGTTGCGTTCATGTTTAGCAAATTCTCATGCCATTCTAGGCAGACCTTAAACACGGTTAATTCTAACTTTACACGCCCAGTTTCTATACGAATATATGCATCGGGAGTATTTTGTGGCAGTGACAGTAGTCGCTTAAAAAATCCTGTTTGCCCTTTCTCAAGTTCACTGGTGTAACGTAGGCCCCAAATTGGGGCATAACTGAATTGATAACTATAAAATCGAAAAGTCTTATTCTTACATCCTAGAAGTTAGTTTTTGATTTGACCATTAAGTCCATAACGGCCCCAATAGATTGCTTCGCTTTAGTTATTGCAAAATTGGCCATGTTTCGAAAAATAGAGAATGAAGAGAATTCAACACCTAAGTAGGTGAAGTTTTTAACAATTTCCTTGATATCGCCATTAAATAGAAAACGACGAGGATTATGTAAGTTAGTTGATATTGAGAAGATGAATATCTTGGTTTTGGATGTATTAACTACACGGCTATTCATTTGAGTATACTCTTCGAGTGTTACCAGCATTCTTGCTAGTTCGATTTCTGATTCGGCTATTAGTACGAGGTCATCAGGAAATAAGAGCATCAAAATACTATGAAGGTTGTTAATATTTATACTGTGGTGGTAGTGGCCTTTACTAAGAAAGAACTGCTCTATATCTGCTAGAAACAGGGAAAAGAGCGCAGGACTAAGGCAGTCGCCCTGCAAAACACCCTCCACTATGTCATATTTCTTGGTCAGATCTCACTCTAAGCAACGAGGATATAAGCTAATATATCCTCGTTGCTCTAAGTGATGCATTTTGATACATATTTTTAACTGTATTAATAAAGCGAGCGCTCACGCCGCATGAAGAAAGCTTCCGCCATAGTAAGGGGTGTTTCACAGAATCGAATGTTGTTTATATATACATCAATACCAGTACTATGTTAACTGACAAGGACTTAAATGACCTTAAGTAAACATAGTACTGGTAATGGCAGCAGTTATTAGATTTGATTGAAATTAAGTTAAACTTAATTAGTCCCTACTTAATGTTAGTAATGCCTGAGTCCTAGTTAATGCCTTGATCATTTCTTTTTTATAAATTCATTGTAAATTTAAACTTTATAATTCGCGTAATTTTCACGGTAATCGAAAAAACCTCCCGGAAATAAACTTGAAAAAAAAACCCGAAAAAACCCCTCGGAAAAAAAACCCTAAGAATTGATTGTTACCTACTAAAAAGTGGGTACTTGAAAATCAAAAAATATTGTTTTGGGTTGGGTAGGGTGGGTCTTGCTTGAGTAGGTTTGGATGGGTTTTGCCTGAGTAGGTTTCGGTTTGAGTTAGTTGTAATAATTTTCTCCTGGGAGTTTTTTCCGGGGGCTTTTTTTTTGGGGGTTTTCTCCGAGAGCTTTTGCACGAGGTTTTTTCCGGAATTTTTTTTGCCTAAATTCATTTTCAGCCCAATTTCTATCTGTAAAATATAATACTTGAAGGAGGTCAAATACACGTTTTGGTTTAAAAGGATTTTAATTTTTTTTTATAAAACATCTAAAAAAGTGCGAAAATAGGTATATATATGGTATATCACAAAATTTTTAATACTAATTTATCTATCCGTTCTGTACATAGTGGAGTACTTATTATTATATAGCCGCCGGCGCCGACTGCAAAAATTGGGGTTTAGATTAATAAAATGTTTTTCTTAGTCGCCTCAATATTTTTTATTTCATTTTTAGTTGTAAATTATTTTTTTTATTTTTTAAAATTTTGTGGTGAAAGTAGTGGGTCAAGTATGTTTTTTTAAAAAACTTTTGAATGTTCCCACTAATATTATATTTAAGGATTATACAACGCTTCCGTATTTTATATAAAATTACTTCAAAACTGCAACATTACACCAAAATGAAATGGTAAGAGCATTGCCTGATCCTAGACCCGATCTTTCACAACACACATACAAAACGCCGACATCATATATACTCACGTAACCATGAGGCCTTTCAAAAAGAAAATAGCCTCATTTTGTGCCTCGTCACGTTTTTGAAAGTTCAACCTTAAATTATTTGTTTTACTCTGCGGTCGGTAAAATGCACATGTGTGTATTGTGTAATGTATTTCGTGCCTTAAATGATAATTCTCAAATGTACATTGATGAAGACTCTTAAGGCGCATTTACACAGACAAACTTTCCTTTGATGTGGAAATGCCGACAAACATTTACACGAGCCTCTTGAGCAAAATGCTCAAAGAAATGTTCGAGCAAAATCTCGTACAAAAAAACACACGTAAATTTTGGAGAGAATGGCAAAATTTGTTTGAAGAAATGTTGGTATAGAAATTTCTTACAAATTTAAATTTTATAGTTTTATGGGAATTCATTGAACTTAACTGAAAATAGAAAGACTAAGTTTTAAAACAAGGTATTTTTATTTAAGTGCTTTCCGACGGAAAAATGATTTGATGTCGAAATTCACATTTTACCTCATAAGCAACTTCGATTGACCTGATTTTTATAGGGGATATGCCAGTATACTTGTAACTTTTTTGGGGTTGTAAAAAAACGAGAATAAAAAAATAATAATGGCACTTATTTATTGCTGTTGCCTGCAAAACGTAATGATAAAAATTTACGTTTAAAAGAATATCTTTTTATTTTACTTCCTATTTAAAACACAATACCATAATAATTAAGTCAAATTAAAAAACCTATATACATTTTATTAAATCTCAAATATATGAACAAAAGCACGTTCGGTCTAAATAATACCCGTTTATTACCCACTTTTACAATCCTACCATCCCGACCATTGTCTAAAAAAATATAATATAGCAGTAATAGACTGGACTTCTGAATCGGAATGTTGCTCCTTTGCATATTGTTTGTTCAGTGTCAGTAATCGACCTTGATTATTACATTAAATTGACAGTAAATATCTATCTTCAGCATTTTCATGAACCTTTTTGCTTTTTTAAGCAACCGTTGGGGCCTTAAACTAACTAGGTAAATCTGGTGTGAGAAATTAAAAAAAAACAATCAAAGCTAAGGGTAAAGTAAAACAAAAATATGTTTTAAAAAAATCCCCTCCGCACCACTCCTCATAAACGTGACGCGCGGATTACCGCTTAAAAGTGCAATTTTTGAGTTTTTTGCCGATATTTGAAAAACTGAAATTTTTTTTGGAAAAGAAAAATTTTCCTGGGTTTTTTTTGACTTTAGGAAAAAAACCCTAGAAAATAAAAAAAAACTCAAAATAAAATCCCAAAAAAATGCCCGGGCAAACAAATCTGGGAAAAACCCTAAGAAAAAAATATTATAAGTAACCCTAATCCATGTGACAAACCTGATAGTCAAGAATAATGTTTCGCTTGCCGTCGGCTTTTTTTCACAAAAATTTAAAATAACAGTTGGTGTTCCATTTTTTTAAAGAATTGAGATCACTGATCACTGATGTGAAATTTTATTTATTAACATCTTTAAAAATATGTTTCCAAAATAGATAGCAATAATTTGCTCAAAAATTTACCCGAACAAAATGTTCAAAGAAAAGCTCACAAAAATGTTCACGCAAAAAATTTTAGATCTTTTGCACGAGCTTTTATTTGAGCATGTTCGTCTGTGTAATTGCGCCTTTAAAGCTCGGTCAAAAAATCTAGAAATTTTTACGTGAACATTTTCGCGAGATTTTCTTTAAACAATTTGTTCCGTTCGAGCCAGTAATCGGAAATTGTTGCAATTTTTTATCTCCCATCACTGATCTCAATGCTTTAAAAAATGGAATACCGAAATAGTTATTTACCTAACAAGTGCGGAAAAATATATTTTACAGCACGCGATGGCAGTTGACCGAACGAAGAGAAGCGAGTTCGGTCAAGCCGGCAAGGGCGGTAAAGACACTTTACGCATGTGTTAGGTACAAGATTTTACCTATAAGTCTTAAAAATTCCCAAAAAGGAAATATAAATATCTGTATTTAAATTTCTGAAATAAACGTAGTCACTTTACCGCACAGTGTGCTGTAAAGTGCCATAACGTTAACTTTACCGCACAGTATGTGGTAAAGTACAATCTTCCACATCCAAAAGAGTGTTGTAAAGTGCACTCTACAACTTCGTTTATTTCAGGAAATTAAAATACAGATATTTATATTTCTTTTTTGTGAATTTCTAAGGCTTATAGGTAAAATCTTGTACCTAAGACAAGTGGCTTTACCGCCTTTGCCGGCAAAACTTTTAAAAAACTTATTTTTTGTCAATTGTTTTAGTTTCAAAATAATCTACATATTTCTTTATTTATTAAGTGGAATAAAGAAACCACACAAGGATATTATTGGCGTAAAATTTTTACCACATGGGTTGACAGATGAATTTTTATTAAGTCGAATTTCTCTTAACAAGCTTTCCAAAAAGGTGCCACAAATGGTATCTCCTAATGAAAAAAATGTTGGTAGGCCCCGGGCCTTCATTGAGGGCCCCCAAATGAGCCACCAATTTCAATTTCAATTTTAATTTATTATAGACTACATTATAGCTAGTCAAAAAATTAAACAACATCAACTCAAAATCTTGCCATGATCGTTTAAAGAAGCTCCCAACGTAGAAAAACAGGTAAGCAAGTAGCGAGCAATCAGTACAAGTAATTTCTTAAAATTAAAATAACAATGTTGTTAGATATTAAGGTCTGACCTTAACTAATTAGCTATGCTGTAAAAGCAATTTAATCAAATATATTTTTTAATCGTGTCTTTCAATTTTTTGAAACTTGAATTTTGTACTGTTTTGGGTAGTTCATTAAAAATGTTTTCTTGCTTTTTGTTATTTTAAATTTTGGTATTTCTAATTAGATCTAATTAATCAAAGCAAAATATAATTACACACAGGGCAGCGGTATGATTTTGTATTTAAGAAAAAGCGGTCGACAATGATCTCTATAGCCTACTCCACCCTAAACTCTAATGACTCGTTTTTGTATAATTAACGCACATTCTGCAACAGAACTGCGTCCCCAAAGTGATATTTCATATGACAGCTTTGAGTAAAAATGAGTAACCAATTCTCATTGTTTCAAAATAAATAAAATATTTTAGTCTACAAGAAAATAAGACTTGCAAGCTCAGAGAATAAAACGTCCAATAATGTCCTTGTGTGGTTTTTTCTTTATCCCGCTTATGTAGTTTATTTTGAAGTTAAAAAGATTGACAAAAAAATATTTTTAAAATTTTTGACACATTGGTTGAGAGATATAAAAAAGCTAGTGCGTTGGGTGTCTTTTTTAACAAACTTTCCAAAAGTGGTACCTTCTCCAGTTCTGGGCCCCAAAATTTTTATCATGGGTAGAAAGTCCGTAAAAAAATCATTAAAGATTCGCTTTTAGGTTTTTTTTAAACCCCTTGCCTAAAGCCTCTAGAAGTACTATTCCATTTAAAGAATGCACTTTATGCTAACTGTGACTATACAAGTAATTGTTCTCCAATGAAAAGTATTTGGTAAATTTATATACCTAGTCCTTGCTCTTCTGTGACCTGCTCTATCCCCGAGGCTATAGTTTGCCCCATCTCTACAGGTCGTAATCGCGCTCTGTTTTATTGATCGGCTTAAAATCAGCTGACAGTTGCCCAGGACCCTGCAGAGTAGACAGGCCTCAGACATAGAGACACGCGTATATGTACATTATTTATTCAGCAAAGTTAGAGTAGGTATTATCAGGAAAAATAGGCATTGCAAGGGCATGGGCGTAGCCAGGATTTTTCTCAAGGGGGGGAATTAAGCTAGAGGAAGTAATCAAAGCTGAGGGGCGGAACCATGGACTTATATAAAAAATGGACACCGCTTCTTTATAGAGGATCCAGTCAAATATCACTGCCTCATGCAGCTGATTTCACTATAAAATTTATTTGCCAAAGATCTTTTATAAAAGATATTTGATTAAACATTTTACAGTGTAATATACCATATTTTATAAAATATTTATACATATATTATTTTATGTTGACAGGAAATGAAAATATCTCAAAAACTGTAGCTTTGAAAGCTTTGAACCTTATAACAAAATTTTTGAGTAATATTTACAAAAACCAAAATCTGAAAACCGCATATCAATAGCTGCTTTACTTCTAAAGTTATGATTTTTTTTGATATATTTTAAGGTTTTTTCAAATAACTCTGAAAGTGAAGCACCCACGAATTTGGACTTTATAATAAAAAAATTTGTAGTCAATATTCATGGAAACCGTATATCGCTACTTGCTTTTGTTCAAAAGTTACAATGTTTTAAAATATTTTATCCCTCTTTTCCCCCTTTCAACCCCTACCTAAAAATTAATAATAATAGAGGATTTTTGTACCAAATTTCGTTAAAATCGATCAAGGCGTTCTTTAGTTATCGCGTATACAGACAGACAAGACAAACTATTTATTTCTATTTGTATAAGTTATGGCTGTGTTTTGTTATTTGTAATAAGTGTAAACTTTATAGAAATAAATATATTACAACAGACAACAGACCGACAGACAACTTTTTTTTTTTCGTCGATTAAGGTGTTTTGGAACCTTATACCATACCATATTGGTATGGTGGATTAAAAAAGATTTTCAGAGAAACCTTTAAAATTTTATTGGTCTGGGTAATCAGAAAATCTCTCAAAAGTTTTATAAAAAAAGTACTTAGAAAAAAACACACAATACATTATATAAAATAAGGGTGTAATCATAGACACCTATTAAGTACAATGAGTCTATTTGATTATAAAATCTCTTAGAAAACGGTTATTTCATAAATCTATGAAATATATAAAAATAAAACGTTTGCACTATAAAATTTTATACATATTTATAAGTCTGTTAGATTTGTTGTGGGAGCAGGTAAAAAACAGATAATCCTAAAATTTGACCACACAAAAGCTTATGTAAACGTTATGAAAAAAATCAGATATGTTTTCTATAAGATTTAATGCGGTTTTGTTGACAGGGTAGCCGGAAACTCAGGATTTTCAAAGGCTGAAAATAAATCAGTTTTACCACATTACTTTTCAACCACCTAATATAACCTATTTATTTGTGAATTGTTAACTTTTGCAGGACCAATCCATATTTTATTTAGATCAGGGGGTGGAACTGACCTCAAACCTAATTCATACATTAGGCGAAAACTTTGAGCAAATTTAAAAAGTGTCACATTTAACATTTTTTGAATACCGCGGATAAACAATTGTTTAAAATTTTTACAGTTTAAGA
The DNA here is from genome assembly GCA_963921995.1 of Oxystoma pomonae. Taxonomy (NCBI): domain Eukaryota; kingdom Metazoa; phylum Arthropoda; class Insecta; order Coleoptera; family Brentidae; genus Oxystoma; species Oxystoma pomonae. Next base: position 45,238,214 of record OY998170.1, read on the forward strand.
GTAGTCTTTGCTAGCAGCTTTCCTTGTCTTGCTTATGCAAAATTTTGCTTGTGAGAGTATGTTTGTCCCCACACTTTTTTATCCAAATTCAGAAATTTTTTAAGCATTTTAGTCTCACTTTAAAGCCAAAGTTTGAATCTCGGGTTTGCTAGTGGTACTTTTTGTAATTTTTGTCTAGCTGTGCAGATATGTGCAGGCAAATTACGCCATATTTGAATCCACATTTCACAAAAATAAAAGTCAAAATTTAAAAACAATTACCGGAAAAGATTCAATCGTTATCTTTAAACTGAGACTAAATTTCTGTATTTGGATAAAAAAATGTGCGGCCAATAATACCCTTGCAAGCAAAATTTTGCCTCCGTAAGGCAAAACTAGTAGAGACAGCGCCTGGCAGTGGTAAACCAAACCAAATTTTGGAAAAATACATTACCATAATCTAATTTTACCCGAGATATTACCTGTGTAATGAGTGCCTTTATTATAATGAGTGACAAAACAGAGTGAAAAAAAAAATGCAAACAAAAGCAAAATAAATAAATAACTTGCTCTAAACCCGAAAACACAAAAAGTAACTGAATAGCAAAAAATAATGTTAGAATTAAAGTTTGTGCCATACATCAAAGGGCAGGACTATTTTCATCAATTGCAACTTTATTTATGAGGACGCTGCGAATGTGCACTCGTGTCATTAATGTCGAAATTTCAACTGGCTAGCACTGATGTGTTCCTCTAACTTCAAACCGAATTTAAATCATTTTTAGACAGAGCGGCAACCCTGTCGTATATAAAATTAACTCTGTGTTTCGGACTTCCATTGTCTATATTTTATTTATACACGACGTTTCGATCAGTACAATCTCTGATCGTTTTCAGGTGCAAACTACAATCTATACCTAACTCTACGTACTTATATACTATGGGAAATCACTCAACCGTGAAGCACGGATCACCAGCACATACTCTGTGCATGAAGTTTAAGAAGTTGGCTCCGCCCAAGGAGGGGCCTTCCAAATATTTGGAATTTCAACACTTGGTTTACTGAAAACACCCTGATTCTGCCCAATAAAGGCAGGTTCAAGGAAATTTCGTTTCTTCCAGTGTGACTCCGTGTGAAAAATCTTTGCTTCTGTCCTGATTTCGTTGTTTCACCTGTTTGGGTATTCGTCTGATGTTCTTTAAGCCTAACAGATAGTGGTCTTTTTGTTTCACCTATGTATGCATTAGCACTCACAAGGAACTTGGTAAATGCATTCCTTATTTTGTTTGTTCTCCGGTTTTGTTTTGCTAAGACGGCTTCGAATTGTATTATTAGATTTAAAATACCCAAAATGTTAAGAAATTCTGTTTTTAATATATGTCAATTTAATCACAAATTTAAGTCTACAAGGTTAAATAAAATAATATTTGCTGATGACACAACAATAGTTTATTTTGCAAATAATGATTCCCAAATTTAAACTGATATTTAGTTTGATCTAAATATTATTCAAAAATGGCTCTACTCTTACAAACTAACAATTAACTATAATAAATCATCTCATATTTTTATTAATAAAAAGAAAATTATTAAAAAAATAGAACCAATCAAATTTAATAACAATAGAATTAAATATACAAAATTTTTGGGATTATACATGGATGAAAGATTAAGCTGGGATAAACATATTGAACATTTAAAAAACTCTATTTCTCCTTTAATCGGTGTTCTTTACAAAATAAGACATTACATACCGTTAAAACACCTAAAAAAATCAAATGCATTCATAAATTTCAATTTTTAAAACCCACAGAAAACATTTATAAACCAAAGGGCTACCTTGATACTAGAAAACTACATATTTTAAAATTAGGCATTTTAATTCATTCGATTTACTGTGAAAGTAAAAAATCTAACATTAAGTTAATTACAGGTAATGGTAACCACTAATATGAAACAAGAAATAACAGAAAACTTATTTGCAACGTATCAATAAGTAATTTTGGTCGAAAATCAATTATTTCGGATGGAATTAATATATACAATAGTATCCCAGAATAAATAAGAAATAAGAATATAAAAATTAAATATAATAAAGACTTAAAAATATCTTTTAAAATGATGTAATTATTATATTCTCGGTTTTCAATGGTATTATTATTATTATTATTATTATTATTATTATTATTAGTACTTTTTTATTATATATTTTTGTTTAAATGACAATTTATTTATTCATTTATTTATTATCATTTTTACAATTCATCTAATTTAAATTTAATAATATGTATAAATATTTACTTAATGCAAGTTGTACCCAAATGTTTATAATGTGTTTTTTATTCCCTGTAGTGAACTACTGAAGTTGGTTGGGAATAAATACTTATTACTAAAAAACCGCCGATCAATTACTACCATTTTAGTGTTTTTTTAACGACCTGCGCCGCCATATTGACAGAAAACTAATACCCGGTTCCCACCTATGACTTTCACGATAGTGCTCACTCACGCGTCACATGATGTTAATATGAAATATTATGACAGTCATGTGACTCGTGAGCGGGCACGCACGAAAAAGTCGTAGGTGGGAACCGGGTGGAACGCATTTTTTGTCACTTTTGAGTGGAAATGGGGGCGAAGTTCGTTTAAAGGACACTAAATCGGTAGGAGTTGATCGGCCTATGTGAAGAGGGTACTGGCTCAACTCATTTCATTTTATGTTATGTCTTATTTTATGTCTCATGTTATGCTATTTTTCTGTATAAAACTAACTTTAAGCTAAGGCAGTGGCGTAGCCCCCCCTCCCAGGAGGTCCAAACCAATGTACAATAAATTGATCATGATCAAGGGCCCCAGGGAGAGCTAAAGCACCCCCACTTTCTTCACCCTTTACTCCGGTTTGTGACGTGTATTTGGTGTGATGTCTTAAATTTTGAAAATTTTGCCTGCGCTACAATGACGTCATTAATTCTTACAATTTTAGTTTAATTCTAAGGAATTTTTTTCACCAGCATTCAAAACGAGTAATATTTGGCATTCATTTTTCTTAAAATTTTCATCTGCGGCGCATTTATACTTTGGCAGCAAATCTATGTATACCTCCGCAACCCACCTCTTCTTGGCATCTAACCCAATCTACCTTTTCAAAAATATTTTACAAAAAATCTAGAAGATCAAAATTTTGAAAGATTTTTTTGATTTTTTATCAAAGTTTTTGCCTTCGTCGGTGTACCAATATTAAATTTTATTTCAATTTTGTTTATTTTTAAGCAATTTTTTTGTCAACAACATTTGAAACGAGTAGAAAATAGCATTTTAGTGTAATTTTGCGGCGCATAAGGGTTAATTTAAAAAAAAAATACAAATAAGACTAGATGAGACATGCTTTTAAAAATAAGTATTTTTGTTTCGTATACACTAACTCAACACCTATTAAACCGCCCCTCTTCCTCCCCTTTAGTTCAAGAGCTCAAGCAATAGGCACCTACCTAATTTTTAGAAATTTGTCATAGGTAGGTAGTTGATTTTGATTAATTAATGAACCCCCCCTCTCTCAGCGTCGATTTCTGGCTACGCCACTGGCAAAGTGATACTTTCCTAATTTTGTTGTCTGACTTTTTTTACTTTAATGTTTTTAAAGCTTGCGAAAAGTTATTAAACTTTTGAATTTGAATTTTTTGTCTATAGAGTTAGTCAGAGTAGTGCCTAAAATATTTGAACTGTTTTAAAGAATACCGAATAAATTTACGGATTTATATAACTTAAAAATTTTCCGTATTTTAATGACAACTACGGAAGCCGACTTTTATATTTCGATTCCTTCATGTCTAATACTTTACAAAGGGCAGTCATTTCCTATTATTCCGGGCCTACCCTAAATGGACCTAATATATTACGAAGGGTGGACGGCTATAAAAGGTGCAATTAGGTCTGAGCAAAATGTTGACGCAGGGGTGACGTCATCATTTGTGGAAAAATAAGGAAAATTTGTAGAAATATATTGGCGTTTGTTCTATTATCGCAAGAATTAAAGAAGAAGGTTGTAAGTTTTTCAAAAGGGGTAAATTAAAATTTGACATTCAAAGTGATATTTTATAATAACTGAAATTTTAAACCAAAACTAACACGGTTTTCAGAAAAAGCATGTTTTTTAAATGCCTTTAATTTTGGAACCAATTGTCTAACTTTTAAAAAATTGACATAGCTGTTGATTGAATCGGATTACGTTTTGACAATAACGTTGAATTTAAAAACTGTAGTTGGTTTTTTCTGATTTTACAGTTTGGTGGTCAATTTTATTCCTCCACTGCCACAAAAAAATTCTGAAATCTGTAATCGTCTCGAACAACCAAGCTAATTTTTAACTGAAAAAAATCATTTTACACACAGACCTATAGTTCTGTGATTTTACAATATATATTTTCTTAACAAAAAGATGGATAACGGGGCCAGTGTGATTTATTAGTTAGGCCGTACTTATACAATAGAAAAGTACTAACGCTGTGAGGGTCGGAGTGCTCCGAATTTCAAGATTTAGAGTCGGGAGTTGGGCAGGGCTCAATCATTGGACCTCTTCTTTTCATAAATTACTTGCCAGAATCTATAACTCAAGGTACATGTTATAATTATTGTGATGATACCACTGTAACAATTCCTTCAGAAAACGAGGAAGAACTAAAACAGAAAGTTAAAACTGTTATTAAGGAGTTTAAAGGGTGGTGTATTAAAAATATATTAATGGTTAATTTTAGCTTAAGCCACTCTACAATCTAGCTTAGGTTTTTAGGGACAATTTTAGAAAAAAATCTTACCTTTAAATTAGAAATTGATTTCATCTGTCGGAAACTAGATAGATCTGCCTTTGCTTTTGTTAACCTAATAAAAGGAAGCAAAGGAACTTAACATCCAAGATCTTTTATCGTGCTACTACTCGATGGTGTATTCGGTATTAATAGTACATTATAAACCTAGGGACTAAAGTGCTAGCACGACCGTAGGGGGGGCTACAATTCGCTAAGGGATTAAACGACACTTTAGTCCCGAGGTATATATACTATTTTATGCACTTTAGGAAAACTACTACAAGAAAGGGTGCTAAGAATGAAATCTTGGCCAAGAACAAGTGCAGTGTGGCTTGACTTGCCATAAATTTAATTATGATTTCCCAGGGATTAGTTTTTTTTAATCCCTTAGGGATTAAAATTGTCACTTTAGTCCCTTAGGGAATAAAATTGTCACTTTAGTCCCTAAAAGTACCTATTTAATCCGTGAAGTCAATAAATGACAAAATCAATGAATAGCGAGCTTTCCCTCAAAAGAGGTAATGGTAACCGTAGATCCGGATTTGGCATTTGTGGTGCTCATCAGTACGGTGCTAGGAATTAGGAGATGAAATGATGAAAAAATCTGACACAGGATTAATATAAAAGACAAATAGCAGAATCGGTAGATGTACATTAGTTTGAAGGAAAATTAAGCGTCTCTACGGAGACAGATATCATTATCTTTACAGATATCCTAAGCTATGGAGTTGATAAATTAAAAAAAAAACATTATAAATATATATAAATATTCAAAGTAATACACACAAAAAGAAAAACACATTAAAAAAAAAGTAATCTCTCAAAGAATAAAAGGATTTATCCGACAACATTTTTAAATTCTTCAATATTAAAACGTCCTTTGTCTTCATAGCCAAACATGAAATATTAAAATTCTATTTGTTTCTTAGTTTTTGTTCTACACACGTGTCATTTTTTCTATAGCGGTCCTCATTACTGGCTATTGCTAAATTATTGTTCTATTGACTTTTTTTAATATATCAAATATCATTAAGGTAATTTTTTATTTTTAGCAAGTTTTTTTAAATATTGAGTAGTTATGCTAGACAGGAATTTCTTAGGTATATTAGATTTAATTTGCACATGCAGAGATGGCAAATTCAGTAGAACTTCCAAAGCTGCCGTGGTCCTCATAGCACCCCTTGCATGATAATACTTGCTTTGAATGGGGGCTCAAAATATGACCTAGTTGACTTTTTTAAAAACATTAACGAATTAAAGTCAAGTGGTTAAGAGATTTTGGGTTATTTGTTTACCTAAAATTTGGCAAAACATGTTTTATATGTGCCAAGGGCGAAAAATTGTAAAAAAGTAAACTAAACATTTTAAACAAGTTCTCAATGTTGGTTGATAAAAACTGCGTTAATTTTGTACTAAATTTATACCAAAATCGCAAAAAAAAATATTTAATAGCGCCGCAGGCGAAACTTTTTTTAAATGTTACTTTTAAACTTGATATTTCATTGATATTACTTTGGTTGAGTGTTTATTGGGTTTGACAATAATAATACTAAAAAGAAAATGGTTATTACTGAATATTGTTGTGATATGTGGAAAAAGATTACAGTTCTAATTTAATAGAGTACAGACTACAAAGCTTTAAAAAAGAGTACTGTACTTTCAAAAAGAGAGAGAGAGGTCACACCAAAAACATTCAACTATACCTTTGTGGGTCACACTAATTGAAAGCCACTTTGTAGTATGCCCAAGACTCCGCCGAATAATAGAAATAAATAAAATGCAAATAAGTAGGCTGAAAACTGCAATGCAAACTTCCTAAACAAACTAGGTAGGTATCTAATTTACAACTTTGACAAACGCAAAAATTCTCAAGATTTATTGCAATCTCAACAATGAATCTTTCGGGGCGCCAAACAATGACATTTGTATAAGACAATAATTTACATTGCAAGCAACCATCGCTTCAGAGGCTTTCTAGGTTCCGGAGGATTTTTCTCAAAGAAATGGTGATTTTGTAAAAATTGACACAAGTGTGAAATGTATTGAAAACATGGAAACCATCTCTTTGTTTTGTCTCAACTGATTGTAGACAAGAATAGCATCCATTTGTTAGTCTCACTGCCAGTGTTCTGTCTTTTCTCCAAGTTAGAAAGAAATTTTGCTTTGGGGGCGTTTTAATTCTCAATGCATCAAGGTTTTTCTGCTGCCACAAATATGATGTGTAGGGGAGAGTGGGGGAATATCGCCATGCAAGGTAATACAGCCAACCCAGGTATCCAGACAACTCTAGTCAGAAATATGGAAGTACCACTAAACAGAGCAGTAGTAAAGTTACAGATAACAAAATGAGTAATAAATTCCCAATTTTTATTAGTAAAGTTACAGGTTTGGCTCTGGAGTTATGACCTGCCGCCTTGTCACCATCTTAGTTTGATCTCAGTCGCCCGCGGTGTGAATATGGTATGCTGCTTTGCTTCTAATTTTTAGGTTATTGTAAATTGGAAATAAGTTGAAGGTTGTTTTCTCAATATTTTAAACGTTTATTTTTGATTCTAAATAATCCATATGTACTCGCTAAAAAAATTATTTATATTAAAATGAAGGAACTATACATGTGTCTACTGGCAAATTTAGCTCTTCTTGTTTATCTGAAATATATAATTTTGCCCTCGATTTTGCCTCTTTTTTTTCTGAGAATATTTTTTTAGTTTTTCTTAGTTTTTGCAGTTTTTGCAGCCTTAGTTTCAAAAACTGTTCGTTTTGGTAGTTGCAAATAAATTTTTTTATAAATATTTTGGTGTTTTTTTTTTTAACAAAACGTAGTAAAAAAACAAAAAGTAATATGGCGTTGTTTCCCCAAGGGTGTCGCCCCAGCAAACACATCTTTACAATAACGTAGTATTTACGTAAATCCAAAGTCAAAAAATTTACATCAAAAAAGTTTTCGTAATATTTACGTAATATTTACGTAACATAACTTATGTTATATCTACGTAATAAGAAGGGAACTTTGTGCATAGCATTGTTGTGACATTAGAAAAATATAAATATTATATACACAATATGACAATATTCCAATACGTAATATTTATATAACATTTATGTTATAAATTTAAATAGTAGTTACATAAAGAGTTATTTACGTGACGTCAAGTGTACCTTGATGTTACTTGTAAGGGATATAAATATTATGTAAAAAAGTTTACTCCAATTTTACCTTTTGATTTACTTTCTAGTTACTAGTTAACCGATATCTGCTTTTTACAATTTTTTACATTAATTACATATTATTTACGTAAAAAGTAGGAAATTTTGTGCATGGCATTATGCAGAACATGGAAGTTACTTTTTACCTTGTGTGTAACTTTGACGTAATATTTACGTGACAATGTTGGGTGGGGCTGTGCCCAGTACCATTTTTTTTAAGTGCCTCAGTTTTAGTGATTTCTTAATGGTGATAATCCCCATTTTCTCCGAAAACGGATTTTAAATTAAAATAGAGTTTATGAATAAATTAAAAGTATGTGTTTGTATATTTTATCAAAATAAATTAAAAAATATTAATCCGGCCCTGTACCAGCCTGTTTTTTGCTTTGGTAGGGTGTGTGTTAATCGATGATTTATTTATGCCTAAATTAGTTTTAAGGTAAAAATACGTTTTTAGTAATTTAAAACGTGATATTGCTTGTAATCCTAATATCTTATAAAAAACTGAGACTTACCGCGTTAAATACAATCTAAGGGTATATAGCACCATCCCTTGGCTTTTATGTGATATTTGCAAATTGCAGTATACAGAGTGTCGTTTTTAACAAAAATATATAATATTATTTTTTTTAGTCCGGACCTGGAGTTTTATTTTTTTTACATTGGTAGAAGTGGCTTTTAACTAAAAATAACGCCACCGGCTAAAATCTTTGGAAAATTAATTTGTAAATTAAAATTTTTTTCCAAGTTTACGTAGGGTGACCATTCGTCCCTCATTAGGGGGGACAGTCCCCCATTTTGGTGTTACGTTCGCCATTCCAAGTGTCCCCTTAAATGTCCCCCATTGCTAAGAAAAGTCCCCCACGCATGCATCGCGAAAAAAGAAATAACTGAAATTATTTTTGTTAGGCATAGAAATATTCTACATAATTATTATGATGAGACTTTCGACCAGTAATCGAGTACACATTCGTAAAAAAATATGAATAAGAAAAGCTTGATAATTGGAATTGGAATAACCTCAGACTAATAACTAAAGAGAGACCAAACATTCCCTATTGAAATTCTCTAATGTTTACAATCCAACACCCTTCTGGACGATTATATGAATAGAAAAGAGATAGAGCAATAAAACGGCAACACTGTCAAAAATTGCTTTTCCCATTACCAGTGGCGGCGTTAATTTTAATTTAAATATATAAATGTGAAAACGAGATATAAGGTAGGGTGGGTCGGATTTTGTTATTCAAAAGAATTAACTGCCAGAACTTGCATAACCACAAAAAATAGATTTATTCAAGGATAGAGTTTAGTTTGAGGAATGTAGGTATTTACGAACAGATCAAAAGTTTACCAAAGAGCACTTGAAATGATTTTTAGGTCAATTATTCAAGATGGCTGTTATATATTTTTTTTAATTGTGCAGTATCCCACAAAACAAAAGTAAAAAAAAATATTTTCATATAAAAAAAAACGGTTAATAACCCGTTTTATAACGTTTTTGTCCAAAAAAAAACCCTATTTTCACTATGATAATAATGTCTCTTTAGTTTTCTTTAGTGGAATATAAACTTTATTTATCAAATTAAGAGAACTTTTTGTGATGTTAATTATGAAAATTTTAAGGCCAACAAATTTTATTCTTTACACATTGGCTGCATGTTCATTTCTGAATACAGAACACAAGGAAAATTTAAGGAAGAGGTAAAAAATTACTTACTAGTAGTTTTTCAGAAAACAGGAGTCAAAAGGCAAAAAAATAAATAATAAATATTAATGAAAATAAAAATAAGATTGGCTCAGAGTAAATATCTCCAAAACGGTTTTATTCACATTATAGAAAGTACCCAGGTACCCATTAAAATACAAAAAATACCTGCCCCAGTACCTGACTATCAGCACTGGGTCTTATTGTCTTCTCTTGTTATGTATAAATTATAATAAATAAATATTTTACATGCTGCAAAAGGAGCAAAATTATCTCGTACTTTTGTTTCTTAAAAAAGATTAGTATTAGTCTTAGATTTTTGATGTATTAATAGTATAATCATAAGCTTTTTACGCAGTTTTTTACCTCATACTACGCCCATGACTAACGTAAAATGACAGGATCTTTCTTACCTCCGAAATATTAGTTCTGGGCGGGAATATCCGCTTTTATTGCATACCAGGCAATGGTAAACCATTTTGTTGGTCCTCAAAATAGCTTGATACAGTTCTTTTTTCACAAATAGTCACGATAAAATTGAAAAATCACCGAACAACACAAACCCCCGTTAACAACAACGCCGTGAGCTGCAACCAAACATGTCGGCATTTATTCGCGGCTCGTCGAAAAAAACGTTGCCGGCTTGTGTTCTTTTTTATAAATCTCGAAATTCTACTTATTAAAAATTAAAAAAAGTTAATTATTGAGACTAAAAATTAGGACTAAGAATTAAGTTATTAGCATAAGAAAAATTATCCTATATAAAAATATGTCAAATAATCAATAATATTATCAAAAGGGCTTCAAGAAGTTTATGAATTGTTTTGTTTCTAGGGAAACCCCGCGGTAAATTGGCAACCATGTATTTTTTGGGAAATAAACATTGTGGCTGGTTGATCAGGGTAATATTGTTTACTGTTATATCTCATTTTTTTTTATTAATCTGAGGGAATAACAATAAAATCATCCCAGACCAAAGATGGATAAAAATTTTGGGACATTTTAGAAACCAGCAAATTATTTGCGGCAATTTTGTTAAAATGGCTGAATACTCTTTCGGTCTCGCGGGCACTAACGCCACAGAGTACCGAACGGTGATCCGTGCTAACGCTGTAACTGAAAGAGTGTTTAGCAATATGAATAATATGTATACCACTCAAAAAAGTAGATTAAATGTAGAAACTTTAAAGGCGATGTTGCTAGTTAAATATAATATAACCGATACTTGCGAAAACTTTTGCAAAAAAAAATTAAATAATGAAAATTTTTAAAACTTGTTTTTCAGAAAAATTTCATAAATTTTGTTAGATTAGTTTGTTAATTTTTAAAAAATGTGTTTTGATTTAAACATATGCATAACATGATATTATTGTATAAGTGCGTCGTGTAGCTATATATATGTAATATAACATACCAAGATTTAGTACAAACATATTTAAAATTTGCCCTGCAAAACATCTGGTCCCCCTAGTTTACGTGAATACATTCTGATATTGTGAGGGTAGGACTGTTTTCGTTTAAATTGAAGAAAGAAAAACAGCAGTCTTCTCCGCTAGAATTAAATTTTTCTATTTTTCTGAAATACCTAATTGAAAATCTGTATGCCCAGACATAAGTTCAACTAATACTTTAATTAGTACACCTAAATCCTTTTCTTTCTTTCTTTTAAATATTTTCTTATTCAGCGGCATTCATTGCTTTAATCGTTTTTTTAGGAACAAAATTAAACATTGTTTGTATGATTGCAAACTTGTTAAACATTGCATGTGTAGTCGCCTTCAAATAAACTAATGTCCAATTAAAAGAAATTTACATTTAAACAGAGGAATAGAAAAGCTGTCAGCCTCTAAAATCTAGAAGAAGGGTTTCCTTTATACACAGGCTACTATCAGGGAGATTTTGGTCAGGCAGTTTAACGGCAAATTTCGTTACTTTTATGGTTACCGTTACCGTAAATAAAGGTAACATCAAGAGGTTAAAAATAGAGCTTTTGAACGTAGTCAATCGTTTGACGGTAAACATAGGCTTACTTTTTTACTTTTGTTGTTTTTTTCTCAAGCCTTTTTTTATTTGCTTTTCTAACCATATCATGGATGAAAATATAGTAATTTAGTGATAGGACTGGGAGAGGGACACCCAACATAAATTTAGTCACTTGACTTTGCAAGATATCTTTGGTAGAGTAACAGAAGAAATTGAGCCTCTGCAAAGTTATTTGTACTTACTCACCTGTTTGTCAAAAAAAAACGGTAAAAAAGGCACCCCACTACTACTATAAACACGGTTAACAAAAAAGAAAATCCAAATACACAAAATTTTTGTAAAACAAAACAAACTTTTATAACCTAAAAATCTTTTACCACAGAATCACATCAAGTTTGGTTGGTTGTCTTTATAACGGTAAAGGTAGTCGCTATTCGACGCTAATTGGCGCCAGTGGTTACCTTTAATAAAGGTAACAGCCTGACAGAGCGCTACTGCGCCTGCCCAGAATAAAGGCAAGGGTAACAGATTGACAAAAAACCTGACCAAAATCTCCTTATTAACTGCTTTCAGGGTATTTATTAAAAAGATATAGCGTAGGTATTATCAGAGGCGCCCTCAAAAATTTGTTCTGGGGGGGGGGTTGGTTTTGGTTTTTTTCGTAATTTTATTATGCGGGTACTCATGCAGTGAAAATAGTTTCCAAATAAAAACACTATACACGTATATATGTCGGTACAATCCATTCCATTTTTTTTTAGACAAAACATAACCTCACTTTTCATAGATCAAAAACCAGATTTTTAAGTTGCCAAAATCAAACGATGAAAAATATATTATTATATAATATGCCTGTTCAGGCGGCCATGATATTCGTTTTTATTTGTACACCGAATATAACAAAGAAAACGCGATGCTGACCCAATATGCCTGAGAGAGTCCAAGACTAGTGAGCGAAGTCACCCAAAAATTATTGAATTCAAATTCAATTTAGACGTTTAAAAATGCTGGACGGGCTTTATATTTTGCGTATTTTTTATTACAAGCTTTTATTTAACTTTACCTCTATGTATTATTGTATGTTTAGATGTTCGGGTCAAATCTTGCAACTCAATTTTGACTAACCTCTACATGTAAGATTTAATTCAAATTTGGTATGCGATTATAGTTCTGGTGACAATAGGATAATATGGTATTATTAGGCAACCCCTGGAGGGGGGAAAACGGCCAAGTGCGGCCAAGTTTTCTCGATTTCAACCAAAATTGGTATTCGGGGGTTTTTGGGGATAAGGAATACGAATTTTTGATCAGATTTTGAAAATTCAATATGCTGGATTCAAGATGGACGATTTTGGTCATGTTTTGCTAACCAATTTTAGCTGACTTGTACACATCCGATGCTCTTATAGTTCCGGTAACAATACAATTATATAGTATTATTAGGCACCTCCCCCCCCCTACGAGGGGAGTGAAGGGGGAAAACAGGTAAGTTTGTCCGATGTCAACCAAAATTGATATACGGAGGTTTTTGGGGATAAGGAATACGAATTTTTGATAAGATTTTGAAAATTGAATATGGCGAATTCAAGAGGAACGATTTTTAGTCGTGTTTTACTCACAAATTTTAACTGAATTATACACATCCACCTGTCTTTAAATATGATATGCGGTTAAAGGTCCGGTAACAATACAATAACTTGGTATTATTAGGCACCCCCTCTCTCCCTACGAGGCGAGTGGAGGGGGGAAAACACCTAAGTTTGTTCGATGTCAACCAAAATTGGTACACGGGTTTTTTTTGGGGATAAGGAGGAAGAATTTTTGATCAGATTTTGAAAATTCAATATGGCGGATTCAAGATAAACAATTTTTGGTCATCTTTTGCTAACCAACTTTAACTGACTTATACTCATCCGATTGTCTTCAAATTTGGTATGCGTTTATAGTTCCGGTGACAATAGATTAATATGGTATTATCAGTTACCTGCCTCCCCCTAATGAGGGAACCAAGAGGGGGAAAAAGATTTAGAGAGATTTAGAAGGGGATTATGAATTTTTGATCAGATTTGAAATTATCAACATGGGTTCAAAATGGACGATTTAGCGTACAAATCAAAAAATTAAAAAATAATTTTATATAAAAACAAGCTCTTCAAATTCAAGTTTTTATACAGAAATATAAAGTTCACTATCATAATAATAAAAGCGATGTGCGCATTATAGAAAGTTTGGCCATGTTGGCTCGAAAAATTTATGTTATTGATTATATGATTGTTCGCAAGAATATGAATTGACTATAATTCAGAGAAATGCAAGGGTAAGTAAATTCAACACAACTCGACCTAATTTACGGCCATCGCTTTTATTATTATGATATCAGAATGTTAAAAATTATTTTCTACTTCTTAGTGATCTTTATAGTATATAAAAGCTTGTATTTGAAAAGCTTTTTTGTATATAAAATTATTTTTTAATATTTAGATTTGTACCCTAAATCGTCCATTTTGAATCCGCCATATTGAAATTTTCAAATCTGATAAAAAACTCATATTCCTCTTCCCTCAAAACCCCTGTATACCAATTTTGATTGGAATCGAATAAACTAAATCTTTTTCCCTCTCTACTTCCCTCGTTAGGGGAGGTGGATACCTGGTAATACCATATTATTGTATCGTCACCGGAACTATAAACGCATACCAAATTTGATACAATCGGATGTGTATAAGTCAGTTAAAATTGCTTAGCAAAACATGAGCAAAAATCGTCCATCTTGAATTCACCATATTAAATTTTCAAAATCTGATCAAACATTCGGATACTTTATCCCCAAAAACCCCCGTATGCCAATTTTGGTTGAAGTCGGACAAGCTAAATATTTTTCCCCCTCCAGGTTCCTCGTTAGGGGGAGGTGGGTACCTGAGAATACTATATTATTGTATTGTCACCGGAACTATAAATACATACCAAATTATATTGGTAAGCAAAACATGACCAAAAATTCTCCTTCTTGAATCCGCCATATTGATTTTTTAAAATCTACGGACAAACTTAGGCGTATGCCTAACATTACCATATTATTCTATTGTCACCGGAACTATAGTCGCGTACCAAGTTTGAATTCAATCGGACTACAACTTAGTCAAAATTGTGTTGCAAGATTTTTACCCGAACATAGAAACATATATAGATAGTAGAGCTGAAGTTAAATAAAAGCTTGTAATAATAAACTTAATGTTTTCTAATTTTGATCCTAAAGGCTACTACGAATTTGCAGTTTGAGATTTAAAATAACAAATTACTTCCTAATATTTGAGGGAATTGTTACGAAACAGATTTCTATCGACCTTGCTACTCTTGCGGCTATATGCCTATATATTGTGCCCCTGAAAATGACCAATGGGTGGGTGGGTCCACCATGCCTGTGCCCCAAACAATGTCTGAGTTTAATTCATTTGAGATTTCATAACCAGTCCCTTCTATGATGTGTAGAGTTCGCACTATTTACGGTTACGTATTGGATCAACACTTGCTGCCTTGGCCATATTTAGTACACTGTGATCAATTGTCTTACGATAGCAATAACAAAATGGCAAAAAAATGGTTGAAAAACTTTCTATTACAATCAACTTTGAAACTAAACGAAATCGAAAATTTTCTGAATGAGGCCCTGTCCATACTGTGATCAGTCAACACCGTACTGAACTTGAGAACGGTGTTGGATCAGTGTGGCCAAAAATCTAGGGAGAAACAAAAAATACACATCAGACTGAAAATTCTCGTTGACAGTTGACGTCAATCATGTGGATAAATTTCGGGTGGCATATACTGTAATTATCATAAAACGCCAGTAAATCTGACAAATATCCTCGACCGAACACCGCACAGTTGAGTAATTTATAAGCCATTGACCAATATTGACCGGTCATATTTGGTCAAGACCAATCCATCTAAGCGACACCGGTTTTAACCAAAATAGGGGAAATTGAGGCGTCATTGATCAGCTGTTTTACTTTTGGTCTTGACCAAAGATGACCGTGCTCGGGAGGTTCTGGTGATTAGTTTTGGAGAGGGGTATATTTTCAAATAGCGATTTTTAAATTTATTTTAAATAGCTATGTCTTTGGATATCAAATTTAAAGGTGATGTGTGGAAAAATATCTGAGCCGAAAAACTCCGGGATTATAGGGCTGCGCCCCATTTATAGACTATACTGTGTTACCGTTGCCCTTGGCGCTGTAACTAAAATTTTCCAACCAGTCAGTTTGACCGTTCCATCCGAGTGAACGGTCTGTTGGGTTACGGTTATTGTGAACTACGTCATAGCCTAACCTCAAAATAAATTATCAAAATAATAACCGCGGTCAAAACCGTTCCTCACTGGTCAATAAGGATTTTCGATTATAAAAATTGGTCCTGGCTTTGGTTGACAACTTTGACATTGTTTTATGACAGCGGTTCTAAAATAATGACGTCATTTATAATATTCTGAAAATATCTTTGATTTTACTCAAAAAAAGACTACCTATAATTTTGCAAAATTGTAGGGATTATGTTTGCAACCAAAGAGCCGAACCAACCTCCCAGGTTGGTTCTAAAATTTTATAACCGGGTTGCAACTGTGACGTCATTGTTTTAAATCGAAAGGACCGGTTCCGGTTCTGGTTCAACCAGAAACAGGACCAATTGTAAATCGAAAATCCTTAATGGCTTATAAATCACTTTGGTCTTAGCCATGGTCGCGGTCCCTAGAATAGATACGGTCTAGTAATTTTGCTTCACTCTTCGACCGGATGACGACACAAAGATAGCAGTTGATCTTTGTCCGCCATTTAAAAATGGTTGAAGGCTTGACCAATTAAATTAATTTTTCGGAATTTTCTTTATCATAGATGTAAGATCTATTTTTTGCTTGTATCTTTTATTATAACTTTTTGTGTATAAGTAAATATAATTTATTTACTTACGACCAACCCATAATACTAATTTAACGAGCGTCCCAACACGACTGTAATAGACCATTTACGCTCCTAGAATAATAATGAACCTTAGTGGTTTACAAAATGGCGTGAGCACTAATTGGCGCAAGAATGTGAATTATTTTTCTATATTATTAAGATAATAAATATTTATTAAACGTAAATAAATCCAATATAATTTTGGTACCTAACCAAAAATAAGTCCCATTAAATTGACATATTACGCATTTTTTAAAAAAAACCTTGTATTTAAAAAGATATATGAATAGTCCCTTAGTAACCTTATTTGTTTTGATGTTTTAGATAGAACGTCATTGAAACTTCAGGTTAGGAAGGTTGTTGACTTAAGATTGTTCGAGTTGTTGATTAATAAGTTCTGATATTTATGATGATATTTTCATTGGTCGTAGGTAAAGTATAGTACACTAACTCGCATGTTATGGTCATTACACGCTCAGATAAATTGAGTCACTCGCCTGCGGCTTATGACCATCATAACATGCTTGTTATGTAAACTACTATTTTGGCCTGCATGGGTAATTGCTGCATTGGTAATCGATTCCGTCAAGAAAGTCATCGGATGAGTCGGAGTTGGTTCGTGCTCGTAGTTCCGAAATTAGGTTATGTACTTGTTATTTTTTCTGTTTTGGAAGCTATTTTCTTTTGTATTTGATTTTTGCCAGGCATTTTTGGGAGAGTGATTATTTTGTTATTTAGAAGGAAAGACTTGTTG
Source organism: Oxystoma pomonae (assembly GCA_963921995.1). NCBI lineage: Eukaryota > Metazoa > Arthropoda > Insecta > Coleoptera > Brentidae > Oxystoma > Oxystoma pomonae. The sequence goes on from OY998170.1 coordinate 45,255,603, forward strand.
TGCATACTATATGCAATAAATCTGATTGCAAATTTAAAACTATACGGTGTCTTGTTTTTTGTTTTTTTTTTCATTTTTAATGATGAGCGTTTTTTTTACCGATGACGAAAATTATGTAAGTAATATCAAAGGGTATTTAATTAGGGCCAGAAGAAAAGAAAGGATGAACAAATACAATTTTGATTACAAAAGTTTATGTAAAAATAATATAACCCCAAATTTCACCCATCAAAAAAATCAATAAAGAAAGCTGGCTGATATTTTTGTTTCGTCATCAGGTGGGTGGAGCAAAAAAATTACTAGACCGTGTTAATTCTAGAGACCGTGACTCTTAGCAGCATATTTAAGGAAAAAAATATATTTTTTAAAAGCTAGTTAGTTGCCTTTTCAGGTAAGGAATAAATTAAAATCTCTTACAAAGGTCCTAGCGAGAAATACCTCAGAATGCAATTTTTATGATTTTTAGTCTATTCGCGTAGAGTCCTCCTATGTTTTTTGCCTGTTAAAGAAAATTTGACTCCACTGGGTGAAAGAACTTACCTTACCAAGTTTTTAAATTCAACATATTTTTTTCACCGATGTCATCAGTTTTTTGATAAATAACATGATGTTTATCTCACATTCCATGAGTTCGATGAGCCATCAAAAATTAAAAAAACGGGATAAAATTCTGCCAGAATTTAGCTATAGCCTGGATTTTGTCGATATTTTTTCGAGTTTCAATCATCGTAGGGCTTCAGAAGGATGGTGAGCATGAAACTTATGTCCAACTCGTAACCAGCCCAAAATGAACATTTATTTATTTCCTTAGTCATCGAAAACTGTCTTCCAAATAGTTTTATCCTGACTTCTTGTATCACGCCGGCATTTGGTACTGAAAAACATCAATTAAGTATTATAACAACAACAAAAAACAGCTGATTATGACGTTAGCGACATTCATCGGGAATTCTCACCAGCCCCAGAGTGAAATCAATCAGGTATTTCAAGAACCCGATGAATGTAACCAAGAATCATAGGTTAATTTATAAACTCCATAGTTTCCATCGGTAAGTTCATCATCAGTGAATTCACAAACTTGCCCTTATTGAACATCTGTCAAACTCATACCAAACATGGAAAAAGGAAAATTTTCGAAAATTCACAACTTTTTCATTTCTCTAACTTTTAGCGAAATCATCAATAATTTGCATTTTCGATGTTTCTGCTTCAGAAAAAAATATATCCTGGAAAATCATGTTTTTTGTGGGTTTTGTTTTTTAGAGTTAATACTTCCAACTCCAAAATTTCACATTTTAATCAAAGTTTTAAAAGCAGGAAAAAAGCTACATAAATTAAAAGCTACTACCATGGGCGAGTTTGTAAATTCATCTATGATTCTTGGTGACAATTATCGGGTTTTTAAATTACCCGATTGATTCTACCAATTCACCGATGAATGTCATTAACGTCATTTAATCAGCTGTTTTTTGTTGTTATTATTTTGTTTTTAAATTTTTTATGTTTCTTTAATAACGATTGCTGACTTGATAAGAAACTGCGGTAAAACTATATGAAAGACAGCTTTCGAAGATTAATGCTGGGTTTATACAGCAAAATACTGCAGAACAAAAAAATGCAACATCAGAAAGATAAATATTTTTAAGGTAATTTATTTATATATTAATACATTAGGATGAGCTTAGTAATTGCTTACATTTCAAAGAAGATTCCGTCAAAAATTAATGAGTGGCTCCTCCATGGTTATTTATGCACTCGTTGGTTCTATTGGACATTGACAAAATAAGATGGTCTATATCATATTGAGGAACACTCATCCAAATCCTCCTTACGTCATGCCAGAGTTCATCTAAGTTTCCAGGGGGACGTGATAATCGACTAAGATTGCACCCTATCATATCCCAGACGTGTTCGAAAGGCGACAAGTCAGGCGATCTTGCTGGCCATTCCAAAGTCTCCATGCCAAGTTCATGTAAGAAGTCCATTGTTTCACGAGCAATATGCGGTCTGACATTATCTTGTTGAAAGATTGCATTTGAGATAGTTTGTAGGTAGGGATGTAAAACTGTCTGCAGCTCTTCATCGATATATCGCCGAGCAGTCAGATTGCCGTTGATGAGGACTACCATGATACTTTGCTGTCTTTCTGTATTACGTTCAACAGCAAAGTCTACATTTCGTTTCTCACCTCGAAATCGCCTAACCCTCATGCGTCCATCATGGCCGCCTAAACAAAACCTGGATTCGTCGCTGAAGCTTATGGTATTCCATTCGTCATTCCAGTTTTGCCGAGCTCTGCACCAAGCGGCGAGCCTTATGTTGTGGGGTCAAAGGTAGCACCAAAAGCGGACGGTAAGCCCTCAGCCCCATACCAAGCAATCTTCGATTAACTGAATCGATCGATCCTTGAAAACAATCGTCCTGTAGCTGCAACTAGAGCATCTCTTAAGTACTTGGCGTATACTGTCCCGTCGATTTCTGAGAGCAAGGAGTCTGAGATGCCGTAAATCATGACGTTGTAATAATCTAGGGCGTCCAGAATTATTTGTGTATATAACTTATCTCAAAAGAAATATTTGATAATTTTTTTGTCTTCTAATCTTTCCTTTTTTCACAGATTTTTTTTATTCATTTTCAAAAACAACCAACACATAAAAGACCTTTTCGCAAAATTTTAAATAATTTTTCTCATAGTTTTTGGTCTTTTTGCATTGCTTACAGTTTACTTAAAAAATAAAAATGCCAAGAGTTTGCGGTCGCCAACAATTTCATCATTTAAACGACTTTGACAAGGACGTATCGTTGGTATGAAAGAGGCTGAGAACCCGCACGACGGCGATATATCGATGAAGTGCTGCAGCCAGTTTTACATTCCTACCTACAAACTATCCCAAATGCAATCTTTCAACAAGATAATGCCAGACCGCATATTGCTCGTGAAACAATGGACTTCTTACATGAACTTGGCATGGAGACTTTGGAATGGCCAGCAAGATTGCCTGACTTGTCGCCTTTCGAACATGTCTGGGATATGATAGGGTGCAATCTTAGTCGATTACCACGTCCCCCTGGAAACTTAAATAAACTCTGGCATGACGTAAGGAGGATTTGAATTAGTGTTCCTCAATATGATATAGACCATCTTATTTTGTCAATGCCCAATAGAACCAACGAGTGCATAAATAACATAATTGTGCATAATTATTAATTTTTTGATGATTATCATGAAGGAATCTTCTTTGAAATGTAAGCAATTACTAAGCTCATCCTAATGTTTTAATATATAAATAAATTACCTTAAAAATATTTATCTTTCTGATGTTGCATTTTTTTTGTTCTGCAGCATTTTGCTGTATAACCCGCACGACGTCTATAAGTCTCACCATTGGACCACCTTCTCCAAACTCTTACACTGTTGATGGATTGGCATTAACCCTTCTTGCAATTTCTCGTAAACCAAAACCAGCCTCTTTCATACCAAGGATGCGTCCTTTCTCGAAGTCGTTTAAATGATGAAATTGTTGGCGACCGCGAACTTAATCAATCCAAAAAGACCAAAAACTACGGCCTTTCCAAAGTCTCCATGCCAAGTTGATGTAAGAAGTCCATTGTTTCACGAGCAATATGCGGTCTGGCATTATCTTGTTGAAAGATTGCATTTGGGATAGTTTGTAGGTAGGGATGTAAAACTGGCTGCAGCACTTCATCGATATATCGCCGAGCAGTCAGATTGCCGTTGATGAGGACTACCATGATACTTTGCTGTCTTTCTGTATTACGTTCAACAGCAAAGTCTACATTTCGTTTCTCACCTCGAAATCGCCTAACCCTCATGCGTCCATCATGGCCGCCTAAACAAAACCTGGATTCGTCGCTGAAGCTTATGGTATTCCATTCGTCATTCCAGTTTTGCCGAGCTCTGCACCAAGCGGCGAGCCTTATGTTGTGGGGTCAAAGGTAGCACCAAAAGCGGACGGTAAGCCCTCAGCCCCATACCAAGCAATCTTCGATTAACTGAATCGATCGATCCTTGAAAACAATCGTCCTGTAGCTGCAACTAGAGCATCTCTTAAGTACTTGGCGTATACTGTCCCGTCGATTTCTGAGAGCAAGGAGTCTGAGATGCCGTAAATCATGACCTTGTAATAATCTAGGGCGTCCAGAATTATTTGTGTGTATAACTTATCTCAAAAGAAATATTTGATAATTTTTTTGTCTTCTAATCTTTCCTTTTTTCACAGATTTTTTCTATTCATTTTCAAAAACAACCAACACATAAAAGACCTTTTCTCAAAATTTTAAATAATTTTTCTCATAGTCTTTGGCCTTTTTGGATTGCTTACAGTTTACTTAAAAAATAAAAATGCCAAGAGTTTGCGGTCGCCAACAATTTCATCATTTAAACGACTTTGACAAAGGATGCATCCTTGGTATGAAAGAGGCTGAGAACCCGCACGACGGCGATATATCGATGAAGTGCTGCAGCCAGTTTTACATCCCTACCTACAAACTATCCCAAATGCAATCTTTCAACAAGATAATGCCAGACCGCATATTGCTCGTGAAACAATGGACTTCTTACATGAACTTGGCATGGAGACTTTGGAATGGCCAGCAAGATTGCCTGACTTGTCGCGTTTCGAACATGTCTGGGATATGATAGGGTGCAATCTTAGTCGATTACCACGTCCCCCTGGAAACTTAAATAAACTTTGGCATGACGTAAGGAGGATTTGAATGAGTGTTCCTCAATATGATATAGACCATCTTATTTTGTCAATGCCCAATAGAACCAACGAGTGCATAAATAACATAATTGTGCATAATTATTAATTTTTTGATGATTATCATGAAGGAATCTTCTTTGAAATGTAAGCAATTACTAAGCTCATCCTATGTTTTCTTTCTGATGTTGCATTTTTTTTGTTCTGCAGTATTTTGCTGTATAACCCGCACGACGTCTATAAGTCTCACCATTGGACCACCTTCTCCAAACTCTTACACTGTTGATGGATTGGCATTAACCCTTCTTGCAATTTCTCGTAAACCAAAACCAGCCTTTTTCATACCAAGGATGCGTCCTTTGTCAAAGTCGTTTAAATGATGAAATTGTTGGCGACCGCGAACTTTTCGCATTTTTATTTTTTAAGTAAACTGTAATCAATCCAAAAAGACCAAAAACTACGGCCATTCCAAAGTCTCCATGCCAAGTTCATGTAAGAAGTCCATTGTTTCACGAGCAATATGCGGTCTGGCATTATCTTGTTGAAAGATTGCATTTGGGATAGTTTGTAGGTAGGGATGTAAAACTGGCTGCAGCACTTCATCGATATATCGCCGTCGTGCGGGTTCTCAGCCTCTTTCATACCAAGGATGCATCCTTTGTCAAGGTCGTTTAAATGATGAAATTGTTGGCGACCGCGAACTTTTCGCATTTTTATTTTTTAAGTAAACTGTAGTCAATCCAAAAAGACCAAAAACTACGAGAAAAATGATTTAAAATTTTCAGAAAAGGTCTTTTATGTGTTGGTTGTTTTTGAAAATGAATAGAAAAAATCTGTGAAAAAAGGAAAGATTAGAAGACAAAAAATTTATCAAATATTTCTTTTGTGTATATACACAAATAATTTTCATTCAAATAATTATCCATATACATGGTGTTGCATTTTTTTTGTTCTCCAGTATATGAGAATAAGAAAACCCAATAAAAAACATATTTGTGATCACGTTTGACCAATCGCAGGGCTAATTCTTATTTCTTGTTTTATTTGATTAGCCGTATAAAGCTAACATAAGAAGATAAATAAATCTTTAATTTGGGCTGGTATAAGATGGACATAAGTTAGTTCTATCCCTGCCATATCCTCCTGAAGCCCTACGAGGATTTTTCATTCGTCTTTATTGTAATACATAGATTTTTTTTTGAAAATCTCAACTGGAAAAAAAAATCTAGGCTAGCTAAATTCTGACTGATTTTTATCGTTTTTTTTTTTTAATTTTCGATGGTTCATCGAACTCAACGACATGGAATATCAGATAAACGTCATCGGTAAAAAAAATCGATTTTAATTTTAAAGTCGATATTGTGTCAAATATGGCGGCTTACATATGACCGACACGCGATTTTCGCAGTTTTTTGAGAATAACTCTGGAACCTTATGGTGAAAATGGTATCTATTATGGATATAACTTGGCCTGCATAAACACGCAAAAAACACGGAGGCCTTTATAAGCGAATAGACTAATAATCATAAAAATTACATTCTAGGGTGATTCTCGCTAGGACCTACGTAAAATATTTTAATTTTTCCTTTATCTAAAAGGGCAACTTAATAGCTTTCAATAAAATAGAAAAGTTAAAAAAGCAAAAACTATTATTCCTTAATTTTTTTTCCAGGGTGCCCAGGCTGCCAGAAAAAATTAAATATAGTTTTTTTTTGCTAAAAAGTGACGATATAAGAAGGAATAATATAATCCAGAAAAAAATTCGGTTGGCCTAAACCGCACCAAGTTTAAAACCAGATGAAGAAAAAAATTATTATCCAGTTGATTCTAATGGATATTTCGTTTTTCCTGGGCACCCTGGCAAAGATTTAATAAAATTTACGAAAATTGTGGCATTAATTTCGATTTTTTTTGTCTTCTAAAGGGGAGCGGTACCTATTTTATTCGGTGCGCCTCTGTTATTATTATAGTTAAGCCCCAAGCACCTTAAAGCACGCTACAATAAACAATAAATAGTAATTCATATCCTCACGCAGCCTCACCTGTCTATAATGGCTAATAAATTACAATTTTTTGTGTTTTCATTACCGCAAAAACCAAAAATTTTGCCGGCGGTACTTCCTTGTTCTGAGAATATTGGTATTGTAAAATTAATAGAGAAAACATTGTTGCCATATCCTCCTTAAAGCGCTTTAAATTGGTCAATGTGTGCAGTGTTTTATCTTTTCTTATGCGTGTGAATGACTTTTCGAGTTACGATCTTGAAATGTTATTATTTTACAACAATATTATTTTACAGCCATTCACGTGGGATGCATAACTGTTATGAGGTTAACATTTTACAATTTATTGTGTCTAACGTTTCTCATGTTTTAGTCAAGCCCGTGGAAAGGTATTGTTGGCTCGGGATCTTAAAATTTAAATCAGCTTTCCTAATTTTAGCGAAAGAACTATATGGCGGATAATACAGGATGCCCTCGACCTCCCCCCCTTCATCCCCTCCGCCGCTTCTTTAGATCTTTAAATACTAGCAGAGAATAGTATCTATAAACAAGTTTCAAAATAAATATATACATTATTAATTAATAAAAGTTAATAAAAAGTAACAAATTTAAATAACTAAGTAAATAGATAAATAGAAGAACAGCATTCAAAAGTGAATAGGTATGCATTATGAATAAAATAGTTGTTTAATATATTTAAACAATGATAAAATATACACAAAAAAATGATTTTAAAAACAGCAGAAATATATGAAAAACAAAATAGACCATAATAAAAAGAATAATTTATCTACTACTAAAGGTGAAGCAATAAAGTTGAAAAAAATTTAAGCCAAAATTTAAGCATTTTATACCAACTTCCTTGAGTTTTGGACATAGTTTGATTTATAAGAATAATTTTAATTCTTTTTTTTTTAGTAAAGAATCATCTTAACACAACCTTTTGTTGGATTTAAGCACAAAATTTCAATTGAAAAGAAGTTTTTTTTAACCCTAGGGTCGGGGGATCTAAATGGTAAACACTCTGTTGAGCAAATTAAAATTGACGCTAGGTCGCGTCAGAAATCGCGTCAGAAAATTTCGCCCTTACAAAAAATCTAACGGTTTTTAAACATAAGTTTACAATAACGGCTTTTTTATAAGGACTTATTTGCTAATATTCCTTAAAACTTAGTCTCTTAATACTACTCCAGTAAATAAAAAAATATGTAAATTTTACTTTTTGTAGGCATTTTTTGTGAAAAATCCTTTTTTTATTTAAAATTGTATTTTATTAAGCATATTTTTGTATGTAAACCAACCTCTAAAGCTTTTAACATACAAGACCATAAATAGCCATGGAATATGGCGCTGTCACTGTTCAGAAAAGTCACACAAATTCTGTCTTCCTTTTACATGGTGAGAATTTTTGACACTTTTTGACGTTTATTGGTACGCGTAGTAGCGCAATTTAGCTCCGCCGTAAAACTAGTCTTGCAGAAAATCTTTAAAATATTAAATTTACAAAATGTTAACAAAAAATTACGCAGTGCCTCTTACAACGTTAGGATAAGTATTAAGGACGCTGTGTTTTTATTTTAAATGAGACAATAAGTAAAAATGAGATTTTCTGTCGTTTCTGAAGAATCGTGACCTATATGTCACTCTTATCTAAACTTACCCTTGTTTATTGATTTTCGCGAATAATACTCACTGTCACAAAACTATTTCCATATGCAATAGTAAAATAAGAATTAGATTAACTTTGTATTTCTTTGAAAGAGGTTTTTATCTATCGAAAGTATGAAAAAACTTTACATACACAAACCCATCGCAATCGCAAACCACAAATGAAAATATTTCATCAAAAGAGGTCATGTAAACAAATGCGGCTAAAAACAGACCTGAATCCAACGATCATTCACTGATGCGTTCAAAAAAGAGTCATGTCGGCTCAATGAACTAGACGGTGCCCGGTCCTCTGGTAGAACGATGGGTAGAACATAACAAAACAGCCATTAGCGAAGAACCGATGAAAACGGCAGCTTCGAGACTTTTCAGTGTGATCTTTCAGTGGAAAGTTTTATTTGATGACTAAGCTTTTAGATAAACTCAATATTTTAATTTCAGTTTGTAAATAAATAAATAGGTACAGTTGTTTTGGATTTTTTCATTGAAAACAGTTTTCGTGTTCGTATTACCAATTGCCACAAAACAATCCTTTGTGGGGGATATAAATTTAAACCACCCCCCAGAGGTGGTTTAAAAAATCACCAACTTTATAAGCTCAAACACAGATAATGAAGCTATTATGTATAAACAAATAAGTTTTAGGGCATTTTCTCCTAAAATATGGTATATTTTAAGAAAAATAGTACACTATATCCTAGGGACTAAAGTGATACTTTTTATCCCGAGGCGAAATGTTTCGCTGAGGGATAAAAAGACACTTTAGTCACATGGTATATACACTATTTTTTGCACTTTTGGGCACCGTTTTTATTAAAGCGAAGATACATCAGGTACTATATGCACTGCAATCACTGAAGATTGCGGCACTGAACATACCCAATCGGCAGTCTTTCAAACTCCAATACAGCAGCGAAGCGAAACCGGGACCATTAGTCCATTTAGTTGGCTGTAGTGGGGCCATTGTAAATATTAATGTGATGCACAATAATTTCGAATAGTTTAAGAATTTATAGGTTAGGTTAGTTCTTTTTCATGTTGTGTTCATGCCTATTTTCGGATGTTACAAATAAACATAAATGTTCCTAAAATGCGTTTTTACCAAACCTTCATTCGTTCTGACGTTAAGTTATATTATATAACCTGATAATAAGGAAATGAGCGAGTGAAATACTTTTTTATTCCCTGAAGTGCAAAAAAGCAGTTTTTCAGTGGTATAACAACAACAATACAAAATAATCAACAACTTTGTGTCTTTTCTGTATGGGTGTATATAAGTGTTTTTTGAAAATTGGTTTTAAAATTTAGTACCCCCCACAAGTGTAAATATTTAGACCTGTCGGGGGTACCATTTTAGATCTTAGTAAATCTCACTGTTGATGTTTTGCTATTGCCTGTGTCAAAAATACAAGAATAAGATAAACATTATACTTTTCTTAAAATTTTTAATATTCGTCTGTTGGTATCGAGGTTTTGGTGTATATATATATATACTCTGCAGTATTAATTTTTCTCCTGCTTCCACTCACTTGTTTTAGATGAACCCCAACTTGACTCAAAATTTTGGCAATGTGTCCGGTATTTTAATACCCAAGAGTTGGTCGCTCTATAATAAATGCCTATAATTTAAAGCCTACATATTTCTGTGTGCGTTATATTTCCAAAAACACACTCTGGAACATACGCAACATAACATCTCCGCTCTACACACTTCCTGGATAATCTGTCTTAAAATTTGCTTTCATTTAGCTGTTTTCACATGCTGTTGTGTGTTCCACCTTCATTATGTCTCTATTTTTGTCAATTTTCTGAAACATTAGAAAGTTTTGTGGAAATTTCTTTGACTTTAAATTCTAGCATTGGAATTGAAGAAAACGAGCCGGACCTAATTAAATTAATTAATTAAGTATTTTAATATTTTTTTCAAACGGAACATTTTGGCGCTATTTTAAATCTCCATCAAATATAATTTCCTAAAACGAATAAAAGCAATTCTTGAAGCGAGGATATCGTTTTCATTTTCCGTATAACCGTTATATCGGTATTTAAAAGTCTATAATCTGAAATATTTAAAATTATTGTTTTAATATTGAAAACCACATTTTACTGGCTTCCTTATCGCATGAATAAGTTTTAACTATAATTAGATTATGCTTTATAGCTTCTTAACAGTATCTAGCGCTTCTACCTTCCTGAATTGTATATACGTGGATTAACGTAAAATGTTGTACGTAAATTATACTGCGTTACAAATTTTTTCAAAATTATGTACCCACTTTAAACCTCCATGTTTATTTATTCATACACATCACTTGAGTACTAAATAAGAACACACAAGAACTATTTTTTTATAACTTCATCAAAAACATGATTTTTTAGTAACTGTGTGCAGATAACTAAAGCATGGCTTTTTTGGTTACCGATGAAAAAAAAACTTTTTTTTTAATTACGGGTGCAAAAAAAGATTTATGTCCGATTTTTACCCAAAATTACAAAGAAATAGCGGAAAATAGTAATATTGAAAAAATCTAATTATTCTTGCCTAAAAATTAAGCCATTTTCGCCAGTTTTCAAATCATTTAAAAACATCGTCAAAATATCAAACTGTCAAAGATTAAAATGTCGCAACAATGAACGTCATCGAGTAAAAAGCCACATCGCTATGGAAACCATTGTTATTTCATATACCAGCTGCCTTGATTTATAGCGTAAAGATGGTCTGTTGTGAGAAGTGCTCTTCATTCGAGATTTTTAAAAGTATTTTCCAGTTTTTCTTGGATTTTTTGACAAAAGTATTAAAAAAATTTTGTTAACAACTCGTGGCTAAACTGTGCTTTTTTTTACTCGCGTTTTTAAATACCTCGCTGCGCTCGTTATTTAAACCAATGCTTGTAAAACAAGCACTATTTGAGCCACTAGTTGTGAGAACTACTATTAAAAATCTCGAACGACGAGCACTTCTCGCAACACACCATCTTTACACTATAAATCAAGGCGCCTGGAAAATGAAATAACAATAGTTTCCATAGCGATGTGTCTTTTTACTCGCTGTTGGGACATTTTAATTTTTAACACATATTTTGACGATTTTATTAAATAATTTTTTTCCTAAATACTTGGTGAAAACTGGCGGAAATAGACTAATTTTTAGGCAGGATACTTAGATTTTTTAATATTACTATTTCTCGCTATTTCTCTTCTATTCTCCCTGTTTATTTATTCATACACATCACTTACTAAGTAAAAACACATAACTACTTTTTTATACCTTCATAAAAAACATGATTTTAGTAACTGTGTGCAGATAACTAAAGTATGGCTTTTTTAGTTATCGATGCAAATTTTTTTTTTCTGATGTCCGTTTTTTACCCAAAATTAAAGAGAAATAGCGAAAAATAGTAATATTGAAAAAATCTAATTATTCTTGCCTAAAAATTAAGCCATTTCCGACAGGTTTCACCAAGTACTTACGAAAAAATCATTCAGAAACATCGTCAAACTGTCAAAGATTAAAATATTGCAACAATGAACGTCACTGAGTAAAAAGGTACATCGCTATGGAAACTATTGTTATTTCATTTACCAGCCGCCTTGATTTATAGTGTATAGAATTACTATTTCTCGCTATTTCTAAAATAGTAATATTAAAAAAAATTAATTATTCTTTCCTAAAAATTAAGCAATTTCCGCCAGTTTTCACCAAGTATTTACGAAAAAATCATTTAAAAAATCGTCAAAATATCAAACTGTTAAAGATTAAAATGTCGCAACAATGAACGTCACCGAATAAAAAGGCACATTACTATGGAAACCATTGTTATCTCATTTACCAGCCGCCTTCGTTTATAGTGTAAAGATGGTGTGTTGCGAGAAGTGCTCTTCGTACGAGATTTTTAATAGGTATTTACGTCATTAGACCGGAAAATAGGTCTTTACAGGAAAGTTACAGGGCAAGCTTTTGTGTGTGATAACCTTTATCAAGCAAAATAATGATGAAACAACTCATAAAAGGCAGATTCCTAGGTTTTTTTTTATTTACCTATATTTATAGTATACTTATTTTGAGCGTCGAAACTGTGTGGTCAGGCGGCAAATCGAAAGCTTCTATTATTTCCTCCGGATTCAACTCATTTTATAGATTCAGTTCATTTTTGTAAACAAAACTTCTGCAACAAATTTAAAAGAGCTTTTTTAGAAGTATCAAAACTGCCAAAAAAACAAGCTAAAATCTGTAAACAAGAAGTCACAGCCAACTTGACCAAAAATGGGATCGGAAAAGGATCAAGGGACCGGACAATTGAACAAAAAGGTCCTTTCAGGAGGGTGGCAATAGTTCGAAAGAACATGCCTTGTAATGTAGAACTTTCCTTATGAAAAATCGTACGGAAAGTGGCTATTTGCCGGTTGTTTGAAAAAAGACGTATTTTCCCGTATTAAACTGTACTTTTTTTTACTCGCGTTTTTAAATACCTCGCTGCGCTCGTTATTTAATCCAACGCTTGTAAAAAAGCACTATTTTAGTCACTAGTTGTGAAAACTACTATTTTTTCTCACTTACTCTTTTTTAGATACGGTAGGCAAAAAAATTCAAAACTAATCGTCCAGTATACACATAGTTTTATTTAATTATCGATGTAATTTGAATAAAACTTCCATCTAAACTTCCCATTTATAAATTATTTGCAAACAACAAAATTTAGAAGACATGGTAAAAAGTTTATATTGTATACAAAAAAAATAAAAAATATTTAACCTAATTTTTTCTTTTGTGTTATAAAGTATCTTCTCGCGTAATCTCCCAACATAGATGTGTTCCAACGGCGTTGAAACCATTCGTCAAACCTTTTCATATCCTGATGAAACCGCTGCCCTTGTTCGACTCTCACTGCCCCAACCTAATTAACGAATATCCAACCAAGAAATAAATAATGCAAATATCAACGTGGAATGATATTTTCTCAGTAACGATTAGGTACATATAATAAGTCTCTAAATTTATCTCCCTCTGTTTGTTTGTTCCAGCATGGCGCAAAAACTACTGAAAGGATTTTGATAGGCGCCACATTGCTGGATTCTTTCAATTCCTGAACAAGACTTTATTTCATCAAAATCGGTTTACGGAAACAGAAAGTTTTGAGAAAAATCAAAACCGGGAAAACATCGGGCAAAGCGGTTATTCGCCTGGATCGAAAGGTTTGAGGCGCAGAAGGTCAAGGAAAAGGAGCGTAAAGCGGAGGGGAGGGGGAAAGCTACAATTTTAAACATGTGAACGAAGTCGCGGCCAACTAGCTAGCTCACTAATATGGACAACATGAGGGTTGCTTAAAAAAGGTTATCGGCGGAAACCTCAAAAAGAAGACGTTATAGAAACAAAATACCTACATCCACTGCCTCAAAGTTGCAACTAATAGAAAACTATACAGGGTGATTCAAAATTCCCTAGAAAGATTTCAACAGTGGTTAGATATCAATAATCTAAAAAAGTTACATGGTTATTTTGTTTCAATTTCATATTTTTTTTCTCTGAATTTAGGAGTAAAATTTTCGTATTTTTTTGGAAATCGCCTTTAATAGCTTGTTATGATGGTCATTAAACGCGAAGATGAAGATTGAGACGCGAGCCGCAGGCGAGTGTTTTAATTTATCTGAGCAATAATTTTTACTTTTGTAAAAAATCCAACTTTTTGAGTTGGATCCTACAAGTAGTCAACTTTACGAGGTCTATAGGCGGCGACTTCCAAAAAGGTGGTATCTACATATATATAGGGTGTTCCAAAAAAAAACCGGACTTTTTGGATTGCCTACAACTTCCATAATAATTATCCGAAATTTAAAATTTTAAGTTTATTGAAAAAAGGAAGCTTTAAAATTTATGCGATTAATGTCGAAACTGACATTTCTTTAAAATTCAAGATGGCGGACAGATTTTAAAACTGGGTATGTTTGACCCCCCCTGCAAAAAAATTGTATGCGCCACTGTAACAAAATTATGATATGCTCTAAATAGCCTTAACTTTTAAAGGCATATACGCGTTTTGATTTTAAATCGGTTAAGAAATAAGAAAGTTCTGTAGTGTTACGTTTAATGCTGTTTGTGTGGTAAAAGACTGTTTCACTAAAAGTTATCATCTTTTCGACGGTATATGGTTTCGTCAAAAATAATCAGAATTTGTTAAAAGCTAAAAGTCCAAATTTTATGTACTTTATGTCAAAACTGCCATTTCTTTAAAATTCAAGATGGCGGGCAAATCTGAAAAGATCTTTTTTTACCTTCCTGGAAAAAAAAATGGGCACCACTGTAAGTAAGTTGTGCGCTAAATAGCATTATTCTTTTAACGTATACACGTTGCGTTTATTTAAATCGGTTAAGAAATAAGAAAGGTATGGTCCAAATTTTATGCGGCTAATGTCAAAACTGGCATTTCTTTAAAATATAAGATAGCGGATCGATTTGAAAAGTGGGTATTTTTTATTTTTCCTGGAAAAAGAACGTGTGCGCCACTGCCTTATTTTTTTAACTTAACGAATTAAAGTCGGTTAAAAGTAAAAAAAGGTGTTGCAAAGTAGAATTAGGACTGACTTAGTAGTAGGCCATGAAAAAAAAAAAATAAAAAACTTTAATAACTGTCTTTGCCTGTCAGAATACGTGTCTCTACTTTATATTATTATATCAAAATGGTGTTCCAGGGAGAACATAAGCACTTTGTAAAAAATCTGTATGAAAGAGGATTTACAGTGTCTCAAATATTAAGACGAAGATAATTTATTACTATAGATGATGTAAAATAAGAAACCCTGCAATCAAATTAAATTTTAAAAAAAACTTAACTCGGCATATCTTGGCAAGACTGGGCGATTGATCCTTGTATGGATGGAAAGTCCCGGGATAAACAAAAAAAAACCTACTATTAAAAGAAAAATTAATTTTTTTATTTGTGCACAAAAAAGTAATACTCAATTAAGACCAAAGTAATTGGGCTATTATCACATATCTAAATTTAATTACAGTGGTTCCCGAGGTGACATTTTTGAGGGGTGAAAAATACTCAGCTTATAAAGCCGTCTGCCATATTATTATGTTTATTACTAAAAGAAAACCGAATGTAAAACTGCAAAACTTTCTTATTTCTTAACCGACTTTAGTAATTGTTACGTGAATATACGTTAAAAAAAATAGGGCTATCAAATGAACATTTTCATTTTATTACACTGGCGCACACTTCTTTTTCCACAGGGGATAAAAAATACCCATTTTTCAAATCTGTCCGCCATCTTGAATTTTAAATAAATGCCAATTTTGACATTAGGCGCATAAGGTTTGTACTTTTAGCTATTCATAAAGCTTAAAATCTTTAGAAGCTGATCATTTTTAACCAAACTGGACACCGTCGAATAAAAAGATAACTTACAGTAAGAAAACTGCATAACTTTCTTATTTCTTAGCCGATTTAAATAAACGTAACTCAATTTTGTTACAGTGGCGCACACTTTTTTTTCAGGAGGGATTTTTTTTTAAACCTGTGCGCCATCTTCTCTCTCTCATCTCATCAAATTTAGACTTTTAGCTTTTAAGAAACATTAAAATCTTTAAATTCTGATAAATTTTAATCAAATTGTATAACGTCGAATATAAAGATAACTTATAGAAAGAACAAACACCATTAAATTTAACACTGCAGAAATTTCTTACTTCTTAACCGATTTAAAAAAACAAAACAGTTATACACCTTTAAATGATAAGGCTATTTACAGCGCATCTTAGACACACAATTTTTTTGCAGGGGTGTCAAAAATACCCATTTTTAAAATCTGTCCGCCATCTTGAATTTTAAAGAAATGTCAGTTTTGATATTGGGCGCATAAATTTTGAAGTTTCCTTTTTCAAATAAACTTAAAATTTTAAAATTCTAAAAAATTATGGAAGTTGTAGGCAATCCAAAAAGTCCGGTTTTTTTTGAACAACCTATATTTTATTTTTATGCTTTTTAAGTGTACTGTATTGAAAAGTTTTTTATGCCCAAAGCTCGACCCAAATACTTGTTCGTGTTATCTTATCGTTGAATCGGAAGACCTATTCTTCCTTATAGCTTAACAATAACAAATTTTTACCAAACAATAATTTGAAATGCACCATTTCACTTACTAGTTGGTTAAATCGATCATATCAAACAATGATCGATCTACCAAAGAACCGTTACGTCGGTTGTGCGTATTTTGTTGTCTAGGTTTTCGGGCACAGAAAAAATAGGGTAAACATATAAGCTAAGACTTATAGAATAGAATTAGAAGATGCCCTCGAAATATTCAAAGGTTGCATATATTATTATATTGGGCTTTGTGTATACAGGGTGTTCCAAATTCGATGTTCACCATGGGGATCTCCTAAACGGTAGGAGATACGAAAGGGTCTAAATTAGTGCAAAGTTGCGCAATTTGATGCCTTACTCAAAACTAAAAAAAAGAATAAAAAATCCGAGGAGCTCCGGAGATAGGCGAAAAAAACAAAATTTTAATTTTTAATTTTTATTTGTTTGCGCCTTTATTCTTAAAGATCTCAAAAAACGCTTAAAACTTTCTACAGGCATTTTTTAAAGATCTACCTTATGATAGGTCTGGTTTGAGATTTGAAATTTCAGTGTGACACTAGCACTGTCAAGTTCATTTTTCCTTATGGACACGTGCTTTTTTTCTCTTTTCGTTTGGTTCATGAAAGATGACAGATAATATTTTGCAACGTTATTTTGACAAGTCACGTGACGTTTTGGGTTAATTGACCATCATCAGTTCAATTTTTGCTTTTGAATTACTAAAGATATTTTAGAAACCCGCTTGCAATACTTTTTTAACATTTTAAAAATAACAGTTTTTTGCCTAATATTTTAAACGTACGTTATTTTCATTCCTTTTAGCTCTTGTATTTATAACTTATTTGATTAAAATGTTGATAATTTAAATATTAATTTTAGATTAGAAAAGAAAAAAAGTTACTGGAAGCGTGTTCCCAAAATATCTTGAGTAAGTTAAAAGCAAAAATTTAATTTGGGATGATGATAGTTAATTATCCCAAAACATCAGGTGACTTGTCTTAATAATGTTGTAAAATTTTATCTGTCATCCATCACAAACAAAACGGCAGGAGAAAAAAGCACGTGTCCATAAGACAAAAGGAACTTGGCACTGCCACTTTCACATTGAAATGTAAAATCTCATAAACAGACCTGTCATTACGTAGATCTTAAAAAGTGCCTGTAGAAAATTTTAACCTTTTTTTGACAGTTTCAATAATAAAGACGCAAACAAATAAAAACCAAATTTGAAGATCTCGGTTTTTTTCGCCTATCTCCGGAACTACTCAGATTTTGTAAGCTTTTGAGTAAAGCATTAAATTGCGCAACTTTGCCCTAATTTAAACTTTTTCGTACCTCCTACCGTTCAGGAGAATCCCATGTTGAGCATCGAATTTGGAACACCCTGTATATCTTAATTTTTGGAAGCACTTCTCATCTCACCTGGTCCGTACTAAACTTTCACTGAAATTTCGAAAATTACTCTTTAGGTGAGAATGTAAGAAAAGGCATCCTGGAAAATAGTGTGAATTGAACCTCCGCAAATTTAGGAATAAAAAGGCATACAAAAATCTGAGTAAGTCATCCAACTAACAGAGCATTTTTAGTTAAAATGCCTGCTATACAGGGACAAACCCACTGCCTAGCTCCTATTTCTCCATTTTTTTCTTGAAATACTGGAAAAATCTGTATATTTCCCTTGCGAAATCACTTATATGATTATAGTATGTGCAAAATTTCAACAAGTTTCACTCAAGTTTAAAGAAAAACCAGTATAATTATATTAGAAAGGACATCTTAGTAAATACACCCTCTATGTCTTATGAAATATTTGGGTCTGGGGTAGGGTAATTATGTCCCTAACCCGATCCTAACTCAATATTGAGCGATTTATATAAGATTAACCCTTCCATACTTGCCAGAACATTCACTCACTTCTAGTATTATAAATTATTGACTTTTACGACGTAGATAGGTTAGACTTGCAATTTTGGCATTTTGACCTCTATCGTTTCAAACGTTTTGATCGTGATTTGTTTGTTTTACTTGGCTTCGAAGCCAAACAGTGCATTTGTTTTTGAGAATTTTGTTTTGACTGCGGACAGCTAGCTATATACTACGTTTTTACGTGGAACTGAACACGTTTTCAATACGATTTACTTTTTGGTTTTCATGAAGCGATTTGAACACGATTTGAGTTTTTGACATTTTCCTGAGGCATTTTAAGGTTAGTTTTTACCAATTTTAATACTTTGTGTGTTTTTTAAAGCCAATAAATTTAGCAAACAACTAAACTTAAAGTCGAACTTAATAGAAAGCTCAAAGATATTAATGAGTCTACCGAGCAAGATGCAGAAATGGTTTGGACAAAGGTTAAAAGTGCTATAGTCGAAAGCACAACACTCTTAAGCAAGGATGAAAGAAGAAATAAAAAGAAATGTTTGAGTTGACGGATAAAAGTCGCAGTAAAAAAGGCAGCGATCAGTACCATGAAATCAATAGAGAAATTAAAAACAAGATAAGGTCAAAAAAACAAGACTGTATAACACAGCAGTGTCAAGAAATAGAAGATCTAGACACTTTCAATTTACACACACCCATAAAGGAAGCATTCGGATTATTTAATAAAAGACAAGTTGGAATCCTTGTGGACAATCAGGGCAAAATCATACCGGATACCAAAGAAAAACTAAAAGAATGGTGTAGCTATATAGAACATCTGTTTACCGATAACCGATCCGAACAGCCAGAAGAATTCTCAAACCAAGGTATAGATACACTGAGCTTTTAAAGCTAATAGAAAACGAAGACTCGGTAAATACGCTGGTGAAACTTAACTTTTTAAATTGCCGCAGAAAAGATTTGTGGCGTAGAGGGCAAAGGGTGAGGGAATAAATCGGAAAAAAGTTTTTCCTCGACCAGGATTTGAACCCGGGACCTCTAGAACACCAGTCTAATGCTCTACCAACTGAGCTACCGAGGAACTGGGGTTTTAACTGGTAATTCGGAAATCCTTTCGTCCGATTCATTTGTTAGTAGTCGAGAAATATTTGAAGCCTACTGCGGCTTTAAAACCCTAGACATGTTATAAAGACAAGGAGGTAGACATTCACGATTATTAGTTGTACGAAATTTCTACTAATCTATCAACCAACGATATACGACATATAGCGTTTTATTGAAGGTGTCAGATGGCGAATTTCCAACTAATAATTTCAGCCAAACATATTTACAAAATGAAGGGAAAATTTAGCGCCCTAATAAATTTACAGAAAAGATTTGTGGCGTAGAGGGCAAAGGGTGAGAGAATAAATCGGAAAAAAGTTTTTCCTCGACTAGGATTTGAACCCGGGAACTCTAGAAGAACAGTCTAATGCTCTACCAACTGAGCTACCGAGGAACTGGGGTTTTAACTGGCTATTCGGAAATCCTTTCGTCCGATTCATTTGTTAGTAGTGGGAAGATCTTCTTTTTAAATTGCTTTATCGCAGCGGTAAAATCCCTGATGACTGGCTAAAATCAACCTAATGAGCCATATGTTATAAATATTTCTAAAGATTATCCATTAAAGATATTATGGAAAATGCGAATCCTTTATGGGCAACACGCAGTTTGGATTTCGTGGTGGGTTCGGAACAAGAGAGGCCCTGTTTGGCATTCAAGTCTTAGTTCAGAGGTCTAGGGATGTGTCGGTGCCAGTAGAAGATAATCGCTAATCTATACTGGAATCAGACTGCTCGAATAAATGTTGATGGCCAACTGTCCGAAGAGATCCAAATAAGAAGAGGTGGGCGGCAACGTTATATATTATCTCCGCTGTTGTTTAATATCTATAGTAACAAAATAATAGGGAATGCACTTCATAACTGCGAAGAGGGTCTGACCATAAACGGCATAAAAATCAACAACCTATGATATGCCGACAACACTGTCATAATAGCAGACACGCTGGAAGACCTGCAAGAGCTGTTGAATCAAATAGTTGTCAAAAGTTCGCAATTCGGGCTTAACGTAAATGTTGGAAAAACAAAATGGATGGTCATATCCAAGGAAAATAACATCAGAGTTCGTGCAAGAATTGAACAAGCCAGATCATCTTTTATCAGAGTGAAATAAGTGTTATATAGTCGCGATCTTAATACCACTCTCCGAATTCGTGTGCTTCGGTGTTATGTTTTTAGCTTCTTATATTATGGCATGGAAGCATTGACACTGACTGAGGCCATGTGCAAAAAGTTAGAGGCATTCGAGATTTAGTGTTATCGTAGAATACTAAGGATATTTTGGATGAACAGAGTAACTAATGTGGATGTTTTGCTTAGAATAAATAAAGATCTTGAAGTTTTATTCATCATCAAAAAACTAGAACTTGAATATTTTGGCCATATTTTGATAAATGACAAATATAAACTTTTAAAATTGATAATAGAAAGCAAAATTGAAGGCAGAAGAGGTCCGGGTCGTAGACGGATATCATGGCTTAAAAATCTTAGACAATAGTATGTTGTTAGTACTACGACACTTTTCCGAAAAGCAGTGGACAGCGCTAATGAGAGCCAACGTTCGAAAAGAGCATGGCACTTGAAGAAGAATAAGTTTACAACACAATAATATAATTTAAATAAAGCTATATACCTACTTTTTGCAGAAATATATATATATATATAAGTGCTAATAGCTTATTATACGATATACGATTCCGATACGATCCGAAAAAAGCGGTATTGAACTTGAAAAGGGACAACGAAAAAAAAGTTCGATTCGCAGCGTTTTCGTAGAAGGCTAGAAGGTTGAAAACGTGTTCAATTCTATATGGAAACGTTGTAACAGGTAAGTAATAGTAATTTGCTTTACAATGCCATGAAACAGTCTATTAAAGTATAATTCTGAATGTTTACGGACAAGGCGACGAAGGAACCGAGTTCGTAATTTCTAGACGAGAGCTTTAATGACATTTCCCGGCCTTGTATCGTACAACGTCTTATTTCATACTGTTTTATATTTTATTTAATTAAAAAACAATTTTTTTTTTGGTAAGACAGTGATAATAAATACACCAAAGTCAGGTCAATTATAATTGTTTCAACTATTGCCCGAGTATAACAAACCACGTATTATACTCGGCTATCACTTCAAAATTCACATCACATTATTGCCAAAATTTTGAAGTTGTCATTTTTATACCGAGTCCACACCAAACCGACAAAACAAAAACATTAACCAAACACCAACAAAACAAAACTGCAAGTTTTCGAAAACAGGAACACATTGTCAACTGCTGTCCACAATAGGAAAACAATTAGTCAACTTTATGATTCCCCATAGAAAATGTGGCGTGCTCGAAATTTTAAATTACAAAGGAACAATGACTTATTTATTATGGCAGCTGGTTTTCTATTTTTAACCCACAAACACGAAAAACGTTTTTGGGTTAGACCGAGCTTAAAGAACCGACAAAAGGACTATGTTGAGGAATTATTGCAAGAGTCTGATGTATCTTTTCGTACAAACTAGACCAACAAAGTTGCCCGAAACGTAAACAAAACATCAACACTTTGATCTTTACCGACGGCTAAATAAAAATTTGCTGTTCCCGTTTTGTTTCAAAAATGTTCGGAAACATTGAGTTGCTGTTTTGTTTTGGTTTTGTTGGTTTGGTGTGGACCCGGCATAACAATGAAAACTGTAAAAATTGGAGCGAAATTTATTAGCGGTCTTTGAGTTCAAAAAAGACTGAAACTGTAACTGTACTTTATTGTTTTTAAAAATTTACATTTTTATACAATATTGTTCTAAGCCTACAAATTTTTATAGCGTTAGAAAGAAAAACCTTACAACTAAAATTAATAGCAAATAAATGTAAAGAATACTATGCTAGTTAATAAACCTCATAATTCAGCTAATTTATTTTAATTTTTTTATACTTAACAACTAAAAAAATAATTTGAAGACAGAGGCCCTCTCAGAAAATTTTACTAATATCTGTTTACCTATTCGTTTCTCAAAAAAAGAACGTAGCTTAAGTATTCCTAATGACGGTGGCTATTTGCTTGACGTCATGAATAGTTAGATTATCTAGGACTTGTACTATATAACCTGGATTTGCCCATGTTGTATGGCGAAGGCCTCTATATCAGGGGCAGTAAAAAGAATGTGGTGGAGTGTTGCAGCTTTAGACATGTTGCAGACGCTGTATATTTCATTTTGTGCAATTTTGTAGCTTATGCCTTTATATGAAAATTGGTAAATGTAAGTGGTAGACACTTCAAAAGAGACAAATAGCTGCGAGAATTCCCCTGGACATTGGAAATGTGGCAGAAAGTTTCTTCTTTAATGGATTGGTAACCAGTATTAATTGGAAAATCAAGAAACTGACTGGAATTTTATCTATTAGTAGGGATATAAACCTAATTAGGAACATAAACAACAACATAAGCTTATTTGCATACTTAAGTTGAACATCGTTTATGATGAAGGCAGTGGAAAAGATGGTGGACAGGAACCTCTTAGGGGGAGTCCTTGCCAACAATTCTGTCCATAAGAATCAGCACGGCTACATAGAGGGCAGGTCGACCGACATAGCATTACACGCAGTAGTGCACAAAGCAGAGAAAGAACTTCAATTCAAAATGTATGCCCTCGCGGTATTAAGGAAGGGACCGAACCCCTCATAATTGAATGGGTAAGATCTATACTAAAAGAAAGCTAAACTAGGGGAATCCAAGGTATAGGTCGAGGTTACGGAAGGATGCCCACAAGGCAGCTGCCTGTCTCCACACCTATGGTGCCTAATTATGGATACCCTTCTGGAAGAGCTGACAAAGGAAGGATTCGACGCCCAAGCGTATGCAGATGACGGAGTTGTGGAGATGATAGGTCGCTTCCTAGACACCTTCTGCAGCAGAATGCAACGATCTGTAAGAATCAGAGAAAACTGGTGCCAACCAAACGGTCTCTCTGTTAATCCAGGAAAGACAGAGATAATCCTGTTCACCAAAAAGAGAAAAATGGAGGGATTCAGATCACCCATAATGTACGGGTCAGTACGCGGCCAGACTCAAGTACATTTGGTCTCAGAGCCAAAGCACTTGGGGCATATTGCCAAAATGACCGAAAAAGTCCAGGCAACAATGTGGCAACTGCGTCGGGTGGTAGGTCGGACCTGGGTTATTACACCCAAGAACCTCCACTGGATGTACACGGCAATACTAAGACCTAGGATCCAATATGGATCCATCGTCTGGTGGCCGGCAGTGGAGAGGACCACCATATCCCAAAAGGTCAGATGTCTGCAAGGGCTCATGTGCAGGGGAATAACCGGCGCCATGAGGACGACACCAATCCAAGCCCTCGAGACCATTCTGGGATTGCCTCCGGTACCGACTTGGATCAAGAAGGAACCGATGGTGACCCATTTGCGTCTGAGGAATTCTGGTCAGTGGAGAGGAAGAGGGTAAACTGTTGGACACCTAAGTATCGCCCAAATGGCCACCAGAGAGATGCCACTTGCGTCCTTTGAGATCAAGGCAACCCGAATTCCCTGGAGATTCAATAAGAGGTACAGAGTCGAAATTCCCGATAGGGAATTCTGGCAGAGTGAGAATCTCCACCAATAGTTCGAAAGGAACGCTGTGATATGCTACACCGATGGCTCCAAGCTATCGGAGAGGCAGACAACAGGGGCGGGGGTTTATGTGCAAGTATACATATGCTCCGACAGCCAAACGGCCCTAAAGGCACTTAGTGCGCCAAAAAGTGCCAATACTCTGGTGGAAGAGTGCGTCGAAGTACTGGAAGCCTTGAGTCAAGACAAAAGAGTTACAGTGATGTGGGTACCGGAACACACGGGAGTGTCGGGCAACGAAAAGGCAGTCCAAAGAATTCATCGACGAACCGGACGCGGCCAGACTCAAGTGGCACTTGGAAAGTACACGAAAAGATATTGGACTACTGACAGGAATACTGACCGGCTACAACCGACTCAGTAAGCATCTGACTCGCCTCGGGATCGGAAATGACCCTATCTGCCAGGCCAGGGCGGAGGAGACATCACGGCACTTCGTTGCGGAGTGCGATGCGTAGCTAAGGATGAGGCATCAGGTAATCGTACAACCGAACCTGGATGCAGAGGACCTACGAGCTCTCAAGTGGGCCAAAGTACTGGACTACGTGAAGAGAACAGGAAGGCACGGAGAGCCCAGTACCGTACAAGCGGTACAGGTGGTGGATTAGGGGGCTGGGCTGGGGTAAGGTAACAAGGGACCGATTGGGGCTACTTGCCAGGTCTTGGGCCGCCCCCTAATTACTACTACTACTATTATTTGTATACTTGACGTATCCAGATATCCAATAAAAAAAAATTGTACAGCAAAGACTTATGTAAACATACGTATAACCCGTCCGTAATGACGTTTTCATTATCCGTCCATCTTTGAGTTCCTTGAAAAGTGGTTTGCCCCGTCACCTCCCGAAGGAAGCGCAAATCGTCCTCTTGAGCTGTTACATTTGCTTTTCAAAGTTTTATGTGCAAAAGTTGTGTAGTTAGCAGTGGCGGCTACGGGGGGAGGAGGGAGCCATCGCCCCCCTTTTTTGCAAGAGCTATGCCAAAAAAAATTTGAATTTCCATAAAATCTTGTTAAAGATTTATTATCAATCCCACACGTTACTTTTCTAAAAAAATATACTGCGGCTCTATTTTCATGTTATTAGTTAGAATTTTCATCTACGGCATTATATTTTATTAAATATTTAAGTTACACATTAAGTTTTTTATTTTAAAATACCTGCCCAAGTAATACAAGTGTGCTACAAGAGAGCACATACAATTTTTCCACATGAAATAATAATGCTTTTGCTATTTTCTGCCACAACGTTTTAAAAACGTCATTAAAATGTTGCCACAGCTATTTTGAGGACTAATTTTTGCACGCAATGTTGCTTAAAATTTGACTTCTCTGGTCAAAAATGTATTGAAAAGTAGCAATTATTACAAAATTGTCTAAAAGATAGAAACATATAAAATAAATATTAATGATGATGTTTAACTAAACTACTATTCGTAAATAAGGATTTTGCGGACTTACCGTTGGTCAAACCTTTTTTCAAAGGCCGGCTTACTAAACTATACCCCCCTCAAAAATTTGGGATCTTTACTGTTTATATTGATTTTTTATTTTATTTTATTATTTTTTATAAATGTTAAAACACAGATTTAATCGATCACAAATCAGTTTCTGCATATTTCGTATTGTTTTATTTTTTTTTGATTAAATAATTGTAATATCTTATTGGAACATTTTTGTTTATATAATATAAACAGGAGTGTTTTCCCTTTTTGACCAGGTTAACCGAATTTGTTTCTGGTGGACAACTAAAAACAGAGATTTTGACAAACCGGTAACAAATACCAATAAACCGGAATTTTAGGGCGCCCGATCCAGGAATACCGAGATCTACGCAACAGCCTAATCGCGATCGAAACTGTAAACGCAAAGGCTTCTTAATTGAGAGGTGTTTTGTATGCACGGTAGAGGGCGCGTAATTGCCAGCTGTCGTTTCGCATTAGTTTTAGCTCTATACGTTAAAAATGCTAAAATTTGTTCCTGTTTTGGTTAGCTGAGAACATAAAACAAACTGTATTGCATTGGTCGCAATTTGGGTATAAAAATAAGTTGCCATACCATTGTGATATCTAAAAATACAATTAAAATTAAGCTAGCTACTTTACAGCAAACACTTTACTTGGGTGCCTCTGCTCCAGTATGGAGTACCCTGTTGTTCGAAACTGACTTCTCTATTTAAACTCGATAAAATTCTTGCCACTCAGAAGTATTTTTTTGGTTATACTTCAAAGGGAAAATCATTTAAAAGTGTCAAAATTCAAGTAACTCCCAACTGATAAATTCTGCTCACAAAGCATATACCTACGGACTTAGAGAAAGCTCTTACAAGGGCATCGCAAAAAACAAGTTACAGCGCCTCTGGGGACTAGGTCCCGAAGCTCACGCGACAAATCGCGCCGATGACATCTATCTTAATCAATGTCCATCAATGTCATCGTCTTTTCGTTTTTTCATGAGGTTTTTTTTTGTTGAAGTTTTTTAGTTTTATGTGTTTTTGACCTTTTTTAAACTCTTACAGTAATTTGTTGGATTTTTGTAATAAGTACAATTGAAAAATTAAGCCCAAGTATTGTGTCTCAGTGTCCCAATGATCCTCTGCTTCATCGGCTTTCACACCCTAGAGATCAAGCTCGCCATCTGAAACGCTTTATAGGTTTAGAGTATGCACCCGACATTTTAAACCAGAATACTATTCAAAAAACTGTGGACGAAGCCTTCTAATTCGGCATGTAATTCCATCCTTGCATTTACCGACAGAGTCTAAAACAGACTTTAATGGTAAGTACCGGGCAAGGTTTCTACATACCAGAGGAAAAACAGCATATTCAATAATAGAGAGTTAATAGACCACTAATTTATCGTCACCTTATTTTCTTACCGTAACTGAGATGCTAAAAAGAGTTTTAAAACCACAAGCATAAGTTACCGTAACCGTATTTTTTTGCCCACATACAAACTGCCAATGTAAATAGAATAGAAAAGAAAACAACAATTCCTGTTTTGGCAAATTCACTTTCACAAAAAAATTAACAACTTATAACTAAACAAAAAAACGAATTATCATTTACCAGTTGCAGCTTTTGCTCAGACATAAATATGGTTGGTTAAAAAAAATAATCAAGCAGGCCCCGTTAAACCTCCGTAAGTAACGTATTTCGGTTCGGTTATTTTTGGATACGGGAGAAAAATAACCGATTTTGCCTACGGTACCACCAATTTTGATGTCGATTAACACTCTAATAAAACTAATAGGTCATTTATTTAGCCTATTTGTTAATTAGGTACATTTCTTTTTAGCCCATTCCGTTTAAAAATGCTTATGGGTAACCAGTTGCACCAAATTTTTTGAAACGAAGAAAAGTCTTAAAAGACACTGCTGCTATTGAGGCCGGCATGGGAAGCAGATCAAATAGTTTATTAATAAATACAATAGTTTCGATATGTATACTATCATATCTTCTTAAAAGAATAATATAATATATTAAATAGGTACGACGAATTTAAATTTATAGTCATTAGAATCAACAATACTTTGGAAAATAAAATTAATTATTGATGAAATAGGTTTTCCAAAATAATGTTGTTTCTAATGAACTGAAATACTTAAAAAAATACCCGAATTCAAATTTCCCGGCGCCGGCGCCGCTACCCTAATTTAAGCTTCGGGACCGAGTCACTAGAGGCGCAACAGTAGCAAAAAACTTATAACAGGTCCCTAAGTCGTCAGATCGCCTTCTATACCCGTAGGTACATATTTTGTGATTCTGCTCTAACAGTTGTGTTTTTTGAGTTTCTTTATTGCTAAGTTTAACCTTTTTTTCTTTTTGGTTAGTTTTATTTAAGTTTTATGTTTCCATCTGCTATATTGTAATACTAACAATTGATTTATTTCTTTTCTAATTATAGATTTTATTTATAAGATTAATGGTCTTATTGCATAAATATCTAATAAAAGTGTTTTATATCAAGAAATTCTTAATCTGCGAAGAAAAAAAATTGGCAGCATACTAAAATTTCCGATTTGAAAATGCATTTAAAAAAATATTGGATTTCGTGAGTTATAAGTAAGACGAGGATTGAATGAAAACTATTTTATTGTCACCAAGGGCGGATCCAGCTTTTTAGTACGGGGGGAGGGGTCACATCAGTGGCGTAAAGGCAAGCGGACATATTTGCCCCCTCCCAAAACTCTAAAAAAAAGACGCAAAAAAGCAACAAATTTTGATTCAAAAATGGAATCAAATTACAAAATCAATTTTCCTCTTCTGTCTTCTCGCGAAACAATTAATTACTTCCTCCACTTCCATAGGAACGTTTTTATGAACATGGAGGAGCGCCAATTCTGTTAGTAGCTCTGGAGGTAACTGCTCTTGAAGGTGGTTTATTAAATATGGAGTCTCGTTTATTGTGGAGTATGGAGAGGGATGTAGACGCTCCTGTGAAAATAATATTAACGACAACATTCGTTTTGGTTTTGCACGATGTTGTAAAATAACCGTGTTTTCAATTTGCAGCAGTGTTGCGAGGAGGTTGGAAAAAAAGTATCATTTGCAACTCGAAAAATTATTAGGTTTAGGGAAAAATTATTATAGTTTTTATTTTTGCATGAGAGGCGCTTAACATGTATTGTTATTTGTTGAGTGGCCAAACATACGGGATTATTAATTTCAATTTCACAGGATGTACCTACATTTTTTATGCTTTTTGTTTCACAGTAAAGGAGAAAGTGAGAGAGAACATGATCAGATGACCGACGTCGATTAATCGAGTTTATAGATCGGGAGTTGATGTCAGCTATTGTTAATATATATATAACTGTTCTTAGAAAGAATGCTTTTTAAGGATAAAATAATATTTTTTTTTTTGAAAATTCGAACTCGTAGTAGGTGTATACATAACCTACTACGAGTTCGAATTTTCAAAAATAAACAAAAAACATATTTAAAAACAACAAAATGAATCTCGTGTCCGCAAATAAAAATGAAAGTAAAACTCGTGGCATATCGGACAAAGCGTTTTTATTTCTCACTTCATTACGACCAGGCCTCCAATGTCTAATAGAGAATCCAGACACCTAAAGACCTGTTTCATCCTTATTAGGAATCATCATGGAGTCATAGGATTATACCTGGCAGTTGAACCTACACAGTGACCATGCACACCTCTAGAATTTAAAACAAAAAGCAAATTAAAATGGCACTAGAAAGTGAAGTAACTGATAACTAGGATAGACATGCCGTTGAAACTGTTGGACTATTAGCATGTATTCAAAAAACCTAGTTTTGCATTTGCCTGCACATTTTATTTACTGTTTTATTACGTCTACTCTCAGCAATGTAAATTTAATAATAGATGGTACGGTACAATATAGAAGAAACTAGAAACGGCTTTGAAAATATTTATTCTGAAATCCAAGACTTCGGCGATAAAGTTGATATTTCTTTAGAACCTATCAAAGTATCAAAACGGAAACGGCAAATTGCTGCAAAAACAAAGGATTGTATAGTGGAAAGCACTCTTGGAGTTGCTTAAAACACTGGAATTTAGCAGCTAATTTTAGGGAGAGGATTTCAAACTTGCTATTGGCCAAATCGGTAGATGCTTTATATTTAATTTGAACATCAAAGAAAGTCAAGATTTTATTGAAAATTACTCTGGTAGTAAAAAATATGGTTATTTGTAAAAATTTAGAAATAAATTTAAAATCTATCAAAGAGTATATTAGACAAGACTTTTGTCCGAACCTCTACAAATTAATTTGCTATTTGCCTTCCTATTAGTTTTGCTAGTTGTGATCGAAGCTTTTCTGCGATGCGTGGAATAAAAAATTGGACCTGAACTACAATGGGACAAACCCGATTTTTCAGTGTATCCATTATTAACATCGATATAATTATTTAATTAAAGAAGAGATTACAGCAGACCATGTTTTGGAAATATTTTCACAAAAGACAAGGAAGTTGCAGTTAATTTAAGTTAATTTATATTAAACTGCTGAGTTGAGTTATATAGAGTTACGTTTCAAAGTTATTCATACAACGAGTTAAGCTAATAATGCATAATATTAAACAGTTTTGAGAAAAAAATCATTGTCTTTCATTTCTCACTATCAAATATTGTCAGCTATAGGCCCTCCCCTAGGCCCCCTCAGGTCAGAGAGCTAGTTACGCTATATTCGGGACTGCTACCCGAAAAATCCAAAAGCAGGTATGAATCTGAGTATAGCGGATTCATCGAATGGAGAGTAGTCAAAAATGTCCAAGGTTTCTCAGAAAACGCAATAATGGTATATTTTGAAGAACTGTCTGAGAAATATAAATATTCAACGTCGTGGACGATTTTTTCGATGCTCAAGTCAACGTTAATTGCCAATCACAACATAGATCTTGGAAGTTATAAGAAGTTGCAAGCACTAATCAAAGGAAAATCCGAAAACTACGTCCCAAAGAAGTCCCAAATTCTTAAGAAGATTTTGGCTGGTTTTTGACGAAAGCATTAGACGATAAGTATTTACTTATCAAGGCGGTGGTTGCAGTTGGCCTGTCTGGGGCATGTCGAAGAGAGGAATTTTATGTTATCTCAAAATAGAAGGCACGGGAGATTTCGGCAGTGCTATGCTGATTAAACTGGAGAATACAAAAATAAAGGTACCAAGATCTTTTACAGTTACAGGAAGCCTTTACACTATATTGAAGAAGTACTGTGCTCTTCGTCCTCCCGATATGAAGATAGGCAGGTTTTTTTTTTGAACTATCAAAACGGAAAATGTTTAAGACAAAACGTTGGCATTAACAAAATTGGAAATATGACTAGAGAAATAATTTTTGTTGCTAGAGAATCCAGAAAGTTTCACGGGACATTGTTTTCGGCGTTCGTCGGCCACAATTTTGGTCAATTCTGGCTCAGATCTGCTTGCCCTTAAACGCCATGGCGGGTGGAAGTCCAGTTCAGTTGGCGAAGGCTATGTTGATGACTCTCTGAGAAATAAAATGGAACTTTCGAAA
Organism: Oxystoma pomonae; assembly: GCA_963921995.1. Classification (NCBI taxonomy): domain Eukaryota; kingdom Metazoa; phylum Arthropoda; class Insecta; order Coleoptera; family Brentidae; genus Oxystoma; species Oxystoma pomonae. The sequence goes on from OY998170.1 coordinate 45,286,691, forward strand.
AAAATAGAGTCTTCAGTGTGTTCTGCTCATCTGTCATCACAGAACCAGAACAAGCATTGTCCATTTGGAACAGAACAAGAAAACCACAATTACACGTTGAAAAACTCCACGGAAAACACGACACCAAAAATATTATCTATTACCGAAAACAAGGTGAAAAATAAAACTGGTTTTCCCGGCGTAAGCTTGAAGGAATGTTTGAATGTGACCATAAATATTAAGTATTAATTAGTTTCTTTGTTAATGCGTTAATAGAATATTATATATTTTATTAATAAAAACGAGTTAAATTGAAATTTGATTTTTTGGTCTCTGTTTATTTGCAGTCGTATAAAAAGTATCGTAAAAAACTCGTTTGAAAACCTCTTTGTACACTCCCACCAAACTGTCTCGATCGTGCACACGGAAAAAATTTCTACAAATGAGTATTTCAGTATGCTCAAAACTGCATCAGTGAAATGAAAATCTAGAATTTTATTTTAAACAGATTATTTTAAAATAAACATATTGTTATACTTAAATACAAAATTTAATTTTCTCAAATATTTTCTTTAATCCAAGTAAAAACTGTCTGTTTAAAAATTTTATAATTTTTGATTTGAAGCCTAAGATCTTCATTTGGAAATTTACCGAAAACATTAAATTAAAACGGCACTAAGTTTATTATGAAACTCCGTTTATTTTCATTTTAAGAGCATATCTTTAAATTAGGCAAAAAAGTATTTTTTATTTTAAAACATTGCAAATTTTGACATGAAACTATTGTAATTTTAATATTAACATAAATTTTGTTCTTTAGGTTCAAAATAAGTATTTAAAATACTAAAATTAAGTATAACCTTCAGATGCCTAATTGAAGAAAATTCTTGTCGTTTTATTCTTAAAATGAACATCTCAAATGCTCGGGATTCTCGGTTCCGAAGTAAGACGTAAGAGCCTGTCAGTCTTTTATTGTATGTGCATTGCATACAGTTGAATTTCGAGGAAAAGCTCGTCAAAAATCAGAATTGAATTGAAAATTATTGGGAACACCAATTATAATTTTATTATATAGTTACCTAGGTATAATAAATCACCAGCCTTTTATTAATATTCTCGTCCCTCTTAAAAATATTTTAGTTTAAAGTTGACCTTTGATGAGAATTTTGTGTGTTAAATATTTCGTGAATTGAACTTTTCATTTTCCGCAAATTATTGAGAAAATTTTAAGATATCGTCATGGAGTCTATTGCTGCTGGTGGTAAGTAGAATCTCAAAAATTTTGTTGAATTGAAATATCCACAGAACTTTTTTAATTTTGATTTTTTTAAACATTATAATGTCGTAAAAAATAAAAATAGGAATTTTTCGTCCTTTTCTAGACATAAAGTACATTTACCCGCATCACCCCATTTTTTAAATATATATTTTTGGCAAGACCGCAAATTACGGGTAAATGTACTTTATGGCTAGAAAAGGAAAAAAAAATCCTATTTTTATTTTTTATGAGACTATATAGTTTAAAAAAATTAAAATTAAAAAAGTTTTGTGGATATTTCAATTCAATATAGTAGTTTTTTTATACCTTCATCAAAAACCTGATTTTAATAACTGTCTGCAAATAACTAAAGCATGGCCTTTTTTGGTTACCGATGCAAAAAGAAACTTTCGGTCACGGGTGCAAAAAACTATTTCTGTCCGTTTTTTACCCAAAATTAACGAGAAATAGAGGAAACTAGTAATATGGAAAAAAATCCAATTATTCTCGCCTAAAAATTTAGCCATCTCCACCAGTTTTCATTAAGTATTTACGAAAAAATTATTTAAAAATATCGTCAAAATATCAAACTTTCAAAGAGTAAAAAGGCATATCGCTATGGCAACCATTGTTATTTCATTTACCAGCCGCCTTGATTTATAGTTTAAAGATGGTGTGTTGCGAGAAGTGCTCTTCTCTCGAAAGGTATTAAAAAAAATAGTGTTAACAACTCGCCACTAAACTGTGCTTTTTTAGTTTATATAAGCAGCGAAATATTTAGAAACGCGAGTAAAAAAAAGCACAGTTTAGTCGCGAGTTGTTAATACTATTTTTTTAATTCCTTTATCACAAAATCCAAAAAAAAAACAGGAAAATACTTTTAAAAATCTTGAAAGAAGAGCACTTCTCGCAACACAGCATCTTTACACTATAAATCAATGCAGCAGGTAAATGAAATAACAATGATTTCCCTAGCGATTTGCCTTTTTACTCGGTGACGTTCATTGTTGCGACATTTTAATCTTTGATAGTTTAATATTTTGACGATGTTTTTAAATGATTTTTTCGTAAAGACGTGGTGAAAGAATAATCAGATTATTTAAATATTACTATTTTCAGCTATTTCTCTTTAATTTTGAATAAAAAAAGGACAGAAATATTTTTTAGCACCCGTGATCAAAAATAGTAGTTTTAACAACTAGTGTCTAAAATAGTGCTTTTTTTTACAAGCGTTGGTTTAAATAACGAGCGCAGTAAGGTAATTAAATAAACTCTCCTTGAAATAATCCAACCTTTAGTTCCTGCGGTAATTTGCAGTCTTTCCGGTATTTCTCTTTAATTTTGGGTAAAAAATGGACAGAAATCTTTTTTGCACCCGTAATGAAAAAAAGTCTTTTTGCATCGGTAACCAAAAAGCCATGCTTTAGCTATCTGCAGACAGTTACTAAAATCATGTTTTTGATGACGATATCTTTAAATTTTCTCAATAGCTTGCGGATAACGGAACACTCAATTCAGGAAATATTTTACACATTTTATTAACACTTATAAAAGTCTCATCAAAAGTCAACTTTAAACTAAAATATTTTTAAGAGGGAATATTAAAAAAAGGGTGGTGGCTTTAAAGGTAATAAAATTATAAAATTGGTTTTTCCAATAATTTTGAGTTCGAAATTTCTGATTTTTGACCAGCTTTTCTTCGAAATTCGCCTGTGTGCGGCGCGGCGGTTAGTGTAGTTAGTTAGATATACTATGTTTTAATCTGTGTTTTTTTTTAGTTGATTCTTAGTTTATAACTTAAAGTAAAACTTTCGTATTGATTATCCCAAATTTAAAATTAAAGTTTTTTGAAAGCGAATGATTCGCTTTATGTCAAAACTGATATTTCTTTAAAATTAGGGAGATGGACAGTTTTTAAAAATTGAGAAGTTTGCTAAATAGCCTTATTCTCTTAACGTATCCGTTATTAAAATCGGTTAAGAAGTAAGAAAGTTCTAGAATGTTACGTTTGATGCTTTTTGTATGGCCAAGACTGTCTCGCTATAAGTCATTTTCTTTTTGACGGGATGCAGTTTTGTCAAGAATGATAGATATAAAGATTTTAAGCCTTTTGGCAAGCTAAAAATGTTATGCGCCCAATGTCCAAAATGACACGTAAAATTCAAGACGTCGAATAGAAGATGACTTATAATGGGACAGTCTTAACACACAAGGAACATCGTAACACTACAGAACTTGCTTATTTCTTAACCGATTTAAATAAAGGAAACGTGTTTATACGTTAAAAGCACAAGGCTATTTAGCTAACATCTTATTTTTTTACAGTGGCTCAAACATTTTTTTGTCAGGAAAGGTTAAAATGATCCATATTTTAAATCTGTTGGCACTTAAATTTTAAATAAATTTCAGTTTTGACATCGAGGGTATATAGTTTAAAGTTTCTCTTTTTAAAAATAATTTAAATTTCAAATTTCTGATACTTAACTAATATATAAAGTTAGGATTTTTTTTAAATACCTTATAATAAATATAAAGGGTGTTATATAAAAAAAATCTTGCACGCGTTGATTCTGCTTTGGATTAACTAACTAAAAAATACCAAAAACTATTTGTAAAATGCAAAAAACCTTTTTTAAACGGTCGCTTAAAGGGTCAAACGCAAGATTTGATATTTTTAGGTAGATATCACCTTGTTGAAAGTTTCATGTTTGAAATTAAAATAATTTTAATAAGCCTTGGGTCTTGTCCTGAAACAATTTTCAAAAATATCCCGCTCCCAAGCAAAATTGACGTGTCCTTGAGTTTTACCGCAGTTTTCGTATCCTTTACTATATTTGTTTCTTTTCTAAAACGTAAGAAGTTTTTGTAGAAAATGGAAGTAGACAATATATTTAGTACTTTTTATATACCTGAATATTTTTTTTGACTTCAGTAATGATTATTAAATCCCACAGATAAAACACTTCGGTATCCTCAATGGGAGTTACCATTCAGGAATATGGATGATAACAGGTTAGTGAAGCTGTCCCCCACTCAAAATTAAAAAAAATATATTGGACTTATTTGCGCATCTTTTGCGCAGTATCGCGCAACCACTTTTACCTTTTGCAACCATCTGAACGTATATTCTTTAAAGTCATACGATCCGGTCTTTCTCTCGTGCGATGGGATCTATCACCTCCGCCGATCGAAAAGCACTTTAGGAAGCAATAAATTAAAAAAAACCTCTTTATTACAAGTGTCACTAGATTCGAGGAGTTGCTGCGCAAAATGTTTTAATAATTGCGGAAAACACCCCACCCACAAAAAAATACCCACATTTTCCATACAGTTGCTGCGCAAAAGATAAAAGTGTTTGCGCAAAAGGTGCGCAAATAAGTCCATTTTTTAAAAGTGGGAAGGCAGCTTAACTGACTTGATGTTAACTCCCTTTAAGGATACAGTGCTTTTTCTATATTTTAAAATAAGAATATGAATTCTTTGTTTAAATAACCCATGTACTTAAATTGAAAAATATTAATTTTTGTTTTAAGAATTATATTTTTGCTGTTAGGTTACACACTTAATTAATTTTAAAATATAAATAAATAATATTTTCAAAATAAGTATTTAAAGACAGGTCTATATCTTAAATATGAAATAAAATATAATTGATTTAAGATGAAAATGCGAATAACAATGTTCAGTTTAAGAAAGGCATATTCTCAAATAGAAAAATAACTAGGTTTCGCTTTAGACATTTATAATACATGTATTAAAGATTAGTATTTTCAAAAAAAAAAAATAAAAAAGATACAAAATTGAGATTTTTAATATTTCAAATTAAAAATATTATTTTAGGAATAAGGTGAAGATGTATACCTAAAATAAAATTATGTATTTTTAAACCGAAGAAGGTAATTTGAGAATTTCATATTCTTAGTTCAAAAAAATATCGTCTCGCGTATATATGATGCTAACATAGGCTTAGATCTAGTTTTATTGCTTAATATTGAGTATTTCTTTTTTTCCGTGTGTGCAAAGAGTAGTTTTCAAACCTTGTTGTTTAAATAACTATTAAAGAATTCGTTAAATTCAGTTCACGGGAACAAAAGTTATAACTATTTAAAACAAAAAGCGGGTATTCGACTGGATGGAGGGTAGAAAGGCAGTGGCGCATCGAGAGGGGAGGTTTTGGGGTTAACCCCCTCCCGAGAAGCCTAGGGAATAAAATACAATAGCCTGGACTTTAATTTGTAACAAAAATCTTTAAAAAATCACAAATTGCAAAGTTTTTCGTCAGCGGCGCTGTCACACCTTTCATTTCTATTCTATAAAAATGGCATTTTCAGTGTCATTTTCGCCTGCGGCGCATTTTAGCGTTTTTATAAACAAATTAACGGTAAATAAACAACTCAAATTCCCAAAACCCCATTAATATTTACGATTTAGTTTGGTCAACACCCTTCCCCCCCCCTCTACATTTCAGCGCATGTCCGCGCTTGTAAGCACCTGTATCCTTGTATCAGTTATGGTCAAATTTTTACTGTAAATTAAGTTTTTTAAATAGTTATCCTTACACCCCCCCAGGACAATTCCTGGGTGCGCCACTGAGAAAGGGGAGGGACGTGGATTAGCTTTAGTTAAAGACTAGAGAATTAAGGAAAGCTGTCACTAATTAACTTTTAACTGCCTTTTGGTGGAATAGAATTTTGGGTGATTGCGGGGTAAAGGGAAGCTGGAGGAAGCTAGTCCTACTACCGTTGTTTGAAATAGCTTTCTTTCAATCAACATTAATACCTAAATAATTAAAAGCATACCGTTTTGCATTTGATTTATTTATTTTAGTTTATTTTAACGATACGTACATTTTTTCTTCGCCAATCATGGATCCGTTATAAAACTACGGCATTATACTCGTAAAATATATACCTAAGGCTGTTTGCGTACAGCGCTATTAAAGTAATAGGTCTTTAACACAGTAAACTGAATTATAAACAGTTAAATATTTTATACATAAAGTCGTTAAGTTTTCTTTGTATAAGTATTTGATCAGGACGCCCACGGTTTATCAGAATGTGCAAAATCAAACACGTTAAATAAAAGAAAGTTCCAAAGCAATCTTTTATCCGAACCTTATTTCTTCAAACCTATTCAATAACAAATTCGAAATTTATAAGACCCGTTTTTAATCAAACCATTGTTCATCAAATTCATTCAATATCAAACCCGGAATTCGTAAAACCCGTAATTTATCAGAAAATTTTTGCTAAATTAATTGCGCATTCGCCAATACCACATGAATCGAAGGCGTACACGCAGGTGGTGCGGCGGCGCGGCGTTTTGATGCATTTGTCGCTGTTACGCGCGTATACTTGTACAGGTTGCACACAATAGTTTGTATATAGATGTCACTTGCATTCACCCGTCTTGCATTCATGTGTTATTGACAGGAAGACTACTGTGAATCAGTGGAGCACCGAAGGGCGGGGTTTGAAATTAACCCCCCCCCCCTCCCCCGAGAAACCTGATTATTGTTCAAAGTCAATTCCTGGGTCCGTCACTGTGTGAATTATGACATTTTCCTGTTTTGAAAAAAAAGCTGAAATATTGTTGTCTATTCGATTTCTAGATGCTGTTGAAAAAAATGCCTCATCTTAAAAGTCAGCCTGTATTTACTTTTTTTAAACCAGATAAAGACAGTATCTAGGTAAATAAAAATGCTCTAATTCTATTACCTTGTTATAAGAATCCACAATATATATATATATATATATATATATATATAACAAAAAAAAGAAGGTAAAAAAATCTCCAAATCAGTTACATCAACCGAAAAGAATCTAAAAACAAAAGATCAAAAGATCTTGGGTGGAAATAAAAGCGAAAAGAGAAATGATTAAACGACGTTTCGCCCTGGGTAACCAGCGTGAGCTCATCAGTGGTTTCACTGGTCACCCTCCCCAAACATCATTAAACACCATCATACACTTTGATTTGACCACGACCGAACTTCACCGGATTGCCGTGAATCGAAAGAACTTTCCTACACTTTCTACACCTGCCTCCCGACCAGCGTGCCGATTCTTGAATTTCGAGCGTGCCGAATCCTTGGTTTCTACCAATAAGAAGGCTCAGAAGCTACCAAGCTTGTACGGTGCACGCGCAAAGGTGACTTGATTATCATTTTTCAAGTGCGCCCCAGCTGTATGAAAGTGTAAGAACGTACCTTGGATACACGGCAATCGGGTGAATTTCGGCCGTGGTCGGATAGGTTTCAGATAACTCGTGATAGCTTTAAAGCGTGTTATTATGTATATATATATAAGTAAATTATGTATAAGGGAGGTGACCGTTCCCGTGCTACCTTTCCTACGGAATTCAAGGTCTTAAACACTGGACCTAATTAGCGGCAGTGGTTACCTTCAATAAGAGAAGTTGGATGCATTTTCTGTCCTTTATTGAAAAAGTAATAAATAATGGATAAATTTACCAACGAGAAAGCTCGAAAACAATTTTTATAAGTATACCTTGTTATAGGTATATAGGGGTGAATATAAAAAAATATGTAAAACTAGATATATAAAGTTTGTTAGCGTGCAAAGTTATACTTTCTGTATATTTTTGTTTTAATAAATGTTAGTATGATTTTTGATTCCTAAAATTATTTTTATCTAGGTTCGGGAGTAGAGAAGGGGTCCGCTTTGCCAATGGTGCTAAAGGCCCGATAGACCCTGGAACCGGCGCTGGTCAAATTAACGAAATTTGAAAGCTATCAATGCCACCCAAGTAACATTTTTGGCTAGAACTTGAGTATTATATCCCTAACTTAGTACAGGGCTCTTTCCCTATTCAAATTAAATAGGGACTAAATTATGTAAAAAATCGTAATATTCTACAATATAAAAATAGGGCAACGCAGTTTTAATAAAGTAATCTTGTAAAGAATAACAACTCCAACGCAACGAAACAACACAACTATATGCCTATGTACTTTTTTTAATGAATTGTTAAATATGACTGACCTAAATTTTTGATGCCAGTTTTTTTTCTACTCATTACCCCAAACAAAATTTCAGAGATTTCGAGATAAGAATAATAAATTATCATGTCACGCAGCTGTTGGTTTTGTTAGAAAACACAGATTTTTCAAAATAGTTGGCATCAGTTGACCGATGCCAGTGGTGTTGCGTGTTTTTTACAATAGAGAGGAAGTAATATTTTAACGCAATTTTATCTGGTAAAAGCAGTTTTCTATTTATTTTTTCCTAAGACAAAATGATAAAGTAATCCTTATACCGATCTCGTACCTTCTCCTAAGGTATATGATCAGTGGCAATTCTTCATAGGATGGTGATGGTGGCGGGGGGGGGGGGGGGTTCATAAGTAAATACTTTATATTTTATCTTTTATTTTATTTTAAACTATTATTATTATTATTATCTTAATACCCTGACAAGCAGTTTTTGTTGAAAATATAATTATCCATCTAAATGTGAAAACCTCTTCCTACCCTCTTTCAAATCCCTCCCGCCCCATCAAAAACTAATCATCCCATCGCCTGGTGCCACATAATTTTTGTGCCAAATTTGATAAAAATTGGCTTAGCGAGTTTTAAGTTATTGTGGCCCAGACAGACAAACTCTCACAAAATTTTGTATTTACTTTTTTGACCCAAATACCTTATATTTAGTGGAAATAAAAAAGTTTTTTTTGCCGATCACAAAAGCCTCCATACGGTATGCCTGGATAAAAATGGAGGAAAATATCGTCCCAGTCAAAAATTTTTGAAAAAGCAATGTGAAAGTTTAAATTTTTACAAATTTTAAACTAGATTGAGGCAACAAGGGGGCATAAAAATAAAATTGTAACTTTCAAAGTATCAAGTAAGATATACATACCGGGTGAGCCATAAAAAACCGGACAAAATGTTTTCCGTTATAACTTTCGAACCATACCAACGATTTTAATGCAACAAACTGCTCTTTGCAGGGAATTGAGCAAGACTTCGAGTAAAAATATTTCTTTGTCCGCCATCTTAAAATCTACCCTTCAAAGAGCCACGTTTATTCTGATGTTACGGAAGATTTTTGGACTTTTTTATGAATTCGTAAACAAGCTCTGTTTCTGCCACGTAGAACGAGGTGTGAATCAATAAAATCGGTTAAGTGGTTCCCAAAAAAAAATTAAAAATTTCAATCAGTGTTTTACGGATTATGCGATGGCCGTCTCAATTCTATCTGTATACATTTTCTCATAAATTCAATATTAGAAAACCGATTTCAATGAAATAAAAGGCATCGTGGCGAAAATCGATACTTTTTTAACCCCTGTTATTGAGATTTGCCACCATATTGAAATCCAAGATGGCGTATAGAATCAAACTTGACCCTTCAAAGAGGTTCGTGTATTCATATTTTCTCAAAACTTTTTAATTTTTTTATTCGTAGAAAAGTTCTGCTTTCATCACGCATAACGAGGTATAAATCATTAAAACCGGTTTAGTGGTTCTTAAAAAAATAATTTTTGTTTCCATCAATGTTTTCCAGATTATACGATTGCCTTCTCAATTGCGTCTGCATTAATTTCCGCATAAATTCATAATTACTGAACCGATTTTAATTTAATAAAAAGCATTGTGACAAAGATCGATTGAAATTTGTTGTAATTTGCAAACCCAAAATTGCGGACAAAATCAAATTTCAATGGCGATCTTTAAAGAGAAATCGATTCTACCATAATGTTTTTTATCAACATCAGTTCAGTAATAATGAGTTCATGATAAAGCAATCGTTAAAACAAAAATTAATTTTTTGAAAACCACTAAACCGATTTTAATGATTCTTACTTAGCTATTCACGTTGGAGAAAGGTCATTTTTAGGTTCTTGAAACCTAAATTTATTTATTTATTTATTCATTTATTATCAAGTATCAACAGCATTGCCACTTACAGATACTCACTTAAGTCTAATGCATGCAAATATAATTTACCCATAAGAAATAAATAAAAATTTTATAAGTAATATTCACATTGGTTTAAATTTAAAATTAGTCACTTAAATTCCAGAAGTTTTTCTGTCAAAAAGGAGAGAAACAATTAAATGGAATAAAATTGAAACAACCATGAAAAAGAAATAAATATAAAACATCTAACAGTTAATAAATAATAGACAAAGTTGGTAGGTCACAAACAATAATAAAATAATAATAAAAGAGAAGAAACAATATACAATAAACAACTAATTGATTAGATCTTAATTAATTTTAAATGAATAATTTTTTTAAAAGATTTAAAACACAATGAGTCAATGTATACCTCTGCTGCATAAATATTAAAAAGGTTACATGACATATAGATTGGAGAACACTTAAAAAGATTTGTTCTTGGGTACGCAAGATAGAATAGATTTTTGTTTCTAGCATTTATTCTACTAACTGCAAAGGGTAATTGTTCAAGAATGTTGGGACAATCAATGCTATTTTTGAGAATTTTAAACACTGTACATAAATACATTTTGGTTCTTCTTTTATTTAAAGAAAGTCTGTTAAAAACGCCCAGCAAATAGTCATTGTCACAACCACGCTGTGGGTAAATGCCATATTTACAAAAGAACATACATTTAAGAAATTTTCTTTGCACACCTTCCAATATATTGATCCAAATATTATACTGCGGAGACCATATAATACTTCCATACTCTATTATTGGCAAAACTAGGCTATCAAACAAGTGAAGACCTACATCTACACTAAAATTTTTACTGTTTCTTGAAATAAAACCTGCAATTTTTTGAGCACTGTCGATTTTAGTAATAATATGACCTGAGAAAGACAATGACTCATCAAAAATAATTCCTAAGTCTTTTTGTTCGGATGTACGTTTTAGGTTATTGTTATTTATTGCATAATCAAAATTTATTGTGTTTCGATTTCGAGTGAAAGACATACAGGAACATTTACTTAAATTTAGATTAAAACTATTTTCTTTACAATAATTAGATAATACAGAAAGTTCATTTTGGAGTATATGGCAACCCTCCAATGATACAATTTCTAAATAAAGTTTGAAATCATCAGCAAAAGCTAAAGATTTGACATTTTTAACCTCAATCAAAAGATATCAAGAAGAGAAGAGGTCCCAAATTTGAGCCCTGGGGAACTCTAGATGTACTCGTATATAATACAGATTTACAACCTTTTACTTCTACATATTGATATCTTTTGTTCAATCCGTATCCTAAGTAAGATTGAATTAATTTTATTAAAAAGTCAGGAACTTCCATTTGATCGAGTCCATCTATTATTACATTGTGACTGACTTTATCAAAAGCCTTTTCTAAGTCAGTGTAGATGACATCCACTTGTGATTTCCTATTTAAAGCCTCATGTATGTATTGTGAAAAAGTGATAAGATTTGTTAAAGTTGACCTTTTTGGCAAGAAACCATGCTGTGTAAAAGACAATTTACTGTAAACCTCGTCAAAAATCATATTAAAAATTATAACTTAAAGAATTTTTGATATCGCACTGACAATAGTAATTGGTCTATAGTTTTTTATTTCCTGTCTAGATCCACTCTTATGTATTGGAATCACTTTACTTAGTTTCCATTTATTGGGAAAAACTGATGTTTTTAACATTAAATTAAATAATATATATAAGGGATATACTAAGTATTCACGATATCCTTTTAAGATATATACAGGAATGCCATCTGGACCAATAGATCTGTTACATTTTATTTTTCTGATAGCATTGTCAACGTGTGTAATCAACTTGTTGCAAAAAAATGGTCTTAATTCACTAGGCATAAAATCTGTATTATTACTATCTACAAAAACTGACTTAAAATAATCTGCAAAGCCGTTTGCCACTTGCTGAGTTCTAGAATAACTATTGCTTTCATATGTCATTTCATCTAGTAACTCGGGACTGTCTTTTAGACTGTTTATATATGACCAAAACATTTTTGGGTTGGACATAAGATTACCTTCACAACATCTTTTAAGTATCTGTTGTAGGCTTGCTTAATTTTTAACTTAGATGCTTTCCTTAGGTTATTGTATTTAGTTTTACAAAAATTAGATTTTAATTTTCTTGCTTTTACAAAGCATTTGTATTTATATTTTACAAGTTTAATTATTTCTCTTGTAAACCAAACAGGATATTTCTTACTTTTTTGAATTGACTTTGGTACAGATTTTTCAAAAATATTATTTGCTATGCTATGCTTAAATTGATTCAATACAATAATGCAAAATCGGCTTTTCAAAAGTTAAATTTTTTTGTAGATATCAATTTGCAAGTATTTTGAATAGGTTTGGATAATAAAGAAATATTCAAACATGTGTGGTTACTATCTACACGCAATAAGGCATCCTCGGCCTGCTCCACCGAGATGTTAAAAAAGGAGGCGATTACAAGATCAAGCATAACATTATTCTCGTTTTTAACATTGTTATACTGCTGCAAGTTATTAAATGCAAGAAATGCTCTCATGTTGTTTACGATTTCATTACAGGATTATTCATTTATGAAGCCGGGAATATTAAAATCACCTACAATAATTATCTCGTAATTACTTTTATTGATGTTTGCAGTTTTGGTCTCAATCTGATCATAAAATTTATCATACCGAGTATTTGGACTATCGGGTACAATATAGACCACTATTAAAAATAGGGATCTACTATTTACCAATCTTATATGTACATAAATTGCCTCTTGATCTTTATCAAATAAATCAACTTCAGACACACAAAAACAGTTTTTAACAGCCACAAAAATACCCCCGCCATCTTTTTTGTTTGATAATATTAAATTTCTATCTTTTCTAAATGAGATTCGGTCAGAAAAACAAAATTCAGATGTTTTAATCTCTTCTTTCAACCAAGTTTCCGTAAGCGCAATAATATCATAATCGGAATTAATTAAACTAGTTTTAAGATCAATAAGTTTAGTCTTAACGCCTCTACAGTTTTGATAGAATATGGAAACATTATCTTGTCTAGTACTTATGTATTGAATGCTGTCATTGGAAGTTGACAAAAATTTGCAATATCTTGACAGTTAGGATTATTACTTAAATTATTAACCTCCACTGGTAGCAAGTTTTCATTTAAACTAATGTAAGTCAGGGTTTTGCAGTTACTAGAATTAATCGAAAATGACATCTGGTCAGCTAAATTGCCATTTGAAAACTTTTTACCAATCTTATTACAGCTATCAAGAAAAATTACTTTATTAGATGAAAATTTACTAAAATTAAATAGTTTATTACTAAACCTAAGATTAATATTTTGAGACATATTAAAATTTTTAAAACATATGGGACTCGATAGACATATAATATTAGTATTAACACACATTTTTAAAATATTAGTTAAATATTTAAAATTAACGAAATCATTATACCCTGCGAAAATAATTATGTAATCATTTTTGTTATAATGTTTTGGCAGCATGTCCACATCCTTCACAATAGCCTCAAATTGAGCAAATGGTTTAATAACACTTTCTATATGAAAATTTACGTAATTAGGGTCATATCGTAGTTTTGAAGCAAGACCTCTTCCCATTTGGTCTGTTAACAGCAGAATTCTATGTTTTTCTTTGATCAATGGTTTTCTATTATTACTTTTGGAATTTTTCAGTCAAGACTTCAGTTACCTTTTCAGTCTGAGTTGATGTATCCCAACTTTGATTTACATACTTAATTTTGCTGTTGTCTATATCTTTTTTTAGGTCAATTAACTCTAAGATATACTTTTGATTCTCTGCAGAGAGAGTAGTAATATCCTTTTGCAGGGAGGCATTAATTAGCTTAAAATTGTTTAGTTCATTCACTGCTTCTTTTGTTTTTAGAGTACTTAAATTTAGTTCATCACTCAATATTAAGTTTTTTTCCTGCAATTTAAGTAGATCTTTATTTAGGTTATTTAATTAAACTTTTTGTTGTTTAACAGCCATTTCATAATTTTGTTCAGCTTGGAATACTTCCTCATCAAAATCTTGAGTTCTTCTTTCCAATCGTTTTATGTGATTATTTTTTTAGTTGTTTACAATCGTTAGTCTATCTATCTCACCACGCATTGTTGACTTAAGATCCTTAATATCGTTTTCTAAGATGCTGATATATTTGTCTTTTTGGGTTAGTTCAATTTTCAAATCTCCATATTTTTTATTTAATAATTCAACATCAGGAAGAGACGATTTACAACCACAACAATAAAACTGCAAAACACGATTTTGCAAATTGAGAGTGTCAATTTCAGTGGAAAAAATATCAGAACAATCCTTACATAAAAATAATTGACAACCATCACAACTGACACCATATAATTCTGACTTATTTGGCCGGCGTCTGGTAATACAAGTTTTTTGACATATCACACATTTCAATGCCATTTTTATTTATTTACTAGGCTATATACTTCAGTGGTGTTTTTATTTCTGTCAATATTAATTTTAATTCATAAAAAGTATTGTTAATTTTTATCTAAAGGCACCCTGAGGTCACCTCAGATTACTTCAATTTATTAAACTTTTAATAAACGAATATTGTTTACATAAAAAGAATACCAGTTAAAACTGTTAATCAATCACTTAGAACTTTATGAGACACTTCAAAACAATCTACGAAACTCATAGAACATTTTGGTATAACTTTTGTTATTCTTAAAGATATTATTAACTCAGATATAGCCCATTTTAAGGAGCTATTAATTGACACGTTTATATTTGTTTTATCTATAATTTAATAATAATAAACCAGCTTCTTTGAAAACATAAATTTAATTGTGTCCACCATCTTGGGTTTCAAAATGGCGTCAAATTTCGATAGTGATCTTTTAAGAGTTTTTGATTTTGCCATGATGCTTTTTATTTTATTGAAATCGGTTGAGTATCAATTTGAGAAGGCAATGGTATATTCTGGAAAACAGTGATGGAAACAAAAATGAATTTTTGGAGAACTATCAAATCGATTTTTATGATTTATACCTCGTTGTGCGCGGCGAAAGTAGAACTATTGTACAAATTAAAAAAAAACATTTAAAAGTTTATGGAACATATAAATAAACGAGCCTCTTTAAAGAGTCAAGTTTGATTTTGTCCGTCATCTTGGATTTTAAGATGGCGACAAATTTCAATAGTGCTAGTTAAAGAACAACCGATTTTCGCCATGATGTTTTTTTATTTCATCAATCGGTTTAGTAATAATGAATTTATGAGAAAATGTATGCAGACAGAATTGAGAGGGCAATCCCATAATCCGTAAAACACTGTTTGAAATTTTAATTTTTTTTTTGAGAACCACTTAACCGATTTTAATGATTCGCACCTCATTCTTCGTGGCAGAAACAAAGCTTTTATACGACTTCAGAAAAAAGTCGAACAAATTTCCGTAACATAAGAATAAACGAGGCTCTTTGAATGATAAAGTTTGCTTCTTTCCGCCATCTTAGATTTTAAGATGGCAGAAAAAAAAAATATTTCTAATCAAAGTCCTGCTCAGAACAGTTTGTTCAATTAAAATCGGTGGTATGGTTTAAAAGTTATAACGGAAAACATTTTGTCCGGGTTTTTATGGCCCACCCGGTATATGTATTTACTTTAAAAGGGCGCACACTGAAAAAAATTATTTAAAAAAGCCTACATTTTGTTCCTCAATTTCATCGGTTTTGTGTTCTTTTTCATAGTTTGCAATATATAGTTTTACATACTATGCATATCTTTTTTATACATATGCATACCTTACATTGATAATATTTAAAAATATATTATAAACTAATGAAAAAGTACATTTAACCAATGAAATTGAGTAATAAAATTAATGTCACTCATGGATCGGAGCAATTTTTTTTCAGTAGAAATTGTTTCGTTTTGGTCCGAATTTGGGATTGGGCTGCATTTGATTTCCCAAGTATTTCTGAATAAATAAGAAAAGCTCAGGGGGCATTTCTCCACTTGGTTATTACCCAAGGATATCTGGGCTATAAAACTGTTTTGTGTTGTTTGTGTTGAACTTATTTTGATCTTACCAATGTGGCATAAGTTAGGTTAGCTATATGGACCAAAACGCCTGGTCAGCTATTTGTAAAAACAAAAATCAACTAAATTGTATGAACAACAACGCTAAAGCCCAGTAAAGCTCGTAAAATTTACAAGAAAAACTCACGGGCCTTTCTCCACTTGGTATTAGCTACCCTAGTAAAAACACCGCATAAGATCTCCTTGGTGTGTTTTTAGGCTGTTTTATAGGGTTTTATAAGATTCCACGAGCCAGCTTGCCTTTCTCCTAAAAAGTGATAAAGAAATTTTGCTCTTTATCAGGTGTGTCTTGGTTTTTACAAGTTTGTTTCACATACCGCATAGAAAACATATGCAATCTCGTCAAACTT
The DNA here is from genome assembly GCA_963921995.1 of Oxystoma pomonae. Taxonomy (NCBI): domain Eukaryota; kingdom Metazoa; phylum Arthropoda; class Insecta; order Coleoptera; family Brentidae; genus Oxystoma; species Oxystoma pomonae. Next base: position 45,303,309 of record OY998170.1, read on the forward strand.
TCCTAAGAGATTTGACGCGGTTTTTTGGCAGGGTATATACCGATGAGTAATACCAAAAGTGGACTTTAGCTAGGGTTGACATCTCTAAAATGGTAAAACTAGGACAAAAACATTTAAAAACCCGGGCAAAATTCGGACATTGCAACTTAATGGTTCAATCAAATCACGTCATAAATCCGCCGAGGGCGAAATTTTAAGAAAATTACATTAAAAATGTAATATTTTACGCATTTTAAAGGTTTTTGACAAAAAAATTGTAACAAGCAATGATGTTATAATTTAAACAAATATGTAGTTCTAGAAAAGTTTAATTTTTGTAAAATATTTATTAAAAAGTGGGTTGGGCTACAAAGTCACGTCATAAATGAGCCGCGGGCAAAAATTTTGAGAATATAAAAATGTCATTTCTTCTTGAATGCAATAAAAATGCCATTTCTTCTTGAATGCTGTTCTTGACAAAAATTAAACTAAAATTACAACAATTATTGACATTTTATACAGGGTTTTCCAGGTTCCAGACTTTGCCAGGTTTTTCCTAAACAAAATTTAAAAAAATCCAGCTTATTTTACAAGCTCCAATAAGAACAAAAAGAATCATTTTTATTTAAATTTTTACGTTCTGAAAATGTTTTAAAGAAAAGCAGAACATCCAGTCTCAATTCTTCAAAAATGTTTCGTTTTTTTTGTGCAATTTTTAAAGAAATGCAGTAACCTGACAAATTCAGTCTACAACAAAAATATTTTGTTGTTGACCGAATTTTATTTAACAATTCAGACTCTTCCGGCTGCAAAAGAAAATCATAAAATTCTGAACATGTGTGTTTATAGTTAAATTTAGTAAAAAATTATATATTTTTTGGTTTCAAAATGATTTTTGAAGGCATAAATATTGCCGTGCTGTCTGTCGCAGAAATTCCGGACAAGTTTCAAAAACCTGCCCGGACGACCCCGGACGCCCCCAAAATCCGGACGGATGGCAACCCTACTTTAGCTTTGTTGTTTATACAATTTAGTTGATTTTTGTTTTTACAAATAAATAAAATTTTAATCCAAACGACATGTCGAATTTATGGCGTGCAAAAACGTCCTATAGACTCTTATTTGAAGTTTTTCAAATATTAACGCAGAACGAAAAATAGCTGTGCAAATATGTAAGATTCGTGGTGATCAATTTACCTACTTACGCATTTTAAATATTTTCTTTCAGGGTCTCATTTGGCAGCTCGAAAGGTTCCATGGTGGAGACCCTTATCTTCGAAAGTGTGGTTCAAGAGGAACCCGAACCTAGTCCCATCCCCGAAAATGGAGTACCAAGTTTTGCTAGTTTAGACTGTGATCAAACCGAGTAAGTAGAATTAAAAATTTCTTAAAAACTGCGAAAGATATTATATTAAGAAATTACGATGGTGTAAAGTTTATTCAAATTAGTTTTGGCACTATCTTACTTTTCCAATAACTTTTTTTATTCTGGTCTTTTTTCCGCAAATTTTTGACAAACTTATGAGCAACAAGTAGTTCTATCTGGCGGTGAATGGTCGAACTGGCGGAATTGGAGTTTCACCACTGACACAGTTATTTTCACCTTTGGTTCAATATTCTATGACACCGTTGATTTATTAGAGAGAAAAAAGGAGTACTAATTGAATTTTGTTAAAATTTCGAACTAATTCTGAAAGTTTTTGAACAGTTTTTTAAAATTCAGAGCGCTTTTTTAACGCATAGCTGGTTCTGTTTGTTCTAGAATTATAAAATTTATTTGTTTTCAAAACTTTTTTAGTTTTGCAAATACTCATATTCTATCTTTTTTCTACTTTTTTCTCGTTAAGTTATCTGCGATAGCGACTCTATCGGTTGTCTTGACAACTACAACACATTGCCATCGGTCAGGCGTGGTTTTATGCAGTGTTGACTAATTGTACAATTTGTCAGAAATTTTCGTCAACAAATTTAGATTAATCAAAACATTTAAATAAAATGTTTTTTTAACCTATATAAATTGCACTTTTGGCTATCTGATAAAATATGGTCAATAGTGTTTAAGTACTTGTTTATTTCATTTTCATGGTAAAAATTGTTTTTGTTAATGGAATTAAATTGAAATACATGTATAATAATTTTTAACGCTGAAAAAGCTTACCTATTTTGTAAACACTTTCCCAAATATAATTTGAGAATAACTTCTCTTCCCACACAAGATTTTTTTTGGAAAATGGTAGGTAGGTATTTGTGGATTTTCGTAAAAATGTTAGAAGCACTATTACTTGCAGATCCTCCCAAAACAAATGCCTCTCACGACGCTATGTACTAAGCAAATCCCCCCCTGCAATTTTTCGCTACGCCGCTGGTATGTAAGTAAAATCTCGAAAATACCAAAATATAATATTATTAAAAAATATTTTCTGTTAATATTTTTTAAAATTTTCCAAAGCAGTCTGTGAGTGCAGTACATGGGGGAAAACCCTAAAAAAATAGTATTTTTCAGTAAGATGAAAGCTGTTTTACACCACATATATTCTTTTTTCAAAACCATAGTTTAAAAAAAAACAAAAAATAGCATATATCCATATTCTTTTGAGTATACTGTCTAGGAAAAAATACATGTGCTCCATCCTCCTAGTTAATAACCTTTTTATTGATTTAACCTCTGTAGTATAATCACTTGTCACTCTGGTGATCCGCAAAAATTGCTGGTAGTTATGCAGTACACGGTTTTCTGCCATTTCTGATTTTTTATGAAAAAAATCTTTATGGGAGCACCTACTAGGGTCCCTAGGACCCCAAATCCGCCTGCGCCGTTTTTTTTAAGAGAAAAAAGGGTGCCGGGGGGGGGGGGGTTGTAATGTGTTTTTTTGATTGTTTTGGGTTGGGTTAAAATAGGTTGGGTTGAGCTGTGTTTGATTAAAGGTTGTTTTGGTGAAAAAAAATAAAAGAAAACGAAAAAATTAAAAAAAAAAACAACCGGCGCAGGCAGATTTGGGGTCCTAGGGACCCTAGTAGGTTCCACCATAAAGAATTTTTCATAAAAAATCAAAAATGGCAGAAAACCGTATACTGCATAATTACCAAATTCCTTCTGAAGGTCAGATTTCCGAAAAATCTGGGGAAATTTCCCAGAAAATCATGGCCACGTCGCATTTGTGAGTCCCTCCTTGGCCGACTACGCTACAATCCTACAGTTTTTGTAGTATGAATCGAATAGAATTTGTTTTATAATTTAATTTTTTTCGAAAAAACACGGTTTCCGAATAGTGGTGTTTACTGTTGTTCTCAAGATAATAGCGGACATTTTACGTAGTTTTTAAGGGTGCGGGCGCTGCCCTTAAGAGATCTGTGGACGGTTTAAGTGAAGGACGTTTCGTGGGAACAAGTGTAAATTTCGAGTCGGAAGGTTAAAATATTTAGCAAATTTTAAAGGTAAGCGGCTTTTTGTGATAAAAAAAATAAATGGCGCCAGCAGGCACGTATAGCCATCCACAAAACCTTAAAAAATAAAATAAAAAAATCAAAAAATATTTTTTTTATTTTTTTTTCTTCAAAATGTAATTATCCATCTTAATGAGGAGAGCGCGTATAGTTAGCTGCTACGGTTCGTGACTAACAATTTTGGGTTTAGCGGTTTTTAATTTATCATGTCTGGGACACACAGACAGACAGATAAATACACAGACAGACAGATAAACAGACAGACAGCATCCCAGAATTTTGTATTTAGGTTTTTTTTTGACCCAACTAACTCATTTTTAGTGAAAATATTTTTTTATGCTGATCCCAATAAGCCTCAATACCATGTAAGGATGGCTAAAAATAAAACCAAAAGTTTTAAAAATTGTTTCAGCTGTTATAAGAATTATGATTATACTCCTCAACAACCTCTGTTGTAATTTTAATCAGTAGAAAATTTTAAGTTCACTGTACTTGGGCAAATTCTATATCAATTTTACAAAAAAGTTATGAATCTGTGTAAAATTAAAAAAAAAACTATTGGTTTTATAAACTGTAACACTATGAATTTATTTATTAGACCAAAAGGCGCGAATTTAGGGGTTGGGTTTGTTTACCACTTGTGGCAAGAGGGGTTGCGTAAGGCTAAAATCGACAAGATAGAATTGAAATGTGCTATAGTAGCAACTTTACCTGGTTGATTTTTTAAGTAAATGATTTTTATGCAGGTCGAATTTTTGTCTAAATAGGTCTAGGTAAATAAACTTTTCCTCTGTTTTTCTCATAGCAAACATAAGATCGCAAGTACAAAAATAGCACTTATTTGGAACACGGCATTTTACAATATTTGTACAACTTTTTTCGCCTAAAATTTAAAATAATACATTTTTAGCTTAAATGCTCGCTAAACTGAAAAGTTTGGTATTTAAATTTTTTGTTAAAAAAAATTACTTCAACCCTACAAAACAAAATTTATTTTTTAATTTTTACTTGATTATTTATGGTTTAGAAAAATAAGTTATAGTAAATAAATAAAATTTATTCTATAATTTTTTATTATCTAATTCTAGGCCTGTATAGTCAACTTTTAATGCTCAATGCCTAATTGAAAAATATAATGGACAGAGTTTAGTCTCAGGTAAAAAACCGCATAGGTTCTGTTTTATAATGTTTTATAAGATTCTACGAGCCAAGCTGACTTTCTCGTCTGATAGAAAAAGTTCATACTTAATGGTATTTGTTTAGGTTTTTACAAGTTTGTTTCACATGCTGTATAGAAAACATATAAAACCTAGTAAAACTTTATAAAATCTCTTAAACCTTTTCTAAGAGATTTGACGCGATGTTTTTGGCAGGGATGCGGAACGCTTGATGCTTAATTAATAATGATGGTGTTTAATCAAGTTTTTATATATAATAGTTAAACACAATTTTATACAATGAATGATGTTGTATTGGTTGGTTGAGTTTTATCTTTTTTTTTTTAAACAAAATAAACAATAAATAAAGTATTTGAAATGGTTTGCTTTTTTATACAATACTAAAGAGTAGTAAATCTAGTGCTCAAAAGAAAGGAAAAATGGTTTCAAAAGTTGCAGGGATGGGTTCGCGTACGCGCATTTCATTATTTTGAATACATTTAATGCACAGTTAAAAGTTGGTCAACTTTATCAATTATTAGCAATTGCACATTAAATTTAAGAATAATGCATTAAACATTAAACATCCCTGAAGCTAGCAGAGCAAGGTAATCAGAACAAATTTTTTTATAGTGCATAATTAAGTGCTCCATTTAAAAATTTAGTGCTCCTTCTTTTAAAAACATACAGCATGTTCTGCTAGCTTCAGATGAACTCAGCAGAGCAATACATTAAAAATCATCGGAATCAAAAATATCATGGCACAATCCTCTCAGCGTACCAGGGATGTTCAGGGAATGTTCTGTGTCCGCAGTTTTGATATTACTAGAACATCCTGGTAGAACATTCATAGAATATTTTCGCAGGAAAATGTTCTCTCTCACACACACACATACATATTTGCGCCAAATTTTTGGGAAAAGTCATTATTCAAAAATTGTTTGATATTATCACAGAAACTATTACCTACTTATAGCTCAAAGAGGACAGGGTTTGTAAGTTTTGTGCAAACTTATGGGTCTTTAACTAAAATTTTGTAAAATGTATGTAGGATGTAGGTATTTTTTAAACTTGCTTTTTTTAAGCGTGTTTTCAATGGAACATTTAAAACGTCTCCTGTAGCTGTGTAAAATTGTGTGGACTCTTCAATGTCTTCGGCTTTAAAATGTAGTTCACAAACCTATAAATGAAAAACCAAACCGTGGTCAAAACATAAAACACAAATAGATAAGTAGTTACCAACTTGGAAATTTTAAGAATACCGCACTTCGAACGTACAAGTTAGCTCTTTTGGAAAGAGACACCAAAAGACTGGAAAATTTATTCAAGTGGTACTGAAAAATAAACTACACGTAAAGGTCGATAAGTTTGGGCCTTTCTTATCATACTGAGTCCAACACTTGCATGAGACATGTTTAATAATGTTTGACAAAAACAATAATTTCACTAGGTATTTATATCATAAAACCACCACAAAACACAGCATAAAAACAAAACATAATCTCCGCACGCGACTCTTGACTTAAGGGCACTTTTGTTAAAATAGAAACTAATAGTACAGAAACCGAAAAACAGCAAAAAATTAGGATTTTCACCATTTCAAAACACGAAAAACAACCTGATACAAAATGTAAACAATCAAGTGTCACCTCGACCCCGACGCCATGTTTTTATCGATTTTTGGAGCTGAGGCGCATCCTTTTAGACCGTATTGGTCAAAAATGCGACTTATTAGACTTTAGTCGACTATATCAATGTTCATTTATTTTATGTACATATGTATTTTTAAGTGTGGTTGACAGATTGGTTTAATTTACCTCAGTTAGGTTGATTAAAAAGGCGGGTTTCAAAATTAAAACTTTCGAATAAAAATGACTACAGTTACTCGTGGGAGGGTGTGCTAAATTTGACTTTTGGTGAGCATTAAAATTGTGTGTGCATTAAAATTTTTTAAAATTGCAGTCTAAGGGGGAGGAAGGGCAAACTTGACCGGCCCCACAAATTAATAATCGTCAGTACCGCGCCAATTTTAATTTCTAGCATAATTCGCACTACATCGACGACCTCACGTGCTTATTTGCTATATTTTTTAAACTGTTCTATGAATTTTTTATCGTGTTTTATACCTTCTACACTATATAGAGGAGTGTTAATAGTGTAAAATAGAGCATTATATACCTAGGGATTAAAGTGTCATTTTTTATCCTGGGCCGAATAATATGTGGCCTTGTGTAACCGAGGGCTACAATTTGCTGACTTTAATTTTAATTCCCGTAAATTCCGTAATTGGCGGCCAGCAACCCTTCGGGAGCCGGCCTTGCACTACTTCCTGTAAGCTATAGGTAGAAATTTTGTGCCCAATGTTTGCCCTACTAAGTTATTTAGAATGGTAATTGGAGCACATACCATCCTAGAGTTCAAAACTGCAGATTCCACTTGATGCCTCGTTTGTTTGCCATCTACAGACCGCTTCAAGCTACTGCGAACATAGGGCGCAAGAAGTCTAATTTGCCAGTGTACGTACATGCAGAGACACCGCACGCCTATCAGTGAAGCAACCAATACTCAGGCTTACGATCACCACTTGCATGATTTTCCTTTGGTATTTAGTACGCCTCTAACCACGGTGCTGTGTGGAGTGTAGTCAATCAAACCGGAATTTGGTCAATAAATACGCAAATTTTTATAACGTAATTTTCTTATTTTTTGTCACTGATAAATAAGAGCGTTTTATTGTCAACTGCTCAGATTTATCAGTGACGACGTGTTACAATGAAAATAATAAGGAGAAACAAAATAAAAGCAAGTTCTCAAAATAAAATAATACATTCTAAAAACCAAAAAGATTCTCCCAGTCAAAAAAAAATTAAAGCAAATGTTCGAAAAGTCCTCCTTGCTCGGCTAGACAATATCCGAGACTACTATAAAAAACCCCTTCTAACGTTTCCAAGCATGTTAGGGGTAATAATTTGAAAAGCTTCTTCAAAAACAGATAGAAGTCATTAGGAGCAAGATCGGGAGATCGAGCTGGCCATAAAATAGTTCCCCGTGTACTTATAACCCGATTAGGAAATACATTATCAAGATATTCACTAACAAGGCCAACATTGTGAGCGGAACAACCATCTTGTTGAAACCATGTTTCACCAAATCTTACACCTAACAACTGCCTAGCAGTTGGAATAATGTGCTGCTGCAGTAGATCCAAGTATCTAGGACCATTCAAATTGCAATTGCCGTTAATAAAAAATGGCCCAATTACGTGTTCCCCTATAATACCCCCCCCCCAAACATTTAGTTTTTGGGGATACTGTGTTCTTACGTCAAAATACAAATGCAAATTTTCCCTCGACCAATATCGAACGTGTGTTGGGTTATGACGATTTGACCATCTGCACTTTTTCGGCAACTTCGTAAGCATCCATTTTTGGTTTTAAAAATGTATTATTTCAATTAAGAACTTACCCATCTGTTTCTCGAGCAAGGCAGAAATAAAACAAAATAATAAAAACAAAATGAATTTCCAAAAGATAACACTGCAGCGTGCTTCGAATCCACCTCGGTCGTACGGCACGGAGAGTAAATTGGACTTGATTCCCCCTATGTTCGCAGTAGCTTGAAGCGGTCTGTATATAAGGACCACTGAAGGTCTCACAATAACCCCCAAACTAACGTGAAAGTCACTGCGAACCCCCAATAACACTTGTGAGGCGTCTTTGGTTAGGTGTTGCCACAGATATCACAAGGAGATAAATTTTATTTTAATCCCTAACACCTTATTATAACTCTCTAACATTTCATTTTAATCCCATAGATATTAAAATTGCTTTGTAGTCCAGCAAAAAATAAACATAGGTAATCTTTTTTGTGAGAAGAGATACCCTTTTTGTATGATCATCTTTATTTTGATTTATTTTTCATATTTTTTGCTTTAACAGAATACGATAATAACACTTTTAATCCTCTTTAAGACCATAATATATGACCAAACTGTTACAAGGCTGCAAAAGCTTGTTTCGGTATTCTACGAGGTTTTCATACACATATTTGTGTATTTATATCATACCGCAGTGTGTTTAAATGTTAGCTGCCATATTGCAATTTGTCCGGAGAATTAGAAATGAACTAGTAGGTACCTATTGTTAATTAATATTTAACAACAGGGGTGTAGCCAAAAATCGACTCTGGGGGGTTTCATCATTTAATAAAAAACAACCATGGCATATTTTTAAAAATGAAGTAGGTGCCTCTTGCTTGAGTTCTTGAATTGAAGAGAGGGGAGAGAGGCAGTTTAATAGGTGTTGAGTTAGTGTATACGAAACAAACATATTTAAAAGCAAGTCTTATCTAGTCTCATTTGCAGATTTGTTTTAAAATTAACCCTTAAATGCGCCGCGGGCAAAAATTTTGAAAAAATTACACTAAACTGTTTTTTACGCGTTTAAAATGTTGTTGACAAAAAAATTGCTCAAAATTAAACAAAATTGTAACAATATTTAATATTGCTATAAATATTGTCAAAAAAAAAACAAAAAATTCTTACAAAATTTCATTTCTTAGGTTTTGCACACGCTTACGTCATTTTTGCACACGGGCCTCTCATCATTGTGATTTTTGTTGTTGTCACCCAACAATATAAGTTGGCTGAGTTCTATAGCAACCGTCACGGCTCCTTTGTTTTGTTGATTAGATACTTCAAATAGAATATTATACATTTTATTAATAATGTTGTTTAAATAAGTATTTGGAAAAGTAGATTAGGTTAGATGCCAAGAAGGGATGGGTTGCGGTGGTATATAAAGATTTGCTGCCACATCATAAATGCTACGCATACGATATTATACTAAGAATGCCATGTATTACACGTTTGAATGCTGGTGAGAAAAATTCCGTAGAATTAAACTAAAATTGTTGTTAAAATTAATAACGTCATAGCACCGCCATTAAAATTTTTAAAATTTAAGATATCACACCAAACACACGTCACAAACCGGAGTAAAGGGTCAAAAAAGTGGGGCGCTATAGCTCTCCCTGTGGCCCTTGATTATGATGAATTTATTGTAGATTGGGTTGGACCTCCTGGGGGGGGGGAAGAGTTTTAACCCCCAAAACCCCACACTACTGTGCTACGCCACTGTTAACAGAACGAAAAATGAAAATCTCAAATTTTGTGTGTGTAGGTACCATATAACTATGAGATACTAGACACTTAAAGTAAATATTTCAACGCAACATTATCCGTATACCTAACGCGTCCGAAATAAAACCAAAATACAAATATTTTTCACATGTTTATGCGATGTTTCGAACAATACCCGCTTTTTTGAAGGGTGCGATGACACAACTGCTAATTGAAATCGTTGCAGACGTTCGTGGGTCCGTTACGATACGTACATCCTTCCGTACGCAATGAGATTCTGTCATCATACCCGTCAAAGAAGCAGGCATCGTTCGAAACATGGGATGAGCAAGTCAAAAATGTAGCGTATTTTGACTTTGTTTCGAACGCATTAGGTATACCGATAACGATGCGTTGAAATATTTACTTTAACACTGGGATTTACTAAGATCTAAAATAGTACCCCCACAGGTCTAAATCTTTACACCTGTGAGGGGTACTAAATTTTAAAACCAGTTTTCAAAAAACACTTACCCATACAGAAAAGACACAAAGTTATTAATTATTTTGTATTGCTATTGCAAAACACCACTGAAAAACTGCTTTTTTCTCAAAATATACCATATTTTAGGAGAAAATGCCCCAAAACTAATTTTTTCTGACAGGTTTCAAAATGGCAAATGGTGAATACGCCAAAAATTTGGCACATAATAGCTTCATTATCTGTGTTGAGGTTATAAGGTTGGTGATTTTTTACACCACCTCTGGGGGGTTTAAATTTATAGCCCCCAGAAACGATTGTTTTATGGCAATTGGTAATAAGTTCGTTTATAATTTCCCCAAGTAACTGTTTTTACGAGGATTAATTTACCTTATTTAATATCCCAAGTTGTTCATTAACCAATAAAACACCTCTAATTTTGTCCAGAAAAACGACATATTTTGAACCCGTTTTCAGCACAAAAAATATACTTATGAGGGCACTATGGGGCAATACAAACATAAGTAAGGTCACTGATTATGCACGAAAAATATCCCAAACACAAAAACCCAAACCAACTAAATTAATTTATTTACAAACTGAAAGTAAAACATTGAGGTTATCTAAAAGCTCAAAAAAACTTTCCTTACTCAAAGTCCACTCATTTTAAAGCTGCAGCTTTCATCAGTAGAGGTTGGTACAAGCCAAGGTGCAAGCAGAGGTAAAAGATCCGAACTCGCTGTTTGTGATTGTACGCAGCGCTAATATTTTTAAACTGACATTTCGACAGTAACAGAAATATAAAAAATACTTGCATTTCAGTTTTTTAATACATTTCATAAATAAAACCTACTTTTAAATACATACAAAATTAAACTACTCCTTTATTTTATTATTACCCATCTAAATCGTTGTGTGACATCAAGTATTAATTGAAAAAATTAATTATCAAGGGTAAGTTTTAATTAAAGTGACATATAGCCCCAATTTTAATTTATTCTACAGAGTGTTTACTATTTAAACCCCACGTGGGTTTAAATTTTTTAATTTTCTTTTCTTCTAAAGTGAAACTTTCTGCTTAAATCCAACAAAAGAGTGTGTTAAGATGATTATTCAATACACAAATTTATTAAAATTTTTCTTATAAATCAAACTATGTCCAAAACTCAAGGAGGTTTGCTTTAAAATGATTAAAACCAAAAATTTCACTTAAACCTAGGACCATTCTAAAACAGACTAAACCTTTTTAGTAAATCCCACCGTAAGTGTCTATTATAACGGCCCAAGTCCGCAAAATATGTAACGAAAATAACTTTGAAAAACAAAGAAAATTCAAAATCGCGGTGGTTTTGAAACTGTTTGGGCCACCAGGCCATAAATCAAAAATCTACTGCGCATGCACTAACAAATCGATGCCTGGAGTCATAGTGACCTTACGATAATTTAATGACAAGGTATTAATATGGTGACAGTGACAACGACATCATCTGTCCGAAAACTTTTATTTTATTTAATTGAATTTATTTATTATATTATGGATAAAACATCTCCAACCGCAAGTTTAACCTTACTCGAGGGTTTCAATCCACAAGGTAAACCCGTTACGCGAGTTCATGGCCCCAAGTGCCGAACCCACTTCCTGAGAAAACTGGGCATTGTCGAAAAGTTTACATTTTTGACAAGGTATGGTTTTGCCATTTTGTTTTTGTTATTCTGGAGTTTTTGTGTTTTAAAATTTTGTGGCGTTATTGGCTACGTTATTATTACGAAAAACACTTTTTCAATTTTTTTTTACGGTAGTGTCCACTTTTTTAATAGATTTTCCAAAAGTAAACCAAAATATTAAACATAGACCTACATTTTTGCTATCAGATGGTTGTCAGTTACTTTCACTACTGACGCAATCGACGCGCCTGCCCATTACACTCCTCGTCTATGGGGTTTTTCCAGGCCAACTTGGTTGGGAGAGTTATTATCGGTACGCATTTTTTTCGTAAAAAGCAAGGGGAGGGCCGTTATATTATCTCATAGTTATATGGTAGGTACTAATTACCTCAATGGAAACACTGCCCGCCTTTTTAGATATTATATAGTTTAAGTTAAATTCCAAAGATGTTAACGTATAAACTTCAGATTAGGGACATAAAGCCAAATTCTAGAATCCGCGTGACGTATGTACAGTATTTTCCAACCGAAATTTATACAGATATAATTGAAGTGAACTGTCAACGAGAATTTTCGATTTGACGTTTTAATTTTGGTAATTTGGTGTCTCCCTAAAGAGACACTTCCTTCCAGTTGGGCTGGTGCTGCATTGTTTAGTTCTTTATTCTTATGTTTATAATATTTTTGTTTTATACCTTCATCAAAAACATGATTTTAGTAACTGTCTGCAGATAATTAAAGCTTTTTTGGTTACGAATGCAAAAAAACTTTTTTTGAACACGAGTGCAAAAAAGATTTCTGTTCGTTTTTTACCCAAAATAAAGAGAAATAGCGGAAAATAGTAATATTGAAAAAATATAACTATTCTTGTCTAAAAACTAAGCCATTTCCGTCAGTTTTCCCCAAGTATTTACGAAAAAATCATTTAAAAACATCGTCAAAATATCAAACTGCTAAAGATTAAAATTTGGCAACAATGAACGTCATCGAGTAAAAAGGCACATCGCTATGGAAACCATTGTTATTTTACTTACCAGGCGCCTTGATTTATAGTGTAAAAATGGTGTGTTGCGAGGAGTACTCTTCGTAGATTTTTAAAAGCATTTTCCTGTTTTTCTTGGATTTTTTGATAAAGGTATTAAAAAAAAATAGTATTAATAATTCGCGGCTAAACTGTGCTTTTTTACTCGCGTTTTTAAATAACTCGCTGCGCTCGTTATTTAAACCAACGCTTATAAAAGAAATCACTATTTTAGCCACTAGTCGTGAAAAATACTATTACGAAGATTTCATAAAACCTTTTTTGCTCAGTTTTTTATCTAAAATTTTGGAGATAAAAGCATCACACAAAAATAACGACACATTTTGTTATAGCCTGTTAGTGTTAAAAAACACAAACCTCTAGCTAGGTTTACTGGCGGTACAATCAGTGGCGGATCCAGCAATTTCAACCGGGGAGGGGGCGCAAGCAATAAAACGCCGGATCAGGCGACTATCAACATAGGGCAAAAAAGTACTTTTTTATTTCCATCATTGTTTTTGGGGGTTTGGTTAGATTAGTAGGTTGGTTAGTATTACCTGACCCTCCCCACTAACCAAACAGTTTCGACCTACATATGTTCGTAGTTTCTTGAATCGTTGGTGGTGACTAACAGATACTACCTGATACAACTAATTTATTTTGGTAAAGTCCGCGCTAAACTACTATAAGTATTTTCCAAGTTATCGGGACATTGTGGAGTTAAAAAAAATTAATTAACTAACAGTCAAACTGCCAGTTCTATTGATTAATACTAATTTATTAAAACTTTTTTGTCCTTTGTTTTAATTTATCTACCTTTTTCTTTAGCTTAGTAAATCACTATCCACCCCCAATAGTTTAGAATAATTTTGTAAATGTTCTGTAACCTTTTTAGACAAACCATTTTTTTGTCCTCCAACTGTCTTCGAAAAAAAAAATATTTTGCAATATTTACAAAATAACCCTTGACTTTGTTGAGAGAAAATCAGTCAGTCAAATTTTTTAAAATGTTCTTTATTCACTGGGCGTTTTTCCTCCCTACCTCGCTTTACGTGAACCGAGAAAGAAAATACATAATTTATATCGGGCATCCAATGATTTGCCAAAAGTTGAAATCTGGTGTAGTCGTCTATATTTTATTTAGGCACAAAGGTACCGATATCATAAAACACTGATGAAGCTTCCTCACTTAAATCTTATTTAACAAAATTATCCGACATAACTTTGGCACTGGTACTACAACCAGGAATATTCAGTTCTGTCTCTGTTCAGGTCCTGAGTTTTATTCAAGTTTATTTTAACAACATCCTCTTTTGTCGCATGTTTCGCAAATCGTTTTTCATTTTTGAAAAAATTGCGGGGAACACCACGCGCACAAGTCGACTTGAACAATTACAAAGCATTTGCTATAGCGCTCCACACACGCGCTGATTTTTAATTTTAGGTCGGATAAGCTCAAAAAAAACTGGTTTTAAAATTGATGGTATGAAGCCAATTTTAATGTTTTTAAAACTTTGATAATATTCAGGGGGGGCGCGGGTCCCCCTGGATCTGCCACTGGGCACAATGTGTTCACGAGTCTTCCATGGCAAAAATGTAAACAAATACTCTTTCCTCCAAAATTTCTGTCAGAAAAAACCTAAAAATTTCAAATTTCACAACGAGAACAATCTAGGGCGTCTGGATTTCTGTCAACTTTCAAACCTGGTTTTGTTCAGTGGTTCCTTGAGGCTAAGTTTTGCCTCAATAAAAATGGAATTAACTAGAAGTCTAGAAGACAGCCAGCATCTTTTCGTCTTTTTTAACAGCCCGTAAAGAAAACGAGAGAAAATAGTTATACGCATAGGTAGGTTACTCCGCCCGCGTTTCTACATTGATTCATTCATAGGTACGTTGTGCGCACATTACCCAGTAAACACACTTGTGACTTTAACCTAATATTTATATAAAAATAAGGTTCACATATTATGTAAAATATGTTACATCATATTTATGTAAATCTCCCATAAAAATATTTTTATAAAAAAATATGTAAACATTACGTCAAAACTTTGACTGTACATTTAAGTCATTATAAGCAATGTTAATTTTACGTAAATAATATGACTTTATAAATAAAATCTTAAAATTTACGTAAATATTACGTAAATAGTGGGACCTTAATTTTAATATAAAAATTATATGTAATATTTAAGTAATCTAATTTACGTAAACGTTACATAAAATTATGTACTTTAAATGAAAGTAATAAAATGTACATAACTATTATGTAACAATTTAGACATTACGTTTAAATTTAAAATTTTACATAACTATTTATGTAATATTTATATCATCTAAATTACGTAAACGCTCTATAACATGATTTACGTCGCAAAAATTTTTAAATTTACGTAAATATTATGAAACAATGTGAACCTTAAGGTTACATTTAAACTTTTACAAAATTGTAATATAACATTTTTTATGTATCAATTATGTCATATACTCGACGCTGGCGACAGACATCAACAACGGAGGAATGTAGGTTGTTGGCCAGGTGCTGGGGGGGGGTGGAAACCTATTATATAAAATATACGTAGTTTTTACATAACTCTTACGTAACAAGGATGTAATATTTATGTAAAAAGTATGTCATAATATTTAACTCATATTCATGTAAAAATTAGGTGGGCTTTGCGCATGGCATTATGTACAGTTTTCGCAAATTAATGTGCCTTAAATTTTACCTTATTGTGACCTCTGAGTTTACAAACTCCCCCATATGTATAGAACCTCAATCAATAATGAGCGATTAATTTGGCAATGCCATAATTACTTTGCTGCGTAACCTTTATGCATATTTGTTTGTGAAAGGGTTTACTCTTCCAATGCCCCAAAAACTAATAAACAAACTGTATTTCAGATGTGTAGTCCATACGCAGTACGGTATTAGCTGTCAAAATCAAAAC
The DNA here is from genome assembly GCA_963921995.1 of Oxystoma pomonae. Lineage (NCBI taxonomy): Eukaryota > Metazoa > Arthropoda > Insecta > Coleoptera > Brentidae > Oxystoma > Oxystoma pomonae. The sequence goes on from OY998170.1 coordinate 45,319,126, forward strand.
ATAAAAGTAAATTTAAAAGACGGTTTCCCGCTAAAATAAAAGCAAAAGCAAATTTTCATAAATTATGGAGCAGATCATGATTAAAAACCATTAGGGAAAGTTATTTTAGGACTTTTGGCAAAATGCCTTTTCACGGCGTTCCGCCTGTTGATATTTTGGTATAAAAATATTTTTTTATACGTTTATCAAAAAGAAGATTTTAGTAACTGTCTGCAGATAACTAAAGCATGGCTTTTTTGGTTGCCGATGCAAAAAAACTTTTTGACCCCGGGTGCAAAAAAAGATTTCCGTCCGTTTTTTACCCAAAATTCTTGCTTAAAAACTAAGCCATTTTCGACGAAAAAATCATTTAAAAACATCTTTAAAATATCAAACTGTCAAAGATTAAATGTCGCAACAATGAACGCCATTGAGTAAAAAGGCACATCGCTATGGAAACCATTGCTATTTCATTTACCAGCCGCCTTGATTTATGGTGTAAAGATGGTATGTTGCGAGAAGTGCTCTTCGTTCGAGATTTTTAAAAGTATTTTCCTGTTTTCCTTGGATTTTTTGATAAAGATTTAAAAAAAATAGTTTACTCGCGTCTTACGCTTGTGAAAAAAACTTTATTTTAGCCACTAGTTGTTAAAACTACTATTTAATAGACACTTTAAAGTAAATATTTCGACGCATCGGTATCGCTATACCTAACGCAACGATTTCAATCAGCACTTCTGTCATCGTACCTTTCAAAAAAGCGGGCATCGTTCGAAACATCGCACAAGTCGAAAATGAAGTGTATTTTGGCTTTATTTCGAACGCCTTAGGTATACCGATACCGATGCGTTGAAATATGTACTTTAAGTGTCGAATATTAGCATGTGTATACTTATGCACGCGTATGGATTATATTTTATCAATCTTTTTTACTCCCTTAAGGTGCATTTACACAGACAAACTTTCCTTTGATGTTAAAATGCCGACAAACTGAAACCCACATGGACACCCTCCAAGGATTATTGAACTTAACTAAAAATGAAAAATTATAATTGTTTGATTTATTCAAAAATTATAATTATTTGATTTATGTACACATCATTAAATAAGAACATAAAGTATTTTTTTTCCAACACGTACTGTTTCTAAGTGGTAGTAGGTAAAAAAATTAAAAAGTAAACGTCCAGTATATACTTAGTTTTATTGAATTATAAGGGGTAATACCAGTGCTTTGAGAAATATCGATAATTCTGAAAAAAAGTGTTTTTTGAAAACTGCAGTTTATTTTTTCCGTCGTGTCAAAGCAAAAATTCCCTGACTCCGCAGGAGGAGGGCAATTCTTTAATACAAGGGAAAAAATAACCGAGTGCGGTTTTTAATAAAAACAAGTTTTTTTTCAGAATTAATTCTCAAAGCACGAATGGTATTCGGTAGAAAATTTCAAGAATATAGAAATTAGACTATTTATTGTAATTAATTGTACAATGGAATTATCACCTACTGTAGAATTATCACTTATTAATTCAGCCATAATTCCACACCTCTTATGGACAGTTTTACATATGAGGGAAATTTGTATCGAATAAAACAGTCATCTAAATTCTTATTTATACATTTGCAAACAATAAAATATAAAAGATATGGTAAAAAGTTTATATTGTATTCAAGAAGCAAAAACATTTTTTAACTTTTTCTTTTGTGTTAGAAAGTATCTTCTCGCGTAATCTCCTAACATAGATGAGACCTTGAAACCGTTCCTTATACCTTTTGATATCCTGATGAAAACGCTCCACTTGTTCACATCTCCAACCCTTCTTTTTGTATAAATCTTATAAAATAAATAAATAGAAATAAAAATAAATCTCTAAATTCTACCTGTCTCTAATTGTTTGTTTGTTCCAGCATCAGGCAAAAACTACTGAAAGGATTTTGATAGGAGTTTCACTGCTGGATTCTTTGAATTCCTAAACAGGACATAGACTTTATTTCATCAAAATCGGTTTACAGAAACAAAAAATTTTAGTCAAACGGGAAAACAGCGGGCGAAACGGTTATTCAACTGGATCGAAGGGTTTGAGGCACAAAAGGTGAAGGGAAAGGGACATAAGGCGGAGGGGGACGGAGAGCTACAATTCTAAACACGTGAACGAAGTCGCGGGCAACTAGCTAGCCTAATAATATGGACACTCTCAAAAACAAGATATAATATGCTCTAACTAATAGAAAACTATAATAACTTATGTGGTCAGTTTCAAATAAGTTTTTTTTTTCAATTTACTACTCCACTCCACTTTTCACGATTGTTTGTTGGTTTTTCATTTTTCTTAAATTGAGATCGATGATGATAGACCAAAAATATTTTAGTGCTCGAGGGAAAGTTTGTTGAAAAGTCTGTCCAAAAGTTTGTCAGAAAGTTTGTCGAAAATTTCGAGCGAAAGTATTTGAAAACTTTTGGACGAACTAGTTTCTCCGTATAATTGCGCCTTACAAATTCAGGTGATTTTTCAGTTTTTGCAAGGCGGAGATACATAAATTTAAGAAATTCGATATAGGCTTATTCTTAAATTTGGTTTAATTTGTCCACAGTCTTATTCATAAAAAAGGTAAAACCGCTTCTTATGAAAGTGTTATGCATTGCTTTTGAATAAACTTTTTTATAGGTTTAGTCACTGTGGACAATGTGGAAAATTTCAACTCTTATGACTAAAATTAAGACTATCACTATAACAGATGAAATTGCGCATATTGCGCATGCGTCAGTTGCAAATTTTGAATTTGGCGCGCATTTATGTTGACAGGAACGAAAGCAACAAAACAAAAAAAAAGTTGTTAAAGGTTTTGTAGTTGTCAAAATGAAAATATTTTCTGACAAATGTTTAGTTTCTGTGAAAAAGAACCACTGAAAATAAGATTTAAAAAAATGAAAATGCCAAAAAAAATCAATAAACCAAATTTTTTTCAGTGGAACTTATGACTATAACATACGAGTATGAATATGGATTGAAAATTTTTAAGACTAAAACTAAAATATAATAAACTAAAACTAAAATATAATAAACTAAAACTAATTGCCAGGTCTACGGGCCGCCCCTCTCTACTCTTACGGCTAGATAATAAACACTATAACAAAACCAAATACTAATCACTTTCAAACTGACTATATTAGTGTTCTCAACATTTTTACGTTTTGATGGAGCTATATCCAGCCCCTGAAGTCCCACATTGAGACCAGCAAATTCTGGTCACCCTTCATTTAATGGAGATAACGCGAACAACTAAATAAATTAGTATGTGGTCAAAAAAACTAAAATAATAAGATAAGAATTTGCCTTAGCCTCTCCGATTTTTTTTTAAAAACTTAAACTATTTTTTTTATATACAGGGACTTTCCATCCATCACCGGATCAATGCCAAGTGTTAGCGAAGTGTTTTTACAAAGTTAAAGACAAACCTTCCGTGCGGCAGGCAGATACGCTGCCCACTGCGCTTCTTAAACTAAATCTTTCTTCAATTAAATAATACTTTTCCACAATTCTACAAATTGTCGCCTGCGATCTCTATTTTATGTGCATTAGAGTTTTGATAAGTTTATATTTTATCATTTTTCAAATTTTACTTACGGCTTTTTCTATTGTTACAACCACACATGTGTAATAGATTCCTTTAAAGTTTTTTTGGTCGCCAAAAAAACAGGGTCACCTAAAAAATCGAATGCACTAAAAGAATAGCACATTGCAAAATAACGTGATTTTCACGTTATTTTGCAATGTGCTAAGTGGTTTAAAGTTTTCTTAACAACAAAACGTTTATTTAAAAAAAATATTTTGTATCGTTCCGGATGTTATGACGTAACGTTCAACAAGAAAAATGGGTGGAAGATATTCAGTCTGAAAACTTATAGGTTGGACAAAACGAAACAATAAAATTATTATTTTGATGACACAAATTGAAAAAGAGAATGAGAAAAAATAGTAATTTTTAAGACCATAAATTATTTCAAGTTGTTCCAAATTTTACGCACAGCTTGGTACCAGTTTACCACGAAGAAAATTTTGCCGAAAAACGTAGATAATTTACAAAAATAAATTGATATATGTATATTACAATATTTGCGAAGTAAGATATATAAAAAATTTTATTAAGAAAAATTTTAAAGACCAAGATTTTATAATTGCACTCAAAAGTAAAAAATAATTTTTTATCTGTCTTATTAAAAATTTTCAAATTAAAATTTTTAACTTTAGGTATCGTATATCGGTGACATCGACGATTCACCTCAGAAACAGTTGTATTACTCTATAACCTAAGGACATTTTCAAAGGCTTGGCAGGATGGCGATTCAAGTGGCGGCTATTTTTTATAACGACCCGATTTTCCGGTATCTAGGGGTGAACGCTGGCAACATCGCATCTTGTGTGGTTTGTAAGGTCACCTCATCTCTCGATAAATTTTGACTTCCACAGTTGACTTCTGTCATTTTTGTTTACTTTTTCCGTTCGTAAAGTTGTTTCTTTTTATAAAAGTGCCGTTTTTTTAGTTTAATGCATTAAAAAAAGACTGGGAATTTTATTATCCAAGATTCAGAGCTTTTGCGCTTCCCGAATATGTATTTTGAGACCCACCTTCTCCACAGAGTACGAAATTCAATGCCGGCAATCATTTGCAAACCAAAAAGAAGAGAAACTTGACCAAATTTTACAACAACAGCCTTACAAAGAAGGTAAGCATATAGTTCAAAAGACGGATTTTGGCATTTGCAAAAAATCTCATTTTAGGATTTACCAATATTACCATTATAGCAGTTGTCTCTATCTTTTTTCAAGTGTTTTACACCCATAGTCGCAAAAAACTGTTTTTACGAGAAGGGTAACAAAATTGATATGAGGTTTATTTTGGTAATTATGCAGTATACGGTTTTTTGCCAGTTTTGATTTTTTATGACAAATTATTTATGGGGGCACCTACTAGGGTCCCTAGGACCCCAAATCCGTCTGCGTCGCTTGATTTTTTTTTTTCAATTTTTTTTGTGTTTTTTTGTATTTTTTCTCTCTAAAACATTCCAATCCAACATAGCCCAACCCAACCTATTCCAAGCCAAACCCAAAACAATCAAAAAAATACATTACAACGGCGCAGGCGGATTTGGGGTCCTAGGGACCCTAGTAGGTACCTCTATAAAGAATTTTTCATAAAAAATCAAAAATGGCAGAAAACCGTATAATTGCCTTTAGTTTGGCTACACTAAAGTATCGTTCATACAAGGCATAGTCATACTTTTAGTTCTAATTTTAGTCATAAAGCTATCTCTATCACTGCATGTCTTGTTAAGAAAAAGAACAGTGACAGAGATAAAACAAACAAAGACTAAAACTATGACTATGCCTTGTATGAACGATATTTAAGTGTATAAATATATAAAGGATATAATATATAGTGATACATTCAATGCCCACTGGTTCAGCCAAAGGAAACCTCATATTAGACACTCAAAGTAAATTATTACATCTATTGGTATCCGCATACCTAACACGTTCAAAATAACCCCAAAGCTCGCTACATTTTTGACTACTAAATTTTGACCGAAATTGACTGAATACAAAACAGCACTAGCCAATTGATGAAATGTAACAAAAAAATGTCAGTCATTTGGTGTTTGCATGGTGCATACTAGATTATTGATAAGTCCAAGACTAACCATTTATTTTTGAAAGTTCCTCGATAAGACCTTATAAGCTTTCTTATTGCTTTTTTAAAATAGTATAGTATACTTATATTTTTTAGGAAAGCATGAGGTGAGCTGTGTTGTCTCCAAATGAAGCCACTGATATGAAAAATTTTGAAAATATAATTTGAGATAATGTTTTAACCTAAATGGTTCCTACAGTTGTTCAGGTAAGAATTTTTTATAGCATATTTTCTTATTGGTGTAAGCTTCAATTAGTTTTTCCAAGAGAATTTTAATATACAAGACATAATCAAATCCCACTTTGCACTCCCTTAAAATCCTCCAGGTTTTTTGGGCAGTGTCAAATACAATACTGCTTCCTACTCTAACACAGTAAAGCAAAAATTACTCATTTTTTTGTAGTTTATGCTGAGGAGATTGGTAAGGTCGCTTTGAAGGGCATTTTTAAGGTTGATTTATCACTTTAATATATTTTTTTTCTTCAATTTTATTATTCAGGTTAAAAATATATATCTTCTTATTTAATATTATTAAATTAGTTATTTGGGTTCACAAAGAAGTAGGTATCTAACTATCTCTCCTTTTGTTCCTTATATCATCATGGGTATTATCTATGTACTTTCTTCATTGCCATTTCTATTGACAGGAACAATGTGCTAAAGATCTATCGACATTGTTAAAAATTTTTGATATTTTAAAAAAAGCTACTGTATTTGCTTTAAGATAGCTTGTATATAGAGGTTGACTAACTGGAGAAAAGGACCAAGATATTGTGCCACCTGATTTGCTCCTAGACTATTTTTTAACTTATATACTTTTTAACTATTTTTTAAGAATAAGTTTATTTTATAAAAAAGTCAAAGCAGGACATTTTATATCACTGAGCCTTTATTTTTGGGTACACACTTACCAAATGTGATAATTTTTCTAACGCAAAAATAGAATCTAGGAGAAACATAACTTATGCATTCATGGGTGGAAATAACGAAAAAAATTCAAACTTGGATGAGCATCCCACAAGGAACACACAATCTTTTTGTTTTTTTTTTAGTTTCTTTTCGGTTGAGGTTTTTTAACTTCTTTTTTATTATGCATTCATATTATTACTTACTATTTGAAGTGAGGTTAATTTGAAAAAACAAATTTTTTTCAGCCATAACTTATTATCTTCTTTCTAAAGAAAAAGAAGAAACGAAAAACGTGTATTGATAAAAAGTAATAAACATGAATTCTCTCTTGGGTATTGAAGCTGAAAAGCCTGAAGCCCATTGGGTCCAGGGAAGAAGATAAATTCTCTCCAATCTTGAAGAAAACTGAGACAATAAATAATAAACATTTTTTACAAAATTATTTACTTAACTATGGTCGTTTTTTTGTTTTACAGGGAGAAAGGTGCTGGTTCTACTCTTGGTTCTGCTGCAGATATAAGAAAATAGTGGCAATGATCCACCATAATGATATACAAGGACGTTTTGAAGGGGGTATTACGGTGTCTTATTGCTGTCTTATCCAATCGTATTTAGAGCACAAAAAGTGGGTAAATTTTTAAATATGATGTTGATTAGTCTATTAGCTGATTTATATATGTATTATTAATCACGGCCGACTGAATACTGATTCAATACGATTACCTTGTCAAATCCATCATGAAAACGCGAATTGAAAGTGTAGCAAGTCAAATCCGCTTTTTTGGTATCGGAATCAAGCCGCATAAAAATATTCGCTTTTTATCTCTCTTTTTTACTTTTTATCCCTCCTTTAGACATGGGGGCAAAAAGCGATACTTACATGAAAAAAGCTCTCGTTTTATGAAAACAGAAAAGAGAATATTGAATATGTATTCAGTCAGCAGAACAGAATTTATTATTTCTTTTACCCAGAAAGTCTAATGTCAAAAATGCAAGATAACGGAGTAAATTAAATATTAAGTCTTTTAAGAAATAGGCAGTTTAAGTTCGTCATATAACTAACGTACGCGTAGACGTGGAATGTAGCGCAATATTCCGCCTTCTTTTTATCTGTAAAAAAAATGTCGGTTGAAATGAGATATCAGAATCCCATCTCTGCGGTCTTGCGTTGACAAGTTCACGTTTACGGCATGTATCACGTTAAGATCAGACGCTAACTAACGTAGTCTTACGTCTTATGTTGCTAACGCAGCAAGTTGTACCGAACAGTCAAAAAATCAGTAGACTGGTAATACAAATAGGGCTGAAGAAAAAAAAGCAAGATAGAAATAAACTGTACCAAAATGTAAAGGGCAGAAACGTCCGATACGACAAATTTCACGTCTACGACCAGGCACCTCTTACGTATGGCCTACTTAAACTGCCTAATGGCTGAAACCTTGTTTGGCCAACCTGTATATTTTTGTTAACAAATATATTTTTGTCCCACTACTTATAAAAATCGGCTCATTTGTTGATAAGTTATAAGTTTTCAAAAAACCCGATTTTCACAACTTTTATATTTTTGAAATGAAAAAGAATCAAGATTTTCTATTTTGTAGCAAATTGAGTTGGTTAAAAAATTAGCTCAACAATTTATTTTACTACTCTGCATTTGTCTTACCTAAATAAGACCACTTACGACATTTTACGTAAAGTATAGTACACAACTCACATATTATGGTCTTTACACATTCAGATGAATTAAGATACTCGTTTAATGACCATCATAACATGCTTGTTATGTAAACTATTATTATGACAAATTGGATAAAAATCGGTTAAGTGGCTTTTGAGTAATCTACTACTAGTTTGGATTCAGCCCTTTCTAATTTACTCTCATTTATATTATTTAAAAATATTTTATTTATTTCCATTGTCTTCTTAAATATTATTTGTTTTTTATTAGTTTTTCACCATATATATAAATTTTAATTTATTTGTTTTACTAAAATATCGTGTTTTTCTTAAATGTATTTTAAGATTAATGTTAATATAATTTTTTACTAAACTATTTTCAAACGTTTTACACTTTTATTATTTTAATTTATTTGATTTATTTATGTTGTCTTTGTAAAACATATTTCTTTCTACTGAATCAGGAACATAAATTGGTAGACATCTTTGAAGTATTCTATGAAGCATTATTCTCCCTAAAAAAATTAAAAGGGCTTTTAAAATAAAATAACGAGGAATAAAAAGTCAACATAACTTTATTTAGTGCATATAGTTAGGTACTAAAGCAAAAGTGTGAGAGAGGCAAATACTCGCTGGTATATGATCTTAACTTTTGCTTGGGTGAACTGTTGATAAAATTAGGAATGCATTAAACAACCAAAACAAATATAAATTGGTTAGATTTCAAGGTCACGAATTTTAAAAATATATTATATGCATTTACAGGATATCCGCTATATATTGAATCTTTGACCCCCACGTTAGCGCCGCTATTATTTTCCAAGCTACTTCATTTCCATAAGCAAATTTTAACTGTGGCCAATTTTTCATTTTTATTATTAAGCAAAAACCTTTTCAAATTACTAATAGGTAGGCTCAATCAATTTAGTCCCCTTGTAAAACATTTTGTACTTGATTAATAACAGAGTGTGTGCACCCCCCCCCATGCTTAAGAGACAGATTTAATAAAAGTTGATATGTCGTAATTTTGTACTAATTATATACTCTTAAAGAAGGGTACTTTTAGTTTACAAAAACCATCGGTTCCTAAGATTTTTGTTTGTTTGTTATGGGGTGTGTAGTTTGATATCAAGGTACACCCCTGTACTTAGAAAAGAGATTCGACCAAAAATGACTATGCCGGAATTTGGTATTAATTATGTACTAATTTCGTCCCCTTCTAAAAAATTTCCTACTATTAAGATAACTTCATTTTTTTTTTTTTTTTATGGAGTTTTTAGCTTGATATCAAGGCACAACCCCCTCTGCTTAAGAAATAGATTTAAAAAAAGCAATTATGCCAGAATTTGATAAGGTAATTCCGTCCCCTTCTAGAAAATTTTCTACTATCAAAATAACTTAATTTTTTTCAAGGCACACCCCCCTCTGCTTAAGAAATAGATTTGAAAAAAGCAGGACTTTTTGTTTTTTTTTTAATTTGATAAATAACCGGAGAATAAGATGTTAAATTTTAAAAGATAAGTATTAGATTTGCATATAAACAAAAAAAAAAAAAGTTATCTTGAGAGTAGGCAATTTTTTAAAAAGGGACGAAATTAGTACTTAATTAGTAGCAAATTATGGCATAATTACTTTTTTCCAAAATGAAGTTATCTTGAGAGTAGGCAATTTTTTAGGAGGGGACGAAATTAGTAACAAATAAGCTTTTTTCAAATCTCTTTCCTAGGCAGAGGGGGGTATGCCTTGATATCAAGCTACATACCCCATATAAATAAAAAAAATGAAGTTATCTTAAGATTAGGCAATTTTTTAGTCAATTTTCGTCACAGGCCTTAAGACCCTCTGAAAGGTGATCCTACTAACATCGATACCGTTCCAGCAAAACTTGGTTTTAACAGTAGACTTTCTACCCAGCCTTCGGCAGTCATATTAAGTTGACCCGAAAATCGAAGGTCAATGCCGGTTTCACTAGTCACCATCGGAGTCCCGTCAGACACATCCTTTGGAATAGTCCCGCTGCTCCAAAGCGCAGGTCGCATCTTTTAGGTCACCTTCTGTTGTCTCAGGCTGTTGGGAGTGCAGTCCAAACCTATATTTACTCCAAATATATTTTTCTTCAGTTTCTTCACTTAAAATCATCAATCGGATTCTTAATATAGGGCACCTAGGATAATCAAAATCAGTTAAAAAATTTTTAAACCATTTATTTCTCACTTCATCGTCGTCGTTATGGAATGGATACATAATAATATGGGTTTCGTTTAAACACACAAAGTATATGTCATCAGCTATGATATTTAAATTTTATTGGCAAATATTTGCAAAAAATGATAAAGCTTTTGTATTTAAATTTTTTACTTAGGATCAAAATATAGCGGGACATTGCATCTGTATATAATACACGAGGAAATATTTTTGTGTAGTACTGCGAGTTTTACTAGTACTAGTCGACCAAACTCTTGATATTTACCTAATAGAACAGATTTTCGACATTCTTTATCCTCATATAGTTCGTTTATAGGGCTACAATCTAAAATGGTACTGCTAACGTATTCCGACATCCCGGAGTTCATCCGTTCACCGTACATCAACTAATTGTGAGTAACATCCTTTTGGTTTCTGCATTTCTTTTCATAAACGCCTAAAAATGGAAACCATATTATTTAAATTTATACTTATTAGAGGAACAAAAGTAGTAAAATTATAATCCATTATATCAGAATTCAAAAAACGAAACTGAATATGAAGAGAAATATTCCGTGGGTATACTTTTGTTTTTCAAACTCGCACTTAAAAGAAAAAAACATTGACGTCACAGTCACCCCTAACGTGAATTCTAAAAGAAAAAATGGTAGAAAGCACGGATAGTCCAAAATCAATTATTTTATGTTTAAAGGATGAAAATATCTCGACAACTGTAGCTTTGAAAGATTTGAACCTTATAACAAAATTTGTAGGTAATATTTACGAAAACTAAAATTTGAAAACCCCACATCATCATATCAATACCCGCTTTACTTCTAAAGTTATAATTTTTTTTATATATTTGAACGTTTTTCCAAATAACTCGAAAACTAGACCTCCCACGAATTTGGACTTTATAACAAAATTTGTAGTCCATATTCATGGAAACTTAAATCTGAAAACCGTATATCGATACTTGCTTTTGTTCCAAAGTTACAATGTTTTTAAATATTTTATCCGATTTTCCCCCTTCAACCCCCCACCACCCTACCCAAAAGTTAATCAGGTCATGGTCAGCCGATAGAGGATTTTTGTACCCAAAGGTATTCTCGAGTTGTCGTGTATACAAACCGACAACAGACAACTTTTTTTTTCGTCGATTAAGGTGTTTTGGAACCTTAGTAACTCACTTGCTAAAAAAGTGAAAATATCACGATTTTATTAGTCCCATATTGGTATGGGGGGACTAAAAAGTTTAAAATCAAATAGGCGGCAGTGAAAATTCCCCATATAACAATGTAAATCGATACCTCCAATATAAAGGCTAGTGAGTGACATTTTTGACACTGATGACAGTTATTACATGAGTTAATTGTCAAAATGGTCGCCACAAAAGTTAAAAGACCACTGAAACAACTAGTAATTGAAATGAGTAAATTGTTAAGAACTTTTTTAAAACAAGGCCATAAGTAAGATTTTTTTTAAACGTGTCAAAAAGTTGTAAGAACTGTGATTCACTGACTATTTAAAAAAAATTGTAATTAATAAAATTATTGTAAAAATTCGAAATTTCAACACAAACTTAAATTTTTAAAATAAAGAATAATGTTAGCACCCTAATAAATTAAATTTTTTAATGACTTCACACTAGGAGTTTTTTTTTGAGGTTTTTTACTGTTTAGATTTTTTCTACGGCATTTCACCATACACTACATATTATTGAAGCGATATTGAAATATACTTCTAAGCCACTTGTAGCATATCTTTTAAAAAATTGAAACTTAAATGATTTGAAGGTATTTTTTTTCAAGAAAAACCAGCCCTAGTGTGTTACCCATAACCTTATTATAAAAAAGTTCTAAACCAAAATAAAATTATATTTCTAGTCACTTAAATTATCATAAGCACTCCACTGGTCCTATGAAATAAAATGATATTGACTATTTCAAGTGTTTTCACGATTTTCGACTCATTGAAAGAAAAATGCACTTTTAAAGGTAATTTTAGGGTTCACCCACCTCAGATTTTTAGTCCTGCCCCCATCGTATACCCCCGCAAAAAAAATTATGTCCGGAGATTTTCACTTTTGATTCATGTTTTTGAATCATTGTGGCTGTAATTTATCTTGGGTAGACATTGAACATCCAGGCCAAACTATTTTAGTGACCACCCTGTATTTTTGTATTAAAAAGCTTAAAATTTGCATTTTTTTGTGTGTCTAAAAAAAACCAACGGGTTTTTTAAAACGCATAAAATTGTAATTTTACAAAATTTAATTTTTTGACATTTAGAAAAAGAATTGTTAGCATACGTAGAGTCTCATTGTCAACAAAATTGGCGAAAAGATAACAAAATCCGGTTAACTTAAATTTATTAGCAGTTTTTATTTCATGCAAGAAGTTGGTATACGAAATAAAAAAAGCCATAGTTTTTTTCTTAATAGAATGTATAAAATGATACATCTGTTTACAGAAAATAAATAGAAGATGCAAAAAAAACATACAAAGTGTCTCAAAAAAAAAACCCAACGGTTTTTTAAGATGCATAAAACTTTTGGACATACGCCATTTTAAATTTTTGATAAATGTAATTTTTTGACATATTTGCAAACTCTATTTCGAAAACTTTTTTTTGCATTAAAATCCGACCATAAATAAAAAATTGGCAGTTAAAACCAAACAATCCGGTTAATTTAAGTTTATTGTTTTTATTTTATGCAAAAAGTTGGTATACGAAAAAAATGCAGTTTTTTATTTCTAAATAGAATTTATCAAATGATACATCAGTTTACAGACAATAGATAGAAGTTTTTTGCAGTTGCAAAAAAATATACAAAGTGTCTCAAAAAAAACTCAACGGTTTTTCAATATGTATAAAACTTTAGGACATCCGCCATTTTTAATTTTTGATAAATGTCACTTTTTGACATATCTGAAAAAAGTCTATTTTATTACCTTTCCGAAACTCTTTTTTGTGATTCCGACAATAAATAAAAAACTGCCAGTTAAAACAAAACAGTCCGGTTTTTTGTGGTCCCCCTACATATAAATGAATACTATTCCTCAATATTATAAAGAAAAATCACTAGATCGCGGTCAAGAAAATTCACATAATAAAGATTTGCAAATGGGATTTATAATTTATTTAACGGCTTCTAAGTAGTTTTTTTGGCTCACCCTGTTTACAAATTAATAGATTGTTACCTTTGGGAAAAAAAATATTTTACAATCTAAAAAATCAGGAAGCTCTACATCCAGCTAGTCGCATGTTACACGTCGATTCGATAATCTGCCATTACCATTGCCAATTCCAAAGTTAGCTTTAACAAAAAACTTTTGCATTTATGAAGATAAAACTCTACAACCATATGCCTTTGATAATAAGGAGAATTGATGGGATGAAGCAATTTAGAGGTACTGTTAGATTATGTTTTGAGGAAAAAGCTTTTTACAGTTTTGATGAGTATTATAGGGAGACATTTTAGTGTTGTTTTGTAAACCACTATACACTTGAATTTGTTAGTGTGTCTCAACCATGTCCTCTTGTCATTTTTTCATTTTATGATTTTAAATTTTATAATTATTTTTAATATACCAAGAATGAATCTTTTAATATTAGTTACAACATTACTATATTGTATAAACATGTAGAAAATATTAATTGTTAAAATGCCTTTTTTAAAAAATTCTGAATACATTTAATATTAGACTTTGACCAATGACCAAAAGATCATAATAATATAGAATGTAGGTACATCTTTTTAATTTAGGATTTAGGTAAGTTAATTACTAATTTTTTGCTTTGTCAATAAGACTATGTCTTCAGATAATAAAGCACAGTTTGATTTGATTTGATTGATTTTAGAGGGTGTGATTAAGGGTATTTTCAATCGTTTTCTTTTGGGTCACCCAAAATGTATACAAAGATAAGTGCCAAAAAAAAATTGTTGACAATGGGATGTAAAATCACATTTCGAAAGGAATTTTTTATAGAAAGAAATTTTCTTTCAATCAGTGGTTTCCTTTTTTTTCGATCGGCCAAGTATTTTTTGATATTTAGCCTTTTCCACACAAAAAAATGCAAATTTTAAGCTTTTTAATACAAAAATACAGTGTGGTCCCTAAAATAGTTCGACCCAAGATAAATTACTTTTACAATGATCCAAAAACATGAATCAAAAGTCAAAAACTCCGGATCTATATTTGTTTGCGAGGGTATATGATGTGGCCTGACTATTTGGAGTGCTGAAGAATTTTTGTAAATTAAATATTACTAGACTTACAGTATAAAATGTTGTTTAGTTACCTTTTTTCCCAGCATATCCTCTACTCTGGGAAATATTTCTAATGTAGTTAACAGTAGTCCAAATCTTTGAAATACTATTATATGACAATCTTTGATATGACTATATGATTCACTGTCTGGGAGTCCAACCCAACTCCTAAAACTGAAAAGTAGGGTTAGAATAATACCCTGCCAACAAATCAAGATATCCTTTAACACATGGGGCAAATCAAAACCGTTCTAGTTAATGTTAGCATGTAAAAAAAACTTTTGGAGGTTATACTGGTAGATTTTAAAAATCACCAAAAATTTTTCAAG
Source organism: Oxystoma pomonae (assembly GCA_963921995.1). NCBI lineage: Eukaryota > Metazoa > Arthropoda > Insecta > Coleoptera > Brentidae > Oxystoma > Oxystoma pomonae. Next base: position 45,334,162 of record OY998170.1, read on the forward strand.
CTCCAGTTTTATTTTCAAGAAAGAAAACCCAAATGACAGAAAAATTAATGTAATTTCGACTTTGCTTCTTTAAAAAAATTATCACTCTAATTGTCAAAAATGACACTTGTCTTACGGAACTTTTGACACATAAGTGATATAATCGCAATTATTTTTCTAAATAATTATTTTTCTTTGGAGACATTTTTAGGCTGCCGTCTCACGTCCCTCAGAAAACTTATAGTTCATTGGATGAAATGAGGTATTTCTGATTTTTTGATATGATGTATGTGATCATCAAAAATCACTAAATTTTCTCACTTTTTCTCAAAAGTTTGACAACTATAACGACTAATGTTACAGCCTCGGTCACGGCAATTGGCTATAAAAGAAAATTTAAAAACAAAATGAGATTAATTTGGTCTTTGTAGGGGAAATAGTTTCTAAGATACAGCAATTTAAAGTTTTGCAAAATTTCCGACAAAACTATTTGGTTTTTTCTTAGTGCAATATCGAAAAATTAGTCGTTTATGATAACTTGTACAAATTCGAGAATTTTTTAATATTTTTAGTTTGACAGTTAACACTAATTACACGTTCCATGATAATGGATTTTTTCAATTTTACTATTATTTTCTTATAGACTATAGAAAATAATAAGATTTAAGTATACCTAAGCATCTGAAAATGTTTTTTTTTTTTTAAGGTTTTGTACTGTTAAAGATACATAGCAATATAAAACTTTAATGTAAGCAGGGGCATTTTAACAAAAACGTGTGGAGATCTGCGTTTTTACCCAATTTTTGCTCATTTTTATTGCTTTAAATGTCATAACTTGTTTCTGTAAACCGATTTTGATGAAAGTGTGAAAGTACCATTAATATCGTCCTGGCAGTGTTTGTATGATGCTGGCTCAAATAAACAGACAGACAAAAATTGTAAAAATTGCATTTTTGGTATCTACCTATATGGTTTGGTTAGAAGCCCACACCAATAATTTTAAAAAAATATTCAATGTACAGAAATGGTAGGTAACTTATAGAGATTTATTATATTTGGAAAGATTGCAAGTCTAGCTTATAAAATATGATAAATGAATCTTTAGTGTTTCATTAGTGAAGTAAAGGGTTAAGCCCAAAGTTAAGCCTCCGATTAGGCATTTAAAGAAAATTGTAAGAAAGCTATTTGTAATTTTAATATTTTGAGCATGTGATGCTGTAAAAATTTCAAAATTTACACATACCTATCCCACTAGCTGTTGCAGTTTGCAGAGATAAAGTGGAACTCAAGGTAGAATAACCTTCTTCAACTTAAGATGCACCAGGATGCACCTAACCATTCCAGTTAATGTTGATCTAAAAAACAAAAAATGATTCTGCATGTAAATATTATTGGATAGATAGTATATTATTCAGCTAAATATAAATAATAATCATTTAAAATATTACTAAGGATTTAAAAAGTTAAATTATTATAATTATGATTATGTATAGAAGGTGACAATGTTAAAATTATAATAACCACACTTTCTGATTTGTTTAAAATTTTATAAACTAATGCTTACAATGTGTATCACTTGTATATGTTCAGATCCAATTTTAAATAATTCAATTATTATTTTAAAATAATTTTTAGTACTTATAATAAATAAAAACAAAACATGTTAATAGTTCCTTTGAAAGTTCCATAAGAAAAGTGGCACTTCACAAAATCGCAGTAAATTTTTTTTAAATTTAAAAAGGTAAACTCTGCTAGAAGAAAATTTGTGGATTTACTGTCATTAGTGGCATGTCTAAGTAATTTTAATGCAATGGAATACAACACATGTTCTGCCATGAGCGGCTACCCCCTTGATTACATGGACTGGGTTGCTTGCTACAAAAAAAGTGACATAATTTTGGGAATTGTGGTCACCTTAGAGGTAGTAGGTAACCCTGATTTATAAACTAGATCATATTGTTCTGGTTTGACGTTGATTGCCACACCTCTATCTTTTCTCTGTTACTGAGCAAGAAAAAGTCAGATATGAATCAAAAACAAAAATGATACTAAATAAATATTGATGTTCCTATATAATGTGTAATGTCTGGTTGATTATTTATTAAAGGGGTTCTTTAGCAAAAATATTAGTTGTGTTATTTCTAAAGTAGAAATGATCCTAAAAATAGCGCTGTATGTGATTTGTCCATATGACTTTAAATAACCGAGATTTTAAATTTCTAAAATCAAAGCTTGGAGCTTTGATCACACCTTTCAGACAATTAATGCAGTCCTTGACTCATGTCTCTTTAACACTTACCCTTCAAATTCATTCAAGTTTTATGGATTCAAAGAAGATGAACAGATGGTTATTTCTAAATGTATGATACTGCAATAATTTTCAAAATTAAAAATCTCCGTTATTTAAAGTCATATGAACAAATCAAACACACTGCTAGTCTTAGGATCATTTCTACTATAAAATATTCACAACTTGTTGCTGGAGATTTCTTTAATGGTCTCAGGGAATGATAGTTTGTTTTCCCGGTAATTATGCAGTATACAGTTTTTTGCCTTTTTTGATTTTTTATGAAAAACTTTTTATGGGGGCACCTACTAGGGTCCCTTGGACCAGAAATCCGCCTGCGCCGGTTGGTATTTTTTTTTATTTTTTTTTTTAATTTTTTCACTAAAACAACCCAATCCAACACAGTCCAACCCAACCTAATCCAACCCAACCCAAAACAATAAAAAAAACACATTACAACCCCCTTCCGGGCACCCTTTTTTTTCTTTAAAAAAAAAGAAAAATCGGGCGCAGGCGATTTGGGGTCCTAGGCACCATAGTAGGTGCACCCATAAAGAGTTTTTCATAAAAAATCAAAAATGGCAGAAAACCGTATACTGCATAATTACCGTTTTCCCAATCCGGCAGTTAATGTATTAAGTGTGTACTCAAATAAATAATAATCATAATTTGCAGCATGCATGTTCATCCTTACCTCTTTATGGGTTATTTCCTTGAAATCCAGCAGGCGTTTTCTGTCTTGTTTTCATAGATTCTTTCTTTTTTAACTTATCACTAGTTATTAGATGTTAACTCTAGGTAAGTTTGTTTTTTTAAGCACTCCACACGTTGAGTATAAATTGGACTTTAAGTTTTTATCTTTTTTCTTTCAATTTTCACTATTTACATGAAAGATGAGGCATTTTTATTTACCTCTTGATACAGCAAAAGTTAACATCGAACTTCTGACGAGAATATTTTTAAAAAGCTGCGCAGAGAAAAATGAAAACTAACAAAATAAATAATAACTTTTGAGGTTATATTTCAAATTGAAGTCAGCCACAGTTAGTTTACTGTGAAGTCAGCGAAGCGAGCCGAGACGACGGTGGCCTTAACAGCGATATATATATATTGTGATATATATAATTGGTTGCCTATCCTTGGCAATGATTTTTAGTAAATATTATAATTTAAATCAAAATATTATACTATTCTATTGGTATTATGCCTCATAAGTCCTAAAATATCCCTCAATTTTTTTTTTCATAAGTTGTAAGGCGTAAAATGCCTGCAAAAAGATAACGATTTTCAAACCGACCTCTCTTTGGGTCGGAGCACTGGCAACAGTGCATCAGCAAATTTGTTCTTAAAAATTCGATGGCACGTTTGTATAGTTGCTTTAAGAGAACTTTAGAAATGTTTATTGGTGCTAAAACAAAGACAAAGGTTGTTTTATCACATTTCGATAGCATACTTGCATTGAAAGATCACAAAACTCATAAAAAAATCAATTTATATGTATTTCAAGTCCTAAGTAGGTTACTAAAGTAAACTTCAGTTTCCTTTTACAACCGTACGTGTAAACTCGGTTTGAAAGTCGGGTCGCTATTTAAAATAGCCGGCACTTGAATCGGGGTCCTGGCACGGCAATCTCACCCGTTCTCAGCTTGTATAGATGAAAGCATTATGTTTATCATTCGAATAGAAGAAGAATTTAGTTATTTTGTAGTTCTCTCTTTGTCACCGTAAAGTTAAAATTTTTAATTTGCGCACATCGCTTTTATTATTGTATAAGTAAGATAAAAAATTATTTTCTACTTTTGAGTACATTTAAGCTTGTTCTTTAAAAGTTTTCTCTAATAAAAGTTTATTTTTTAATTTTTAGATTTGTACTCTCGTTCATTTTGAATCCGCCATATTGAATTTTTCAAATCTGATAAAAAATTCATATCCCCTTCCCGAAAAACCACTGAATGTCAATTTTGATTTAAATCGAACAAACTAAATCTTTTCTCTCCCCTCCACTTCCCTCGTTAGAGGGACGTGTGTACCTAATAATATCATATTATTGTATTGTCGCCGGAACTATAAACGCATACCACATTTGAACACACAACCTTAATTTTTAGATTTTTACCCTAACGTCCATTTTGAATCCGCCCTATTGAAATTTTCAATTTTGATCAAAAATTCATAATCCCCCTCCTTAAAAACCCCTGTATGCCAATTTTGATTGAAATCCAACAAGCTAAATCTTTTTCTCTCTCCACTTCCCTAGTTACAGGGAGATGGGTACCTGAGAATACCATATTATCGTATTTTCACCGGAACTAACGCATAACCAATTTAAACACAATCGGATGTGGATAAGTCAATTAAAATTGGTTAGTAAAACATGACCGAAAATCGTCATTTCTTGAATCTGATCAAAAATTCGTATTATCCCTAAAAGCCGCAGTATACCAATTGTGGTTGAAATCGGACAAACTTAGGTGTTTTCGCCCTCGACTCCCCTCGTAGGGGGTAGCTAATAGCTAATAATGACATATTATTGTATTGTCACCGGAACTATAAATGCATGCGAAATTTGAAGGCAATCGGATGTGTATAAGTTAGTTAAAATTGGTTAGCAAAAGATGACCTAAAATCGTCCACCATATTGAATTTTCAAAATCTGATTAGAAATTCGTTATCTTATCCCCAAGTGCCTCAACACACCAAATTTCAACGAAATCGGGCGTACTTCAACTGTTCCCCCCTCTACCCCCTTTGAATAGGGGGGAGTTGTCAATTTCATCACACTATATTCTCGTGTTGTCACCGCAACTATATAAGCATGCTAAATTTGAAACCGATCGGATGTCGGGAAGATGGTCAAAATTAAGTTGCAAGATTCCACCCGAACAAACATATCTAGTTCGTTACATATATACATAGATACGATGCAAGTTAAATAAAAGCTTGTAACTTTTGAAAAAAGAGAGAATTTTACCAAAAGAGAAAACTTTTGGATTTTTGGCCGACCCTATCCTAGTTATACCATTAACTGATTTCAAACGTAGTCCATTCATGGGCGTAGGGAGGGGCCATGGCCCTCTTAAAATCTGAACTAAGCTAGTACCAACCCTGTGGATTACGTTTATACAATTAGCAGAAAAAAAAAACAATTGAAAAGAAATTCCTGATTAAATTCCCAAAGTTTTCGTGTGCAGCACTATAACACTGTTAAAGATTACGATTGTAACAAAATCAATGAATAGCGAGCTTTCCGTCAGAAAAGGTAATGGTAACCGTAGATCCGGATTTCGCACTTGTGGTGCTCATCAGTACGGTGCTAGGAATTAGGAGATGAAATGATGATGAAAAAATGTGACAAATTGCAGAATCGGCAGATGTACGTTCAATTTTCCTTCAAACTGACAATTTGACAGATGGTTTTCTTTTACATGAATCCTGTGTCACATTTTTTCATCATCATTTCATCTCCATTCCTAGCACCGTACTGATGAGCACCACAAGTGCGAAATCCGGATCTACGGTTACCATTACATTTTTTGAGGGAAAGGTCGCTATTCATTGATTTTGCTATTTATTCACCCTCACTAAATCCCTTTTTAGATTACGATTGTAGTTTAATTTTAAACAATTTTTCATCAGCATCATTAAAGCGTGTTAAAAATTGCATTTTTGGCATAATTTTATCAAAATTGTCGACCGCGGGCACCTAAAGTAATGAATAATTTTGAAAAACTTGCTGCAAGTTGTAAAATTTTTATTTTATTTTTTTTTTTGATTAAAATGATTGAGGGTTTTTGGTTGTGTGGGTTTTAATTAATATGATTACATATACAACTCTATTCTTTTTAAGTTATCTTTTATGTTTGTGTACCGAAATTAAAAAAAAACTACTTCAGTAAATGTGCAAGCTAAATTTACCGTTTTGTTTTTCAATCTAGTCTAGTTTTATCCTTCAACTGGTTTAGTCGTTCTTTCATTTTTTTTTTGTTATTTTTTGTGTCCCCAATGAATTTTAGTTCATTGTCATTAAAGCCATAGAAACTGAACTTCAAACAAAATTAAAAAAAAAACCAAGTTCTTAAAATTACAATTAAGAGGACTAAGAAAAGCTTTAGTTATTATTACCTATAGTTAATTAAGTCTGAAAAACTAGTTGTTTTGGAATTCCTGCACAGTAATTTATTGTTTAAATAATTACTACGTTTTAAAATGATTCTGTGATTTTCCATTTTTAATGGTGTGGTTTTGAATCGAAATATGATGTGAGTATTGAATTGATTAAAAAACACATGCTCATTATTTTAAGAAAATTATACTAAAAATGCCATTTTTGACACTTGACACGCCAAATAATCGTTTAAAATTAAACTAAAATCATTAAAGTTTTTAAGGCATCAATATCTTTTTTTGGTTTTTTTAAAGTACTAATTTTCATTCCATATTTTTAAGCTTAATTACAGAATCTGAACTTGGCTAGTACTAACTTCTGCATTATTTTTTTACAATTAACCGAAAAAAAAAATAAAAATTGGAAAGAAATTCCTGTTTAAATTCAAGAGAATTTATGGTGAGATATGTAGTGTAGGGTCATATGTCGATAATTTCTATCCCGTGGGATTTTAAATAAAACAGTTTTGTGAATACGTGGGATTGATAGCTCTTTAGTCCCACAATCACTTGAACCAGGTGTTTTGTTCGCATCCCTGTAGAAGAAGTTGATATGACGTAATCTTTCAAGATGGCGGCCAAAAATCATATAAGATACAAGTTTCGCAACCGGTGCATAATTATACTCGATTCCATATAATTCAAGAACGGGGTTTCCAAAAAAATCACCTTGAAGGTAATATGACCTTAAATGACCTTGAAAATCGCAAAAGACAAGATTATTGCAATTTTTCTTCAAACATTCTTAATAATTCGAGGTTTTGTCAGCCCAACTTCAAATTTACCTCAAACTATTTGGCATATATGGCAAATTCGATCCTTAGAGCTTGGTGCAGTTTGAAGTTTCAAGACCTTGAAAAATACCCCAGTAAAATAAACACATTAGCAAAATAACATAGTAAAGGGCGCTATTTATTAATTATTGGAAGAGGACCAAATTTGGTAAGACAGAAAAGAAGAGCAACTCCAATAATATTGTTAAAAAAAATTTGGTTCAGCTATGACGCGTTTCAATATGGCGGCTGACATATCAAAATGGCGACCTCTAACCACAATGACAAGGCGGCCATCATTACTATGAAAAAAAATTTGTTGATGCATGACCTTCATTGACTTTGAAAATTTACTTTACCACTACGCAAAAACTTTAAGCGTTGGAGATGAAATTAACATCTTATCCATAAAAAAGCACTTCATTTTAAACCTCCTTACAATTTTTTTTGATATGGTGTCCCAGATGTGTATGTTATACCCCGGTAAAAATGACCTATATGCCTGTCGTTTTTGTTAAGTTTCGGATCTTCTACAGGGACGCGGTGGCAGATGAATGTGTGACTAAATAGTTGTTAAATCCTCATCCTTGAATTTTATTATGACTGTTAATAAAAAAGTGTAGTCATTCCTTACTGGCATAATTAAAATTTTTCGACCGCCATTTTGGAAAATGGCATCTAAAACCACTGGTCCAGTAAATGGTAATATATCTCACCTCTGCTAACTCTCTTGTAGGTTATTTAAATGACTTTGTTTGCTAGACAAATGAGTAGAACATAAAATCCACAGTTCCGAAACTTAATAAAAACGACATGCATATAGGTGATTTTTACCGGATTATAGCAAAAACATCTGGGACGCCATATCAAAAAAATGGTAGGGAGGTTTAAAATGAAGTGTTTTTTTATGGCTAAGATGTTAATTTCATCTCCGGCACTTAAAGTTTTTGCGTAGTGATAAATTGCAAAAAACATCACATGGTTTTTATTTGTACATATTATTTTCAAGCTCAATAAAGGTTATGCATCAACTAAACTTTTTTTCATAGTAAGCGGCCATAAGTCAACAAGAATTAATGGCCACCGTGTCGTTTTTACTTTTCTACAAAATTGGATAAAATAAAATGTGGTTATAGGTCGCCATTTTGATATATCAGCCGCCGTATTAAAACGCGTCATAGGTGAACCAAATTTTTTTAACAATATTGTTGAACTTGACCTTCTTATTTTTTTTTACCAAATTTGGGCCTCTTCGCTTTAATAGTTGATGAATAGCGCCCTTTAGTATGTTAATTTTACTGAGGTATTTTTCAAGGTCATGAAGCCTCAAACTGTATCAAACTCTAAGGATCGAATCTGGCATAAATGCCTAATAGTTTGAGGTAGATTTGAAGTTGGACTGACAAAACCTCGAATTATTAAAAAAAATTTAAGAGAAAATGGTAAAAACCTTGTTTTTTTTTTTGCGATTTTCAAGGTCATTTAAGGTCCTATGACCTTAAAATTGAATTTTTTGAAATCCTCGTTCTCGAGTTATATGGAATCGGGTATAATCATGCCGCGGTTGCGAAAGTTGCATTTTTTATGATTTTTGGTCGCCATCTTGAAAGACAATGTCATATCAACCCCTTCTACACGGATGCGAACAAAACACCCGGTCACACTCGATTGTGTGACCAAAGAGCTATCAGTCCCACATAGTCACAAAACTCCTTCATTCAAAATCACACGGACTTACACATGCCCCTTCACTAATGTGCTAGAAATATAAGAATGTGTGTAACATTTTTTAAATGTTATAGCTTAAAAATTAAAGCTCCTATAATAGTGTCTTAGAGCTTAATCTTGTCAGAGGTTTGGTTTTAAAGACATTCAGAAACTAAAGTAACAGTTTCAATTTTGTTTTTTAATTTTTTGTTTTTTTTTCTCAGAGACGAGAGAGAAAAGGTGCGTGTCACCTTTTTCCAACAATCGAAACCCTTAGAAGTCGACCTGCCGGATGAGCCGCCATTTTGTGACGGAGATTTCATTATGGCGTCCCCAGTGATGACGAATGATAACAATCACGTGATATACAATAGGACTGAAAGGTAATACAATATATTTTTTAGATTTTGAGATTTTGGGGATAAAATTTTGTTGTCCCTTTTCACTCTTCTCAGCTTTTCGAAACGTTTGGTTTATAAAACTCCAAGGTCTCTTTTGTTTATGGAGAATCCCTAGTAGATAATAATTTACATTATTTATTTTATCTGAAAGTTATAACTTATTAATCTTTGTAGAAAATTTAAAATTAACAAACCATTTTTACAATAAACATGTTTTATGCTGAAAATGCTTTAATGCCGGATCCTACTATAAGTATAAAATTTCACATACCTTGGCAAAAAAAAATCATCTCATTCTATATTCAAATAACATTTTAGAAAAAATCCTAAATATTTAAAATTATTTTTATGTAAAATTTTCAATTCTAAAAATAGTGTATTTTGATTTTGTTTCATTTCACACGCAATTCTGAATGGGATTTAATGTTTTACCACAAATTATTCTCTGAATAATACCTGGAGCGTCCTAACGTATTTACTATTTCAGTGGCGTACATAGGAGAGGGCTTAGGGTCTCAACACCCTTTCCCAAAAAAATTCCTAAAAAATTAATAAAAAAATGGTTAAAAAACAAAAGATCAAAAGATCTTGGGTGGAAATAATGAAAATTCAAACTTGGATGAGTATTCCACAAGGAACACACAAAAGATCAAAGCGAAAAGAGAAATGAATAAACGATGTTTCGCCCTGGGTAACCAGCGTGGGCTCATCAGTAGTTTCACTGGTCACCCTCCACTATACATCATTAAACACCATCATACACTTAGATTTCCAACCTTGAACCACTCACAAATAGGCATCGTTCCGCACTGGTACTTACTTATCCAAGTTACCTAATACGAATTCGTCCTGGCGTGTTAATATTTCCAGTAGGATTCTGCTCCTAAGGCAATTAAAACAAAGAAGAAGTTAAAAAACCTCCAAATCAGTTTCTTTTCGTTTGAAGTAACTGATTTGGAGGTTTTTTAACTTCTTCTTTGTTTTAAAAAAATGGTTATTTGAGACAATTCTGCTACTCAAGCCACTTTCCTCAGAAAATAATTTTTGCGTACCACACTGCTATTTTATACCAAATAAAAATGTGGTTTTGCCAATGAGTTAATAAAAAAATCACTGAAATTAACTCTGTGTTTCGGACTTCCATTCGATCGTCTTAAGGTGCAAACTACAATCTATTCCTAAGGCTACGTACTTATATACTATGGGAAATTACAAGTTTAAGAAATTGGCTCCGCCCAAGGAGGGACTTCCAAATATTTGGAATTTCAACACTTGGTTTACTGAAAACCCCCTGATTCTGGCCAATAAAGGCAGCTTCAAGGAATTTTCGTTTCTTCCAGTGTGACTCCTTGTGCAAAACCTTTGCTTCTGTCCACTTCATTCGGTGTTGTTTTGACCAGGCGTGTTTGGCGATTCCTGATTTCGTTGTTTCACCTCTTTGGGTATTCGTCTGATGTTCTTTTCTCCGGTTTTGTTTTACTAAGGAGGCTTCGAATTGTATTATTAGATTTAAAAGCTATTTTAATGTATGGAATTGTAAGGAATGAATTTGCCTGGTTTTGGTCTTGTAATCTCTGTCCTGTTTGCTGAAATTTAGAAATAGTATCTGTTATAAGTTTAAGGCTTAAGTAAAGTTCTTATTATGCCTCGTTTGGTTGTAGCAGAATGATTTGAACCTTGATTTAAATATTGTCCTGTGTGAGTGGTTTAAATAAATAGATTGTAGTTTGCACCTGAAGACGATCAGAGATTGTTCTCATCGAAACGTCGTGTATAAATAAAATATAGAAAATGGAAGTTCGAAACAAAGAATTAATTTCAAATACATTTTTTTAGTTTTAAGCAAAGTATCAAACTGCTCAACTTTGCCTTAATTTAAACTTTTTAGCATTAAATTTAAAACACCCTGTATATTATGTAAAAAAAAGAGTTTGTGCATGTCAACAAAATACTGCCTGGCACTATTAGTACCTACCTGGCCTGATTTTTAGTCTGTGGAAATGAGCTTATTATTCAAAAATCAATTTCAAAAAGTAGAACACACTCCTTAGATCTGAGCTTAAACCAATATGTATAACATGTGCCACTCTATTCCAAATAAGATTCTTTTGATTCTTTCGAAAGGCTTTTTGAAAACCTGGAAGCCTTTAAAGACTGGCTTGAAGTAAACTTTGAAGAAATTAATGACCTCTTTAAAAATAGATGAAGTGTGTAAAGCGGTTTGAAAGATCAAAATATAGGTCGAGTATAATATGAATAGGATGCCTTTAAAAATTGTTTTTTTTAACCGTGCCTGCAAGCAAACTAAGGAGAGATATTATATGAAAATTGTCTAAAAGTTTTTTCTACGGGAAGGTATTACGAATATCCAATCAAAAAATAAAATAACCACGTGAAATGAACCTATTTTCTCAATAACGATTACATCTTCCATAAACATAAGGTGGACCAAAAAAAAACCGTACATTTTTTTTCGGCTGTAGTTTGCCTACCGTAAGTTTGATTTTTGTGATTTTAGCTTCTGCGAAAAGCTACTTTTTGAAACTTGTCAAAATTGACATTTCGTTAAAACCCAAGATGGCGCATGATTTAAACTATGAAGACGTTCTAAAAAACTACTCTGAAACGCGTAAAAATCCAGATGGACAACGTTTTAAATTTAGGCAAATATCAGAAATTAATGTCCTCAGAGTTATTGAGTCTATCAAGTCCAACGCAAAAGGGCGCGATGAAATAAACATTAAGCTTGTTTAAATCTCTTATCCATTTATTTTGCATTTCCTTACCCATGTGTTTAATTTTTGCATTGAATGCTCAGTTTATCCAGATCTATGGAAAAAGGCCGTTATAGTACTTTGCGTCCTATCAATATCTTACCATGTTTAGCTAAAATATTTGACAAAATTTTAAATGAACAATTAACAGAGTTTGTAGAAAACAACTTCATTTTACCAGAAGTCCAGTCTGGGTTCCGCAAACATCACAGTTGTTCAACTGCACTAACGAATGTTACTAATAATATTATTGAAGAAACTGACAATGGTAAATTAACTGCTCTAATTTTGCTGGACTATTCGAAGGCATTCGACACTCTAAACCATGATATATTAATAGGAATTTTGCACTACATAAACCTTCACAAAACTGCCATTTCTCTTCTACAAAACAACATCCAAAACAGGTATCAGTCAGTAAAAATAAATAGGAAACCCTCATCTCTTCAATTAGTAAAACAAGGAGTCGTTCAAGGCTCTGCTCTTTCTCCACTAATGTACTCTCAATTCAGTCTTAGATCATTGCTCTAGTCAATACTACGCAGATGATTCCCAGCTGCGTATCTCTTTTCATAAAGATAACATCCAGGAAGCTAACTTTTTAATCTCACAAGACTTGGAAGCTCTAAGCAATTATTCTTTGAAACATTCTTTACACCTTAAATTTCAATTAAATTAAATAGTATTAATTTACCAATAAAAAACGAAGCCAAAAATCTGGGATTGGTGATGGATAACGGTTTGAGATTTCATAAACATCTTTCAATATGTATGCAAAAAGCATTTATTAGACTAAACGCAATCTATATTAACAGACATATACTTAGTAAAAAGCTTAAAACACTTTTATGTGACTCGCTGGTTTTTTCAGTTTTCAACCATGAAGATGTGGTCTATGATACATGTATATCGTCCTTAGACAAGAAAAAATGCAAAATAACTGTTTGCGTCTGATAGATGGGATCAGGAAGTATAGCAGAATTTCACATAAACTTCTCGAAACTCAATGGCTAAATATGGAAAATCGTCAAAAACTGCACAAAGCTTGTTTCTACCATAAAATAATAACAACCCATATCAAAAAATCTGTTTAAGATCAAAAATTCATAATTTAAATACGCGTTACAAAAAAAAACTTGACAATCCAAAACATAAATGATCTTTTTTTCAACGAAGCTTCACACACGATATAGCAAAACTCTACAATTCCATACCAGAAAATATCAAATGTAAAACTAATATCACAATATTTAAAAAATCCTACAAACAACACATTTTAAATCAGAAAAATTCTCACTCATCAATCGTATAAATTAGCAACTGAAATTATCCAAAATTTTCACATCCCTTTTACAAGCAATCCTTACATTAATATTTATATTGCATAGTATCTTTGGTACTTCATCCTTGTTATTAATTTTTTTAGCTATTAATTCTTTTTAATTATTTTTTAGTTTTAGTTTTAATTATTCCATAAACAATAGTTAAGATTTTTTCAAATATAGAAACTTTTAAAAATCTATGGGAATTACTTATGGCCCTACATGAAGGGCAAAATTGAAAATTTAAGTTTTTTTTCTCAAGGTTAACTGATCAGAGCTACTGGCAGCTAGTTGTTGGTAGTGCTGAATTTCGCCTTTTTCACAATTTCTCCTTTTTCAGGGTTAGTCATAGGAAAAAAGAAGAGGTATCACTTCTAAAAATTGGACAAGGAGTAGTAAAGCTCAACGCCAACGAAGTAAGTGGTGTTTTAACCCTTTGTAAAACATAGTTCTAAAAACCTCTGGTTTTTGTTCTACTAGCGATCTGCGGGAAGCTAAGGCTCTGGCCTATATACGCTATCTGTAAAATTTGACATTTTTTAAAAATCCGTAATGGCGCATGCTTTTGAAACTTAGATATTTTTCACTCCTTCCTGCCAAAATTTTTTGTAAGCCAATGTACCTGATTTCAATTATACGGAAAGCCACGTCTTTTCAGTGTATAAAGAGGTATAATTCGTAAAAATCGGACAAGAACTAAAAAAGCTTTAAGCAAAGAGGTGCTGTTTTTAACCTTGTAAACAGTGCACCTAAAAACACTATTCTATTCAATCTAGTACGCCATTGCTGTTTTTGTCAAAACTACGTTGCCATGTCATTTTAGTTTTCTGGACACTGTGCATAAGATAACAAAATCGGATAAGTATATAAATCAGTAAAATTAAAATTTTCTACATTTTATCTATTTAACACAAGTTTAAAAGCAGCATTTCTTGCATTAAGCAAAGCTCTTTTAGTTCTTGTCCGATTTTTACGAATGATATCTCTTTGTACACTGAAATGACGTGGCTTTCCGAATAATTGAAGTCAGGTACATTGGCGTAGAAAAAAGTTTGGAGTGAAAAATATCTAAGTTTCAAAAGCATGCGCCATTACGGATTTTCATAAAATGTTAAATTTGACAGATAGCGTATACAGGGTGTTTCAAATTCGATGCTCACCATGGGGATCTCCTAAACGGTAGGAGATACGAAAAGGTTTAAATTAGGGCAAAGTTGCGCAATTTGATGCTTTGCTCAAAACTAAAAAAAAAGTTTACAAATTCCGGAAAGTTCCCGAAAAAACTTTCAACAGGCACTTTTTTAAGATCTACCTAGTGAGAGGTCCGTTTTTGAGACTTGGCATTTCAGTGTGACAGGAGCACTGTCAAGTTCATTTTTTCTTATGGACACATCCATTTTTTCTCCTGCCGTTTGGTTCATAAAGGATGACGAATAACATTTTGCAACCTTATTTTTAAAAGTCACCAGACGTTTTGGGGTTATTGACCATCATCAGCACAAATTTAATTTTTGCTTTTAACTTACTCAAGATATTTTGTTATAACCAAATAACTTTCCTTAATATTTTAAAAATACGTTTTTTTCTTTGTTTTTTAATCTTTGAATTTGTGCTGATGATGGTCAATTAACTCAAAACGTTAGGTACTTGTCAAAATGAGATTTTAAAATATCTGTCAACCTTTACGAACCAAACGACAGGAGAAAAAAAGCATGTGACCATAAGAAAAAATTAATTTGACAGTGCTCCTGTTACACTGAGATGTCAAATCTCGAAAATGGACATCTCATTAGGTAGATCTTAAAAAATAATATAAATAAATAAAAATGAGGACGCAGAAAAATAAAAACTAATCTCCGGAACTACCCGGAATTTGTAAACTTTTTTTTTTGCGCAACTTTGCCTTAATATATACCTTTTCGTATCTCCTACCGTTTAGGAGATCCCCATGGTGAGCATTGAGTTTGGAATACCCTGTATAGGCCAGAGCCTTAGCTTCTCGCAAGGCTCAAAATCTAAAGAATCGAACGAGATTTAACAAATCCCTAGTAGAAGAAAACCCGAGGTTTTTAGACCTATGGGTTAAGACACCATTTGCTTCGTTGGCGATGAGGTTTAGTAGTTATTGTCCGATTTTTCGAAGCGATACCTCTCTGTGCACGACAAAAACGTGTTTTTATGGGAAACGCCTAAAATTGAGTGCAGTGGCTCACATAAAGTTTTGGCGGAGGGTGTTGAAAATGGGGAAATTTAAAAATCATGCGACAACTTGGATTTTAACGAAATGTCAATTTTAAGTTTCATATAGTCTAAAAAAATCTAACTTACGGTAGCAAAAATACAGCCGAAAAAAAAATGTACAGTTTTTTTTGGCCCACTCTATAATATACAATAAATCTCTAAATTTTATTTTTCCCTATTTGTCCGTCTGTTTCTTTGTTCGGTATCATGCAAAAACTTCTAAACTGAAATGAAAGTTATGACTATTTTAAAGACGTCTTTTCGTGACCGATGTTTTCGAAAGCACATTTTGAAAACATACGTCACCGTTTCAACCGCAACGTCACCGTTTCGAACCACCGCCACTGATCGCCAAAATGACAATTATTGAATGACATTTCAGCTGTGTCTGTGTGGCTTCTCGTTTTTTGGATTTGGAAGTTTTTTTTGTGATTTTTCGAAATAGATGTCCTAGATCCACAAGTGAGCCTTTTTTTTGTCGCCGCTAGACAACACCGTTCTTAACTAAAAAGCCAGTTAACTCTTATCTCTTCAGAGCCCTTTAGCCAAAGATTGCCGCCATTTTTATAACCAAATTGACAGGTGAAACATGGATTTTCTGTCAGTTGGGTGTCAATATGATCGCTATAGTAGGCTAAAGGATACTAAAACGAAAAAGAGTTAACTGGCTTTTTAGTTAAGCAGGTGTTGCGCTAGATAACCTTGGCCTGTTTTCATTATTGCTAAAAATTAACATATACCGCCATATTCAACCGTGTTCGAAACGGCGGCCGAGGCGCTTTCGAAATACTTTGAAAAATTTTGAACCGTGACGTCACCGTTTCGTCGCCAAAATAAAATTTTACGCATGTTTTCAAAGCGGGTTCGAAATCATTGGTCGCGAAAAGACGTCTTAAGTAACACCGGGAAAAAATAAAGAACAAAGTCGGTATTCGACTGTATGGAAAGGTTTGAGGATGTTAAAGGGGACGGGGCGGAGGGAAGAAGCAATAATTTGAAACACACGAACGAAGTGGCGGGCAATAGATAGTTTACTAATGTAGACAAAATGAGGGTCGTCTAAACAAAAAGCTTATCGTTTTGTACTTTAACTCTTTCAGAGGCAGGTATATCATGAAAGAATACCCCTAGGAAGGCATAAAGTAAAAAAAATGCTTTTTATGGGTGATAAAAATCAAAAATAGAAAAAAAAATATCAAAATATTCAAAAAATGGTGGTACATACTGCGCAGTTTAGGCAAACAAAGTGGCACCTTACACACCGAACATGACCAATTTATTCGAATTTGTTTTTCTTTTGTGCTATAGAGTGCACAACTTCTTCTAGTAGAACATCAGCGCTGAATTCAAAAATATCCGAAAATGGTAAATTATTTTTGTCCCAGTGTGGCGGCGATGCCGGTTGTTCTGTGTTCTGCTGCTGTACAGCTTGTGCAGAAAGAAGTGTCATTCGAATGTCTTGCAAGGAAACTAAGTCATCATCCGAATAATCCTCCGTTTCGATAAGAAAAGTTTTTATTTTCCACGTCATCGTCGCTAATTTCTGCAGCAATCAACGAATCAATATCAAAGGAATACTTTTCCACATCATCAATTTCATCGTCATCCAAATACATCTCTGCAGAAATCTCAGATTCCCTCAATCCTTTTAGTCTAAAAGGTATTAGGTAGTCCAAATTTGTATCCATCTTGTATCTAAAAAAAGCCATTTGTGGGCGGTGGTACACAATATAAACCAGTACATAAACGAATTTCTTATCACACTTAAAAATAAAAATAACACATTTAATACTTCAATAGGTTTATAGAACTTTAAAAATTATGTACTTATACTCAAGATATATAAAAAACGGATTTCTTTCTTTAAAAAAATACGCCATAAAAACAGAATACGCCCAAAACGATATTTTAAGGCGCATTTACACAGACAAACTTTCCTTTGATGTTGAAATGCCGACAAACATTTATACAAGCCTCTTGAGCAAAATGCTCAAAGAAATGTTCGAGCAAAATCTCGTACAAAATAACACACGTAAATTTTGGAGAGAATGTTGAGCAAAATTTGTTTGAAGAATTGGGGGTATAAAAATTTCTTTACAAATTTAAATTTTATAGTTTTATGGGAATTCATTGAACTTAACTGAAAATAGAAAGACTAAGTTTTAAAACAAGGTATTTTAATTAAGTGCTTTCCGACGGAAAAACGATATGATGTCGAAATTCACGTTTTACCTCATAAGCAACTTCGATTGATCTGATTTTTATAGGGGATATCCCAGTATACTTGTAACTTTTTTGGGGTTATAAAAAAAACGACAATAAAAAAAATATTATTTGGCAATTATTTATTGCTGTTGCCTGTAAAATGTAATGATAAAAATTTACGTTTAAAAGAATATCTCTTTATTTTACTTCCTAGTTTAAAACACAATACAATAATAATTAAGTCAAATTCAAAAACCTATATACATTTTATTAAATCTCAAATATATGAACAAAAGCACGTTCGGTCTAAATAATACCCGTTTATTACCCACTTTTACAACCCTACGATCCCAGACCCTTGTCTAAAAAAATTAAACTAACTAGGTAAATCTGGTGTGAGGAATGAAAAAAAAACAATCGAAGATAAGGGTAAAGTAAAGTTACAAAAATATGTTTAAAAAAAATCCCCTCCCCACCACTCCTCATAGTCGTGAGGCGCGGATTACCGCTTAAAAGTGCAATTTTTGAGTTTTTTGGCGATATTTGAAAAACTCAAAATTTTTTTTGGAAAAGAAAAATTTTCCTGGGTTGTTTTTTGAATTTAGGAAAAAACCCTTGGAAATAAAAAAAAACTCGCAAGAATATCCCAAAAAAACTCCCGGGCAAAAAAATCCGGGAAAAACCCTAAGAAAAAAAATATTATAAGTAACCCTAATCCATGTGACAAAACTGATAGTCAAGAATAATGTTCGACTTTTTTTCACAAAAATTTAAAATAAAAGTTGTTGTTCCATTTTTTTAAAGAATTGAGATCACTGATCACTGATGTAAAATTGTATTTATTCTCATCTTTAAAAATATGTTTCCAAAACGGATAGCAATAATTTGCTCAAAAATTTACCCGAACAAAATGTTCAAAGAAAAGCTCACAAAAATGTTCACGCAAAAAATTTTAGATCTTTTGCACGAGCTTTTGTTTGAGCATGTTCGTCTGTGTAATTGCGCCTTTAAGAAATAAACAGTTCTACTAAATTATACTTCTTTAAATAGTACTGGTGGCGTCGTCTCATAAAAAGAGCGCATACTTCAGCTATCGTTCCGCGTTAGGGGTTTACGATTTGTACCGGTGCCATTTACAGAAAACGTGGTTTAATTGGTGGTACATTTTGTAAACCATCGCACATCAATGATGTTTTTTTAAGTGGTACAGTTTTTGGACCACCGGCCCTGAAAGAGAATAGAAAACTATTGAAATCGTGTAAGTGTAGAATAGAGTAATTGTAAATACACCATTCTAAACCTCCTAAAATTAGCTGCTTAAGACAACACCGTTCTCGACAACGGTGTTGCTCAAGATTTGTCTGCTCTAAACTATATTGATATTTTATTAATAACCTATATAAATTATTATAAAAATATTTAATATAAAAAAAAATCATTCAGATTGCGTGAATCGCAGGATATATCCGAAATACAATTGTGTATTTTTGTATTCTTTGTGCATTTACTTCTCCCTCCAACTGGTTTATAAAATCCCTCCCAACCCCAAAGCCGCCTTCTGTATACGCCTCTAAGGTAACTATTATGTGTCAAACCACAACAAAACATAAAGAGGCAAAACGTTCAACGGCATTTTTTAAAATGGTTCAACTGCCTCTCGTGCGGAGTTATTAGAACATACTATGGCATTCTCTTTGTCTCAAGTTCATCTTTGTTTCTTGAATCCAGCACGAAAAGGAAAGAAAGAACAAAACGTTCATCTTTGAAATTTTTCGCTTAAGGTCGTAGTTACAATCTGGGGAAGTGTTTTTAGCAACACTGTACGGGAAATCAATTTAACTATGTCGACCTGATTTTTTTGCAAAATTCATTGAATTTGTTTTCCATGGCAACGCAGAGACTTTATTTATTTTTATTTAACACCGGGTCAAAAATAAAAACATTTGTTGCAGAATTACCTGCTAAAAAACGCTCCCAACTACGTATTAAAGTAACTGGGTGTAATATTTAAGGTTGCATTTACAGGAGCATTTATAATTGAATTCGAAACACTCCCGCTAGCTGATACCGACAACAGGTTAACTTAAAAGCATGCAGATTTAAAAATCAGCTACTGGCGCTAGACGAAATAATCGTATTCTATTTTAAACAGGAGCGTCAACGACTAGCAAGAGTCTTTCCAACCTCTAAATGGAGTTTTACTGAACTGTTTTGTTAGTACTCAAGTATCTGTGTGTTTTTGAAACTGAGGTTATAAAATCTATTCTTTGAACTTCAAGATTTCACTAGTACAATTGCACATAACTATGCCGCAATAATTTAAATTTAAAAAAAGATGGTTGAATCAAAATAAAACCAAAATTTTGTGGGGTTATGGGCGCCGAATGTTTCTATGCGAATTCCTAGTAATCCCAGCGAGCCAGTGAAGTTCTCTTGGTTTTTTGATAAACTCGGGGTAATGCCCGCGCAGCGCTAGGCCTTTTTCGGCGGGCGACCGCACACGCGGAGTGGTTTCATATTTGTTTTAGAACAATGTTTTTGAAAACACATTTTTGAAAGATATCCTGTCAGAAAACGTAAATACTCTTCTGTCCCACTGCGGTCCGATTTAAAGTTTGTTGACAAAACACCTGCAGTTACCATGGAATCGTATAAATTCTGCGATCTATCGGCCAACACTTGCACTGCGTGTGTCTCCCAAATTCACTGAAGTGTGATTGATTCATCGGTTTTTTTTCCGGAGTGCACAGGCTTTTAGAAAAAAGAAACTTAGTTTTTATTATAAAAAGAAAAAATGTAAGCAGAGGAAATTGTGAGTATTTCTCTATCTTTTTTGTAAATTGGGTTTGTTCTAAATCGCAATTATTTTGAGGCTTTTGGGATAGATGACAGGACCAGAGGTTTTATTTTGAAGAAAAAATAATTGAGAATTTTGAAAAATCCTTCAGATATTTTTGTTAAGCATTGAAACATGATCACCCCTGCAAAATTTCAGCTAATTCTCTCTAACACAAAATATTAAAAAATTAAAGAACAAGGCGTTGCGAGTTGTACTTTATTTTACTTAAAATCTGGGGAGAAACTATAGCCTTAATAAAGTAAAATGTAGACGCAACAAGTAAAATTAAGAAAATGTTAAAACTCATTTCCGAACTTTTGGTAAATACCAGAAGTAACCGCAGTTTTAATCTGGGTTAATTTTTTGGTTCAAGGTTTGTCAAGTTATAAAAGAAGATTGAGCTTATATTAATAAGTAATTAGGTGAGTAAAAATGAGCCTTGAGTTGAAGTCACCCCCTTAATGTAAAATCCTTTTTTTCAGTGTTGTAACAATGAAATTTAGGTCACGGCTAAAAATAAAGTGTTTCATTGACAAGCTAACTTGTGAAACTATTTTCCATTTAAAAAATAAAATGAGCAAAACAAAAGAAAACCTCCAAAAGTATAACCGATTCATTTCTGCGATCAGTGTGTTCGGTTATAATTCTTGTGGAGTGGGGGGCCACGACGTCACACTTAGCTGTCAAAATTGTCAATCAAAAGAATAACCGCGATATTTACCAATTAAAGTAAAAGTTTATGAGCGGTAAGTCGCCTTAAATGTTTGATAGGTAACGTAAAAAGAAAATAAATTTTTAAAGAGATTAATTTTAATTATTTTTAAGCAATCGAAATATTTAATGCATTATGTGCACGATTGTTCAGAAACGACAGAAAATCTTACCCGTCACAATTCTGGAAAGTGGCTATTTTTACTTATTGCCTCATTTAACATAAAAACACAGCTGCCTTAATATTTATCCTAACATTATAAGAGAAACTGCGTCATTTTTTAAATAACATTTTGTAAATTTAATATTTTAAAGATATTCTGAAGGCCTAGTTTTACGGCGGAACTAAGTTGCTACTACGCGTACCAATAAGTGTCAAAAAGTGTCGAAAATTCTCACCCTGTAAAAGGAAAGACAGATTTGTGTGACTTTTCTGAACTGTGATAGCGACATATTTCACGGCTATCTATGGTTATTTGTATATTTTTAGTCCAACATACTAATATGGTATGGGGGACTATTAAAATCGTGAAATTCTGAATTTTCTTAATTTTATCGAAAATGGGTTACTAAGGTTCCAAAACACCTTAAGCGACGAAAAAAACACTTGTCCGTCGATCTCTTGTATACACGATAACTCAAGAACGCCTTAATCGATTTGAACGAAATTTGGTACAAAAATCCTCTATCGGCTGACCATGAACTGATTAACTTTTGGGTAGGGTTGAAGGGGCGAAAAGGGGGATAAAATATTTAAAAAAATTGTAACTTTGGAACAAAAGCAAGTAGCGAAATACGGTTTTCAGATTTAAGTTTCCATGATTATGGACTACAAATTTTGTTATAAAGTCCAAATTCGTGGGATCTTTAGTTTCCGAGTTATTTGAAAGAACGTTAAAATATATTTTAAAAAAAGCATAACTTTGGAAGTAAAGCAGATATTGATATGCTGTTTTCAGATCTTGCTCTTCGTAAATATTACCCAAAAATTTTGTTATAAGGTTCAAATCTTTCAAAGCTACAGTTTTTGAGATATTTTCAATTCCTTTCAACATAAAATAATTGATTGTATGGACTATCCGTGCTTTATAGCACCAATTTTTTATTTATTGAAACAGTATTGAGAAACTAAATTTTAAGAAACTTAGCAAATAAGTCCTGCAAAAAAGCAGTTAGTGTAAACTTGTGTTTAAAAATCGTCAGATTTTTTGTAAGGGCGAGATTTTCTGACAGTTTCTGAACAATCGCGACCTAGTATGCATTTTTTCAATAAGGCATTTTTATGGAAATAAATTTAAGGCAAACCAACTACTTAAAATTTAATTATCCTTCTCCGCCTAAAATTTCCTTGAAGCATTTCGAGGTTAGCATCGGCGATATACAATTTCAATTTTTCAACCAGACTGTAAAATTTTCATCAATTCCGTTTCCTTATTCCAGACTTATTTACTATCACCCCATTTTCATCTTATTTATACATAGGTAGGTATAGAGGGTGAATGAAGACTTCTAAAAATGATCTTTTCTCGCTTGAAATTTTTGGGGGATGAAGCCAATTTGTTTGAAATATATTATTTTTGATCGAAAATTTTGAGGCATAAAAAGAGCTAGACTGGCTGACCATTTTTAATATAAACCCAGTAAATTCCAAACGGAGTTTCAACCGTTTCCAAAATATATTTTGATAAACAAACTCTATTTTCCATATTATTAAAAAAAAATGATTTATCTATTTTCTGAAAAGTGTTTCTTTATTAAGTATTCCTTTTAATTTACAATTTTAATGAATTGGCAAAGATTGACACTTGCAATTGACCTTTTGAAATTAATTGAATTAAACTTCCACTTGGAGCCAAGTGCTGTTGCTTTGATTATCATTTTAGTTGTGTAGGTATTTCTAATTTTCACATTCAATTGAGTGGAACTGAAAGTAGTATTTTTTTCTTATTTAGTTTATATAGGTCCAATGCAATATCATCATCAATAACGAATACAGCGTGTATCAAAATTTGGAATTTTATTAGTTTTCTATTCTGTTTTATTATTTTTTGGCCTGTATGTCCGACAAGATTTAAGAAAAATATTTAAGTGGGGGGGAAAATATACAAAATCATATGTTTTGACCTAAAGTAACCGAGTTAATTTTAAATTTTCTCAGCTATATCAAAATAATAAAATAGCTATACGCTTTTTATTTTAGAACTATTATTTAAAAATTAATTAAAGCAAATTTTTGCCCTTTAAAGGAGTTAATTTTTAGCTTTTGATTAATTATCAATTTTTATTTATAAAATCTGTTAGTGTTAAAAAGATTAAGATCTAGTCTCAATACTGAAGTTGTTGTCAAACGTATTAGTGAAGGGGCATCTGTAAGTCCGTGGGATTTTGCATGAAGGAGTTTTGTGGTTATGTGGGATTAATAGCTCTTTAGTCACACAATCGAGTGTTACCGGGTGTTTTGTTCGTATCCGTGTAGAAGGGGTTTATATGACGTCATCTTTCAAGATGGTGGCCAAAAATCATAAAAAATACAACTTTCGCAACGGGGGCATGATTATACTCGATTCCATATAAATCAAGAACGAGGATTCCAAAAAAAATTCTTTCAAGGTCATCCGACCTTAAATGACCTTAAAAATAGCAAAAAACAAGATCTTTTCATTTTCTCGTCAAAAAATCTTAATAATTCGAAGTTTTGTCAGTACAACCTCAAATCTACCTTAAAATATGCATATATGCCAAATTCGATTCTTAAAGTTTGATGCGGTTTGAAGCTTCATGACTTTGAAAAATACCCCAGTAAAATTAACATATTGCAAAAATAACATACTAAAGGGCGCTATTGATCAACTATTAAAGCGAGGAGAACCAAGTTTAGTAAGAAAGATAAGAACAATATTGTTAAAAAAAATTGGTTCAGCTATGACGCGTTTCAATATGGCGGCTGATATATCAAAATGGCGACCTATAACCACATTTTATTTTATCCAATTTCGTAAAAAAGCAAAAACGACAAGGTGTTGGCCAAAAAAAAGTTTAGTTGATGCATGCCTTGATTGACCTTGAAAATAACATGTGCAAGTGAAAAACTAGCGTTTCGTGATGTTTTTTCCAATATAACACTACGCAAAAACTTTAAGTGCCGGAGATGAAACTAACCTCTTAGCAATAAATAAACACTTCATTTTTAACCTCCCTATCATTTTTTTTGAAATGGCGTTCCAGATGTTTATGCTTTACCTCGGTAAAAATGACATATATGCCTGTCGTTTTTATTAAGTTTCGGAACTGTGAATTTTATGTTCTGCTCACTTGTCTAGCCAACAAAATCATTTAAATAACCTATAAGAGAGTTAGCAGAAGCTAGATATATATTACCATATACTGGACCAGTGGTTTTAGATGCCATTTTCCAAAATGTCGTTCGAAAAAGTATAAAAAATTATGCCAGTAGGGCATGACTACGCTTGTTTATTAACATTCACAAAAAAAAATGACAGGATGAGAATTTAACAGCTATTTAGTCACACATTTATGTGCCACAGCATCCCTGTAGAAGTTCCGAAACTTAATAAAAACGGCAGGCGTATAGGTCATTTTTACCGGGGTATAGAATAAAAATCTGGGACGCCATATCAAAAAAAAATGGTAGAGAGGTTTAAAATAAAGCGTTTCTTTAAGGCTAAGATAAAGTTTTTGCGTAGTGGTAAATTGGAACAAAACATCACAAAAACCTGGTTTTTTACTTGTACATGGTATTTTCAAAGTCATTCAAGGTCATGCATCAATTAAACTTTTTTTTCCTAGTAAGCGGCGACAACAAGAATTCATGGCTACCTTGTTATTTTTGCGTTTTAACGAAATTGGATAAAATGTGGTTATATGTTGCCATTTTGATATATCAGCCGGCATAATGAAACGCGTCATAGTTGAACCAATTTTTTTTTAACAATATGGTTGGACTTGCCCTTCTTTTCTATTTTACCAAATTTGGTCTTCTTCGCTTTAGTAGTTGATGACTAGCGCCCTTTAGTATGTTAATTTTACTGGGGTATTGTTCAAGGTTATGAAGCTTCAAACTGCATCAAACTCTAAGGATCGAATTTGGCATATGCCTAATAGTTTGAGGTAAATTTGAAGTTGAACTGACAAAACCCCGAATTATTAAAATTTTTTGAAGAGAAAATGGCAAAAATATTGTTTTTTTGCGATTTTCAAGGTCATTTAAGGTCGGATGACCTTGAAAGTAAATTTTTTGGAATTTACGTTTTCGAATTATGTGGAACCGACTATAATCATGCTCCAGTTACGAAAGTTGTATCTTTTATGATTTTTGGCCGCCTTGTTCAAAGATGACGTCATATCAACTTCTTCACACGGATGCGAACAAAACACCCGGTAACACTTGATTGTGTGACCAAAGAGCTATCAGTCCCACATAGTCACAAAACTCCTTCATTCAAAATCTCAGGGGATAGAAATTATCGACATATGCCCCTACACGATGTCGTAATACGCTGCAGGCTAAAATTTTGAGGAAATTATACTAAAGTTTGAATACCGTTGACAAAAATTGTCTGAATGAAGCTAAAATTGTAACAGTCGATGACGCTGGAGCTCCGGAGGCAAAAAAAATTTCGAAATTGAGCCGAAAATTTTTTTAAAAATTTTCATCTCTCACATTTTTTGTGAAATATTACAAAACAGGTGGGTTGGGTTTCCTGCAAAGAGGGCAGGGTGATCATCACTATTTTATGGCAACTTGGCACTTTTGCGAACCATTTGTTTAAAGTTTTTTCACATAGTAAGCTGTCATCAAATGCATGGTCATTGATAATTTTTTTTGACGATATGGTTTGGGGGATATTTTACAATAAGATACACAACTTTCAAATTACGTGACTGTGCTTCTTTATGTGCGATGATTGGTTACTTTATTAATATACATAGATAGTGGGGTATGCAGAAATTTTTCCTGGAGGGGCCTGAGAAGTTTTCGATTACCTTTTTATTGGGGATTTTTGAGGAAAATTTAACATTTAGGAGTTAATTCTCAGCCCCTAAGGCCCCCTTGCGCACGCCACACACAAAGTGGTTCATCGTCCATATAGCCCTAATAATTTAATGTTATATCTTAGGAAATTCGCCTTTAAAATTATCTTGTAAGTTTACAGAAATACAGTGGTGTTTCTAAAAATTATTTCTAGGAAAATATCAACGCAGTGGCGCGTTTAACTTTTTTAGTCTAGGATAGCAAAAAAAATTTAATGGTTGTTTGCAATTTGGACCTTTTGGGCTGCTAAAGCGCATAAAATTTTTTTGGTTTTCAGTGGGGTAGATACCGCTTAATAGTTATAGAAATGTACCTTTAAAACTACCGCATGAGGAATTAAAATTAAAACTCATTTTGAACGTTTATATCTTCGGATAAGCTCATTCGATTACAGCAAAAATTTGCTGACACATTCTTCTAATACGCCTCTAAAGCTCTTTAAAATTTTGAATGCAAAATGGAAGGGAGAAAAATCACCAAGTACATGTTTTTTGAACCTTTTTCGAAAAATAATGAGTAAATTTAGTTAAGCTGCTAATTTTTGGGATTAATGGGATCTTCCCTATAAAGAAACAAAATACTTATTTAATATAAATAGATTGTCCCAAATTGTGCAAAAATAAGTAAGCTTTTATTTGTCCTAATCAAAGTGCTAATTTTTGGTACACTAAAAGTAAATGATAGATGGGCAGTAATGTAATACTGAAAGGAAGATTTTTTATAGCAATTTTATATGGCACGTAACCTTTTTATAAAGGAGTTCTTTAAATCCTTATTTAAAAAAAGTTTAGACTAAGTAGGACGAGATTCTTAAATAAAGATCAAAAATCCTTTTTAAAACCTTAGTACAGTTTATTTTTTTTAAGTCTATAAATCATACAAACATTTTATTTTTCAACTTGTCCGTGCATTTATAAAGCGAAATAATCTAGAAAGTGAAACACTAATAAGCTGAAAAATCCACAGGCACGTATAGCCATCCATAAAATCATTAAAAAATTAGAAAAAAAAAATTCAATTTTTCTTTTTAATTAAAGAAAAAGTCAACTTTTTTTGGTTGAAAATGCAAATATCTATTTGAATGTGAAAACCGCGTCGCTAGCTGCTACGGTTCGTGAGATATTTTTTTAAAAAGTTTAATTCTCCCTCCTACCCTCCCACCCTCTTACCAACCCCCACCCCCTTCAAAAACTGATCAGGTCTGCATCTGCCAGAGACTTTTTATGCCAAATTTAATAAAAGTCGGTCACGCGGTTTTTAAGCAAGTTTTAAATAATCGTGTTACCGTGACAAATAACTTATTTTTAGTGGAAATAATAGTACATTATAAACCTAGGGAGTAAAGTGGTACATTTAATCCCGAGGCAAAAAGTTTATAGCCCGACCGACGGGAGGGCTATAATTTGACGAATAATAAGCATCACTTTAATCCTGAGGTTTATATACTATTTTATGCACTTTAGAATAAGCAGAAAAGTAAAAAAATAACTATAGTTTTTTATTTATTTTTCAAAAAATCGCACTCTATAGACAAACCGCTACATGTACGTTCGCTCTGTCTTTATGTCAACGCAGATATGCGTCGCTATGTCAATAAATTTTACTTTATTTCCCTAGGGAATAAATGACCCACTTTATTCCAGCAAAAGTGGGATTAAATGGGTGCATTTATTCCCGGAAGTGCATAAAAATACTTTTTTTTTTAACGATCTCAAAAGCCTCCATACCTAGCCTACTATGTATGAAGTATGGATGGCTAAAAAAAGAAACATTCTCAGCATTCATTGTTTTTGTCATTTTTGCCAAGTTAATATTTCGTGTAACTTTAGAAGCTTTTTTAGGTAGTTTTGTTTATATAGAACAAAATAAAATAATAATTTGTGTAGGTGTACCTATTTTTGAGCTAAATTTTTAAAGGATCCCTATTAGCATATTTTTATCATAATTTGTTCTTTTTTAACCCAATTTCAGTCGCTCGAATGCTTGGCTGACGACCTTTTGTCGCGTGAGAAAAATAGCCAGGAAACGGACATTTTATTGGACTATTTTAAGTTATTTTACCACAAAACTAGGTTAATGCGTTTCGCCTAGGAAATTAGACTGACTAATCGTCCTTTAGTGTATTGGGTTTTGCAGGAAAAATTTAAGCACGCAAGAGGTATAATAATGACATAGTTTTACTACGTATCTATTAAAGAATATTTATTTCTGCAACTAAAGATTGGAATGACTTTATTTAATTGACTTCCGTAAAACCGATTTAAAAGTAAATGAACACTTAAAGTAAATATTTCAACGTATCGGTTTCGCTTTACCTAACGCGTTCAAAACAGAACCAACAGACAATATATTTTTCACTTGTTTACGGCACATTTCGAACGAGGCCTACTTTTATGGTGGATGCGATGGGAGCACAGCTGACTCCACTCGTTGCGTACGTTGGTAGGTCCGTAACGGTACGTAAAAATACGAATTTAGTCAGACGTTCTCCCATCGCATCCACCATAAAGCCAGGCCTCGTTCGAAATATGCCGTAAACAAGTAAAAAATGTAGTGTCTTTCGGCTTTGTTTTGAACGTGCTAGGTATAGCGATACCGATGCGTTAAAATATTTACTTTAAGGGTCTAATACGTATGCAGTTTAACTGTTTGTAAGGTTTTTTATTTTTTTTTTAAATTTTAACGATTTATTTTTTTTACGTTTCTCGTGTTTTTCAACTTTTTAGTTTTTGAAAACAGCTTTCTTGTTGCCTCGTACACTATCATCAATCAAAATCTGAGGTTGTCTTTCGGTCTATAAATGCATTCCAGCCTGCTCCGTTGTTCCAATTCTCTGGATCGATGCCCCAGTCAGTTTTCAAAGACGTAAGAGAATGAGTAGATTGAAATTCTCAAACTGCTCAAACGAGCATTAAAAAAATAGTTATTTATGTATTAGATCTTAAAAAGAGCGCTTAAAGCCCGCGGAGTGAAAATAAAAAACGGGTCATTAGGCGAGACGCATACACTATAGTGGCGGCTCGTGATCTATGAAGAGGAGGTTCACAAATTTGCACGACTAAAAGTCAAGTCCATTTTAAATTTTCTATTGAAGTTCCTAGATTTGTCCTTGGTGGTTTCCGCCAAGTTAATTTCGGGTTTAGGTCTACCGGCATTTTTTGTTTCAATTTTTTGCTTCATACTGAAAGACCTAAAATTCTTTTTCAAGTACTCTACTGTGAAAATGTTCATTTTAACAATTGTTAAAATAATACAAAAGAAAAAATATAAATAAAAGCAAAGCAAAGCAAGCGGCTTAGAGCACATAAAATGTGTGCGCCTTTCTATATTGAAATTCGCTATATCCCTCGCTGCTCGCCCACTGAAAACATATAGATATTCTGCTAGGCGGCGAGTCGGGTGTCGATTCTTGAATTTCGAGAGAATGATCGCCTGGGAACGTTCACATCCTTCGTTTCGGCCAATAAGAAGCTGCCAAGTTTGTACGGTGCACGCGCAAAGGTAACTCGATTATCGTTTTTTAAGAGCCCCCGTTCTCCTGCTCCTGCTTCGATACACGGCAATCGGGTGAGGTTCGACCGTGGTCGGATAGGATTCGGATAACTCGTGATAGCTTAAAAGCCAGTTATTGGTCGATATCAAGGAGGTGACCGTTCCCGTACGACCTTTCCTACAAAATTCATAAATACAATACAAATACTGGACGACGGACGGCGGTAATGAGAGCGGGCGAGACGGAAAGAGACCTTGTGTTAAATTTTAAATACTCATCTAATTTTGACGCGGTGCTATAATAATTACAGTCAGTGCTGATAATAATAGGAAGTTTCGAAAACATTACAAGAATAACATAAATCATATAAATCCTTTTTCTGTGTGGAAGGTGCACGTGCTCATGTGCTCCTATGGAGCAAACACAGAAGGTCGGTAAATAATCTTACCGACGCACAGTGGACCGAGGTATAGGGAAATAGGGAGATTTTGATTTATTTCTTTTAATATCATGTTTTTGCAAGTTTTCAGATCAACATTTTTTAAACTCAAAGCAAGTCATTAAAAGAAGTGTTTCTTATGTCTTATATGCAATAAATAAATAACTGACAGGTGAAAAAACCCTGCCATTTTCTTAGGGGGGTGTTTTTTCGATTAAAAAAAATATATTTTAATATGTTATAAAGGGTGTCTCAATAAGAAGTTTTTGACATGGGCACTAAACCTTTATTTACAAGAAAACTAAAGATAGGATGAAATGGTTTCTGCAGATCTGATTAAAAGGATAACGACCTACATTTTTAATATTAGAACTAATGCCCCTATGTGCACAGAGTGTCCAAAAAGTACGCCTTAAATTGTTCAAAATCCTTTATTTTAGA
The DNA here is from genome assembly GCA_963921995.1 of Oxystoma pomonae. Taxonomy (NCBI): domain Eukaryota; kingdom Metazoa; phylum Arthropoda; class Insecta; order Coleoptera; family Brentidae; genus Oxystoma; species Oxystoma pomonae. The sequence goes on from OY998170.1 coordinate 45,364,991, forward strand.
AGCACATTTGACGTTTGTAGGAGTAGTAGGATTAGCAAAAAAAAAAATGGTTTCTGATATCCCTAAAACGATTTCCACAAAATGAGCAATAAAATTTTGGGTATGTATAGAGTACGCCAAAAAAGTTTTAAAACTCGCGACAAACGCTTATTTTCAAATATTCCTAATGCAATGAAAATTACTACATACACATTGTTACTACATACACATTGTAAAAAAAATCAAAAAAGTGAAAAAATATAGGTACTAATAAAAATCAATATTTTTAATTTCCACTACACCTCGATGATAAAAAAGTTTTAGTTCTTGGGGAGTACTGTTCCCCATTACCCCCCTCCCCCCTTATCGTCGCTCTTGCAAGCGTGCCGAAAATTTTTAGTTATAGAAAGAAAGAAAACCAATATAGCTACTATACTAACAAATTTATATTAGAAAGTTATACTTTCCCGCACGCGACTGCAGTGGCCCGAACGACGCGGGGCGGATTTTGAACAACCAGTTAAAGGCGAAAAAGATACTTTATGTATGAGTTGGGATCAAATTTTTTTCTACGACCCTATCAAGGTAGAACATAAAAAAATTCAGTGCGGGAAAGTGACATTTGAATGCGGGAATGCCTTCCCGCAGCGAGCGCGGAAAATTTGTGTGCACCTAAATTAATTCCCGCACAGAATGATACTTTCCGAAGAACTATAATTAGTGCGCACGCTAGTAAAAAAAAATATTGCCCATTTAAAGAAAATCGAATTTGAGTCCGTCATTATCGGGGGTAATACCATAAGTGCTTTGAGAATTATCGATAATTCTGAAAAAAACGTGTTTTTTAAAAACTGCACGAGTTTATATTTTTCGTTGTGTCAAGGCAGACATTTTTTTTTGATACAACGGAAAAAACCCTACCATTTTCTTATGGGGGTGTTTTTTCGATTAAAAAAATATATTTTAATATGTTATAAAGGGTGTCTCAATAAGCAATTTTTGACATGGGCACTAAACCTTTATTTACAAGAAAACTAAAGATAGGATGAAATGGTTTCTGCAGATCTGATTAAAGGGGTAACGACCTACATTTTTAATATTAAAACTAATGCCCGTATGTGCACAGAGTATCCAAAAAGTACGCCTTAAATTGTTCAAAATCCTTTATTTTAGAAGCACATTTGACGTTTGTAGGAGTAGTAGGATTAGCAAAAAAAAAAATGGTTTCTGATATCCCTAAAACGATTTCCACAAAATGAGCAATAAAATTTTGGGTATGTATAGAGTACGCCAAAAAAGTTTTAAAACTCGCGACAAACGCTTATTTTCAAATATTCCTAATGCAATGAAAATTACTACATACACATTGTTACTACATACACATTGTAAAAAAAATAAAAAAAGTGAAAAAATATAGGTACTTAATAAAAATCATTATTTTTAATTTCCACTACACCTCGATGATAAAAAAGTTTTAGTTCTTGGGGGAGTACTGTTCCCCATTACCCCCCTCCCCCTCTTATCGTCGCTCTTGCAAGCGTGCCGAAAATTTTTAGTTATAGAAAGAAAGAAAACCAATATAGCTACTATACTAACAAATTTATATTAGAAAGTTATACTTTCCCGCACGCGACTGCAGTGGCCCGAACGACGCGGGGCGGATTTTGAACAACCAGTTAAAGGCGAAAAAGATACTTTATGTATGAGTTGGGATCAAATTTTTTTCTACGACCCTATCAAGGTAGAACATAAAAAAATTCAGTGCGGGAAAGTGACATTTGAATGCGGGAATGCCTTCCCGCAGCGAGTGCGGAAAATTTGTGTGCACCTAAATTAATTCCCGCACAGAATGATACTTTCCGAAGAACTATAATTAGTGCGCACGCTAGTAAAAAAAAATATTGCCCATTTAAGGAAAATCGAATTTGAGTCCGTCATTATCGGGGGTAATACCATAAGTGCTTTGAGAATTATCGATAATTCTGAAAAAAACGTGTTTTTTAAAAACTGCACGAGTTTATATTTTTCGTTGTTTCAAGGCAGACATTTTTTTTTGATACAACGGAAAAAAATAATCGAGTGCGGTTTTCAAGAAAAACTCGTTTTTTTTCAGAATTAATTCTCAAAGCACGAATGGTATAGGTAGTTTTTTTATACTCCTCACCGTTTCTATTCTTTATATTTTGTGCCCAATTATTCAAAATTTATGCATTCTCGAACACCGGCGTTTCCTGCTTCAATTCATTATTTCTGTGTTTGCAGAACGCCATAAATTGGTTCCAGACAAACCTTTATTTTTTATGGTGTTCTCTCGGAAAAAGATCCGAAATGGTTCATTTTGTATCAAAACTCGAAAAACTCGGAAACTCAGCGCGTCGGCAAATTTGTTTTCTCCAGGTACGCGTTACTAAGGCCATAAGTCGTTCTGTTTGAGGCTTTGACGGTGACCTCCAGCGCTTCATATATCATTGAGATCGCGTCAGAGCAGTGGAATTATCACCTACTGGGGAACTATCACTTATTAATTCAGCGATAATTCTACACCTATTTTTTTTTCAAAGTAATTTATTCAGAAGAGTTTTCTTTTGGTGAATTTTTTCCCGTTGGACTCTTGTCGTTAAAACTGAACGTGGCAAGGATTTGTCAACAAAAGTTATATATATTGAATTTTTTAAAATGGTGGATACTCTAAAGTCATTAGCTAGTTTTATATAACGGGGTTGAGCATAGAGCTTCAAAATTTGTAGAATAACATTTGTTTGTTAAGTCTCTACATAATCAGTTTTATGCTGCAGTACCATAAATACCCCCTTCCCACTTCTTGAAATTACCCCCAACTTTTGATTAACTGCAAATAAAAATTCAGCAGCAAAAAAAAATCAGAGGAAAATTAGGATATCACTTGCCTATGTTAGTAGGTCAATTTTTTTTCATAAAATAAACCCCTCCTCTGCTGTGGTATTTTCCAGAAAAAATTTTTTTCCGCATTTCGATTGCAGTGACCCAAAACTGACAAAAAACGCCCAAGAGTGTCATGGTCGCGGATTCTTAAAACTTGGCTAAGAAAATCAGTAAAAAAATATCTTGTGCCATCATTTCCACTTTTCTTTGGATATTATGGTCTAGATCAGTTTAACTTAAATAGCTATATTCCAAGGAGTCGCAGGAGGTTGCAGCTATTTTTTGCATCCCCATCCCCCGCTACGCTATGCTAAAAAAATATATTAGTTTAAAAAATACATTATTCGACAATATATCAAACATAAATTTTACAAGTTACTTGAAATAATAACAAACACCCGATTTTAGTCACTGTCCGAAATTTACAAATCAATGTATGTGACTAAAGTGGTATTTTTTATCCCGAGGCGAAATATTTGTAGGCCGACGGAAGGGAGAGCTACAATTCGCTGAGGGAGAAAAAGACACTTTAGTCACATGTTATATACATATACTATTTTTTGCACTTTTGGGCACCGTTTTTATAAAATTTTTATTAATTTAAAAAAAAACAGATCTTTATTATACTGGCCTATAAAAATGTGACAACCAAACTACCTACCATTTTCTCTCTGACGTTAAATAAATTCATATTTATCTGATAATACTTGGTTGCCAGGGTGTAGCCAAGGTACTAGAAAACAAAGATACAAACAAAGCCTATAGCTGTCAAGATTTTTGCGAGTGTATCCAAAAGTGGAAAAAATGGACATCGATGAAGCTGACGCAAAATCAGAAAAAATATACGAAAAACAGTACAACCATTTCCTTCATAGGTGTCAAACTCAAGATGTTGCTGATGTAACCCAGGAAAAAGTGCTTTTGGCATATTTCTTTCATCATGCCAAAAACCTCAAGGCTTCAACAGTTTGATCTCATTATTCAATGATTAAATCGAAGCTGATTGCGGAAAAGTTAGTTTATATAGCTTGATAGTAAGGAGCGGGACTAAAATATGTTAATCCTGGGGACTAAAATATTTTAGTCCCGGGTATAAAAAGTACCATTTTAGTCCCTGAAATGAGGGAGTAAAATACGTTTTTAGTATCTGAAGTGCAAAAAATTGGTTTGAAGTTGCCTACATAGGCAAAACGAGGGAGGACAACGAGATTTTTTTGCTACAACAAGATATATTTTTTGCTAGAATTAAAAAAATAGCGTCCAACTTGCTACTTTACTAGAATAGCAGGCTAAATCTTTTCTATCTAAATGGGCAATACAATTCTTTGCTGAAATAATAAAGAGAACTTCTCGGTGTCGCGATTTACGCCTTACATAATACTTGATAAATTCGTAGCAATCGACCCTTTCTACCCCGTTTATATTTCTTTGTTTTTATATTATTAGTTTAGTGACCATGGTTATGGCAAAACGGGAAGTGTATCCAGCCAAACGGGCGCCACACCGGAATAGTTTTTGTGGAAATACGGTGGAAATATCTTGAAAATGTTGTGAAAGAATGTTAAAAACTGTGTTAAAGTGAATCATACAGAGCGCTTCAGGCTACTGCGAACAAAGGCCGGAAGAAGTCCAATTTGTCAGTGTACGTACACGCAGGGACACCGCACACCTATCAGTGAAGCAACCAACACTCAGGCTTGCTATGTGGAGCGTAGTCAGTGAAACCGGAATTTGGTCAATAAATAAGCAAATTTTTATAACGTAATTTTCTTGTTTTTTGTCACTGATAAATTAGAGCGTTTTATTTTCAACTGCTTGGATTTATCACTAACAACGTGTTACAATGAAAAGAAACAAAATAAAAGCAAGTTCTCAAAATAAAATAATACATTCTAAAAACCAAAAAGATTCTTCCAGTCAAAAAAAAATTAGAGCAAATATTCGAAAAGTCCTCCTTGCTCGGCTGGACAATATCCGAGCCTATTATAAAAACCCCTTCTAACATTTCTAAGTATGTTAGGGGTGATAGTTTGAAAAGTTTCTTCAATTTTAATCCGAAATTCTTCCCAATTATTAGCTATTTCATGCCCGTAAACTTTATTAGGAGCAAGATCGGGTGATCGAGCTGACTATAAAATAGTTGCCCGTGTACTTATAACCCGATTAGGAAATACAGTATCAAGATATTCTCTAACAAGGCCAACATTGTGAGCGGGACAACCATCTTGTTGAAACCATATTTCACCAAATCTCACACCTAACAACTGCCTAGCAGTTGGAATAATATGCTGCTGCAGTAGATCCAAGTATCTAGGATCATTCAAATTGCCGTCAATAAAAACTGGCCCAATTACCTGTTCCTCTACAATACCCCCCAAACATTTAGTTTTTGGGGATACTATGTTCTTACCTCAAAATATAAATGCAAATTTTCCCTCGACTAATATCGAACGTGTGTTGGGTTATGAAAAGAATAGATCTCAGAAAGTTTTCATCACGATTAGCCCTTTCCATCATTGTTTTGCAAAATTCCATACGACGATAGTTGTCCTCCGGAAAAATGCGTTTTTGACGCTTTGTAAGAATGATAACCATTCTTTTTGATAACACGTAAGACAGTTGCTGAAGACGTATAAACTGCTTTGGCAATTTGGTGGCTAGTAAACTTTCAATTTTCCTCCACTGCAGCGCTAATCATCACATCTGGTACTTGCTGTTTGTAATTGAAATCAGTGAGTTTTTTATGGTTTCTTGGCGCTACACAACCAAACTTTTCAAAATTCTGCATAAACCTATGAATTGTTGGTAAACTAGGTTCTGGGCGATTTACAAAATTCTCCAAAAAAGTTCTTCAATAAGACTCAATGGTCTGCCTTTATAGTACCATTTGACAATCTGCACTTTTTTTGGCAACTTCGTCGACATCCATTTTTAGTTTTAAAAATGTACTATTTCACTTAAGAACTTACCAATCTGTTTTTCGAGCAAGGCAGAAATAAAGCAAAATAATAAAAACAAAATAAATTTCCAAAAGATAACACCCGTTCGTACGGCACGGAGAGTAAATTGGACTTGATTTCTCCTATGTTCGCAGTAACCTGAAGCTCATTGTATAAAATTATGTCTTACTATAAGTTTTAGAAAATTTGGAAAAATTTTAAAACAGCAAATGAGTAATTTTTGAATCTGATTTGTTTTTGGTTCTGTAACAATAAATTAAAATCCTAACTTGAGAATATTTCCTTTTTTAAAGCAAAATCAGGCCCCACAAGAATAAAGAAAATAAGTTACCTGAAAAGACGATAACCCATGAATGTCAGAATTTTCCAAATCAGAATCGTTAAATGCAAGATCAAAACGGGCTCCACGCTAGAATAGTTTATGTGGAAAAACGACGAAAATATCGTGAAAACGTGAAAGAAATATAAACTTTCGAAAATCGCTTTGTCTTATAAATTTTAGATAAAAATATTTTATGAAAAAACAAAGTAATTTTTAAAGAAATTTCGTTTTTTCGCCAAATCTCGTTTCAAGTCGGTCTCAATTTTTTCTCAGTGTTTCGTTAATTAAAGCATACCCTTTATCAACGTCCATAAGAACAAATAAAATCCCCGAAACGTTATTTCTTAGAAAACTTAGGGAGGCATTTTAAAAAAATCACAAATTGTGAAAAATATGGCGTTAAAAAAAGCCAAGTAAGGCTGCTTTTGGTCCGTGGTTTTACTACTAAAGGGTACCGCCTCCAAATAAGGCCCGTCTAAGGGTAAAACTTCTCTTTGGGTAACTCAAAATTGAAAATTTTATTTATGCTTTCAGCATTTTACAAGAAAAATTTTGTGACTAATAGACCAATCATTCAGACAAATAAAAGTCACCTAAAATAAAATACATCAACAAATTAAATGGTCACACATGAGAGTTTGATAACATTCTATTAATATTTAATTCACTTTTAACAAAAAATTAAATAAAAATCACAAAAATAAAATATAAAATAACTTACATAGAACAGGTACACATATTTAGAATCCAGATTAACTAAACATATAATACTTTTGGACCTTATTACAAAATGTGTTGTAGGAATCATGGAATATATCAATGTCAATCATCAAGCTTAGACATCCTAGTTAAGGGTGAATTTATACCATAGTTTGTCTTATGATATTTAATATTAAAAACATCTCTTTTTCTACTGGTAATTGGAGAAATATGAATGCCAGCCATTGCAAGGAGTTAAGGAGCGTCAATAAAATTATTTAAAAATTTATAAAAGAATCTTACATCAGATTATTTTGTTCTGTTTTCTAGAGAAGTAAGATTTAGTAATTTCATTATTTCATCACAATTGATTTGATCATAAAGAATCTGTAATTTTAGGCCAATTCTTTTCAGGAATTTACGTTGAACTCTTTCGAGTCAGTGTGCACAGCATAGCAAGGGTGCCAAACACAGGTTGCATATTCAAGAACCGAGCGTAAAACTGCACAGTAGATCTACTTAAAAGCATAAATATTATCAAACCCCGGCAGGGTCCTAAATAAAATCCAAGCAACCTCATAGCTCTATTAGTGGTAATTTCAATATGTTTGGTAAAAGATAACTCAGAATCTAACCAGACACCCAGTCTTTTACCAGAACCTGCCTTTCAAGAGCAAGAGAGTCTAGTGTATAATCAAAAACAATTGGATTTTTAGATCTACCAAAAGTAATTATCTTACACTTATTAGCATTTAAGGAGAGATTGTTCTTTACACATCAGGCAGTGAAACTGTCCAGATCTCTCTGTAACACATGGCAATCGTTTTAAGATCTAATTACCATGAATGGTTTCAGATCATCAGCGAAAGCAAGGAACTGACAGACAGAAAAAACACCTTTTACGTTATTTATAAATCAATTAAAAAGAATGTAGAAAGATGACCACCCTGTGCTACCCCCGAAGTTACAGTAAATTCCGATGAAATATAATTTTTAATTTTAACTGCTCACTCTGATGTTACTTTCAAACCAACTATGAAAAACTCCAAATATTCCCATAGCTTGAAATTTTTTCAACAAAATGCCATGATCAACTTTGTCAAAAGCCTTTGAGAAATCTGTGTAAATAGAGTCGACCTGACCCCCATTCTCAAAGGCTTCCAACAAGTGCTGCTCATAGCACAAAAGATTTGACACAGTTCACCTGGCTTTCATAAATCCATGTTGCTCTGTTATAATCATGTTTCTAAATAGTGGAGTTATTTTATCAGCCACAATAGCTTCAAATATTTTGGCAAACAATGACATTTTGCAGATTGCTCTGTAGTTTTTTATGCCTGACTTGTCTCCTTCCTTAATAATAGATGTTACATAAGATAGCTTCCACTGTGAAGGAAATTTACCACCATTTGAAGACAGACAAATTGGCCCTAACGTTTGTTTTAAACTTAGGATTTTATTAAAAACGTCAATAGTAGAAACATGCAATTTACCAAGAGTAACAGATCTGTCATATACAAAAAACTCATTAATATGAGGATATTCCGAGTACATAGATGAAAAGTGTTGATTAAACATCTTAGAGATCTCCTGCGGCTCATTACTTTCTTGATTGTTAAAAGACAGACATTGAGGGTACTCTGAATTGCTTTTTTTTGAGTTGACAAATCGCCAAAATGATTTTTTATCAGTTAGTTTACATTTTTCAAGTAAATCTGGTGAGAAGTATAAGATATCTTTCTACACTGTGTTCTCAGTTCTGCAAATACTGTGTATGAATCAACGTTTTTTGAAAAATTTTTTGGAAGCCTTTTATGGGACATCAGTGTAATAATTAAAACGAAACTTTGCGGAAATGTATCGTTTTAAAAAACCGTAGCATACAGAAGAAATCTGAATAAAAAAAAATGATGACTCAACCTAACACAACCCAGCTCAACCTAACCTAACCAAAATGTTAGTAAAATATCAAAAATTAATATTTGCAACTTTAAACTTATTTCCGAAAACTTTGTCTGAGTACATTTTATTGTCCATTATTAGTAGTATATTAGACACTTTAAGTTGGTCAAGACACGTACGAGGTGCCCAGCGGTATACGTGAAATTTTCTGGCTCGGATGTTTCTGTCTTTTACATTTTATTACCATCCTTTTGTTCGGCCGCTCGTCTATTGATTTTGGCTCCCGTCGGCAAAACTCGGTGCGTATTTGATGACATCTAAACGTCAGCAACATGCCACCAACGCCATGCTACGTAGGTTAGCGTCATGTATGACGTTATACATGCAAATGACGTGACCTTGATGAAAAAGCTGAATGATAGACCGCAGAGATTGGACTTTGATATCTGTATTCGAGCGGAAGTCTTTGGTTTTGTACAGATAAAAGGAAGACAGAATATTGCGCTATATTCTACGTTTGCGTGTACGTCCTGTGACCAACTTAAAGTGTCTATTAACCTCGGCCGGTCTCCATAGCCCAGTAGGTAGCGTATCGGACTGCCGCACGGGTTCGAATCCCGGCTAGGTGCATGGATATTTTGTGTTTGTACTTAACTTTGCAAAATCATGGCTAAAAACTGGGCATTAATCCTGTAATGGATGGAAAGTCCCAGTATAAAAAAATGTATTAACCTATAGTTACTTTTGCGCTAATAGATTTCCTGCCATTTTTTTTGCAAAATAATGTCTTGCATACCTATCAAATATCTCGCTTATAATGCATTTCCGCAAAAAACGAATAATGTTAGAACCATTAGTAAATTGTTTGAGTATGCTTAGTTTTTTCCTACAATGTATCCCAAAACGAAATTTGAGCCTCGCCTAATTGTGAAAGCCTAAATTTAAGAGGGTTTTTAAGTTTTTTCCAGCTTAAATATTGAATATCTATTTTTATGTTGAAAAAAAAACTAATACAAAACACAAACCTTACGTTAGTGTAGGCCTTTAGAAGTCCATGCGTATACAAAAAAGTCCGCTTAAAAAAATTACCTGAAAAGCTGTCTGAACTAAAAAATTAAACGACATATTTATATAACAAAAAACAAACTTAAGAACCAAAAAGTGTACATTTTGTAATATATTGTCCAATTTTCTTAGACAGCTAATGGTGTAATTAAAAAAAACCATTAAAAACATAAAACTAATTATTAAAGGAATTTAAAAAATTTGAAGTTAAATTCTTAAAAACAAAATATTATGTTTATCACCAAAACTAAAAATATCATTATAGGTAATATATAAAAAATATCTTGTATCAATAGAGTAGCAAATAAATCAAAAATAAAAAAGTCCCAAAGAAAGTATTATAAATTAAAATTTAATAATCGTTAGTTCTGTAACTTCTTTCCTAAACCGAAAAAATGTTTTTTGCATATCATTTTACAGAATGGATGAATTGCATTTTCCTTTAGTGATATTATGGCAAAGAAGTTTCAAATTTCCTGCTTTTATATTAACCGTTTCCTTTTCAACCTTTAGGAGTTTCGTATTATTTGGTAACCTTGCCATTTTGGACAAAGTGGACGTGCTTCTAAAACGAAAAAAAAAATATTTTTGTTATTTTATTTTGAAAGAAAAATATGAATCATGGGTTATTTTTTAAGTGGTGTTTTTTACTCCAAACTTTAGCACCTCTCGTGTTTTTTTGGTGGATATAAAAAGCAAAAATATCCATCAGAGTTCGAGTAAGAGAAGATCGGAACAAAGAATCGCATAGAAACCAAAAGTAGCGATTTAGAATCAAAACATTTTTAAAATGAAAAACAAATAAGAACCGAACTTTCGTCAATTCTTAAAAAATTTCTTGTCACTTTAGGTTAATATTTCAAGTCAGAAAATACCCCAGTCTATGGAATATTTTAAAAGTAGAGGCAAACATAAATGCAATACACAGTGGCGTAGCCAGGGGGATTTTGGGGGTTAAAACCCCCCTTTTTGGACTCTTTACTCCGGTTTGTGGCGTGTGTTTAGTGTGATGTCTTAAATTTTAAAAATTTTGTCTGCGGTGTTATGACGTCATTAATTGTTACAATTTTAGTTTAATTCTAAGAAATTTTTATCACCAGCATTTATGATTTGGCAACAAATTTATATATACCACTGCAACCCACCTTTTCTTGGAATCTAACCCAAACTACTTTTTCAAAAATATTTTACAAAAACCAAAGGGATCAAAATTTTTAATAAATTTTTTGTTTTATTTGTCAAAATTTTCGCTTGCGGCGCTATACCAATATGAAATTATGTTACAATTTTGCTTAACCTTAAGCTATTTTTTTGTAAAAAAACCTTTGAAACGCGTAAAAAATAGAATTTTAGTGAAATTTTTATAAAAATTTTGCCTGCGGCGCATTTAAGGGTTAACTTTTAAAAAAGCTGCAAATAAAACTACATGAGATTTGCTTTAAAAAAAAGGTATTTTTGTCCCGTATACTCTAGAACTCAACACCTATTAAACCGCCCCTCTCCCCTCCCTCTAGTTCAAGAGCTCAAGCAATAGGCGCCTACCTAATTTTTCAAAATTTGCCAGTTGATTTTTATTAAATGATGCGCCACTGCAATATAGTAGCAACATAAAACTTGGACTATGAAATATTGAGGTACAATTTAAAGATAAATAGAAATTTATGTGTTTGGTGTTGACGGCGACTATAAACCTACTTCTGAAGGAATTTTACAATTTTAGGCATTTCTAAGGAATTTTATAAAATTTATGGGAACACAAGAATAAAGAATTATTGCAAAGAACGCTTTTATGTCGGGCCCCGACTAGAAAAGGCTTTTTTAGTTCACCATACCAATATAGTATAGAGGACTATTAAAATCGTGAAATTTTGACTCTTCTTAATTTTATCAAAAATGAGTTACTAAGGTTCCCAAACCCTTTAATCGACGAAAAAAAAAAAATTGTCTGTCGGTCTGTTGTCTGTCTGTATACACGATAACTCAAGAACGCCTTAATCGATTTTAACGAAATTTGGTACAAGAATCCTCTATCGGCTGACCATGAACTAGTTAACTTTTGGATAGGGTGGTGGGGGAATGAAGAGCGGAAATGGGGGATAAAATATTTAAAAACATTGTAACTTTGGAACAAAAGCAAGTAGTTTTCAGATTTAAGTTTCCATGAATATGAACTTTATTATAAGGTCAAAATTCGTGGGAGCTTTAGCTGAAAAAAACATATTTTAACGTTTTTTTCAGTAAAGTAAAGTAAGTTTTCGTAAATATTATATGGAGGCTATTGGAATCGTCAAATTCCACTAAAAATAGTTTATTTGCAGACTAAAAATCAAAAAATAGTCAAAACTACGAATTTTATGTTTTATTCAGAACTAAACTTTAACAAGCTTAAAAAATTAATTTTTATGGTAATTATTAATCACGGTAACATTGAAAGTACTGCTCATGTTGCTTAATGCCATCGTCGACTTCAAGTCTTCTTGATTCATCACTGAGCAATAGCGTGCTCAACGACTAGCGTGCTCAACAGCGTGCGTGAAAAATTTTTTTGGCTCAACAGCGTGCGTGAAAATTTTTTTTGCGCACGGCGTGCGGAAATTTTTTTCACGCACAGCGTGCGGAAAAGTGGCATTTTCCGCACGGAAATGAGTGCGATAAAAGAGTTTTTCCGCACGCTCGTAGGAAAGAACTATTTTTTCGGAATTTTTTCGAGTGAAAATGTAAAATGCGAGTCTGGAGGTAAAACGTTACCTGATTTTAGGCCCCTTATTATAATTTTTTTGTTTTTGACAATTTTTTTTGAGCGTGAAAAAGATTTTGGCGGACCATAAAAAATAGAATTTCTTAGGTGGGAAAATGTTAATTACAACATTTTTCCACTATTTCACTTCATTTTTGCTTCAAACTTTGAGATCCTTAAAAAAACTATCGTTAAGCATTTTGACATCACGATGCCATGGGGGTTTTTTGAGATAGCTGACAAGACAAAAATGTTCTTTAATACTACTACTAGAAAAATCCAAAGTAATATGCTTTAGCAGAGACGGGAAAACATACTCTGGAAGTTTTCGCTTTAAAATTGACAATGCCCCTCTTAAGATTGTAAACGAATTCGCCTATCTTGGCGTGCTATTCTCTGCCTCTGGATGCTTCAGAACCATGACCGAATCTGCAGTTTCGAGAGCCAAACAGGCTGCAGGAACCTTTTTAAATACATTATCTAAGCACGACTCGACTCACCTCTCGTACTACACTTTCAAAGTTACCCTGGACTACTTTATTAAAGTCTTATCGATGGATGATACGAGAATTCCAAAAATATGCCTTAATAGGCCTAATAGTAAGCCTATTAGACTCAAGTCCCAATAACAGCTATAACTGAATACTACAACTTAAGCAATGGTTTCTGTCGAATGAACAATTTTGGTCGTTAGATCCACGAGAGCTACGAAGGGACCGAAAAAAAATCCTTAAGCTCCTTTGTAACACCCTACAGCAATCGGACCTAAACCTAGTTAACAAGGACACCTACGCAACTTTTTATAACATCATCACTATCAAACCTGCAACTTACCTACTTATACTTAAACTGTCCGTTCTACATAACTCGAATTATTGCACAGGTCCGTACTTGCACAAAGTTTGTTTGTAAATTTAGTTGTAGAGACATAAAGTATAAAATTAATCGAAATGAAATTTGTTCTGTCTGCAACACCCTTGAGCTGGAAACAATTGAACATATCCTTTTCATATGCTCACACAACACCTTCTTCACATAGGCCAATCAACTCCTACCGTTTTAGTGTCGTTTTCTCGACCTTCGCCGTCATATTGACAGAAAACTAATGGATTTTCTGTCACTTTTGAGTGAAAATGGCGTCGAAGGTGGATTAAAGGTCACTAAATGGGTAGGAGTTAATCGGCCTGTATGGAGAGGGTACTGGCCCACTGTACAAAGTTATCCGTCCGCCTAGCTGGGAAGATCCCAATTATTTTATTCAAAATCTCAACATTGTGAGCCTCTCTGTGCTGCGCGCATTTTTTAGAAATGAATAACTAGTCCTTTTTTTCTTTTTGTATGTAAGACCCAAAATTTGTATATACAGCACTTTCATGCTTTTTTTTGTTTTTTGCAAAATAAGGTTTTCGATATTTTTGTAACCAATATTTCTTTTTCTTCCTTTATAGGTACGATGAGATTATGATTATCATTTAACTTTTCTTAGGTATAATTATATGTTATTTTAGCTCCTAATATTTACCAATTTAACGAAATCTTTATTGTTATGAAATTGTATAATTTCCAGAAACAATAAAGAAACTAGAACTGGAACTTGAATACTACGAGCCGCAAGCGAGTGTCTTAATTTATCTGAGCGTGTAGTGATCATAACATGCGAGTTAGTGTACTATACTTTACCTACGACCAACGAAAATATCATAAATGTCAGAAATTATTAAAAGTATCAAACGCGAACTCTCTTAAGTCAACAACCTTCATAACCTGAATTTTCAATGACGTTCTATCTAAGACGTCAAAACAGTAACCGTAACCCCAAAAACTGTAACTGTCAAACCATTGAGCAAGTTAAACACATTAAATACCTTGGAGTAGTTGCTGACGAAAACCTGAATTTTAAAAATCACATTAAAACAATAAATAAAAAACTAAAGTACATTTTGAGCAAATTCTACTTCGTAAAAAAGATTCTTCCAAAATTCCTCAAAAGAATGTTATACTTTGCACTAGTTCAATATATTTTAAGCTATGGTATTTCCATATAGGGGGATTATATAGAACCACAATTTTTTGTCTAGTAACAAAACAAAAAGCATTCATCAGGTGCATAGAAGGTTTTGGCTTTAGAGAGCACACTGAGCCACTCTTCCTAAACCATAAAATATTAACTCTAAATGAATTATACTGTGTAAATGTGTCAAAATTAATATTCAAAAATAAAAATATACTAAACTTTGAATTTAGCAAAGTGACAATACAAAAATGTTTGTACCAAAAGTTGAGCATAGTAAACGGATGTTCTTTTACTTGGGAGTCAAGGTGGTCAATGTTATTCCAAAGGAACTAAAAAATATCATTAAAATTATTCACAAAAAAAATCCATTTTTTCTTTTATCATAATGAGAATGTTAAACCCTTTTTTTATTTTCTGTGTAGAGACCTTTTGTCTCTTAGTTTTTCTATATATTTTTTTGTATAACAGTAATTTTTGTGGAAAATGACTTACATTTATTGGAGAGAGTCATTAATTTTTTGACATTTCAAGTTTTAAGAAAAAATTTTGCTATATCACATTTTTTGTAAATACGAGGAACTTTCCAATTAATTTTAATGAATTTAAAAGGTATTCTACTCGAAACATTTTTTGAAAAAATGTTTCATTTTTTCTCAAAATTGTTTCTAGTTTTCAGCCTTCTGTCTATCCTTTCCGTGCATTTTCCGTTCGCCACCTGTTGACTACGACTCCATCTTAACAAAATATTTTGTAAACAACGGAAACATAAATAAAATCAGATTACAGCATGATCAACAGATAATATGATGATGATGATTAAACACAAAAAAACTAGTAGCAATAGATTGAAGTTAAAAAACCCCTTTTCTCAAATAAGTTGAAAATGGACATTCCCCCCTTTTCCCGTCTACCCTTCATGTATTAATATTTAAATTAACTTTTTTTTTAATGGATGTTAGACTAACTATATGAGCATGCGTATTATTTATGTATAATGTTACTGTTAAAAATAATAATAAATTGACAAGGGGTGCTTTATGTAAAAGAAAATTAAGTGCAATAAACAGATTATAGCGTCTACGCCTATGACTTCATACGGCAAACCAATCGCGAGCTAAGTGGGCGGGCTTTAGACGAAAATGGATTTCTACGCATATTCCTTAGCTTACCCATTTACTTTGTAACCGGACACTGCTAAAGGAATTTTCATATATCGTTTTAAAAACAAGGTTTTTTTTCTTAAAAGGCGTAATAAGTCAATTTAACGGGACTTATTTTTGGTTAGGTACTAAAATTATATTGGATTTAATTACGTTTAATAAATATTTAATGTTGTAAAAATATAGAAAAATATTTCATATTTTTCCATCAAGTGGTGCTCTTATAAAATAAAGTGTCATAGCCATCTTGTAGTTTTTACTTCAAAGCTTTATTATTATTCTAGAACCGTAAATGTGCCATTAAATTCTTGTGGAGATGATTTTAAAATTAGTATTATTCGTTGGTCGTAGGTAAAATTCTTAGATTAAAAAGATACAAGATATCTGGTCCAACGAAAACTCCTTGACAAATAATAACCACTGTTTATTTACAAATAAAATCACAACAAAAGCAGTTTGGAAGTCGTTTGAAAACCACATTTTGTCAAAAAGCGTTTTTATTGTGTTTTTTTACCAGTAGGAGAATATTTCATTGCATTTAAACTGATATTTTGGAACAAATCGTTCAATGTTTTGAAAACAAAGGGAAAGCAAGTGAAATCAGTCAGTGGCGGTATATGCCGGTAGGTACACAGAAAATAAAAATAGTTTATGAAATATACTTAAATTAGTAGAACCTTAGATTAAAATATCAACCAACACGTTTTTTTTTTAATTTTCAAAATTTAAAATTCTTTTGATGAAGTAATTTATAATGCCTAATGCGCCAAATGAGATATTTTCGAAAGTTTTTATAAGGTTTTTTCGAGGTTCTTTTTATAAGGACGATAAAATAAAGCATACCTTTGATGAACTAGTTAATGCGCAAATGAGATATGTTCAAAATAAAGATAGGTAAAGTCCTTAAAACAAACTTGGAAAGAACAATAAAAGTTAATTCACATGTGTTCAGGTTTGTAGGAATATTGAATTCCTACCTCTTATCAGAACATAGGTAGGTTGATTTATACTGCAGCCGTGGCTATCTGCGCTCGCCCTTCGAATGGATATTTGAATCTTTTTGTCTGTCCTAGATTTGTCTGTATACCCTAAGCATTATATTGACTTTATTTTGTACTGAAGAAGTCAGTTTAAATAAGTTTCTGCTAATGATCAGAAAAAATAACAAAATTAACAAACACAATAATATAATTTTTAGCTAGTAGCTAATATTTTTTTTTTCTTGATATTCCAGGTGCTGTGAACTGCGTTTCTTTGTTTTAATATTTGGCATAATTTTATTGTGTTCAAAATTGAAATTGTAATAAATCTTATACAAACTTTGTAATAAATTTATTTTGTAGAAAATTATACTACAAACATTTATTGTTAGGAAGCTTCCAAAGCTCAAATTGACAGAATTATTTTTTGCATCTTTTTTATATTATTTTGCAGATTTCATATTACAGTAAAATTTTAATAATATAATCCATGTGTAAATTTATATTTAAGTAGGTATGCCGCTGGTGTGTTTACTGTAAACAACAGAAAGGTAAACATTGTTCCATATAATAATATAACCAAAGTGTCAGGTATCTTGACTCCTTTTAATCTAAGGTAAAATTAGTATTAATTTTTGGTTAACAATATTGGGCGTCTGGCTTTCTTAACTATCGAGTACAAGGCCACGAAAAGTAACTAAGGCTAAAAAGGACAATCAAATCGGCGTGCAACTTTCCGAGTACATAAAACTTTTTGAATGAGGTTAAACTTTAAATGCAATTTACTCGACTTATTGTTACTTTTTTTGCCAAAAAAAAACACACAAACATTATTTTTTTAAGTAGGTACCTTTAGGTGCAAGATAATGTTTTATTAGAGACATAAAGCTATTTGTAACTCATCGCGGTATACGTATCCGCATCTTGCGAGAACCAAGCACATTGATTGATCAGAAACACGTTCGAAAAGAGCAGATATATGCTAATTTAAGGTGTTTCTGAACGCAATAGGTGCCGAGATACGATACGTGTGCCATAACGATACGTGATACCTAACGCATCTCAACACCTATCGCGTTCAAGAACACCTTAGATTAGCATATATATGCTCTTTTTGAACGTGGTACAAGTTTCTCACCAATTAATGTGCTTGATTCTCGCTAGATGCGGATACGTATACCGCGATGAGTTACAAATAGCTTTATGTCGCTATTATTACAAAATCAACGCCTAATTGAATGATTATAAATTGATGAAACAAAATCTATTTATTATTATTATATCATATCATATATCATATGTTTACGCGAAACGATTGTGTATGAAAGCTTTTTTTATATATTAGTTTGTTTACCCATTCATCCAAAATGTTTATGTACAAAATTTGTTCAACTTTTTTTTTACTCTTCCATATTTTGGATATATTTCGGTTTCTGACTAAAACATGAAAATATTTTTTTAACTTTTTTTAAGGTTATAGTTACGACCTAGGGAAATAGTTTCTAGCAACACTGCACGCATGTCGGTAATTCATAAAAGTATTGCGATCTATATTACAGCACTTGGACTACCCATTTCTCTCCCAAATTCAATCAAACAGAAACGCTTTGAATTGATTTCCTCGGTCGGGGTGACCAGGCTTTTTGAAAAAAGGATAACTAGTTTTTTTTGCTCAGGCAGGGAAATATAAAGGAACTATCCAGACCAAATTATTGATAAGTCTCCAATTTTTTTAAAAATCCGTTTTGAATTCTGCGAGAAAGATATTGTCACAACAGCTTTTTTTATTAACAAAAATATTGAACATTTTGAAAAATTCGTTAGGTATTTTTGTTAAGAATTTTAAAATGATCAACCGTGCAAAATTTCAACTAATTCTGATGTTTAGTTTTGTTTGGACTCCCTGACAAAGTTATGCAAAAAGACGTTTATTTCATACTGTACACTATACCGGGAAAGTAATTTTCCCGGAGTGATATCGATATTTCAGTTCCGGAAATGTTACATTACATCACTAGTTCGGCAAAGTAACTAAAAAAAATAAGAATAAAATAATACATTTTCCACTTACATTATGAAACAAAACGTTGTACGATACACGTCCGAGAAATGTCATTACAGTACTCGTCTAGAAATTGCAGACTCGGCTCCTTCGTCGCCTTGTAAACATCAAAACTTGTACTTTAATATAGCATTTCCCGGCCTAAAGTAAATTACTATTCCAGTTGTAGTTCCTTTTCCTAAATATTTGAGGAGAATGCCCTTCATGACCAGTAGTTTAATTATTAGGAAAATTATAACTAGCAGTCGACCCGCGGCGTTGCCCGCGATATCCAAAAATGATGTAATTTTAATCCATCAACACTCATATTTTAAGTGCATTTACCATACTAGACTGGAAAAATGGTCTTTACAGGTAAAGACACTTTCCGGTCATACGTACGATTTTTTTTTTCAAACGATCAGACGACTGAAAATCTCCTATATTTTCGGTCCAACCCATTCCTAGAGCTCGGTTTCAGTTTGGACAACTTCATACCCTCTATCACGAACTTCGTAGCTATCCCGATAAGTATTTCCTGTTTTTATAGAATGTCAACGCGTCAATTTGATGAGTTATTACATGAAGTTGGGCCCATAATATCGAATAATAAACAGTTTAGAATCCCTGGAAAAACGATAACGAAAAATGCTTGAGCCTCATCAAGCTTTATACCTTTTAAGAAACTGTTTATCTTTGCCACGTTTACAATATTTGCTCAGAGTGGCTAATTTCCATGAAAACCCACTTTGAGGCGATGAATCCATCAAAAAAATCTTCACCAAAATTCTAAACATTCATTTAACATCCGATCAATGGCTTCAAGCATCACTGCCAGCGAACTCGAGAGGATTAGGATTACGTGGATGTGACGCCCTTGCCTTAGCAAGTTTTATTTCTTCATGCCAACAATCAAAAACTCTGACTAAAAACACAATAGATCATTTTGGAAACATTGATATTGATGGATTTAAACCACCTATAGAATCTTGGAAAATAATAACCAATAAACTTATTGAAACCTCTGATTTAAAAACGCAAAAAGAATGAACTGTTCCAATCACGGAATTAGCAAAAACACAACTTTTAGAAAGCGCTAAAGATGTGAAGGATCAAGCCAGATTAAAAGCATCATTTTCATGTGCATGGCTGCTTGCTTTACCAGTTCCCAACTTGGGTCTTCTTCTCGAATTGCCATTGGACTTCGCCTAGGATGTGGAATTATTGAGCCCCATATATGTCGATATGGAATTATGGTTGATTGCTCAGGAACTCAGGGTTTATCATGCCTTTATAGCAAAGGCCGATTTTCTAGACATAAGGAATGCAACGAAATTATTAGAAATTCACTAATTACAACAGGGCACCATCCCACTCTAGAACCTAGTGGACTAAACGCTAGAGTGGATGGCAAACGACCAGATGGTATAACACTTATTCAATTTGAATGCGGAAAATCTTTGGTTTCGGACGTCACTATCGTCGACACTTTAGCAGAATGCTACTTAAAGAAGACATCTTTGGAAAACAATAAAGTCGCAGAAGAAGCAGAAATCAAAAAAAGTATGAAATACAAAATGCTGTCTAATAACTATCTTTTTAAGCCATTGGGTTTTGAAACATTAGGTGGGGAAGTGCCTGTATTTAGGCAGTTTTTA
The DNA here is from genome assembly GCA_963921995.1 of Oxystoma pomonae. Taxonomy (NCBI): domain Eukaryota; kingdom Metazoa; phylum Arthropoda; class Insecta; order Coleoptera; family Brentidae; genus Oxystoma; species Oxystoma pomonae. Next base: position 45,385,409 of record OY998170.1, read on the forward strand.
CATCAAATCTCCAAAATGCTCAGTGAAGCAAATAAAAAACAAAAAAGAAGATGATTGGCTGTATCAGCGTCTCAGCATAGCTATTCAACGAGGAAACGGAATCAGCGTTTTGGGTACGAAAGAGCTTAAGGCGGAGGAGTCCAAAGAAAATTAAGTTATATTATACATTTTTATTATTCTATCACTAAACAAAACTCAAAATTGAAAAAAAAATATCGAAGACAGATACTGTAATGATGAGAAGAATATCAGCTGAAGAAAGACTAGTAATTTGTTTAAGTGGACGGTCTCAACCACTCACGGCGGCAGAAGTTTAATTGTGGCCGAAAAAACGCCCGTGTAAAAAGCATCAGCAGTGTATACATTGCCGTAAATGTAACTGCAAGATGGCGGCAGTAGGCCACAAACAAACCAGTTTTTGTTGTCGATGTCAATTCAAAAAGTGGCCCGTGGAAACACGACCTTAGAAGATTATTTGTCCCTGCGTTTTGGCCAGGTCAACTTAATTTGAGGGGAGAGTTTTGGCGGTAGGTAGAAGGTTTTTTCGGAACTTACTGGAATCGAATTTGTTGGGACACCTTTTACCATCCTGTCTAGATTCTTTTTCTGTGATCAATGCTTTTACAGCGGTATAACGCGGCGATTCCGTGTCTAGCACCTGTATATGTACATAATCACCATCCGACTTTTCGAAAAGGATTCGCCATAGTGCAAGTGATGAATTTACGTGATGAACGCTTTTCCAGCAGTATTCCCGTGTCTAGTACCTTCAAAACTATTGAATTTGTTGGAGCTTCTTGTACATACATACATACCATCCTGCCCAGATTTTTTTGTCGGCCGCCGTTTTCAATGCGCATATCCCGACTTTAAGTGAGGAAGGCTTTTCCAGCGCACTACCTATCGGCTATTCCGTGTCTGGCACCCTCAAAACTATTGAATGTATTAAGACACTCTGTATAAACATACCATTCTGTCTAGATTCTTTTTTCGGCCGCGATTTTCAACGCGCATATCCCGACTTTCCAAAAAGGCGGCGCCATAGTGCAAGTGATAAATTTAAGTGATGAGCGGTTTTCCAGCAGTCTAACGCGGCGATTCCCGTGTCTAGCACCGGCGCGGTTATTGGTACAGTAGTCCGAACAATATGGAAAGTCGGTCGGTGGATATAAATATGTGGAAGTTGTAAAAACGTGTGGTTTTATTTATGTGTATAAATTTTTGCGCCATTACAATATTTGATGTTTTTATGTGATGTATTATTATTTTGCTATATCTGTGGTTATCCATTGTATAGAACGAAATTTTATTTTTGTTTTAAAGTTTACGAGCTTTTAGATACTATAGAGATAAAGCAACAAATAAATTTTAACACTTATCCCTATCCGTATACGTATCGGAAGAAAATAACGAGACACTTAAAGTAAATATTTCAAGGCATCGGTATCGGTAGGTATATCTAATGCCAGATCCACAGATTTGTTTTTTGCTACTCGATGCTATATCTCTCTTTCTCTAATAGAGAGAGATGGAGGAAACATTTTGAATTTGGCAGCTTTTGCCGCCAAGAAGTACGATCTCGTCCAACTTTTTTGCGTTTTTTGTTGAAGATTCTGGAAATCTAACCTCACTTTGTTTATTATTTTTCGTTTGTCAGTTTTATTTATAAAATGGAGAAAGAGATGGCTTTATTAATGTGGGGGAGGTAAAATAAAATCAAAATAGCTATGTTTAATTGGTCTAAGGAAGAGACTGGCAACAAAACACGCGCAAAAACTGCTCGCTTTTTTTACGCCAGACTGTGGACAACAAAAAAAAGTTGTTAGCTTTTTTGCTTTTTTTTATAGAGCTAGCTGCAAAAAGCAAATATGTGGATCAGGCATAACACGTTCAAAAGAAAGCCGAAAGACACTACATTTTTGAATTGTTTATGCTATGTTTCCAACGAGAACGTTTTCATAGTGACGGCGATGACACAAAAACTGACAACAGCAATCGATGCGCATACGGAGTGATGAATGTATCGTTAAGTCCATCCTAACGCACGCATCGATTGCTGTCAGTTTTTCTGTCATCGACTTCACTGTGGAAACAGACCTCGTTCGAAACATAGCATAAACAAGTTAAAAATGTTGTCAGTGGCGACTCGTGACTTTACAAATAGGAGACGCAGCATCGCCGAACCCCCCCCCCCCAGTAAAACAAAAACTCCATCATACACAGGACACATTGTCAAAAAAAACCAATAGCCCGGCACGCGACGTTCGATATTACAGTCATAAAATCATAATAGAGCCAGCTTAAAAAACCGCGGCGGAAACGAGACTCGCGTGCCGTCGTCATGGCAATCGATTTATGTCGGGAATTTACACTGAACTAACAACTTAGGGAATTTTTCACTAGTTCTAGAGATTTTTTGCTGCAATAGGGAAATGGAGAATTTCACCTAATATCTAGGGAATTTTCAATTGCTTCGAAAGTCGATTTTAAATAATAAAATTTTACCAAATTTTTGCATTTTTCGTCTTTTTTTGTGATAATAAACATAATTCCTAAAATATTGTGTTTAAATTTTGACGTACGTAGGTACATCTAAGTTTAAATCTCAGATTAATAAAAAAACTGTTATTAGTCTGAGGTGTAAATATTCCATCAGGGCCTACATAAAAGAGAGAGAATTTATCTTTTATTGACTGCAGCCCCCTGGGCTATTTGGTTAGAATTTGCCATCCGGCAATAATTTTTAGACTGACACTTAATGTATGACCCCCCCCACCCCACTCACCAGACCGGTCTGATTAGCACCCATTAGGAAGGCAGTTTTCTTTTCCTAGAAGGATTTAATTTGGCCTAAACACCTTTGACGGTGCTAGGGATCTTTAACGTGCTCCACTATCAATATATGGATCACACGGGACCGTCCCCTTAACGTCCTCTCTGAGGGACGGTATGGAATCGAATTAGCCTGCCTTCTAGCTAACACGGTCTACTCCGCTTCATATTGCGTTTTACCTTAATCTTACAAAATTCCGTAATTTTATAAGAAAAAGTCCAAGTAAACTACCTGCAAGACCCGGGGCTTCAACCCGGCATCTACTGCTTGAAAGTCGCGGACTGAACTCCGACACCAAGCAGGCATGTGACCTCCATAAACGAACGAGCCACGACCCTGAACTTTAGTGACGTCATACATCCCACAAATGTGACGTATTTTGAAGGCAGAATTATATTTTTAACAAAAGGTTAGTTTCGTGGCCCGTCTGCTTAGGAAGAAAAATTGGCAAGTTTCGGCGAACCCAGTTGGCAACATTGACTTGAAAGACACGAGGGACCTGCTTCGCAGAGTGCCTTGCCGTTTGTTTTGGCTCGTGGAGAGTTTTCGCATCTCGGACACGCGGTTGTTCCGCTCGATAATGATGATCAAATAAAAGATACAATATTTACAAAATTTGGAAACGTTATTTTATGGAAGCGGAAAGTTTATTTTTTTCAGAAATATTTAAATTAAAAAAATTTTTTTAGTCAGACTGCAAATAAAAGGGCTTCACCTGCGTCATCGGGCGAGCCGCCACTGAATGTAGTGTCTTTTGTTTAGGTATACCGATACCGATGCGTTGAAATATTTAATAGACGTTTGACACTTAAAGTAAATATTTCTACGCATCGGTATCGGTATACTTACCGCGTGCGAAACAAAGCTAAAATATACACTACACTTTTGAGTTGTTCATGCCATGTTTCGAACGATGCCTGCTTCTTTGACGGGTGCGATGAGAGAATACCTGATGCCGCTCGTTGCGTACGGAGGGATGTACGTAAAAAAAGCGGGCATCGTTCGAAACAAAGCATAAACAAGTCAAAAATGTAATGTATTTTGGCTTTATTTTGAACACGTTAGGTATACCGATGCGTTGAAATATTTACTTTAAGGTCGTATCTACAGTCTCGGGAATTGTTTTTAGCAACACTGTACGGGAAATCAATTTACCTATGTCGACCTGACTTTTTTGCAAAATTTTACGTCATTGAATTTGTTTTCCATGGCAACGCGGAGACTTTATTTATGTTTATTCACAGTGGGACACCAGAGATTTTTTAGGACCGGGTCACAATATTTTAGTTTTCGCGTTCTGTGCCGCTAAAAAACCAAGTAAAATACTAAAATAAAAGAAAACTACTGCTAAAAAAACGCTACCCAAGTATTAAAGTAACTGGGTGTAATGTTTAAGGTTTCATTTACAGGTACATTTATAATTGAATTGGAAACACTCGCGCTAGCTGATACCGACAATAGGTTAACTTAAAAGCATGCAGATTTAAAAATTGGCTACTGGCGCTAGACCAAATAATCGTATTCTATTTTAAACTCAACGACTACCAAGAGTCTGTTCAACCTCTAAATAGAGCTTTACTGACCTGTTTTGTTAGTACTCAAGTATTCGTGTGTGTTTAAAACTGAGGATCTAAAATCTATCCTTTGGACTCCAAGATTTCACTAGTACACTGCACATAACTATGCCGCAATAATTTAAATTTAAGAAAAAATGGTTGATCAGAATAGGGGCTCCGAATGTTTCTATGCGAATTCCTAGTAATCCCAGCGGGCCAGTAAAGTTCTCTTGGTTCTTTGATAGACACGCGGTAATGCTCGCGCAGCGCTAAGCCTTTTTCGGCGGGCGACCGCACACGCGGAGTGATTTCATATTTGTTTTAGAACAATGTTTTTGAAAACACATTTTTAAAAGATAAACGTAACCTCAAATGGTTTTCTGTCAGAAAACGTAAAAATACTCTTGTCCCACTGCGGCCCCATTTAAAGTTTGTTGACAAAATACCTGCAGTTACCATAGAAACGTATAAATTCTGCGATCTATCGGCCAACACTTGAACTGCGTGTGTCTCCCAAATTCAGTGAAGTGTGATTGATTGATCGGTTTTCTTTTCCGGAGTGCACAGGCTTTTAGAAAAAAGGAAACTTAGTTTTTATTTTCGCTAAAGCAAGGAAAAATAAAAAAATGTAATCCAGAGGAAATTGTGAGTATTTCTCTATTTTTTTTGTAAATGGGGTTTGTTCTAAACCGCAATTAAGAATTTTGGAAAAATCCTTCAGATATTTTTGTTAAGCATTTAAAAATGATCACCCCTGCAAAATTTCAGCTAATTCTCATGTTTAGTTGTCCCTGTGCACTCTGGCAAAAGATTAAAAAATTAAAGAACAAAGCGTTGCCAGTTGTACTGTTTTTTCTTAAAATCTGGGGAAAAACTATAGCCTTAAGTAGACACTTTTTGACTTGTTTATATGCTATGTTTCGAACGATAGGTAAGGTATAACGATACCGATGCGTCGAAGTATTTACTTTAAGTGTCTAGTGACCAATCAAAAAAATGTATAAAGTACAGCCTAAATGTATGCATAACGTATCTACTTGAATGAGACAATGGGTCACAAAATGGGACCAGAGAATAGGTAAATTGGTTGGGATACGTCAAGGATAACGTATCGAAGCCGAAGTATCGTGTTGTACATACGCATTCGATACGTATACAGATAAGTGATGATTTCAAATACTGCTTTATGTGTCGACTCGGGCGATCCGAAGGCATTTGATTGGGGAGGGGGGATAAAGGCCATTTTCCCAACTAATATTAAAAGCGATTTCCAAGTTATATATGAAACTTTGAGTATTTTTTAAATATTTGTTTGAAGAAATTAGAAATGCAAAATGTTTGGTAAAATGTAACTACCTAAATTTCCCAACTGCGAGCAACTGAAAGCAACATTGGGGGGGGGGGGCTCCCCCCTCCCCTAGGGATCACCGGTGATCATTACACGTAGCCGTATCCGACATATCTTACTCGTTGAAAACAAAGCCAAAAAATACTAAATTATTGCCTCGATTTTTTCCATGTTTTGAACAAGGTCCGCTTTTATGCTGGATGCAATGACATAACAGCTGACTGCAGTCATTGCGTAGGTAGGAATGGACACGTAACATTGCGGGTTGCAACGAATGTAGCGATTGAAGACGCTATTCTCCCAGAGCCTCGTTCAAAAGATCATAAACGGAAAATACGTTGGCTAATACGTGAAAAATACAACTGTTTTAATTTATTTGCCAAAGAAAGCTGTGCACTAACTTTTTCATTCAATGTCGGTAGGGGTATTTGCCCTCGGAGTAGTTGTTTTAGTTAGTTTCCTGTAACGAGCCGTCAAGGGCTCTTCTGCAAAGGGATGACCGGCGCAATAAGGACGACCCTCATCCACGCCCTGGAAACAATCTTGGGTCTACCCTCGCTTCCAACTTGGATCAAGAAGGAGGCGATGGCGACGAAAGAGTTGCCCCTCGTAAGACTGTCAGACCGCTTAAACCATGGAGGTTCGATAAAAAGTACAAGTTCACAATACCAGAACGGAATGAGTGGCAAAGGGAAGAATTCCGAACGGAATTAAGCAGAGAGGCGACGGTCTGCTACACGGATGGCTCTAAACTGTCAGCCAGGCAGACAACAGGCGCAGGAGTGTACGCGGAAAGCCTAGAAGTTCAGAAGAGTTATCCGCTTGGAAAACACGCTACGGTGTTTCAGGCGGAGGTGTATGCCATTATCATGGCAGGAACCCTACCCGAGGTCAGAAATGGCAGGAGGGACATATACATATGCTCCGACAGCCAGGCTACCCTCAAGGCTCTAAGTGCACCCAAAATAGTCCGTGTGCCCCGCTTGCGGGCTCGAAAAGGAATCGGCGCAGCACTTAATAGCACAGATCAAGGCAGCTGAAGTGGGGATTTCCCACAATAGAGGAAGAAGAGCTGCACTCGCTTAAATGGGCCGACATACTGAACTTCGTAAAGAAGACAGGGAGGCCCAGTGGGAGAGCTACAGCGGAAGTAGGGGCATAGGGGTAAGGTACGGGGTATGTCAGAAAGGGCCCATGAAAGGGCCTAATTGCCAGGCCCACGGGCCTCCCCTATACTACTACTACTACTACTACTACTACTACTACTACTATCCCTGTAAAGTAAAAATGACGTTAGTTTTGGCGTGGTTTTAAATGCGATTAAAGGATGCTACACTATCCTTTTTAAATTTTAAAGTTTTTATATAGTGTATTTTGAGAGACGAATGGTTTGAAACTCAAAGGCTTTTTTTGATTACCAACCTAAGAAACATTTTCAACCACCACCCGGTTTTTTCCAAAAATATTAAAAAGAATAGCGTAAATTGTTTTTTTTTTATGAATTTTATCTAAAAATATTTCTTTCAGTTATCTAAATATCTAAAAATTAGTAGGTAGCCATTATTCTTAACAAGATTAAATTACTCAAATAGCGTCGCCCTATTTTATTTTTTTGTCTATTGACCTCTCTGGACAACGAACTACTGTGACCTATTTTGGAGGGAAATTTACGTCACTTCTATCCCCACTTAGGTAGAATAGTGGAATTTTTTACGTAATTTAGTCCGTATTAAATTTTTATGGGTAAAGGGTCCTATCCTATGTAAAATAAATCCTGCTTTGGTGCAAGTTTTTTTCAAGGGTTCAGAGTTCCATTCAAAAAGAGAGTAAAGTATAGTGATAAAAATGGTTGTAACAAACTTGAGTAATTTTTGGGCTTCCAAAAATATAATTCAAGAAAAAAATACAGTATTATTGTTCTAATAGTTTGGAACATTTTATTTATGTAAAACGTTTTATAAATTAAATGAAACCATCTTTATGCAATGCCCTCATGAGTTAACCTCTTCTAATTTAAACTAATTAACACTGGACTTTGTGCGTGGGCGAACGAAAAGCAAACTCACGTTTCATGCATAACGCTGGTTTTTTATTTCTGTATCGTGTATCGTCATCTCTAATTTTGAAACGCAAGGATTTTGCTAAATTTTTAAACGAATAACGTAGGATTGAATAAGTAAATTTAGACATTTTCTAATGATCTATTGCTAGGCAAAAATTTGTGTATTTTAAATGAATAATACTCTGTCGGGCTAAGGCGATTGTCTCTCAAACTAAATAAGGTATGCTATGACGTTGGGTGTCATTTTAAAGGAGTTTTTAATTCAGAATTTGGGCCATTACAAAATAACGTATGCAGTTTATTCATTTATTAAAAAGTGTTGATACAAACGCTTAATTTTAAAATTCTTTAAAATGAGACCCATCATCATAGGGTACCTTGTTTTTTGGTATTTGGTTTGATGATTCGTTTTCAGAAATTGAGATTTTAAGACTTTGATTGCAGATATCTCGAGAACTATAGATACGCGAATCTTATGACATGGGGTATCTTTAGCAAATTTTATAAGGATTTAAAATTTGATATCAAAAACAGGAGATCGCACAAAAATATCCCACCAAAAAATAGCTATGTACATCTAAGATTTTTATTTTTATATTTAGTTAAAGCTAGCAGTATGTCGAGCTGCCAAATCAGCATAAACTGAAAGATTTTTTAAAAGGACTGCATACTAAAAAAAATACCTAATTAATATTTTACCGCACGCAACGGCAAGAGCTGTAGAGACATTTTTCGCATGAGTTAGGTACACAATTTTACCTAATTTAAGCATCAAAAATTCTTGAAATAAAAATTTTCAAATCAATTTTTTGAAATAAACGCAGTCTCTTTACCGCACTTAGCGCGCTAGTGGGTCATAATGTTAATTTTACCCCCCTAATTGATTTTTGGGGTGTTTTGCGCGATAATACCCACCTATAATGAACAAAAATATAAACATTATGACATAGGCATATCTACTTGCATTTAACTTAAAATAAGCAAATTATATTATCAATATTAACATATTTGTCAAGGAGGATTTCGGTACTAATTTTTTGTACTGCAGTTTCATGATAAAAGATTTAAAGAATATATGTACATGAGTACAACATATTACCCACCATGAAAACAGATTTTGACAAAGATTTAAAAAAAATAAACAAAGCTCTACCAGTTGGAAAAATAGTTAGTGCTGAGGTAAATGGTTTATTATAATAATATGTTTGAAAACATATAATAACATAAAGAGAGATTTCTCAATTAATGTTTTGGAATATTAGGGATCCAATCAGCATTCCCTAGAAGTTTCTTCTTTTCTCTTTATTTTTCAAGCAATTCTTGAAGAATTGCTTCACTCACTATATGAATTCCAGCACGTAAAAAAGCAATTGTTCAACATTTTTAACGAATGATCAATTTCTTGCGATTTTAGTCGCCTTGTGTAAATGAAGTAGCGATGCGACTAGCCGCACGGCAAGTCGAGGCGGCTTGCCGCACGGCCAAAATCGACCCGTGTAAATCCCGCTTAAGGGAGAGTTTCTGAATCACTTTGTTTAGTAAAAGGAAAATTAAAAATATGCAAAACATACCTGCGAATAAAAGCGTGTAGTACTTTATTGTTTTTGTTAGCTAGGAAAACAGCTGTTTTTTCCTACCTAAAACTTTCTTTGCTTTCTGGTGCTTCGTGATTTTTTATGGGTTATTGTATATTATAATTAACATATTAACAATCCAGCATTCCAACAAACTGTTACAGGAAGGTACTTTTCAAACCTCATTCTCAATATCTTGGAATCTTAAAAAACAAGTACTAAGAAAAACACATATATTGGTTAAAGTACAAAAGAATTCAAGAAAACATTCTTTCTTACCTAGATAAAACTGTTTAATAGTAACTTACGTCTTTAAATCTTAAAATAATAATTTGTTTATGATACAAAACATTTAGGAGTAAATTTTGTCCTCATAGATACCTATACAAAACTATATACTATATAGTAACTATAACTAAAGAAATATAGTCTACGTATATATTAGCTCAGCTGGTTAAAAGTCGAGTTAAAAAATTTAAAATAAAATTTAAATCTTTAACTAATAAATTTGTTAAAATACAAAATAATTAAGAACACATTTTTTTCCTTATGGATAGTTAAATAAAACTTTTAAATAGTAACTATAGTTATAAAGAGTCTACCTGAAAACTAGCTTAAAACAATGCTTCTCAAAAGCATACAGGCATCTTTGTATTTTCGTGAGTTGTCATAGAAAAACTGATATTAGGTTTTACATAATTAAATAATTTATCTTTTTTAAGCGTCGCGTCTGTTTAACCACCATAAAAAAACACTTTAATTACATCCCACTAAGTAAAAACCTGTTATATTTACATTACCTCAATGTATTTTTGTAACCTGTTATGTAACGCAACTTGTAACCTTAACGACGATATTACATTGCCAGTACATCAATTGTCCTAAACATTTACGTAACAGTGTTACATTCAATTTTTTTTTAACAAGTATGTGACTTGCATGTAACATTTAATGTTACTAAGGTAAAATAATTTTTTAAAAATTTACCGCTAACTTGTTAAATATTGGTTCAAACAATATAAAAAATATATTTTTGTGCTTTAAAATATTTGACCTTCGCGGTTACATTTTAGACAAATAAAAAAAAACAATAAAAAAAAATGTGAGCCGACGGGATTCGAACTCTTAATCCAAAGGTGATACACGAAAGTTTCAGCGCCTTAGACCACTAGACCATCTCGGTTTTGTTGAGTACTGTCACCAATTCACGGTATATTAATGCAGTGATGTTATTGGTTGATTTTTACAGAAAATAGGGAGTTGTTTTTTTTTTTAATATTAATTGAATTGATTTTTTTTAAATTAATAACGTACATATATTATTGAATCACAATTAATTGAATCATAATTTATCGAAATTTAAAAAAACTGAAAATATATAATCATTTCCTGAAACCTTAAAAAAATCAAATCCTAAAATGAACCTGCGTTAATTACTGCAAATTCATATAAATTTATACTTAAGCTAGGAACACACGATGCATCTTTTTCATGCGTCAAGCTTTGTAATAACAGGTTAAAAGGAGACACAATCTGCTTGCGTCTTTTTTATCTTGTGAAAACTAAATTTGACGCATGGAAATGTTGCATCGTGTGTTCCTAGCTTTATAGGTATATTTTCCCATTTGTAGGAAGTTGTCAAAAAAATCGCAGGATCTTCATAAAAACAGTAAGCTTTTTGAAATAATTCCTTACTTTTTTAAAAATTTAGACCATATTTGGGTTAAAAGTTTCATTAATTTTGGAATTTTTACATAAAACTTATAATTGTATTTAGTCATTTTCCAATACGCAACCATGTAATTGTTTTAAAGTTGACATTGATTGAGGTCACAATACTGCTGCTTTCATGTGATCATTAGACTAAACTCGTTTCAACTTTGATGTTTATTAACTTACAATTTTGTATTTTGTCATGTCCCAATAAAGAACCAAATTTGTTTTAAATTTGACATTTAATAAACTTGCAATATTGTGTAATATCATGTAACTGTAAAGAAGCAAATTTGTTTTGACAGTGATATTTATCAAACTTCAAATAATGTTATATTTCAGTTACCTTATCGTTTACATTTCTTGTTAAATCCAAGATTAAATATTAACGTAAAATTAGCGCTTCTTTCGTGTATCATATATTACACATAGGATTAGAATTATTACATGTATTACCTACCTGATTGCAACTTACACCAAATTACCCCACCGAAATTCCCCTCGACTTTTAAAAAGGTTTCTTGCAAAGACCCCATTATTGTTAATTTAATTTAATTTATCTGATAAGGTATTATTGATGATCAATTGTTTGATTTAACTATCCTGAACTAATGTCAATGTCAATTTAATTTAGGAAGTTATTTTCAATACCCAATTTTATTGTTAATAACGGTGTGTTTGTTATTTAATTTATAGGAAATGCTTGTTACAATTGAGGAGTGGTTTATTCGGAGGTCTCATTTTAACTTTTTTGTCAATTTAAATTGTTCTTGCTGAGATAATTTACAGGTCTGTATGTTTCGGTTGGCGGCTTATTTACCTCTCCTGTTAGAGCAAAAATTTAGTCGCGTACGAAGAAATGTTTTCTGGGGGGGGGGGCTTGAGTAACAGAAGAGTGTCGGATTACCATTGATTTTTGGGACATATTTAACCTTTGTGAGTTACTTTTCAGTACTCCTCTGCGAACGCCGGTAAATAATTATTAAGGTGGCTGATTCTCATGAGATGTCCACTTTCCAAAAAAAAGGAAGTAAAAACAAATATCACATATTTTTTGTTAATTTTGGATATTAAGATTATATGTTTAGAATGATAAATCTTTCCACATGTGGACCTATTTTTTATTTGAAAAAAAAATGACTTTTTAAAAGTTTGTTGTTCACGGAGTTGAGAAAAGATTCACAAATAATTAAATATATTTATGAATTATAATTTCAAACAATTAAATTTCTGTTGAAAAGGTAGGGAACCTTATTGTTTTACTTAAAATGATAACTGTGAAATATCCATTGCATTAATTTTGAAGATAGCTATATAGATAAAAGATAATTAGAAATTTATACTTAGATGCTGAGAATGTTTAGAAAGATGAAAAATAGTGAGATTTTTAATAATTTGATCAAATTATGAATACATTTTTTAATTTAAGAGCATTAACTCTGCAAAAATTAGGCTATTATCATAATAACTCTTAGTACACAAAGGAGAAACGAAAATTTGTTTAAAACTTACCTATTCTTTTAACTTCACGGATACGAAAAAGTCACTTGCCCAAATCACATACATTAAGATTCGCCAAGAAAAACAATCAACTCGCTCTCCCTATATCTAAAACCATACTGACATGCTCTTCAAGTGGGAACCTAAAGTGTCTTAAGTGGGGAGAAAATTAAATTTTTGTTCTTGACTAGTGGCATCTATTAGAGCTTTAACCATCTATTGTCACATTCATGCAAATGATAAACGTAAAATGGAACAGCTCTATATTTCGATAAATTAAGTAGTTTTACATATTTTTAACTGTATTTTTTTTAATTTTTGGTTTAATATTATCTTTTTTGTATTGATTTATAAAAAAAAGTTAAGAAATCAATTTAATTTTTTCTTATTTTAATAAAAAGTGGATTGAGCTCTGACGGCGACCAGTCCCGGAGATGATATTTTTAGGGTAGAAATGTTTAAAAAATATGGAAAATATTAAAATTTTAAATTTGTTGTCCGAGTACAAGACAAACAGACCTTTGAGAAATATTCTATAATTCTATTAAACACTTTTTACCAAAAATACATGTTTTTTAGCTAGTGAACAACAAAAGTTGACATCTCGTGATAATCAGCCAGGTATGAAAATTCAAGAGAACAGCGCTTGAGAAAGATGTGAATTGCACGGATCTAATTTTGTTAACGTATTTTTTCCTAAACCCCATTTAACTTCTACCACTTCAGTGCCTTTTAGCCTACTGTTGACGCTATTTTTGTAATGAAATTTACCGGAAAAACATGGATTTTTTCTCAATTTTGTGTCAATATATCCGCGATAGTAAACCGAAGTAACTGGCTTTCTTGTTGAGACAGTATTGATATAAGACATCAAATATTGTCAAAATTTATTGTTTAGGGTAAATAGTTATTAACAATTTTGCCAATTTTTTCAACTGGCTCTTTTACTGTTGAGCTATTTAACCATTCAATTCGGAGATGGCAATTTTTTTTGTAATTTCGTTATATTCACCACCTGTTGACGCTAATCTGTGTTAAAGGTTTAATAAATTAAGGTTGTGTAGTTTTTGGTAAAATATACTTAGAAGAAACGATTCTGTTGCTGCCAATTTAATTTAAATAAAATTCGCTGTAGGTGTCTGACTGAATAACATAATTCGACTTACTTTCTAAATTGTAAATGATCCTATATATGGCGTCTCTGTAGTAAGAACATGGATAATAATAGATGGTTTTTGCATTTTTAATTTATATAATTTTATTTAAAATAGACCTGTTAAAACAAAAGTACTTTTTTTATGAGGTAAGTACCGTTTGTCTTATTATATTTTTAATTCGTTTAATACGTGATATAAAAAACTTTGAATACAAAATAATTATAATGTTTTGCGCCAGATTTACCTGCCAAAAAAAGCTAAATGCAAATGTCCAAGTTAGACATCAGGTTTTTATCTTTAAATAAAACACCCTATATATATACAGGGTGACATAGAAAATCTGGTTTCAGATTAAAAAAGTAAATATTCTATCATCAAAAATTGGTGGAAACTATTTTATCAAATATCTCAAAAAGTATAATTTTTACTAAAAATTAAAATTATTGAGATTTTTTTTTTAATTTTTGACGTTCTTCAATTTGGTATTCTTTAAGAAAATTTGCTACGTCTAGTTTTCGAGATATTAACATCAACTTACCTTTTTTAAAAACGGACCTGTATTTTTTATTCCATTTTTTGAAATCTCTATTTTTTATGATTTTAACGATGTATTACATGTCCATATTTATTTGCGTTTGAATGGTAAAAAATGGTTATTTATGTTTTTTCGCACTTTTCCCGTTTTATTATAGGTGGCTTAGAAAGCAAAAAGAAACAATTGCTTATAAAAGCCTATGATGTGAAGGCGCATTTACACAGACAAACTTTCCTTTGATGTTGAAATACCGACAAACATTTACACGAGCCTCTTGAGCAAAATGTTCAAAGAAAAGTTCGAGCAAAATCTCGTACAAAATTTGTTTGAAGAAATGTTGGTATAGAAATTTATTACAAATTTAAATTTTATAGTTTTATGGGAATTCATTGAACTTCACTGAAAATAGAAAGACTAAGTTTTAAAACAAGGTATTTTTAATTAAGTGCTTTCCGACGGAAAAACGATTTGATGTCGAAATTCTCGTTTTACCTCATAAGCAACTTCGATTGATCGGATTTGTATAGGGAATATGCCAGTATACTTGTAACTTTTTTGGGGTTGTAAAAAAACGAGAATAAAAGAAATAATAATTGGCACTTATTTATTGCTGTTGACTAAAATGTAATGATAAAAATTTACGTTTAAAAGAATATCTATTATTTTACTTCTTAGTTTAGTTAATATATGAACAAAAGCACGTTCGGTTTAAATAATACCCGTTTATTACCCACTTTTACAACTCTACAGGCGCATTTACACAGACAAACTTTCCTTTGATGTTGAAATGCCGACAAACATTTACACGAGCCTCTTGAGCAAAATGTTCAAAGAAATGTTCGAGCAAAATCGCGTACAAAAAAACACACGTAAATTTTGGAGAGAATGTTGAGCAAAATTTGTTTGAAGAAATGTTGGTAATAAAAATTTCTTACAAATTTAAATTTTATAGTTTTATAGGAATTCATTGAACTTAACTGAAAATAGAAAGACTAAGTTTTAAAACAAGGTATTTTTAATTAAGTGCTTTCCGACGGAAAAACGATTTGATGTCGAAATTCACGTTTTACCTCATAAGCAACTTCGATTGATCTGATTTTTATAGGGGATATGCCAGTATACTTGTAACTTTTTTGGGGTTGTAAAAAAAACGAGAATCAAAAAAAATAAAAATTGGCACTTATTTATTGCTGTTGCTGGGTTAGGAGAAGGTAAAAACCGTAGACTAGTGAGAGGGAGTTTTGGTCAAATGAACATTGACACACAAAATTACAGCAGTGTTTGACAGCGCTGCGTTTCGACTGTCTAAACCTCCCTATCCCCCCCAGGGAACAACTAATTACTCTCCAGAACAGTTCTCTAAAAATATCCACCTGCATTTTAAAAAGTAATTACTTCGAAGACGTTTCCGTTTTCTTTTTATAATGAAAGAAAACCAAAAAAGTTAAAGAAAAGAATTAAATGTTTTTACCTCCATCATTAACTATTTTAACATTGCATATGACAAAACTGATAGCCAATAATAATGTTTCGCTTGCCGTC
The DNA here is from genome assembly GCA_963921995.1 of Oxystoma pomonae. Classification (NCBI taxonomy): domain Eukaryota; kingdom Metazoa; phylum Arthropoda; class Insecta; order Coleoptera; family Brentidae; genus Oxystoma; species Oxystoma pomonae. Next base: position 45,401,229 of record OY998170.1, read on the forward strand.
GCCTTTTTTTCACAAAAGTTTAAAATAAAAGTTGCTATTCCATTTTTTTAAAGAATTGAGATCACTGATCAATGATGTAAAATTATATTTATTCTCATCTTTAAAAATATTTTTCCAAAATAGATAGCAATAACTTGCTCAAAAATTTACCCGAACAAAATGTTCAAAGAAAAGCTCACAAAAATGTTCGCGCAAAAAATTTCAGATCTTTTGCACGAGCTTTTATTTGAGCATGTTGGTCTGTGTAATTGCGCCTTACGATCCCGACCCTTGTCTAAAAAATATAATTTAACAGTAATAGGATGGACTTTTGAATCGGAATGTTTCCCGTTTGCATATTGTTTGTTCAGTGTCAGTAATCGACCTTGATTATTACATTAAATTGACAGTAAATATCTATATCTTTAGCATTTATTTAGCAAATATGTTTAATAAAAAATCCCCTCCCCACCACTCCTCATAGTCGTGAGGCGCGGATTACCGCTTAAAAGTGCAATTTTTGAGTATTTTGCCGATATTTGAAAAACTCAAAATTTTTTTGGAAAAGAAAAATTTTCCTTGGTTGTTTTTCGAATTTAGGAAAAAAACCCTTGGAAATAAAAAAAATCGCAAGAAAATCCTAAAAAAACCCCCGGGCAAAAAAATCCGGGAAAAACCCTAAGAAAAAAATATTATAAGTAACCGTAATCCATGTGACAAAACTGATAGCCAAGAATAATGTTTCGCTTGTCGTCGGCTTTTTTTTACAAAAATTTAAAATAAAAGTTGGTGTTCCATTTTTTTAAAGAATTGAGATGATGATGATCACTGATGTGAAATTTTATTTATTCTCATCTTTCAAAATATGTTTCCAAAACAGATAGCAATAATTTGCTCAAAAATTTACCCGAACAAAATGTTCAAAGAAAAGCTCACAAAAATTTTCACGCAAAAAATTTTAGATCTTTTGCACGAGCTTTTGTTTGAGCATGTTCGTCTGTGTAATTGCGCCTTTATACACACGTAGGTAATAAACATAGTTTATTACCTACGGACGTGGTAATACATCTGTCAAGGTAAGTTTAAACCAACATGGCAGCGTTTTTAAAAGGTGAGAAATTAGATTTAATTTTTTGTTATGCAAAAGCATTTTCAAATGCTGAAAGAGCGCTTCAAATGTATCAAAATTCGTACCCCGAAAGGCGCGTACCATTTCGAAAAATTAAGTTGCACGGATCATTTGAAAATCCTTCCAAATGGGGACCAACTGTAACGGCAAAGGACGGGGAAGATGAAACAAATGTATTAGGCATGTATCATCCACTTTTAATTTGGGCATCGATAATTTAACAAAACAAGGTTCTTAATTACCTTTTCAATCATATCGGGTGTAATAGTTTTATGATTTTACAGGTTTTTAAAGATTACTACATTTTCTTTTAATTTTTTTGAATAACTAGATCATTTTTGGCCTTGGTTTGTGGATTATACCATCAAATATAAATGAGCTATAAATATTTTTGGATATGTACAGTACAAGAATATCAATAAAGGAGAGGTCTCTTTGAGAGAAATTAAAAAAGAAAGTTTAGTTTTAAAAAACGTTTTAAAATAATAATTAATACTGTGAAAAAAGTTTCATTTCATTAAACGGTAAAAAGTTTCAATATTTAAAAAGTTAAAAAATAGTATTTTTCCTTAGTCTGTTTATGTTATTAAAACACAAATATGGACATGTAATACACCGTTCAAATTAAAAAAAAAGTTATTTAAAAAAATGGAATAAAAAAATACAGGTCCGTATTTAAAAAAGTAAGTTGCTGTTAATATCTCAAAAACTAGAAGTAGCAAATTTTCTGTATTGAAGAACGTCAAAAATGCAAAAAAATTTTCCTTTACGTATTTTTTGTAAAAATTATACTTTTTGAGATATTTAATAAAATAGTTTTCAGCAATTTTTCGAAAAACCCCCGTATCTTGAGATAGAATATATTTATTTAAAATGTGAAACCAGATTTTTATTGTCCCCCAAAAACTGCACATTTTGTCTAATTTGACCAACCTTGTAGTTCTTATAGTTACCGAGATAGCAATAGTGGTCCATGGCAATTAAGGCACCCTGTATAGTATTGCATTTTTAAATCAGTGTTTCCTTGCTGATTTCCAAAATACGAAACACGTTATTTCTATCTATAGTGGTTTGTGAGAAATATGTAAAAATCCTTACCATAAGCATTATATGCTAACCAGAGAAAATTTTTATTTTTTATCTCTCTCTAATACTGTGTTTGGTATTTTTGAAATCAGAAAAGAAAGAACAATGCAAACATGCAATAATAGACAGGGTGTTTTATTTAAAAATACAAACCTGATTTCTAAATTTGACATTTGGAATGATAATTACCTTTATTTGGCAGGTTATTTTACTTTTAAATTTTTTTTGACCCATCGCATCTCTGCTAAAAAAACCGCGTCAAATCTCTTACAAAAGTTTTATGAGATTTTATAATTGTTTATTAGGGTTTATATGTTTCCTATGCGGCATGTGAAACAAACTAAAAACCTAGACACATTTTATAAAGTACAGATTTTTTCTATTAGTTTTGACTCGTAAAATCTTATAAAACCTTATAAAATAGCATACAAACTTACCAACTTTCATAAGAAACAATACAGGTTTTTACCTGGGTTTAAACGAGTTAATAGGTGGGCCAATAGTACATTATAAACCCAGGGACTAAAGTGCCACATTTAATCCCGCGGCGAAAGGTTTGTAGCCCGACCGTAGGGAGGGCTACAATTCGCTGAGGGATTAAACAACACTTTAGTCCCGAGGTTTATATACTATTTTATGCACTTTAGGAAAAGATCTTTGTTAAAATAACGTTATTTCTACGCCAAATGGTTCGTCAACTACAAGAAAGGGTGCTAAGAATGAAATCTTGGCCAAGAGCAAGTGCTGTTTGGCTTGACTTGCCATACATTTATTTGTTATAATTTTCAGACAATACAAAAAAGGGATTAGTTTTTTTTTTAATCCCTTAAGCATTAAATTTTCATTGAATCCCTTAGGGATTAAAAGTGTCACTTTAGCCTAAAACGAGGGATTAAAAGTACCTATTTAATCCCTGAAACGCATAAAATATAATGAGACCCTCGGTACCTATATATATAGGCGAATTAAAAACGTTTTAAATTTATAAAAAATAATTTTTTTTATTATATAATCAAAGATAATTTTAATTATTTGGGATTCCAGACTTTAAATTTAACTTAATTAACTCAAGAAATTTATTGTTTTCATTAGCAAGTGTTTCGTAATATTACATAGCAAAGAGTAATTTCACTTTTTTTGTTTGCTTATAGTACGTTGACTGTAAAATACCTACTTAACTGAGAGAACGAAAAGTAATCGTTTGTCAATATTTATTTTGAATAACATGCTCTGATCTACGGAAAAGCATGGGGTAAATTCCCCCCTTCCCAACATATAAAAAATTTAATTAAAAAATTAATAACGCTGTTCTCTCTTTTGCATTGGTTCCTTTAAAATACAACAAAATGCTTATTTATTATAAATAAAATGTTAAAAGTAAAACCTGGGCTGCACGGACATACTCCTAGCTTTAATTAAATAGACCACTCTAAAAATGCCCACTTTTAGAGTGGTGTGCCAAACCCTTATCCATGAATGAGGTCCGGCACACCGGGTGATTTTTGGTCTAGTGGTACTCCTACATCATATATGTAAAATGGTGGGGGTTACCCTATCCATGACATCTAAAATTGCTAACCTTTGGATTGGTGTGCCGAGCTCTTATCTAAAATTTTGAGGTACAGGATTGTCCATTTCGTATTCAGGATGAGAAAATGCACATATCAAAAAATGGCGAGGGTTACCTATCCATCATAATTTATACCTTGAACTCTTACTCTATTAGGTATACTCCCGTAAGTTTTGTTGTTTTTTACAATAGTGAGGAGTTTTGATAATTGTTTTTCCCATATACCTATTAGCTTCCTCTCACCATGCACAAAGTTTTCTCTTATTTATCTTCTTTTCTCTCTTTATTATCTCGTTTGGTTTAGTAACGCTGTTCAGCACATGCGCCGTGGCAGCGTCATCGGCTAGACCCGAAGCCATGAAGACAGCCGATCGTTGTTGTTTGACAGAAATAATTCGCAGCGGCATCTTTTAACTTACTTTTTCTAATTTTTCACAGTGTAAAGAACGCGCAGCACAAATGAAAACACGTAATCAAAACAAATAAATAACAAAAATGGCGTCACCTCAATTGAAGACGTACGACGTAGGCCGCGAAGTCGATCAAAACCGATCGAAACCTCTCGGATCGATTAATCTTCGCGCATGTGCAAATGTCTTTTGATTTGGTATTTCCATGGAAGGCTAGATTATAGATGTTGCTTACAAGTTTGGCTCGGGTAAGGCCTATATGTAGGTAGTAAAGGTTTTTATCTCGCTGTGCAAACTGTCACAATGCCAGAAACGGATAATTTTTCTTCTCAATAGTATTCAGGTATATAGATAATTACTTCAATAAAAATGCTAAAAAAGGCCATTAAAAAAAGTAGCATTTTAAATGCAAATAAAAGAAAATAAAGAGGTTATATATAAATATACTTTAGCATGAATTTAATTCGTCTAAAATTAGACTTAAAATAAACAAAAACAAAGTGACCTTATCTTCAATAATTTTAACGTAAAAACAACACGTAGAAAATTGCAGTGAAATCTTCCGATAGAGAGTTCGAAACTACGAATTTAATATATAATATGAAAAAGTTAAAGTTATACAGTTCAAAAAAAATAAAATAAACTAAAATGACAACCAGCCACGGAGGAGTCCTTTATTATGTTGTGACCGGAAACAGAGAAGATGTTCAGTGGTAGGTTTCTGGCAACATTTTTGGCAACAAATTATACCACTTGAGGGTCTAGGATAGTTCAGCTCCGGGTAGTTTCACCGCCAAAAGTTTTATTAGTGTTTTGAGTTAGGTTTAATACAGGGTGTAAGCGATATGTAAGTCATTATTTAAATCGATAATAGGGAGGGCCAAAACAAAAAAAAAGTTCATATAATGTGATACTCAAAACTAAGTGGTTTCGGAGATATACAAAGATATATATATATATGTTTGGCAACAATGCGCTTTTATTGGCCCCGCGCGGCGCGGCGGGCTGCAGCGTAAATATCAACATATCACCTTTAAGTTGTTTTTTTTACATCTTACAAATTATTAATTATTTAAATATAGTAAAAAGCAAAACAATAAATGTGTAGCTTCTTACCGAAAATTGGTTTTAGCGCGCCGTCTGGTTGTAAAAGTTTATTTAAGCCTTTTTTGGGTATCGAAATAAAGTTTTCTTTTGAAAAGCAATACAAAGTTTTAGAGGGTCCATATTTATTATAAAAAAGTACGACACGAAGCTCTTTTTAGTTTGTAAAAACTCTTTTTTTACTAATTTTTTTTTGCCATCCACTCCAAAAAACACGTCTTTTAAGCATTTGTTCGTGCATTTGTAGTGCACACTCTCTTTTTTAAATTACAAACATCTGCTACACAGTTTTTAATTAATAATTTTTTTTTGAAAAACACTCAAAATACCGAGCAAAATACACTTCTTTCAAGCCGCTAGCTGGGGTCGCGATAGATTTGAGCTGCAAGATTTGAGTTTCTGCGAGCTTCACCGTATTTTTTTTCCAAGGGTATCAAGGGGAAATCTTGCATAAGACGCCCGAACTACTTTCTTGCCAGAGTCATTTCTCCTCTACCAGGAGAGCCCGGGTAGTGTCGGATCCCTACCGACTAAAACCCTTCGATTGTGACTCCAACCTGTCAGGTGGCAAGCCACAGTCACTGCACTGCAGCCATTACTGGCTTATTGTGCACCCTCTTAGTTCCTAGGCTAACCACTCCATTAATTTTATCCCCTGCGCAAGTTTGTACAGGTCCTTAATGGAGTAGTCCCCAGTCAATATTGGGTCTAGTTTAACTATCCCAAATATTAGATGCCTTTTGCGATCCAGTGCCTCGCATTGGCATATTACATGTTCTACTGTTTCTGCTTCCTGATTGCATAGTCTGCAGCTCAGTCTCCGTTCAAACTGCAAAAAACTCGCGAAAATAATGGCGTCAGGTAGACTTGCGCAACTGACAATCTTCACAACGAATAGCGGAAGATGCACTGTGCACTGTGCTGTAGAGAGGATAGAGGGTTGGAATTCAGAGACTAACGTATGTAGTTTATTGCCAATTTTTTAAAAGTCTTTAACTCAAAGGAAATTATTGTATTTTTTGAAATTTAGAGGATTTGGAGGAAATATTTATTTTATTTATTTGAAAATAGCCCCATTGTAAAATGGTTAAACTTAGATATGAATATTTCTAAAATTCTGGCAGATATAGGCACCTCATTTAGACAAAAATCTGTTGAGTTTTGCCCCATAAGGCATATGAACTTTTTGATTTGTTTTGACCCCCCCCCTTACACCCTGTATAATAACATTTGACGACCGTAAACTCTGACCTTTATTCCACCAAGAAAAGTTATTTTATTAAATCTACAGTCCCCCTCCCCAAATATCATTCAACACCATCATACACTTGGATTTCTAACTTTGAATCACTCACAAATAGGCCAGGACGAACCCTTATCAGGTGACTGATATTAATTACAAATGCGGAACGATGCCTATTTGTGAGTTATTCAAAGTTGTAAATCAAAGTGTTTAAGTGTATGATGGTGTTGAATGATGTTTAGGGAGGGTGACAAGTGAAACCACTGATGAGCCGACGCTGGTTTCACTTTGGTCCTTTGCGTGTTCTTTGTGGGATACTCATCCAATTTTGAATTTTCGTTTTTCCAGATCGGTGGAATAAAAGTTTCACTCAAATTTGGATTTAACCACACTTCTTCACTGTCCTCTATACATCCAAGTATCGAAGAAAACAAGGGCATTTTTTATTTAAGGGAAATTTGAAAACACCAGTTTTTTAATAGCTACGTTTTCATGTGCTACTGGATACGATTTCAATACTATTCACTTTCAAAACTATCGTAAAAACGCGAATCGAAAAATGAATTCAAACTTTTTTTCGTTCGCCCTGCCTTAGGTCAATACGCCCACTTTATTACATTTTATATCGTGGGTTGGATAACCAAACATTTATGTTAATAAAATCTATATGTTTACGTTGGTTTTATCATTTTCGGAATATAAAAAAAACTGAAAAAAAAAACATGTCAAAAACGCAAATCGTGTTCAAAACGCGCTCAAATCGCTTTATGAAAATCGAAATCGTAGTGAAAACGTATTCAGTTCTACGTGAAAACGTAGTAAATGTATACAATAAATATTCATAATAGGGTAGTGACCCTTGCTTGTTACAAATTGTGGAAATTGGTTGGGTTTGGGTCAGCGAGTTAAAGAAAAACTTTCTTTAAAATTGCCAACGTTTCGATTTATTTAAAATCATCTTCAGGGCTCTTTAGAGGCGTTTTCCTTTTGTCAATATATTAAAACTAAAAACTAGAAAACACATAACTGACATGGATAAAACCGGAAACATTTAACAATTAAAATACGTTACTTACGTAAAGTAAAATCCCTTTTATGCGTGCCTAGTTAGTATTGTTATATTTTAATTGTTAAATTCCTCCGGTTTTATCTATGTCAGTTATGTGCTTTCTAGTTTTTAGTTTAAATATATTGACAAAAGGAAAACGCTTCTAAAGAGCCCTGAAGATGATTTTAAATAAATCAAAACGTTGAGAATTTTGAAGAAAGTTTTTCTTTAACTCACTGACCCAAACCCAACCAATTTCCACAATAGTTATTCAGTTCGCGTGTCCTTCAGTAAATATAGCCGACTGTCAATGACGTCCTCCTTAAATGTCTTAGCCATACGTTTTATATCAGGGTTTTAAACATAACTTTAATATTTTAAAACAAAAAAGTCCAAAATACATTTTATTTTAATATACAGCAAGGGTAGCCCAAAGGTTCTACCTCCTCTCCTTAAAGAGGTAGAAAAGTAAAATTTCAGATACTTTGGTTAGTTGCCTTGAGGGCGAAGCCATCAAGGCGGCAATGTTAGTTTTTTTAAATTTGGACACTCTGCTTATTTTAAAAAGAAAATTTTACCAAAAGAAAAACTATTAGAATTTTAGCTTTCTCCACTAACTGGTTTCAGACACAGTCTATCCACGGGCTTTTTACTATGACGAAACGATAGCAAGAAACAAACTATATAAAATACACCGGATTACCATAAAAATACATATCCGCTGCGACTTGGAGACTAGAAGCAAACACGTGTTTCACCCTTCTTAGGGATCATCAGTGCGTCATAATTTTTATTAGATGAATACGAATGATCAAATCAACAAGTCATGGACTAATGCTCGGCAAACAGTAGAATTTTAAAAAAATTAGAAATAAATTCCCAGTGTCCATAGTGAACTTAAATATAAATAAAAAAGAGAATTTTACCAAAAGAGAAACTATTGAAATTTTTAGCCTTCTCCACTAGTTCTACCACTAGCTGGTTCAGACTCCATTATTTTTCTTATTTATCGCGTGGGTGTTATAGAAACCCGTTATAGACAAAAGTTATCTATCTATTAGGTATGTTTGGAATCAGAAAGAAAAAAACAAATATATATGTTGTCCAATTTAAAAGAAGTAACACTGATTGACAACACGACGAGCATTCAAAAAGATGTTTTTTGTAAGCCATCTAAGTATCAAAAACTTGACTTTTCTCTGCCTTTTGTGGTTTTGGAAATTTTATGGGGTTTTAAGGCTTCTGGGGCACCCCGTAGAATATTTATGCACCTTCGTACTTTTTTGTGTGACCTTTTTTTATTTCTTTTTTTAGTACTGAAAGCGGCTGGGATAACCCGTTCCGTCCTGGTGGCGACCTCTCCCGTGAAGCAGATCAAATCGTAGAACTCATCAAAGGTGGCAAACCCATTACCCCCACCCCGCAATATGACCAGAACAATGTCAGCGCGACGACGGTAGGTAACAGACTATCAACGGTGTTGTCACCTAACATACAGTAACAGTTATAATCAGTGCCAGTGATATCCGCAGAAGCACAATTACAATAAATAAGAAAAACAACAACAATAGCAATCAATTTACGAGTCAACAGTGAAAGCAAAAATACCAATAGTCACAATAAAAATTAATTAATAATTTAATAAAATACAATTTTTAGGAGCAATAAATGTAACACAAACATACGAAAAACAGTTACCCAATTACATATTTAATTAAAAGACAGTAACCACAGTTAAGAACAGTAACAATTTGTTGATATAGACAGTATCAGAACTGTAAATGATAATCCGGTTATACCGTTTAAAGTAACAGAGTTATGTCAAACAAGTTAACTACTAAACTAAAACTAAAAAATAAAAGATATAAACTACAAAATATAGGTAACTATTCTTAGTATCTACCAGAGATAACAACTGTTACCTAGCAACTGATTTGTAGAATTAACCAATTTAACAGTTAATTTGTTAGCAGTAAGCAGTAACAGTTATTGTAGCTTACTAGTTCGTTTATACCTATAGCTAGTACCTATAACTTTATTAGGGACATTTGAGACATCAAAATAATATTTTTTGTGCGTTTTTTGTTTTCTATTTGAACTCCACACACTTAGCACAATTTGGTGTCCGAACTTCGGTCCTCCACTATCCTCCATAACCCCGACACGCCGACCGTTTCGACATGTTTTTTGTTCTTAATTCTCCAATGCCTACCTACTGGGGAGTTTTCATTATCTTTCCTTAAGTTATTCTTAATCTTTTGTTTAACTGCCGCCCTGATCACAGCGTTTATATTTTCGTTATTTGGTCTAATTATTTAAAGTTACTCGCTTAAAATTGCTCATTTTAAACAAAAAAGTTTTTATGGACAGCATTTAGGGTTATTTTGATATTCTCCATATCTTCTCAGAAAATGAGATAAGAAATATGTTAAGGGGCTCTGCTTTAAAATATTTAAGTCAAAAGTTTGCCGCCGGATATAATACATTTTTGTTATTGGTTGTAATTATTTCAAGTTTCTCATTTCAAATTGGTCATTTTAAAGAAAAAAGCTTTGGATATGCACTTTTTATAACATTAAAATCATCAAACAACTTTTTGACATTTGTCTTATCTCTCAGAAAACAAGGGAAAACTGCTTTAAGAAGCTCGGTTCTAATTTAAAATGTTTTTAAGTAAAAATTTTGGTGCAAGCGAAAATTTTAAACATGTTATAACATTTTATTACAAAATTTTCACTTAAAAAGGGTCGGAAGGCAAACATTTTTAGTAGTTTAAAATAAAGGGATCGTAGGCCAAAGTATTTGGAAAGGTAACGTGTGATTTGATAAATTTTACCGGCGAGGGAGAAGGACGATCTGTATTTAACCTAACCTAGGCACTTAAAAATGTTTAACCTGTGAGTACCATTATGTCAGGCCCGGTGCTTGGGGCGAAGTGGCCGCCTCACGCGGCCTTTTTAGGGGGGTGGCCGCAGGTCAATCAAATGGTGTGAAAAAATTATAACTAAAAAATTTTCCGCCGATTTTTGGGGGCGGCCGCAGGCCGACGAAATGACGTCAAAATATTATAACTAAAAAGTTTTTTATTTTTATTTATCGACTTTAGAAATTACGTTCTGTAGTCGATCCTACAATTATGGTCAAACTTAATGATTTAACTTTCAATGTTGGAGCCCTCAGAGGGCAAAGCTACAATAATATGCGCGGAAAAAATTTAGGTAATCAGAAAAGAATACTAGACGGTAATCCCCGCGCTATGTTTGTGTCATGTGCTACACATTATCCCAATTTGGTGATCAATGATTCCGTTAAAGCAACCTTCGAGGCTGTTGATTTTTTTCAACGGTTGGCAATTCTAACTCAAAAAATAAATTTGTTAATATTGAGACCTTGGTGCGAAACTCGCTGGGAGAGCAGAATCGACTCAATCAGAGCGTTAAAATATTAACTTGGCGACGTTTATGATGCGCTTATTGAGATTATTAATTCGGGATTTGATGCTATAGTGCAAAATGAAGTTGACGGTTAAGCTCAAAAAATAAGTTTTAATTTTGTAGTTTGTGTTGCGCTATGGTATGAAATTCTAAACAAAATAAATTCTATAAGTAAGCTTCTCCAAAGTACAAATTTAGACACTGTTGAAGCTACCAGAAGGTTAGGCAACTTGTCTTTACAGCTTAAATTTCTTAGCACTGATAGATACTTTGAATAAGTTTTAGTTGATATTAGAGAGCTAGCAAATGAGTTAGAAATAGAGGCATCTTTTACCGTTATCACAAGGTCCAGGACACAATTGCCGAATCGTTAGAATATCGTTTTAATCTTTTAAAACAACATTCAGAATGTTTCCAATTTCTGTATGATATATCACTGCTTTCTTTAGTTATTAAAAAATATTTAACCAAACAGTGTATGCACCTTCATTTACAATTAACAGATGGTGAAATTAGTGATGTAAATGGACGTTATGAGATGAAATATTGTCACTTACCTCTATATCTGGAAATATCTTAAAAGTTCTTTAGCTACAGTCGACTTTCTAAAACATTGTGAGCTGGAAAGAAATTTCCCCAATGTTTTTATTGTAATAATAATTTTATTAACTTTACCGGTTCCTGTAGAAAAATCCTTATGAGATGAAATATTGTCACTTACTTCTATATCTGGAAATATCTTAAAAGTTCTTTAGCTACAGTCAACTAATTGTGAGCTGGAAGGAAATTTCCCCAATGTTTTTATTGCAATAATAGTTTTATTAACTTTACCAGTATCAGTAGCTCCTGCAGTAAAATCCTTCATTAAATTAAAAATTATTGAGAATTATAAAACGAGCTGTATGGAGCAAGAAGGGCTTAATTATTTGCCAATCATATCTATTAAACACGAAACTGCTCAAAATCTTAGTTATGATGAAATTATTAACGGATTTGCGGAAAAAATGTCCAGAAGTTCAAACTTTTCACTATGGAAATCAAATTTTGACTCAAATTCCCCCTTAAAGTTTAAAACTTATAGGTCAAAAATATGCTAAATAATACAGCCTTACAAAGGTGTTGTTGGTTTTTACTTAGGTAGTTTTGCTTATGTATAAGTAGTGGCGCTAAGGAAAAATTTTAGCGGGAAAATTTTAGGTGATGGAATAAATCGGAAAAAAGTTTTTCCTCGAAAAATAATTTGAGTTAAAATTTATTGCCACCTGACAAAAGAGTAAAAAAAACTGTATTGGTGGTAGGAGGGCGGCATTTGACGAATTTGCCTCAGGCGGCCAACACCCTAGCGCTGGGCCTGATTATGTAGGCAAATATAAAACAAATTAAAATAATCAGAAACGAAAACGATAGAATTGGTAATAAAATAATATTTTTACCTGGAACTCTTTGTCTTATTATTATTAATTCAATAACTTCTTGGGATATGATGTGATTAATTTTGTGACAACTTTCATTCTTTCCATTTGGTCGATCTCCTTAAAAAGCCGCCTCGTTGCCTCACCTCTAGCGCTAGATCTGATACTAGCAAATACCTAACTAAAAGTTAAGCAAGCAAAATTTGGCAACTAACTAATTATTTTTATAATTTTTTTTAACAGATAGATGGCGTTGAATCTTCGATATCTCCGAAAAAATCCGATTATGTGAACGCCGCGCCGCAGAAAAACGGCACAACCAACAAAAGCGCGAGTTCGCCCGCGCCTGGTCAACTAGACGTGCAACGTGGCACAATAAAACCCGAAGGGGATGGCACCACCGTCGAACACGTTATTATCAAAAAGAAAAAGAAGAATTGTTGCGTGTTGCAGTAGAAAGAGGGAGAGAGATAGCGTAAGAGTGATATTGTAAGGACAGAGATTGTGTGGTTGCTGTTCTTAGTTTGGAGTTATAGTCTATGGTATTAGAATTTTATTGTAAAATTCGAGTGTATAAAGAAAGATAACTTAAGTGTCTCTTAACTATGAATTAAAACCATGAACTGTCCAGAGACCCGATGCTGCTAATATAAGTGTCGTCAAATAAACTACTACTTACTGAAAAATTATTTGATTTTAGAAAACACCTAATTTAGTTATCTTAATGTTATGACTAAAGTACAGAACAGTAAATCAAAAAAGAATGCAGGAAAATGTTATTATGTTATTATTATTATGTAAGAACACAGCAAAAAAATTTATAGCAGCAAATATATATATATTGTTTTATTTGTTATTATAAACCCAGAAGACATTTTTGCCAAAAATTTATGTGTTATTCTTGTCTCTGATTTTTTTGCTTAAAAAAATTTTGTGAGATTATATGAAAGGCAAATCTAGAAAAACTATTTTCTGTGTTTTTAGTTAAATCGGTGTTTTAGTTAGACACGTATTTGTTTTGTATTTGCAAAAAAAAATTATTTTCTTTAAATATTCACCTAATATATAATATTAATTTTAAGATGGTAGTCTAAAAATTACCTACAAAAATCTGGGCATAGCCTATCTATTAATTTATAAGGTATCTACTGTCTATAGTGCCTACCTAGTTTACAATAAATTTATTTATTTTTGTTCATTTTCCTTTTAGTCTAAGTGGGGATCTAGTCGAAAATATAAATAGGTAAGAATTTCCATTTTTATATTTCTTTATTGACTAAATATTTTTGTAAATATTTGTGACCAATATTTTTGTTTGTGTATCTTTTTTTATTTTTTAATATAATAAGAGGATTAATTTATAATTTGTGTAATAATTAAACTTTTGTAATAATATGGTGAATATTTAATATTTTTTTCTTGCAAAAACTAAACAAAAAGTTCTTTATATATGTGATTATAGAAAGTATAATATATTTTTACATTAATTGGCTTTTGTGTATAGGTATATTGAGATAATATAGTGATAAACTATATACTTACCTACTAACTACATATTATTAAATTTTTGATTTATTTTACATAATATTATTTTATGTAAATACTTATTTTACTTAGTTTTTACATATATTTTGAAATCAATAATTATTTTATTTAATTTTTGTTTTAAATAATATCAAACGGCGTAATTAAACTTTAGTTTTTTCCCAGAAGAAAATATAAATACTATTACAACTTTTTGTACAGAAAATTTATAAAACAATTTTTCGGATTTACGTGTACCTAAGTAGATTTTTCTAGTACTTTTTTTGTTAAATAGCTTTATAGAAATTTAATTTATTTAAAGATCTTTAAATAGTTAAATCCAGACATATACTTAATACCTGCTAGATATACAAATGATTACCACAAAAAAAGCGCCCCGAAACTGAAGTAAACATAACTTTACGAAGTGACGTCAGGAGTTTTGCAGTTATTGAATACTAGTATGTGAAATCTACACCAGGTGTGGTGTGTTGCCACCAGACGTTATCTGAGGTTATTTTCAGGAATTTTGAATAATTTTCATTCAGGATTGTGTGGATTGCTGTGAGTATTTTTATGTATTAACACAAATATTAATACAATAATTATTAATTATACTAAAATGAAAATATAATTAATTAATTATAATTCAAAAAAATTGAAGAAGTACGCATCTCCTGTTTTCTAATAACTTTTGCAATATTTAAAAATTTACCAAATTGTATTACCTTTTTATTTCTTTAGCGATTTTGACTGGCGTTATCCTAATAAATATCATGTATACGGTGTATATGAGATTCTGAAAAGTGTTCCACCTCACTTTAATAAGATATTTAAGATTTTTGTTTAAGTTTGTGACACTTATTTTATTAATTCGTTACGATTTTTCTGCACACTCTATAGAGTGTAGGGGCATATGTCGATAATTTCTATCCCGTGGGATTTTTTATGAAGGAGTTTTGTGGCTATGTGGGATTGATAGCTCTTTAATCACACAATCAAGTGTTACCAGGTGTTTAGTTCGCATCCGTGTAGAAGGGGTTGATATGACGACATTTTTCAAGATGGCGGCCAAAAATTATAAAAAATACAACTTTCGCAACCGGGGAATGATTATACTCGATTCCGTATAATTCGAGGACCAGTATTCCAAAAAATTTACTTTCAAGTTCATCCGACCTTAAATGAAAATCGCAAAAAACAAGATTTTTGCTATTTTCTCTTCAAAAAATCTTAATAATTCGACGTTTTGTCAGACCAACTTCAAATGTACCCCAAACTATTAAACATATATGCCAAATTGGGTCCTTAGATTTTAATGCAGTTTGAAGCTTCATGCCCTGGAAAAATACCCCAGGAAAATTAACAAATTGCAAAAATAATATATTAAAGGGCGCTATTCATCAATTATTAAAGCCAAGAGAACCAAATTGGGTAAAAAAGTTAAGAAGGTAAAGTCCAACAATTTTGTTAAAAAAAATTTTTCAGCTATAACGCGTTTCAATATGGCGGCTGATATCTCAAAATAGAGACTTATAACCACATTTTATTTTATCCAATTACGTAAAAAAGTAAAAATAACAAGGTGGCTATCAATTCTTGTTGAATTATATCTGCTTAATATGCAAAAAAAATGTAGTTAATGCATGACCTTGATTGACCTTAAAAATACTATGTAAAATTGAAAAACCAGCTTTTTGTAGTGTTTTTTTACAATTAACAACTACGCAAAAACTTTAATTGCCGAAGATGAAATTAACATCTTAGGCATAAATAAACACTTAATTTTAAACCTTTCTTCCATTTTTTTCGATCTGGCGTCCCAGATGTTTGACCAGATGAAATGACTTATATGCCTGTTCTTTTTACTTTCGGAACTGTGAATTTTATGTCCTACTCACTTGTCTAGCCAAAGAGTTAGCAGAAGGTAGATATAAATTACCATATTCTGGACTAGGTGTTTTGGATGCCATTTTCCAAAATGGAGGTCGAAAAATTATAAAAAATACAATTTTTGCAACCGGTGCGTGATTATACTCGATTTCATATATCTTGAGGACGAGAATTCCAAAAAAATTACTTTCGAAGTCAACCGACCAAAAAATTACCTTGAAAATCGCAAAAAGAACGATTTTTGCCATTATCTCTTTAAAAAAATGTCCATAATTTACACGAACATCTGCAACGCCAGATCAAAAAAAAAATGGTAGAGAAGTTTAAAATGAAGTGTTTTTTATGGCTAAGATGTTAATTTCATGGAAAAAAACACTACAAAAAGCGTGTATTTCAATTTTACATGGTATATTCAAGGTCAATCGGGGTTATGCGTCAACTAAACTTTTTTTTTCATAGTAAGTGGAGACATGTCAACAAATTACTTTTTTACGAAATAGGATAAAATAAAATGTGGTTGTAGGTCGCCATTTTGATATATCAGCCGCCTTATTGAAACACGTCATAGCTGAACAAAATCTTTTTTTACAAAATTGTTGGGCTTGACCTTCTTATCTTTGTTGCCAAATTTTGTTCTCTTCGCTTGAATAGTTGATTAAAAATCCCACTGACTTGCACATGCCCCTTCACTAATACTTGTTAAAAATTTTTCCGTAATATCACAAGGGATGGATAAATTATCGAAAATCTTCCCTGAAGGTTTGTTGCTTTAAAAAATGCCTGAGTGACTTTCCAATTATTACGTTTATGCGTACCTAAAACCGGTTTTAAATAAAATTGCTTTGTTCTAGAGTTTATACGTCCTTTACGAATTGTCACTAAATGTAGGTTTAAAAAGAAAACAAATAAAACAACTAACTTTATAACAGAGTAAAATCGATTTTAAAGCGATAAACCGCTTTCTTAAATCGCTTTAAAATAAAATCGATTTAGTGCTTAAAACAGTTTTAGTGGTGTTAACCAGAAAAAATTTTCAAACCGTCCTTAATTGGCCTATATAAACAAAGTAAATGGAACAAACCTGACGAAAGATTTTCCAATTATTTTCCTTACCGAAAGGTATTGTACCCCTAGATTATTTACAGAGTACCCTGCCAAAAATACCGCGTCAAAACTCGTAAAAATAACTAGTGAAAGTTTACGAGTTATGGTCGGTATTTCATGCGGTTTATGAAACACCACTTTCGAGTGAAATCTCATGAACTTTCAATGTTGAAAAAAGATTCAAAAATCGTCAAACATCATGAATTTTTACGAGTTCTGAAAAGTTTTTAAAACAATTTATGATAAGAGTTGATAAGATTTCACCAGTATTTTAAAGGCTCTGCTTCCACTGGTTTTGTTAAGTTTTGAGCAGATTTTAACCAAAAGTTAAATCAAAGTTAATAAGATTTCACAAGGTTTTATGAGAATGCACATGTTTTCAGCAGTTTTTAAAAGCAACACCCTTCATCAAATTGCACAAGATTACATGAGAAAATCCACATGTTTTTAGCAGATTTTAAGAGAAACAAGTTGATAAGGTTTTAATGGTTTTGACAAGTTTACATGTTTTCAGCAGTTTTGAGCAGATTTTAATGGAAATATAAAATACCGTTAATAAGATTCTATGAGAGTTTTGAGCAGTTATAAAAAGACCCAGACTCTATCAGATGTCACAAGTTTACATGGAAAAATTCATATGTTTTTAGCAGATTTTAAGAGAAACAACATTGAGATTCACCAATTTTCATATTTTAAACGATTCCATATTAAAAGTGATTGTTAAGCCTGTGGAACATACATTTATATCTTATCATTGTTTAATATATAGAAAAGTTGGACAATCTTATGGACCAAATAGTTGACACTTTTTAGGCCAAATTTATTTTATACAGATTTTATTTTGAAAGATATCCAAAGTGAAATCTTGTAAAATCTTTTAAAAACATCCCGTCATTTGTACTTTTAAAATCTCATCAAAATTCTGCTTGCTAAATCTCATGATATCTCCTGTGTCTGATGTAAACTTACGAAATCTCCTTAAATATCTTGATAGTTAAATTTTGATTATATATTATTTTTAATAATTTATGTTTATACGTACTTATAAAATCTTTTAAATTCGCATCTTGTTTGTCAAATTTGGTTGTACTTGCATGTCTATTCTACACTTTAATACTTACATAACTCTGTCAAATCTTTACAACCCTTTATCCCATTTCGCATGAACTCTTGTAAAATCTTTTGAAAACGTCCCTTCTTTTAGACTTGTGAAATCTTGTAAAATCTCATCAAAATCTTGTTTGCTAAACCTTATGAAATCTCATGTATCTGGTGTAACATAATGAAATCTTGTGAGTTTTCAATAGTCAGAAATTATTTGAAAATTGTGTCTGGCGTAACATCATGAAACATTATAAGAATTGGTCAGTTTTCATGTGGCATGTATTTTTGCCAGGTCAAGTCTCTTCAAAACAATAAAATCTCTTAAAATCTCATCAAGACTTGATCAGTTTTTAAGAGTTTTGAAGTAGTTTTTTTGGCAGAGTATTTCTAGATAGACAGACATCAAACTTTAAAAAAAATAGTATGACAATGACATCATCATAATGTATGAGGTATATGATCAGTTTAACTAGCTTTTGTTGAAATATCAAAAAATGTTTTTCCTACGACCAAACACGAACGAAAAACAATGTTGGGATCTAGTAGGCTATGATTTGTAGAAGCGTCGGAGATAGACCGAAAACATTTTCATCCCTAGAGAAGAAAATACTTTCTTCTCTTGAGATGAAAATGAAAAAAAATTAATAATAATAAAAAATACGAATTAAATAGTAAAGTGGTCGTGGAAAAATAGCGTACAAAACTCGATAGAAAGTAACTTTCTTACACTCGTGTGTTGTTTCACTCGGCTAGCGCCTAGTTCACAACATTCAGGCTCTGTAAAATATGTCACTTTCTTCTCTCGTTATGTAATATACTATTATTCCAAGGTGTGTGATAATGAAAGCGCCACAGTCAATTAAACTGTTACTTAAGAATTAAGTTACCCGAGAGAATAATTATGTTCGCTTCAGTTTCTAAAGAAGTATATTGATTAAAGAATATTGTCTCCGATTCAAGAAAATATTTTTTTTGTATATGAAAGAAATATGTTCTTGAATTAGGTACCTCAGTGATGATGATATGAATTATAGTGTTTGATTAAAGAATATATTTATTTGTTTAAAGGAAATGAGAAAGGCTTTATTAATTATCTTTAAAAAAATATAATTTTCTTGTAAGGTAGTTTATTATTGATGAAGTAGGTGTGTACAAATTAACAAATGCCATTTTTTATATAAATGCATTTTATCACTAGATTTTTTACAAAAATACTGTTTCTTTAAATGGCCCTAGCTTTTTTTATAAACTTGACTATCTAAAAAATTGACTTTCCCAAGTAGATATAAAACTGATTGTGAAAATAAAATTATTTTTTAAAAATGAGACTCGATTTACCGTTTTGAATATAACAAGTAAAATATTGAAACAAATACTTGATAAAGTCTTTCCTTAAAATAGAAACAAAAGAAATATTTTTTTTTGCAAGGAATACTAAAACTTACCTGAACCTTTAACATCAGTGGTAGGGTGGATACAGTAGAGGCCGGGCGGGGTAAATGGGCAATTGCCTTAGAAAGTGTACTTTTTGGCAAAAATTTTAATTTATTTAGTTTTAATATGTACCAAGCTAAGTAGAAAAGAAAATAATTGGTTTTTGTCAATATTTAAAAACTACATTAAGTGTACAAAAATTAAGCTTTTTGCCGCTATGCTTTAAAATGTCTAGAAATAGAATTGTCGTTACTTTTTAAAATCACTCTTAATTTATTTCAGTTATTTTTTCGTTTTGAAGTAAATCTATCTCATTTTTTTTTACTAAATAAACTTTATAATAACAGAATAGCCTATAAAAAACTTTTGCCCCTTTCTATATAATTTTTTAGATATCTTATAGCGATTTATGTACTATAGTGTAAAATAAGATATTATTAATTATTTGTATACTACGAGCTATACTGCATTAAAAAGTAACTACTAAGTATTTACGTCTTTTCTTTTTATAATAAGTCAGGTTGGCTAAAAGTGAAATCTAGATTGCAAAAATATATCTTGAATTTAAGGAAAAATTTTTTTTACAACTTCATCAAAAATAGTAGTTTTCACAACTAGTGGCTAAAATAGTGCTTTTTTTACAAGCGTTGGTTTAAATAATAAGCGCAGCGAGGTATTTAAAAACGCAAGTAAAAAAAGCACAGTTTAGCCACGAGTTGTGAACACTATTTTTTTTAATACCTTTATCAAAAAATTCAAGAAAAACAGGAAAATGCTCTTAAAAATTTCGAACAAGAGCAATTCTCGCAAGACACCATCTTTACACTATAAATCAAGGCGGCTGGTAAATGAAATAACAATATGGATTCCATAGCGATGTGCCTTTTTACTCGGTGACGTTTATTGTTGCTACATTTTAATCTTTGACAGTTTGATATTTTGCCGATTTTTTTTAAATGATTTTTTAGCAAACACTTGGTGAAAACTGGCGGAGATGGCTTAATTTTTAGGCAAGAATAATTAAATATTTTCTATATTACTATTTTCCGGTATTTGTCTTTAATTTTGGGTAAAAAACGGACAGAAGTCTTTTTTGCACCCGTGATCAAAAAAAAAATTTTTTTGCATCGGTAATCAAAAAAGCCATGCTTTAGTTATCTGCAGATAGTTACTAAAATCATGATTTTGATGAAGGTATCAAAAAAAAAGATGTCTGCAGACAACTAAAAAAACATGTATTTTTTGGTTACCGATGCAAAATAGTAGTTTTCACAAGTAGTGGCTAAAATAGTGCTTTTTTTTACAAGCGTTGGTTTAAATAACGAGCGCAGCAGGAAAATACTGTTAAAAATCTCGAACGAAAAGCACTTCTCGCAACACACCATCTTTTCAATATAAATCAAGGCGACTGGTAAATGAAATAACAATGTGCAAGGTGACGTTCATTGTTGCATCATTTTAATCTTTGACAGTTTGATATTTTGACGATATTTTTAAATGATTTTTTCGTAAATACGTAGTGACAACTGGCGGAAATGGCTTAATTTTTAAGAAAGAATAATTAGATTTTTTCAATGTTTCCATTTTCCGTTATTTCTCTTTAATTTTGGGTAAAAAACGGATAGGAATCTTTTTTTGCACCCGTGATAAAAAAAAGGGTTTTTTGCATCGGTAACCAAAAAAACCATGCTTTAGTTATCTGCAGACAGTTACTAAAATCACGTTTTTGATGAAGGTATAAAAAAAAGTTTTTATATATATTTATGTCCGTGTTTTTTTTTCAACCACTAGTTGTAAAATAGTAGTTTTCACTAGTGGCTAATGGTTTCCATAGCGATGTGCCTTTTTACATTTTACATTTTAATCTTTGACAGTTTGATATTTTGACGATATTTTTAAATGATTTTTTCGTAAATACTTGGTGAAAACTGGGGGAAATGGCTTAATTTTTAGGCAAGGCAATATTACTATTTTCCGCTATTTCTCTTTAATTTTGGGTAAAAATCGAACATAAATATTTTTTTGCACCTGTGATAAAAAAGAAGTTTTTCCTACGACCACACATGAAAGTAACCATATCTGCACTCTAAGGCCTATCAATTTTATTTTCGTCTCTAGGGATGAAAATGTTTCCTTTTCTATTGACGAAAATGAATGACAGCAAACCATTCAAACGTGTCTAGTAGGCTATGATTTGTAGAAGCTTCGGAAATAGACCGAAACCATTTTCGTCTCTAGAGAAGAAAATACTTTCTTACCTTGAGATGAAAATGAAAAAAATTTAATAATAATAAAAAATACGAATTAGATCCTGATCCTAAAGTGGTCGTAGGAAAAATAGCGTACACAACTCGATAGAAAGTAACTTTCTTACACTCGCGTGTTGTTTCACACACATATTCACGCTCGTGTGAAATATGTCACTTTCTTCTCTCGTTATGTAATATACTATTTTTGCATCAGTAAACAAAAAAGCCATGCTTTAATTATCTGCACACAGTTACTAAAATAATCATGTTTTTGATGAAGGTATAAAAAAACTACTATTTTTTATAAGGGATAAACTTTCCAGCAAAAAAATTCTTGAGGGGCTTGAGTAACAGTATAGTCGCGTATTATTATTTTATTGATGACTTCTGGCGGAAATACCACCTTTAGTAGTAGATTTTCACCGGATCTGCGGGAGGTCTTGAGCTCTAAGCCCCCCCCCCCCCCGACTACGCCCGTGACCTAAAGTTTTTTAATAAGTTACTCTTATCGCAAGAAAAGATGCGGATTTGCTATTTGAGTTCGAAATTAAATTCCTAGCAAACATGGGACGATATATTTTTGCTGCCGTTCATTTCGAAAAAAAGCGTTTATAGTCCAACCAAATTAAAATAAAAGACTTTTAAAAAATTTTAACAGCAGTTTGAAGACTTTTGGGGCTTTTGCGGGGTGGATTTGGTGCGGGGAAAGGGGAAGAAAAATGGTATTATTGTAGTTTCCGGCAAAAATGAACATCATAGAGTAAAAACTTCAATACAAAAGTTATAGACGGTGCAAAGGTCTACAAATTTTGTAAATGTCACTTTTTAACATAACCTTAAAATTTTAGAGAAAAATGCAAAAAATCGTAATATTTTTATTTTTTCGTTTCCCCAAAAATAATTGCATTTTCACGAACCTACAATTTTTTTTAGACAAAAACGTTAAAAAAGTTTTGAGATATAAATTTTTTTCTGTCGAAATCCCTTTTTTTCAATCAAAAATTCTACTCGGGAAAATTCTCATAGTATTCTTTAATTTTGCTCATTTTTTTTGCTTTGACACATACTTTTTAGTGAGATAATAAAAAATGATAGTTACAATTAAAAAACATGCTCAGAAATGAAAAAAAACAAATAATGGTTTTGCAACAACGAATTTTTGAGCAATTGTTGACAATATCCTTCGGTTAAAAAAAAATCAACAACCGATTACAACATCTATTTATACGGAAAAAATACAAAGGAGACGGTATTTAATTTACTAAGTTTATATGCGCCTAAAAACGGTTTTATATAAGAACGGTTTTAAATAAAGTCGCTTTGTCCAACAATTAAAATCGTTCTCTAACATCTGATCGATGTAGTATGTAGTATATTTCTTTTTTTTTAAACGCAAATAAAACAACTAAGTTAACAATTTTTTTTACGGGTAAAATAAAATTGATTAAGTATTGAAAATTGTTCTAATGGTATGTTTAGGACAAGCATTTTTAAACCGTCCTTTGTTTAAAAGCGCTTTAAGAGTACCGTATAAACAAAGTAACTGTTTGACCTAAAACTTTATTTTTGTGAAGCATTGCTATTAATATCTTATTTCGATTAGTAAAGTGTCATACATAAAAAAATTGTTTGTCGCACAATCTATTGGTGCATTTTTTACCTTATATTTAAATTTGAATCTAAATTGTAATTATTATGTTTTCAAAAATAGTACATTTTTCAAAATTTTTACAATGGATATTTATATTACTGGCTCACAAAAAATCGTTAGGTAATATATTAGAGTTTATTAAGCCGGAATTGCAAAGGCAATTGTCGTTATCAATAATAATTTATTTTTAATTTCAAACAAGAAGCTAAAATTTTGACCTATTTCCGTCCAACAATTATTTCGATAGAAATAGAAAAATTACGACTCTCATATTATCCTGATTTAAACAGAGTTTACAAAAAAAGGTGATAAATTTTTTTTTAAGGAAAGCAGTTTAGAAAAAACAAATACATATTTACTAAAATGATGAAAAAAATAACGTTTTTGCATTTTTTCCGTACAACTGAATGGTGTAATCGATTCTTGATTTTGTTTTTAAATTAAAATAAATTACTAAAAAATGAAATGTTCGTAATGCATGTTTTTTATTTGTAACTAAAATTTTTTATTATCTCACCAAAAAGTATACCTTAAAACAAAAAAAAAGGAGTAATGTCAAAAAATTCTATTCAGGGAAATTCTCGTTAAAATTAAAAAATAAATAAATATTGAAAACGACAATTGCTTTTGCAATTCCGGCTTAATAAACTCTAATAGATTACCTAACGATTTTTCGTGAGCCAGTAATATAAATATCCATTTTAAAAATTTAGAAAATCGGAATTTTTCCTTATTTTTTTTTACATAAAAATTACAATCGTATAGACAGGGATTTTAGCTTCAAATTTATTTAGCAGGTAAAAAAAATAATTTTAAATAATATATTAAAAAAATATAATATAATTATTAAAATAAAATAAAAAATATGTGCACCAATCGATTCTACGACAAACAATTTTTGTTTATATTTATAGCAATACTTCACAAAAATAAAGTTTTTAACAAATGACGGTTTGAAAATGTTTGTCTGAGGCATATCATTAGAACAATTTTAAATACTAAATCAATTTTATTTTAAACCGTAAAAATTGTTAACTAAGTTGTTTTATTTGCGTTTAAAAGAAATGCAATATAAGGTTTTTTTATTATAACAATATATATGTTTTAATTTTTGGTAAACTGTAAGGTAAGAGGATTGACAGTACATCGATTAGCTGTTAGAAAACGATTTTAATGAAGAAGAAAGCGACTTTATTTAAAACCATTCTTATATAAAACCGGTTTTAGGCGCGTAAAAACGTAGTAAATTAAATACCGTCTACTTTGTATTTTTTCGGTAGAAATAGATGGTGTAATCGGTTGTTGTTTTTTTTTTTAAATTGAAAGAAATTATCAACAATTGCTGAAAAATTCTTTGTTGCAAAAGCTATTATTTGTTTTTTTTTGCATTTCTGAGCATGTTTTTTAATTGTAACTATAATTTTTTATTATCTCATCAAAAAGTATATGTCAAAACAAAAAAATGAGCAACGTCAAAAAATACTATGAGAATTTTCCTGAGCAGAATTTTTGATTGAAAAAAAAGTGATTTCGACCGACAAAAATTAATATCTCAAAAATTTTTTAACCTTTTTTTCTAAAAAAAAATTGTAATTATTAAGGACTGAAAATGCAATTATTTTTGGGGAAATGAAAAATAAAAAACGAAAAAACAAAAATATTACGATTTTTGCATTTTTCTCTAAAATTTTGAGGTTATGTTAAAAAGTGATATTTACAAAATTTGTAGACCTTTGCACCTTCTACAACTTTTTTATTGAAGTTTTTACTCTATGACGTTCAGTTTGGCCGAAAATTGCAATAATACCATTTTTCTCCCCCTTTCCCCCCACCAAATCCACCCCGCAAGAGCCCTACTCACGCATTTTCTTTTAAAACGTTTATTAAAAGCCCCTTTATTATTTCCATGCATCAAATTGCTGTTAAAAATTTTATATTTTTTTCTCGCTAAATGAGTTAATCCGATCGGTCTATTAGGGGATACTTGCATTAAAACCAATATATTTTTGTTCCTGCATATCATATAGTATATTTTGGGGTTACAAAAAAAACAAACTATTCAATAACCATTTAAATATTAATTATTAGTTTTGAACACCTGAAGGGCACTCAATTTCTGATTCTAACGAGAGCATCAACGCATTTATTTCAATTTTAATTCAACATGTCAAAAGCGCCACACAAAGTCAAAAACAAAAGAAAAACCAAAAGCGGACTACTTGGATCACTAAAGGTACTACAATGTCAATTTGTACAAGAGATGAACTGTTTGGGCGGGTAAAATGAAACCCTGGAAACGAAGAACTACGAAGAGAAATCAATATTACTAAAAGGAACTTGAGAAAAACAAACACAATTCAAAAAAATTCTGGAATACAATTAACCTTAAAAAATCAGAAAATATATTTGGAGGTGTTCAAGGAGAATCGGGAGAAATACTGGAAAGCGATAGTGAAAAAGCAGAATATTTAAATACATTTTTTTATAACGTCGGAACAAACCTGGCACAACAAATTAAAAAACCAAATTAAGGAGCATACTTGACACAATATGATAAAACATACCGGACTCAAAAGTCTTTTCTATTACATCTCATCACGGAAAACGAATGGATAAATACAATTAAAGAATTAAAAACAAATAAAGCCCCCGGACTGCACAACATCATCCCCTTCTTAATAAAAACAATTAATATGTTCGTTTGTAACTCAACCGTTACGTTATATTTGTAATAATTCATTTCAAACAGGAATATGTGCAAACCATTTAAAAAAAGGCCAATATAAAACCACTTTTTAAGGGTGGAGACAGTTAGCTATTATTAACTATTTTTCTAAAATACACCAAAAACTGCTAAAGAAACGTATAATGAGTAATCTAACTTGAGCACGGAAGATGCTTTGGCATTAGCCACAAAAAATATTTTTAAAACTTTGGATGACTCCTTGTAACGGAGTTTTTCTAGATCTTAAAAAGGCATTTGATACAGTAGATCATATCATACCCTGCTGTTAAGAAAACCTCATTGTTTGGGTTTCAGAAGGGTCATGTTTAAATTAATCAAAACTACCTTACAAATCGAACACAAATGGTCACAGTAGGTAAAGCAGTAAGCTCTGAATATATCATAATGTGTGGTGTACCTCAGGGCACAGTACTTGGCCTGATATTATTTCTACTCTACATAAATGACCTATTGAAGCATGGCCAGGATTGTCTTTCGGTAGAATTTGTTGATGGTAAAGGATTGTTCATAAAATGATCATCTTGGGAAGAGGTAAAAAAAGGCGAACGAGTTCTTAAGTGGGTAAAAAACTGGCTTAACCTAAATACTAAATGTCCTTAGCTTAAATTGTGTTAAAACTAAATATCTACACTTTTTTTTAACGAAAAGAAAAAACCCTAATTTCAGAAGCCTAATTATACACGAGTGTAATAACGAACAAGATTGTCATTGCTCTGAAAATATTGAGGTAGTTGACAGTCTTAAGTATTTGGGTTTAACATTGGACAGTCGACTCAATTTTAAAGAGTAACCTGACCAACTAGCTTCAAAGCTTAGAAAAATAAATGTTATGTTCAAAAAACTTTGTAACATCCTAAATATCTTACCTTAAATCGATATATCATGCAATCTTTGAATCAGTACTTCAGTATGAGATCTGGGGAAGTAGTTACGACACGTCTCTCAACAATTTAGAAGTACTCCAAAAAAGATGTTTAAAAATAATTTTGCAAAAGAATCAATTGTATCCAACATATAAATTTTTCAAGACTTCCCAGTACTTAGATTAATTAATTATATGCAAGTAAAGTATTACGATATATACAAAAGTATCCTGACACTAGACGCATCATAAACTACAACCTATATAGAACCCGACAGGTAACACAAAATATCGCTGAGATACCAAAGAAATATAAAAGATTAACTCAGAAGTGTATAACCTACATAGCACCAAAAATATT
The DNA here is from genome assembly GCA_963921995.1 of Oxystoma pomonae. Classification (NCBI taxonomy): domain Eukaryota; kingdom Metazoa; phylum Arthropoda; class Insecta; order Coleoptera; family Brentidae; genus Oxystoma; species Oxystoma pomonae. Next base: position 45,428,572 of record OY998170.1, read on the forward strand.
TAACCTTTTAACAAACAACACCAATCTTTCAAAACTACAAAAATAAAAAAATTTGTAAAATATTTATGACATCAATTAATTATGAAAGCCTTAAATTCTGTTTTCCGTAAAGGAAACTATTCAAACATACCAAAAAAACTTAAACTAGCAGAGTCACTTATTCTAATTCTAATTCGACTAAAATAAATCCATTTAAGTTTTTTTTTCTTTTGGACCTTTTTTTACATAAAAACTAAATCTGAAAAACACGGGTCAATTATAGACCGGTGGCCTAGAGAGTCAAATCACCCACGTCATCGGGTACAAAAATTTGATTTTTTATTTAAAGACATTACGCACCGATCCCCACCTTCCAAAAGAAAATCAGGGCCTCTTGTAGCGACTCAACCCGGCTCTGCAGTTGAAATATTCCTAACTGTAATAGTTTTTGAGATTTTTTAAAAAATGTGACAAAAATAGAAAATGGGACGATTTTCTGAGTCTGCAAAATTAACAAGTTGTAGCATTACAAAGCAGTTTGATTTATGAATAATGGTAGAAGCATTCATTTGATGTCAGTTTAGGTTCAATTAAAATAATATGGTCAAAATTTTTAAGTATCCTAGATGCAATTGTGCTTATTTTTGACTTGTTTATCATCTACTCTGTTTATACGGCTCTTTTAAAGCGCTTTTATAAATAGACGGTTTGAAAATGTTGTCGTGTACACTATTAAAAAGCATACTTTTACGGAAAAAGTCGTACTTAGTTGTTTTATTTGTTTTTTCTTTAAATAATTAAATAAAAAGTGTTTTTAATATTTAAATAATTTTTTTTGTAATTTTTGGGAAACTGTAAGGATAGGTCAATAGGCTGGAAGATTCGATCAACGGTTGTAAAACGATTTTAATGAAGGACTTATAAACCTTTAAAGAAAGCGGATTTATTTAAAACAGTCTCTAAACAAACCCGGTTGAGGGTAGTAACTTAAAGCGTTTTCTTTTACATGTAAAATATATATTTGCTTTTTTTAGTATGTCACCCTATACGTACAGATATTTATTGGTTTGGCCACCGTTCATCAACATTTTGAAATATCTGACAATTAGCTGACGCTTTCTTGCAGTATACTTCAAAAATAAAAAATGCCTCAAGTTTCAGAATTTACCAAAATTCAAATTATAACTCGACTTACGGAAGATAACTGCTCTATAAGAAGAACGGCGAACCATTTTGGAGTTAATAAAAATACATTACTACGCTGGACCAAGCGCTGGACCGAAAACAATACCACAAAGAGAAAGGAAGGATCAGGACGAAACAAAATTAGTTGAATGGAGCAAGACGGACGACTCCTTGATTATTTAAGGCAGAATCCTTTTACCACATGCTCCCATGCTGCCGCTGCAAGCATATTTCCAGGGTCCCGGCGGACTGCTTGTAATAGGATACAAAATTCAAATCTATCGTGTAAAGTTGCGGAAAAATAGCCTCTTTTAACAGAAGAGCAGAAATAGGCTCGAGTAATTTTTGCGGCCAATCATCTTTGAGAAGGGAATGCTTTTTGGGAAAAAGTAGTTTACGGACGAAAAAATTTTCCAGTCATCGTCAGATAGTCCGAGAATTTTGGTTTATCGTCCACCAAATTCAAGGTATGATCCAGAATACACACACAACATTTTTCCGTCAACATGTGGGGATGGTTTAGTCCGAGAGGTATGGGTGTTTGCTGGAGAATAGAAGTGAACGATACATGGAAATTCTTCGTAATATTATATATCCATCTGTTTCGGCCTTGCATAAAAATAATGAGTTCCTCTACCAACAAGATAACTGCCCTGTGCACACGACGAATGTAGTGAACACTTCGAGAGAACAATATTGAAACTCTACCTTGGCCATCCAACAGCCCGGATTTAAATCCCATGGAAAATGTTTGGGGACCGATTGTGAAGATAATTTATCAGCGAAATTGGTTCCCCAGAAATTCAGACGAGTTGATTGAAGCCATTGAAAGAGCCGTAGATATCATCTCAGAAGAAGAGCAATATTTTCAAAATTTTAGGTTTTCAATGCCGACTCGTCTGCAGCTTGTTTTAGACAAGAACGGCGAGCCCATTAAGTATTAAAATTATTGTTTTTATTTATGTGCAAAAAGTTCAGTTTTTTTATCGCCGTTTATTGTATTCTTGTTTTTTCTCTGTGGTATTGTTTTTGTTACAGTGCTTTTCCCAGCGTGGTAATGTATTTTGATTAACTCCAAAATGGTTCGCCGCTCTTCTTATAGACCAGTTGTTTTTCGTAACTCAAGTTATAAGTTGAATTTTGCAACTCTATTAGATCCTAACATAGAATTTTAAGGAATTTTTAATAAATTACTCTAAAAAAATCTCCTTTGATTTATTTACTATTATGACAACACAAGTATCAAATGTATCAGGATAAATAACGAGAGGTTAATAATAATAATAATAATAATAACTAACAATGTAAATTTTCATTAATATAGGGTGTTATATTTACCCATATTTCAATTTCGTGTCCTACTTTTTTTTCGCCAGGAGTGTACTGGTGGGCACTAAGTTTACCTCTATCCTTTTCTATTTTGTATTAAAATAAAGGACAGAGATACATTCAGTGTGCACTAATGTAACAAAAACAAATCGCTTTTAATCTCATTCGTCTGGAAAAAAAGTAATAAAAGAACAATACTTTCTTTTTTAATTGAGCAAATTGCTATAAGCATTTTTTATTAAAATTTGGTAAAATATGCAATTTTTTCTTCTATTATTTTTAGTCTTATGATCTTTTAGGTATCCTACTTTTTCGCCAAATGTTGAATAACAAACCAAAGTTTTTGTGAGATCACTTTTTAATTTATTAAGCATAAAACTTTGCCAAAAATATACATTGTCATATAAAAAGCGTATTTACGTGCCAGGAATTCTTCCTGATTTTTTTACATTTTTTTGTACATAAAAATTTCCCAATTTCAAAATCTAGTAAACGTATCCACCCTTCTCATCTTGGAGTTGAACGGGATACTGTTTTCGACTACCGGAGTTCTGTTTATTGTGTCCATTGGCGTCCTGGAGACCAAATCCTGGGGAAGTTGATGGACTATTTTGCGACTGCTGAACATTGAAACCATTGTTGGGAGCATTCAAATTATTATGGGAGAAGCTAGAACCTTGGTTTTGTGGCAGAGAACCTTGAGGGACGTTGTTTTTACCAAAAGATGGTGTCGAGAAGGATGGGGTAGGTTTATTATATTGGTAAGGAGCAGAGTTTTGAGTTGATCTGCTGGGAGAACTAGATTTTTTAAAAGGTTGGAATGTGTGTTCATTTGAATGTGATGAGAAGGCAGGTTGTTTATAACTAAGAGGGCCTTGTTGAGGTACAGTATGCGGAGCACCTGATGATTGAGAAGGTCCTTGGTAACTACCAAAACCGCCAGTTGGTTGGTTGTTGGCTTGAGGAGCTCCATGTGATTGTTGAGAAGGTGCCTGATACTTGCTTTGTGGTTGAGGAGCGGAGCGTAAAGCCTCAGATGGTTGAGACTGTCTTTGGTGACTACCAAAAGCATTAATATTATGAAACTGGGGAATTCCGTTAGATTGTTGGTTTTCTTGGAAATTGTTTTGGGGAGTTGGAGCTAGGTATTTTTGGCTAGAAGATGGACCTTGGTTACCAAATTCTGAAATTACCTTGGCTGGCCCACTAAAAGCTGGCTGGTTGTTACTGTCTATAGGAGATTGGTATTGTTGGTTGGGGCTTGGTTGAGTAGGCTTCTGACTATTAAAGATCGACTCGAATTTTGCAGGTCCGTTATTAAAGTTACCAAAAGTGGATGGTTTTTGCTGATAGCTCCCGGATGTTGGTTCATTATTAATGTTATTTTTGAATGGTGTCAGGTATTGACGGCTTGGATTGGGCAGACCGAATGAATTTTGATCATTTCCAACAACTGGAACGTCAATAGAAATAGTATCATCATTAGATTCAACTACCCCACCAAAAGCAGTCTTTTGATTGAAACTGTGTGAAGGCTGAGGATCAGCAAACGAATTTAAGCTAGATGCGGGTAAAGATGAAGCGGTGTACTTTTGACTGGCAGGTGCTGAGAAAGCATTTGGTTGCTGACCGAAAGCACTGGGTTGACTAGAAGGTGCTTGTGGATGGAAGAATCCTTGTTTAGATGGTTGTTGAGGTTGAGATTGTCCTGCAAATTGTTGGTGGGAAGGTTGTGGCGCTGTATATTGACTGAAAGAATGGACAGCTGGTGCTGATTTTAGGTTGGTTTCCACTCTAGGGGCTTCTAGACCAGAATCCTGGTTGCCGCCATGGGTTGGAACGGGGCGGTGGTGAGGAGGAAGGTATTCCAGGTGGTCTAGTTTGGCCGCTGAGACGTAGCCAATGAAGGCAACTAGTAAGATCTAAAAAAATAAAGTATATAAAGAGTATTTTTTTTTTATATTTTATCATGCCATTTAAAGGTTACAGGGGATTTGAATAGTTTTGCTTAAAACAAAACATAACTTGATATTAAGGAGAGAAAGAAAGTGTTGTAAATACAAAAATATAAAAATCGTACCGCTACAAACCTATGATTTAATTAGTAAATAATGACACATACGTCGCACTTTTTTGTAAGAATAAAACAAAGTAAAAAAAAATAATAATAATGCTTTTGTAGCCTAGTTCTCATATAATAATTAGTAAGAAAATTCATTAACAATTTTTTTTGGTCAATTGGCTACTCGTACCCAGTCTTAAAATGAACTAAAACTACCAGTGCGTAAATGAGACGTAAAACCTGAAATATTTCAATAACAATTTCGTTTCGTTTTTTTTTAATTTTTTCGATTTTTTAAATTAATGAACCTGGGTGGGTCTTTGCCATAGACATAAAAAAAAACAGTGAACGACACGACGCTCCATCAACCTTAGTCATAGATATTGTAGTTTGATGGGGTTTTATAAGATTCCACGAGCTGCTCTTTATTTCTTGTAGGCTTCGATTTGATAAATATTATATATTAAGTATATCTTCATCCTTTTTTTTTTTAAATGTACAGTGAAAGCTCCCATGAGCGGACATTGACTGTTCCGACTTTTTCGTAAGCGGTGTCCGTTTATGAGAGGGTATTTTACATAGGCATTGATAATTTGCCCAGGTAAGAAAACTTCATAGGTTTTTATGAAAGTTGGTGAGTTTATACAATGTTTGATGGGGTTTTATAAGATTCCACGAGCTGCTCTTTATTTCTTGTAAAAACTGGCGCAAAAAGTCTGTACTTTATGAGATTTGACTTGGTTTTTACAAGTTTGTTAAAACATTATAAAATCTCTTTTTCTGACAGATATGACGCTGTTTTATTGGCAGGGTGGTTCCAAAAATATTGACCGGTTATGAGGATTGTCCGCTTATAAGAGCTGTGCGTCCAGGGAGCTTTTAGCGTATATGCTTTTTGCGTTCTATAATTAAGTATTCATGGCAACCAATCGAATTTATAAGCGGGGTAGGCATAACACATTTTATTATGGTATGAATTTCGTCGTTCGTTGTTAGTATCTTTAGGGTGGATACCCAAGTACCATAGAAAGATTATTTTTATCTTCTTGATTTTGAATTTCCTTAGGTAGATATTTCCAGTTGAAAATTAAAAAAATATATATATTTTAATCTCTGTCCAAGCAGAAGATAAAAATTTTAAATAATATTTTGAGAATTTTCTTACTTGCTTCATATTTTCTTCACCCAATCACTCTTAAACTACAAAACTGCCACTGTGCTATTGAAATCTAAATTTGGATCTATTTATACTTACAAGTCAAAAATCAATGCGGTCCTCCTACAATTCTTCAAAATTTTAAAGGTTTTAATGACATTTTTATTAATGGCTTTTTACGGTGTATAGAATATTGTCTAAATTTAATATAATATATTAAAAGGAATATGTAAACTGATACAAAAACATATAGCCAAAGTATTCTGATACTGATAATATATAATTTTTTTTTTCACATAAAAGTCCCATTTTTGGTGTAGATTTATCTCCGAAAAATTCCTCATCTTGTAGAAAAATTATGAAAAAAAAACAAAAACAGAGCTTAGTTATAGAAAGCAACAAAGCTGAAGCCCAGTTGAGCTAGTTAAATTTACAAGAAAAAGACATGGACCTTTCTCTACTTGCTATTATTTATCATTAAGAAGCTTAATCAAGCTACACTCCCCCCTCAACGAAACTTAATTTGAATATTGTAAAAATTATGCACTAATTAGGTACTAATTTAGTCCCCTTTTAAAACATTTTCTACTTAATTAATAACGGAGTTATTCGCACTTAAAAGAGGGGGGGGGGGGTGTGGCTTGGCGCTAAACTGCTTAGGAGATAGATTTATTGAAAGTTGATATGTCATAATTTTGTACTCATTATGTACCCTAAAGAAGGGTACCTTTACTTTACAAAAACCATCGGTTCAAGATTTTCGTTTGTTTGTTATGGGGTGTATAGCTTTATATCAAGGTACAACCCCTCTGCTTAGGAAAGAGATTCGGCAAAAAGTGACTATGCCAGAATTTGTTACTAATTATGTAATAATTTCGTCTTTTTGTAAAAAATTGCCTACTTTCAAGATAACTTGATTTTTTTTTGTTTATATTTATTATGAAAAAAACTTAAAAAGAAACTAAAATATGAAGTAAAATATTTTTGTCCGTATTAAACTTTTTGATCCTAATGATAGTATGTACGGAACGACACGTCGGAATAAAATTTCGAACACACCATTGTATTTTTCTAAAAATATTGCTATATACGTGTTTTTACAGAACTCAATTAACTCTTAAAGTAAGGGAGATATCATCAATTGGTAATTTCGAGCATTTTTCAACTTTCCCCTGTAGCTGAAAAACTACAAGGAAGAGAATAAATCAGTTAATACCATTTTTTAAAGCTCAAAAAAGAAAAACACTAATGCAAAAACCGCATGTCTCTATCTTCAATAACAACGAAGTTTCCCATGGAAACTCATCGAAAATGGGACACACTGTACGGCCAGGTTTCATTTGAGTTGGTACTTTTTGAGAAAATTTCTTTTTACTTGCTTAGAGAAACATTAAAAAAAAACGTAAGATATTTATAGGACTACAAGTTAATTATTTGTAATATTTTTAGGGATATAATATAATTATTGTACTACAAAAAGGTTTATGTACAGAAGTTGCATAATTTTCTGTAAACTTTCAAAAATCCAAAATTCAAAATTCAAATATTGTATTGTATTTTGTATACTTTTTAAAATTTAGAATATCCTTTTTTTCGTGTTTTTAAATATTGGACGGTTCTCGAGTAAAAAGAAAACTTTCTTTCTTATTAGTACCCAGCAAACACAAATTGTCGGCATTGAATCGGGCCAATGTCGATAACGTCGGCAGTGCGTCGGCATCGGCGACTACACGCTGGCCCGATGTTGGACAGATTGCGATTTTCAGTTTTCGGTTAATAATCGGCAACTGACGGAGGTCCACATTACTACAGTCGCCTTTATGCCGACACCACTTTATTATTATTTGTTTATTCGATCAAAAATCAGAAACTGACGATGGCCCGATTTACTATAGTCGACTTTATGCCGACGCCCACTTTATCTGCTTTAAGGCCGACGACAGTCCGATTGGAACTTTGTTTAATCGGACGAGAATCGGCAACTGATGATGGCCCGATTTACTATAGTAGACTTTATGCCGACGACCACTTTATCTGTTTTAGGGCCGATGATGGTCCGATTGTAACTTTTTTTGATTGGTCGAGAATCGGCAACTGACGATGGTCCGATTTCCTATAGTCGACTTTATGCCGAAAAGCACTCTATCTGCTTTAATACCGACGATGGCCTGATCAGATTTTTGTTCGATTGGTCAATAATCAGCAACAGACGATGATACGTCACATTAAAATTTTTAAACTGTTTAATAGTTTCTTCCTAGTATGTAGAGATGGCGCTAATGTCATTATGTTTCCTGTACAGTGGAAGATAATATTATATATATAATGAGCAAAGATATTTCAAAACTAGAATGCGGACTTGACAAGATGGCGGTACTTCACTACAAGAACCACCGACGAACCTTTGGTCAATGTGGGGTCTTATTATCCACCCATTATCCGACCTTTGTGGTTTGCCATTGTCGGGCCGCTTTAAGCTACCACCGACAGACCTCCGTCAATCGACGACGTTGGACCGCTTTAGGAAACCAATGTCGGACTTGAATAGTTTACCATTGTCGGGCCGAGACTAGCTTGCCTACGTTAGACCGACGAAATTAAGCATCTATATGGGCGGATGGTCGGTACCATGTGGTTAAACCATATCGGACCTTAATCGTACAGCGACGGTATGTCAGCAAAAAGTAAAATTTACCATTGGTCTGACGGCGGGCTACAGTCTAACGTTACGTCGGCAAACATGCATTGGGCCTACATCGCAAAGCGGACGGCAAATTCGGCATTCGACATCGGGCCGACGAAGGCCCGAGGGAACCGTGTTTGCTAGGTACCTACAATATTTTAGACAAATATAGGTTAGTTGGTTCTTCTTTCAACACATTACTCTCATGGGAAAGTATTTTTTTATTAACTCGAGAACCATCCAACCATTGTACATATTATTCTTGGAATCAGGAAAGAGTGGCCAAAGACATCAGACCAGACGCAGGCTTACTTTGTACAGCTTCTTCTCTAACGAGTTTTGACAAAGAGAGTAAGATAGATTAGAGAAACTGCCTGTTTTTTTTTATAGTTTAGACCGTTGCGTGCAAGGCTTTCTGTGCATTTTGAATTTAACACCTGATGGTTAGATTAGGCTATGACGTAGTTTACAATAACCGTAACTCAACGGACCGTTCGCTTGGATAGAACGGTGAACCTGACTGGTTGAAAAATTTTACAATAGCGCCAAAGGCAAGAATTTTCGGCTTAGGACCCACCTTAAGTTCAACGGTAGTGTAGTCTATAAATGGATCGCAGCCCTATGATGCCGGAGTTGTTCGCCCCAGATATTTTTCCACACAAAACCTTGAATCGCCTTTAAATCGGATATGCAAAGACATAACTCATCTTCAGATCAAGATTCTCATCAAAGTTTTTGCATGGGGCAAAGCACTAAAATAAATTTAAAAATTGGTGCTAGAAAGCACGGACAGTCCACCAAACAATCAATTATTTTATGTTGAAAAAAAATGAAAATATTTCGAAAACTGAAGCTTTGAAAGACTTGAAGCTTAAACAAAATTTTATGATATTTACGAAAACCGAAATCTGAAAGCCGCATATCAATAGCTGCTTTACTTCTAAAGTTATGATTTTTTAAATATATTTTAACGTTTTTTCAAATTACTCGAAAAATAAAGCTCTCATGAATTTGGACTTTATAACAAAATTTGTAGTCCATATTCATGGACGCCTAAATCTGAAAACCCTATATCGTTACTTGCTTTGTTTCCAAAGTTACAATTTTTTAAAATATTTTTTCCCCTTTTCCCCCCTTCAAGTCCCAATTATCCTACCCAAAAGTTAACCAGTTCATGGTCAGCCGATAGAGGATTTTTGTACCAAATTTCCTTAAATCGATTAAGGCGTTCTTGAGTTATCGTGTATACAGACAGACAACGGACAACTTTTTTTTCGTCGATTAAGGTGTTTTTGAACCTTCAGTATAGTATTGTATTGGTATGGTGGAGCAAAAATCGCTATTTGAAAATATACCTAACCTCTCCAAACCTAATGACCGGAACCATATCTCACCTCCTGAGCACGATCATCTTTATTCAAGACCAAAAGTAAAACAGCTGATCAATGACGTCATAATTTCCCCTATTTGATTAAAACCGGTGTCGCTTAGATGCATTATTGGTCAATGGCTTATAAATCACTATAGCTGTAGTGATCTGCCAAATTAAAAAGAGATACCAACATGAGCGGCACGACACTAAGTCTGACGGGGGTCTGAGCTTTATAGAAAAGGCCGCACGGAAGGGACCGAACTTTCGCGATCTTTAAACCATAGTTTAATAACTTGTTGGAAAACGGTGTTATAAAGCTTCAAAAATTAGGTAGGGGCAGTTGCAGGGAACAGGCGGAAATATTTTCGCGCTCGCAATCAATGAATGATGAAAGAAGAACGTCTACTGCATGTCTCAGACATACGTTGTTTATGACCGCGTTCAAAACAATTTTTTTTCTTATTATTTGCCGTAAATTTAAAAAAGGTTATTGATGCAATGCAGATTACGAAAATGTAAGAAATTCTCTATTTTTTATTTAAATTACTTACGTTTAATTTATGTAAAAGGCCTACTTTATTTGAGGGGGTTGAGTCCTTGATGAAAAAGAGTCCTAGCTCGAACGTGGTTCAAAGCAGTGGTTATTTTAGTCATCTGTATCTACTCTCACCGAGGGTATAACTCGTTTGAACATCTAGAACTTCCAAGCTGCAATGCCCTGGGCTTGTTATTTACCAATAACTCTTTAAAGTTCTTCTACTTTAATCTAATAATTGTACCTACGTATTCATATGTTTAATAGTAGATTTTTTGATTGATCGATTGAATTATTAGTCACTCATAAACAGCTAGTAGTCGTGATATTTAATGACCTTCCCCAATATTTTAACGAAGAGCTATTCAATTTTTTTGTGTGATTCGTTTTAATTGATATAAAGTCAAGTATAGCTAAAATTACATTTTTTTTTTCTTCTAAACCAAAATTTTCATTTAAAAAAATCTTCAAATTTGTTAAGCAAAGAGTATGGAGAAATAGGGATACAACTTTTTTAGTGAGCCTTTAATATTCTAAGTCAATCAGCGGATCCAAGGAAGGGCGAACGTCCATTAAGTTGAGATCATAGAGGGTCACAAAAATATAAATATAATTTGTTAAAAAATAATAAAATTTGTAGCTGCAGCCGTTACCAAGAAAACTAACTAAACCACCCCATAGCTGCCTTGTGGTTTACAGTACGACAATAAGTCATACACCATAATTTGTAGCTCGAATCGTATATCTGCACTAAAAATAAAAATTGACAAAAATATCATAGATTCTTTTCTATTTTGAAAAAAAATCTCATTTGCGTATCTGAATCCCGTTTTATAGGTTTAAATGGTACATTAAAAACATCAGCATGATGGAAATACCTTACTTGAATTTGTTTGTTACCTAACTAAGGGGTCACAACTTTTTATACCTTATTAGAATAAGCTCGGTTGGCGCTAATTGCTACGTAAGAAAATAATTTGTAGCTGCTTCAGTTACTAATATAATCTCTTTAAGTAAGTCACGTAACCTAAACATTGAAATATTTCATGAACTAACTAGAGGGTCACAACCATTTATACCTCATCGGAATAAGCTTGGTTAGTACTAATTTGTTACGGAAGAAAATAATTTGTAGCTGCCGCTGTTACCGAGATATGGCTATCTGGGCAGTAGACACAAAAAGTAACATATCTCAGAAACTAACTAGGGGGTCACGACTTTTTATACCTCATTAAAATAAGCTCGGATGATGCTAATTTGTTACGTAAGAAAATAATTTGTAGCTGCTGCCATTACTAATATATTACTCTTTAAGTAAGTCACGTGACCTAAACATTGACAAACTTTGGGAACAGTGATTTTTATCTTTCAAAATTGAATATCTTCATTACTATAAGTGACTTCAAAAAACGAAGTTCACGATTCTACTACAAATTAAACTTATTTTTTCTGGCGAACCCCTTTAATACTAATAATAAAGAGTTTATTTATTTAAAATGAATCGCTTTTATTAAATTACGAGGTTAGAGGAGTTTTGGCTCTATAGTTAGTTTTTACGATATGTTACTTTTTGCCCAGATAGCCATATCTCGGTAATATTTTATTCTTCGGTAATAAGTTAGCAACAATTTAGCTACAAATTATGACATAAGTATTTTTGTGACCCTTTATTTTGATCACCCATAAAACAGGAATTAGCTTTGTACATAACTCTTTTGGAAATAAAAAAAAAATGATGTTATTTTTTGCCATTTTTATTTTTGAGTGCAGATGTACCCTTCAAGCCACAAATTATGGTGTATCACTTATTGTCCTACTGTTACCCAAACGGCAGCTATGGGGTGGTTCCCCTAGCTTAATGGCTAAGTTAGAGGGGTCCCATTTTCTTGGTAACGGCTCCAGCTACAAATTTTATTCTTTGGTAACAAATTAGTTACAAATTATGGCATTGGCATTTTTGTGACTCTCTATGATGGTCCCCCAACTTAACGGACGTGAGAAACGATACCCCTAGAGTTCCTGTATACAATTTGACAGGGACTCTAGATCCTCCACAGTGGCGTAGTAAGAAACATTTTCTAGGGGACATATTTCCAAAAGTTGTTCGGACGTCATGATCTTTTTTCAGAATAAATAGTAGCGGGTTTGTTCCCAACGCCCCCTTCCCGTTACTACGCCACTGATCTGCCAATACCGCAATGGATTTACTAAAAATTCTCCTTTTCATGAAACTTTGGTAATATTTCTTAAATCTCACGTATATAATGCAAAAATTTTCGACTGCGGCTCCGGTCTTCGTCCATTATTTTAAACTTAGCATACTTTTCTGACGATTTTTTTAGATCGCTGAAAATTTCAGAGGAAGTTTTTCTCCCCAACCCTCCCCCCCGTTAGTACGCCACTGATCTTCCATTCAAAAGCCAAGATAAAATTTTGGTTTGTTAATCTCCAAAATGATTGATAACAGCTGATATTAGAAAACAGAAATTTAGGAAGAAGAAGAATAGGCCTATGCCTACCGCCTTCATTTTTCTTTTTTCCACTTTCATAGATCTGCCCTAAATCAGCAAAAAACATTGAGGTTGTAAAGATAAACGTGAAACATGATTTTAGTAACTGTCTGCAGATAACTAAAGCATGACTTTTTTGGTTATCGATGCAAAAAAACTTTTTTTTTATCACGGGTGCAAAAAAAAGATTTCTGTCCGTTGTTTACCCAAAATTAAAGAAAAAAAAATAGTAATATTAAAAAAATCTAATTAACCTTGCCTAAAAATTAAGCCATTTCCGCCAGTTTTCACCAAGTATTTACGAAAAAATCATTTAAAAACATCGTAAAAATATCCAACTGTCAAAGATTAAAATGTCGCAGCAATGAACGTCACCAAGTAAAAAGGCACATCGCTATGGCAACCATTTCATTTCATTTACCAGCCAACTTGATTTATAGTGTAAGGATGTGTATTTTGCAAGAAGTGCTCTTCGTTCGAGATTTTAAGTATTTTCCTGTTTTCCTTGGATTTTTTGATAAAGGTATTAAAAAAAATAGTGTTCGCAACTCGTGGCTAAACTGTACTTTTTTTACTCGCGTTTTTAAATACCTTGCTGCGCTCGTTATTTAAACCAACGCTTGTAAAGAAAAGCACTATTTTAACCACTAGTTGTGAAAACTACTATTTTTTCTGCTTTTATGACAAATGTCAATGTGGTATATCAATTGTCATAATTTATTTTAATTCAAAATACCGGACAGGTTAAAAATTTTTGGTCTAGTTTTAACAGATTAAAACTTTTCAAAAAATCAGAGTTACGCAACGCGATTGGTGGAACTGCATAAACTCAACCAATCGCAATCGGCAAATGCATGAGTGATGTCTCATTGCCCCTCAGCCGTGCGCGGTAAACTGTGAAAATAGCTACAGACGAGCAGCGTTGCCATGTGCAGTATTACAACTTTGAAATACCGGACTTTACTGGACAACGTGACAAAATTGAAAAGAATTGTTTTATTATTGTTAGGTTGCACCTATTTATTTATTTAATTTTTAAAAATGATAATTTCTTTTTTGTTAAAGCTGACTGCGGGCCCCTGTTGTGGTCCCGGGCCTGGTTCCACGGAACCACTGGAACCATTGTAGCTACGCCGGCGCCGCTGGTAGAAATGGTACCAAATTATAACTTGTTAATATACATCTTTTTGTATGAGTTTTTTTTGTAGAATCGACTTACTATAAAAAGCAAAAACATGTAAAATAACAGGATGTTGAAAGATATTTTTTTTTTCTGACACAGACATAACAAAAATGCAAATGATTGGTAGTTTCTCTAAAAGTGCACTACAACTTGAACGAAATAAAATGATGAGAAAATATCGGTTGACAAAAAAAAAAGTTGTGAATTTTCCAAATATTTTGATCCTAGACTGATCCCGAAAGTAAGGGCTTTCAACCAGTGGAGACAAATTTGTCAAAATCACCTAAGTAAGAGATTTTACCTACGACCAACGAATAATACTAATTTTACGACCATCTCAACACGCTTTTAATGGCTCATTTACGGTCCTAGGATAATAATAAAGCTTAGACGTAAATCACAAGATGGCGTGACAAGCAATGAAACCGTATTTTATAGGAGCACTAATTGACGAAAAAATGTGAATTATTTTTCTATATTTTTAAGACAATAAATATTTATTAAACGGAAAAAAATCCAATATAATTTTAGTACCTAACCAAAAATAATTCCCGCTAAATTGACATATTACGCATTTTTAAGAAAAAAAAGATATATGAAAAGTTCATTGGTAACCTTATTTGTATTAAAGTTTTAGATAGAACGTCATTGAAATTTTTACAGGTTATGAAGGTTGTTGACTTAAGAGTGTTCGCGTTTGATATTTTTAATAATTTCTGACATTTATTATGACATTTTCATTGGTCGTAGCTAGAGTATAGTACACTAACTCGCATGTTATGATCATTACACGCTCAGATAAATTAAGACACTCGCCTACGGCTCGCGTCTCAAACTTCATCTTCGCGCTTAATGACTTTCATAACATGCTTTTTATGTAAACTGCTAATAATTTTTCCTTAATCTACCCAAATAGTATAAGTTTTGTACGGCAGCTAACGTCAGAGGGAGTATAAAATATAGTCTTAGTAGTTTAAGTCAAGGATTATACTTTATCTTTCGTTATTACGAGGTCTTTGCTTATATAAATGGACGTAAGTCGTCGAGATAACGTTTGGAGCCGTTGTGTGTAGTTTAGTGTAGATTCCCGACAACGCTTCGACGTCGTTAAGGAGAACGTTGGCATGTAGTACAGCGTAAGACGTTAGCCCGACATCTGAACTTCTAGTATTTCTGTTAGTAAAGTTTTCTGACAACGGTACAACGGCTGTGATGCTAACGTTGCAATCAAAAAAAACTACGACGTCCGTCCCACGTCCGGGATGCGACAAATGTACCAAATGTATGTGGTGATAATATTTGACCTACACCTGACGGTTTTTTGACGTTAGGGTTTGGAATCCAACCCAAAGTAGTGAAAATTTGATTTCCTTTTTGTATATTTTCGTGCGTGCGTTACATTTTTGTGTTATAACTAATAATGCTCAATTGAAAAAAATCATTATGAGTAGTTAGCACAGGAGCTAACAGAGGGTATAGATCAAGCTTTATGATTAAATTGGGTAAAAGCTCAACTTTAAACTTACCTTAACTAGGCCTTAAATCAGTTTTCCATAAACCGTTGTGTGTTATGTATCACTTATGTTGATCACTTAGCGTCTGATATAAACGTGGTTGCAAAACATAAACCGGAAGAAAAAATGAAAGGCAGTTGGAAAAGGCGCCAAATTTGTCACAAAAGTTAGAATTTTTGGCATTCCGTTAAAACTCACTGCTGCCACCTTTCTGGGTCTTGTTCCGATATCGGACAGACGTAATGGAGGAATCTTTTTTGGAAGCAAAGTTAGGGAACAGATTAAGTTAACCAAACACCACCAGAGGTCTGACCCATCAGATCGAGTCAAACTTGCAGTGGCGTCACTGTAGATGAAACCAACGTTTCGCTAGAACGGACGACCGATTAAGTAAACAAAAATTCACTAGGGGTCGGGACCAGTCAGATTTGGAAAATAAAACGGCAGTTTCAGTAGAAATCCGGCAAGTTGATCGGAAATTTTGTATTTTTGTGTGAAATATCATAAAATCTCATGAACTTTGCAATCAAATATTGTTGAAATTTCTAAATACATCATTTAGGTATGTTTTAGAAAGAATGGTGAAGTTTTTTTTTTCAATAAAATCTAATTTTTTATAGGAAAAGTGAGAATATTCGTGGGGATCGTGTATTTTCGGTCCTGCATTGGTCATGTATGTCAGTAAAGTGAAGGGCGTTGGTAATAAAACACTGACTTACTTATGTCTACCAACGTTGCCAGTATAAAAATCTAGGAATATTTTTTTGACCTTTGGTTGTTATTTCGAATCAAATCGTAAGGATTTCCTAAATTTGGACAAAAATATTAACTAAGTTTGTTGTCCAGGCGTTGAGCTCTTTGCACTAAGCACGACTTAGTTTGTAGTACAAATTTCTGTATTCCCTCGATGAAACCCACGTATGGTGACGTTGGTACAACCCGGATTTGTATTCTCCATTTTGGTATAAATTTGAGTCGATGCGCGGTCGATCTGACGTAGCTTCCTGACGTCAGGTTGCCTACGCCTACGTCGAAACGACTTCCAAATGCTAATTGCGTAAAAGGACAACAAACTAGCTTTCGAAAATGTCTAAAAATAAAATCTTTGTTTTCTTAAATATGCTGCTAATACCAACTGTGAGATAAATACGATTTTGTTTGGGCTCTTTATTTGACAGTCAAAGAGCACCTATAGAATTTAAATAATTTTTCTCAAAGACATGGTGCCTTAATTGGGCCGCGATTACCCGACTTTACCCATCAAATCAAATAACAATCAATCAATAAAAAATAGAATAGTAGAGCTTCCGAATACAAGTGATGGTCCTATTATTTTTTTTTTAAATATCAAGAACGCACTCCTTTTATCATCAAAAATCTTTCTTGATCTTGGTGTCAAACCGGACACGACATGCATTAATGTAGTTAGAAATATGTTGTAGTGTAGGGGCATATGTCGATAATATCTATCCCGTGTGATTTTTAATAAAGGAGTTTTGTGACTATGCGGATTTGATAGATCTTTAGTCACACAATCAAGTGTTACCGGGTGTTTTGCTCGCATCCGTGTAGAAGAAGTTGCTATGACGTCATCTTTCAAGATTCAAATCACAAAAGATACAACTTTCGCAACCGGGGCATGATTATACTTGATTTCATATAATTCAAGAACGCGGATCCCAGAAAACTTACTTTCAAGGTCATACGACCTTAAATGACCTTGAAAATCGCAACAAACAAGATTTTTGCCATTTTTTTCTTCAAAAAATCTTAATAATTCGAGGTTTTGTCAGTCCAACTTCAAATGTAGCTCAAACTATTAGGTATATATGCGAAATTCGATACTTAGAGTTTGATGTAGTTTGAAGCTTCATGACTTTGAAAAATACCCCCGTAAAATTAAAACATTGCAAAAATAACATATTAAAGGGCGCTATTCATCAACTATTAAAGCGAAGAGGATGAAATTTGGCAAGACAGAAAAGAAGAACAAGTCCAACAATCATGTTAAACAAAATTTGGTTTAGCTATGACGCGTTTCAATATGGCGGCTGATATATCAAAATGTCGACCTATAACCACCTTTTATTTTATCTAATTTCGCAAAAAGGCAAAAATGAAAAGGTGGCCATAAATTTTTGTTGAATTGTCACCGCTTACTGTCAAAAAAAAGTTTAGTTGATGCATGACTTCGAGTGACTTTAAAAATATTATGTACAAATGAAAAACCAGCTTTTTGTGATATTTTTTCCAATTTACCACTAAGCAAAAACTTTAAACGCTGGAGATAAAATTAACATCTTAGCCATAAACAAACACTTCATTATAACCCTCCCTACAATTTTTTTTGATATGACGTCCCAGATGTTAATGCTATACCCCGGTAAAAATTACCTATATGTCTGTCGTTTTTATTAAGTTTCGGAACTTTTATAGGGATGCGGTTGCACATGAATGTGTGACTAAATATCTGTTAAATCTAAAATTAAATATTAATGGTAATAAACAAGTGTAGTAATGCCCTACAGGTATAATTAGAATTTTTTATGCTTTTTCGACCGCCATTTTGGAAAATGGCATCTAAAACCACTGGTCCAGTATATGGTAATATATATCTAATTTTTGGTAACTATGTTGTAGATTATTTAAATGACTTTGTTGGCTAGACAAGTGAGTAGAACACACAGTTCCGAAACTTAATAAAAACGACAGGCATATAGGTCATTTTTACCGGGGTATAGCATAAACATCTGGGACGCCATATCAAAAAAATGATGGGGAGGTTTAAAATGAAGTGTTTGTTTATGGCTAAGATGTTAGTTTAATCTTCGGCACTTAAAGTTTTTGCGTAGTGGTAAATTGCAAAAAACATCACAACAAGCTGGTTTTTGAATTTTACATGTTATTTTCAGGGTCAATCAAGGTCATGCATCAACTGACCTTTTTTTTTTACAGTAAGCGGTGACAATCCAACAAGAATTTATGGCCATCTTGTCAATTTTGCTTTTTTACCAAATTAGATAAAATAAAAGGTGGTTATAGGTCGCCATTTTGATATATCAGCCGCCATATTGAGACGCGTCATAGCTGAACCAAATTTTTTTAACAGTGTTGTTGAACTTGACCTTTTTATCTTTCTAGCGCCGTTTAGTATGTTATTTTTGCAATATGATAATTTTACTGAGGTATTTTTCAAGGTCATCAAGCTTCAAACTGCATTAAACTCTAAGGATTGAATTTTGCATACATGCCTCATAGTTTAAGGTAGATTTAAAGTTGGATTGATAAAACCTTGAATTATTAAGATTTTTTGAATAGAAAAAGGCAAAAATCTTGTTTCTTGCTCTTTTCAAGGTCATTTGAAGTTGGATGGTCTTGAAGCTAAATTTTGTGGAATCCTCCTTCTCGAGTTATATCGAATCGAGTTTATTCATGCCCCGGTTGCGAAAGTTGTATTTTTTATGAGTTTTGGTCGCCATCTTGAAAGATCATCATATCGCCCCTTCTACACGGATGCGAACAAAACACCCGGTAACACTCGATTGTGTGACTAAAGAGCTATCAATCCCACATAGTCACAAAACTCCTTCATTAAAAATCCCACGGACTTACAGATGCCCCTTCACTATTATTAATTTGCATTGATTCACTAACGTACAATACGTTGATCTTGTAGTAATTAGGGCTCAATGATCATGTCTTGTCCAAATATTTTGTTATTATACATATCGTTAATCTGTTGCGGGAGGGAGTATCAATTTTAAAAAAATATATATAACCGAATATGAAGTTTGGAACTGCATTAGTTGAATGAGTGTCAAAAAGTGTACAGTTGACCTAAAGATAGCTGAATTAAGAGTTAAAAAATATATCTAAACAGAATTGGAAGAATGAAAACTGTAAGTTTTTTACGAAAAAAGAGCAATGGTTTTTTTCTACGAGCGTGCGGAAAATCGCATTTTCTACATTATTTTTAGTGCGGAAAATTCGTTTTTCCAAACAAAAATTTTTCCGCACCAATATCAATATCAAATTTCGAAAAACCTGTACTGATTCGAAGTTTCTGTTCATCATATTGCCTATGAAATGCCTTGGTTGCTATGGGGTGACTAACCAGTTGTTTATGCATTTATTTGTTAGTGGCAAAAAACTATTTTCAGTGTATTTTCCTCACGCTGGTAGAAAAACGATTGTTCCTAACACGTGCGGAAAAATCGATTTTCCGCACTTGTTAGGAAAATAGCTATTCTAAATTTGACACTACCAGCCTATTTTATCCTACATGATAAAAAAATTACCGTGTGGCCATAGTGGACACAAGATACTGCTAAATTACTTGCTGCATTTAATTCTACAAAATGTTTGTAATTTATTTGTGTACAATTTACAATTGCTACTTTGTATAAAATTTAATTTTATCTGGGTAAAACATTACTTTACATATAAGAAAGTAAGACACGTATTAGGGATTTATACCCCTTACATTATATAACTGACACAACATTACATTTAAAGAGAAAAAATATAATATCTGATATGATTGTTGTCAGAGTTTACACAAATGTTGTAAAAAAATTAACCGAAAATTTTCAGTCTTTTTTGTCAGTGTAGTTGTTAAATTGTAAAGTTTCTTTAATCGTTTTTGATTTTAGTCACTTTTTGTGTTAAATTGAATCTGCAGCCCTTAAGTTATGTAATAGTAGTTTACATAACAAGCTATGATGGTCATTACCCGCGAAGATGAAGTTTGAGACGTGAGCCGAAAGCGAGTGTCTTAATTCATCTGAGCGTGTAATGACTATAACATGCGAGTTAGTGTACTATATTTTACCTACGACCAATGAAAATTTCATTATAAATATCAAAAATGATTAAAAATACCACATCTAAACACTAAGAAGTAAATACTTTGTATTATATTATACAACATTACTGTGTCTAAGAGAAATAAGACAAAATTGGGACATTTAAGTTTTTGAAAATTTGATAAAATTTTGAAATTTGAAAATATTTGAATTTTTTTTGGAATTTTGAAAATAAATTTTTAAAATTTTTAAGATATTTTCATTTTTTTTTATTTTGAGATTTTAAATTTCTTTTTTTTTAATTTTAAGATTTTTTAAAAATTTTGTTTTTTTAAATTTTAAGATTTTTTAAAAATTTTGTTTTTTTAAATTTTAATTTTTTTTTGTATTTTGAAAATTTATATGTTTAATAAATATTTATTTTATTAAAATTATAGAAAAATAAATTTACATTTTTGCGTCAAACAGTGTCCTTATGAAAGAAAGTTTCATCGCTTGCGATTTACCTTTAAGCTTCATTATTATCCTAGGAGCGTAAATGGTATATTACAGTCGTGTTAGGACGCTCGTTAAACTAGTATTATAGGTTGGTCGTAAGTAAAAATCTTCTGTGCCTACTCAAGTGGTGTAAAGTTAATGTTATGGCACTTTACCGCACTAGTGCGATAAATTTTTGTTTAGAAGTAAAATCTTGTACCTAACACAGAGGTAAATAGTCCATTTATTTCTTTAAAATTTTCAAAAAATGTGTAAGATTGTATAAACCTTTATGACATGACACACAAAGTCAAATAATTTCGGCCTACGTCCCTTGGGGGGGGGGGGCGGTAATCGATTTTTAATAAAAAAATCTCAAGTATGCCACAAAATTCTCAAGTTTTTCCTAGTTAGCGGCTCGTTTTGGAAAAATGTTAAAATTTCAGCTTTTTTAACTTCTTTGAAAGTTACTTTCCTTTGTTCTGGTTTTTAGGTTTGAATTATGCAATTATATTTATTGACTTTTAAACTTTAAACAAAAAATAGGAAAATAATAATAACAGCCATCCAAAAAGTGATAGAACTATCAGATTAAAAACAAATATTTGTCGCTATAATAGCTTAAATTCCAAATAAAAAGTGTTGTGTAGAGGGACCCAATTCTTGAAGTTCTTTGAAAAAAACAACAATAAATGTTACTCAAAGCACAAAAATAGAATAATGGAATTTGGCACAAATGATCACTGGGGCCCTTAGTACCAAATGTTCTAAGACCTTTTGAAAAGGACCCTTACCTCCTGAAGTTAGTTTTAGAAAACGTACTTTTAACGTCAAAAAACGGCAAACAGGTCGTGTTTTAGTAGAAAAATAAATATTTTTTGCTGTATACTGTCTTTTTAAAGTCCTCTACAAAGGCTCCCTATGTATGAAAGAAGTTTAAATCTAGAGGAATATAATTTTTTATGGATAAAAAATTACGGGAAACACTAGTAAACTCTTGTCCAATAGAAAACAAAAATATTAAACATAAACCTAAATTCTCACTGTCAAATTGTTGTCAGTTGCTTTCACTATTGACGCAATCGATGCGCTTGTCCGGTAGACTCCTCTTCTCTGGATTATTTCCAGGCTAACTTGGTTGGGAGAGTTATTATCGTTACGCATTTTTCTCGGGAAATGCAAGGGCCGTTATATCATCTCAGAGTTATATGGGTTATACAAACAACTATGGGAGCACTGTTATTTTTATTTTAAGTGTTAAATTTATACATTTTGGAAAAAATTGTAATTTAATTTTTTGTTATGTATATACTGTTTTAAAAATATGTCGCCCTACGAGCGTGCGGAGGAGTTACATTTTCGCACGATTTTTCCTTTTGAAAGTTGAACTTTTCCGCATTGGTGCTGAAAAGTTACTTGTGCAAAATGCCTTCTCCACCCTTGACGGCTTGCTCTAACTCCGCTTCGCGTCGTTCGTGTAACTGACGTCGCGTGCGGAAAAGTACCACCTTCCGCACTTGTTAGGTAAATAAATATTTCCTACGAGGTCGCGGAAAATCTTATTTTCCAGACTATTTCAAGTGCGGAAAGCCACTTTTTTAAATCATACGAAAATTATTACTTTTCCGTGCGATTTTACTCTTCCGCTCAAGTTTTACTTTTCTGAACGATTTTTCCTTTTATGCGCGATTAGATATATAAATTATAGATATGAAAATAATTTCTTCTCTATTGAGAAAAATGATCCATGGTATCTCCTCCATACATTTTCCTTTATAGAGAAGAAAATACTCTTCTAGAAAAATATTTCGTCCCTAGAGAAGAAAATACTCTTTTCTCTTAAGGTAAAGCGCTAGGCGTCTAGGTAAACTACCCAATATCTTGTTAGTCAAAGTCAAATGGAATATATATTTTAGAATTGTTAATGTATATGAGCCGAATTTCTAGTAATTTTAAAACTTATTTTTAAATGAATAAACCCATCAATAATACAAAACTTGTTTTACTTTTAAAAATAGGCGCCCCTTGTTCTACTAAAACACGATCTGTTAGTTTGCAGTTTTTTGAAGTTAAAAGTACATTTTTTAAAATTAACTTCGGGAGTAAAGGTCCTTTGCAAATGGTCTTAGGACCAAATTCCATGAGTCTATCGTTATGCTTTAGGTGATATCCCAGACAGCATCATTCATCTCAGGGACGTACATTTTACATCCATTTTACGCCTTTACGTCCAGGGACCTACTAGGTACGTACGACGTACGGTACGTACAAAAGTGTGCGTAAAATGTATGTACAGCAAAAACGTATTTTTACGTTATTTTTAGGTCTTCTTTTGTACGTACTTACTACGTTTTAAGGTTGTCATAACTTGGACGTAGTTCATTTATGTAACATTTCTCTCACTTCTAACTCAAACTTTTGTATAAGTATTTTTCATTCTCTTAAATAAACAATTGGTATTTTATAAATATCCATCCTCCGTTAGGAATTCTTTCCCGGAGACCAGAGAGTCAACCAGCACAGAGGAATTTTCGGGGTTTAAAATCGCCCCCCCCCCCTCTAGGCATAAAAAAGTATTTTGTATTTTATTTATTTACGTCCCCCAAGGTACGTACCAAAAACGTCTCCTGTACGTACCCCGTACGTACATTGTACACTTTACGTTCAATTCACGTCTTTTATTGATCTCCCGCGGGACATACAAAGTACGTACGTGGTACATACATGGTACATATTTTCCATATCCCATGTACGTACCTAAGACGTACATAGCGTTGGAAAGTGCACGTAAAATGTACGTCCCTAGTACATACATTTGAGTTAGCGTACGTACTATGTACGTACTTTTCGTCCGAGACTTAGGTACGAGGTACGTAACTTTGTTGTTTTTCTCAAAAAGTTTAAGAATTGGGGCTCTCCCCATAAATCTTTTGTTCTTAATCTGATAGTTCTATCATTTTTTGGATGGCTGTTAATAATATTTTCCTATTTTTTGTTTAACGTCGAGAATTGGGGTCTTAGGCAAGAAACCTCGAATAAGTAACACACGACAAAAAAAAATGCGGAGTTGATGACCATTTGTGCCAAATTTCATCACTCCACTATAATTTCTAAAGCTTTAACAGTTTTTGTGTTATTTTCGGAAATAAGGGACTTTTTACAAAACTTTATCTCAGCAACATTTAGTGAAAATTATCTAAAGGTCTACTTATTATGCGTGCCAAGTTTCACCGCTTAGTTATTATTTTTTCCTAATTAAACTTCTCATCTTCCAGACTAATATGCGATTTTCGTACGAACTTTCGACTAGCATGGGTATAGAAGAACCTCTCTAACATAGCCCCCCCCCAATTTTTTTGCATATGTAATAGCAGTCCTTAAAGGAAATAAAGAGAGCAACAAAAAAATATAGCCTTATCAAAATCTCTTAAAGTTTGTAGAATTGCCAGCGAGAGATATTGCGTTGTTATTTTTTGAGGAAAATTTTCACAATTTTGAATTAGTAGATTTTTCAAATTTAACCGTTGCTGAGGACGCTACTGAAAAGAAAATTGAACAAACTGTGACAGTATTAAAACGTTATTCGAAAAATATACAGAACAACAAAAATGGCAACATATCAATTGGAAAAAAACAAGTCCGTGATGCTGCAGATTAAAAAAAAAAAAAATCGGTACCCTTTGTGCTAAAAAGGCCACGGGTAGCGTAATCTATTCCAGAAAATATTTTAAAAAGCAGTAAAAGAAAGGTAAGATAATGGGTCAATTTTTAAAGTCAATAAAACCAGAAGAAAATTTTAACATTTTTCCAAAACGAGCCGCTACTGTTTTCGTACCACTTACTTTTAAACAAAAGCGTATACCTTGTTAAATGAAACAATGATCTGGCTTTTTGAAAATGGAAACAGCTCTTAAGTGGGAGTTTTAGTTTTCGAGATATTTATGAAAAACAAAAATCGGTAACCGCCTTCCCCAAGGGACGTAGGCATAAATTATTTGACTTTTGATTGTAATATAGTCATGGTGTCATGTCATAAGAGTTTAAATAATCTTACACATTTTTTGAAAATTTTAAAGAAATAAACTGACTAAAAGTGTCTTCACCGCCCTTGCCGGCTTGACCGAATCCGCTTCGCTTTGTTCGTTCAACTGCCGTCGCATGCGGTAAAGTATTACTTTTTTCACTTATATAATTATGTACAACGTGTGCGGTAACTAAGTTTTTTTAACTTCTTGTACAATTTTTTGGACAGAAATTTAAAAGAAACTTTTTTTTTTTACTTTATCGAGCGGGTGTTGTGTTTTTGTTCCTTATTTTTTAGTCAAGTTGGCCATGACTCAGATCTAAAAAGCTTTATTTACGTAATTTTGATTGTTCATAATTTTTTCTAGTTAACTTTCAGGTAGCTACCTTAAATATTTGCAATAAGGATTTTACTCTTTTTTTAAAGTAGGCTATAAATAGTTACCATATTCTGTTCGGTGATTATAATACAGAATGAGAATAAATATATTATATATTTTGCTTTATATCGTCTCCATCTCGTCGGTTTCTACGTACGATATACGTTCTATTTTCGAAACCATACGAAAATATTCGCATAATACTACTTCCGTCTCTTTCTAAACCGTGTAGAATAGAAGGCAAAAGTTATATCGATGCGTGAAGAATAACCGGTTTTTCATACAAAACAACTCGAATACTCTCCATCGACTTAAGCAATATAAAACCAGTCGAATTCGAACGCGGTGCGCACATACCGACTTGCTTTTCGCCTCTCATTCCACAAGGTATACAAAGAGACTGATGTAAAAATTCCCTATCATTTAGAACACAAAAGTACTCGTATGCGGATATTTTCGCTTTCCCTAAAAATTTCCTGCATATAGACGTGTAAAGATTACTTTTCGAACTGGCAATGCAAATAGCTATTTCCGTTACTAGACATGTAAAGTCAATTATCGGTCGGGTATCGCACGTATTTTTTTTTAAATCGAAGACATAAAACAACATTAAAAATTATGGACGAAACTTAACTCAAACCATAAAAATTAGGTTGGTGTCGCTCTTTAGATTTTTTTGACAACAATTCAAATGGCACTGGTAAAGCTGCTTGTATTTTTTTAGATTTTAACTCGTTATTAAAAAATAAGTTTATTTTGGTAAATAAAACTATCAGCATGAATACACGCTATTGCCAAATTGACTGACAATGAGACCAGAATAACTTCCCTTTTCCTTTTTGAGAACTCTTTGAAAATAAAAACTACACGGGCTACAAATACGATCGGAAACTGCGTACTTTCAAGTTTGTTTAAAAAAAAAGTTGTTACCGCACGATTTTTTGCGAGATAGTGCTATATTACTTTTAGCGCATGGCCTGTGGTAATAAAAACTTTAGAGCATGCGGAATCGGTGCCATAACCGTATTAAGGCCAATTTTAAATGCCACCGCAGGGTTGCAGATAAAATACTGTATATATTACGGGTTTTTATTTGAATTTCTGCATATAATACCTGTAGTAAGGTTTATACTGCCCTTAAATTATTTAATTTTCTTCCGTCGAAAATATTTTATCACCCTTTGTTGATGGAAAATGAAAGGTATTTTGGTGATGCATTTTCCATTTTTCTTTTAGTTCACCATAATCCTTGCCCTAGCGGCCCACGTGTCGTCAGCACGTCTCGACCATCTGCAATACCTACCACCACATACAAACAGTGGCCAGTTTAATCTACCAGTCCGTCATAATCAATCCATGGACCAAATTCCTACTGATCCATCTACTTTTGGTAAAAATGAACAAGAATTAAAATCTAACTTTGGACAGGAAGCACCTAACAGAGAACGATTAGCTCAGTTTGAACCTGATGGGGAAAATCAGCAGCCGATTGCACCCGCAGAGCAAAATTTGGAAAACAATGCCTTTTCAACTGGAATGCCTCAAAGTCAATTTGGAAATAATCAAGAGCAACCCGCTCTTAGCTTCTATTCTCCCATTATTTTTAATGGAACAAGCCAACAAGAAAGTAATTATTATAGTACATCTCTAGAAAAGGACGAAGATTTTCCTCCTTTCCTTGAACCTCAGAATAAAAATTTGCAATTTGAAAAACCAAAAGAAAATCAGGATAATCTAAAGCAACCGAATTTAAAAACAATAAGTGAATTTCCTTCTTTGGAGAGGTCATCTAGCTCATTTTTTGCTCCTATTTCTCAACATGTTTCATCTGCGACCCCATTAAGTAGATTTGGTGTAAATCCCAATCAATTTTCAGAAAGTGGAGATTCCTCGAAACAGCATGAACGAGACTTTAATAGTTTTTCTCCACAAATTCAAGAATCTCAACTTAAAACGAAAACTTTTGCTCAAAATCCTTTTTTAAAAATTGAAGAATATCAATTTACTCATTTATTACCAAACAGTAGTAATTTTGAAACTTCTGCTCTTAAGAACGTAGACTCTAATAGTACGTTCCAATTTGATAAACCCAATGGAATAAAAAATAATCTCGTATCGCCGTCTGATTTTGACAGTCAAGATTTTATTCCTTCTTTTTCTCAACCTGAAAGCTCTGGAGAAAATGAAAACCACTTTAAGACACCTCTAAATCAATTTACATTTAACCCAACTCAAAATCAACCTTTAGACCGCCTAAAAACTGAGACTATCCCAATTTTGCGCTTAGTCAACACCAACAGAGGTGATGGTACTTATCAGTATGCGTACCAAACAGCAAATGACATCACAGCCCTAGAAGAAGGAAATGCTAGATTTGACGGTACAAGAGCTCAAGGATACTATGCTTACACTTCCCCTGAAGGCAAAAAAATTGAAGTGACTTACACTGCTGATGAACGTGGATTCCTGCCTCAAGGTGATCATATACCCACGGCTCCACCGGTACCTAAAGCCATTTTGAAGGCATTAGATTACATAAGGAGTGTTCAAGAAGAAAGGATATTAAGAGGTGAGGTCTTAGATGATGGGCAATACAGAGAACACTATAATGGAGATAGTAAAGCTGCCTCAAACAACTTTAGTCACAATAATATGAGAAACACGAATAGTGATGCAGATGAAAACAAACTTTTTGGTAGTAATATTGGTCAGCAAAATTTACCTCAAGAAAGACAAGGTTTTGAAAACAGACCAGGAGCAGATGATACCTTTGAAGATGTTTCCAATTTTGGTAAAGGTATCCAAGATGCAAAACTACAGGAGTCGAACAAAAAGCAGAATCAATTTGCTGACCAGCCCAATCAAAACGGACCTAGGAAACAAATTATCGTTTCTAAACATGATAAACCTTTAAACATTAATCAGCAAAACAACAACCCTGTCAGCGATCACCAAGAAACTAATTCTGATAGGTTTTCATTAGATCAAGGAAGTATCGACAATTTGGAACCCCGGGGCAAAGATGATCTTACACATGAAGGTTATAGGTATTAACAAATATAAAAAAAATGTTGTTCTATGCAATGTTTATAAAACAATTTATACTTTTTTGGTTCTTGTTCTACCAACTATTTATTTGTAAATAAAGAGTAATTTATTAAACTAAATGAGTGTTTAAATTTTTGTTGATTCATTTCTAATGGTATTGTTCGATCAAAAAAAAACTGACAGATTTTATGTTTATTATTAAAAAGACTGAATGCTTAAATTGTAGCAGGTTAGAATAGAAAACATTTTATAACTTGCAACACATAAATATAGCATTTTTTAGGCAACTTGTTCAATAGAAAATGCAAAAACATCGGCAAGAAAACGTTTATGGTCACAAAGATATTAACAGTGTAGCTTCATTTTAAAAGAAAATTAACCAAAACGCTAACTAATTTATTTAACAGATACATTTCTGGGATAAGTATTTAAAAAAATACAAGAAATAATCACTGTAGGTACCACATACTTATTTTACAGAAAAGTAGAGATTAGGGTGCCTCTGGAACTGTAGCTTGTAATTAACCCTTGGTACATGTTTCTTTTACTTAATATAGGATTGACAGGTGCGTGAGCCTTTTTCTATTTTAGAAAAATAAGCAGAAAATTAAAAAATATATATATTAGATCGGATAGCGCCTCTACAAGTGGCCCTAAAGTCGATGCCTGATAACTGAGGTATATATAAAGATTTAGTCGCGATTCAAAAAACGATCTGAGTCACAAGTATGAATAGTATAGGGGAGACGGCGGCTTGTCGGCATAATTTTCAGTTGTTTTATTCTTTATGTCTTTGTAGTTTACTCTAAATCAGCTACATATGCGTCATGTATATGATTTTGTAGCCTTTATGATTTTTGCAAAAAAATAGGAAAAATCAAATTGGACGATGCGACAGTTCAGTGGAAAATGAAAATAGGCCACCTTACCCGTACGTCAACTAGCCCTGGGCTCCCCTAAATTTTAATTATTAGAGAAGCTAGATACAATAATTTCGAAACACTCTCAATCCCATAGTAATATTGTAATAGTAACTACTGATACTCATGCTGGCTGAAAAGAAAAAGATATTGTATTTAAAAATAAATAATCAAAAAAATCAACCCACGTAACATTGGAGGAATATTCATGTTATAGGAATATTACTTCAAAGTGATTTTTGGAATATTCTATTGCGATTATCATTTTTATCAGGAATTTTCTAGGCCTTTTTTTTGTTGAATATCCTTTAAGAGTTTTTAATATTTATATTTCTTTGGTAATAAGATAATAATATTCCCATGATAACGTGATAATCAAGTTATTTCTATGAATATTCCCAAAAAGAATATTGTTGTCAGGATTTTGGCATGTTTGCTGAAAATAACGTTCTGGTCAGCGATGCCAGGTCTGGGAATTTTTCTCGACCTGGCAACGCTGGTTCTGGTTGTATTATACTCATGTTTCACGTCACGTTTCTATCACATTTATATCACCTGTATGAGCTAGAACTTAACTTATTGCCGGCATGTGTTAGCAATATTCCCAATGGTAAAATGTAACAGTTCTATCACATTCTTTGTTCTCTAAGTATATGACTATTACATCACAGGAATCTTTAATTGTTATGTGGGAAGTTGCCATGTTGTAAGAGACTCAAACAGTTTATACTTTGCAAAAAGGCCAAAAAAATGTAAAAATTTAGAAAAATCCTGAAAAGTAACAAATAATCCTCTTTAATAATATAGTCTTGTTCAAGCGGCTAAAACATTGTTTAAAACCCGAATTAAAAAACAAGAAAATACTTACGAACTGAAACACAACATCAGTGACAGCTCACTATTTTAATACTGAGAATAAATAAGGGCGGTTAGTGGCTGATCGATGGCAAGACAATCCCAAGAACCATTTTTGGTTCAGTAAACTAGTACTAAAATAATTCTAACTAAATTATGTAAGCTTTTACTCTTGTTTACCTTTTCGTAATCAGAATCTTTCATAAGCAGTATCAGTAGCGTAGCCAGGGGGGGGGGGTGCAATCTACCATAAATTAGTTATGATCAAGGGCCCCAGGGAGAGCTATAGCTCCTCCACTTTTCTGACCCTTTACTCCGGTTTGTAACGTGTGTTTGGTGTGATATTTTTTAAAAATTTTACCGGGGCGGCGGGGCTATGATGTCATTAATTTTAACAAAAATTTTAATTTAGTTCTATGAAATTTTTTTCACCAGCATTCAAAACTTTCATCTGCGGCGCATTTATGATTAAACAACATCCCTTCTTGGCATCTAACCCAATCTACTTTTCCAAAAATATTTGACAAAAAAACCTAATCACATTTTTTAAAAAATTTCTTGTTTTTTTTCTCAAAGTTTTTGCTTGCGGCGCTATACCAATATTAAATATTGTTACAATTTTGTTTAATTCTAAGAAATTTTTTTGGCAATAACATTACAACGCTATTATTGCCTATGCGCAAAGGAAAAATGCCTAAAACAGTCTCTTTTAAAACTAAATCGATTGTTGTTTTCGGGAAATTTAAGTTTTTTTGTTAACATTACGGCTTATGGTTTGGTTTGACTTATAGGGCAACCATTTTAAATTATTCTGACGTTGATCATATGTTTTGCTGGACATCAGCCTAATTTTTTTGTGAATTCTTGTTGAAAACTGAAGAATAATGCTTAATTTTTAGATATTCCTAAAGCCCGGTTCCCATCTATGCGTTTCTCATGCGTAGCTCCCCTGACTCAAGACACACATCACGTGGTCTAAGCGAGATTAGCCTATATAAGTTCATGTCGCACCACGTGATGAGTTTTTTGAGTCAGGGTGGTCGCGCATGGGAAACGAAAGATTCTTTTTGGGAACCGGGTTTAATATTATTATTTTGCGCTAGTTTTCTTGAAATTTGGGTAAAAAATGTATATACACATTTTTTTTGATACTTTCATCCAAAAGATGATTTTAGTTATTGTCTGCAGATAACTAAAGCATGGTTTTTTTGGTTACTAATGCAAAAAAAAATTTTTCTGATTACGGGTGTCAAAAAAGATTTCTGTCCGTTTTTTACCGAAAGTTAAAGAGAAGTAGCGGAAAATAGTAATATTGAAAGAATCTAAGTATTTCTGTCTAAAAATTAAGCCATTTCCGCCAGTTTTCACCAAGTATTTACAAAAGAAATCATATAAAAATATCGTCAAAATATCAAATTGTCAAAGAATAAAATGTCGCAACAATGAACGTCTACGAGTAAAAAGACACATCGCTATGGAAGCGATTGTTATTTCATTTACCAGCCGCCTTGATTTATAGAGTAAAGATGGTGTGTTGCGAGAAGTTCTCTTCGTTCGAAATTTTTAAAAGTATTTTCCTGTTCTTCTTGGATTTTATAATGGTATTAAAAAATAGTGTTAACAACTCGCGGCTAAACTGTCCTTTTTTTACTCGCGTTTTTAAATACCTCGCTGCGCTCGTTATTTAAACCAACGCTTGTAAAAAAGCACTATTTTAGCCACTAGTTGTTAAAACTACTATTTTTGCACCTGTTATGAAAAAAAGTTCTTTGCATCGCATCGGCTAGCAGAAAAGGCATGATTTATATATTTGCGGACAGTTACTAGAATCGGGTTTTTGATGAGGTTATAATAAATATTTTCATGCAATCAAAGTCTGTTTATACTTTTAAAAATTCTATATTCATTCTCCTAATAACAAAAACAAATTATTGCCTTTCTTCAAAGGCGAAGAACGTCCTTGAACAATCTTCTTTAAATCTTCTTTAATAAAAGGTACATAATCTTGTTTAAAAATCTTTTCATCTATGAAGAGTTGAACAATGACTGAAGACCTAGACTTGCCTACTTTGCTTTTGCTAGACGTGATTGTTTTTGTTATGTATTAGGCTTTACAAAATTTTAAGATTATTTCTTAAGATAATTCTTATCTCACAAAAATCTTTGATTACGTTTTTTCGATTTAGAATTGGTTAAAGAGAGAATACGAATGCTCAAAGTTAAGTAAAAATTGATAATACCTTCTAGGAACTACATGTAGGCTTTCACAAAAAAATATATATTTTTTTATCTACGTAACTTTTCAAATTCAACAAGGTAAAACAATTAAAACAAATGCGCCAGCAGGCACCTAGGGAAAGCGAAGTAATACGGGATACTTAGCTTTTACTTCTCGCAGCTTCTAGCCACTAAAATTGAGCCCTTTTTTTGATACTGCCTTGATTTCACTGTTAAAAATTTTTATTAACTTAATCTGTAAAATCTAATTAGCTTTTAAATTATCAATTCAATTTCCCCCGTTTTGCCCCCTAGTTGGGTTAAAATGGGGTACAAAAAAAAATAATTTGTTGTTAAAGAAAGCTTAAACTGCAGAAATACTGCTTGATATTATTGAACAATATATATATATATATTTATTTAAACATATACAAAAACATCTTAACTTTAAGTATTAACTACTTCTTAAGGCTGCTAAAATTCACAAACAAAAACGGTACTTTCATCATCGCTATGTATTCCCAGTGGCGCACCGAGGGGGAGTTAACCCTCCCCCGACGAGAAGCCTGGTTATGGTCACATTTTTACTTTAAATTAAGTTTCTTTTATTATTTATCCTTAAGCCCCCCCATTGCAGCTTAATGTACATTGTACGCTGGAATACCAGTGGCGCACCCATTACTCTTAATTACCTAATAAAAATAATATTTAGAACCAACTCATAAGTACCTATAGGTAATACCAGGAAAAAACAAAAATTGCTAATAATCTAACATTCTTAAAATCATAAAATTATTATATTATTTCATTGCTATTTAACCGTCACTTAAACTTAATCCTCTAATTATGCACCTGAAACAATTATGGCATTATCTGCATACCTACGTATTATAATGCAAAAACAGAACACTTATAATAAACAATTTCTCTATCATGTTAAAATATAATATATATTTTTAACTGCTGTCTTTTTTCTATTTTTTTTTTTTAATTTAAATGTTGGCAAGACACCTACGCCAATGGTACGCTCGAGAAAATCGGTTTTAAATCATTTTATTACTCTCTCTTCTTTATGAATGGAATTTAGGCAAGAATATTATATAAATATATTTCTGTTTAATTTTGGGTAAAAAACGGACATTTTTTTTTGCACCCATGATAAAAAAAAAGTTTTTTGCATGAGTAATCAAAAAAGCCATGCCTTAGTTAGCAGGCATTTAGTAAAATTATGTTTTTGATGAAGGTATAAAAAAGGTTTTATTCGTGTTCGGCATTTTAAACTACTAAATGATTTCAAAAGCCGTGCTGGTTTTGTTTTTTCTTATTTCTTCGGAAGTTTTTTTTAACTTTTAACTGACTAAAGCTTATGTTGTTTAGTTTCTAGCAATATTAAGAAAGAAAAAATCTAAAAGATATCAGATGGGGCGTATTTCCAAATCGTGCTGTAAAACGCTTCACCTGATTTTTAAATTACGGAAAAGCCCAAACCAAATACGATCAATGGATTACATTACTGTATTTGTTTATAATTCTACAGGCCTAAAAATATTGCCAGACCTTTTTTGTTATTAATTAAAAAAATAGGTAAACTACGATATTTTCATAAAAAACTGGAGCAGCATAGCAGCAGATTTACCGCGACAACGGAATTTGAGTCATCGTAACTGAGGCATATTTCCCGCTGGGCCGTATTTGGCCAATTTTCCCTGTGAGTATTTTTGCGTAACGTTGAAAGAAATCATAAAATTACAGACTTTATATTTAATATAACTTTTCACCCTGTTGCCTGATTTTAACAATTATCTGTTGTAAAAGGACCAAACATGACAAATAATAATAAATTTTATCCGCCTTAAAAAAACTGTGCGATACTGAATAAAATTTGAATTATGTCAAGAAAAGTTTTAGTCTTTTGAAACAATACTTAATTAAGTCGGAAAAATTTTTCTAAACCGGCTGCTATATTGGATTTTTTCATAAATAATAAATATAAATAACTAATATTATAAAATAAAAGTTCCATATTTTGTCTCTTTAAATATCGAAACATTTTGAAAATCGAGCAATCATGTCAAAACTTATAGCAAATTCAAAAAGTACGTGATTTTGCAACAATTTCAAACACTCCGAATTAAAATAGTTATTTACCTAACAAGTGCGGAAAGTGATACTTTTCGCGACGCGAAGTGGAGTTCGGGTAAGCTGTCAAGGGCAGAAAAGACACTTTTCGCACGTGTCAGGCACAAAAAATTTCTTACTTGCGTAAAAACCGTCTAGACAACATTATATTTTGATTTTTAGGTATTAAAATAGCAAGAAACTGTTTTTTTTTGCACCCATGATAAAAAAAGAGTTTTTTGCATGAGTAATCAAAAAAGCCATGCCTTAGTTAGCAGGCATTTAGTAAAATTATGTTTTTGATGAAGGTATAAAAAAGGTTTTATTCGTGTTCGGCATTTTAAACTACTAAATGATTTCAAAAGCCGTGCTGGTTTTGTTTTTTCTTATTTCTTCGGAAGTTTTTTTTAACTTTTAACTGACTAAAGCTTATGTTGTTTAGTTTCTAGCAATATTAAGAAAGAAAAAATCTAAAAGATATCAAATGGGGCGTATTTCCAAATCGTGCTGTAAAACGCTTCACCTGATTTTTAAATTACGGAAAAGCCCAAACCAAATACGATCAATGGATTACATCACTGTATTTGTTTATAATTCTACAGGCCTAAAAATATTGCCAGACCTTTTTTGTTATTAATTAAAAAAATAGGTAAACTACGATATTTTCGTAAAAAACTGGAGCAGCATAGCAGCAGATTTACCGCGACAACGGAATTTGAGTCATCGTAACTGAGGCATATTTCCCGCTGGGGCGTATTTGGCCAATTTTCCCTGTGAGTATTTTTGCGTAACGTTGAAAGAAATCATAAAATTACAGACTTTATATTTAATATAACTTTTCACCCTGTTGCCTGATTTTAACAATTATCTGTTGTAAAAGGACCAAACATGACAAATAATAATAAATTTTATCCGCCTTAAAAAAACTGTGCGCTACTGAATAAAATTTGAATTATGTCAAGTCCTAGCTTACTAGGAAATCCCAAGGATAAAACTACAGTTCTAGAAAAAAGTGGAATTTACGAAATTAGTTGCATGGATTGTGATAAAAAATATGTTGGCCAAACGAGACGCTCTATTCAAACACGTTTTAAAGAACACTTAGCACACTTAAAATACGGAAGAACAGAAAAGTCAAGTGTGGCCGAGCATGCTTTTGAAAACAATCATAGATTCACATTAGATAACCTAAAACTTCTAAAAAGTGTACCAAACAAAAGACTTTTGAATGCATATGAAAGTATGGAAATCATTAATTCCAGAAATAGTTTAAATAAAGATAGAGGACCTATCCCGTTTAGTACACTTTATTCTTTGGTTGAGGGGAGGTAGGATTAAAAATCGTGATCAATCACAATTTATTAGTCTTATCTCCGCCCACTAAAGGATTGTATATAAAATAGAGCGTAGATTAATTTAGTTCATTGTTTATCGTCTCCTGATGATGCTAACGTTGTTAGCGAAACGCGCGTCGAGTGCAAAAAAGTGTAGTTTTGGTTTGTGGAAAACAATCATAATTTTGTTTTTTTTTATGTCAAGAAAAGTTTCAGTCTTTTGAAACAATACTTAATTAAGTCGGAAAAATTTTTCTAAACCGGCTGCTATATTGGATTTTTTCATAAATAATAAATATAAATAACTAATATTATAAAATAAAAGTTCCATATTTTGTCTCTTTAAATATCGAAACATTTTGAAAATCGAGCAATCATGTCAAAACTTATAGCAAATTCAAAAAGTACGTGATTTTGCAACAATTTCAAAAACTCCGAATTAAAATAGTTATTTACCTAACAAGTGCGGAAAGTGATACTTTTCCGCACGCGACGGCAATTGCACGAACGATGCGAAGTGGAGTTCGGGTAAGCTGTCAAGGGCAGAAAAGACACTTTTCGCACGTGTCAGGCACAAAAAATTTCTTACTTGCGTAAAAACCGTCTAGACAACATTATATTTTGATTTTTAGGTATTAAAATAGCAAAAAACTGTTTTTTTTTTTCATTTTCTTTACATTTGTGTTGAAAAATATATCTAAAAAGTCGAATTGGTCCTAAAAAATTGGTAAAAGAAAGCGTGCGTATTGTTATTTTTTACGCAAGCCGTGGGCGAAAAATTCTTTTCCGCAGGTCGTGCGGGAAATACGGAGGGTAAATCCATTACCGCACGATGTGCGGGAAATGCTATTTCCCGAACGCAATTGCGTGCGTAAAAGTACATTTTTACGCACACTAGTAGGAAAAGTTTAGTACCTAACTTATATCATTATTGATACAGAAAATTCCTCGATATACGCAGAAAGAATAGGGCCTCAGTCGTAACAACTTAAATTTTAGGTAGTTCTTCCACATTAAACATTATTTTAACAACAAAGTTTTTGTCAATTTTCCCAAAGATTGCTTGAGATCAAGATGACATATTAGGTTTTTTGGAATCATTTGAAAGTTTATAAAAAGTTATGCAACTTCTGTTCATTAAAGTTTTGCTAGCTGAAGAAGCTGTGGAAAATATTGTGTAAATAATTTCTTAAATAAATTTTGACCAATTGTTTTTATATATGTAGTTACTTTTCGTGACTAAAACCGTTATATTATTCTATTTATTACATAAAATAACTTTAAATGAAAAATTACTTCTTAAAAGAATCATGGGAACACAAAATGAAGCATGTGTTTGCAAATTTTGTACATCATTAGTTTTAAATACTTTGTGCAATTTTTGGTTAATTATTTTTTATTTAAAAGCTATTAGGAGGTTATTTAACACTAATTATGTTAAGAGAGAATACGAAATATTGTGTTTTGTATTAAAAATGCACAACCTTAAAAAAAACTGCAAAATATGAATTAAATTTCTATTAATTATTAAAAAATATATGTACAATTAATTCTTAAACATAAAAGTTTTTAATTAATATTTATAACCCCCATTATTGACATTTTGGTTTCCTTGACTGGGTGGAATGTACTGATTACTCTGAGATCCTTGGTATTGGTTATTTCCTTGGCTACCAGATTGGTATTGGTTACCACCAGATTGATTGCTTTGGAAGTTGCCTTGATATTGGTTACTGGATTGTTGGTTATGTTGGTTTTGGTTTGTCGAAGATTGTTGTTGATATTGATTGTTTTGTTGATGTCCTAAAAAAGAAAGACCAAAATTTTGCGGAGTTAGATGATTGTTATACCGCCACTTTATTACAATTTTTGTTTTTGAAAATCCCTTCGTGAAAATTAAATTGAGTGATTACCATAAGATCCAGATTTCTGGTAATCCTGCGGTCCTTCGTGTTCTGGTCTGTACTGTCCATCATCGGAAATACCGTTGGCTTCATCGGCAGCATTCTGTTCCAGAGCTCTCAAAATTTCTTCCGGAATTGGAGGAGAGGTGGGGATGTGAGAGCCTTGTGGTTGATAACTAAAAAAAGCACAATATTATAATAATAAATCAAGCATTTAGACAAAAAAAAATATTTGACTCGAATTTACCCATTTTCATCAGCGTTATAGCTAATTTGGATCTGTTCTCCTTCGGGGGACGTATAGCTGTAAGAACCTGTGCTTTTGGTACCATCTCCATGAGCTAAACCATGTTCTTGAGCTTGAATACCGTTGCCAGTTTCAAAAGCATATTGGTAGTTTCCATCACCTAATAAATAAATTATTTAGTTAGTTTGAAAGCTTGTTGTCTAAAAATTACTGAGTGGTAAAAAGTTAAGACCATTTAAAGTAGCTTTTTATCAATAGTTTTATAGTTTTATAAAATAGACTACAGTTGTGTGAAGGTACATTCTGTAAAAACTAAGATACGGTTCGGGGCGCCTTTCTGATTTTTTGCCGAATATGCTAAAATTTTCTAAGACCACTGATTCAAATGTTTGAATATTTAGAATTGGTGGCATTAGAAAGAATTTTAGCTTATTCGGCAAAAAATGCCCCGTGTCTTAGTTTTTACAAAATTTGCCTTCCATTCGGAGTTCAGCCAATTCTGATGTTTAGTTGAGTCCAAAAAGTATGTAAGTATATCACATGACCCGTTTTGAACGTCACTTCAATATTTCCTGATCATTTTTAAGCCTCAATGTAGTTTAGGGAGAAAATCATTCACATCATGAGGGTTAGATATATTTATACCATTAATAGTGGTTTTGGTGTTTACTTTACTAGTAAGAAGGTGTATTTTTTTATGTTAATAAACAAAAACTTATTAGATTTTAGGTACTAACCTTCATTTTGTTGGTCCAACCTTAGAATCGGCACTGGTGGTTGAGTTGGTCCACTGTACTGTTGAGCCCCACCATTATGCTGGCTTTGAGAAGCCTGATAACCAATTTGGCCTCCTTGATACTGATTTTGGGCACCGGCTTGATACTGCGATTGGGAACCAGCGTTGTATTGGTTTTGGTTGTTACCAGCGCTGTATTGGTTTTGGTTGTTACTTTGATACTGGTTTTGAACAGCTGGAGTGCCGTATTGGTTATTGACGGTTGCAGAGAACCCATTATTACTATTGGAGCTTTGGTAGTGATTTCCTGACGAACTTCCAGAATATTGATTGTTGGGCGGGAGGTACTGTGGTGATTGGGTGGGAAGAAGGGCGCACGTCGCAATGCCCAATAAAGCTGTTGCAAGAATGAACTAAAAGGAAAATATTAAAATAAAATCACTATTTTTTTTTTATCTGTTATTTTTTCTTGAACTTTAAAATTCTGAAAAAGTTTCTACTGTTTCTTTTTGTTTTACAGACAAATCTGTATTTTCTTAAATAAAATACTGTTGCAAAAATGATAAAAATGTACTATAAATGTGTCGTGCGCCGGAATTTATACTGATGACTCTAATATCATCTACGCTGTTTGATTAGGTAAGTAGGGCTAAGTGTAAAGCATGGTACAGTTGTCCCGCAAGAAAAGCTCCAATCCAGTAGATTTAACAAATAAAAACGTGTTAAAAACGTGCTGTTAAACTAAATGGTTTCCAAAAATGGTAGATTATTTTACTAAGGGTCGAATCAGCACTTTTTTTACCTCTAAACGAAATATAAAACGTATAAATTTAATTTTAACTTTCTTATAATAATAAATAAGTCTGTATGATTTTGTGAAAAATATCTTGCTTTTGCTATTTTAAAACACTGACCGAGCTTTTCCTTGGAGAAGACAATTTCCTGCCATAAATACTGCCTAGTTCTTATAAAAGTTTCTACACTATTTTATAGAGTTTTACAAGATTCTACAAGCCAGGCTGTTTCCACTATAAAAACTGGTAAAAAATATTGGTTTCTGCGAGATTAATAATAGTTTTTAGAAGTAGAAGTGATAAAAACCAGACCAGACAAATACAGACCGCGTTTGTCAGGGGCGGATACAGCCGATTTTAAAGGGGGAGGGGGCTGTTTAGTAGATGTTGGGTTCTATCAGTATGTACTAAAAAAAATTTAAATGTCTTAAATGCGCCGCAGGCGAAAATTTTGAGAAAATTATTCGAAAATTGCCATTTTTACACGTTCTTAATGTTAATGACAAAAATTTGTCAAAATTAAACTTAAATTATGACAACCGATGTCATAGCGCCGCAGAGAGAGAGTAAAAAAATAAAGAAGAATGATGGAAAGTACAAATCTTAACAAAAAGTATGTTTTATTTTTTTTTGTAGTTTTTCGTTTTTATGAATTATCAAAAAAATGGGTGGGGATATGGCCTCAATTCTAGATTTGATACAAAAATGATTCTGATTCTGATTTTTTCGCTTTTTTAGTTCACCATACCAATATGGTATGGGGGACTAGTAAAATCGTGGAATTTTGACTTTTCTGTCTGTAGTCTGTCTGTATACGCGGTGAACGCGTTAATCAATTTTAACGAAATTTGATGAGGGGGGTTGAAGGGGGGACAAGGGGGATAAAATATTTAAAAAAATTCTAACTTTGGAACAAAAACAAGTAGCGATATAAGGTTTTTAGATTTTAGTTTCCATACAAATTTTGTTATTAAGTCCAAATTTGTGGGAGATTTAGTTTCCGAGTTATCTGAAAAAAAACGTTAAAATATATAAAAAAAATCATAACTTTAGAAGTAAAGCAGCAATTGATATGCGGTTTTCAGATTTTGGTTTTCGTAAGTATTACCCAGAAACTTTTTTATAAGGTTCAAATCTTTCAAAGCAACAGTTTTCAAGATATTTTTATTTCCTTTCAACATAAAATAATTGATTGTATGGTGGAATATCCGTGCTTTCTAGTATCAATTTTTTTACTAAGTAATAAAAAAAACTGGGTTATGCTGTTGATTTTTTAGTGTGGGTTCTATCCGTTACATTGCTATCGGCTATTTTGAGCTTTTTATTGATTTTAGGTCTTTTGATACATACCTAAATATCTAATTTTCTGACAATTAAACACCGAAGCTAAATGGAACTGTCATTGTCAGTGTCAAAAACTGATCCGCAGCAATGTGAAATGTAGTGTTATAGTATTTTGGATGGCTTACCTGTCTCATTATTGGATAGGTACTTCCAAAAATTTCCAAAAAACTGATTAACACCTCAATTAAACAAATACCCAAAAACTTCTGATGCTTTAAAATTTTGGCAATTGGTTTTTATACCAAATCATGCGTTACCACCCCACTAACCAAAAATTTTCTCAAAATTGAACTCGTATTGTTACACAAATTATGTATTTGAATCATCCTTAATATTCATACATTCTATAAGCTAAAAAATTAGTTGAAGTTGAGCGGGGTACGCACGGTATGTTGTGTGTTTCAAGCAGTCTAAACGAAATAAACAACGTGGAAGAGTTTTCTGTATTAAAAGAAGCTATTTCTGTGATGAGAAGTTAAAAATGATACGTTGAATTAACAATAAAAAAGTACTTTCATTCAGGAAAATTATATACATGGTCTTCATTTTAAAACTTCTCACCCAAGATTTACGTATTTAGAGCCTGATTTTCGAGAAATTCTTGGACACGTCGATTTGTTATTCGAGGGGACACATTTTGGCAATCTGGATTTTTTTTATCACACACCCTCTTCGAGGGGTAAGCTTTACCCCTATACTGCTGTCAGAAGGAAAAACCCCGCAACCCACAAATTTTTCAAAAATTACTTTTTTGGGTTTTTGAGCTTACTAGTTGTATTATTATTTCTTTATTCTTTACTTTAAAAAAATATAAAATTACGTAGTTACAATCTTTTTATGATCTCCACTAAGATATAATCACGTATATCGCTAGTGCTAAGAAAAAACACGTAAAGTCTGTGGATATACGTGGATCTTTTTAGTATTTAATGGTTTTGCCCAGCAGAAATGCCCGAATAGAATATGTTATTTCAATTAATAATTAATGTGTTTTATTTTTTGTTATTTTAATTCACATTTTGAATCTTTATCCATAGCCAAAAAAATCATTTGTCTGTATTATACCTAGAACGTTTTAGAGACTTTATTACAATTCAAAGCTTCTTCACTTTCAAAATAAGCTCAAATTGTAAATTGTAAATTTCACCTCTCGTAGGACAGAAAAAATACAATGATAAAATGCACCATTAACAAAAATAAGTCGAGGTGTCCTTAGATTTCTCAAAAAAATTATTTTGTAAAAAAAAAAACGATTTTTGCATTGGTCCATGCAACTGTGAAAAGCAATATCTCAAAAATAAATCTATACATTTTCGAAATTTTTACACCATTGTAAAGACATTTGAAATACCTTCAAAACGAGGTATCACTTAAAGCAACTTGCCATATTTTGCAAAAGTCTTACATGACATTAAAAACAAACATACACTTGGAAAAAACGTTAAGTTAAAACTCTGTGAATCCCTAATATTAGACCCTTAAAGTAAATATTTCAACGCATCGGTATCGGTATATGTATCGCGTTCGAAATAAGCCAAAATACACTACATTTTTGACTTATTTATGCGATGTTTCGAACGATGCCCGCTTTTTTGAAGGGTGCGATGACAGAACTGATGATTGAAATCGTTGCGTACTTTCGTGACTCCGTAACGATACGTACATCCTTCCGTACGAAACGAGATTCTATCATCACACCCGTCAAAGAAGCAGGCATCGTTCAAAACATGGCATGAGCAAGTCAAAAATGTAGCGATGCGTTGAAATATTTACTTTAAGTGTCTACTTTAAGTGTCTATTATCAATAATGCCATACTGTAACATTCTCTATTGGCCTATTATTTTAAATAGAGATAAAGAATCCATTTTTGCCTTAGGCAAGAGATCGTTTTTGCGATGTAGAACTTCTGTCGGAAAAATTGTAGTCATTTTGCATAGTAGGTATACTATAAAAGTAACACTCGTGGAATATCGTAAAAAGCGTTATTATATCTCACTTCATTACGACCAGGCCCCCAATGTCTAATGGAGAATACAGACACCTACAGATCTGTTTCATCCTTATTAGGAATTATCAGGGGTCATAGGATTGTACCTGACAGTTGGAGCTACACACAATTAAAAACAAAAAGTTCGTAATCCACGTATACGTGGTACCTGTGAGCGCCACCTGTCGAATAAACTGATAAACAAAAATATCACAACTGAAAATTGCAGAAGACTGTAAAAACAGAAATCTGTACTTTTCACCAGGTTATAGAGAGAAACCTGCAAAATACAAGGCTGTAACATAACTCTTACAAAGAGGTAACGTTCGCAGCAGTAGCACACCCAATTGGAGCTTCATACTACGTGGCCCTAATTTTAAGGCATCAGCAAGCAATCGCTCCGGAGGAGACTTATTGCGCAGAACTAAAAAGCCAAAATATTTAAAATCAAAAAAACTGCTTTCCGTCACATAAAATGCGTACGCCGATTCAACACCGTTCTCAACTAAAAAGCCAGTTAACTCTTATCTCTTCAGTGCCCTTTAGCCAAAGATTGCCGCCATTTTTATAACCAAATTGACATATAAAACATGTATTTTCTGTCAGTTGGGTGTCAAAATGACCGCTATAGTAGGCTAAAGGATACTAAATCGAAGAAGAGTTAACTGGCTTTTTAGTTAAGCAGGTGTTGGCCGATTTTATATAGTGTATTGTGGGCCTCGCAACTCAGTAACCTTTTGGGTATTTCAAATTGACATAAAATGTCACCGTCAGGTTTTGTTGTTGTCAAACGCTTATTTAAAAAATGCTCCAACTAAACGAATTCGAAAAAGCCCAAATTTTGGTGGTTGGTCTGTTCGAAGAGTAGCGGCCCATTATGGACGAAACAAGGCTACAATTGTAAGAATAAGAAGAAATTATCAAGAAGAAGAAACTGTAAAGCATAGTAAAGTGTGGCCAGTCTCCTTATGTTTTTGTTTACAATGTCAAAAGATCTAATCTGTAATTCGAAAACGTCAAAGTCAGTTGCAATAAGCAACGCAATTAGCAAAACTTAAATTCAACAGACCTGCAGCTAACTTCTGCTGTACGCATTTTATGTGGCCGGAAGTGTACAAACTTATGACTCCCTGATGATTGCTAACAAGGATGAAATAGGTCTGTAGGCGTCTGGATTCTCCATTAGACATTGGAGGCCTGGTCGTAATGAAGTGAGAAATAAAAACGCTTTGTCCGATGTGCAACGAGTGTTACTTATATTTTTTATTTACGGACACGAGATTCAATTTTTGGTTATTATTATTATTTTTAATATCCGCCCATTATTTTTAAACTATTTTTAATCTTTTATTACAAAAATAATATCATAATAATTGACTTAGACTATAATATAGAGTAATAAAGACAATACTTGGTTTAATTTAAAGTATCTGGATTAATGTAAAATAAACCAAAGTGTGGTAAAATAATTGCAAAACACCATACATTACTATCCTGCCTGGGGTGCAATCATAAAAAAATGCTTCGGTTTATATTGGGTGTAAACTTTATGATTTTACGATCAATTAAGTGTGTTTCTAGGTTATATTACTGGACTAGGTGGAATTAACGAAAAATTATCGACTTTTTTAAAATATAACCTTTCAAACCAGATAAGTGTACCTGACACTCCTACTTATAATTTAGAACTCAAGATCTTCTGGAATACAAGACTACTATTCAGGAGAGAGGTAACCCCAAAAAACCTATGAAGAGGGGCTACGACAACAGGGAATAGTACTATTGTTCATAAGCAAACCAGCTGGAGTGTCTCTCTCTCTCTCTCTGCGGTTTGCTATGGTCTAGCGTAACTTGACGTCCGACCAGTTATATGTGACTGAATCACGTCTGGACTATATCCATACCCTACAAGGGACTTTTTGTTTCTCCCCCTACCCCGCTCATCAGACCGGTCTGATGAGCACCCCCTAGGAAGGCAGTTTTCTTTCCCTAGAAGGATTTAATTTAGACCTAAATCCCTTTGTCGGGGCTAGGGATCTTTAACGTGCTCCACTCCTCTCCTAATTTAGCCTGCCTTCTAGCTAACACGGTCTACTCTGCTTC
Source organism: Oxystoma pomonae (assembly GCA_963921995.1). Lineage (NCBI taxonomy): Eukaryota > Metazoa > Arthropoda > Insecta > Coleoptera > Brentidae > Oxystoma > Oxystoma pomonae. The sequence continues at coordinate 45,473,373 of OY998170.1, forward strand.
ATACTACGTTTTTATCCTTTTCTTACAAAATTCTGTAATTTTTTAAGAAAAAGTCCAAGTAGACTACCTGCAAGACCCGGGGCTTGAACCCGGCATCTCCTGCTTGAAAGTCGCGGCGTTAACCCCGACACCAAGCAGGCAGGTTAGCTGCAGTGTCAGAGACACCCTAAACCAAAGACAACATAATAACTTACGGAGACTAACAGAAAGATAGGGCCGCGCAGAAATTACGTTTCTGTAGCGGCGAAGAGTGAAACTAATGCTTTTATGTAGTAAGTAAACACCTACCTTGCCCTGTCCATTTCATTCTATATGAACATAAAAGAAAGACAGAACATTTTTCAATAGGGACTTATCGGTACATAAAGTCGGCGTAGCATTACTCGGCACTATTTCTGACAGTTCCGCACGAAGGTTGAAAGGTTTCTGACATTTTTGTCATGTAAACATGTCATCTAAACATGCTCATATTGTGCCATTCTTAAAGTTGACAAATTAAAGTTAATGCCGTCCTTTATTAAAGGCAGGCACAAATATTATGAAAGTCGACATTATTTTGATAGCAAAGATATATTGGACAACAACAATGTCAGAATCCCTTTTTAAACTTCGTGCGGAATTGTCAAAAATAGTGCCGTCTTTATTAGAAACAGGCTATGCCGACTTTATGTACCGATAAGTCCTTAATGTCGAAATATATTTCACACAATTTTAATTTTGTACCTGCTGGTTTTTGTCAGCGTTTTTCAAAGTCTGTCAAGCATGGTAAGCGGTTTTTTTAGATTTTTAAAAGTGAGTCATTTTTATCAGTTTTGATTGAAAATCGCGCGAGTTTATAGGATTAGATTAACAACTTATTGGATGGCTGGATATCTACCATTAAAGCAAGATAGCATGGGACTATTTGAAGAGTACCGAAAAGTGGGGTTCAGATTTTTGCGAACCAAATCCCTGAAGAAAATATTGTGATGGTTTATACAGAGTTAAGCAAGAAAATAATAGGTTAAAAAGCAACAAAAACAAAGGGATATGCTTAGGTTAAAACATTTCTAAAATCTGTAAACTGTTATAATAAGATTTCTTTGCCAATTGACAAAAGAAAATAATATAATAAAATGTTGTTACCTTCAACCTCTTCCTATTTTAGATGTTTAAAGCTATTTCTTTCTTTCTATGCCCTAATCCCAACTTTGACAACCTGATCCGACTAAACCTTACCTTGCTGGCAATCAGGTTAACTGTAGAGAAGAGAAGGGCAAGAAACAGTTATGTGGCGTAATGGGCGTAAATTTGAAAAAAAAAATAATTATTTTTCTCTTGACAAATTGTATATATTTGTAATGTACACAAGTAATGCTTATTCATCTCTAAAATTGTAAAATCAGGCCAAAGACACTTAAAAATTCGGCAAAATCCGGACAACTTTATGTTTAATTAAATTACGTCTTAAACACGCGGCAGGCGAAAATATGAGAAAACTTTATTAAAAATGTTATTTTTTACGCGTCTTGAATATTTTTGAGAAAAAATGATGATGACAAGCAATGATGTTATAGCGCAGCAGGCACAATTTGTGCAATTTAAACAAAAAGTTCTTTTAAAAATTTGATCTTTCACGTTTTTAGTTGCCAAGCAGGGATTGGGGTTACATGTAGTTTCAAATATAGATTTGTCGTCTAAATAATGTCATGAATGCGCCGCAGGCCAATATTTTGAGTAAATTGTGATGTATATAAGATTCCATTTCTTCTTGAATGCTGTTGCAATTATAATAATTAATTTTATAGCGCTGCAGGAATTTTTTTTTTTAATTTAAACTAACAATTCCTCAAAAATTTCTCGTTTTTTGTGAAACTTTTAAAAAAATGTGGGTTGAGTAACCAACAAAATTCAGATTGCTCCAGCTCCAAAAGAAAACCATAAAATTCTGAACATGTGTATTTATAGTTAAATTTGATCAAAATCTTATATTTTATGTTTTAAAGTGGTTTTTGAAGGCACAAAATTGCTGTGATACCTGTTGTCGAAATTACGAACAAATCCGGACCGTTTTGAAAAAGCCGCCCGGACGTCCCAAAACCCGGACATACCCGGGGAACTCCGCACGGATGGTAACCCTAGCTTATTTACCTGGTGTGAAGCCTGCAGGGCGGTCGGTGGGGACACTTTCTGTATGATCCTTTAAAAAAATATAAATGTCAGCAATTCCATTTTCTAAAATATACCTGATTTTACCGCACTGAGTCCGGTAAAGTGCATTTTTATTCACGCGAGTAACTAATAGTGTGTTATGTACCATAATAAGTGTGGTAAATTGATCCTGAGGGGCTTCAAGCTCCTGGGAGATGGACTTGAGTAAGAGCATAGTCTCCGCACTGAGTGCGGGAATGAATTAACTGCGAGACTTTCCCGCACTGGGATGTTTTCTTATCGGAATTTTTTTCTTTTCAGGTGCAAAAAATCCACTCCGTGTCATTCGAGTCAACAGCAGTGGCGTGCGGGAAGATTAACTTTTCGCACCAGTTAGGATAATAACTATTACAGCATGCCGTAAGATATGGTGTACTTAGTTACCGCACCGTTGTAGATAAATGTTATTACGTACGAACATAAAAAAATAGTCCAATAATGAAAATTTGCATAACGCTTCAACATATTCCTCTGCACTTAATAGCTTGAAAGATCATATCTTTCATCTCTGATTTATATCAGCCATTTATCAAAATATCCATTTAAATTAAATAAATATTTTTAATAGGTTCGCTTGTTTTTTGCAAGTGATCTTCATTTGTATGGTAGTGAATTCTAAGACAGACAACTTTTAATTTTTAATAATAATGATGGTTTTCTATACCTACTTAATAATTAATGAATAGCCGTATAAAAGAACAACAAACTGTAATGCCAATGTTTGAATTGCAGTTAATTAATTTATTTTTTAAAGAAATTAAAATGCTTTGATTACACCAGTGGTGATCATTCCATTTTGTACTCATTTGAATTACAACACTGAAAAAAGGATATCTTGAATCAAGTTCATATGATCTTGAATAGGGCCAACCTCCTTGTTTAAAAAAATTCTCCACCTCAAACCAAGAAATCTAAGGGCGTTGGTCGATTCTGTCTTTAGACAAGATATCGTTTTTAATGAAGGCCTTAATTATTTATGTTATTTGACTTTTTACCAGCACCACTCTCTGTTTGTATACAATTTTGTATACCTACGTTGTTGTTTTTTGACTCTAAGAAAGTCATTTTCTATCTGAATTCACTGAACCTTCGTACACTGTTAAAGAGGATTTGTAAAATTACAGAACTTATCATTGGTAATTTTGTGACCAATGATAAGTATCGGAAAAATATAAAAAATATGTAAACTACGCTTTACATAATATATATAGTGTATTTTTTTACAGAGTATGACTGTAATTATAAGAATCGAAACCTCGACTTGTAAGCTGTAATTTGGTAATTTTAATACTTCCATATTGTAGAAATATCATTTCCATTGTAAAGTTACAAACCTTTTTGTAAAATTACAACCAAATTTTTGTTCATTTTACAAATTTTTTTGTAATTTTACAATTTTATATGTTGTAAAACTACAAAAAACAATAAAAACACATTTTTTTATTTAATTATTTTTATTAAGAAAATATTAACGAAAACATTGCAAAAAAGAGTACAGAGTATAGAGTATAAAGCCCGCGGGATCTCATAACATATTTCGTTCTTGACATTTCGAAAAACCGACAAAATGGGTTATGTTAAGGTTCAAAGGGATTACTGGAATTCGGTGATTCCTCGCCTCTATACTGTTCGGTGATGGTGTTAAATGGAAAGTTTCTTACCCTTATAGCGCCCTTATGCACAGGTTTTGTTGAATGAAACTTTGTGGTTCGTAAAATATAGTCACCCTCTTTCGATAGAAAAACGAACTTTGCTTAAAACATGTCAAGCATAAAATATGTTATGTTATGCAGGGATAGTAAGACTGAGAGTGCATCTATACCATGCAGTATTTATCAAAAGTTATCTTATTATTTAAGTTGATGTCACAATTGTTGGACTACAGAGACCTCACTTTTTTGTGCGACTTTCGTTAACGAAATTCATATTACAAGATAAAAAATGCCAATATTTTGGTATTTTTTATCTCTCACTAGTAGTTTGTATTTACTTTTCATTTTTACCCACGCCTTTGAAATTCTGTGGCTGGTATTTTTAATTGTGTCTTCAGCTTCATCAAAGTAAAAATTGTTTAAAAACGTACATTTCTTTAAAAACTAAAAATTTATCGTGTTAAAAACACAAATATATTCTTTTTTGCTTGCGAAGTACTTTTCAAATGAAATGGCCGCCTCAGGTGTGTTCCGGCGTGTTACAGCCGTTTTACCGAATAAACACTGAACTTTTACCATAGTACATTGTAATATTACATTTTACATGGTAAATTTAGCTAGAAATCGGAAAATTGTAAAATTAATATGTAAAATTATAAAGTTAATATGTAACAAGAAATTCTTGTAGCAAAACCTAACTAGATGTGTAAATATACCAGTTTACTTATTAAGGAACAAAGGTATTTTACAAGAAAACTGTAAAGTTACGAAATAAGTTAATAATTAAAATAATTTTTACAAAATTTGTTTTGTACTTTTACAAAATATGTTTTGAACTTTCATACATTTTTTTCAGTGTAAGCTTATTCTAAGTATGTAGCAAAAGTTTTGAGACAAATTCAAAGGGTAATATTTTGATTTTTGTATCAAAACTTTTGTTTCATGCGTTATTGTTTGTATTCTATATTCCAAACACATGATGTGTGAAGCTGTTCCGTTTTTTTCGGTTGTAATATACGGCTTGAATAGATTTTGTTTAGGTCATCTCTTGTGAACAAGTTTCCATTCCTAGGAGTCCTAGTGTTTATCGTAATTGATACGAGTGGTTCGTCGTTAACGTTTTTAAAAAGTTCTTTGATAAATATTTATATTTGAATGGTTGTTTCTTCCAGTATCTGATGTGTTTTTTACCCGGTCTCTTACCCGTTTTTGGTTGGATTTTTTTAGGTACTCCGATCTCAGGCATATTGTTTTGATAAAATTACATTTAAAAAAAAACAATATTATCACGAAATCGTAAAAATGAAAAATGTTATAGCGCCGCAGTCGAAAAATTTTGCAATTTATGACTTTTTAAAGATTTTTATTAAAAATTTAATTCCAGGCTCTTGTATTTATTCCCTAGATATTTTATTTCTGCTGCTATTTGATTGTGTCAATTGTAACCAGTCTTCTCGAGAGGTACTCTGCGATTTGAATGCGTTTTGACCAAGTTTAGAAATTAGAAAGCAAAGTAAAACTTTGGTTATGTCACCCACGGAATAACTGTCAAATCCGGTCTGGTTAAAACTTTCATTCATTTTCGATACGTTCGGCGTTTTCACTACATCTAGATTCCGATACGATTACCAGCAAACACATCTGTTATATTAACATAGTATTTACGTAAATTTAAAGTCAAAAAATTTACATAAAAAATTGTCCATAAAATTTACGTAATATTTACATAACATAAGTTACGTTTCTTTAATTACATTATATTTACGTCATAAGAAGGGAACTTTGTGCATGGCATTATGCAGAACATGAAAACTACTTTTTACTTTGTGACATTAGAAGTATATAAATATTATATATAACTTTAATTTTACAAAAACGTTACATTCCAATACATAATATTTATATAATATTTACGTGACGTCAAGTTCACCTCAGTTCAAGTATTGAAATTCCAAATAATTGGAAGCCCTTCCTTGAGCGGAGCCAACTTCTTAAACTTCACGGTGGAGTGATAAGAGATATAAATATTATGTAAAAAAAATTACCCCAATTTTACCTTTTGATTTAGTTTCTAGTTACTAGTAAATCTATATCTGCTGTTTCCCAATTTTTTGTTGACATGGAAGTTACTTTTTATCTTGTTGTGACTTCCAGTTTACCTAGAATTTGTGTAACAAAGTAATCATGAGTTGTAACTTTGACGTAATATTTACGTAACGGTGTTGGCTGGGTTCCTGAGGCAGGCAAAAAAACCACTTGGATTCGCTTTTCGATTCGCGTTTTTACGATAGTTTTGAAACTGTATCGTATTGAAAACGCATTCAGTTCTACATGAAAACGTAGTAATATTTCTTTTGATGCATTCCCCGACTAGTCCAGATGTCACTTTTGGGATTCGCTTTTCGATTCGCCTTTTCACGATAGTTTTGAAACTGTATCGTATTGAAAACGCATTCAGTTCTACATGAAAACGTAGTTATATTTCTTTTGATGCATTCCCCGACTAGTCCAGATGTCACTTTTGGGCTTTAGTGCTGCATGCTGCATGTATTTTGATCTGCCTCCTCTGCAAGCTCTCAAGTTGTTTTACGTTGACGTTACCCACTATGTTTCTTGTTTGTGTTTGTGTTACAATTGCCTTTAACCTGAAAGCAGGATACAAAATAAACAAAAATATTTGAATCTTCTACCGAAGTGGGACTAAAACGTATATGGTCTCGCCTAGAATATAAACCCTGTAATTTGTGTTACAACATTACCAAAACTGCCGAACATATCTGTACGTCAATTTTATACATTTTTCTCAAAGTCGTGTTTACTTATATGGAGTTATTCAATATACACTATATAATAATGCTCGTGTTCGAAATTTTTTGTTAATTTACTTAAGGTCGGTTACAATATTCATTAAGTCAAATTAATATTTGCAATTTGCCAGTATGGAGGCTATTGGGATCGTCAAAATCAGTTATTTGGGTTTGGGTCAAAGAAGACTAATACAAAAACTCAGAAGCTCCTAAACCCAATTTTCTCAAATTTGGCACTAAGCAATAAGCTAATAAGTAAAAACAAATCATTCTGCTACAACCAAACGGGACATAATAAGAACTTTGTATAACAGAGCCGTTCAAATTTGTAATAATTCTCATGACTTGGAAATCGAAATAAGAAACATTAAGAAGGACCTGCAGCAGAATGGTTACAGCCTTAAACTTATAACAGCCACTGTTTCTAAATTTCAGTAAACAGGACAGAGACTACAAGACCAAAAGCAGGCAAATGCATTCCTTACAGTTCCATACAATAAACGAGTATCAGGGCAAATTCGAAGAGTAGCGAACAACTTTAATATTAAAATAGCTTTTAAATCTAATAACACAATTCGAAGCCTTTTTAGTAAAAAAAAAACCGGAGAACAGAAAATAAGGAGTGCATTTACCAAGTTCCTTGTGAGTGTGGTGAATCATACGTAGGCAAAAAAAAGACCACTATCTGTTAGGCTTAAGGAACATCAGACGAATACCTAAAGAGATGAAACAACGAAATCAGAAATCGCCGAACATGCATGGTCAAAACAAAACCGAATGAAGTGGACAGAAGCAAAGGTTTTGCACAAGGAGTTACACTAGAAGAAACGAAAATTCATTGAAGATGCCTTTATTGGGCAGAATCAGAGTATTTTTAGTATACCAAGTATTGAAATTCCAAATAATTGGAAGCCCTTCCTTGAGCGGAGCCAACTTCTTAAAATTCACGGTGGAGTGATTTTCCATAGTATATAAGTACGTAGCTCTAGGCATGGCTTGTAGTTTGCACTTGAAAACGATCAGAGATTGTACTGATCGAATCGTCGTGTATAAATAAAATAAGAGTCCGAAACACAGAGTTAATTTCAAACACAGGGGATGTTGGATTGAGAGATGAATTGATAAAGGATAGATTCGTTTAAATTAGAACTATCAGAGAGACCTTCTTTTATTGCATCACTTATATTTCTATTTGAAAAAATATGCGTTCGCATTTTAAAAGTTGATACGTCAAAAAAATTAAAGGTATTTCGCCAAAAATGACGTACGATCGCTGTTAAGTGTCAAAATCTTAAAACGTTTTCAAAAAAGACATGCACGATGCTGATCACAACCTGTCGTACACATAGTTTATTAATAATAATAAATAAAAATTAATAATTTAACAAAACTTTCCGGGAATGTGGCCTGTTTTCATGGAGGCACTAAAAAGAGATGCAATACGTAACTATTAAGGCCATAGTTTCTCTCCAGATATTTAAGGAAAAGACTACATAGCAGCCATTCCAGTATAACGGACGGGACACTGCTCAATTTTTTTAAATTAAATATTGCCATTAAGCGTTGCAAATACGTTAACGCTGTTACCAAAAAATAAATGGAAAAAGGAAAAGGAACACTATTTCCGCTCAAAATAGAAACAATATTTAAATTACAAGAAAAGTGATTAGGGACTTATTGGGCGCACATTTTTGCGTTCCCTTATTAAGGAAAATTGACATTTGACATCTGAGCATGCGCGTAGCCTGCGTTTTTATTAAGGGAACCGTAATAAAATACGGTGTTCCCTTAATTCGGTACAGTTACCGTAGGTCCTTATACTTAAACATAACCTCAATTAGCACGGACAATAGTGATGGTTGGTTTGTTTTTCGACACGACTTTTTAATGTTCTTTGCATTTTTAGTTTTTTTGTTTATAAACAAAAACAGTCTTGTGGATTCTTAAAATTTATGTGAAAAAATGAATAAATTGGAGAAACCTACAAGGTTGAGGTTCAGCTACACCGACAATATAAAAGTTTTGTGAGAATTTATCCGGAAAAATCCCTACAAGGTTAGAAATTTTAGGTTAGGTTAAGGTTCAACCTAAATAAATTACGGTTTTCCCTGATTATGGTAAAACCTTATAGAGTAACGCCCAATAAGTCCCTATTTACGCAAAATGAATAAATCTTGGCAATACAAATTATTTTATGGATAGTGTGCAAAAATACTTGAAAGCAAAAAGTTTAAGCTGATCTTTTAATATAAAAATTTTTTATTAAAAAAAACTTTTAAAGAACAAGCTTTTATTAAATGCACTCAAAAGTAGAAAATAATTTTTTATCTTTCTTATCCCATAATAAAAGAGATGGCGCAATAAAAATGTTAACTTTAGGTATCGTATATGGGTCACATCGACGATTCACCTAAGAAACACTTGTATTACTCTATAACCTAAGGACACTCTCAAAGGCTTGGCAAGCACGGCAGTCTCATCCGTTCTTAGCTTCTTTAGATGAAAGTATTATATTTATCATTCGAATAGAAGAAGAATTTAGTTGTCTCTTTGTCACCGTAAAGTTAAAGTTTTTAATTTGCGCCCATCGCTCTTTTTATGGTATAAGAAAGATACAAAATAATTTTTTAATTTTTATATTTGTATCCTAAATCGTCCATTTTGAATCCGCCATACTAAAATTTTCAAATCTGATCAAAAATTCATATCCCCTTCCCGAAAAATTCCTCTATGCCAATTTTGTTTTAAATCGAACAAACTAAATCTTTTCCACACTCCACTTCCCTCGTTAGAGGGAAGTGTTTACACAATAATACCATATTATTGTATTGTGGCCGGAACTATAAACGCATAAATACCAAATTTGAACACACACCCTTAATTTTTAGATTTGTACCCTTAATCGTACATTTTGAAACCGCCATATTGAAATTTTTAAATCTGATCAAAAATTTATAATTGCCCTCTCTAAAAATCCCTGTTTGCCAATTTTAGTTGAAATCGAACAAACTAAATCTCTTTCCTCTCTACTTCCCTCGCTAGAGGGAGGTGGGCACCTGAGAATATCACATTATTTTATTTTCACCGGAACTATAAACGCATACTAAATTTGAATACAATCGGATGTGGATAAGTCAGTTAAAATTAGTCCATCTTGAATTTTCAAAATCTTCAAAATAAAAGCTTGTAGTCCAGTAAGTGGGTATAAAAAAGGGCTTTTGCTTGCAAAAGGCGATTTTTAAATATGTTATAGACGGACAGACTCTAATAAAAATCCAAGTTTTCGACCATGTGGGGGGGGCGCCGCTCGCGCCGCCATCTTAAATTATATGTGCAACAAACTCTTTTTTTAGCTTTATTATCCTATTATCCTAAGAGGTGCTTAAGCAAAAAAAATGTTTAATGGCAAAGTTAAAAAGAATAAAATTATCTACATTTTATGTGTTTACACTTTTTTTATATGTCTTATAGGTTAACAGTTACACAGATAGAAATATGAAGTTTACAAAAAAAAACGTCAAAGTCCGAATGAGAACACACAGTATTTTGTCAAAATTTTAGTAAATATACCCTGAGTACTATAGGACGGCACTAGCGGCATGCTGAAATCTGTGAGCCTTTGTGTCTAATAATTACGCTAAAAAAGCTCGCGAAGGATCTTCAAGTGTGAGTTTGCCTTAACCGTCTTCAACCTAGTTTTTATCTACTTCCAGATAGAAGCACTTGTTTTTTATGCAAAACGTCGTAATGGAGGAAGAATATGAAAAAAATATCAAGTTTCTTTTAAAGCGTGTGGATCCAGAGTGTAAGATTGTGTGGCTCTGACTGGTAAACGAAAAAAAAAACAGAAAAAAAAAACAAAAAAAAAACAGCCGGAAAAAATAACCCCGGAAAAAAAACCTGGAAAAATTGATTTTTATTTATTAAGAAATAAGTTAAAATAAAAAAATATTATTTTGGGTTAGATTGGGTGGGTTTAATTTGGGTTGTGTGGATCTAGCTTGAGTTGGGTGGGTCTAGCTTGAGTTGGGTTAGTTAAAATAATTTTTTCTTAGGGGTTTTTTCCGTTTATTTTCCGGGGGTTTTTTCCCGGTTTTTTTCGTTTCTTGCGGTATTTTTTTTTTCTGTAGATCCTCTGGCTGCTTAAGTAAAAATAAGTTAAACAAATCGCACAGGTGCCTATAACGAGGTGCCTAATTATATATTGGCCACGAAGACAGACAGATTTCAGCACGCTGCGCTGGTGCCGTCTGTAAATAGGTAATACATTTTATTGTATTTTACTCATTTCCAAATCACCATGAGGGTAAACGGCGTTTTTTTCATGTGACTTTTCAAAACTTTTCGTTCAGTATAAATCTCTGATCTTCTTCAGATAATAATTAAAAATAATACTTAAATTTTGATTTTTTTTTAGGGTCCGGGACGATTTTTTTGCTTTCTCTTGGAGTTCGTCTGAGAAGTCAACACCAAACAACTGCTCGCCTTAGTCCTCGAGGTCGATATGAACTACAGTGCCGTTATCACATTCCCTACCATTACAAAAACCACACACAATCGAACAATTTAATCCCAGCTTTCCTACAGCTACATGTTCCTCCATACCCTTTCTTACAGTTTCTGGAAATGATTTTTAATAATGCGTCGGGGGCTGGTTGATCTGTCATGGTCATGAGAAACAGACCATTTGCCTTTAATTTCTATCCCCACTCCCCTGCCACTGTTGAATTTGGTGATACGTTCGAAATGAATGGTTCGTGCGACGTTCTTAGTTGGGGGCAAAGAAATTTCATCTTTGTCTACATGTAACTTTTTATCTGCTAAGTATACAAAAAAGTGTAAATATATAGCACGTAAATAATTTTATTCTCTTCATCTTTGTCGTTGATTGTTTTCCGGTAGGATAAACCGTTACGAAGATATAGTTAAAAAAAGAGTTTGTTGCACATATACTTCAAGATGGCGGCCCAAACGGCGCCGCCCCCCCAAGGTCGAAAACTTGGATTTTGTATTAGAGTCTATCCGTCTATAACATATTTCAAAATCGTTTATTCCCCATCTTTTGCAAGCCAAAAACCCCTACTACCTGGACTATTGTAAAAACATCCAAATTTCATGTTTTTGGCATTTTTTTGACACAAAGAAACATTTTAATTACTATTAGAAGAAACAGTTGTAGCCTCTGGAGGCAAATTAAAAAATATGTAAATGGTCACAAAGGGTAGGTTAATGCCTTCGGTAATTCGTATTTTGTGATATTAGCCGTGGTGGACTTTTAGCTGGAATGGCTGTGGCAACGTCTTTTTTCCATAACTTTGCCAGTGTGCCCAGAAAAATAACCATCAGAACCAGCTAAACTTTTGAACGGTTGTTCATTTTCAAATTCTTAACAAAAATATCTGAAGGATTTTTTGAAATTTTCAATATTTTTTCTTTTCGATAAAAAAGGGTCTTGTGATAACATCTTTCTCCCATCCTTTTCCCTTTGTGATTTGTTTTCCACTTTTTAAACATCGGCGATTCTTATTGAACTTTTTTAATAAAAATTCATGTACCGTCAGAATAAAAATCTTCTAAAGAGCAAGACGACGACGAGCCTTAAACCATATTGGCCACATAAGGCACTGCTCTTGTAAAATTAAAAACAAAAAGTTCTAACCGAAAAATTTACCAGCCTCCACAACCCCAACGATTTTGAGGTGGAAATAATCATCGTTAGAGTATGAAATGCTTCTGTCCTTTACCAATAACATGAAAAAAAGAGACATAATGAAAACAACGACTATCTTCCGTAATTTTTGGACATACCTCTATAACCATAAGGAGTGATCTACATAAAATTTAATGAATTCGGATAAGCTTGACAATATTTGCCCTATTTAACACATGAAAACAATTAAAATAAATTAAAGTAATAGTTCAATTGCAGTCTCACAAATTATTTTAAGAATAAACTTAGAAACTGTTTAAAAATACGTTTTTTATTCGAGTTTGAAAACATCTTAATTCCACCAAAAAAAAAAAAAATCGCATTGCCCAACGTCAACGCAACGTTGGGTGATGGTGCAATGGGAAATTTATTTGTTTTACAAATTCTTATTAAAAACAGATGTTGTTTTAAAAGCAATAAGTAGTCAAAAGAAGTATTATCGGGGTGGGGGGAGGGGGTGGTAATAATGTAATTACGAGATTTATATCTCTTGAAGTTGATTACATTGTTTAAATTTATTGCCAAACCGCCATTTCATGCCAAAGGGTGTTACGTTTTGCACAGTTTTCGTATATTGAAAAATAGGTAGCAACGTTTACCGTTTAACTGAATTTGGCAATTAATAGTAAAACTACATGAAATAGTAAATGAAATAAAAATATTAAATTTTAGTTAGAAGCATTTTCAATTTGCCTGCAATGGAGGTTACACAAAAAAGTGCTTTTTGTTTTTTTCCTGTTTGTACCAAATCTCTGATATATTATTAAAGCAAATAGTATTTTTGTTTTTCCACCCAAGATCTTTTGATTTTAGATTCTTTTCGGTTGAAGTAACTGATTTGAAGGTTGTTTAACACCTTTTTTTTCAAATAGTGTGGCCTTTATTGTGATGTGATCTGAAATAGCAAGAAATAAAAAGTCTTAATTTGAATTACATATCTTTTTATTCAAACCCTTAATTTTACAAACACACACAATTGTAAAAATTTCACAGGTCACCAGAAGCTTCGAAGAAAAAAATAAAAATTAATCGCGTCTGTAAAATAAACGCAACTGTCAAACCGCAGCGTGTGATGTGAGAATTAATTCTTTTTTTTATGGTTTTTCAACCTGGCAATTAGGCCTCCTGATTGGATCTTTTTGCCATGCCCCGTTTCTTACCCCTATTCCCCTGCAACACTCTCTCTGGGCCTCCCTGTCTTCTTGACGAAGTTCGATATGTCAGCCCATTTGAGCGAGCGCAGCTCTTCTTCCTCTATCGTCGGAAATCTCTACTTCAGCTGCCTTGATCTGGCATATGCATCGCACTCTGCTATTAAGCCGATTCCTCTTCAAGCCCGGAAGCAGGAATAACAGGATCTCCTGCTATTCTCATTTGCGTCAGATGTTTGTTCAGCCGATTGTGCCAGTCAGCATCCCTGCCCTCTCAGCAGTCCAATATCCTTTCGGGTCTTGCCTAAGAGCCTTCCACGAATAGCTTGGACTGTCTGCACTTTGACTTTTACCTCCAGGAAGTTTTCTGTACCTGTTTCCTTGTTATTCCCAGGAGAGATTCCGATCCAATGTATTGGTTTTCGGCCCTTAATCTGGCAAGGATATCCTGCTACTCTCAATTGCGTCAGATGTTTGTTCAGCCGATTGTGCCAGTCAGCATCCCCGTCCTCTCAGCAGTCCAATATCCTTTCGGGTCTTGCCTAAGACCCATTTAGTTCTGGCTACATTCGTACCATCCATGAATAGCTTGGACTGTCTGCACTTTGACTTTTGTCTCCGGGACGTTTTCTGTACCTGTTTCCTTGTTATTCCCAGAAGAGGTTCCGGTCCAATGTATTGAGTTTCGGCTCTTAGTCTGGCAAGTTCGTCCGCTTTCTCGTTCCCTGATATTCCTTCATGACCTGGGACCCACATCAGTGTCAACCTCTTGTCCTGAGCCAGTGTTTGCATTGTTTCAGCGTATAGCTCCACCAGACTACTGACTATTTTGGGTGCACTTAGAGCCTTAAGAGCAGCCTGGATATCGGAGTATGTATATGTCCCTTTTTTGACCTCTGAAAGGGTTGCTGCCATGATAATAGCATATACCTCCGATTGAAACACCGTAGCGTGTTCTTCAAGTGGATAACTTTTCTGAACTTCTAGGCTTTCCGCATACACTCCTGCGCCTGTTTACACTATCCGTGTAGCAGACCATCGGCGTCGCCTCTCTGCTTAATTCTGATTGAAATTCTTCCATTTGCCACGCATTCCGTTCTGGCATTGTGACTTTGTAGTTTTTATCGAACCTTTATGATTTAAGCGGTGTTTTCACTTGCAGACTTAGGAGGGGCAACTCTTTCGTCGTCACTTCCTCGATCCCCAGATGGCCCACTCTTTCCTCGCTGCCCTTCCATAGTCCCTGTCCTTTAATCGCAGGTACGTCGCCATCGCCTCCTTCTTGATTCAAGTTGAAAGCGAAGGGAGACCCAAGATGGTTTCCAGAGCGCGTCCTCATTGCGCCAATTATTCCTCTGTAGAAGAACCCTTGTAGGCTCGTGAGCTTTTTGCTTCTCTACAGCGGGCCACTAGACCACTGATCCGTATTGGATTCTCGGTCTTATGATGGCCGTATATATCCAGTCTAGGATCCTCGGGCTAATGCCCCAGGTTCGACCGACCACTCGTCGCAACTGCCACAATGTTGCCTGGACTTTAAAGCGTGACTATTATGGGGAGGTAAATAATTAAGAAGCGGGGTTGTTTGTGGATAACATATAAATTTGACACCTTCACAGTGAGTTTTTATTTGAAATAAATTAAATAAACTGCAAAGTAACCTTTATACAGGCGAATGTTACCAATAAAAAATTAAACCAGCAAAAAGAGGGGTACCCTTTCCAGTAAATCACACTCGTCCTGCCCCGCACTTCCGATTGAAGAATTTCAAAAATTAATTAAAAAAAATAAATATGTACACTTAAAAGGATTTTTCCTTTACTAAGTTACTGAAGAAAATGTCCTTGAAATTACTTTAGGTACTTAAGTAAGCAACTATATTCTTTATCTTTTAAAAATATCAGTTGTTTTTAGGAATCAGGATGTCAAAATTAAAATTTCCTTACCTCGCTCCCTCTACGTCACAAGTCATTTTTCTGTAAATTTATAAGGGCGTTAAAAATTTCCCTTTATTAAAAAAAGGTAATAGTGCTTCGTATATATCCATTAGTTTAAATACACGCCCTTCCAATGCTTTCAACATGTCCTTTTTGTCTTAGTAACTCTGTGTTGCACATGCGCCGCATTATTGACTTAAGCCCGCTTGAAATCGAGCAATATACCTTGCAGTTGTCGGAAATTCGGGGTCATTCTAAAATAATGCCACAAATTTTTTAGGGTTTTTTTACTCCTCCCTCTTAATGTCACAATTTGTGTTGTGTTGTTTGTTGTTTCCCTTTCACAACACATATTGAGACATTAGGAGGAGGGAGTAAAAAAAAACGTAAAAATTTAGTGACATTATTGTAGAATGACCCCAAATTGCAGTCAGTTGCAAGTTATTTTGCTTCATGTCAAGCGGGCTTAAGACCCGAAGCCGCGAAGGCAGCTGATCGTTGTTTTTTGACAAAAATAATTCGTTATTTGTTACTTTTCTCAAAAGTAATAAAATAAAATAAATGTGTGAAACCGAGAAAATAATCCCATTGATGTTTAACTGCAGCTTTCCACTCGATACCTTCAATGGTATAGCACCTCGTTCGTGGTCTGATGTTCTCCATAAACTCAGCATATCTTTTTTACGCAGCGGCATCTTTTAACTTACTTTTTTTAATTTTTAACCGTAAAAAACACGCGCTGCACAAATGAAAACACGGAATCAAAACAAATAAACAAACAAAAATAATGTCGCCTTGATTAAAGACGTATGACGTAGTTCGCGAAGCCGGTCGGAACTAATTGAAACCCTTCGGAAAAGTCCGGAGCTAAGCCATTTTTTTTTGGTATTTCCATGGCTGACTAGATTAATCGATGCTGCTTACAAGTTTGAACTGGGTAAGGCGTATATTTAAGCTAATAGATATATGATCCTTCAACACAAAACAAAGTTACCGCTAAATTATGTTGCTTTATTTTTTTAAATAAAAGATAACAATCAATAAAACCAAAAACAATGGCAGTTTGATGGAATGACGAAAAGGTAGAACAATGAAAATCATTTAAGAAGAAAAGAAGTTCTTCAGCAAAATAAGGGGCTTTGCAAAAAAATATAGAGTACCCATTTTATTACTGAGAAAACAATTACACAGACTACGAAGAGGACCTCATTTGTAGACGTTGTTATGAATATGACAAATCAGCCTCTTATTTTTTAGGTGTCCGTCATTAGAGACAGCTATTTGTAACTCATTGCGGTATACGTATCCGCATCTAGCGAAAACCAAGCACATTAATTGGTCAGAAACTTGTATGACGTTCGAAAAGAGCAGATTCTTCTTGAGATGCGTTAGGTATCACGTATCGTTATGGCACACGTATCGTATCTCAGCATCTATTGCGTTCAGAAACGCCTTAAATTAGCTTATATCTGCTCTTTTCGAACGTGCTACAAGTTTCTGACCAATCAATGTGCTTGGTTCTCGCTAGATGCGGATACGTATACCGCGATGAGTTACAAATAGCTTTATGTCTCTAATACCTACCTACTATAGAGAACTCAACAACTTCAAGAATACGACACTAAACTGAAAAAAATATATGAAGAGTACGAAACATATTTACATAGCAAGATTGTTTGGCTAAATAGGCGCCAGGCGGAATCACTTTACTAAAAATTTTCCTCAGTGAACTAATAAACACCTAGCGTGTCAAACCTATCTAAGTAGAGGGAAATTTCAGGGAATTGCTAAACTTTACCTTGTTGTAGGAATAAATTGAATCCATAAATCAGTCAGGAGTAGAGTGACCATTTATACTCTTTTTGAGAGTACAGTTCTCTTTCTCAAAGCTTTGTACTCTATACTCTATTACGTTAGAACTGGCACTCTTTTTTTCCCATAACAACAATATTCAATAAGTTTTTTCTTATTACTTCTATAATTTAAGACAACGCAAGTCAAACCCTAAAAATAACATTAAAAAGGAAATGGAAATATCTCAAAAACTGTAGCTTTGAAAGATTTGAACCTTATAAAAAATTTTTGGGTAATATTTACGAAAACCAAAATCTGAAAACCGCATATCAATAGCTGCTTTACTTCTAAAGTTATGATTTTTTTATATATCTTAACGTTTTTTCAACTAACTCGGAAACTAAGGCTCCCACAAATTTGAACTTTATAACAAAATATGTAGTCCATATTCATGGAAACTTAAATCTAAAAACCTTATATCGCTATTTGATTTTATTCCAAAGTTACAATTTTTTAAAATATTTTATCTCCCTTTTCCCCTCTTCAATACCCTACCCAAAAGTTAATCAGTTCAAGGTCAGTCGATAGAGGATTTTTTTACCAAATTTCGTTAAAATCGATTAAGGTGTTCTTGAGTTTCGTGTATACAGTATAGACAATAGACCGACAGACCGACAGACAACTTCTTTTTTTTCGTTGATGAAGGTGTTTTAGAACCTTACCATATTCGTATGGTGGACTAAAAAAATAAAATCTTAAAGTACGTCCTGCATAAATTGCAAACATTTTCGGCTCCGGCGCTAGTAAATCACTGTTATTTGCAAGTTTTTCCTAATTCTATACATTTTCTACCAGCTAGGATTAAAGGCGTGTTAAAAAAAAATGGCACTTTTAGTTAAACAAACAAATCTAAAACGAAAACTAAAAACGGGAATGGTCTGGCGACTTACCCAGCCCAATCGCTTTTAAATATTTCACAAAAAAAAACGTTGGACGGACCCAAATTTGTATAGAATTTTCTGTTTAAACTGCAAAATATTTAGTTTTCGGCGCTATAACATCATTAATTGGTTTTTAAAATTTTAGTCTAGTTTCTAGTTTTAATGAATTTTTGTCAACATGTAAAAAAGGCAGTAGTTTAGCACAATTTTCTCGAAATTTTCGAATGCGGCAAATTTAAGACTTTATTTTGTAAAGACCAAATCTGCTGAAAAATTCACCCCTTTGCTAAAATTTAACAAGTATCTTTTCATTCATACACACCTATACAACCCAATACACTCTAAACTGCCCCCAAAGCGGCGACCGCCCTTGATAATAGTAAAAAACATTGAAAGGATTAAAATTTGTATAGCATTTTCGGCTTAAACTGCAAAATATTTTACTTCCGGCGCTATATTATATTACAGTTACAATTTTAGTCTCGTTTCTAGTTTTAATGAATTTTTGTCAATATTTAAAACGTGTAAAAAAGGCATTCATTTAGCAAAATTTTTTATAACAAGTATCCTTTATCTCAGATACGTATACAACCTAATACCCACTAAACTATCCCCAAACTCTCTTTAAACAGAGCGGCGACTACCCTTGTTAATTATAAAGTATTATTTTAAAAATTAACCATCGTTTTTGGAATTTGGTTTACCTATGTACAGGGTGGTCTAAATTCGCTGGGATTTGGGGGTTTTGGGTACTTCTAGGCAAGATAGCCAAAAAATAGTTTTCATGTCCTGGGCTCGATTTTTGAGAAAAGCTTAAATACGAAAACTGCATCTTTATATGTCTTACCATTTCCGAGTTAAGGGGGCAATTTGATAAGTCTGCATTTTGGGATGGGGTCTATAACTTCGTTATTTATAGGAATATTGATTTCATGTAAATAGCTTTTTTGAAGACATATAACTGCATTTTTCCTAACACATCTAGTTTTTGAAATATAAACCAAAGTTGGTATTTTTATTATAGAATAACCCTTTATTTATTTGATTTTTAAAATTGGGATAAAATTTCCCTTAAAATTATGTATCACACTTTGTGTTTTATTTTTTGTATTTTTTAATTTTTTATATTTTTATGTATTTTTTATATTTTTATTACTTTTTACGAATGTTTATATTTATTTTATATTTATAATTTTACAGTAAAAATTACGTTAATAAAGTTTAAAAGATAATAATTAAAAAAATAAATAAAATCGAAAAAATAAAAATATAAAAATAACAAAAAATAAAACATAAAAGTGTGATACATCATTTTAAAGAGAATTTTATACTGATTTCAAAAGTCAAAGAAAAAAAGGTCATTCTATAAGAAAAATTTTAACTTTAGGTTATATCTCAGAAACTAGATGCGTTAGGGAAATTTCAGTTTGATTGTTTAGTTCTTTGTCAAAATGTCTACAAAAATGCTTTTTACATCAAAACAATATCCCCATAAATAAGAAAGTTATAGACCTCATCCCAAAATGCAGAGTTTTCAAAAAGCCCCCGTATCTCAAAAACCTCTTAACATATCGAGATGCAGTTTTTGTATTTAAGCTTGTCTCAAAAATCGAACCCAGGACTTATATACTATTTTTTGGTTATCTTGCCTAGAAGTACTCAAAACCCCCAAATACCAGCGACTTTAGTCCACCCTGTACTCTTTTTGCTGTAAAAAAGTATGGTCACCCTAATCAGGAGTGTTTTTAAGAAGATAATATACTATATACAGGGTTCCTAAGATTTTCCTTAGGGATAGGATTTCAATAAATCAAACAGAAATGGCATAGAAAGTTCTGCGCGCACAAAAGAAACAGGTATATTGAGCAATGGTGCCAGTTTGTTATTATCTCCGGACTGCTTTCATGAGAAAAAATTGTCGCCACTCTTTCATTGTGAGCATAAATCATAGTTGCAATAATAACCGTTGACAAGATGTCTGCAAATTCCGCTAGATGGCGGCCACACCATGAGATGATCGAGGAAAAACTGGGATTCACGGGCATTGCATTTTTATTTCCTTTCGAGTCGCTACAGTTTCGTAAATTTTGTGTTTTTAAAATGCCGTATACTCGGGATTTTTATTATTAAAAATTACAAAAAAAGTGACAGTGCCGACGAGGTCATTGGGCTTTTTGTTTTTGCGTTTCCAGATCGACCGGTTCCTGTGGCTCAAACTGTCTACAACATTTATCATCGTTTTGAAAGGTACGGGTGCATAAATAGTTGTAGAAATTGTTACCACGACGGCGAAATACTAGAGCATCCCGTTCTTCCACACAGGGTGGAATGAGACGAAATGGTATGCGCTTACGTTGAGGCACATGAACCATGTTCGACGAAACCGATTGCGGAGGCACTGCATATTCCCAACAGTACTTTCCAATGGATCCTAAAAAAATACGGCTACAAGTCGTTTAAGATTGGGAAGTCGCAGGAATTGCAACCAGGTGATTATTTTCGCCGGTTAGAATATTGTGAGGTTATGAGGGATAAATGTGACAGGAACGAAAATTTCCTATCAAAAGTTTTGTTTAGTGACGAGAAGACATTTGAACTTCATAACTCTCACAATCCACAAAATAGCCGCTATTGGTCCCGCGAAAATAAACATCTGCACGCAAGTGTTAGAACGCAACATCCTCAAAAATTAAATGTTTGGAGCGGTATTGTCGAGAATCACATTATTGGACCCTTTTTCATTGAAGGGAATTTGAATAGCCAAAAATATGTTGATCTTCTCCAACACCAGGTTTTACTACGGTTGAGGGAACTCAACATAAATTTAGACGAATTGTGGTTTCAGCAAGATCGCTGTTCATCCCACAATTCACGCCAGGCTACAAATTACCTTCGTCAGGTATTTGGTGATAGAATTATTTCCACGTATGGAAATATCCGATGGCCTCCTCGATCACCAGATCTTGCGCCAAATGACTTTTTCCTATGGGGTTGTTGGCACGACAAAATTTTCCAACACCCTCACTTACGGCTTACGACTATACAGGAGTTGAGGGCGAAAATTTTGGAGGCGGGCAACTCTATCACCCCTGAAATGTTGGCTGTTGCGCGCCAAGAGTTTTACAATAGATTGGGATATTGTGAGGCTCAAGAAGGGGACAGATTTGAACATCTAATCTAATTAAAAATTAGATATTTTCAGATCCAAACCACAGCTTTTTCTTGCTTAAAGGAGGCGGCAGGGTCCATTATTTACGATATTGAGCGATAAACTCGTGAGGTTGTTAACATTAGAAAGAAATATCTTCGCTTTTAATTATTTTTTTTTCCATTCTGTTCTACTAGTGACATCTATCCGGAAACGGCCAAACCATGCAGCTAGCACTAACAGCCAAAGAAATCAATAAACGGCGCTGTTTTTCCTGCAGAGCTTTTTGCTTGCGATATTATTGATTTTAAATAAAGCTGGCCCTACACTACATTTGATATTTTCGAGGTGTTTTATGACATGATCTCGAAACATGTAGCGAACCAATTCTTCAAAACTAGCGGGAGGGTAAAAGCGAAAAATAAGGGGCTGCCAATATTTGTAACACCCAAAAAGGGGTGAAAAGATCTATTTTGCTCTGTTTCTTTACAAAAAACGTT
This sequence comes from Oxystoma pomonae, assembly GCA_963921995.1. Classification (NCBI taxonomy): domain Eukaryota; kingdom Metazoa; phylum Arthropoda; class Insecta; order Coleoptera; family Brentidae; genus Oxystoma; species Oxystoma pomonae. Next base: position 45,495,203 of record OY998170.1, read on the forward strand.
TTTTTTTACGAAAAACTTGAGCTCTGCCACTTTTTTTATTTTTTTCTTCAACTTTCTCGAAATTTTCGTCATACCATAGAATTTTTTTTCAAAAATTACGTAATTTCGGGAACGCAAAGAAATAGGTCTAAAGAGTATAATTTTTAAGAAAAAAATATCAATTTTCTCGCCCTTCTCCACTGGGACTACAGGGGCCGTGCACAAATTACGTAATGGTCATAGGGGGGAGGGGGGTTTTTGACAGCGCTTGCATTTGTGTGAAACTAAGAAAATTTGGAATGAAAATAAGTGAAAAGTTTTTTTTTTGGGGGGGGTAGTGGTCTTGAAATCTTTACGTAATATTAGGGGAGTGGCGTGCCAAACCGTTACAAAACATTACATACACGGGGTCAAAAATTGGTAAAGTCACCGTTATGTAATTTGTGCACGGCCCCACATCTGACTGTTCCTCCTTTTTGATTTCGAATCAAAGTGCAAAACTCGGGTTGAACGTTCGAAGGCGTCAACCCGTCCTATTTGCTTGATAAAGTTTCTACGGAAATATCTCAGTCGATTTCTCCGGCCGTGTATGAACGCTTTAGGTTAGGCATTTGCATGTATCTCAGTCCCCAGCCTGTAAACAGTGCGTAAGGACAATGGCTACAAAATGAAAAGCCGAAAAATATTTTTTTTTTACGATATCTTTCATCAGTTTGGTATTAAAGTCGAGCAAAAACAATTTTTATTCCAGTCCTAAAGGTATGAAAATGGAAAACATTAGAAAACAACAACCTGGAATGGATTTACTACGTGTAAGATGTAGTGACGACATCGCCCCATGCCCATCCTTTTGTGCCTAATGTGCTTTTCCGTTTGTCTGCGTCTTATACACGGCTGCTTGGCCCCCTAAGGATTTGCTTAGGAACCCTGTATTAGCGTAAGCATATCTGCCAATATACCAACATTAGGCAGACTAAAACCTATATGGTCGATATAAAGGTGCTCTAATAAAAAATGCCATTTTCCAAAAATTGTACCACAATAGTAACTTTACCAAGAAAGGAAAATAAGTGTAATAATAAGAGAAGGATGTACGGCCCTTTATTTAATTCAATAATGTGCAATATGAGCTGTCCGATTTTCATGACGGTCTCAAAGAGGTTACAAAGTTACAGATGATTTAAAAAAAAAATGCAAATCTTTTTTAAATGTTTTTTTTTTCGTTCATATTTTTTTTTGAAATAAGCTATGCTCCCCCAAGGGAAACGAGAAATGACGCCGCTGCATTCATTTCGCAGGTTTCCATTTGTTTGGCAACATAAAAGACTAAAGGAAAAGTATATCTGATTGAAAAACAAGTCGGAAGCTTTTCTTCAAAAAAAAATATAACTATGCTCAGCTTTTTCTTATTGGAGGAGCAAACAAAAATAAGCGAAACACCGACTGGATGGGGTGAGTTTTTAGTTTTAGAACAAATCAGCTAAAAGTTGTGAACATTTTCAAACAAAAATAAAAAAAAAACCTTGCACAACCACAGCAAGATGTCATGCTGATGAACTAATTAAATTAAAGAAAACAATCGTAAACATTGTATTTAATATCAAGATCGTTCGAGGGTCGACCTTCACGAAAAAATTGCCCAAATTCTGACATTTCGAAGATGATCTCTATATAGGATCTTCTTTTATTTAAATTCTTCCTAGCGGACGGCAGGTGGGAGAATTTGAAGATTTTGGCAAGTATAAAAACACAGTGATGCGATTTGGAAATTATCACAATTGATCTGCACTTGTTTTTAGATCAGTGAAAAAGAAAAGGTGATTTTTTTGTGAAAAGTGTCAATAGTATTTGGAATACACTCGTAATATGGCTAAGCAGGTAATAGTTTGAAATTGTTTATGTTTAAATATTTTTGGAAAATTTTGATAATAACGAGCATATCTGGAAGCCACTTATTCCACTTGAGTTTTGTCGTTTTGACTCAATGACTTGACCACGCTTTAAGGATATTCGTGTCAATAATGACGTCACAGTGCTTAACGCACGCATTTTTTTCATGAGATTCAAGTTCAAAGCAAACAGGAGCAGTTAAGCAGTGTAAAAAAAATTGTAGAAAATTATAATAAGAAAAAAGTTTTAAATTCTAAAGTTGGTTCTTAACTGCGGCAAAGTTGCTGACCCTTCAAAGACACATCACATAACACTCACGAAAAATGACTAGAAATTCATGTCACGTCACGTAATGCGTTTTTTTTCAGGGTAAGCAACCGTGGGGCACTGCAAGATAAAAAAAAATTGTGTAAAAATATTATTCCGATTAAAATTAAGAAAGCCATCTCAGTATACAATTACTGTTAAGAGCTTTTTTGGACAAATTTGTGTTCCGAAAACGTAAAGCAAACCAATTTTAAAATAATAAGACCTATAATTTTTCTAAAAAATTAAAATCTTTATTAGTTTTTCCAATATTTGACAAATTTAAAGGAGTAAGGAGATATAATAGTAATAATGATGTTTTGGCTTGATGCGGGAAATTTTGGAACGGGATAGAATTTTTTAGAATTATTTATTTAACCGTGGTTATGAAACCTATTAAAATATGTTGAGAACCTTTTGTTTTCTGTCGCTTACAAATTTTAATAAAAAAAAACCCAAAATCTTTAGATAATTTTTATAAAATTTTAGTCATTTACGGCATCTCAGTAAACAATTAGGAAAAGCGAAAAAAGAAGGAACAATTTTTTTTATTGGTCGTATCTAATTCTATTATTTAATTTATCAGCTTGTCGTCCTAACCGCCATCTTGGGCACCTCCCTCTGCGCCCGTCTAGACAACCTCGCTTACCTACCACCAAACCAACGCTCGACCAGTTTCTCAAGCGGAGGACATTCCAGTTTTTCGAGCGGAGGGCACTCAAGCTTCTCAAATGGAGGTTCGACTGGAGGTTACCAGACTGGAGGATACCAGGCCGGAGTATATTCTGCCAACTCCAATCAGCAAATTCCTATTTTAAAGTTCAATCAGGATAATAATGGGGAGGGAAGTTACAAGTGAGTGCCTTTGTAAAACAATTTGAATATCAGTCAAAAAAAAGATAAGGATAACCAATTTCGGTTTAGTAACTCTTGAGACGACATTGATAACGGTTTGGCCTTTTTTTATTCACGGATATATCATATTGCTATCATGGTGGGGGGTGTCCAAAATTCGATTTCGGTTTTGGGTACTTCTAGAGGAGATAGAGAAAATTCGACTCCCCTTTCGGAGGCTCAAATTTCAAGATTTTTGGTAAAAACCACATTTCAATATGTCACCCCGTGTTAGTTGCATTTTTGTAGAGTTTTTAAACTAGAATTTAATTACTAAATCAGATTTCATGAATCACTTTTAGTTTTGGGGATATAACACAAAGTTGGTATTTTTCTGAGGGAACACCCCAACTTTTTTTACATGTTTCGAATGCTTTTTTAATTTCCTTCAAAACGATGTGCCTCTTACGAAAATCGGATAAATAGTTGTCGAGTTATTAAATATTTTCCATGAATCATATGGTAGGCTGTGATAAAAGTGGCACGTCACATTATTAAAAAAAAATCTAGAGTGCCATGGTTGTCAATCTCAGATGAGCATTTTGCTTCTCAACTGAATTCAAGGGCTACTATTCTATCAATAATAGGGAGATTTTGTTAAAGGTAACCACTGACGCTAATTAGCATCGAATAGCGACTACTTTTACCGTTAAAAAGACAACACACCGAACTTGATGTTATTCTGTGGTGGAAGATTTTTAGGTTAAAAAAGTTTGTTTTGTTTTACAAAAATTTTGTGTATTTGGATTTTGTTTTTTGTTAACCGTGTTTATAGTAGTAGTAGTAAGGTGTCTTTTTTACCGTTTTTTCTTGGTAACTAGGTGAGTAAGTACAAATAAGTTTGCAGAGGCTCGATTTCTTTTGTTACTCCACCAAAGATATCTTGCAAAATTTATGTTGGGCTGTCCGTCTCCCAGTCCTATCACTAAATTAATATTTTCCTCCATGATATGGTTAGAAAAGCAAATAAAAAAAAGACTTGAGAAAAAAACAACAAAAGTCAATAAAAAAGTAATGTTATGTTTAGCGTCAAACGATTGACTACGTTCAAAAGCTCTATTTTTAACCTCTTACCTTTATTTACGGTACCGGTAACCATAAGAGTAACGAAATTTGCCGTTAAACTGCCTGAGCAAAATCTCCCTAACAAATCATGATACCTATATTTTATGCTCAGTGTCAACCGAGGCACTCTAGATTTTTTTACTAATGCCTTTATCACATCCTACTATATGATTTATGGAAAATATTTAATAGCTCGACAACTATTTATCCGATTTTTGTAAGAGGAACATCGTTTTGAAGGAAATTAGAAAAGCATTAAAAAAAATGGGGTGTTCCAAAGGAAAAATACCAACTTTTTGTTATATTTTATGCTGTTTTATAGGGTTTTATAAGATTCGACATGCCAGGCTGTTTTGCTCGTAAAAACGGATAGAAAAAAACCTGTACTTTAAGAGATTTGTCCTGGTTTGTACAAGTTTGTTTCACATACCGCGTAGAAAACATATCAAAACTGATCAAACGTAATAAAATATCGTCAAACTTTTCTAAGAGATATGGGATGTTGGTAATTAAATTCTAGTTGAAAAACTACAAAAATAATGCAATTAACACTACGAAGACATTTTCATAAATAAAAGAATTATAGGGCCTATCTCAAAATGCAGACTTTTCAAAAAGACCCCGTAGCTCGAAGACAGGGTGACATATTGAAATGCGGTTTTTACCAAAAATATTGGCTTGTTTGAGCCTCGCAAAGGGGAGTCGAATTTTCTCTATCTCCTTTGGAAGTACCCGAAACGATGATTGTGGGGCATCGAATTTTGGACACTCTGTAAAATAAAGATATAACCCCAAGCAACATTTTCATGACTTCCGACCAAATCTGGAGAGGTCTGAAGCACCAGAAGGTGGTCAGATACTGTACAGTCATTTAGCGACCACGTCTTGCCATCGTCGCATCAACGCAAAGTTGTACAAAATCAATAGCCTCTCTTTGGTCGTAAAACAACGTTTGTCAAACGTCGGTCAACAACTGACAACTGACCACGTTGGCCCAAGAACAAAGTGGGTCCGGGAATACTAACGTAACCATTTTGGTATTCTGTTGGAAATAGTCGTACAGAGACTTATTGCAATAAATATCAAAAGTATATTGGGGAACTTTAAAATCGATAGAAAAATATTACTAAAAAGTATAACAGTAACTAGGGTTGAATTAATTTACATTTAAGGTCAAAAATTTCACATAGTTACCAAAATATTTACGGATTTTAATTTTTAAGGTTCTAAATTTTCAATTTAAAGCTGTTTACTGATTTCCTGTACACGCGTATCTTTTTTTAAAGTTTTTGTTCGTTTCTTATTTTTAAACACACATTACCTAATTGATAGATAAAGAAAATCAATCTATTTAACTAGTAGTGTAAGTACAAAATGATAAACGATCTCAAAAGTGACACATATCTTTTCGGGTGAAATCTTGCAACTTAATTTTGAGCAACTTCCCGACATCCGATCGGCTTCAAATTTGGCATGCTTATATAGTTGCGGTGACAATACAAGAGTATAGTGTGATGAAATTGATAGCTCTTCATTACTCGAAGAGGGTGGAGGGGAGAACAGTTGAAGTACGCCCGATTTCGTTGAAATTTGGTGTGTTGGGGCACTTGGGATGGAGGTAACGAATTTCTAATCAGATTTTGAAAATTCATGATAGGCGATTTTTGGTCATCTTTTGCTAACCAATTTTAACTAACTTATACACATCCGATTGCCTTCAAATTTGGCATGCATTTATTGTTCCGATGACAATACAGTAATATGTCATTATTAGGCACCCCTCCCCCCTACGAGGGGAGTAGAGGAGGGAAAGCACCTAAGTTTGTCCAACTTTAACCAAAATTGGTATACAGGGCTTTTGGGGATAAGGAATACGAATTTTTGATCAGATTTTGAAAATTCAATATGGCGGATTCAAGATGGACGATTTGCGGTCATGTTTTGCTAACCAATTTTAACTGACTTGTCCACATCCGATTGTGTTCAAATTTGGCATGCGTTGCATGAATATAATAATATTGTATTCTCAGGTACCCACCTCCCTCTAACGAGGGAAGTGGAGGGGGAAAAAGATTTAGTTTGTTCTATTTAAATCAAATTTGGTATATAGGGGTTTTTCGGGAAGGGGATATGAATTTTTTATCAGATTGGACGATTTAGGGTAAAAATCTAAAAATTTAAAAATTAATTTTTGTTAAAAAAACTTTTAAAGAACAAGCTTTTATTAAATGCATTCAAAAGTGGAAAATAATTTTTTATCTTTCTTATACCATAATAAAAGCGTTGGGCGTAAATTAAAAATTTTAACTTTACGGTGACAAAGAGAGAACTACAAAAGAAGAACTTAATTCGTCTTCTATTCGAATGATAAACATAATGCTTTCATCTAAAAAAGCTGAGAACGGGTGAGATTGCCGTGCTTACCAAGCCTTTGAAAATATCCTTAGGTTATGGAGTAATAGAACTATATCTTAGGTGAACTAACTTCAAATTTCTGTTTTAAAAACCTTTTATTATCCAAAAAATTTCCAAATAAAACCAAGTGAAAAAATATTTCAAAATAATTTGATTTGACACTTCGTAGTGGTTGTGCTAATTACTGCGTCTGCGCAGTAGCTAAACGTCATTCCGTTGTGGTAATTAACCACTACCACTGTCTTTAGTTATGAAACCATTTCGTTGTGTTTGTGGTTATTTTTTGGTTAATTTTAGAGAATTTTGTCACAATTAATTTTAAAAATAATAAAATGTTACCAGGTTCCCACATATAAAAACTTATTTTGTAAAATAGAGCCCAAGTTTGTGTTTTTCTCATCTCTAAATTTTTTTACGAGTTACAGTTTCTAAAGCGTCCCAAAAATTCCGGTAAAATCGATGCGTGGTAGTGGTACACTATTACAGCGGCTGTCAAAGTTGTCAAAATTTTAGGCGTCCCAAAATTTCCCTAATTTAAGGATACTCAAGCAAGAAAAGGTCAAATAATATTTGAACAGTCAAATTTGAATAAAAGCAAACAATGACAATGACTTTTGACGATTTTCTTAATTGTTTTATATTTTTATTATTTTTCGTGTAGCCAAACATCGGAAAATTTATGTTTTAACGGTTTTAATTTTAATGAAAAAAAAACACAGTGAAAATGGTTACTTTATTAAATTTTAAAATATATTCGCACTGTTGATAAAATATAATCAGTCATTAATACTATTCTAATGTTCAACATTCCTTTTATTATTATTACCTTTTCCAGCTAGAATGGAATGCATGCTCATATACTACTACAGCCCAAAAAGCAGACCTCGGTTGACGTTGTTAATAGGTGTTACGACGTTGGCATGACACGAAATTGTTTGACCATATTAGTTTAAAACTGGGTCGCAATAACGTCGACTACTAGTTGGCACCAACGTTAGGGTCAATTATTTTTACGTAGGCCCGACGTAATATTGTTGCTTGGGACATAAAGTAACAGACATGACGAACAAAGTTTTCGATGTTATAAATGTTCATTATTATACCTACCATTCATTGCTATACAAAACTTTTTTTTTAGTTACGCCTATGAAACTGGAAACAGCATCCAAGCTCAGGAACAAGGTGAAGCTCATGGAGATGGTACCAGAGCTCATGGTTCTTATTCCTACACGGCCCCCAATGGAGAACAGGTTTCCATCACTTACACCGCTGACGAGAATGGTTTTGTTCCACAAGGTAACGGATATGAAATTGTTTTATAACAGATGTGAATTTTTTCTGACTGATTAAGTTGATTAATAGCTTCGGTTTTGTTTTTCAAAGGTTCTCACATCCCTACTGCTCCTCCAATTCCAGAAGCAATTCTAAAGGCTCTTCAACAGAACGCTGCTGAAGAAGCTAGAGGTATCTTTGACGATGGTGCGTACAGGGGAGAAGGGTTAGACGAAGCTAAATACAGGGACAATGGTGCCGGTGCGTACAATGGTGGTGCCGCTTTCGGCAAATCCAGTTCGAATTCGAATGGTGGATTTTCTGGTTACAGATACTAAAAAGAGACACAAAATTAAGGCGATTAGAATTACTGAATAGTTAGACAATTTTAAGAATTTTGGCCAGTGCATGGAAAAGTAAAAGTATTTATTGTTTTAGGTTTTAAGTTTTGTACATTTTTAGTAATAAAGAGCAATGCGTAAATTAAAACTAACAAATAATTTTTCTTTTTGGTAACAAAATAGTTTCCCCCCTTTTACCATTTTTAACAAAATTCCGAGCAAATGCTGTAGTAAAAACTGAGCATTGTGAGTGTATCTTTGTTGTCGATTTTAAACCCCAAAACACGACATTTTTTATTAAATTTTGATCTTGTTGAGAGGATAAAAGGATACTAAAATAATAAGATAAGGGTTGTTATAGTCATAGTTTTTGTCTATGAGATGTAAACTCTCAAAGATTTTCAAAATACGTCGTTTTTAAAATCATGCTATGAAAAGTAAATTAAAAAATGTTACTAAATGTTCTCTTTTGACTGCTTTTGTTGATTTTAAAAATTGAGTAATAATATCAGTAATTTTAACGCTCAAATTGTGGGTGACTATTTAGAGCATTGTGTAATATATTAAATAATGTTTATGCACTTATAAATTGAAATTGGGCCAAAATAAGAAATGCAAAAAGTTCATATTAAGGAATTTTTTCACTATGAAAATAAAATTACTTTATTTTTTTAAATTTTTGCATAGCAGATATTTTAGTTGTAAAAACTCATATTATTGAACACTCTGCCATTAAACGCATTAAATCTCATAAAAAACAAACCTTATTTTTATCAGATTTTATAGGGTTCAAAGGCGTTTGTGAGTTAAATTTTTACGTTTATTAAAGTTTGTAATAATTCATGAGTTATGTCTTTGATTTTGGTAAGATTTTGTGTGGTGTCATACATCTGTTTTTTACCTGGTACCTACTATAATATGAACGATTTATAAATATGTATATTAGTATACTTACTTACTTTGTTATATTTTATATACTGTCGTAAATATTTCCACAACAAAAAAAGTTCTGTTTTGAAATCTTATAAAATATTATAAACAAAGCCTCAAAAAATCTCATAGAAACTTATCAAAGTAATAAAATCTTACTCGCCCTAACCTATGCCTTTTGAAACAAATATTAAATCGTAAACAATGTTTTTCGCCCATCTGAACTTATAAAATCTTACCTGTCGTAAATACTTTTACAAAAAAAATATTTTTTGGCTTCTGAAATCTTGTAGGGTTTTACAAACAATGCCTTAAGAAATTTCATAAAAACTTATCAAAGTAACATCTAAATAAAATCTATGTGTTTGTTGCGGATTCATAATGCTGAAACTACCTTTTTTGAGTTTTTCCGCCACTAAGTTAAGGAAATTTCTTAAAGAATTAATAATTTTTACACGCACTCGCAAATCCTAACTAGAATCTAAGTGATTTTTTATTTTAGAATGGTGTAGCTAGATCTGAAAGAATCTTTTAACCATATTAAAAATCATAAATTATTGTAAAATTTTATAAACCAACTGGGTAATAAAATATGTGTTTCACTTACACTAGTCAAAAATGTCTCTAAGCTTCTGTATCCGCATCGACAGATCAGATTTTAAACATAAATTAAAAAATTCAGTTAACAGACTCTCTAGTGCTAAGCCACTTCAACTTTGCCGAGGTGGTTTATAGACCATCTTTGGACCAAAATGATAAGACAAGAATACAAAAAGTTCAGAAGGTCTGTTTACGGATTATTTATGGCATTATAAAGTTTTTCCCTATGTCGCACGAGTTAAAGGATGCAAGTTGGCTTGATATGAAACAGAGACGGGTGCTTCATTCATTGGTATTTTTTCACAAAATAATTCCAACGAAAACTCCTGAATATCTGCTTAATAAAATTAAATATAGAACCGATGTACTCTTGTTTAAAAAAAAGCATACATGCATTGGATTTTCTAATAGTGTATTGGTTTGTTCGGGTTCCGAATTTTAAAACTGTCCTAGAACGTTTTAGAACTGCTCGTGATAGTTGCGCAATCGACGGGACTGTTCTCAACAGTTTACAATTTTTGGACGAACCCGAACGCATTTTCATAAAATATCCATAATAATAGAGTGAAGAAGAAGAAGAAGCACGTGATGTGATCCAGACAACCAGAGTGTCTTAATTTTGTCTTTTATTTTTAGCATAAAATAAATATTTTACCGAAAATTTTCCATGAATTGGTTCTCATCATATAGTTCCACAGTTTCTTCTACAAAATGTATAGCTTTAGTGCTTCTACAAAATTGCATTTTAAAAATCTGCCAATGGCTGATGACGAGGTAGAATCTTGTCTTAATTCTTCCAAAGTAAAATTTTGCAGTTTTTGAAACAACATAAATTTAACACAAAAAAAGCTGAATTTTTGGGTTAGGCAGGGATTCCTCTTCTTTAGGTCACATCATACAAAACCCCCTGGACAAAACCTTTATAAAAATACACGCGGATAATAAAATAATACAAGATTACATTCTAGCTTTTTATTATTTTTCGTAAAAACCTATTTATTTGGGTATATTTTCAAGGAACAAATTATTTTTTTCCGACAAACTTTACATGCCTAAATGAATTTGCGCATACGTCAAAAAATAGTCCTAAATAGTTCCATTTAATTCCGTCCGGCTTCACGAGACTGTACAGAACAGTATTGAACCGGTCCTGGATAAATTTTCGGTAGTAACCCGAACACAAAACTTCAGTTCAGAACAGTTGTGGTCGAACCAGAACGCGTTTAGAACAGGAAATTTTGACGAACCCCAACAAACCATATCTATTCCATTCTCCAGTCAAACTGATTTTGACAATAACTTTCAAAGTCAAAAATGCCGCAAATTACAAAATTTACGAAAGCAAAAATTATCACTCGAGTTATACAAGACCCCTGATCTCTAAGGAGAGCTGCCACTCATTTTTGAATTTTTGAAGAATAATTTGATCAATAGAAAACATGGATCATGTCCATATAACTATGAGATACTATAACAGCCCAAGTGCCGCAAAATATGTAACGAAAATAACTTTTAAAAACAAAGAAAATTCAAAATCGCGCTTGGCTTTGACACTGTTTGGGACACCAGGCCATAAACCAAAAATCTACTGCGCGTGCACTAACAAATCTATGCCTGGTGTCGTAGTGATCTTACGATAATTTAATGACAAGGTACTATTTTGAGTGACAGTGACAACGACATCATCTGTCCGAAAACTTTGATTTTATTTAATTGAATTTATTTATTACATTATGGATAAAACATCTCCAACCGCAAGTTTAACCTTACTATATAATATACCACAAGATAAACCCGTTACAGAAGAAGAAGTAGAAGTCAAATCATAAGCTACCAAAAGGAAAATGCAAGAGATGTTGAGCAGAGAAATCAACAAACAACAAATGAGCCAAGATCCAGAGTATTTCATGGTGAAATAAATGAAGAGCACAGAACATATAGAAATCATGAAAGAAGTAGTTATAGCACCCGCTACGAAAACCAGAATTATAATCAGAGAAGAACAAGGCCAGTGTATGGAGAAAATATTGACAATGATAACATAGTGGTCTCTCGAAGCAAATCATTCTTTGTATCAGGTTTTAGGCCTGAAACAGATGTTAGAGAAGTACTTCAATATGTAAATCACTTAAATAATCAAGGTAACATTACATGTGAGAAATTAAGTTTAGGTAATCAAAACTCTGTAAGTTCTTTTAAAATAATAACACCATTTTATGTACAACAAAATATATTAAATCCTAAAGTATGGCCGCAAGGCATTTTAGTTAATCATTATTTTCAGAAAAGGAACATACAGAGTACAACCAGTTAAAAAGATTTTGCGATATATTTTATGCTAATTGTCAAGGTTTGTTGGGAAACTTCAGTAGTGTCTTATATATGGTACACTGCTTGCAGCCTATAGTAATTTGTTTTTCTGAGACACATATCACTGATAATATACTGCAGGGTGAACTTAACATTGCTTCATACAGCTTAGTTTTATGTAACTCAACTTCTAGGCATACGGGGGGAGTCGCAATCTACGTAAAAAATGGTTGCAATTATGTGGAAAAAGCAAAAGCAGACTTATATATGAACACCTGGTTGTTGGGGTTGAAGATTAGTATTTTTAATAAATATTACTTGGTGTATGCATTATACCATTCACCTAACTCTTCACATGCTGACTTTTTAGAATTTTTTGAAGGGAAACTTGAGGACTTAGACTTTAGCACACAAACAGTTATTTTATTGGGTGATTTTAATTTAGATTTAAAAAAAGATACAACATATTCGCGAAAAATTATTGAATTGTTGCATCAGTTTGGCCTTTATCAACTAATTAATGAATATACAAGAGTAACAAGTTCTTCAAAAACATGTATAGATTTTTTTGTTACTAATAACAATAAACTAAAGCATAAAATTGTGGAAACACCTAAGATATCAGAACACAGCAACATATTAGTGTCATTAGATAATAAATCAAACAATAAAATTTATAAATCTATCAAATCTGTTAAGAGAAATTTTAATAACTTTAATAAGCAACATTTTCAAATCTCACTCAAAACTTCAAATTGGCTAGAAACTAATAACCTTAATGTGCTTGCTACAAATTTTGTTTCAAATATTGTTTATTGTTTAGATGTGCATGCACCCTTTAAAGAAACTAAAATCTTTAACAATTTTAAAATTAATGTGTGGTTTTCAGAGAAGGTTATGAATTTAATAAAAAAAAGGGATGATATGTACAAAAAAGCAAAAGAAAATAACAATATACAAGATTGGAATAGGTGCAAAAAAATTAGAAATGAGGTAACTAAATTAATCAGAAAAGAAACAAAAACATATTATGAAGAGGTTATTGATAGAAATAAAAATGACAGTAAAAAAATGTGGAAGCACTTAAAATCATTATTAGGAACGAACAACATAAATCACCATGAAAAAATAAACTTTAATGGTAATGTAATCCAAAATAGTCAAGAGATTGCACATCAATTTAATATCTACTTTTTAAACAGTATTAAGGAAATTATTTTACAAATAAAAGAAGTAAATGGTGTTGAATATACTTTAGCAAAAATACCTGAAAACAACAACAAACTAAGTCAATTCTCACAAATTAACATACACCAGCTGAAACACATTATTTTTACCATAAAAAAAAACACAATTGATAATGATGGTATTGACCTAAATATAATTAAAACAGTATTTTTTGCAGTAGGAAACAATTGGTTAGACATTATAAATCTCGCATTAATGACTGGAGATTTTCCAAATGAATGGAAAATAGCAACAGTTATTCCAATAGAAAAAGTCCAAAATACCATCCTTTGTTCAGAATTTAGGCTAATTAATACACTGCCAATTTATGAAAAAGTTTTTGAATTGGTTATAAAACAACAAATTTTAGAATTTTTAGACAAAAACAATCTAATTATACAAGAACAATCCGGTTTTAGAAAGTCCCATTCCTGTGAAACTGCCCTGCAATTTGTAATTTCAAACTGGAAACATGAAATCATTAAAAAAGACAAGGTCATTGGAGCAGTATTTTTGGACATTAAACGCGCATTTGAATGTGTAAATACAAATTTAATGTTACTTAAACTAAACAAATATGGTTTTGTAGAACTTTCTCAAAAACTTTTAACCCAATACTTAAAAAAAAGGAAGCAGCAAACAAAATTTAATAATTTCATATCTGAGCAATTAATGAATGAATATGGTGTGCCGCAGGGGTCCGTTCTGGGATGTTTGTTATTTGTTTTGTTTATTAATGACATAAAACACCACATTAAACATTGTAAAATTAAACTTTTTGCTGATGATGGCCTACTTTACTTTTGTGGTGACCCTAAAGAAATTGAAAAATTTTTGAATATTGACTTAAATAATATATATAACTGGCTTTGTGATAATGGATTATTACTTAATATTCAAAAAACTAAATTTATGGTCATTGGTTCAAAAGCAACTTTAATTAAGCATAAAAAAAGTAAAATAAATATAAAAGTCAATGGTGAAATTATAGAAGAGGTAAATAAGCATAAATATCTTGGTGTGTTTATTGATAAACAACTAAATTTAAAAGAGCACTGTAGTTATATTAAAAAAAAAGTTGCCAAAAAAGTTTATTTTTTGTATAGATTGAATAATAAAGTATCTAGATTTTCAAAACTAATACTATATAAGACCATAATTGCCCCACATTTTGATTACTGTTCGACACTATTGTACTTTTTAAACAGTGAAGAGAAAAAGGCATTGCAAAATATTCAAAACAGAGCTTTAAGAGCTATTTTACTTTGCAAAAAAAGAACGCCAATTAGAAATATGCTGGAAAAGCTTACGTTAATGAGTATTAATCAGAGATTGGCTTACAATATGTTGATTTTTATTTTTAAATTAAAAAATAAAATTCTTCCAGGATATCTAAGCGAGGAATTAAAGTCTACCAAAGATATACACTCATATAACACTAGGGCAAGAAATAACAATGATTTTTACATAAGTAATTCTGAAAACAGAGTAGACACAATTTTTAGTAAAGGGCTTATTTTATATAACACACTACCTGGAGAAATAAAAAAAATACAATCATTACATATTTTTAAGCAAAAATGTACAAATTATGTATTTCAAAAAATCGAAATTTAATTAACATTTTGATTGAAACTAAATTGATATTTTAATTAATTAGCAGAGATTTTATCTAAGGTGATTGATTAAATAAGTAGATTAAATTATAATTATTTAGATTTTTTTTCTTTTCATATTTTGGGTAGTAACTACATTTTTTTACTTAAGTTATGCTTAAGTTAGAATTAGTATTGTAAAATCTATAACTTATTGTAGCTAATAAAGTGTGATATATACATGAGGACATGGCCCCAAGTACCGAACCCACTTCCTGAGAAAACTCGGCATTGTCGAAAAGTTTACATTTTTGACGAGGTATGGTTTTTACATTTTGTTTATGTTATTCTGGAGTTTTTGTGTTTTAAAATTTTGTGACGGTATTTTCTGTGATTGCGTGTGTTATTATTACGGAAAACATTAGACAACACTTTTTTTTACAGTAGTGTCCACCCTTTTAATAGATTTTCCAAACATTTTTCATTTTTGTCAGATAATTGTCAGTTTCTTTCACTACTAACGCAATCGACGCGCCTGCCCATCAAATCAAGGGAAGGACCGTTATATTATCTCATAGTTATATGATCAGGACGAAAGCCTGTAAGTTCTGAGATACAAGGTGAAAGACTTAACGACCACCTCAGACAAAATCCTTTTGCCACGACCGTTGAAGCATCTAATGTAACGATGTTTCCAAATTCCTTATAAACTATTAACAGAAGGATTAAAAAATCTGAAATTTTCTGTCGAGTTGATACAAAAACACCTTTTCTAACGGAAGAACAAAAACAGGCCAGGGTTCTTCTTCTTCTGGGAGAGGGTGGTCTTCACAGATGAAAATATATTTCAGTTATCTTCATGCAGCAAAATAATTTTAGTGTATCGTCCGCCAAATTCTAGGTTTGATCCAAAATACACCAACCAAGTTGAGAAAGCTGGACATTTTTCAGTGAATATGTGGGGCTGGTTTAGCTCTAGAGGTCTAAGTATGTTTTGGAAAATCGAAGGAAGATTCAACAGTCAAAAATATGTTGAGATTCTGGGGTGCATTCAGATTGAAGAGTCGGGGTGAAGTTCGGCGCAGAGCGTTGCTCGATAGAGAGTGCACTCCGAGCGTGCCCGACGATTCGTCCAATATGAACGAACAAGACGCATTAACATAACCTCACGCTTAAGATTTTAAATTTTTTTGTAATTATGGAAGAAGTAATAGTAAATGCGTTTATAAATAAATAACAAACAAACAACGTAAATGAAGAACTACTCGTTGAGGATGATTCACTTTCACCACATTTTCGCTCACTTCACCACTCTTGATTGTTCCATCTAGAACAAAATTGCCTTCCTCGTCCAAAACCAAATTATGGAAATGTGTACTGATTCTTTCCATTGCCAAACACTAGACTTCAAATTTTAAAAACACAAATACAAAAAATATTGTCTCTGAAATAAGGTTAGGAATGGTTGTGCATTTGATCTGCGCATGCGGGACAAATTTTATCAACCTATTTCGTGGGGTGCGAAAGTGCACGTTTGGGTAGCGTCCGGTAAAAATCTACCGACAATCTGAACATCCAGATAAATTTTAACCAGAGCAATCTGAACGGCCACGGCGCGCCCGGGCGTCACCCGACGTTCAATCTGAACGCACCCCTGGAGGATGTTATGTTGCCATCTGTGCAGATGTTTTATGAAAACAACGACTTCGTTTACCAGTAGGACAACTGTCCCGTGCACATGGCTAATGTTGTTTGCCAGTTGTTTCAAAACCATAATATTGAAACTCTTCTTTAGCTTTGGCTAGAGGTCCTCTACACATTTGTCAGTTATTTTTTACCAGAGGTGGCAACTTATATTGCCTTCTCTTTCTAGTTTTTTTCATATTTGTATGTAAATGGACTGATGTTTTGTTGTCTCTTTTTATAATTCCCCAGACAGTTTTTGAAAGATTGATTTTTTATGGTTAGTAAAATATGTCAAGTTTTAACAAAAAAATAAAAAACAAACATTGAATAAACACGTGGTAGATATTAAAAATGTAAATAATAGGTAAAATATAAAGACTTCTATTAATCTATATTTTTGTTACCCTTTTTCTCACGATAAAACGCGAAAACATAATCTGTTATTTGTTAACAAAGTACATGCTAAATGTGTATGTTTGTACCTACTGCTTATAGCTCACTTACCTCGGAAATTCGGGCATTTTTATTAATTTTCCAGCTTGGTAAATACATGTTTTCTTTCCACTTTTTTTGAGTTTCTTCTCCGTAGGACAACGGAACAATAAAAATTCGTCGAGGCACGTATTTTTACAGTTTTTGATACAGAAAAATTGCATTTCTAAACCGGACGTTTCTTAATCAAAAATGTGACAGCAAAAAAAATTATTTATTGTCAGGGGTTACCAACTATCATTGCCAACAAAATTTGTTTTTAAAAATTTCCCTAACGACTGTCAAATCGAGTTGCTCACCTCTGGTAAAACAATAACTGTCAAAAATCGTATACAGGGCCTCTAGCTCTGGCCATCCAACAGGCCTGATCTCCATCCAATAGAAAATATGAGGGACCGACTTGTCAAAATTATTTATCAGGGAAACTGGAGACCACAAAATGCTGAAGAGTTAAGCGATGCAGAAGATCATGAATATTTTCAAAATTTAAGTTTTTCAATGCCCAGGCGTTTGCAGAGCGTTATTGAAAAGTAATATTTAATATTTAGTTGTTTCCATTCCGTTGTGTTATTTTACATCCATCGTTTTTTTCATTTTATTATCTTTATTTTATCAGTTCCACAGACCAGCCGTCTTCTACTGTAACTCGAGTAATAATTAATCTTTTGCAATTAATAAAGATTGTTTTTATATCCAAGATTAAAACATGATTTTAGAAACAAGAAACTAAACGGCCATTTCAAGCGGTCGGACGGGACAAAAAAGTAACCCATTACTATAAAAATCAGCTGTGACTTCTATATGATTAAAATTATGACTATATATTCTAATAAATAATTTTCTAAAACCATAGGTTATCCAATAAAATAGTTTAAAACAATAAATTGTAACCAGAGCTTATAGGGCGAACCTTTAAACTTTGGGTTGGATGGGACAAGAAAAATCAAAACTTAATTTTAGTAAATTCTTACTTTTATGTATTTCAATATTTTAGAAAAATGCTTTATTATGGCTTTTCCAAACTAAACTAAAGGCATTGGAATTAAAGGAGAAAGCATGTTGTTAACATTTATGTTAGACCTTATTGTGAAACATGAACCAGTAGAGCTTTTCTTTTGGGTTGGACGGGACAAAAAATACAATAATTGAAACTGTTTTTATATTTAGGTTTTTTTACATATCAAGAAAAAGTGTTAAAGTGATTTTATGATTTGGAGTTATTTCAAGATTTTTAACAAAAAATTTTTCTTTTTTTTAAATAAAATTACATCTGCTTGAAATGGCCCTAAACTCAAAACCCTTCTTTTAGTCGTCCGGCTTAGGTCCCTAATTGTTTGTTTTGTGCAGAAAGCATGAAATTTGGCACACTTATTCTTAAGACAATTCTTTAAAATTTTGGTTGAGGAAATCGATGATCGGATGTATAGGAGTCATGGCGGCGATTTTTTCAAAATGGACGTCTATTTTTTTAAATTGTAGGTTCGCCATCAAAACAAGATTATAATCGAATTCATATTACTCGATAGAGAGAAAATGAAAAAAAAAATGGTTACATTGACGTATGACTTTTATAGTCCTTGAAAAGTGACATTTTATTTTTAAAAAATGCATTTTGAGAATTTTTTTTTTGATAATTTTTCATAATTTAGTAAGCCGCGACAGGCCTTTTGTTTTAATTTTATAATTTAGCAAGAACATCAAAATAACTTTTCTAATAGACTTTTTGCTTACAGGGTGATTGGTTTAGTTATACCAGGCCAGTCAAATTAAGATTTCTTTAAATAGCTAAATTATCATTCGTATCTTTTTTAGTTTTTGAGGAAAAAATGTCAAATTTAGCACGATTATTAAAATTGTCAAGGTCAACTGATACTCTGAAATATTTTTGGATAGGTGGCACTGCGGACGACGTGGCACCCAAATTTCTAATTTCAAATTTGATAAAAGTTCATATTTTTTTAATAGGTTAGATAAGACATGTATATTTAATAAAATAATCGATTATGTATAGCTAAAGTATGTAAATTTTTATAAAAATAAATTTAGTTTGATATGGTCCTTGGTCGCCTAAATTTTTTTTTGAGTATGTAAAAAAACGGGTTTTTCAACGTTTTCTTTAATTTTTCCTAGCGACCAAAAATTTTGCTGGATATGCACGTTGATGAATTCTGATAAATTAGAAGGCCCCAACAAATCGATTCAGATATTAAATTCCAAATTCCATCGGGCCGTTTTTATGCTATAGGCCAGTAAAGTTGACCTAACATGTGTTTAGTCGCCCCAAATAGTATTCTAATGTACCCTATTGTTATTTTATATATTTTTTGCGGAAAGCACCAAATTGGGTGCGCTTACTTTCTTAACAATTTTTTAGGATCGTGGTCAAGAAAATTTATGATTGGATGTACAGAAACAAAGTTGGCGGCGAATTCTTCAAAATGGCGGTCTTAAATCGAAAGTTACTTATCAAAAAGAAATTATGTTTGAATGTATAGAACCTAATGAAGAGAAATTTGACGATACTAGTTAAATTGACGTGCATCTTTGATGATCTTGAAAAATGTCATTTTACGTTAAAAAAATACTTCCAGAGCCTTTTTTTAAAATGTTTTATAATTCTGAAAACGGCGACAGGTCTTGTTATTTGATTTGCGCTAAGTTTTATAATTTTAACAGGACATCAACACATCTCTCCTAAGTGACTTTTTGCTTACAGGGTGATTGGTTTAGTAAGATTTTTAAAAAAGCCACATTATCATCTGTTTTTATTACATTTTAAAGTAAAATGTTCAAATTTGTTACGATTACTAGATAGTTTTTATATCTATATAGTTAGGGCAATAAATTCTTCAAATAATATGTACTAGAGTCTCTATATTTTTATAAAGGCACTATAACTTTTTTTATTATTTATGGAAACGTAACAAAACATCCAGTGGGTGCCTAACATAACCTTAATAAATTTAATTAAAAAGTATTTTATCAGATTTAATATCGGATGTTTTTAAGGCACGTCGTCCGTAGCGCCACCTATCCAAAAAAATTTAGTTGATAAGGTTATGTAGCATTAACAATTCGTAACAAATTTGAAAATTCTACTTTAAAAAGTAAAAAAAAAACAGATGATAATGTGGCTTTTTAAAAAAATCTTACTAAATGAATCACCCTGTAAGCAAAAAGTCACTCACGGCACTTATCCAAGTTACCTGATACGAATTCGTCCTGGCGTGTTAATATTTCTAGTAGGATTATGCTCCTAAGGCAATTAAAACAAAAAAGAAGTTAAAAAACCTCCAAATCAGTTACTTCAACCGAAAAGAAACTGGAGATTTTTTAACTTCTTTTTTATTTTAATTGCCTTAGGAGCATAATCCTACTAGAAATATTAACACGTCAGGACCAATTCGTATCAGGTGACTTGGATAAGTGCCGTGCGGAACGATGACTATTTGTGAGTTGTTCAAGGTTGGAAATCAAAGTGTATGATGGTATTTAATGATGTATAGTGGAGGGTGACCAGTGAAACTACTGATGAGCCCACGCTGGTTACCCAGGGCGAAACATGCTCATCCAAGTTTGAATTTTTGTTATTTCCACCCAAGATCTTTTGATCTTTTGTTTTTTAGTTTCTTTTCGGTTCAAGTAACTGATTTGGAGGTTTTTTAACTTATTTTTTGTTTTAAAATACACAATCGATTATATTATTGAATACGCATGTCTTTTCTAAGCTATTAAAAAAATATGAACTTTTATCAAATTTAAAATCGGAAATTTAGTTGCCACGTCGTCCGCAGCGCCACCTATCCAAAAATTTTTTAGAATATCAGTTGATCTTTACAATTGTAATAATGGTACCAAATTTGACATTTTTTCCTTAAAAAGTAAAAAAGATACGGATGGTAATGTAGCTTTTCTAAAAAATCTTACTTTGACTGGCCTGATATAAATAAACCACCAATCACCCTGTAAGCAAAAAGTCAATTAGGAAAGTTAGTTTGATGTTCTTTCTAAATCAGAAAATTACAACAAGAGACCTGTCGCGGCTTATTAAATTATGAAAAATTATGAAAAAAAAATCTCAAAATGCACTTTTTTAAAATAAAATGTCACTTTTTAAGGACGATAAACGTCATACGTCAATGTAACCATTTTTTCTCAATTCCTCTCTATCGAATTATATGGATTTGAGTATAATCTTGTATTGATGGCGAACCTACAATTTTTCAAAAAAATAGACGTCCATTTTGAGAAAATCGCCGCCATCTTTGCTCCTATACATCCGATCATCAATTTCCTCAATCAAAATTTTAAAGAATTGTCTAAAGAATAAGTGTGCCAAATTTCATGCTTTCTGCACAAAATGAACAATTTATTGCTATTTGCGAATTAAGCCAGACGACTATTTGAGTTGCGTAGCGAAAAAAGAGTACTCTTGCTACCAAAAAAAACGCATAGAAGCATTTTTCCCTATGTCTCAAACCTTGGCTTTTTATTAGTGTATACTCAAACAAACCACCAGCTTGTAAATGCCTTAATTTGAAGCTAATACCCTTAATACCCGACCACGTAACTCAAAGGAGGGTTTTGAGTTTAGTTTTCTGTTTTGAAAATCATGTTTTAATCTCGGATATAATAATTTAATGATACCAAAAATCGCCCTTTAAATAGCACATAAATATATTTAAAAACAATTTTTATTAATTGCAAAAGAGTAATTATTACTCGACTTACAGAAGACGGCTGGTCTATAAGGAGAGCGACCACCCATTTTGGGGTTTATAAAATGACGATAATAAAATTAAAAAAAACGATGGATTCAAAATAACACAACGGAATGGAAACAACTAAATATTAAATATTGCTTAAAACAACAACAAAAATTAGTAGTTAGTGGGCGCACCATTTTTTTCAATAACACTGCTAACGCCTGGGCGTTGAAAAACTTAAATTTTGAAAATAAACACGATCTTCTGAGAGCAACTCCAATGAGCGATGAATTGCATCGCTTATAACTCTTCAGCATTTTGGGTTCTCCAGTTTCTCTAATAAATAATTTTGACAAGTCGGTCCTATATATTTTCTATTGGATAGAGATCAGGGCTGTTGTATGACTAAAGAAGAGTTTCAATATTATTGTTTTCAAACCACAGCACTGGCGAACAACATTAGCTGTGTGCACGGGACATTTGTCCTGCTAGTAGACGAAGTCGTTGTTTTGCCGTCTTCTATAACTCGAGTGATAATTTGTGCTTTCGTTTTTCTAATTTGCGGCATTTTTGACCTTGAAACTTATTGTCAAAATCAGTTTGACGCATACCGTCTATTTCAAACTGGTGAATGGAATACATACACTATTAGAGAAGAAAAATTTTGCGAGATAGGAAAAATGCATGTATGATTTTTTTTTTTAAAACAAAAGTACATACATTATATTTAAGATTTAAGGGTTTGATTCGAGTTTTGTCTTTTTTTTGCGCTAATTTTAATTTATTTAATGATTTTTTTTTAAACAAATTTGGGTATCAAAAACTTGTTAAATGGGAAATTCTTTTAATTAATAGTTACTTTTTTGTTTTATTTATTGTAACTTTTTGTGCCAATTTAAAAATTGTTTACAATAATTTGGGCGTCAAAACTCTGTTCTACCCTAAAAGCCATTATTTATACCTCGTTTTCGGTTTTGTGATTTATCTTTGTAATTTTTTGTAGATTTTTTGTAGATAGTGCTAATTTAGTAGTGATTTTTTTAGGGCCTGGAGATCAATTTTATTGCCTTTCAGTTCTTTTTTGCAATTAAAAATAAACAACCTGTTTTCCGTTGTAAGTTTGTAATAATAAATGTATTATTATTATTACTATTATATTATAAAATATCACAAGTTTATGTGAGCATAGACCATGAAATGAAATCTTTTAATGTTTCATGTGCTATTTTTTATAATCTTTTATAAGATTTTTTTGGCAGGGCTAAAAAAGACAATTTAAAAACTTCTTTACAAAACTTATTCATTTATTATTTTTTATAATAATTATATACAATATAAGAAACATATACAAAAATAAAATAAAAAACACAGCAAAGTCACTATAGTATATACAATACGATATGCATAACGAAAGTAGAAGATTGGCTAAAATAACAAGTGGAGAGTAAGTATATAAAACCACTTTTTTTGCTACTTTAAAATCGAAAATTAGAAAAAGTATCTAGTCTTCTAAATTATAGAGAATGCTTATATTCTAAATTGGTTAAATGTCATTCAACATTTTTATCACCTATTAATGGCAAATGAACATTTAATTGGTCAAAAAATACTGTTAGTTATCCTATGTGGTAAAATATGAGGTCATTCTAAAAAAAAATGCTTTTTAAAATATCATCGACAAGTTTGAAAGTACCAAATATCCCTTTTAACTATATGATTTTTTGGCTTTGGTATATAAGCATTTGATTTTTTTTAAACATTGGAAAAAATGGTTTTGAGCTTTTATATATGATATTTTAAGAATCATGTTTTTTGTCTAAAAAGTCATTAAAAAAATTGCGTATTTAGTTTTAGTACTTATAACCACCACCTCCTCCAGTTTGTCCCGAACCCAGTCCTCCCACTCCTAAAAAATAATAGAAAAGAAGGAAATTATTCTACTATAAGTAAAGAAGTTAAGAAGGTTAAGGTTAATAAGAACCAACCTAATATTAAATATTTTAATAATTTTCAGTTACACAATTAGACTTATTTGGACCGATAGCTTTGATTAACAGACCAGGGCCTGTTTTCTTGACACCTGTGCCCGTGAGTGTGAACAAATTTTGCAGTTCTCATGTACTTTGAAACATGTAAAAAGTGAGAGAGGCAAATACTCACCGGTGACTACTCACCTCACAAGCCGTCAAGAATACGGGCCCAGTCAACGGTCAACGGCACTAAAATGGGAGTCGATAAAATGCCTTTACAGATATCGCTTTGACGTGTCTTG
This sequence comes from Oxystoma pomonae, assembly GCA_963921995.1. Lineage (NCBI taxonomy): Eukaryota > Metazoa > Arthropoda > Insecta > Coleoptera > Brentidae > Oxystoma > Oxystoma pomonae. The sequence continues at coordinate 45,519,183 of OY998170.1, forward strand.
AGTACTTTAGTTAGGGTTGACATCTCTTAATTTTAAAAGTAAGGTTTTGTGTTTTTTTGTCTCTTCAAATTTATTTTCTTTTTCATTTTTGTTATTTTCATTTACCTCCAGCTGGCCTTGGGAATCCAGCGCCACCTCCAAATCCAGTGGCTGCTCCACCTCCAAAACCTCCAGCAGGACGACTGCCGAATCCACCAGCACCTGCACCACCTCCTATAATAAAAACGTTATTCATATTAATAATATTTTCGTAGTTTAAAACGTAGAAATAAAAACAAAAGATGAAGAGACCAATTTTTGACTATCGTTGTTGATGACAGACTGTCAGCAGAACGACAGACAAAAAAAAAAATAAATTAAATTAAAGGCATTGATATGCTTAATTATTTGTATTTTCTTTGGGATTTGAAATATTTACCAAAACCTCCTGCACCAGCACCTCCACCATAACCTCCTGCTCCAGCGCCTCCACCATATCCTCCTGCTCCAGAACCTCCACCATATCCTCTTTGGCCTCCTTGTCCTCCGTAACCTCCAGCACCTCCTTCATCTGCACCAGGACGATATTGGCCGTCATCTACAATACCTAAAAATACATATAAAATACGTAATATTTAAAAAAACCTTTTTTACACTTTAGGGCTAAAGACGAACTTTTTTCCTCATTTGCGATACTTGTATGCGGCAGGTCCGGCGCTAGGGGTGAGGTAAATAGGTAGCCGCCTCGGGTGGCTGTTTTATATGGGGGGCGAAACGGATACAATGAAACCTCTAGAAGAAGAGACATTGTAGGTTTTTCGTAAATAACCAATCTAACTTTAGAAATATAATTCTTCCTACCAATTTAGATATAGGAACGTACAGGTAAATAATTAATTTTATTTTTTCATTCCTTCAATATTTTGTGTGTTTATGTTAAGAAGACAGGGTCGGCGGTTAAAGAAAGGGTGATCGCAAGGTAAATGTCATCTTTTCTGCGACAGCTTTTTTAAAAAATCATCAAATATCTTCTTCAAAATTACACGTTAGATGTATTTCTGATTTATTTTTGACTGCGGCATAGTATTTGGTTAAAACATAAAATAACACGCCATTTTCCTACAAATGTTTCCAGTCGTGCCGTCCACAAAACGGAGAAGCGTTTCTCTCTGTATCTGCCCCTGAGAAGATTTATAAATTGCAGCCAACCCAACCCACTTTTGAAAAAAATATTTCACAAAAAACGTAAAATAGATCAAATTTTTTAAGGAATTTTGTCTTCAATCTGCGGCGCAATAACAATATTGGATGTGAATTAATGTTAACAGCATTCAAAAAGTGTAAAAAATCGCATTTGTAGCATCATTTTCTTAATACTTTCGCCTGCGGTGCATTCATGGCATGATTCTAAAAACAAATCTAGAGTAATTCATACTAAAGCCTGCCTTAACGCAACCCAATTTGTTTTAAATATTGTACCAATAATATAAAAGAAATAAAAATCTCTCAAAATTTTTGATCAGGGGCGGCATTTTAAAAAACTGCCTTGGTAGGCCAACATCCTAGCGCCGGGTCTGTATGCGGTTTTAATATCTAGAGACTAAAACTAAATTTGCGGAGTAAAACGAAGTTTTCAATTTTTCAAGCCAAGCAGCACTTGCTCTTGGCCAAGATTTCATTCTTAGGGTGTATTCGACGAATTATTTAGCGTAGAAATAACGTGACTTTAATAATAATCTTTTCTTAAAGTGCATAAAGTAGTATATAAACCACTGGACTAAAGCGTCTTTTAATGCCTTAGCGAATTGTAGGTCTCCCTACGGTTGGGCGACAAACCTTTCGCCGCGGCATTAAAAGTTCCTAGGGTTATAATGTACTATTTCATACCTCTAGCTTCGTCGGCTAAATTTTGTTCGATAGCCCTTTGGATCTCTGGTGGGATTGGTGGGGGAGTGGGCAAATGGGCGCCTTGTGGGTTGTAACCATTTTCGTCTGCGGTGTATTGGATTTGGATTTGCTGACCGTCTGGAGCTGTGTAGGAAAATCCGCCTGAAAATTAAGAAACACACTTATAATACATTTTTGGCAAAAAAAAATTGTCTTATGTCGTATAAAAAATTATTACGCACTGATGAGCCCTAACAAGGGAGAAACATGTGTATGCTTCTAGTATTCAAGTCGCCACAAGTGTGAATGCTTATGATACTCTGGTCTATATGTGAAGTTTGTTTTCTGCTAGCCCAAAAATCTAAATGTTTCCTCTTTTTCTCAAATTTTCTCTTTTTTATTATCAAAAGCAAACTTAAAAGAGGCTCTGACTGTGAATTTTAGATTTTTTAATATAACGGTTAAATTGTTGGAATCGCCACCCTCAAATTAGTGTAAATCTGACATAAAACGCGTATAAGGTACTTACCTTGAGCCTTGGTACCATCGCCTCGAGCATCTCCTTGTTCTTGCGCATTGATTCCGTTGCCGGTTTCGTAAAGCCAGTTGTAGGTACCGTCACCATTATTATTGTTTTCGTATCTGACAATTGGGATTTCGCTGCCGGCTCCTGGTCTACCACCTCCTGGAATTTATAACAAAATGGTTCATTTAGTGAGGGTGAATAAATAACAAGAGAAATTTCAACATTTCATATTTGTTTATAATTGTTATATCACATTTTGCATTATTCTGTTCTCTATAGGCTCTATGGCATTTAAAGTTAAAAGAACTTGAGGAATATTTTTGTTTTGTTTAAAATCCATTGGTTTAAAATGTAAAGGAGCTTTCTTAAAAGGTTAATAATGATTCTAGAACGTACCACTTATTGTTTGAACATGCATTGTAGCCAAAAAAAAAATTGTTGCACCAAATTTAAAATAAACTAAAAACCAACCTCCAGCACCACCACCAAAACCGCCGCCTCCTTGGTACCCGCCAGCTCCTCCTTGGTACCCTCCGCCGCCGCCTTGATAACCTCCTGCGCCTCCAAATGCACCTAAAAATTGAAAAAAATTTTCGTTAATTAGCGAAAAAGTAACTTTTTAACATTTTTATTTACCTCCTGCACCACCAGCTCCTGCGCCTCCTGGTCCTACTGCACCTCCACCATAACCTCCAGTAGCACCTCCGCCAAAGCCTGGTGCGCTACCTCCAAAACCTGTGAAAAAAACAGAATAGGTTCCAATAATTTTAAATAAATATCACTAATATACCATTTATATGCAACTTCTTTTTATAAAAATATATATATTTATTTTTAATTTAAAATTCTATCTATTATTATCCTTGTTAATATACAAAAAAAATCCTTAAAGTTCTGAACCAATTTTCTAACCACCAATATAAAAATTCCCATATAATCTTTAAACTAAAAACTTTTTAAAGAAATAGTTTTAATTCAAATGTAAAATTTGTAAACTTTGTCTAAATCTACATGCAAGTGCAGAATCTATATAGATTTTCATTTTGGAACCCAGATATTTGTATATTATGAAAATCTCGGGATATTTACTGATTCCTATAGAAACTCTCAGAAGTATTTCACCATCCATATTTACATTCCAATAACCAAACCATAGGTAAACATAACTAGACCTTCGAAATAAGCCTTTAAAATAACTACCCTTCACCTTATTTGACTTACCTAATATTTACAATTTTTATTTACATATTCGTATCTTACATCCAATAGTTTTTATAAAACGTCACCCCAACCCTATCTTCTAGTCAATCTACTTTGTACATTACTAAACCTACATCATCCATTTAAGATCTGTAATTAAAAGACATTTTTATTCCATAGTCCTCTTCATATCCAAGTCTCATCACATCACAACCTTATATTCTACTTAATCTTTATCATACGTCTCGAAATTGACTTACATTATCCATTCAAGGTCCATAATTATACATTTTTACTTCATAGTCCTGTTCTTTACCCCCAAGTTACTACTTGCATCCTAAGGGGCACGTCAATCAGCCTTAGGTGCACGTCACAAAGGACACATACTACTACCACTACAAAACGATGCCGCTCAACACATACTCTAAAATCACTTACCTCCACCTGGAGCCCCACCTCCGAAACCTCCTGATCCGGGCCTGATGCCTCCAGCGGGCCTCTGGCTTGGGGGAAGGTACTGGACATTGTCAAGGCGCGCGCACGACGCTAAGCCGCAACAAAGGGCTATAAGGGCTATCTAGAGGAGGAGTAAGAGAAAGAAATTAAGTAAAAAGTTAGACAAATTTGAGTTTTTATATAAAATTTATGTCAAATTGAGTAGTTGAAATAAGAATACTTTGAAGTGATTTTGTTTGTGATACTTTGAAGTAACATTTTTCATGCATGGTAGGGACAATTTCAATCAGTGAAATAACGAAATTAGTGGTTATTTTTTATCAAGCATGCGCATTAGTCGAAATGAAGTAGGGCGGAATTTATAATAATAATGAACAAACTTTCTTTATGGCGAATCACAGACCAAAAAATGGTTGGTAAATATCTATTTCGATTTTCGTGGAAACACATATATTTCACCACTTTCAAATTGTAATTTCCACATTTTTTATCTATGTGTGTACACATATAATAAATCTTAATAATAATAAATATTTTTTAAAAATTCTTGGTCGTGGCTTCTACCCAAACGATAAAGATCACAAAAATCCAGTTTTTAGAATGTTTGTCTGTCTTTCCGTTTGTTTATCTGTCTGTCTGTTCCAGCATCACGCAAAAATTACTGGACCGATTTTATTGGATTGAGCTTAATTTCATCAAAATCGATTTCCAGAAGCAAACATTTTTTAAAACAAAAAACAGGAAAGAACAATAAGTAAGGGTTTAAGGGAGAGAAAATCTGAAATCCTAAACACGCGAACAGCTAGTTTTTACTAAATAAAAAGAAAAAGTCAACAAAATTCACACCACTCTCTGACCTCTCAAATGTTAGAATATCTTTTCTTTAACAAAATTTTATGTTTTATCTTACACTACTTAAACTCTGTTAAAACTGACAGTTGTTATACCAAAAGCAGTTATTTTTTATGTTGTTTTAGATGGTCCAAGATGTCCTTATTTTCAAATGTATCGTTCCCCGTCGTCTATTCTTCTTGAATCAATTAAATACTAAATTAATAATAGCAGCAAAAAAAATTCTATTTTTTAAAACAAAAACCCATGCCCGCTTGCAAAATTTAAGAAACAAAGTAAAAAAATATAAAAATCGAAGTCTATCCAGAAAAAACACGAAGTCTATGCACAAGAAACACCCAAAAAAGTTCCCTGCCTGACCATAGAATTTGCTTTCACTTTTTTATAAAATTTTAGCAAAATTTTTACTAGGTCTACTAGTTTTTATTATCAGTTTCGTTTCCAAAAAACGATCCCTGAGACTTTGTTTATTAAATTTTTTTAAAGAAATAAAGCGAAATTAGAAACTGCGCTTTTTAATCCCGCTATCACAACACTGATTACGCGCACATTTTCCGATCACAAAAATAATCTACCAAGCCCTTTTATTTAACGTAGAAAAAGAAGGACATCTTCAAGCACGACAATCTTTAATTGATATCTGCTTACTTGCTTCATTTTGTGTATTGGTGCACTTTCAACGAATGCACTAAAAACTTTGATGCATCTAGCCGGCCATTTTCTATTTATATACCCATTTGAAGATCCCTATGCTTTACTTAAGAAGAATAAAGCACATTCCTCCCCCTCTGATTTAGATCTTCTTCATCCATCTTCTTAAAATATGTGTAATATCGCTAATTTGCTGAAAAGTGTACATTCATGCCGATTACCTGATTACTAGGTCTAGTGCAAAATGAATTTATAGTTAGTCTGGGACATGCGGCATTTGCTTTAAGTAGCATTTATGTATTATTTCGGATTCATTTCGCAGTCTGTAAATAAATGTTATACGCTGAGAGCGTTAAAGCTGTTTTTGAAAAAATACTTGAAAATATAAACTTAAAACAACAACAGTTAATTGCACGGACCAACTTGTTATTTTAAACTTTTAGGGCCGAAAATGCGGGCGTTAATGGGCAATTTTACGCCGAAATCTTGGGTAAAGATTACTTTTTGAGTTTTTAGACTTTTTTTTGCAACTAAAGTTTCAACACAAAAAAAACACTGACAAACGGTTTAAGCAATTTTTTGGATAATAGTAGTTGTAACAACTAGTGCCTAAAATAGTGCTTTTTTACAAGCGTTGGTTTAAATAACGAGCGCAGCGAGGTATTTAAAAACGCGAGCACAAACAAAGCACAGTTTAAGCCGCGAGTTGTTAACACTATTCTTTTTTAATACCTTTATCGAAAAATCCAAGAAAAACAGAAAATACGTTTAAAAATCTTGAACGAAGTGATGTGCCTTTTTACTCGGTGACGTTCTTTAATTTTTGACAGTTTGATATTTTGACGATGGTTTTTTCGTAAATACTTGGTTAAAACTGTTGGAAATGACTTAACTTTTAGGCAAGAATAATTAGATTTTTTCAATATTACTATATTCCGCTATTTCTCTTTAATTTTGGGTAAAAAAGGGACACAGTTTTTTTGCATCGGTAACCAAAAAAGTCATGCTTTAGTTATCTGCAGACAGTTACTAAATGTTTTTGACGAAGGTATAAAAAAACATTTTTATACTAAATTTTATCAGCGATTTTGCTTATATTATCACAAATAAAAATTCAAAAGTTTCAGGAAAAAAAATCTTTAAACGAAAAATAATACAAAGCTACTTTAAGTTATTTGTCAACTGTACGTTTAAAAAAAGTAGTTTTTTTAACTGGCTAAAATAGTGGTTTTATATCTCGGAACAAAAAAATTATCTTTTTTGCATCGGTAACCAAAAAGGTGGTAGTTTTGTTACTTGCCAGTGGATGTTATCGTAAAGGTGTAAAAATAACAGTTTTTATAAGCGTGGTTTTAAAGATCGAAGCAGCGTATATTAAAAAAATGCTTCCATTTTGTCAAACTCTTTAATAATATCTCATTAGGACTGGCAAATGTTCGGTGGGGGCAATTGCCCCCCCCCCTTATTTTCGAGAATTTATTTAAAAAATCGCCGGTTTTTCAAAGAACAGTACAATTTTTGAAAGTTTTTCAAAAATTTTCGTCTGCGGCGCTCTTTTATGACTTATAAAAGCACTTTGTGTAATATTATCAATAAAGAAACTAAACTAAACTATTGTATCTGAAGTTACATTAAGTTTAGAACGTTTGCATAACACTTTTCCTTCGCTTTTACAAAATTTTACCCTCACGTCCCCCCCTTTTGGAAAAACTGCGACCGCCACTGGCTGCTGACATTTAAACACAGAAAATAAATGGAACTGATATTGCCAATTTCAAAAAATTGGTCAGATTGAGTTTGATATTAAGTATAATAAGGGATAATCCATGCATTAAATCTCATCAGGAATGATGCGGTTTGCATTAAAAAAAAATAATTGGATTTGCCATAAGTTAGTCAATTTTAAGTTTAAATTTTTCAGTGGATTAAGGTTTCTTAAATCTATTAATAGTATATCCAACAGAAACATTTAAACCAAAACTTTCTGTAAATTTCAGTAACATTACCTGACTGTTATGCAGTAAGAGATTTTTGCTACGACCACATACGAAAATGATGAATTTCACACACTCTGGTTTGTGGAAATATTTTCAAATATATGTGGAAAAATATGAAACTGCTGTTGAAGGTTGTCCACTGACAAAATTACTTTTCCGCACTTGTTTTACAAAGTACTTTTCCACACATGTACGTAAAAATCGAAGAAAAAGTACAAAATGAAAGACTAATAATTACACAACTCGTGAGAAAGTGACTCTCTTAATATTCGAGTTAAATTTTTCAGTATCTACATTTGTTATGTAATATGCTTTTCATTTAGATGGCACGTTATGAATACCTAGAAAATTTATTGTGTTAGCGTATTAGTGGAAATATTTTTATTATTTGATGTTATAACTCTGATCCAAATAGTCAACTTTGCCCCCTGACTAAATTACCAATAATTTGATATATTTCAAGAAACAAATAAAACACGCTAAGTGCCTCCATTATTACATAAAAATGAGGCTTTTTTCTAAATTCTTATAACCTTGAGATTTGAAATACATTAAACCAGTTTTTAATATTACCCGAGTATAACATGGTTTGTTTGTTGTGTATTTTTAGTTTTCGTGTCTTGACTGTCAAAAATCTCCTTCAATATTCATATTTTTGTTGCTTTAATTATATAAAATGGCTTCTAATGGTGGTAAAATTTCGATGGATCTTGATTATATATTTTTGGGCAATAATTTTTTACCGATTTGTTTAATTATTGAAGAATAATTTTTTAATTTTATCTAAGAATTTTTATTACCGTTGCGTTTAGCATTTTTTGTAAACGTTCCAGAGTTGCTACAAGTGGGGTATTGCCATTTAAGATTTAGAAATGAGTTGGGGTGGCGCTTAATGGCTGGTTTGAAAATTACCATATATTGATATTTCTTTTAGGTAAGAAAATATAGCCATTGTAAGTGAGGACACTACGTGACAGAAAATTCTTGGGACAAGGTTAATTTTTTGTTTTTAAAATACAAAGAATTCGATATTTTCCGCGAGTTGAATAATTCTATGTAGTAGATTCCCCAAAGAACGCAGGTTTAAAAATATTCCAACGGCAAAATTACATTAAAGTTAACATTTTTTTACTGGGGAAAGAAACACAACGTGACCTTTTGATGTTCGAAAATAGGAAAACAATATTTGGTGCAAGATACTTATACTACCCTAAGATTTTTGGATAACAATGACATCTGAAATCTAAAAATAAGCCCATAGACATGTATTTTTTTAAACTTAAATTACCCATAAAGTAGTTTTACTAAGGAAAAAAAAAACGATTCTAAATCAAAAGTTGTAATATAAAATATTAAAAATTAAGAAATTCGACGTTTTAACTTCAGAGAGAAAGATTAACCAATCCTGAACATTAAAATTTAGGATCAAGATACTAATTTAACAAACAATTTTAATGTCTAAAAATTCCTATCTGATGCTCCTAAAATATGATTATATTTCAAAATTTTAAGATATCCATCAAAATATCAAAATCTAAATGTATGATGCTGCAAGTCAGTAGGTGTTTTAGCAACAAATCTTTTTAATGGCTCGATAGATGATGAGTTGGGTTAGTTACATATTATTTTAATAATTATAAGAAAACGTAAACATTTTATCCTTTGAGAAGATGGCTATACTTTGATTTCACTTTTTTTGGTAAAATATTTCCGCGTAAGGATCTTACTTTTCTTAGAATAATTTAGACCAATATTGAGAGTAACCGAAGAAAAATATTGTCAAGAAAGCAGAAAAAAATTGTTTGTTGCTTTGTTTGTTTTTGGTCAATTTGCTGATATTTTCTCGTATTTTTTTATAAAAAAAAATGTTTTTATACCTTAATCAAAACCTTCACTATCAGTAAAAACTACTATTTTTTATATCCCCTATTAAAATACGGCTAAAGTCTAAAAATTATAAAATTATGTCTTTTTTGCCATGCAAGACCCGACGCAAAAAAACTTTTTTTTATACCTTCATTAAAAACAAGATTTTAGTAACTCCCTGCAGATAACTAAAGCATGGCTTTTTTGGTTCCCGATGCAAAAAAACTTTTTTTTTTGATCACGGGTGAAAAATAAGATTTCTGTCCGTTTTTTACCCAAAATTAAAGAGAAATACTGAAAAATAGTAATACTCAAAAAATCTAATTGTTCTTGCCTAAATATTAAGCCATTTCCGCCAGTTTTCACCAAGTATTTACGAAAAAACCATTTAAAAATATCGTCAAAATATCAAGCTGTCAAAGATTAAAATGTCGCAACAATGAAAATCACCGAGTAAAAAGGCGCATCGCTATGGAAACCATTGTTATTTTATTTACCAGTCGCCTTGATTTATAGTGTAAATATGGCGTGTTGCGAGAAGGGCTCGCAATCGAGATTTTTAAAATTATTTTCCTGTTTTTCTTGGATTTTTTGATAAAGTTATTAAGAAAATAGTGTTAACAACTCGCGGCTAAACTGTGCTTTTTTTCCTCGCATTTTTAAATACCTCGCTGCGCTCGTTATTCAAAACAACGCTTGTAAAAAAAGCACTATTTTAGCCACTAGTTATAAAAAGTACTATTTTTTCACCCAGGTGCAAAAAATATTTCCGTTACTTAGCCACGACTCCGGTTTTATCTATTTGCGGTATTTATCAACCTTCCTTGATACATTTGGTGTATTACTAACAAGAAGTTAAATCCCACTGCTCATGCTGCAATACCTCCTTTGAATCAGATCAAAAAAATATTGCTCTGTGTGTGGTTTTTATGTTTTAGTTTTTTGATAGAATTTTTCGTAAAAAGGTTTTCTCTTTCTCAATAGTTCGGGTAAAAATACGTCATGGCCAACAATTTTTTTTTTACTCGGGTGTGGAGTTGTGCGCCACCTTCATCTCGAGGCGCACAGTGTTTAGTAAATACTATCAGGATCCCACCGAAAGTCCTAAAATGGTTGAACGTACAAAAGTGGCAAGGGTTGGTTTTCTATATTTATTTTAAGGGTAACCTCTGGCACACCTGAGTAGAAGAGCGCACTTCCCACCATATATACTAGAGAAGCAAAAAAAAGCAACACCAGAAAGGATGCTCTTGATAATTGATTACAGTTCCAAAAAGATTCCTCCATGATAATCATCAAAAATTTAATAATGAGTGGCGCCTCCATGGTTACTTATGCACTCGTTTGTTCTATTGGGCATTGACAAAATAAGATGGTCTATATCATATTGAAAAACACTCATCCAAATCTTTCTTACGGCATGCCAGAGTTCATCTAAGTTTCTAGGGGAACGTGGTAATCGACTAAGATTGCGCCCTTTCATATCCCATACGTGTTCGATAGGCGAAAAGTCACGCGATCTTGCTGGCCATTCCAAAGTCTCTATGCCAAGTTCATGTAAGAAGTCCATTGTTTCCATTCCATTATCTTGTTGAAAGATCGCATTTGGGATAGTTTGTAGGTAGGGATGTAAAACTCGCTGCAGCACTTTATCGATATATCGCCGAGCTGTCAGATTGCCGTTAATGAGGACTAGAGGTGATCTGTTTCCTAAACATATAGCATACCATACGATGATACTTTGCTGTCTTGTTGTATCACGTTCAACAGCAAAGTTTACATTTTGTCTCTGACCTCGAAATCGCCTAACCCTCATGCGTCCATTATGGCCGCCTAAAGAAAATCTGGATTCGTTGCTGAAGCTTATGGTATTCCATTCGTCATTCTAGTTTTGCCGAGCTCTGCACCACTCCAAGCGGCGAGCCTTATGTTGTGGGGTCAAAGATAGCTCCAAAAGCGGACGGTAAGCCTTCAGCCCCATACAAAGTAATCTTCGATTAACTGTCATCCTTGAAAACACTCGTCCTGTGGCTGCAACTAGAACATCTTCTTCTTGGCGTACACTGTCCCTGCGATTTCTTAGAGCAAGAAGTCTGAGATACCGTAAATCACGACCTTGTAATAATCTAGGGCGTCCAGAACCCGTACAAAATCTCATCATTGAACCACTTTTTCCAAACTCTTAACACTGTAAGCAATCCAAAAACACCAAAAACTACGAGAAAAATGATTTAAAATTTTCAGAAAAGGTTGTTTTTGAAAATGAATAGAAAAAATCTGTGAAAAAAGGAAAGATTAGAAGACAAAAAATATATTAAATATATAATTGCGAAACAGCAGGACCAACTTGGACCTCGTTCACTGAACACAGATTAGTTTTATGGTTCAATGAACACATGCTAGTATATAACATTAGATAGTATCAATTTTTGATTTGATTCATAAGCATTCGAAAAATATTTTGTTTATTCGTAAAGTCAGGTAGTTAATATTGAGCATTATATGTAATTGAGTGAATTATTGTTGAAAGAAAATTGGTCGTATGACAATTTGATTCAGTCATAAAATGAAATAAAATATAAAGATCGAAAATAATTTCGACGAACCATAAAAAGACCGACACGTAAAATATATGAAATCTAAAAACTCTAGAACAATTCCAGACCTCACCCAATCCAACCCGACCTCAACCCTAACAATTATATTTATTTCAATTAAATGTTTCTAGCATATGGGCTAAATGCGTGGATACGGCTTCTTCTCTATAGCTAGCAAGCGAAGTAATCTTGCTTATGTAAGCCAAAAACAACTTAATTGACAATTATTCCATTTTGGTCATTTTTACACGGTTTCTTGCACATTGGATGGATTAATTGGTATTTGGTGATTGCATATTTTGATAGATAATTGATTAAAAATGTTTGTCGTTAGTTGTTGAGTTACATCAGTATACGTTTCGCCGGGTTAAATGGGCATTATTAATTCTTGACTTTTAGCATTTTTTGTGTGCTGAATATAGCTATTATTGTTCTCTACTTTTAATTGCATAGAAAATGCTCCCCCTACACCCCTCTGCCCATGAACTTACAATCTCCTTAAAATAGTTATCGCTGACAGATATAGAAAGAGAACAGTAGTAACCAAAGTAGACTCACAAAAAAATTGCTATTTGATTCCCTTCTATGTCATGGTCAGCATTCCCCTAGTTTGACTGCTTTTAAATTCCAAGCCCAATTCTAGTATACAGAGCCTTTATTCTTGAATTTGAGAGAAAGGAGTGGTCCAAGAAAACATTTATCTTAAACATGCTCATCTGATTCGCCGAGATAGTAATCGCATTAGTTGAGAGCGATTTTGCTCTCCCACCTTATATTAGGAAGAAACCATCGAATTTTGCCGAACGCAAAAATCATTTAATAACTTCGTCAAAATATCAAACTGTCAAATATTAAAATGTCGCAACCATGAACGTCACCGAGTAAAAAGGTTTATCGCCATGGAAATCGTTGTTATTTTGATTTACCAGGCGCCTTGTGTGTGTGTAAAGATGGTGTGTTGCGAGAAGTGCTCTTCGTTCGAGATTTTCAAAAGTATTTTCCCGTTTTTCTTTGATTTTTTGATAAAGGTATTAAAAAAAATAGTGTTACCAACTCGTGGCTGAACTGTGCTTTTTTTCACTCGCGTTTTTAAATACCTCACTGCGCTCGTTATTTAAACCAACGCTTGTAAAAAAAGCAGTATTTTAGCAACTAGTTGTGAAAACTACTATTTTAGAGGGGGGTAAAACTGCCAAAAAAAAATCAAGCTAAACTCTGTCACAGCCAACTTCGCCAAAAATGGGACGGGAAAAGGATGAAGGAAGCGGAAAATTGAACCAAAAGTTCCTTTCTTGAGAGTGAAAATATTTCAAAAGAACATGCCTTGTATTGTAGAACTTTTTGTATGAAAAATCGTACAGAAAGTGGCTATTTTCCGGTTGTTCTAAATAAAATCTTAATACAGTGATTAAAAATTAATCTATTGGATGTATTAGTCAATATAATAGAAAAGAGTCACTAAAATTTTTTAATGATGTAAAACAGGAAATTATCAGCCAAGCATTGGATGATTAGCCGTGTGTTAATTAAAATAAAGTATATTGAAAAAAAATTATTGAAGGCTAACTAACTAAGTAATCAATTCAAAATTACTTGATTAATATTTGATTTTGGTTATTGTGTTGGTATGAGTGACTGCAACAAAAAGGTGCAATATGACGTACCAGCTAAATTATGCTATATTTCGTTAAATGTTAGTAAAAACTGTAAAGTAAATTTTTTTGCATTCTTGTGCAAAAAAGTTTTTTTTTGCATCGCTTACCAAAAAAGCTAAGGTTTTAGATATAGGTATATTAGTAGTTTTCACAACTAGTGGCTAAAATAGTGCTTTTTTACAAGCGTTGCTTGGTTTAAATAACGAGCGCAGCGAGGTATTTAAAAACGCGAGGAAAAAAAGCAAAGTTTAGCCGCGAGTTGTTCGAAATCGAAGAAAAACAGAAAAATACTTTAAAAATCTCGAACGAAAAGCACTTCTCGCAACACTGGCGGAAATGACTTAATTTTTAGGCAAAAATAAAAAATAGATTTTTTTAATATTACTATATTCTGCTATTTCACTTTAATTTTGGGTAAAAAACGGACAGAAATATTTTTTTTGCACCCGTGATCAAAAAAAAATGTATCGGTAACCAAATTAGTTACCTGCTGACAGTTACTAAAATCATGTTTTGAAGGTATAAAAAAAAGTTTTTTTTAAAAAAATAAAACAATTTCTATGCACAGTCGAATTTTCAATAAAATAAATTGAAAATGAATGATTAATATCCAAATTAACACGCAGAAAAAACACAGCGGTAGAATTAATAGAAGTTTTCATGCATATTCCTGAATGAAAAGTTGGGTTGTATTAAATACATACTTTATATTAATAACAGGAGCGATTGAATTAATAAATAGCTTTCATTCATTTTTCATTCCATAAATGGGAACTCGTATTGCTACCGCGCAGTCTTTTATTTCTGTGCAAAGACTTTAATGGTACTCTACGATAAAATTTACGTGTTAGACGAAATATGATCCGAGTTTAATGTTTGTCTAAGATTTCCGGGTAGATGTGCAATATTTTGATGCCTCGGAGCTTCTTAACAATGCAAGAAATAAGGCATTTTTGATAATGATGGGTACCTACTCCGTCGAGTTCTCAAGCAATAGTATTTCGTCATTTCAAGACGAAATTATGCCGGTATTAAATGCAGTTTTGATTACCTCTATTGCAACAATGCAGGATGATAATAAATAAGCAATAATTAAAGTTATCCGTATCGTACTTTTAAGGCGTACCGAGAGGAGGGGAGTGCGGGTTTAACCCCATACCAGGGTGTAGACTCTATATGGAATAACAATGCCGCCTGCAAGTTGAAATTTATATTTTCTAATTTAAAATCAGGGAGATAAAGGCACGCGAATTAGATAATTAATTATGAACACCGAGATGAAAAAGCAGTAATGTATGCAGGGATTGGATTTGGGGAGAGATATTCAATGCTATTCCTATACAGGGTGGAGCCTTTAAGTGGAATATTGGTCGTAGCGGGTTAAAAAATTGTTTTTTTTTGAAAAATCCAAAAACACGTCAACTAAGATTTTAGCAGCTAAAATCTTCGGCAAAACATTTTTGTGAATGGACCCTCAGAAATACACATATAATTTTTTTTTTCAAATGAGAAGACTCCGCTTGTGGCACGTTGTAGGAAAGCTTATCGAAAAAGAAAAACGCTCGTGTAATTTTTTTTGACATTTTTCAGTCCATGTGTCAAAATCCTCAAAAAATGATTATGTTGGACTTCAAATGGAACATTGCTTCTAGTGGGTTGGAAATTTGTTTTTTCCTGTTAAAAAAAAATGTATGTGAATAGAACCCTCTCTGAGAGTAGGTTCACAAGCGAGCGTTTTTCTTTTTCGGTAAGCTTTCCTACAAGCGGGGTGTTCTCATTTGAAAAAAAAGTTGAATGTGAATATACTCATTTCTGAGGGTCCGTTCACAAAATGTCTTTGGATTTTTTGAAAAAAAAAATAACTTGCTACGGCCAATATTCCATTTAAAGGCTCCACCTTGTATATATAGGGGTGGTCACACTTTTTTTTGGTGTTGCGTTAGGTTAGTGTGTACGAAAAAAAATACTTATTTATAATATTTAATAGGCGAATCTAGTTTCAATTCTAGATTTGATTTTAAAACCATGTTTCAAATCGCCGCAGGCAGGAGAGAATTTTTTACACCTGTTAAATGTTGCTGACAAAAAATTGCTTAAATTTATATTAAAAATTGATTTAAACAGGAAATTCTTTTAAATATTTGGTCTTCTTCACGTTTTTTATGAAATATTTTTGAAAAAGTCGTAAATGTGCCGTAGGCAAAAATTTTGAAAAACGTACTAAATATATAATTTTTTCCATGATCTTGATACGTTTTTTGTAAAATATTTAAAAAGAGGTGGGTTGCGTAAACTGTAATGGGAGGCGATTCATGATTCATGGGGGGATTTACCCCCCTTGTTTCCTGCGTAGGCCACTGTAAATAAGGCACTTCAATTAGGATTATTTAAATTTTTGAAGGGCACCCCCCTCCCAGTATTGACCGAATTATATAAAAAAGGTCTTCTAGAAAATAAAAGAATACTATTTGTATTAAATAAATTTATTTAAGCTATGCATAATTCTATTCCAAAATAGATTACATCACTACCTTACAAGAGCTTTACTGCATGACTTCACGTTACCCTTAAAATATCATAAATAAAATAAAATAAATACAAAATATAGTCTACTAATTATTCCAAACCATTTTTTTTCGCAAAAAAGGAGAAATTTATTTTTGACAAAAAAAAATAGTCTGATTTTTTTTAACCAAATACAGTCCAGGTCACTTAAAACAGCGCATAAATCAAAAATTAAAGAAGGTAATAAGAAAAATTCAAATAACCTTTAGGGAAAACGAAATTTAACAAAAAATTGCCTCTTAAACTCTATAATTGACAGGGAGTGCTGGGGCTTGAATTCCTTCATTGTATGATTCCTTGTATGAGCCGTCATCAACAATACCTAAAACAGGCGCATAAAAAATATTATGTTGTGTTTAAAGATATTTGGAAAGTTGAATAAAAATGTCTTTCGAAAAAATGTCCCTTTCTTGAAATTTGTCCTATATGTGGCGCACGTTTTTTAAATAGGGACAATTTGGGTCAACAAATTAACCAACTTTAGACTGTATCGCTTATTTGACGTACGCCCTCTAGAGTAAAAGCAAGCGGTCTGGTTAATAACGGATAGCGTTAAACGTTAAAGGCAATGGTTTTTTGGGTATATTAGTTTATAATTAGGCGTTGAGATAGAGCTTCTTACATAATTTTTTTAATAATAATAATAATAATAATAATAATAAATAAAAAAGTAAGATTATACATAACATCGGAGACATTAACGATGCTGGTTTCAAAACCAAAAAATTGCCTTCGAATTTGTAAACTCCAACGTTCGTGATCTTATTTTATAAAATATCTATCTTTTTTCTTTTATTAAGGGAGAAAGACAGCGATATCTGTTAAAATAGTGCTGCCAAGATGGTGGGTTACGTTACTTGAAATAATAAACACTTACAGCAAAATTTTTTGAACTTACTACAGTTACTATTGTTTTCTTTATCTAAATGCATTCGGCTGAGAGAGATCCAGCTTACTACAACATACCAGGAAAATGGCCTGTCACACTTCATTTTTCACTTGTGTATGCGATGTTTTGAACAAGACCGCTTGTATGATAAATGCGAGGCCTGAACAGCTGATTGCAATACTTGCGTACGTTGGTAGGTCCGTAACGTTACGTAAATCCTTCTGTACGCAACAAGTGGAATCAGCTGTTTAAGTGAAAAATGTAGTGTCTTTTGGCTTTGTTTTGGACGTATTCGGTATACCAATACCGATACGTTGAAATATTTAATTTAAGTGTTTAATTACCACATATAGCTTACGTAAATGACACATAACACAATAAAATGTTGCTAACTTTTAAAAATGACAACACTCAAATTAAAACAACAAGATTTTTTTTGATTTTGTGTTATTCTTTTAACCCAACATGTTGTTATTCAACTCTTACACATACTCTCTTATATTTTTTCAAATGACCCCCAAGGATATACCTCTAGCTTCTTCAGCCAAATTCTGCTCAACAGCCCTCCTAATGGCTTCCGGCATGGGCGGTTCAACTGGGATATGGCTGCCCTGCGGTCTAAAACCGTCCTTGTCCGCTACATAAGACATGGACACTTGTTGTCCGTCAGGCGCGGTGTATGTGTAGGAGCCTTGAGTTTTTGATGGGTCACCTAAACGAGAAGAATAGTAAAAAAAACTTTTAAATAACAAGCTTTAATAAACGCACTCAAAAGTAGAAAATAATTTTTTATCTTTCTTATACCATAATAAAAGCGATGAGCGCAAATTAAAAATTTTAGCTTTACACACCTAACAAACCCTTGTATTACTCTATAACCTAAGAACATTTTCAAAGGCTTATGTTATGTTTATCATTGAAATAAAAGAAGAATTTAGTTCTTCTTTTGTAGTTCTTTCTTTGTCACCGTAAAGTTAAAATTTTTAAATTGCGCCCATCGCTTTTATTATGGTATAAGATAAAAATAAATTTTTTACTTTTGAGTGAATTTAATAAAAGCTTGTTTTTAAAAATTTTTTTTTAATAAAAATTAATTTTTTAATTTTTAGATTTGTACCCTAAATCGTCCATTTTGAATCCGCCATATTGAAATCTTAAAATTTTGATTTAAATATAATAAACTAAATCTTTTCCCCCTCCATTTTCCTCGTTAGAGGAAAGTGTGTACCTAATAATACCATATTATTGTGTTGTCGCCGGAACTATAAACGCATATCAAATTTGAACACACACCCTTAACTTTTAGATTTGTACCCATAATCGTCCATTTTAAATCCGCCATATTGAAATTTTAAAATCTGATCAGAAATTCGTATTCCTTATCCCCAAAAGCCCTCGTCTACCAATTTAGGTGTTTTCCCCCCTCCACTTCCCTTGTAGGGGGGAGAGGTGCCTAATAATGACATATTATTGTATTGTCACTGGAACTATAAGGTCATGCCAAATTTGAAGGCAATCGGATGTGTATGAGTTAGTTAAAATTGGTTAGCAAAAGATGACCAAAAATCGTCCATCTTGAATCCGCCATATTGAATTTTCAAAATCTGATTAGAAATTCATTATCTCCAACCCCAAGTGCCACAACACACGAAATTTCAACGAAATCGGGAGTACTTCAACTGTACCTCCCTCCACCCCCTTCGAGTAGTGGGGAGCTGTCAATTTCATCACACTATATTCTTGTATTGTCACCGCAACTATATAAGCATGCCAAATTTAAAGTCGATCTAATGTCGGGAAGTTGGTCAAAATTAAGTTGCAAGATTCCAATCAAACAAACATAGTTCGTTATTATATACATACATTGCAAGTTAAATAAAAGCTTGTAATCAAAAATGTTTAAAACTCTCGAAAACCTCCAACATAAACCGTACGTATTATCTCTGGAACTACTTAGCCTATTCTATAAAAGCTTGTAATCAAAAATGTTTAAAACTCTCGAAAACCTCCAACATAAACCGTAGGTATTATCTCTGGAACTACTTAGCCTATTCTGATCAAACATAGCTGAATGATAGGCCGAAACAGAAAAAATTGCATCGAAATCGGTTCACTGGTTCGAGAGCTTTATGCACACCGACACACTCATACAGGGTGTCCTAAAAGTCCGAGTCCAGAAAGGAGTGTGGTTCAAAATTTTTAAAAGTGGTTGATAATTAGTTCGAAATTAGTTCAAAATTATAAGAATATCAAAACTCGAATATCTTTCGGAGGGGGGGGGTGTGTGGCTTGACGTCAACCTGCACCCCCACCATATTTTCGAAAAAAAAACAGGGTTACGAATCGGTTTTGGAAATTTTTTTTTGGTGATATTAGGAGTTCGAAATGAGTTGTTAATTTTGGGACAGTTGCTTTTTATTTTTCTCTACGCTTTAAATGAGGTGGGTGTAGCTTGACGTCCGGCTGCACACCCAATTTTGAATATTAAAAAAATCAGGAAGGAGTGGTTTGAAATTATAAGCATATGAAAACTCGAATATCTTTCGGGGGCGGGGTGTGGCTTGACTGACCTCATAAATTATACAATTTCTGTTTAGTTTACGACTGACTGTACCTACCCTGTTGTTGAGTGGAAATTTTGTTGCCAGTTTCATAGGCGTAGTTGAATCCAGAGTCCCCGTTATTGACGATTTCCATTCTTAATATTGGGATGTGAGCCGCAGGATTGGGTCTGTTAGATAAATAAAGACAAATTATTTTAACAGTAATTCTAAAAATTCGTTTTTTTATACTTTCAACAAAAGTATGATTTTAATAATTGTCTGCAGATAACTAAAGCATGGCTTTTTTGGTTATCGATGCAAAAAAACTATTTTTTTCTTGATCACGGGTGCAAAAAAAGCTTTCTGCTCGTTTTCTAACCAAAATTAAAGAGAAAGAGCGGAAAATAATAATATTAAAAAAATATTATTATTCTTGCCTAAAAATTAAGCCACTTCCGCCAGTTTTCACCAAGTATTTACGAAAAAATCATTTAAAAACATCATCAAAATATTAAATTGTCAAATATTTAAATTTCGCAACAATGAACGTCACCGAGTAACCGCCTTGATTTATAGTGTAAAGATGGTGTGTTGCGAGAAGTGCTCTTCGTTCGAGATTTTTAAAAGTATTTTCCTGTTTTTCTTGGATTTTTTAATAAAGGTACTAAAAAAAATAATGTTAGCAACTGGCGGCTAAACTGTGCTTTTTTTTGCTCGTGTTTTTAAATACCTCGCTGCGCTCGTTAAAACAACAATTGTAAAAAAGCACTACTTTAATCACTGGTTAAACTACTATTTTTTAACACGGGTGCAAAAAAGGATTTCTGTCTTATTATTCTTGCCTAAAAATTAAGCCATTTTCACCAGTTTTCACCAGTATTTACGAAAAAATCATTTAAAAACATCGTCAAAATATCCAACTGCCACAATCAAAATGTCGCAACAATGAACGTCACCGAGTAAAAAGGCACATCGCTATGGGAACCATTGTTATTTCATTTACCACCCGCTTTGATCTATAGTGTAAAGATGGTGTATCGCGAGAAGTGCTCTTCGTTCGAGATTTTTAAAAGTATTTTCCTGTCCAACGCTTGTAAAAAAGAGCACTATTTTAACCACTAGGTGTGAAAACTACTATTTGAAGTGGCCTAATAAGCAGAAATTTTTCTGGGGATAAAGTGACCATTTCTTTCATACCAAAAATCAGAATATTTTTGTGAACATAATAATCAACTTTTGGAATTATATTTATTATTATTATTATACATTTTTTTTTTAATTTGTACTATTTTTTGCCGTCGAATTAACTAACTAGCTGTCATTCATTTTGAATTACGTGATAAAATTACTTGTATGAAATGTTAAAGTTGAGTAGTGTCAATAATTTAAGGGGACTAATCAGGACAGACGACACAAAAATAATAAGAGTATAAAGACTCAGGAAATTAGTGAGATTTTGGTCAGGCAATTTAACGGCAAATTTCGTTACTCTTATGGTTACCGTTACTTTAAATAAAGGTAACTTCAAGAGAATAAAAATAGAGCTTTTAAACGTAGTCAATCGTTTGGCGGTAAACATTATTGAATTATATTGTTTTTTTCTCAAGTTTTTTTTTATTTGCTTTTCTAGTCATATTATGGAAGAAAATATTAATTTAGTGATAGAACTGAGAGACGGACACCCCAACATAAATTTAGTCGGGCAAAAGATTTTGCAAGATATCTTTGGTGGAGTAATAGAAGAAATCGAGCCTCTGCAAAATTATTTGCATTTACTCACCAGTTTACCAAAAAAAAAAGGCGTAAAAAAGGCTTCTATAAACACGGGCAACAAAAAAATAAAATTCAAATACACAAAATTTTTGCAAAACAAAACAAACTTTTATAACCTAAAAACCTTCCACCACAGAATCACATCAACTTTGGTTGGTTGTCTTTTTAAAAAAAGGTAGTCGCTATTCGACGCTAATTGGCGCCACTGGTTAACTTTAATAAAGGTAACAGCCTGATAGAGCGCTACTGCGCCTGCCCAGAGTAAAGGTAAGGGTAACAGACTGTCGAAAAACCTGACAAAAATCTCTCTATTGATAAATGTTTAAACGTGCTTACCTGTAACTACTGTATTCCGGCTGATATTCCGGCGCAGCGAAACCTCGTTCCACTCTTTGAGAAAATACGCCGCAGAATAAGGCACATATAACCAAAAATACCTAAAAACAAAATAATAAATAAATTATTGGTAGCAGGAAAATATTACGTTATAGGACGAAAACATTTTTCCACGCTTAAAAGTGTTCGGATTGCACATCTAGTAGGCTGTGGTTTCCATATAACGATTGGTATCCCTGAAGCATAACGTGATCGCGGCAACACTGCATTTTTGGGAGCACAAATTTGTCAATTAAGGCAACGTCGATATACAATCGTCTCTTTGACAAGCGGTGTTGCTGCTTTAATTTGAAAGGAAGTGGAGTAAAGTGAAAAACCCCATAGAGGACAAATTGATTGAATCGCATACAGACGAAACAGACACACAAAAACCGGTTTTTCGTTATCACAAAAAAATGCTCACTTGAGTGGAATTCATATTTCTAAAAACTAATATGGTTGCACAGTTATTAACTTTGCGCAAACGGGATCACACTTGAACCTTTTCTGAAGCAATTTAAAATCCAATTAATGCTCTTATAGTGAGCCTAACCCTTCCTTCTATAGACGATATAATTCGATCATTCAATTCTTAAATGCATTCATTGAATTAATAATTTCTAAAAAAAATCGAAATCATTGGCCAACGCAATAATGGTATCAAACATGGGGCGTCGAAAATTTTACTGTTTCGTCGTAGTGTAGATAGTTTTCGAGACAGTAAATGTTTTACCAGTATACCATATTTGTCAAAAATACCGCCTAAATTCTTGTTAAAGATAGTGACTTCTTACATTGTTTTATAGGGTTTTACAAGATTCTCCGAGCCAGACGGTTTCCTTTGTTTTCAGGGTTTCCAACTAGTGAAAAAATATTTGTTTTTACGAGATTTCTATTGGTTTTCACAAGTATGTTTCAAAAACCGCTTAGAAACTATATAAAACCTATTAGACTTTTTTTGCTAGGAATACAAATCCACTAAAGCCGATCAACTCATACCATTTTAGTGTTCTTTTATCGGTTTTCTTCACCAAAAAAGTGATAGAAGATCCATAAATTTTGCAGGCAATATGGCAGAGAAGGTCGATAAAAGGGCACTGAAACAGTGGAGTCGGAATTGTCCTGACCAACGCAACATATAATAAGCAAGTTTACACATTGTTTTAAAGGTACATAATTTATTTCCTTTAGACAGTATATTAGGGACATCTTAGAACGATTAAAATGTTAAAAACTTTGACAGAAATAAGAGTTTTTTTTTCTTTATCGTAATTAAAGATAACCATAAAAACATGCAATTCGAAAAAGAGTTTTTGGAACGTTTTAGAATTTTAACTTTTCAGAGACTTAAAATAATTACTTATTTTTTTCTTGAATGGCGAACGCAAACGGCTACTGGGCCGTAGAATTCATAAATCAAGCTTATATGTTACTTTTTTAGATTAATTGGTAACACCAGTATAATTTTCTATAATTTAAATTTAACTTATTTTAAGTATTATTTAAACATATATATTATACTGTAATTTTTGAATATTGTACAATTGTATATAAACTAGTAAATAAAAACATTCTTCTACCCCAATAATAAGGTAGAATTTCTTCTGTAGACGGGCACATAATGTTAACTAATTTACTAATGTCTGAGTATAAAAATGTTATACACAGGGTAATGTCTTTACTATCTTTATTTAGTTTTACTTTGATTCTTTGGCTTGTAGGAACGCAGTGTGCCTTACCTTTTAATTTTTCTGATGTGAATTGTGTGTATTGTTAATTGTTTTAAAGGTTGGGATAGTACGCCCCCTGATAAGATACCTACGTATTGTGTAACCGATATACACACCATTCCAAATTGCTACGGACCAGTTTAATTGTCAGCCGCCATATTGTAATTGGTTGGAGAATTTGGAATGAGGTGTATATACATACTTTTTGCAACAATATTAAAAAAGCAAACAATGAAGTAAAATTGACAAAAACTAACCTCAAAATACATCAGGCAAATGGCAAAGATCAATTCGTGTATAAAAGTCGCTTAAATCGCTTCATAAAAACGGAAAAGTGAATCGTATTGAAAACGTATTCACTTAAAAGTGAAAACATAGTATGTGATAGGAGATATGATCCGTGAAAGAACGTATGTCTGGCAAACACTTACGAAGACTTTTTCTCGTAACTTAAAAGTAGATTTTCATGATTTGGGTCTTATTTAAAAGATACTCAAATACTGTACAGGAGCATACATAGGGTTTTATCTTACGGGGGTTTACTGCTTGTGAGTTTTTTTTACACATTTTGAATTCTGCTGACAGAAAATTTATATACAGGGTGTTTTTCATGTATACTTAAATAATTTAAACAAAAGTATCTTGTTGGATTCTTGTCGTACCGCCAGTGCGTCTATTCTTGAATCGAGAGAAAAATTTGCTTCCAGCGAGTCAAATCTTCGGTTTAAATCGATTTCTCTCTGTTTTGCCCGATATTGATCGAAAGTAATTGTCTTAGTCAAGTCCAATAGAATTACTTTCGGTCAATATCGGGCAAAAGTACGAGAAAGTGATTTACACCGAAGATTTGGACCAATGAGATGCATAGTAGCCAGAGAATTTGACTCCCTGGGAGCAAATTTTCTCTCGATTCAAGAATAGACGCACAGTTGTTAAGTGGACGGACCTAGAGGCCCTATATACTATTTTTGACAGTTATTGTTTTACCAGAGGTAAGCAAATGGATTTGACAGTTGTTAGGGAAATGTTTAAAAACAAATTGTGTGTAGGCAACGATAGTTGGTAACCCCTGACAATAATTTTGTCAGCGTCATTTTTGATTAAGAAACGTCCGGTTTAAAAATGGAATTTTGCTGTATCAAAAACTGTAAAAACACGTGCCTCGACGAATTTGTATTGTTTTGTTGTCCAACGGGGAAAGAAACTCAGGAAAAGTGGAAAGAAAACATGCATTTACCAAGCTGGAAAATTATTCAAAATAGCCGAATTTCTGAGGTAAGTGAGCTACAAGCAGTAGGTATAAACTTACGCATTAAGAATGTACTTTGTTAATAAATATCACATTATGTTTCCGTGTTTTGCTGTAAGAAAAAGACTAACAAAAATATAGATCAATATCTTTATATTTTACCCATTATTTACATTTTCAATATGTACCGTGTATATTCACTATTTTTTGTTTTTTTTTGGTCTACGCTTGACATATTTTACTAACCAAAAAAAAAATCAATCTTTCAAAAACTGTCTGGGGAAATTATAAAAAGAGATAACAAAACATCAGTTTATTTCATAAAATCCGTTTTACATGCAAATATGAAAAAACTAGAAAGAGAGGAAAATATGAGTTGCCCACCTCTAGTAAAATAACAAGGGTCAAAAATCGTATACAGGACCTCTAGGCGGACCTAAGAGCAGCGATGTAACTTTTTTTTAAAATACCTTATATATTTTGAAAAATTTGAATAGGTCTTTTCTTTCTGATTTCAAAAATGCCTTACATGTCACGTTTTGCTTCAACGAGTTCAAATATTTTAATTAAGTTGAAAGATTTTCTAAATTTTTGCCTGTTTTTTATAGACAAAAGATGAAACTTTACTGACGACGAAATAAAAAATGGCTGAATTTCACCCCTTGCGAAAAATTTCTGTGCGACCCTGGACTTGATTTTTGTCTGAAATTAACTCTGTGTTTCGGACTTCCATTGTCTATATTTTATTTATACATACATATAGTGTATAAATAAAATATAGACAATGGAAGTCCGAAATACAGAGTTAATTTCAAACACATCATTGTCTCAAACTTTCAAACAAACGTTGATTTTTGTCATTGAGGAAAAAGCCCCATATTTTCTTCGCCTACTGAGGTATCACTTATCTCAATTGGTTTTAAGATAAAAAAATAAGTAGCATTAAACCAAAAATTGTAATATCTGTAGGAAGGTGCACTGTTTAGAGCTCGCATAACTTGCGACATAGTCGTCCGATTTTAAAAACTTTAAGCTTGTTGGTAAGACAAGACATGAGTTCTTGCTAACCTGGCTCAAAATTTAACATATGTCAAAAATACAAGATGGCAAAGAGCTATGAAAAATGGGTAAATTTTACCCATTTTGTGCAAAATTTGTGTGCGTCCCTGGAATTGATTTTTGTCAATGAGGCAGAATCCCCATGCCTTCCCAGCAACACAAATCGTCGGCATTGAATCGGGCCAATGTCGATAACGTCGGTAGTGTGTCGGCATTGGCGACTACACTTTGGCCCGATGTTGGTCAGATTGCGATTTTCAGTTTTCCAGTCGACTTTATGCCGACACCACTTGAGGACCGACGATTGTCCGATTGGAACTTTGTTTAATCAGTCGAAAATTGGCAACTGACGATGGCCCGATTTGCTATAGTCGACTTTATGCCGAAGCCCACTTTATCTGCTTTAGGGCCGATGACGGTCCGATTGGAACTTTGTTTAATAGGACGGGAATCGGCAACTGACGATGGCCCGATTTACTATAGCGACATTATGCCAACGCAAACCTTGTCTGCTTTAGGGCCGATGATGGTCCGATTGGAACTTTCTTTAATCGGTCGAGAATCGGCAACTGACGATGGCCCGATTTACTATAGTCAACTTTATGCTAACGCCCACTTTATCTGCTTTAGGGCCGACGACTGTCAGATTGGAACTTTCTTTAATCGGACGAGAATAGAAAACTGACGATGGCCCAATTTACTATAGTCCACATTATGCCAATGCAAATCTTATCTGCTTTCGAGAATCGGCAACTGACGATGGCCCGATTTAATATAGTCGACTTTATGCCAACGACCACTTTATCTGCTTTAGGGCCGACGATGGTCCGATTGGAACTTTATTTAATTGGTCGAGAATCGGCAACCGACGACGATGGTCCGATTACGTCACCTTAAAATTTTTAAACTCCTTAATAGTTTCTTCCTAGTATGTAGAGATGGCGCTAATGTCACTATGTTCCTTGTACAGTGAAAGATAATGTTATATATATAATGAGCAAAGATATTTCAAAACTAGAATGCGGACTTGACAAGATGCTGGTTCTTCTCTACAAGAATCACCTCTTCTGTCACTTAAACCAGCCCGATTGGTTAAGCACCCGCATTATCGAAACTTTGTAGTTTGCCAATGTCGAGCCGCTTTAAGCTACCACCGACGGACCTCCGTCAATCGCCGACGTTGGACTGCTTTAGGAAACCAATGTCAGACTTGAATAGTTTACCGATGTCGGGCCGAGACTAGCTTGCCTGCGTTAGACCGACCAAATTAAGCAGTTATGGGCAGATGGTCGGTACCATGTGGTAAAACCATATCGGACCTTAATCGTACGGAGACGGTATGCCGATGTCAGCAAAAAGTAAAATTTACCGACGGCGGGCTACAGTCTAACGCTGCTTCGGCAAACATACATTGGCCTTACTTCGCAAAGCGGACAAAAAATACTGCTGGTCCGATGTCGTAAATCGACGTCGTGCCGATGACGAGAGAAATTCGGCAATCGACATCGGACCGCCGAAGGCCCGAGGGAACCGTGTTTACTGGGTTCTTCGCCTACTGTGGTATCACTTATTAAATTGGTTATGAGATAGAAAAGTTATAAAAATTTTAGACCAGGAGTATTTAGACCAACAATTGAATTGTTTTCACAAAAACTTTTGACCCAATCACCCAATTTTAATAATGTTGCAAATGCGTTGCACTGTTTAAGAACAAACGGCAACCAACAACGGGAAAATCAGAACAAAATAAGATTTTATTCAGTGTAGTTTTGTTGTTTCAAATTTCAAGTTTGTTTGTTTTTTCTAATAATTTTTTTTATAGTGATATTTTTTTTTAACAGATAAGCACCTAGTTTAAGGACCTTCAAATTTAACTTAATTTTAATGCTATTTAAATTTTTCACATACATGACGCTTTATCACCAAGGAAGGGAAATAAAAGTTAACCATTTTTTAAAACTTGCGTCTATTTTGGATTTTTGACATATGTCAAATTTTAAAAAGAATTAGTGAAGATTCATGTCCCTTTTTACCAAAGAGCTAAAAACGCTGAAAATCGGACAACTGGGTCGCAAGTTATGCTAGCCTTAAACAGTGCACCTTCCTACAGACATTACAATTTTTGGTGTAATTTCTCCTGATTTAAAATGTGTATAACTTTTTTTATCTGATAACCAATTTCAGTGGCAGTCCCAGGAGGGAGGCGGTGGAGCGATCGCCCCCCCCTTTTTCGAGAATTTATTTAAAAAATCGCCGATTTTTAATAAAAACAGTAAAATTGTTTGATAGTTTTTCAAAAATTATCGCCTGCGGCGCCCTATTGGGTCGAAAGTTTATTTTAGAACTTTTGCGTAAAAATTTTTATTTTCTTTTACAAAATTTTAACCTCAAGCCATCCAGGATTTTTGACATATGTCAAATTTTGCTTCAGTAAAGTTTTATCTTTTGTTTATAAAAACAAACAAAAATTTCGACAATCGGCCGATTGGGTCAAAAGTTATAGTGCGTTCAAAATTTTTTGTCCCAGCCCTTAGATTAAAAAGAGACAAGATACCTGACACTTACGGAGACTTTGGTTATATTATTATATAGAACAATGTTTACCTTTCTGTTGTTTACAGTAAACATATCAGTGGCGTAACTACTTAAATATAAATTTACACATGGATTATATTATTAAAATTTTACTATAATATGAAATCTGAAAAATAATTTAAGAAACATGCAAAAAATAATTCTGCTAGTTTGAGCTTTGGAAGCTTTCTAACAATAAATGTTTGTAGTATAATTTTATACTAAATAAATTTCTTACATAGTTTGTATATGATTTATAGCAATTTCAATTTTCAACACAATAAAATTATGCCAAACATTAAAACAAAGAAACACAGTTCATAGCACCTGGAACATCAAGAAAAAAAACTATTACCTACTAGCTAAATATGATGTTATTGGGTTTGTTCATTTTGTTATTTTTTCTGGTCATTAGCAGAAACTTACTTATACTAACTTCTTCACAATAAAGTCAATAATGCTTAGAGTATATAGAGACATCTAAAACAGACAAAAAGATTTAAATATTAATTCGAAGGGCGAGCGCAGATGGCAACGGCGGCAGTATAAATATTCTGATAAGAGTTAGGAATTCAATATTCTTACAAACCTGAACACATGTGAATTAACTTCTATTGTTGTTTGCAAGTTCGTTTAAGGTCTTTACCTACCTTTATTTTATAGTCTTTATAAAAAAAAATCTCGAAAAAACCTTATAAAATCGTTCGAAAATATCTCACGTGACGCATTGGGCATTAACTACTTCATAAAAAAAAAAACGTGTTTGTTGATATTTTAATCTAAGGATCTACTAATAAAAGTATATTTCATAAACTTTTCATATACATAATATTTTCTGTGTACCTATCGGCATGTATCGCCACTGAGTGATTTCACTTGATGTCCCTTTGTTTTTAAAACATTGGACGATTTGTTCCAAAATATCACTTTAAATGCACTGAAATATTCTCCTACTGGTAAAAAAAACAATATAAACGTTTTTGGACAAAATCTGGTTTTAAAACGACTTTATAAACTGCTTACATCCTGAAATTTTAAAGTAAATAGCACGAAAAAGCTTACGTCAATAAAAATATCATGCGACCGTTTGCGCTCTGCCGACTTTCCCCACCCACAAGCCAATCACGACCTAAAGTGGTTGAGACAGAATTTTCTGTCCCTATCGTTCTAACGTCGTTTAAAAGGATAGAAAAATAATCGATATTTCTCACCTTGGTTTTGTTGTGATTTTATTTGCAAATAAACAGTGGTTATTATTTTCCAAGAAGTTTTCGTTGGACCAGATATCTTGTCTTTTTTTAATCTAAGTCCCAGTCTATATTCATAGTACTACAATGACTTCAATCAATAGGTCAACTTATAATTTAACTAATAAAAATAAATATTTAAAAAGTTACAATGCTTTTGATTATTCTTTGTCATAGGTTTAGTCGCAGTCCTAAGGAAAAGTTGGCAACTTTCATAACTAAAATTACGACTACTACTAGCGCATGGGTGAGTTTCAAATTTTAAGTATGGCGCCCAACTATGTTCAGGAATGAAATCAGCCTTCTCAAAAATTTTATAGACAAATTAAAAGCAAAATACAAGTTGCTAAGCGTTTTGTAGGTTCCAAAAAAAATTTTTCTAAAAACTACAAAAAATAAAATTAAACAAAACAAAACATCAAAAAAGTGAGGTTAAGGCCACAAAAACGGCATAGATTTGACAACACTGCTTTGCTATTTTTTTGAAAGATCAACAATAGGTGGCATCACTAATACCATTTCGAGTGAAATCGTGCAGTGTTCAGAACACGGTGCGGACTCCACACTTTTTTGTTATCAAATAATAGCATTTATAAAAATCTACAATCGTATCTAAAGGATTTTTCAAAATTTGGTGTATTTTTCTTACAAAATTAAAAAATTACTGTAACAGATTTCTGTATTATCGGCGAGGCTAAAAAAAAGCCAGGTAAGATTTTTGAGTTTTGTTAGCCGTGTTTATTTTATTTCGAAAATGACAGAGTCCAGCAAAAAACTGTCTGGCTACGGTTGTGAGGAATTCAAAAATAAACATTCTTGCCAAATTTCAACAGATTCCGTTTTCTCGTTTCCGATATTCTGCCCGATATAGATTGGCCCAAAAACAGCAAAGCAGTGTTGTCAAATCCATGCCATTTTTGTGGCCTTAAATGCACTTGCTTCGTGATTTTATGACTATAACAAGAACAAGTATGAATAGTGAGTAACTTTTAAGATTAAAACTATAACTAACACTATAACAAAACCAAATACTAATCAAGTGACTAAGTCCATGCCTTGTATCAATGGCGGCGCGTGATCTAAATTTTTGGGGGTGCACAACTTTCGAATAAAGGGCGAGTGACGTTGGCAAAGTGCCGAAGGCGAAACATTTTTTTTTGGTGCCACGCCCTGCACACTTGCTATATTAATCAAATCAAAATCGCTCCAGTAGTTGCTGGATCAAACCAACAGACAAAAATTCTAAAAATTGTATTTTTGTTATCTATATGGTCTGTTTAGAAGCCAACAACAAAAATTTTAATAAAATATTTAATGTACAGGGTGACCGTTTATAAAGTTCCACTTTGGAAAACGTTTTTGTTATTTGTCACAAAAAGATAAATCAAAAAGTGAATTACTTATGAAATTGGGTAGATTTCCGTAACATTTTCAGTTTTTTCCTTAATCACACTCTACGCGCAGAGTGGAATTTTGATAGATCTTTTCTTTCTGATTCCAAAAATATATCATATGTAGGGTTCATCTTTGGCGGTTCTCGAGTAATATCAAAAATAATTTGTAACGGGTGATTTAAAAAGAAAGTTAAACTGTAATAGAAATCTACATAATTTCATGAGTAATTCACTTTTTTGTTTATCTTTGACAAATAATATTTTTCCCAAGTGGAACTTTATAAACAGTCACCGTGTACAGAAATGATCCCCCTAGAGATTATTTTTTCTTCCAAAGGTAGCGAAGAAAATTGAATTATTTTTAATGCTAACGTTAGACATCGAAAATTCAGTCATTATTCGCAAATAAAAATTTCCCGAACCGTCTCGTCTGAGTCGTCTGCGAGCTCCGAGTGCACGTATTTTATGTGCACATAGTCCACCTTACGTCGCCGGACTACCGCGGGGAAAAAAGAGTGCGGAAGGCAAAGTTCGACTAATTAGATTGAATATTTACATGAGCAGTGAACGAAACCGTCAAGAATAAGCCCCCTGGGGGCTTATTCTTGAATTTCGTAGGAAAGGTCGCACGGGAACGTTCACATCCTTCGTTTCGACCAATAAGAAGTCTTACCCCCAGATGCACTGCAAAAATATTCGGATTAGTTTAGCTAATCCATGTTTTCTCTTTGTTCATTTATGTCGAGGCTGCCGAGCTGACCGGATTGTCGTTTTTCGAGAGCGCTCGTTCACCTCGATCTATGTGGAATAATCACATGGAACGAAAACGTTATATTCTTGAGCAATGAAACCGGGAAACAGCGTCGAATCTAATGACGCTTGCGCAATAAAGAGGTTTTTTTTTTAAATTTTTGCTTCCTAAACTACTTTTCTTTCGTGGGAGGTGATAGATCCCATGCGATAGATCCCATTACACGAGAGAAAAACCGAATCTTGTGACTTTCAAGAATACACGTCCAGCGGTCCCATTTTCGAAACCATACGAAATTATTCGCATACGTCTACTTCCGTCTCTTCCTATACCGTATAGAATAGGAGTCCAAACATATGTCGATATGCTGATTCATGGATAGTACGCGAAAGAATAACCGATGCGAAACAACACGAATGCCCTCCACCCACTCGTGCAATATTGATTTAAACCAGTCGAACTCGAACGCGGTCCACACATACTGATGGTTTATCTTTCACCTCTCATATGCGTATGTTTTCGTATGGTTTTGAAAATCAGACCCCTGGTCCGGGGGCAGGTGTATGAAACTGTAGGAAAGTTTCTTCGATAGGTTTCGGATAACTCGTGATCGCTTCAAAGCCTATTATTGGTCGATATCAGGGAGAGGACCGTTCCTGTGCGATCTTTCCTACGAAATTCAAGAATCAGCCCCCAGGCAACGGCGACGCGCTGGAGCTCGTTTGTATATTGGTAATAGATTAGGGACGTTTGTACGCATATTTAACGTCTAGCGATTAAATTTTGTAAACTAGTTAGTAAATAATTTATTGATTGAATAGGTTTAAGTAGGTTTATTGGAATTATTGTTCTTTGAAGAATTATAAAATTTCAATTTGTGTTTGTTATTGAGAAGCCTTATATGAACGATCCTTTAAAAACTACGTTAAATGACTTTTTTGCCCAAAAAGAGCGTGACTGCCCTAGCTCGAACGCGGTTCTAGTTTCATGTTACAATGCTACGACGTTTTACTCTTCTAGTGTAACAAACAAACGGGTCGTGATTTTTTTTTACTTTACACGATATCCACACACTAGAACCCCGTTTGCAAGTAAAGTTGGTATTTTAAAGTTTTTCGTGGTTTTAATATTGCATAACTTTGTTTAAATCAAGATTATAGAATATTGAAATATCTTCTCAACTTGAGGACGTACAATCTATAATTAAAATCATGGCGTTTTCACGATTCAGTAAGCTTTGGTAGTAATTGAAAAATTAGTATGTGGCATTTAAGTAATTAAAATTTCGTCAAATTCATATAATCTAAATCGGCGTTATTTTGCCATTAGAATTGGCAATTATGTATCTAAGGGCACAGCAACTTCTGCCTTCGTCATCATTCAAACTGATAGAAATTGGCATCAGACAATAAAAGAATATATAACTGTATAAATAAAGTTTTACTTATATTTTACTTAAACTTAAGTTACTCCGAAAGTCTGACCAATGCCCTTAATAAAATAATACAATAAAATTTGATTTATTTATTTTATGGCAATATCGCTGGTTTACTCAAAAGCAAAATATTTTTTGCATTTGTTATGAAGTACTAAAAAGCATGAGATTTAGTTTTCCAATTTGGCCGCACAAATTCAAGCAAACAAATTTTTGCTCAAATACAGATTTAGTAGCTGAAGACTCCGCAGCTTCGCGTGCGAATTTACCCATTTTTTCCCGTTTTTCTTGCTTTAAATTATCAGAACTTTGATTCCCGTGAACCGATTTTGATGAAATCAAGCCTATGTCTTAGCCAGGACTCCAAGGAGTCCACTATTTCATTAAAATCCGTTTAGTATTTTCTGCGCGCTGATGGAACAAACAAACCATAATACAAACAGATAAACAGACAAACAAACAGATGAAAAGTCTAAAAACTGGATTTTCGCTATTTATGTTTTTTGGTTAGGAACCTAGACCAAAAATTTTAGAAAAACTGTGAATGTACAGAAATGGTCTTTCCACAGATTTATTATATGTATAGATAATCAATCCTCGTAAAATAACACGTCCCTCCTAAGCTAGACACACACCGCGAAAATAAACAGCAAAACTGCCGGAAAATAAGCGAACAGGTTAACTGGATCATTCGGCACGATATGCGTGGTAAATGGTAACCGTGGACGCGTGTTTCAAAATAGTGGTGCTCATTGGTACGGTGCTACCTAATGAAACCATTCTGGGACTGCCGCCGCTTCCGATCTGGATTAGAGAAGAAGCGATGGCGACCCACCTCCAGCTGAGAGATACAAGTCAATGGAGAGGAAGAGGGGAAGCTGCGGGGCATCTTAGGATTGCCCAAATGGCCGAGAGAGAAATTCCTATAGCAGCGATTAAAACACAAAGACCAAAAAACCCCTCGAGATTCAACAAGAGGTACAAAGTAATCATCCCAGACAGGGAACTATGGCAGAGTGAAAACCTCCACGAACAGTTCGAGGTGAACGCCGTGATTTGCTACACCGACGGGTCCAAACTGTCGGAGAAGCAAACCACAGGATCGGGGGTTTACGTGAAAGACCAGGAGGTTTGAAAGAGCTACCCGTTCGGAGAGCAAGCTACGGTCTTTAAGGCAGAGGTGTATGCCATAATAATGGCTGCAACCATGGAAGAAATAAAGAACGGTAGCCGACAGCCAATCGGCCCTAAAGGCACTAAGGGCGCCTAAGATCAACAACACCCTGTGGAGAATGTGCGGATGCACTAGACTCCTTGGAAGAGAGAAAACAAGTGACACTTATGTGGGCACCAGGACATATGAGGGTGCCGGGTAACGAGATGGCCGACGAGCTCACCAGGATCGGGGCAAGCACCCAGTATGTAGGGCCGGAACCACACCTAGGAACAACCAACAGGCAATTGCAAAGTCGACTTAATAAATGGGCCAACGATGTCATGACAACCCCTTGGAGAGGAGGAACAGGATGCAGACAGACCAAGGACTTCGTGAAGGGCCCGGATGTAGCCAGACAAAAATGGTTTCAGGTCACAAGCGACTAAGGAAGCACATGACCCGGATCGCGGTGGAGAATGACTCGACCTGCCGGGCCTGCGGGCAGGCAGAAGAGACATCTCGACACGTTATAGCGAACTGCTAGGCATACTAGAGGACGAGATACCAGGTATTCGGTTCCCCGACCCTGGATGAGGAGGACCTGCGTACGCTCAAATGGGACAAAATACTGGACTTTGCAAAAAGAACAGTGAAACCAGACGCGCAGACCAGTGGTGCAGGCGGTGGATTAGGGGCAGGCTCGGGGTAAGGCAGAAAGGGCCCAGGGAGGCCTACTTGCCAGGCTTCGCGCCGCCCCTTCTGTACTACTACTAATGAAAATAGGAGGTGAAATGTTAATAAAAAATCTAAAAAATGATTCCTAAAACAAGGATAAACGTAAAAAAGAATTAACTGTCAATCTGCATAAGCACCTTCACTTCGAATATGTTGGTTAAATTACATAGCTATTGCTATTGCGATTGCTATTATAGTTTTCTGTTAGTTATAGCATATAGGCACTGGATGTCTTTTGTTTCTATTACCTCTTGTTTTTTAGGTTTCCATAGATAACCTTTTTTTAAGCGACCCTCATGTTGTCCATTCTACTAAGATAGCTAGTTGCCCACGACTTCGTTCACGAATTTAAAACGAAAGGTGAAAGCTACATCACCTTTCCCCTCCGTCTTACACCCTTTTTCCTTCATCTTTTGCGCCTCAAACCTTCACTTTCTGTAAACCGATTTTGATGAAATAAAGTCTACGTCCTGTTTAGGAATCCAAAGAATCTAGCAGTGAAACTCCTATCAAAATCCTTTCAATAATTTTTGCGTGATGCTAAAACAAACAAACAGACAAAAAATTAGAGAGAGAGAGATAGAATTTAGAGATTTATTATATGTACCTAATTCGTTAATTAGGTTCGTGAACGATTTGTTAAATGCATATAAAAAGATGGGTTGCTGAACGTCTTAAAAAATTTATATTCTCCATGCAAATTTTTTCTTATTCCCTTCAAATCTTGAAGATGTGACTGTCGAACAAGGGGAGCGGTTTCATCAGGATATGAAAGGTTTGAGGAACGGTTTCAAGGTCGTTGGGACGCATCTATGTTAGGAGATTACGCGAGAAGATAGTTTCTAAAACAAAAGAAAATGTTAAACATTTTTGTTTGTATAAAATATAAGCTTATTGTCGAAACTACTTTTTTTTTGGATTTTCGCCATTAAGTTAAGGAAATTTTTTTCAAAAATATGTTAAAACCTACTGCGTAAATTCCTAAAGAAAAGAATTTGTTTGTCTGTCAGTGGTTTTTAAATAAGATTATGCAAATCCTTAATAGAATCTAAGTACTTATCTGACGTTTCGGCAGAAATTATACTGCCGTTATCAAAGGAGTTTATTCTTTGGCTTCCAATTTTAAAACAAGATTTTCAAAAAGGTTTTTTTTTAAATAAATTAAAAAATAGCATTGATGTTCTTTGGGTTTCTAATATATTTTTTCTTAAAGTCAGTCAAAAGATAATCTTTATACTTGATATTTTAAAATAAAAATTTTGTATTTTTATAATGTAATCTAAAATCGAAAACACTCAAACAAATATAATTTTGATTTTAAATTTTACTAAATTCACCCAATACCTTATTGGCTACTATCAACGCACCAAACTGTCAAGTTAATATTTAAAATATACATCAGTCAAAGTCAGTCAGTTATATGGCAACAGACAGATATTAAAAAAAAGAATCGAAAAAAATTTTGGAAAGAATAAACTCCTTTGATAACGGCAGTAGAATTTATGCCGAAACGTCAGATAAGTACTTAGATTCTAGTTAGGATTTGCGTGTGTGTAGGCAAAATATATTTTTTTTAAATCTTTCTAAAAACTACTGAAAATGGCTCCTGGGAAGGAAACGAAAAGATATTGGACTACTGACAGGGATACTGACCGGCCACAACCGAATCAGTAAGCATCTGACTCGCATCGGGATCGGGAATGACTCTATGTGCCATGCCTGCGGAAGGGGGAGGAGACATCCCGGCATCTCGTTGCGGAGTGCGACGCATACCTAAAGATGAGGCATCAGGTACTCGGACAACCGAACCTGGATGCAGAGGACCTACGAGCTGTGAAGAGTACAGGAAGGCCCGGAGAGCCCACTACCGTACAAGCGGTGCAGGTGGTGGATTAGGGGGCTGGGCTGGGGTAAGGTAAAAAGGGACCGATTGGGCCTACTTGCCAGGGCTTGGGCCGCTCCTAGTTACTACTACTACTAAAAACCACTGACAAACGAACAAATTTTTTGAATATATTTTTGAAAAAAATGTCCTTAACTTAGTGGCGAAAAACCCAAAAAAAGTAGTTTCGACATTATGAATCCGCCACAAACACATAGATTTTAAATATAAGCTTCTTACCATATCTTCTATATATTTTTGTTTAAATGTGTATGAATAAGAAGTTTTAGTTTTTTATTCGAATTACATTTTTATTCGAATTACACTGAAAATATCTCTTCTATGTAAAACTGTCCATAAGAGGTGTCGAATTCTGTCTGAATTACTAAGTGATAATTTCCCAGTAGGTAATAATTCCACTGCTCTGACACGATCTCAATAATACATGAAGCGCTGCAGGTCACCCTCCCGCAAAGCATCATATATACAGGGTGTTTCAAATTCGATGCTCACCATGGGGATCTCCTAAACGGTAGGAGATACGAAAAGGTTTAAATTAGGGCAAAGTTGCACAATTTGATGCTTTGCTCAAAACAAAAAGAAAACTTTACAAATTCCTGATAGTTCCGGATATAGGCGGAAAAAAACGAAATCTTCATTTTTAGTTTTTATTTTTCTGCGCTGTTAGAAAACGCTTAAAACTTTCTACAGGCATTCTTTTAGGATCTACCTAGTGAGAGGTTCGTTTTCGAGACTTGACATTTCAGTGTGACAGGAGAACTGTCAAGTTCATTTTTTCTTATGGGCACATCCTTTTTTTCTCCCGCCGTTTAGTTCATAAACGATGACAGATAACATTTTACAAGCTTATTTTGACAAGTCACCTGACGTTTTGAGTTTATTGACCATCATCAGCTTAAATTTAATTTTTGCTTTTAACTTACTTAAGATATATTGGAAATAACAAATAACTTTACTTAATATTTTAAAAATACGTTTTTTTCTTTGTTTTTAATCTTTGAATTTTGGCTGATGATGGTCAGTTAACTAAAAACGTCAGGTAGTTGTCAAAATGAGGCTGCAAAATATCCGTCATCCTTTATAAAGCAAACGGCAGAAGAAAAAAGCATGTGTCCATAAGAAAAAAGAACTTGACAGTGCTCCTGTCACACTGAAATGTCAAATCTCGAAAACGGACATCTTATTAGATAGATCTCAAAAAAGTGCCTGTAGAAAGTTTTAAGCGTTTTTTGACAGCTTTAAGAATAAGGTCGCAGAAAAATAAAAACTAAAAATAAAGATTATCTCCGGAACTACCCGGAATTTGTAAACTTTTTTTTTTTGGTTTTGAGCAAAGCGTCAAATTGCGCAACTTTTTCCTGATTTAAATATTTTCGTATCTCCTACCGTGTAGGAGACACCCTGTATATCGCGATTGCGATAGAATAAACAGAACCTTAGCAATGCATACCTGGAGTAAACAAATTCGCCGACGCCCTGAGTTTCCTATAATAATTGTACAATTAATTACAATAAATAGTTTAATATCTATATTCTTGAAATTTTCTACCGAATACCATTCGTGCTTTGAGAATTATTTCTGAAAAAACAAGCTTTTGTTGAAAACCGAACTCGGTTATTTTTTCCGATGTATCAAAAAAATTGTCCTCCTCCTGCAGACTCGGGCAATTTTTGCTGACACAACGGAAAAAATAAACTCGTGCACTTTTCAAAATTTTCAGAATTATCGATAATTCTCAAAGCACTTATGATATTACCAACGATAATTAAATAAAACTATGTGTATACTGGATGTTTAGTTTTTATTTTTTTTACCTACCGTACCTAAAAAACAGTACGAGATAGAAAACAAATACTTGTGGGTTCTTATTTAGTGATGTAAATGAATAAATAAATAGGGATAGTTAAATTTGGCACTTATTTTTTTTTTTTAATTTGTGACGCAGTGTTATTTTTCGCCAATCTCTGGCCCATCTTAAGTTGTCAATAAAGAAATGCGAGATAAAATAAATTATATGTTATTATCGCCTTTTTGAAAACAAAGTCTCTGGGGATGCTTGTCTAATAGGTTATTTAAATCTCACAAATTTCTTATTTTACCTACTTTTAAATAACGGGTTTAAATTTCTTAACAATTAGATGCGAGCCCAATAAAATGAAGGAAATAAAAGTTAGGGCAATTTTTTATGCCTATTGCGCGAAGAATAACATCAAGAGAATAAAAGAATTTACACGTAAAAAAGCTATACAAGATTTAAAATTTCTTAACATCCTAAATCAAAATATCGTGCGAAAAAAAATTAACCCACTTAATTGTTAATTTGGCATGTTTGTTTTTAAAACCTGTTGTTAAAATGGATTTCAATATTGTTATTTGCATAATGCAAAACTAATAATAGGGTATCTTAATATTCTTCTCAAGTAAAATGTTTCGTAAATATCTGAAAGGTAACATAGTTTAGGCAATGAAGTCCATCTAATACCATCCATAAATATATATTTTTTATTCCAAAACAGTTAACAGTTAATTAATTCTACTGGGTGACATGGTAACAAAAACAACTACAAAGTTCCTATAATGTAAGGTTCAAAACTTGTATATTTCCAAGATATATTTTTTTAACAGAATGAGAAATACATTGTCAATGTCCATAGTAGAGTTAAATATAAATAAAAAAGAGACTTTTACCAACAGAAAACTATTGGATTTTTGGCCTCCTCCACCAGTTCTACCAATGAATGGTTTCAGACACAGTCCATCCACAAGGGTGAAACATGTGTCTGCGTCTAGTCTCAAAGTGGTACCCGGTATGTATTCTTGTGGTACTTCCGTGTATTTTGTAAAGTTGGTCTTTTTGCTATCGATTCGTCATAATATAGGGTGTTTAAAAAAAACCGGACTTTTTGGATTGCCTACAACTTCCACAATAATTTTTAGAATTTTAAAATTTAAAGTTTATTTGAAAAAGGAATCTTCAAAATTTATGCTCCCAATGTCAAAACTAACACTTCTTTAAAATAAATTTAAGATACGCTGTAAATAGCCTTGTCATTTAAAGGTGTATAACCGTTTTGTTTTTTTAAATCGGTTAGAAAATAAGAAATTTCTGCAGTGTTAAATTTGATGGTGTTTGAGTGGTAGAAAACTTTCTTACTATAAGTCATCTTTTTATTCGACGTTATACAATTTGATTAATATTTATCACAATTTAACGATTTTAAGGTTTAAGTCTAAATTTTACACGTTTAGCATAAAAACTGATATTTCTTTAAAATTCAAGATGGCGGACAGATTTAAAAAAAAAATCCTCCTGAAAAAAAAGTGTGCGCCTCTGTAACAAAATTGAGTTAAGCACTAAATATCCTTATTAAATTCTTTTTCCATCAACATACTTTACGTTTATTTAAATCGGCTAAGAAATAAGAAGGTTATGCAGTTTTCTTACTGTAAGTCATCTTTTTATTCGACGGTGTACAGTTTGGTTAAAAATTATCAGAATCTAAACATTTTAAGATTTATGAATGGCTAAAAGTACAAACTTTATGCGCTTAATGTCAAAATTGACATTTCTCCAAAATTCAAGATGGCGGACAGATTTGGGTATACTAAAGTCGGTTAAGAAATAAGAAAGTTTTGTAGTTTTACATTCGATTTTCTTTTAGTAATAAAAATTATCTTTTTTACTTGACGGAACAAATTTTATAAGGCAACTGGAGAAGAGAGACGAAATTATCATCTTTTAAAAATTCAAGATGGCAGACGGCTTTATGGGCTGAGTATTTTTGACCGCTCAAAAAAATAATATCCGGCACCACTGTAATTAAATTTAGATATGTGATAATAGCCCAACTACTTTGGTCTTAATTGAGTATTGTTTTTTTTTGTGAACAAATAAAAAAAATAATTTTTCTTTTAATATTAGTTTCTTTTTATTATCCTGGGAATTTCCATCCATACAAGGATCAATCGTCCAGTCTTGCCAAGATATGCAGAGTTAAGTTTTTTTTAAGTTAATTTAATTACAGGGTTTTTTATTTTACATCATCTATAGTAATGAATTATCTTCGTCTTAATATTAGAGATACTGTAAATTCAATTTCAAACAGATTTTTTACAAAGTGCTTATGTTCTCCCTGGAACACCATTTTGATTTAATAATATAAAGTAGAGACGCGCATTGTGACGGGCCAAGACAGTTATTAAAGTTTTTTGTACTTTTTTCATGGCCTACTAAGTCTTAATTCTAGTTTGCAACATCTAATGACTTAAATTAATAGGTACGTAATTGTTACAAATAAAAATTCAGATTTTTTTTTACTTTTTAACCGACTTTAATTCGTTACGTTAAAAAAATAAGGCAGTGGCGCACACGTTCTTTTTTCACGAAAAATAAAAAACAGCCACTTTTCAAATCTACTATCTTAAATATTAAAGGAATGCCAGTTTTTACATTAGCCGCATAAAATTTGGACTCTTAGTTTGCCAGCTTAAAAAGATGACTCGTAGTAATGAAACTGCATAACTTTCTTATTTCTTAACCGATTTAAATAAATGTAACGTGTATACGTTAAAAGAATAAGGCTATTTAGCGCACAACTTAATTTTGTTACAGTGAGTTCCAAATTTTTTTCCGGAAGGTAAAAAATTCACTTTTCAGATTTGTCCGCCATCTTGAATTTTGAAGAAATGGAGGTTTTAACATAAAGTACACAAAAGTTGGACTTTTAGCTTTTAAGAAAGCTTAAAATATTTAAATTCTGATTATTTTTGACCAAACCATATACCGTCGAAAAGATGATAACTTTTAGTGAAACGGTCTTTTACCATACAAACAGCATTAAACGTAACACTACAGAACTTTCTTATTTCTTAACCGATTTAAAAAATCAAAACGCGCATATGCATAATTTTGCTACAGTAACTGATTTTTTAAATCTGTCCGCCATCTTGGTAAAACTCTCTTTTTTATTTTACTTTTTTATTTGTTTTTTTTGTTTGTGAAGTGGGAAAAAATACATTTGAAAAAATGTATTGAAAAATTAATTGAATTGCATTAAAATAGATTTTTCTATTTATTGTGATTCATAAAAAAAGTTCTACTCAGTTAAAATATTGTTATACATACTAGTAACTTAAATTCTACTCCTTAAATTTTTGTTTCGTGGTTTTATTTCTTTTAAGCCCATCAACCTCGGCTAAATACGTCTATTTAGAAACCACTCGCTCGTGCACCCTTTCAACTCAAATATCCGATCGGATTTGAGGGGAGAAAGAGTGTTGGGACGAGTTACCCCCTAGACCCTAAATTTTAGTTCACAACATAGAAAGATCAAATTTTAATAAAATAGATTGAAACACTTCTTCCTGTGGACCTATTTATACAGGGTGACAATTTCAATGGCTATATTTTCTAAACTAAATAAGATAAATAAGTAACCCTTCTCATACTTAGATGGTTTATAAAAAAGCATCTTTTTGGCCAGCTATGAAGTGGGCGGAGCCAGTACAGCAATAATACTTTTTTTAAATAGGACACCCTGTATGTTTTGGTAGATTTGGATAGGGCTTTTCTTTCCTATCCCAAAAATACCTAACATATTACCTATTTTCCAAAAAGAATTACCGAATAAGAATATTATTTGATATACGTATGATTTTGCCATATTATGTTATAAATAGATATAGTTTCACAATAATATGTTTTGTTGTGTTTAAATAGTCTAGACCATTTTGTTTTACATTGTTTTGTATCGAAAACTGACAAGCGATTATGAAATTTGGTTGTTTTTCTTG
Organism: Oxystoma pomonae; assembly: GCA_963921995.1. NCBI lineage: Eukaryota > Metazoa > Arthropoda > Insecta > Coleoptera > Brentidae > Oxystoma > Oxystoma pomonae. Next base: position 45,562,021 of record OY998170.1, read on the forward strand.
TTTTTATATTGGTACATATTAATCATTTACTTTATATTATATTAATGTAATATTATTTTTTAATTTAATTTTTAACATTTTATATCTATTTATAATATTTTTTGTGATTTGTATATGACTTATGTAAATGAGAAAGAGTACTTAACATCAATAAAGGAATTTGAATTGTATAAACACTTTCATAAGAAATCGCTGTTTTAACTTTTTTATGACTAGGAGTGTAACAAAAATTAAACTATGCCTTGTATGAACATAATATATGAACTATTTTTTAAACAAAATAAACAAAATTTACTACAAATAATAAGAAAAAACATTATTTTGATTGCGGTCATAAACGCCGTATATCTGAGACATGTACAAAACTCAAGTACAAAACAAAAGAGGACGATCAATAAATTTTTGTCGTGATTCGGCAACCGCTTGATAAAAAATACACATAAAAATAAATTGCTAACAAATTAGTAAATTATTATCGTAAAATTATCCAGTCAGGATCTTCTTTTAATTTGCCACCGAGCGACATAAACTTCTTCTTGTTGTAAACAAGAAAAAAATAAGGTTAAAATTGTTATGAAACTGAAATTGAAGTCAAGGTCTCGGAATGCTCGGATGCACACTTGCATGAAAAAGAGCCAAAATATCAAACAAAGGACCACTTAATTATTCAACATACGAAAATGTCACAGACATATAAAAAGGAAACATTTATAAACTTTTTGTACAAGTAGTAAACTTTCAAAAGCTATGAAAAAAAAAATATAGATTTTTCCATGAAAGGAAGGCTTTTTTTGGATTATAATAATTTTACAATAATTATACAAGTTAAGATTCTTACTGATTTTTATTCAAAAATCATTATTTTGCTGCATTTAAGTTTTAAAACACAGAAATGCATCATATTATTTAAGAAACTGGGAAAAAATACACAGAAGTAGAAGGTAGGTTTCCCTTAACTAAAGTATCAGTTGGATTTATGTTACACAAAAGGTTAAATGTAGGCACATTGATCATTTTTCAAATTTTGTCATGCGGCTATGGTTACTAAATCGGCATTGTTTTTGCTAAAAAAGTAAAAATTACACAAAATTCGCGTTTTCCATAAAATTAGAATATTATATATATTTGTCTAAAAATATTACAATTGTGAGATAGACATCGTCAGCATTAGAAGTGGGTTTTTCTTACATTTAATCAAAAAACCATAAGTATCTATTGAGGTATCTATAAAATTAATAATCCACACTTGCATGAACAAGAGCAAACCAATATGAATAGTAAAAAAATCCATAACAAATCTGCAAAAGCGATTGTTTTAAAATGTAAACTTAAGAGTGAATCTGAATCCTAAAAACAGTTCGTTTACTTAAACAGATAAACCGCACATAAAAAATTAACAAAATTTTGCACAGCGGAGGCTTCTGGTATCCCCCACAGACTATTCGCGAGGTTTTTAGTAAAAATATATGCATCTTTTTTTTATTTAGTTTTGTAAAATAATCGTTAATTTTGACCGTGAATATTTTTAGGATACGTAAAATTATGTAAAAAACTTAAAATTATGCAAAATCCGTGAAGTGGTTCCGGGATAATGCTTTAAACTTTCAACCTACAGTTTTTGAGATTAAATAGTTAGATTTGTGTGTGTGAGTGATCAAAAATAAAGTAAAACGTATAAAAAAAAATTGGAAGAAGCGAATTTTTTATGTAAATTTACCCTTAAAGGACCGCTTAATTGTTCCTCATAAAAAAATGTCACAGAAAAATAAATAGGAAACATTTTTAAACTCTCAGTACAAATATTAAACACTGAAAAGCTAAGAAAAAAAACGCAGATATATAATATACAGGATGTCCCAATAAAAACGAAACAGAGGCGTTTTCTAGTAGTTAGAGTTCGATTTTGAAAAACCCTCGAACATGTCTATTTGTTAGGGGGACAATTTTTAGCTATGCTGGAATTTTTGTAGGACAGGCCCCTTTTTAGGGGTAAGTTTCACCACCAGAATTTAAGTAGGGAAAGTGGATCAAGTCAGTGGCGACCCCAGCCATTTTAAAAGGGGAGGGGCGGTTTCGAAACCGAAAAAAAACTAGAAAAAAAGCATAACTTTTATGAGAAACATATCAATATATGCAAACACAACTTGGTAACTACAAGCGCGGATTTGGTCTCAAATCTAGGGGAGGAGGGGGTTCTCAGATTTTAAGTCGTTTATTTCATACATTTATTATTTTAAAAAATGTGAATTAAACTAAAATCGTAAAAATCGAAAATTTTTAAGAAAATTGCACTAAAAACGCATTTTTTGATTTAAAATTAAAGTAAAATTGAAAATATATCAATGATTTCAAAGCTCAGCAGGCGAAAATTTTTAAGAAAATGACACTACAAATGCAATGCAAATACAATGCAAAGGTGCCGCAATTTATGTCCTAGTTTTAACTTTCTAAATGTTTTCATAAAAAAATTAAAGCAAGGGTAGGGGGGGTTAACTACCCCTCTAAAACCGCGCTCAATTAATAATAGTAAGTAATAATTTTTTTAGTTATAAAAAACATAGATAACAAACAAACCACAAAAAAAATCTAATAGCTAAATATATTTTTTTTTGAGGTCTAAAGTTGAAACATTACATTTATATTACATATCTCAAACATAATCGGTGGGATTTACTAAAAAGGTTTAGTCTGTTTTAGAACTGTCCTAGGTTTATGTGAAATTTTTAGTTTTAAGCATTTTAAACCAAAGCTCCTTGAGTTTGATTTATAAAAAGAATTTTAATAAATTTGTTTATTGGATAATTATCTTACATAATCTTTTGTTGGATTTAGGAAGAAAGTTTTAATTTAGAAGAAAAGAAAATTAAAAAAATTTAAATAGTAAATACTCTGTATAACAAATTAAAATTGGGCTTATATGTCACTCTAATTAAAACTTACCCGTGATAATTAATTTATTCAATTAATACTTGATGTCACATAACGATTTAGATGGGTAAGAATAAAATAAGGAGTAGATTAATTTTGTATTTATTTAAAAGTTCTTTTTATTTAGGAAATGTATTAAAAAACTTAAATGCAAGTTTTTTACATCTCTATCACTGTCGAAATGTCAGTTTAAAAATATTAGCGCTGCGTTCAATCACAAACAGCGAGTTCGGATCTTTTACCTCTCTTGCACCTTGACTTGTACCAACCTCACCTGATGAAAACTACAGCTTCAAAATAAGTGGGCTTTGAGTAAGGAAATTTTTTTTGACTTAGCCTTTGGATAACCTCAATGTTTTACTTTCAGTTTGTAAATAAATTAATATAGTTGTTTTGGATTTTTTTGTTAGGTATATTGCATAATCAGTGACCTTCACTTATGTTTGTTTTGACTCATAGTGCTCTCATAAATATATTTTTTGTGCTAAAAACGGGTTCAAAATATGGCGTTTTTCTGGACAAAATAGGAGGCGTTTTATTGGATAATGAACAACTTGGAATATTAAATAACGTAAATTAATCCTTGTAAAAATGGTTACTTAGGAAACCTATAAACGAAATTATCACCAAATGCCACAAAACAATCCTTTCTGAGGGCTATAAATTTAAACCTCCCCCCCTGATGTGGTCTAAAAAATCACGAACTTTATGACCTCAAACACATAATTTGAAACCTGTCAAAAAAAATTAGTTTTAGGGCATTTTCTTCTAAAATATGGTGTATTTTGATAAAAAAAGCAGTTTTTCATTGCTATTTTGCAAAAACAATACAAAATAATCCATAACTTTGTGTCTTTTCTGTATGGGTAAGTGTTTTTTGAAAATTGGTTTTAAAATTTAGTACCTCACACACATATTTAGACCTGTGGGGGTTACTATTTTATATCTTAGTAATTCTCACTGTAGATGTCTATCTCAAAACAAAAATCGTTTTCGGTTTTTTTGTGCAAACAGGTCAATGACTCGTTCAATGTCAATTTCAATATGTCTGTTGATATGCAGCAACACTAAGCCCGTCAGATAAATTTTCGTCATAATTGTGTTTTTAAGTACTTATGTTTTTAATCTTCTGAGGCATGAGAAGGTTCTTTCTGACGAAACTTTACTTACTGGCAAACATCCAAGAATGTTTTTATTAACGGTAAAATATGGTCATGCTTGTTCATTGCCTCGAAAACGTTATCAGGTATGTTTTGATTTAAGCCTTTGCCTACTTCTGACCAATATTGTTTCCAAATACTGACTTCTCTCAATAAAAGTTCATGAATTTGCGTTTTGGATTAATTTAACGCTAAGCCTGTCAGACGACTTTCCGTCATAGTGTTTTTAAGTACTTATGTTTTCAATCTTCTGATGCATGAGAAGCTTCTTTCTGACGAAGTTGGCCCTGGCTTACTAGCAAACATCCAAAAATATTTTTTATCAACGGAAAAATAGCGCCACATTTATTCAATGTCTCGAAAACGTTATTACGTAAGTTTTGATTTAAGCTTTGGCCTATTTCGAACTTCTAATATCACCAAAAAGAATTTCGAAAAACCCACTAGTAACCCTGATTTTTTTTAAAAATATAGTAGAAGGTGCAAGTTGATGTCAAGCCACCCCCCCCCCCCCCAGAGATATTCGAGTTTTGATTTTTTATTTTTCTCTACCTTTTAAATGAGGGGGGGTTAAAAAAAAAACAGGAAGGAGTGTGGTTCAAAATTTTAAAAAGTGATTCAAAATTAGTTTGAAATTGGTTCGAAATTATAAGCATATCAGAATTCTAATATCTTTCGGGGGGGGGGGGGCGGTGTGGCTCGACTGAGCTGAAAATTGAACAAAAGGATCCTTTCTTGAGAGTGGAAATATTTCGAAAGGTGATGCGTTGTAATGTAGGACTTTCTGTACGAGAAATCGTACGGAAAGTGGCTATTTTCCGGTCGTTTTTAAAAAAAAATTTTTTTTAGTAAGCACAAAAGTGACCTTTTATTTATTGCTCTTATTTCGAAAGGTTTTCTAATAAGTAGCTAGTGGGTTTATTGTATTATAACCTTATGAACCCGATGTCTATCTATATAATTATTATGGACGTCCTAACATTTTAAACCTGATACCTTAAAAAGCTTCAACTAATCGTTACCCTTTAGGCCTCCAAACTAAACGATATATAAACCTGGAAAATATCAAAAAAATGTAATAATAATATTTAGTATAAAAAAATGCTGCCTAACATTTCACGAGTATAACCTAGTAGGTCTCATCATCTCAAACATTGAAAATTGCTCTCGTATCCGAGAAAATGTTTCGAAATTTTTTGGCTTTTGCAATTTTCTGGGTAGTAATAATATAACATGAGTTTAATGGTATAGTAAATTACTAATCATAAAATTAAAATTATGCGTATGTAAAGCTGATACATTTTAGCAGAAGTATTGCATTTTTTAAATGACTATGGTTTATCAAACCAGGAAATTTTTCAGTCCGTTTTAATAAAAATTTTCATCGTAAGAACCATTCACTATAAAAACTACAATTAGTAAACCAATTCTTTAACCAAAACTTAACTGTTCAAAGCCTTTCATTATAAAACTTGGAATTTGTAAAACCTGTTTTTAAGCAAACTATAATCAATTAATTCAAAAAAATGTTTACCACTTCACTAAAGCTTGATATTTTTCACTCTTTACACGTGTTTTTTTTTATTTTCTGTTAAAGATCCTAACTTGAGAAATGTTAAAAGGTTTTTTGAACTAATCGTTCACGCCAAAGGTCGTCTTACTGTAAAATCATTATTCAGCAAACTATTTTCCATCAAATTAAACCTTGAGTTTGTAGTAAAACCGTTGTTTGTAAAACTGTTGTTTGCAAAACCGTTTTCTAGCAAACCAAATTTTTATTAAAAATTGCGGTTTTGCCAGTAATACAGCACACGGGTCACGTTCATGCTGTACTGGCGAATGCGCAATTAATTTAATAGAAATTTGGTTTGCTAAACAACGATTTTGTAAATTCCGGGTTTGGTTTTGCATAGATTTGATGAAAAATATTCCGGCGAACGATAGTTTAATTAAAAATGGGTTCTACAAATTTCAAGTTTGATATTGAATCAATTGAGGAGTAGATTTTTTTTTTTTTCTTTCAGTAACCTTAGTTCAGGAAATATCGAAGTGACGTTCAAAACGGGTCATGTGATATTCATACTTTTTAATGTCAAATAAAGGGACTTCTTAATGTGCTGACCAGGTGAGATTTTGCTGACCGGAAATTTCGAAGCTGAATTTCTGCTGACCACTATTTACACGTTGATCCTGGACCTAAATAGAATACTTCTGCCCAAATTTTACTCCCTTACCTCCGAATCTTGTGAAGATCTTCACAAAAATAATGTAAAAGCTTGCTGACCGGCTGATTGTAGGCTGAAATTCTGCTGACCACTATACAGGGTTCCTAAGCAAATCCTTAGGGGGCCAAGCAGCCGTGTATAAGACGCAGACAAACGGAAAAGCACATTAGGTAGAAAAGGATGGGCATGGGGCGATGTTGTCACCACATCTTACACGTAGTAAATCCATTCCAAGTTATTGTTTTCTAATGTTTTCCATTTTCATACTTTTAGGACTGGAATAAAAATTGTTTTTGCTCGACTTTAATACCAAACTGATGAAAGATATGATAGATAGAGATACATGCAAATGCCTAACCTAAAGCGTTCATACACGGCCGGAGAAATCGACTGAGATATTTCCGTAGAAACTTAATCAAGCAAATAGGACGAGTTGACGCCTTCGAACGTCCAACCCGGGTTTTGCACTTTGATTCGAAATCAAAAAGGAGGAACAGTCAGATGTGGGGCCGTGCACAAATTACGTAACGGTGATTTTACCAATTTTTGACCCCCTTCCTATGTAATGTTTTGTAACCGTTTGGCACGCCACTCCCCTAATATTACGTAATGATTTCAAGACCACTACCCCCCCCCCAAAAAAAAAAACATTTCACTTATTGTCATTCCAAATTTTCTTAGTTTCACAAAAATTCAAACGCTGTAGAAAACCCCCCTCCCCCTACGTAACGTTTTGTAACCCCCTTCCCCCTATGACCATTACGTAATTTGTGCACGGCCCCTGTAGTTCCAGTGGAGGAGGGCGAGAAAATTGATATTTTCTTTCTTAAAAATTATACTCTTTAGACCTATTTCTTAGCGTTCCCGTAATTTTTGAAAAAAAATTGTAAGCGGCGCCATTTTTATTTCGTGCTTTGTTTTTCGAACATTTTTACGTTCGGCTAATTTAATTGAAAAATTTTTGCCTGCGGCGCCCTTTATCTTCTCACTCGAAACCAAGATCCCCCGTTTTAGGAAAACTGATCCCGTCTCTGTTTCTAAATTTTTTCGAATAAAAGTAGAGTATGACCATGGAGGAAATAATTTTTTTCTACGGTATGACGAAAATTTCGAGAAAGTTGAAGAAAAAAATAAAAAAAGTGGCAGAGCTCAAGTTTTTCGTAAAAAAAAACGTTTTTTGTAAAGAAACAGAGCAAAATAAATCTTTTCACCCCTTTTTCGGTGTTACAAATATTGGCAGCTCCTTATTTTTCGCTTTTACCCTCCCGCTAGTTTTGAAGAGTTGGTTCGCTACATGTTTCGAGATCATGTCATAAAACACCTCGAAAATATCAAATGTAGTGTAGGGCCAGCTTTATTTAAAATCAATAATATCGCAAGCAAAAAGCTCTGCAGGAAAAACAGCGCCGTTTATTGATTTTTTTGGCTAATGTGCTAGCTGCATGGTTTGGCCGTTTCCGGATAGATGTCACTAGTAGAACAGAATGGAAAGAAATTTAATTAAGAGCGAAGATATTTCTTTCTAATGTTAACAACCTCACGAGTTTATCGCTTAGTATCGTAAATAATGGACCCTGCCGCCTCCTTTAAGCAAGAAAAAGCTGTGGTTTGGACCTGAAAACATCTAATTTTTAATTAGATTAGATGTTCATGGTGTGGCCGCCATCTAGCGGAATTTGCAGACATCTTGTCAACGGTTATTATTGTAACTATGATTTATGCTCACAATGAAAGAGTGGCGACAATTTTTTCTCATAAAAGCAGTCCGGAGATAAAATAACAAACTGGCACCATTGCTCAATATACCTGTTTCTTTTGTGAGCGCAGAACTTTCTATGCCATTTCTGTTTGATTTATTGAAATCCTATCCCTAAGGAAAATCTTAGGAACCCTGTATACACGTTAATGCTGTACTCAAATAGAATACCTCTGGTCAAATTTTACCCCCTCACCCCCGACCTATTTCTTTGCGTTCCCGTAATTTTTGAAAAAGAATTGTAAGCGGCGCCATTTTTATTTCGTGCTTTGTTTTTCTAACATTTTTGCGTTCGGCTAATTTAATTGAAAAATTTTTGCCTGCGTCGCCCTTTATCTTCTCACTCGAAACCAAGATCCCCCGTTTTAGGAAAACTGATCCCGTCTCTGTTTCTAAATTTTTTAGAATAAAAGTAGAGTATGACCATGGAGAAAATAATTTTTTTCTACGGTATGACGAAAATTTCGAGAATGTTGAAGAAAAAATAAAAAAAGTGGCAGAGCTCAAGTTTTTCGTAAAAAAAACGTTTTTTGTAAAGAAACAGAGCAAAATAAATCTTTTCACCCCTTTTTGGGTGTTACAAATATTGGCAGCCCCTTATTTTTCGCTTTTACCCTCCCGCTAGTTTTGAAGAATTGGTTCGCTACATGTTTCGAGATCATGTCATAAAACACCTCGAAAATATCAAATGTAGTGTAGGGCCAGCTTTATTTAAAATCAATAATATCGCAAGCAAAAAGCTCTGCAGGAAAAACAGCGCCGTTTATTGATTTCTTTGGCTAATGTGCTAGCTGCATGGTTTGGCCGTTTCCGGATAGATGTCACTAGTAGAACAGAATGGAAAGAAATTTAATTAAAAGCGAAGATATTTCTTTCTAATGTTAACAACCTCACGAGTTTGTCGCTCAGTATCGTAAATAATGGACCCTTCCGCCTCCTTTAAGCAAGAGAAAGCTGTAGTTTGGACCTGAAAACATCTAATTTTTAATTAGATTAGATGTTCATGGTGTGGCCGCCATCTAGCGGAATTTGCAGACATCTTGTCAACGGTTATTATTGTAACTTTGATTTATGCTCACAATGAAAGAGTGGCGACAATTTTTTCTCATAAAAGCAGTCCGGAGATAAAATAACAAACTGGCACCATTGCTCAATATACCTGTTTCTTTTGTGAGCGCAGAACTTTCTATGCCATTTCTGTTTGATTTATTGAAATCCTATCCCTAAGGAAAATCTTAGGAACCCTGTATACACGTTAATGCTGTACTAAATAGAATACCTCTGGTCAAATTTTACCCTCTCACCCCCCCCCCTGTAAAGATATTCACAAAAATAATACCGAGTATTTCTAAGCTGAAATTCTTCTGACCGCCATATACATTGGGCAGGGTATTCTATTTAAGTCCGGGATCATCGTGCATATAGTGGCAGCAGAATTTCAGTTTTGAAATACCCGGTAATCAAGCTTTTTTACTATTTTTGTGAATAACTCCACAGGGGTGGGGGTGGGTGGGGGGGGGGGTAAAATTTGGGCAGGGGTATTCTATTTGAAAATAAAATCTATATGTTTGTGGCGGATTCATAATGTCGAAACTACTTTTTTTGGGTTTTTCGCCACTATTTTTTATCTTATTTAAAAACCACTGACAAACGAACAAATTTTTTTCTTTAGGAATTTACGCAGTGGGTTTTAACATATTTTTGAAAAAATTTCCTTAACTTAGTGGCGAAAAACCCAAAAAAAGTAGTTTCGACATATTCTATTTGAGTCCAGGATCAACGTGTGTACAGTTGTCAACAAAATTTTAGCCCAGAAATACCCGGTCAGCAAAATCTGATCTGGTAAGCAAATTAGAGAGTCCCTCAAATAAACACCAGAACTGGCTGAACCTTGAATGGAAGGCTCATCTTGTAAAAACTAAGACACGGTTCTTTTTTTATTTTTTTGTCGAATAAGCTAAAATTTTTTTACTAAGGCCACCGATTCAAATATGTGGCCTTAGAAAAAAATTGTCATGTGCCTTTCATTCAAAGTTCAGCCAATTCTAGTGGTTATTTGACTCCAAAAACTATGTTTTAAACATCACTTCGACATTTGCTGAGATAAGGTCACTAACAGAAAAGAAAGAATCTCTAATCTTCAGGTTCAGACAAAAATTGGTTTGACAAATTTCGGATTGTATATTGAATTGTATTTGCCTAATTTAATAAATCGTGATATCAGGTAAAGTACTAAAGGCATAATTTCTAACATTGCATTGGTAAGTGGTAGATGGATAATTATAATTTTTTCAATTTTATTTTTGGAGGTTTTATAGATGGTTATAAGTGCCTTCTTCATTGATCATGAATTTTGAAGCATTAACTCAAATCGAATTTTTATTGTACCCACTTTCAAATAAAAAGTTAAGAAATAGTTGAGCAATGTAGGTTCTCTACGCCAAATACTTAATTTTTTCCATGTACACTATCGGCATCATAAAAGTGGTACGTGATAAACATAGGTATTTTTTATATTGTATGGTTAACTACCGGATTATATTTTGTGACAGACTTTTACTAAAATGTCAAAATATTGACATCAAAGATTGCTTTCAAAAATAATTTTTATATTACAATACTACACTAACGCATAAAACAACTGTAACAAAAATTAAAAAAACACAACTCTAACGAAAATTATAAAACAATAGAAACGAATTATTAGCTGGTATATAAATTTTAATATCTAGTCATTGCGCCATTCACCTCAATTATACCATTTAACCTTCTCGGTAGAAAATCAGCTAAAATTTCAAAAAGGTTTTCATTTTCACCAATCACTTCTTTATAAGCATTGACTATTAACTGGACCAAGTGATGTTGATTTTCCGGCACAATATTAAAACTTTGCAGCTTTTTAGAAATTAAACCCTAGATATTTTCTATAGGATTGGCATCTGGGGTTTCGCAGGCAAGGCATAACTTCAGTATTTTGCGCCCGAAACCAAGTTTGGCAAATTCTGGCCGTTATGAGCAGGGCAGTTGTCTTGTTCAAAAATAAACTGATCTTGGTAAAGTTCTGTGACGGCTGGAAGCATGGTGTTCTCTAAAATGTCCAAGTAAACCAGTGCTGTGAACCTTCCATTGATTCGAAATAGAGCACCATGACCTTAAGCAGAAATCCAACCCCACATATTTACCGAAAATCTACAGCTACACGACACCTTAAATTAGAGCCTTTCCTTGCGCGATTTTGTGCCACTCTTACACATCCTGGAAATTGGTTTGATCTCTTTGCCTGGGCAACAGATGCAAAAGGGTTTTCTTTCATAAAAGCGATAAAGTCTTGTTCATCAGTTGAAAGTTTCAATAAACCAGTCCCTTGTTTTATCTCTATTCTCTGATCTTCCTCCCATCGTTTTTTAATTTTTTCAAGCCACGTCCCTAATTGACCATCCTAGTTGTAGTTTTGCCAGGAGTTGGGCTTTAACAAGTAAAGAAATTTGTGGATGATTTTTTGTATTTATTTGTCGGACTGAAATACAGAATGACATACTTTGACAGTTTAAGAAAAATATAATAATGGGTGACTTTGTTTGTAAAACAGACCGAGGTATTATAACAAAAAGTATTGTGTACCATTTTTATGATGCCGATAGAGTACTTTCCCAAGACTTTTCCTTATAGAAATGTAAAAAAATGTCTTTATATGCAGTTACGTCGTTTTTGCTAAATACCAGGAATGTAATTAATACTTTTCTTCCTGTTTTATACTCTCATCTTGATTTAAGTAAGAAGTAAATATTTGATGGGTATATTCTCAAAAGATTGTACTTCTATAAAATGGTAGCATCCAATTTTCTTGAATTGTATGTAGGTAATGATTTAATTGGAGAATCACTTAATTCCAAATTTAATAGTGCCAATTTTTTACTATTTAGTTTTAGTTTCTGTGGTAGGCGAGTAAATCACTTAGTTGATCCATATTTCGTTGATATATGTCTTAAAATAAGACATTTACTTGAGAAGTCATTTTTGAGATCAAAAACTTATATCGTTGAGTTAATAATCCCGAACTTCTAAAAAATGAGCAAGGTTTTTGAAAATAATGATAACTTTTTGTTGGCGGGGGTTACAACCATAAATTTTGGGTCTTTTTTACAAGCTTTTATTTAACTTGCAATGTATGTATATGTAATAACTATGTAGATATGTTTAATCGGGTGGAATCTTGCAACTTCTCGACATCCGATCGGCTGATCGGCTATAGTTGCGATGACAATACAAGAATATAGTGTGACGAAATTGACAGCTCCCCCCTACTCGAAGGGGGTGGATGGGGTTACAGTTGAAGTACGCCCGATTTCGTTGAAATTTGGTGTTTTGGAGCATCTGGGGATGGAGATTACTCTAATCTCCAATCAGATTTTGAAAAGTAAATATGGCGGATTCAAGATGGCCGATTTTTGGTCATCTTTTGCTAACCAATTTTAACTAATTTATACACATCCGATTGCCTTCAAATTTGGCACGCATTTATAGTTCCAGTGACAATATAATAATATGTCATTATTAGGCACCCCACCCTCCTACGAGGGGAGTGGAGGGGGGAGCCCACCTAAGTTTGTCCGATTTCAACCAAAATTGGTATAAGGGTGCTTCTGGGGATAAGGAATACGAATTTTGGATCAGATTTTGAAAGTTCAATATGGCGGATTCAAGATGGACGATTTGCGGTCATGTTTTGCTAACCAATTTTAACTGACTGACCACATCCAATTGTGTTCAAATTTGGTATGCGTTTATAGTTCCGGTGAAAATACAATAATATGGTATTCTCAGGTACCCACCTCCCTCTAACGAGGAAAGTGGAGGGGGAAAAGATTTAGTTTATTCGATTTCTTCGGGAAGGGGACATGAATTTTTGATCAGATTTGAAAATTTCGATAGGGCGGATTCAAAATTGACGATTTAGGGTTCAAATCTAAAAATGAAAACATAAATTTTTATTAAAAAAGGCTTTTAAAGAACAAGATTATATTAAATGCACTTAAAAGTAAAAAATAATTTTTTACCTTTCTTATACCATAATAAAAGCGATGGGCGCAAATTAAAAATATTAAGTTTACGGTAACAAAAGAGAGAATTACAAAAGAAGAACTAAATTCTTTTTCTATTCGAATGATAAACATAATGCTTTCGTCTAAAGAAGCTGAAAGCGGGTGAGATTGCCGTGCTTGCCAATCCTTTCTGAATGTCCTTAGGTTAAAGAGTAATACAACTGTTTCTTAGGTGAATCGTTGATGTGACCGATATACGATACCCAGCCACTGACAATATATAAAGTTAAAATTTTTAATTTGCGCCCATCGCTTTTATTATGGTATAAGAAAGAAAAAAAAAATATTTTCTACTTTTAGTGGCATTTAATAAAAGCTTGTTCTTTAAAAGTTTTTTTTAATAAAAAATTTTGCGCCTAGCCCAAATCATCTTTTTTTACGAAGTCTGATCCATTTTCTGGATATTCGTAATTTTCGGCGCCTGGCGCCGAATCTTAAGTAGTGACGAGCTCTACTCGTTCAAATATGGATCATCAGAGATCATACAAGACATGTACCAGCGTGACGTCGGGTTCGGTTGACCCATAAATTAATTAATTTTGTTCCGATTTTATAGCATGATATCTCATTGTAACCGATTTTATAGCATGATGTAAAGATAATGTTATGTGCTTTCAATTTCAAAATATGTTTTTTTTCTTTTTTGAAGTAAAAATGTGACCATAACCAGGCTTCTCGGGGAGGGGGGGGTTAACCCCAAAACCACCCTCGGTGCGCCAATACTTTGGTTTTTGAGATATTTATGAAAGTCTGATTTTGCCTCCCTTCGCCCTCCATATTTCATGGAGTACCTAACGCGCAGCTATAGAATAAACGATTTCTTAAACCAGTATCAGTGGGATTTACTAAAAGGGATTAGTCTGTTTTAAAACGTTCCTAAGTTTAAGTTAACCGTTCTTGAATTTTAGATATAGTTTGATTTATAAGAACAATTTAAATAAATTTGTGTTTTGAATAATCATCTTAACACAATCTTTTCTTGGATTTAGGAATAAAGTTTCAATGTAGAAGAAAAAACAATTAAAAATTTTAAATTCACGCGGGGTTTAAATAGTAAACACATTAAAAAACATTAAAAAACTTAAATGCAAGTTTTGTTTACATTTCTGTCACTGTCGAAATATCAGTTTCAAAATATTAGCTGCATTCAAATCACAAACAGCGAGTTCGGATTTCTTATCTCTGCTTGTACCTTGGCTTGCACCAACCTCTATTGGTAAAAGCTACACCTTTTAGATAACCTCAATGTTTTAGTTTCAGTTTGTAAGTAAATTAATATAGTTGTTTTGGGTTTTTTCATTTGGAATATTTTTCGCGCATAATCGGTGACCTTCACTTATGTTTGTTTTGCCTCGTAGTGCCCTCATAAATATATTTTTTGTTCTGAAAATGGGTTCAAAATATGGCGTTTTTCTGGAAAAACTGGAGCTTTTTTACTAGTTGATGAAAAACTTGGGCTATTAAATAAGGTAAATTAATCCTTATGAAAACGGTTACTTAAGGCAATTATAAACGAACTTATTAGCAATTGCCACAAAAAAATCCATTCTGGAGGCTATAAATTTAAACCACCCCCTAGAGGTGGTCCAAAAAATCACCAACTTTATAACCTCAAACATAGATAATGCAGCTATTATATGCCAAATTTTTGGCGTATTCACCATTTGCCATTTTGAAACCTGTAAAAAAAAAAATAGTTTTAGGGCATTTTCTCCTAAAATATGGTATGTTTTGAGAAAAAAAAGCAGTTTTTCAGTGGTATTTTGCAGTAACAATACAAAATAAACAATAACTTTGTGTCTTTTCTGTATGGGTAAGTGTTTTTTAAAAATTGGTTTTAAATGTGTAATATTTAGACCTGTGGGAGTACTATTTTAGATCTTAGTAAATCTCACTATAAGTCTTCTGATCCAAAAAATAACTGTTAAAAATGATTTCCTTTTTGCTCAAAATAAATAGTTTCATCTCCTGTAATAAAATATGAACTAGAAAGACAAATTTAAGGGAGCAGAGGCCCGGCCGAAAAGCAGTGGACCGCGTGCAGCTCGCGCTAATAATGATAGCCAACGTTTGAAGAGATCATGACACTTATCGGTACATAAAGTCGGCATAGTCTGACTTTAATAAAATCGGCACTATTTTTTTCAGTTGCGCACAAAGATTCGGGACCAGAGAGGCTCTGTTTAGGGATATGTCGGTGCCAGTATATGCCTGTTTCATAGATTATGAGAAAGCATTTGATCGAGTCCAACATGAAAAGCTTATAAAATCTCTAAAAGCAGGTCTAGAGGACCGAGATCTAAAGATAACCGCTAATCTATACTGGATACTACTTAAATAAAGGTTGATGGCCGACTGTCCGAAGAGGTGCAAATAAAAAGAGGTGTGCGCTGTTGTTTAATATCTATAGTAACAAAATAATAGAGAATGCACTTCATCAGTGCGAAGAGGGTCTGATCATAAACGGCATAAAAATCGACAACCTACGATATGCCGACGACACTGTCATACTAGCAGACACGCTGGAAGACCTGCAAGAGTGGTTGAATCAAATTGCTTCCAAAAGTTCGCAATTCGGGCTTAACTTAAATGTTGGAAAAACAAAATGGACGCTCATTAAGTCGAACGCGTGGATTCATACAAATACTTGGGTTGCCTTCTCAATAAGAACTGGGACAACACGTAAGAAGTTCGTGGAAGAATTGACCAGGCCAGATTATCTTTTATCAAAATAAAATCAGTGTTGTGTAGTCGTAATCTTAATACCACTCTCCGAATTCGTGTGCTACGGTGTTATATTTTTAGCATTTTAAGGCGCATTTACACAGACAAACTTTCCTTTGATGTTGAAATGCCGACAAACATTTACACGAGCCTCTTGAGCAAAATTTTCAAAGAAATGTTCGAGCAAAATCTCGTACAAAAAAACACACGTAAATTTTGTAGAGAATGTTGAGCAAAATTTGTTTGAAGAATTGGGGGTATAAAAATTTCTTTACAAATTCAAAATATATATTATTATCGGAATTCATTGAACTTAACTGAAAATAGAAAAACAAAGTTTTGAAATAAGGTATTTTTAATCAAGTGCTTTCCGACGGAAAAACGATTTGATGCCGAAATTCACATTTTACCTCATAAGCAACTTCGATTGATCTGATTTTTATAGGGGATATGCCAGTATACTTGTAACTTTTTTGGGGTTGTAAGAAAAACGAGAGTAAAAAAAATAATAATTGGCACTTATTTATTGTTGTTGCCTGTAAAATATAATGATAAAAATTTACGTTTAAAAGAATATCCCTTTATTTGACTTCCTAGTTTAGTCTTTTACAATAATAATTAAGGCAAATTAGAAAACCTGTATACATTTTATTAAATCTCAAATATATGAACAAAAGCACGTTCGGTTTACATAATACCAATTTATTACCCACTTTTACAACCCTACGAACTCGACCCTTCTCTAAAAAATATAATTTAGCAGTAACTTAGTACTGTGTCGCTGATCTATCATCCCGCGTTTTGGATTTCGCAGGTAGTAGTCCGGCCACCCTTTTGAATCGCAATTTTGCCCTTTGCATATTGTTAGTTCAGTGTCAGTAATCGACCTTCATTATTACATTAAATTAACAGTAAATATCTATATCTTCACCATTTTCATAAAACATTTGCTTTTTTAAGCAACCCTTGTGAACTTAAACTAACTAGATAAATCTGGTGTGAAGAATTAAAAAACAACAATAAAAGCTAAAGGTAAAGTAAAGTTACAAAAATATGTTTAAAAAAAATCCCCCTCCCCACAGAGTCGTGAAGCGCGGATTACCGCTTAAAAGTGTAATGTTTGAGTTTTTTGCCGATATTTGAAAAAGTCAAAATTTTCCTGGGTTTTCTTTTGTCTTTAGGAAAAAAACCCTTGGAAATAAAAAATACTCGCAAGAAAATTTCAAAAAAAACCCCGGGCAAAAAAATTTGGGAAAAACCTTAAGAAAAAAATATTATAGGTAACCCTAATCCATGTGACAAAACTGCCAAGAATAATGTTTTGCTTGCCGTCGGCTTTTTTTCACAAAAATTTTATTCATTCTCATCTTTAAAAATATGTTTCCAAAACAGATAGAAATAATTTGCTCAAAAATTTACCCGAACAAAACGTTCAAAGAAAAGCTCACAAAAATGTTCACGCAAAAAATTTTAAATCTTTTGCACGAGCTTTTGTTTGAACATGTTCGTCTGTGTAATTGAGCCTTTATATTATGGTATGGAAGCATGGACTCTGATACTAAGGATGAAGTTGAAGTTTTATTTACCATCAAAAAAACGAAAACTTGAATATTTTGGCCATATTTTGAATATATAAATATAAACGGTTAAAATTGATAATAGACGGCAAAATTGAAGGCAGAAGAAGTCCGGGTTGTAGACGGATATCATGGCTTAAAAATCTTAAACAACGGTATGGTACGAAACTTTTCCGAAAAGCAGTGGACAGGGTACAGATCGCGCTGATGATAGCCAACGTTCGAAGAGAGCATGACACTTGAAGGAAAAGAAGCACAAAGGTAAAAAAACTGCTACATAATTTTAGGCACTTTACCCATTTGTTATGAAATTACCGGAAGGAATCCTCGAATTTTTCGTGTGAATATCTCCTAATCTCTTGTAACACTTTATAACACTTCCCAGCTACGCCTCGTCCCCCATCCCGCTGCGTTATGTATTTATTTATGATATTGTTGTTATCTAAACAAGCTCATATCGTGCCACCTAATATAAAGTTGATTTAGGTAATTAAGGCTATAGTTTCTCCCCAGATTTTAAGTAAAAAAAAGTACAACTGACAACGCCTTGTTCTTTAATTTTTTTTTATCTTTTGCCAGGCTGCATAGGGAAAACTAAACATCAGAATTAGCTGAAATTTTGCAGGGGTGATAATTTTTAAATGCTTAACAAAAATATCTGAAGGATTTTTCAAAATTCTCAATTATTTTTTCTTCAAAATTAAAGCTCTGGTGCTGTCATCTATCCCAAAAGCCTCAAAATAATTGCAGTTTATAACAAAACCGAATTACAAAAAAAAAATAGAGAAATATTCACAATTTCCTCTGAATTACATTTTTCCTTTTTATATTTCCTTGCTTTAATGAAAATAAAAGCTAAGTTTTTTCTAAAAGCCTGTGCACTCCGGAAAAGAGAACCGACCAATCAATCACACTTCATTGAATTTGGGAGACACACGCAGTTCATGTATTGGCCGATGGACCGCAGAAATTATACGATTCCATGGTAACTGCAGGTGTTTTGTCAATAAACTTCGGGCCGCAGTGGGACAGAAGAGTATTTTTACATTTTCTGAGAGAAAACCATTCGAGGTTATGTTTATCTTTCAAAAAGGTGTTTTGAAAAATATTGTTCTAAAACAAATATGAAACCACTCTGCGTGTGCGGTCGCCCGCCGAAAAAGGCCTAGCGCTGCACGGGCATTACCCTGAGTCTATCAAAGTACCAAGAGTTACTGACTCGTTGGGATTACTAGGAATTCGCATAGAAACATTCGGCGCCCATAACCCCACATAATTTTGTTTTTATTTTGATTCAATTTTTTTTTTAAATTTAAATTATTGCGGCATAGTTATGTGCAATTGTACTACTGAAATCTTGGAGTGCAAAGGATAGATTTTGAAACCTCAGTTTCAAAAACACACGGATACTTGAGTACTAATAAAACAGATCATTCAAGCTCCATTTAGAGATTGGAAAGACTTGATAGTCGTTGACCCTCCTGTTTAAAGTAGAATACGATTATTTCGTCTAGCGCCAGTAGCCGATTTTTAAATCTGCATTTTAAGTTAACCTGTTGTCGGTATCAGCTAGCGGGAGTGTTTCCAATTCAATTATAAATGCACCTGTAACCTGTAAATGCAACCTTAAACATTACATCCAGTTACTTTAATACGTAGTTGTGTAGCGTTGTTTTAGCAGGTAATTCTGCAATAAATGGTTTTCTTTTATTTTAGTATTTTACTCGGTTTTTTAGCGGCGCAGAACGCGAAAAGTCAAAATAAGTAACCTAACCCCAAATTTTTGACCCGGTGCTAAACAATCTCTGGTGTCCCACTGTGGATAAACATAAATAAAGTCTCCGCGTTGCCATGGAAAACAAATTCAATGACGTAAAATTTTGCAAAAAAATCAGGTTGAGACAGTTAAATTGATTTCCCATACAGTGTTGCTAAAAACAATTCCCCAGATTGTAACCACGACCTTAAAATAGACATTATTTTGACAGCATTCTTCTTCTTCTTCTTTTACTATGAACTTCGGGATCGGATGATCACCAGCATCCATATTTTGACAGCACCTCGCTCAAAAAAGCTCTGGCCTGATAGCCCAAACGTAGGTTTCGGATAGCTCCGGAAACTAAGAAGAGCGTTGTCTAACCTTAATTTTGTCATAATAATCAGTCCTGATAAAAAAAAGAACTTTGTTTTTTTTGTAGTTTGCTAAGAGCACTTAAACGTGAAAATTTAAGTGAAAATTTCCTGAAAAATGCGAAGTTTTGTTCCAGTCATTAAGTAGCGGTCGCAACTTTCCCAAAAGGGGGGGCGGCGTGAGGTCAAAACTTAGTAAAGAAAAAGATTTATGCAAAAGTTTTAAAATTAATGTAACTTTTGACCCAGTAAGACGGCGTAGGTGAAAATTTTTTAAAAACTTTACTGTGAGAAACCGGCGATTTTTTAAATAAATTCTGGAAAAAAAGGGAGCGTGGGCGAAGAGATCAAGTTAGGTTTCTTGGTTGCCGGTGTGTCGTGGGTTCAAACCCCGCGCAGTACTAAAACACTTTTTCTACAAAAATTGTTCGGCCTTGGATAAAACTTAATAGGCTAGAAAAACCAGGGTTTAATTTAATAATAGTTAACAAAGAGTAACAACAACACCAATTTTAACTTTTAGAAATTATTTTAATTTAATAAATAACCTTTTATTCTGAAACTATTTTAATTTAATTAAATTAAAAATTACTTAACACAGACAATGGTGGGCAGGTATTTTTTGTCACTTCAAAACAATGTAGGGTAAAGATTCTGAGATTGATGCAACAAATATTTAATAATATTAATAACCTATTAAATATCAAAGAAAGGGATGGTTGAAGTTTTTATTAGAGAGTTTAAGTCAGCCAATTTTTATTTGTCGAGGTTGAGCAAAATAACGAATATATAATTTTTTAAATCTCATTATATTTTATCAGCCATTCATGCGAAACATATAAAAACAAGAAGATAAAGTATGGGCAAAATGACATTAATTTTTTTTAAAGAAATTAAAAATATTACTTAAGCTAAAGATCTACCTATCTATTAAACGTTAACAAACAAAAAATCATGAGTTGAATTAAACAAAAAATATAGGAAAATATGTCAAAGGTTTCTTAAATCTTATGCAACAAAGCATTTTACCCATATAACTGATATGAAACAAAAAAACAAAAACGTTTTTATTAGGTGATTAAGTACATTTCTGGGACAACGCCAACGGCACTGACGCCACATTTCATTAGGTTTAGATCGGGAATGAAAGTCGCGCTCAGATCCAAAAGCTTAGACACTTTTCCTTTTGGTCTAGTTTTTTCTATGTCGTTTGGACCATAATGGGTGTATCAAATTTTAAATTAAATTGAAAGAAGGCTATAAATATTCTCTATTTACTAATAGATATTTCAAGTCACATGTCCAAGCAAGTCGATTCGTACCTTCAGCCAAATTCCAAGTTGAGATATACACCTATTGCCTCAACCTACACTCGCTGATGCTTGAAGAGTTCTAAATCATAGCAAAACTAGTATTTCTTGCGAAATAGCATTTTGACTCGTATGGCACCCAAATGCATTAAGTTTAGCCTCGCCTTCCCGTAGGAAAGTACGATAGAAATTCTGTAGGTGGCGGACTTGTTTGACGACTCGTCATACCAAAGCCAAATGACCACAACGAACCAAAATCATAGAAGGGTTATTATTGATCATACGGTGATGGAAAGAAGACGATGGCTGCCTTATTTTGTTTTAGTGTTCTAACCAATCAAGAATAAGGCAATTTAATAGCCTCTTTAACGAACTACCACGATCAGCTGACAAACAAACCGTTTGCCCATAAGCTGTAATGTTAACAAAAATGAAAATTTTCCAAAAACCACTAGCGATGTAGTTTTGTGCTTATGGAAAAGAAGCCCTTTTTGACAAAAAATCTAAAATAAGCTTGAAAATCACCGTTCTCTTACGCACTTACAATACGGTATATAGATAGCGCTTTCTCTATCTAAATTTTTAAAAATTGAGCCACAAAGTAAAAGATTTAGATTTACAAAAAATATGCTGTATTCATTTTAGTGTAACCAATGATTTTATTGTAAACACTTATTAATGCTAAAAAACAATATTTTAAAGAGTTTTTAGAAATTTTGAATTATACTATACTAATATGATCTTTAATTGATAATAATAGGTAGGTACACATATTTTAATGATTTATTTTTATGGCGATAGCTTATTCCCATAGAACATGTTGAACAAATATCTGAATCGTGGAGAATTTTGTGAAAATCCTATGATACCCAGGTCCATATTCTGTGTATTTAATCTCCTAATGCTAGGACAATGAACACTCCGCTAACAGTCAGTGTGACTTCTCAAACGTATACAAAAAAACGAAATGGAGGAATGACGGTTGATAACTGACAGATAAAACAATCTTCAAGTTAACCTCAAACGTAATTTTTGTGTTATTTATGTTAAAGTTATACTTTAACGCCTCGTGTCGTGTGCAAAGTATTTTTTAGGGAAACTTGAAAATAAGTTCCATAAGTATTATTATAAGCCATATCAAAATTAAAATATATAAAATGAAGGGAAAATAATTTACAGAAAATATTTGTACAAGTTATATTGGAAAAAAGTTTTTCCTTGACCAGGTCACAAATCTTTTCTGTAAATTTATTAAGGCTCTAAAATTTTCCCTTCATTTTGCAGGTATGTTTTGAAATTATTAGTTGGAAATTCGCCATCTGACACCTTCAATAAAACGCTATATGTCGTGTATCGTTGGTTGATAGATAAATAAAAATTTCGTACAACTAATAATCGTGAATGTGTACCTCCTTGTCTTTATTAAATCTCTAGGTTTTTAAAGCCGCAGTAGACTTCAAAAATCTCTCCACTACTAACAAATGAATCGGACGAAAGGATTTTCGAATAGCCAGTCAAAACCCCGACTGGTATTCTAGAGGTCCCGAATTCAAATCCTTTGCCCTCTACGCTACGTAATTTTTGTGTTATTTATGTTAAAGTTATACTTTAACGCCTCGTGTCGTGTGCAAAGTATCTTTTAGGGAAACTTGAAAATAAGTTCCATAAGTATTATTATAAGCCATATCAAAATTAAAATATATAAAATGAAGGGAAAATAATTTACAGAAAATATTTGTACAAGTTATATTGGAAAAAAGTTTTTCCTCGACCAGGTCACAAATCTTTTCTGTAAATTTATTAAGGCTCTAAAATTTTCCCTTCATTTTATAGGTATTTTTGGCAAAAATTATTAGTTGTAAATTGGCTATCTGACACCTTCAATAAAACGCTATATATATTTCGTGTATCGTCGGTTGATAGATAAATAGAAATTTCGTATACCTAATAATCGGGAATGTGTACCTCCTAGTCTTTATAAAATATCTAGGTTTTTAAAGCCGCAGTAGGCTTCAAAGATCTCCCCACTACTAACAAATGAATCGGACGAAAGGATTTCCGAATAGCCAGTCAAACCCTGGTTCTTCAGTAGCTCAGTTGGTAGAGCATTAGACTGGTATTCTAGATGTCCCGGGTTCAAATCCTGGTCGAGGAAAAACTTTTTTCCTATTTATTCCCTCACCCTTTGTCCTCTACGCTAAGCCACAAATCTTTTCGGTTAAAATATATATAATTTTTGAGAAATTAATTCAACGGTGCAAAAAGGAAAAACAAGTTAATTAAAACTCCCTAACGTATTAAAACTCGTGCGAAATCTCTCTAAATGTAAGGTCAAAAAGTCCACAAGGAACAACTGTTACATTCTCTATCACCTTTTGCCTTTTCGGTCGGTAATAAAAGCAAAAATTTTTAAAATTTATTTAAAAAAATTTAGCCATTCGCCTCTCAAGTGCATCCATTCAATGCAAATAAAATGTTAACGATTATAATTTGAAAATTATGACATCTTCTTGCGCTTGTAACCAGTCAGAAATTTTAGAATTCCAAATATGATATGCATTATGTAAATATTTTTCTCTCTATTTTCGTAGACATAATAATTATTTTGAAATAATTTTTTGTTGGTTTAATCTACATCCCACACAAGAATGGCATAAAGCAACATATATCCCTCCATTCTACAATAAATTGTTTTCATTTTTGGAACATTGTTGGGTGCATTCATTGCTTCCTTCGCATTATTTGGACGTTTCGTATTACCAAATTATCGGCTCTCTTCGACAAAATGTGTTGCGTTAGCCAATAGAGTAGACTCTAAACTACGTCAATTAACTTCGACATAAATGCCGTAAGCGTGGCCTTGATAAAAAGCTTACGCAAGGCCTGAGATGACATATTTTGGTCTTTGTTTTTTGTACAGATAAAATATAGATAGAATTTTGCACGTTATTCTACGTCTACGCATACTTTACCCCATACAACAGTGTTGCCGCTTCGTATAAAAGTGATTTAACCCTTAACTGGCGTGGCCAAAATTTTTTACATTTACTGCGTGGCGGAGTCCCAGGGACTCCCAAGATTTAAGAGGAGGTTTTCAATGTTTTTTAAAAGTAATATTTTTGTTGTTACATAAGTGAACAAAGGCAAGAAAACTCTGTTTTGGAATGTATTTGTTTTTGCAAATAACTATTTGTAATAAGCTCTGGAACAAAAATAATATTTTTTAAGGAAAAAATAATAGGTTTCTACTTAAATTCTTTTTTTTTTAAATACTTAAAAACCAAGAAATTCTTCACCTAAAATATAATTTGGAAACCAAGAGACTAAAAAGTACGATTTATAATTTGTTACATCTGAAGCGTCAAAAACATTTGGCCTACTAAAAACTGAGTAATTAAAGCTCTTTTGCTCCTGAATGCACATATTTTTTTAGAACATTGTAAACAAATCGGATTTTTGCATTGCGCACATAAGCATTGAGTTTTTTTTTTAATTTTGCATAACGGATAAAGCAATATTTCCGTTAATTTTTATGGAAAAATACACTCAAAAAGTTACGTTCAATACGTGGCGGAGTCTCAGGGACTCCAAAGGCCTTGTAAAACGCTGCTACTTTAACAAAAGTCGACTAAGCACCTCATGTGTCCTCACATCATAGGAAGGTATTGAAGAGCGCATGCTGACTGATCGAAAAATGCAGAAGTTTTTGAACATTTTATACTTGCTCGTGTCCCTGGGACTCCGCCACGCCAGTTAAGGGTTAAGTTCTTTATGAACTTAGCAAAATATCAGTCTTGCTTTCCAGGTAGAAGGCGAATGCAAAAATAAAGTTAGACTTATTGAAGATAGTGCCTTTAATAAAGGATAGCAGTTCCTTATTTTTTGCTACTTTGTTACTTTTTGATTTTTTTAGTGCAAAGAGTCACAAGGGTTCCTGAGTTATTTGTTTTGATATTATTTGCATTATTTCTTCTTTATTGCTTTCTTACTTTACTATAATAAAAGCAATTACAAACAATGTTTTTATACTGAGACATAAAATAGTAAATTTGCAAACACCCAATCACCAAAAGTGCTTTGTCCGGGAATCGAAGCCGGGCCGCCCGTCTGAGAGTCAGTGCCGCTACCCACTACATCACAAAGGCTGATCACAAAGCAGTAATTCCAACTCATAAAACACTTATTATGTAAAATAAATGGCGCTTTTAAATGTGTTCCCAAAACTCTGAATTGGCGGCTATAAGTGGTTGTTAAACACTACAATAACAGCTGTTAATGTTGTGAAAATTTGAAATATCCCTGTTATTAGATAAATGTTGAAGGTAACACTTTATTTAACAGTTTTATGCCTGTTTGGTGTCTGCCTCAATCATTGCGCTGATAAATCAATCAGTTTGAATGATGATAACGCAGAAAAGTTTGTTGAAAATAAAGGATTACACATTTTTAATATTCGGTAAATGATCAGTGCTTCTAATTACAGCGTTACAAAAAAAGAAACAGCTGCAAAGTGACGTCACCAAATAAGGACGGTCACTTTTGCACCCCACAAAATAGCAAGATAAGCTTGGAGACCTTGTGCACCCTCTTCAATATAAACACACCCCTGGAGGCAGCATTTAGAGCATCGTTCGAGCTTAGGTGCAACTAGCACCAAAAGAGTAAACTGAATCCTTCTAAAAGATAAGGCTTCAGTGACTTGCCACATAAAAAAAAGAGATAGCAACATGAGCGGCACGCCATGAGTGTGACGGGGATCTGAGCTTTATAGAAAAAGCTGCACGGAAAGGACTATATATTCGCGATCTTTAATGCCGGATCCACAGCTTCACTTTTTGCAGCTCACTTCTATTTTCCTTTTTGTCGTTTAGAGAAAGAAGGAAATATATTTTCTATTGCCCTCTCACTCTTTTCGACGAAGAGGGAAATAGAAGTGAGCTGCAAGAAATGAAACTGTGGATCCAGCTTAAGGCTACAAAAACGGCATAGATTTAACAACACTGCTTTGCTGTTTTTGGGCCGATCTTTACCGGACAGAATATCGGACACGAGAAAACGGAATCTGTTGAAATTTGGCAGAAATTATTATTTTTGAATTCCTCACAACCGCATCCAGGCAGTTTTCTGCTGGGCTCTCTCATTTTCAAAATAAAATAAACAGTTAACAATAGTCAAAAATCTTACCTGGCTTTCTCTTTAGCCTTGTCGATAATACCAAAATCTGTAAAAGCAATTTTTGGATTTTTTTTATTTTTTGAATAAAATACACCAAATTTTGAATAATCCTTTGGATACGGTTGTAGATTTTTATAAATCTTATTACCCGATAACAAAAAAGGTATGGTTTTTTTTGTGTAAGCAATATTCTGACGGAATTCTGAAACGCCAAGGTCACGTAATTTGGTAGGCCCAAGAAAACTGAAGTGAGTTCGATTGGAGTATTGGAATTCAGGTCGCGCATATCCCCCGGCCACTTGTCTAATGGAAAATTCGGCCAATAAATTGATACATGTCCAGTGATAAAAATAATATGGAAATTTGTTATTTTTTTGATGTTGAATAATGATTTTTCTTTTAATTATTTTTAATTTCGAGTCATTGCAATCCATGAAGCATGAAGCCGAGCAACAAAACCTTTTAAAGAAGCATTATTAGATGGTTACGTTCCCAATAAGTTATCCTTTCCTCACATATGGTGTTCGCACGTATTCTGCACACTGCACGATCTGACTCGAAATGGTATTAGCGATGCCACCAATTGTTGATCTTTCAAAAAAAATAGCAAATCAGTGTTGTCTTAAACCCTAGTTTAATAATTGGTTGCATACCGCATAAAGCTCCACAAAATAGGTCAGGGCAGGTGCAGGAAACAGGCGGAAGTAACTGTGGAAGTAAATGGAGTAGTTCCCAGTCGATTTTGGGTCTAGTTTAACTCCTCCAAATTGAACTCCATTAAGGACCCGTACAAACTTAACTTAACCTTGGAACCAAGAATGGTTTTAGTCGGTAGGAATCCGATACTACCCGGGTTCTCCTGGTAGAGAAGAAATGACTCTGGCAGGAAAGTAGTTCGGGCGTCTTATGTAAGATTTCCCCTTGAGACCCGTAAAAAAACACTGTGGCATATGTTTTCGAGCGCGCTATCAAAGATTGATCAAAAACGGAAGTCTACTGTACGTCTCAGACATACGGTGTTAAAGTAGTTAAAAAAGGTTATTGGTGCAATGCAATTCCTAGAAGTTCAATTAAATTTACACACCCCTCTCCTCCCTACGAAGGGAGTGGAGAGGTGAAAACGCCTAAGTTTGTTCAAGTTCAACCAAAATTGGTATACGGGTGTTTTTGGGGATAAGAAATACGAGTTTTTGATCCAATTTGGAAAATTCAATATGGCGGATTTAAGATAGATGATTTTTCGTCATATTTTGCTAACCAATTTTAACTGACTTTTACAAATCCGATTGTCTTCAAATTTGGTATGCTTTTATAGTTCCGGTGACAATACAAAAGTATGGTATTACCAGGTACCCACCTTCCCCTAACGAGGAAACTGGAGGGGAAAAAGATTTTTTTGGTTCTATTTCAATCAAAATTGGCATACAGGGGTTTTTAGGGAAGGAGATTATGAATTTTTGTTTGATTTCAATCAAAATTGGCGGATTCAAAATGGGCCATTTATAGTACAAATCTAAAAATTAAAAAATTATTTTATGTAAAAAAAGCATTTTAAATACAAGCTGTTATAAAATATAAAGTGCACTAAAAATTAGAAAATAATTTTTAGTATTTTGATATCGTAATAATAAAAGCTATGACCGCAAACTAAAGGGTGTCTTGGGTCGAGTTAGATTGGCTTTACTTACCCTTGCATTTCTCTGTTTTATAGTGAATTCAGACTCTTGCAAACAATCATAATATAATCAATCAATAACATATCGAGTCAACATGGTCAAACTTCCCATTATGCGCTCATCGCTTTTATTACTATGATATCAGAATGCTAAAAATTATTTTCTACTTTTTAATGCACTTTATATTTTATAAAAGCTTGTATTTAGGAAGCTTATTTTATATAAAATTATTTTTTATATAAATGAAGTTAATTTATTTCTAAAAGGACTACTACATGTAAGTGAGTTGTTAAACGCGGCTCTGGATACAAACAATTCAAACTATTTTTGTGTAATTTTTCAAATTTTCGGTATATGTCGCATCATTAGCCAGACGACTGTATAGGACTATAAGAATCGTTGGTTAAAAAGTGTAGACAATATTTTCAGGGTCTCTTTTAGCAAAGCAGTTAGAGTCAATTTATTATTGTGCAATGAGGTCGATACCAAAATGTCATAGGATGTTAATTTATAGGCGGTTCTGCGAGTCAATGCTAAACGGGCCGTTCTTTGGTGGTACTATTATTAATGCAAATTAGTTCATCGTACTTATTCTTTATTGTTTTCAGTACTGCCCTAAATTGGTATTTCATATTGCAAATGCATCATTGTGGACAAAAGTAATATTAAGAGTCAAATTTTACCATTGTTCTATAAAACCACTTTCTTGGTGTTCACGGCACAATATTTTTCAATAATGACCGCCTAAATACTAGCTACTTACAAAAATAGTCGACCTTTTCTTCTTTTTGCAAAAAGAGTAACAAATAGTGATGGGGAGCTTATAAATTCACCGATGGGCTGACCGATGAAAACAATCGAGTTCGTGAATTTATCTATGATTCAGGTTATTAAATTACCCGATTCATTCCACTAGTTCATCAATTGATGGCATCGATAATCACCGACTCTGGGAGCCGGTGAGACATTCCTATGAATATCGCGAACGTCATAATCAGCTGTTTAATTTTTGTTTTTTTTTTTAAATTTTTTCATGTTTTTTTTTCATAAAGGCGAGATAAGAAATTGCTTTAAAACTATTTGGACGACAGTTTTTAAGTACTAAAGAGATAAAAAAATCTTCAACTTGGGCTGGTATAAAATGGACATAAGTTTCATCCTCCCCATCCCGCTGAAGCTCAACGAGGAGTTTTTCGTTTGTTTTTTATTTGAATACATTCAAAATATGTATGCTATAGCTGTAAATGTAAAATGTTTTACTGTGTTTGTTAAAATAGATAGTTAAGCACATAATAATGTTAAATGTAAAACGTTTTTCTTAAATGTTGCCTCTTTGCAATTTTAGAACATATTAAATATTTACAAATATTATTTTAACCAACCAATCTGTCTTATCTACATTTATAGACGAAAATATTAATAAATTGTCTATTATCTATATTTATGGTATATTTTCTATTGTCTATTGCATATTGTCTATTGTCTATTACATATTGTCTATTGTTTAGTGTTTATTGTCTATTTTATGTTGTCTATTGTCTAAATTCTAGTTGAATTTTATCGCGTATTTTTCATTTTCAATTGCTCCTGAAATTTAACGATATAATGTCAAATAAACGTCAAATAAACGTCATTTGTCAAAAAACTGACGTCACCGTTGAATTTACCATTTCGCCCGAAGCTTTGTGCTTACTTTTGTTTACTTTTTCTGGCCGCCTATTATAGTCAGTAATGGTGCAAACTTTTTGAATAACATTTTATTTGTTTACCTTTATAGGCAGTGGCCAACGGGTTTGAAGCAAAAAAAATGAAATAGCTGTATAGTAGAAATAAATTGTTGTAAAAAAACCTTTCAGTAATTTTAGAATTCAAGAACTTTATGCGATACAAAATGATTAAAAAATAGTAGTTTTAACAACTAGTGGCTAAAATAGTGCTTTTTTTTCAAAGCGTTGGTTTAAATACCGAGCGCAGCGAGGTATTTAAAAACGCGACTAAAAAAAAGCATAGTTTAGCCGCGAGTTGCTAACACTATTTTTTTTAATACCTCTATTAAAAAATCCAAGAAAAACAGGGAAACACTTTTAAAAATCTCGAACAAAGAAAACGTCTTGCAACACACCATATTTACACTATAAATCAAGGCGTCTGGCAAATGAAATAACAATCGTTTCCATAGCGATGTGTCTTTTGACTCGGTGACGTTCATTGTTGCGAAATTTTAATCTTTGACAATTTGATATTTTGACGATATTTTTAGATGATTTTTTCGTAAATACTTGGTGAAAACTGGCGGAAATGGCTTAATTCCTTAAAACTTTTTTCAATATTACTATTTTCCGCTATTTCTCTTTAACTTTGGGTAAAAAGCGGACAGAAATCTTTTTTTGCACCCGTAATCAAAAAAAGTTTTTTTGCATCGGTAACCAAAAAAGCCATGCTTTAGTTATCTGCAGACAGTTACTAAAATCATTTTAATCATATTTAATGATAAGCTTTAAGTAACTGCTACTTGGTTCTTTGGATTTTGATTTCTTTATTTTAGTATTTAAAAATCATTTCTTTTGTCCGTGATGGTATCCCTACAAGTAGGTAGTAAGTAGAAATAGATAATTGATTATGTGTGGTTCTTGATATAAGCATAAAGTAATTACTTACTTACAGGAGGTAATGAAAAAACTAGGTCAAAATTAGGATATTGATTAATGAAAAATTTGTTATATCCAAAGGTGGGTCCAGATTTGAAAGCTTTGAGCCGAACGAAGCGCGCATGCCCGAATTCGCCTACTTTGGATGCTTATTCTTGAATGGCCGGGATTAAATCAAAGCTTTATTTATTATCTAAATTTCAGAGAAACTATTGACAAAGCAAATTTTCTTCCAGTTGAATTAATAATAACTAATTTCAAAATAAGTAGGCATATCAAAACCGTTTAAAAACTTCAAAATACAATTACTACAACAAACATTAGGTTATCTTAAGGTAATAAAGTTTTACTTAGTATATTAGTTGATAAGAAAGAAAGACATACAATCGTATATAAAATACACTATTAAAGTTACAAAAAACTAAATTAGGAAACCGAGACAAAAACAAAAGTAAATAACATATAGGCAACGCAAGACATTTGAAATATCATACGTCAAGTCACCAATTTTGAAATAGCATCCAACAACCTAGAAAACAACACACCAAACGTAAAATCGATTAAAAACCATAAAATTTCCATAAAATAGTAACAAAAATAAAATAAATTAAAACAAACAAAAAATCTTTTACACATGTATCCAATATAAGACCAGTCAAGTCACAGATAAAAATAAAATAAAATAATCTAGCTAGGAATAAAACTCTCGTAGGCTGTAGTATGCCTTGACAATGAGGAACTTTTTTAAGTTAACACGAAAAGAAGAATAGTATTTGTATTTTTTATATCTGTATTCTATCTTTTCAATCAAAATTGGCATACAGGGGTTTTTAGAGAAGGAGATTATGAATTTTTGATTGATTTCAATCAAAATTGGCGGATTCAAAATGGGCCATTTATGGTACAAATCTAAAAATTAAAAAATTATTTTATGTAAAAAAAACATTTTAAATACAAGCTGTTATAAAATATAAAGTGCACTAAAAATTAGAAAATAATTTTTAGTATTTTGATATCGTAATAATAAAAGCTATGACCGCAAACTAAAGGGTGTCTTGGGTCGAGTTAGATTGGCTTTACTTACCCTTGCATTTCTCTGTTTTATAGTGAATTCAGACTCTTGCAAACAATCATAATATAATCAATCAATAACATATCGAGTCAACATGGTCAAACTTCCCATAATGCGCTCATCGCTTTTATTACTATGATATCAGAATGCTAAAAATTATTTTCTACTTTTAATGCACTTTATATTTTATAAAAGCTTGTATTTAGGAAGCTTATTTTATATAAAATTATTTTTTATATAAATTAAGTTAATTTATTTCTGAAAGGACTACTACATGTAAGTGGGTTGTTAAACGCGGCTCTGGATACAGACAGTTCAAACTATTTTTGTGTAATTTTTCTCATTTTCAGTACATGTCGCATCATTAGCCAGACGACTGTATAGGACTATAAGAATCGTTGGTTAAAAAGTGTAGACAATATTTTCAGGGTCTCTTTTAGCAAAGCAGTTAGAGTCAATTTATTATTGTGCAATGAGGTCGATACCAAAATGTCATAGGATGTTAATTTATAGGCGGTTCTGCGAGTCAATGCTAAACGGGCCGTTCTTTGGTGGTACTATTATTAATGCAAATTAGTTCATCGTACTTATTCTTTATTGTTTTCAGTACTGCCCTAAATTGGTATTTCATATTGCAAATGCATCATTGTGGACAAAAGTAATATTAAGAGTCAAATTTTACCATTGTTCGATAAAACCGTTTTCTTGGTGTTCACGGCACAATATTTTTCAATAATGACCGCCTAAATGCTAGCTACTTACAAAAATAGTCGACCTTTTCTTCTTTTTGCAAAAAGAGTAACAAATAGTGATGGGGAGCTTATAAATTCACCGATGAGCTGACCGATGAAAACAATCGAGTTCGTGAATTGCTATGTTTTCATGGGAATTGAGTTCGTTTTCAACACTCATTGTATCCTTTTCTTTTCTATAGCGTGTTCTTGCTCTTGATAAAGAACACGCTATATAAAAGAAAAAGATAGCATGAGTTTCGAAAACGAACTCAATACCCATGAAAACAAAGCAAATTTATCTCTGATTCATGTTATTAAATTACCCGATTCATTCCACTAGTTCATCAATTGATGGTATCGATAATCACCGACTCTGGAAGCCGGTGAGACATTCCGATGAATATCGCGAACGTCATAATCAGCTGTTTAATTTTTGTTGTTTTTTTTTTTAAATTTCTTTCATGTTTTTTAAATAAATGCGAGATAAGAAGTCGTTTTAAAACTATTTGGACGACAGTTTTTAAGTACTAAAGAGATAAATAAATCTTCAATTTGGGCTGGTATAAAATGGACATAAGTTTCATCCTCCCCATCCTCCTAAAGCTCAACGAGGAGTTTTTCGTTTGTTTTTTATTTGAATACATTCAAAAAATGTATGCTACAGCTGTAAATGTAAAAGGTTTTACTGTGTTTGTTAAAATAGATAGTTAAGCACATAATAATTTTAAATGTAAAACGTTTTTCTTTAGTGTTTTCAATTGCTCCTGAAATTTAACGATATAATGTCAAATAAACGTCAAATAAATGTCATTTGTCAAAAAACTGACGTCACCGTTGAATTTACCATTTCGCCCGAAGCTTTGTGCTTACTTTTGTTTACTTTTTCTAGCCGCCTATTATAGTCATTAATGGTGCACACTTTTTGAACAACATTTTATTTGTTTACCTTTATAAGCAGTGGCCAACGGGTTTGAAGCAAAAAAAATAAAGTAGCTGTATAGTAGAAATAAATTGTTGTAAGAAAACCTTTCAGTAATTTTAGAATTCAAGAACTTTATGCGATACAAAATGATTAAAAAATAGTAGTTTGAACAACTAGTGGCTAAAATAGTGCTTTTTTTTCAAAGCGTTGGTTTAAATACCGAACGCAGCAAGGTATTTAAAAACGCGAGTAAAAAAAAGCATAGTTTAGCCGCGAGTTGCTAACACTATTTTTTTTAATACCTCTATTAAAAAATCCAAGAAAAACAGGGAAATACTTTTAAAAATCTCGAACAAAGAAAACTTCTTGCAACACACCATATTTACACTATAAATCAAGGCGGCTGGCAAATGAAATAACAATCGTTTCCATAGCGATGTGTCTTTTGACTCGGTGACGTTCATTGTTGCGACATTTTAATCTTTGACAATTTGATATTTTGACGATATTTTTAAATGATTTTTTCGTAAATACTTGGTGAAAACTGGCGGAAATGGCTCAATTCCTTAAAACTTTTTTCAATATTACTATTTTCCGCTATTTCTCTTTAACTTTGGGTAAAAAGCGGACAGAAATCTTTTTTTGCACCCGTAATCAAAAAAAGTGTTTTTGCATCGGTAACCAAAAAAGCCATGCTTTAGTTATCTGCAGACAGTTACTAAAATCATTTTAATTATATTTATTGATAAGCTTTAAGTAACTGCTACTTGGTTCTTTGGATTTTGATTTCTTTATTTTAGTATTTAAAAATCATTTCTTTTGTCCGTGATGGTATCCCTACAAGTAGGTAGTAAGTAGAAATAGATAAAAAATTATGTGTGGTTCTTGATATAAGCATAAAGTAATTACTTACTTACAGGAGGTAATGAAAAAACTAGGTCAAAAATTAGGATATTGATTAATGAAAAATTTGTTATATCCAAAGGTGGGTTCAGATTTGAAAGCTTTGAGCCGAACGAAGCGCGCATGCCCGAATTCGCCTACTCTGGATGCTTATTCTTGAATGGCCGGGATTAAATCAAAGCTTTATTTATTATCTAAATTTCAGAGAAACTATTGACAAAGCAAATTTTCTTCCAGTTGAATTAATAATAACTAATTTCAAAATAAGTAGGCATATCAAAACCGTTTAAAAACTTCAAAAGACAATTACTACAACAAACATTAGGTTATCTTAAGGTAATAAAGTTTTACTTAGTATATTAGTTGATAAGAAAGAAAGACATACAATCGTATATAAAATACACTATTAAAGTTACAAAAAACTAAATTGGGAAACCGAGACAAAAACAAAAGTAAATAACATATAGGCAACGCAAGACATTTGAAATATCATACGTCAAGTCACCAATTTTGAAATAGCATCCAACAACCTAGAAAACAACACACCAAACGTAAAATCGATTAAAAACCATAAAATTTCCATAAAATAGTAACAAAAATAAAATAAATTAAAACAAACAAAAAATCTTTTACACATGTATCCAATATAAGACCAGTCAAGTCACAGATAAAAATAAAATAAAATAATCTAGCTAGGAATAAAACTCTCGTAGGCTGTAGTATGCCTTGACAATGAGGAACTTTTTTAAGTTATTACGAAAAGAAGAATAGTATTTGTATTTTTTATATCTGTATTTGGGACTGTTAAAATTTCATGCTTAATGAAAAGTGATCGCTCTCCTAAGAGATGTGTTCGTTCCTAGGGAACTATCCCACCCGATCACTCTCACCGGTGAACGTTCCTCGAATGAATTGAAACGTGCTCCCTAACCCAGCAGCGGGGGACCAAGTTCTCTTACTTTTTAGGAGAACACGAAGATCGCTATCGACGGGTGATGGTTCGCACGAAAAAACGCACGTTCCCAGCTCAACAATTAGTCCCCTCGCATATACAAGGTGGATTCTTTAAACGGAACGGTCCTTCTAGCGGGTTAGAATTTGGTTTTACAAAAAAATCCAAAAACACGTCAACTGAGATTTTTAATTTTATTTAATTGTGCTATCTTGGATTTTTTTATGTCATTGTGTTTACGAGGTATGGAAAAAAATATATTTTTTTAAATACGACACTTTGTATAGTTTGACATTTTTGAATTAAAAAAAAAATTATCTTTTTGACACCACACACTAATACTCTATATCTTATGATTTCCAAGATAGAGACATTTAAACTTGCATGGAATTGTTGCCTATAACTTGTTTTACGGGGGATATTTGAATGAATATCGAAGTTTTCCATACAGATTTAGATAAAAATATCTTGTGTTTCTGGATTTTTTAATTCAACCAAATTCTAACGCGCTAGAAGCACCGTTCCGTTTAAAGAATCCACAATTTATATCGTACTGCTCTTTTTTAAGGTGAAAAGAGATTGAATTGAGCTCTGTGTTTAATAACCCCAGAAGGCGATGCCATAGCGAAGGTGAGATTCAAGGAGAGCAGTGTCTATCAAATTTGAGCTTTGAGTCTATATGGATTCCAAGAAATTTTACGACATCTTTTACTTCCAAGATATTATCGTTGAGTGTAATTCCCTCCAAAGAATACTTAAATGAAAGATAATTTGTTTTTGTGCTGTTAAAAAGAAGATAATTAGCGTCACACCATTCTTTAACCTTCCCCAAATCCTGCTCTATCATGTTTACTAGAGTTTCTTCACTTTTGTGTTTCCAGAGGATGGATAATTGATAATTTATTCAGGTCATTCACAAACAGCAAAAAGAGAACAAGTTCGAAAACTGACTGACTGATGGGAGAAGTCTTAGGAGCGTTCCCCTTCCGAATATCCAAGAGCATACTGTGTGTTCCAAAAGTCTGGTATAATGGATTTTTTAGGAGACAAACTTATCTTTTCTTAAATTGGAGACCCCGTATATTATATCTATTTCGAAATCCCTAATCCCTAAAAGATAAGCTTTTCAAAAATACCAAACACTTTACGTCTATCTTTTATCTTCTCCAAGATATTGAAGTTGAAATTTCTGTGTAAAAAATAGAATATTATTAATATTGGCTAGTTAATTTTGATTTCCCTATCTCTTCTGCTACTTGGTTCTTTGAATTTCTTTATTTTAGTGTTTAAAAATAATTTCTTTTGTCCGTGATGGTATCCCTACAAGTAGGTAGTAAGTATAAATAGATAATTCATTATGTGTGGTTCTTGATATAAGCATGTTTTGTGATGTTAAAAAGAGACAGTTAGCGTCACACCATTCTTTAACCTTCCCCAAATCCTGCTCTATCATGTTTACTAGAGTTTCTTCACTTTTGTGCTTCCAGAGGATGGATAATTGATAATTTGGCCAGGTCATTCACAAACAGCAAAAAGAGAATAAGTTCGAAAACTGACTGACTGATGGGAGAAGTCCCAGGAGCGTTCCCCTTCCGAATATCCAAGAGCATACTGTGTGTTTCAAAAGTCTGGTGTAATGGAAACTTATATAGGATCATTTTAGGTAAAAAAGGCGGTTTCGAAAAATGTATACCCTTTTATACAGGGTGTCCCAAAAATAAAATATGACACTAACTTATCTTTTATTTAGTTGGAGACCCCGTATATTATCTCAATTTCTAAATCCCTAATCCCTAAAAGATAAGCTTTTCAAAAATACCAAACACTTTG
Organism: Oxystoma pomonae; assembly: GCA_963921995.1. Classification (NCBI taxonomy): domain Eukaryota; kingdom Metazoa; phylum Arthropoda; class Insecta; order Coleoptera; family Brentidae; genus Oxystoma; species Oxystoma pomonae. The sequence goes on from OY998170.1 coordinate 45,598,845, forward strand.
CGTCTATCTTTCATCTTCCCCAAGATATTGAAGTTGAAATTTCTGTGTAAGAAATACAATATTATTAATATTGGCTAGTTAATTTCGATTTCCCTATCTCTTCCAGACAAATTTAAACTTGATATCTTGGAGAAGATAAAAGATAGACCGAAAGTGGGTACTATTTTTGAAAAGCCTATTTTTGAGAGATTCAGAAAATGACATAATATACAGGGAGTTCAATGTAAAGAAAGATAAATTTGGGTCATATTTTATTTTTGGGACACCCTGTTTAAAAGGGTATACATTTTTCGAAACTGCTTTTTTTTTTACCTATAGTTCTCTCAAGAAGTTCATTATTTTAGACTTTTGATACACACTGTATAAGTGCTAAACTAGGCGAATTCGGGTATGCGTGCACAGTTTGTTCGCTTCGTTCAGCTCAAAGCGTTCAAGGGGCTAATTCTTGAATTGTGTTTGTGTGCAACTTCATGCGAATGCTCACTTCGTTTGAGAGAGCGATCGCCTGTCTGTATTCTTGAAAGCGGGAACACCGGTCGTGGTCCCGCGAAAATTAGACGAACGCTTTCTTCTGGTCCGAAGCAGGAGAAAGAGGCCAATTTTAGAAGAAGCATGAGCACAAGGATAATCTTTTAGTGATATAACCCTAGTTTTCTTCTGTTATTGTTATTTTTTTTTTAAATATGGAGGAGGAATAAATTTACATTTGGCAGATCTGTGTGAAAAAGGCCATTTTCAGAGTTTGTCTAGCAGCATGTAAAAACTTAATTTCCAGAGGCAGTTGTAGAAAAAATAAAAAACAGTAGCTTTATTCTTATAGATATAAGTTAAGTGTATGAACCAATATAAAACTCATTTTTTTTATACAAATGCATCAGAAAATGAGGTTTGTGCACTGAAAACTTGCACTGAAATTGACATTTTGCACACAATGTGCGCAAAACCTTTCGCACACAGATTAGTCCAATTAACATGCAATTTTGAAAGGTACCCATCATTTTGAGTTTTTATAAAAAATTCAAATGTCAAAAGAATTTTCTTATTTTTATTTATTTACAGTTTGTATAAAAATGTTGTAAATGTGTTTGAAATAGTACATTACAGAAAGGGCGATGATTCTTCAAAAACGCATTATCAGAATAATTTTTGGACTTAAATATAGGGAGTCATCATATCATACACTTATCAGATTATTACAAAACATATTTTTATTTTTCAATATGTATTATAATATTTCATCTTAGTGATTAATTAGGTACTTATTTACTACAAATAACATTTTTAAATATGGATATAAATAGAATATAACTATTAAAAATAAACAATATACACTCGCTCCACAACAACTCCAGTGATCCAAGGAGTCCGTAAAGTCTGAGGCATTAATTACTTTAAAAGAAAAATATTTTTTTTATCATCGAATGTTTACTATTTAAAATTGTTACGTTTCTCTATGCGGTTTGCAACAATTTTTTCTTATCTGTCTATTAACTAAAACTCATATTAACAAAGGGAAACAAAGCAAAGAGATGGGCCAAGGTTTTGTTTTTCTTTCGCTGTACATTATTGTTAATGGGAGACAAAGCTCACCCTAAGATTTTTTAAACCCTGTGCACACCTACGCGTGCTCATGCAGGGTTCTTTGAAGCGGGGTGGGCACTCGGCGTTTCCTGTTCACACCGGCGCGTTTCCACGAAACTCATCAGAAATGCATGAAGTTGCATGCGTTTTTGCCCAAATTTCCTAGAAATACCTATGTTGGCAACACCTCGTGCGTGTCTCATGCATCTTTTTGAGGTTTAAGGTAACCTAAAATATTTTTTTAAAACTTCGATAAAATAAAAAAAAATTAGTAATAGTAGTAATAGTAGTAATAGAGTCATTTGAAAAGTTTTACCAGGAAAGTGCAGCAAATAAATTACTTTTCAGAATTATCATGAGAAAACGTGTTAAAAATTAAAAATATATTTTTAGATGCACGCGGGAAGGCCAACATTTAAAATAGAATATGTTCTATTTTTCCACTAGAATCGCATGCATGTCTGGGGAATTCTAGGGACTTTTTTTTTAATGTCAAAAATTATTTCCAGAATGACATTCTCTTGTCAAATTTCCATTTTTTTTTGTTTGTTTTGCAAAAGTTTTTGTGATTGAGAGAGCTGCTTCAACAAGAAATAAATGATGTGGATCCAAGACCATAGTAAGTACTTAATTAATTTATATGGTAATTAAGGCTGTGGCAAAAGTTATGACAATTTACCGTTTATGTAGTTGGGTTGCTTTGGTTAGTGCCTTTTAGTATTGGGTGTCGATTAGGTCAGTCAATTTTGTTGGTTTTCTTGTGAAAATTGAGAAGATCAGGTTTTTCCCGACTGTTGTAACCTAAGCATTTGTGATAATAAGCTACAACAGCCTGTGTAAAAAAGATACGGACCAGTGGCATATGCAGAAATTGTTTCTGGGGGGGGCTTAAACAACAGCATAGTCTACAGAACATAATTTTTTTCTTGATTTTGGGAGAAAATTCATCTTCTTTAGGAGGTGATATTGAATGGATCTTGGCGGGGACTTTCTGGCCCCCTCCTAAGTATGAAGGTGGAGGTGACTGTCATTCTTAAGCCAAAGCTTGTGTGTGTTGCAGTGTGAGATTGAATAACACTGTCCATAGAAAATATGTATCATTAATTAGCCTCTGGCACTAATTGTAAAATTACAGTTTAAGCTATTTCATATTATAAAGAGATGAGCAAACATATTGTCTATTATCCTTTTAGCCCATTTAAAAAAATTATTTCACCGAGGTGCTAACAACAAATTGCCCAAAAATATCCTCACATACTCTCTGGGTACTGACACTAGAATTTTTCTGCTTGATCTGTAACTTTATTTTTATTTTTAGGCCAAGAACTACAATTGTGTGTTGGTCCCTGCCATCACAATAAGCCCACTTAAAAAAAATTCAGCAATTGAACCGTTTTACAATGTCGTCATCATTCATGTATCAACTTAATAGCCAGGAAGTATGGAAACTGAACAACTGTACTGTTGTGAAAATGTAGTATTCATTAGCTCCATATGTACATGTCAACAACAAAAAGAGAACTTTAATATGGGATGAGTTTATACATTTTTAGATTATGTAAATTATGATGTAACTAAATATATTGAGATATACCTATAAAAATTTCCATAAACCAGTATCAGGTTTTATATGCTTTCCAACTTTCATGAGAGTTTGTGGGGTTTTTTGTCTGGGTTTGAATACTAAATAGGCCAACATTTTATATCAAAAATATTTTTTCTGTTATATGTTTTTTATTTATTTCAGGTACCACAATTAACAAGTTGCTAGTTAAGCAAGCCACACGAGTCTTTATTATACATTCTTCTACACACATTTCGGCACTTAGCTATAGAGGATATAATTATAGTGCCTTGCCAATTTTTTTAGAACTTTTCTATATAGATAATAGAGTGTTTCATTTAAATTTAATTATTCACAACATGTTTAAATTATTACGGATAGATGTCTTGGTGAAAATTTAATTTTAGCGACTAAAAAATGAATAATAAAATTGTACTGAAAATTAAAATTTATAAAGTAGGTACTGGGGATTTTTTTGTGTCTTATTTTAGGTCGTTCATTTATTACAATATTTAAAAAACTAAAGAAGAAAATATAATATTTCAGCCTTTTAATATCAATAATAATTATAAAATTTTATTATTCCCATTTTTGGTAAAATGTAATCTGACGCCATCTAGCGACAATTCAATATACTTCTTTTAGTTCAAAACCCAAGACATTTATTGATCAATATTTGGAACCAGAAAATTCACCAGATTTAACCTATTATTATTCTGTGTAAAAAAGATACATAGGTGTGAACAGAAAAGGCATGCAACTTTTCTCCCTTCATTTTCAAGGTCGACACGCGCGCTTCAAAAAACCCTGCATCGCGTTGGTGGGCATAAGGCTTTACGCTCACACCTGCATCCATTTCGGCCCGTTTTGCACCTCTCTTCTAATATTCATTGTGGTAATATTGAGATCAAAATTTGACCTATAAAAAACTATAAAATAAAACAAAACGAAAAATATACTTTTTCTAATACTTCTAACCTAAAAATGTCAAATATTGGCAAGGCTTAAATTTTGGTTGGTTGAAAAGTAGATGATTTGCAACAAAATAAATTTAGCAACACTTCAAATGATCAATGGGTATTCAAGAATACGGTGACCATTCCTTGGTGAACAAGATGCGGGAAACATTCTCCTAGGAACGTTCACATCTCTTAAGAGAGCGTTCATTCTCTCGATATTCAAGAATTGGACTCCAAGTCTGGACTGACACTGATAAAAAAGTATGAAAATTTACGATTGCTTTTTACACCTTAATTCATATTTTTACAACATTTCTGTAAATTCTGACCAAAATGATATAATTTTAAATGTTATACTTTGGCAATTTAACATTGTAAGGGGCATAATCCCTAATAGGTGGTAAATTTTACTTTCTAGAATGTACAGCTTTGGGCTTTTGCAGCATAGTTAGCCCAAAACTATACATGTTACGGGCTCCATTTTCAAGAGAAGTTGAACACTAAAAACCGCATTGCGATATGTCAAAGCGTTCCTGAGCTACAGAGTGATTCTCAAAAATGTGCGTTTCTAAAAACCCTCTACAACTTTTTTATTTGTAAAGATAGAGATTTTCATTAAAAAAATTTTTTTAAGATTTTTTTAAGGACAAATCTACCTGTTTTACCGATTTTGTCTTAGAGCCTTTAGTTCACGAGATATAACACAAAGTTGGAATACCATAATTTTTTTAAAAAAATTAGTTTTGTAATAAAATTTCCTGTTAAACGATGTGTCATACATCTATTTTTATTAAGTAGTTAAACAGATATCTGCAATTTTTAATAATTACCATAGCAGGCTGTGTTTAACTCTGACCTATGCAGTTTTAGGTTATCTATCTAGGTAGCTATGGTCAAATAAAAACAATTGTCATGACTAACGAGCCCAAGTGTCAAAAGTGGCGTCTTCGTTAAGATATAAAAATGTTCGAAAACTTTGAAAAGTACGACGTGATAAAATGTTATATTGAAAGTAACGAAAATCGACAGACGGCGTTAATTCTATATTTCCAGAGATATCGGAAAGATGGCAACCTAGCTCAAAAAAAGTTAAAACGTCATCTACAAGAATACGGATCCTTTACAAAACCGCGGCCTAGAGTTGGAAGAACTAACGGTTCTAGGAGAAATAGAAATTAACCCGAATATTTCCACCAGGGCTATGGAGAGAAACACTGGAATTCCAGGCAGCAATGCCGTTCGGGTGCTTAAAAAACACAAGTTTAGGCCCTAGCGACCCCGACGGGTGCACCAATTACGGCAACGAGATTTTCCTCCAAGACGTGCATTTTGCAGGTGGTACCTAAATAAAAGCCAAGAAGACCCCGATTTTGCCAGAAAAGTTATTTGGACGGATGAGGTAACGATTTCTAGTGCTGGAATATTCACCAGATATAACTGCTATTACTGGAAACAGCAAAATCCCCATATTATGGTGGAACAAGCGAATCAGGGAAGGTTCAGTTTTAAGGTATTGGTAGGCATCTACAGAGGACAAATTATTGGGCCATATATTTTTGATGGAAATTTAAATGCCGAAAAATACCAACAAATTTTAGAAGAGCAGGTGTTTTCGTTTATCGACAATTTGCCACTTTAGCAAAATAATGAGCTACGCTTTCAACATGACGGTGCACCTCCTCACAATGCACGAGACATTACTAATTTGCTAAATATTGTGTTTGCCGAAAACTGGATCAGAAATAAAGGTCCTATATATTGCCCTCCCAGGTCTCCAGACCTGACCCTTTGCAACTTCTTTTTGTGAGGGAGAGTCAATGACCTTGTATTTCGAAATCGCCCAACTACTACTCGTACTGCATTCAGGCAGCTTCGTGCGGTAGAACTTCTTAATGCAGAAAATAGCGTCAAGAGAAGATGTAGGATATGTTTACAAGAAAACGGCCGTTAATTTGAGCATTTGTTTTAGAATTAAAGAAAATTGTTAGATGTAGATTTTAGGTGTTACATAGTTTAATTAATAAAAACTTTTAATCATTTTATTTTGGTTTATTATTTTAGGGTTGGTAATTATAGTAAACTAGAAGTTAAAGTTCGAGGTTGCTGTGTCCCTTCGTGTCGTAGCCAACTTGATTTTGTATGAAAAAGAAAACAATAAAATTTTATTTACAAATTTAGGGCGTACAGCGCCTACTATGGTAAATATCAAAATATGCAAATATCTTTTACGCTATTTAATATAAATAGGTGTATGGCACATCGTTCGACAGAAAATTTTATTAGAAAACTGATTTTTTAGAAAAATTGGGGGTATCCCATTTAAAGAAATATAACTTTGTGTGATATCTCGGGAACTAAAGGCTTTAAGAGAAAATCGGTGAAACAGGTAGACTTGCCTTCAAGAAATCTTCAAAAAATGTTTTTAATGAAAATCTCTATCTTTACAAATAAAAAAGTTGTAGAAGGCCTTTTTACATTTTTGAGAATCACCCTATAGCTCAGAAACGCTTTGACATATCGCAATGCGGTTTTTAGTTTTCGACTTCTCTTGAAAATCGAGCCTGTAACATGTATATTAGTTTTGGGCTAACTATGCTGCAAAAGCCCAAAGCTATAGAGGCCCCTCGAATTTGGACCACCCGTATAGTTTTGTTTTACCTACGTAAAACTACATTTTATACAGAGTAGCAATACACTTAACGTTATAAATCTACACAAATATATACTGTCAGGTATGTAAATTGTAAGATAAATTTATATTTTTTTTGTAAAATTACACGCAGCAAGTAATTTTACAGTATCTACCATAGTCACACGGTAACCAATGATTGACTGGAAAATTCACTAGTCTTTTTTATCAGTCCACCTTACAACTCTTCAAAATGTACCATTTCCGTTTTTCTTAACGAATTTAATTAGTATAGGTGTTGTTTAGAATTTGGGAATTTAAGGCGCGGTGGCAATCCATAGAGGAGCTTAAAAAAAGATCTCTCCTAAAATTAAACACACTTTATAGTCAAGGATAACATTAGCACCAAAATTGATAAGAAACGTAATTCGTTGCGCTGAAGGAAATGAAGATTAATTAGATTATTCATGCCCCCTGGTTTTACATAACCTAAGACATTTACTAGTTTAAATGGGCTTAAACAAACAAAAAAAAAATAACTAAAATATGTATTCAATAAAATTTTTGGTACATATTTTTATGAAATAAAAATAAATTGATAATTAAGTAATTGGTAAATAAATTCATGGTCAACAGAGTTTCTAAAGATGACTAGAGTGACAAAAATTTTAAACATTTGTTTTCTTTGTTATGGGAGGTTTACCCAATTCATTTTTCATAAGTTTAAATTTAGTGATAATTCTGTATGTCTGTCTCTCTCTTTTCTTTTATTCTTATCAAAAGAAAGGGACAGATAGACATACAGAATTAGCACTAAATTTGTGCTTCTGCAGAAATGTGAGTTGGGTAAACCTCCCATTACTTTGAACTTTGTATGAACTTAGCTATTACATCCAAAAACTATTTCTTACTTAGATAGACAAATTTGTCTGTAATTTCCTACTTGAATGCACAAATTTGAATAGCGAACTCCTAAATATTTTCAAACCAATAAAGAGGATATTTTATTTTTAAATGTGTTTAGGAGAACGAGGCTATACTTTGATCTTACTCTTTTTTATGGCAAAACTTTTTTAGAGTAATGGACCTTATTTTTATATGAAATATTTCTTTACTTTTTATGTACTATTTTTTAAATTACAATTTTTTGGTAATGATTAAAAAGGGATACCTACCTATGTAGATTGCACAAAATTTTACACCCATAATAATAATAATAATAATAAATCCAAGCCTTTAAGCCAAAGGAACCCAATACCATTTGCGGTCTTTATATCTTGATCTTTCGACCTGCTTTTACAATAATAAAAGTTTATATGGATTGCATTACACTTGTTCTTCTTGAAATCTTTAATTTTCATCTTCTTTTGATGAATATTCTTGAGATGAGTCAAGATTACCTTAGGTATCGATAGAAATGAACCGATAATGGTTTGTTTGGTAATTGTTAAATTCTTAAGAATATTATTACCATTAATTTTGTTAACATCCATGTTTCGATCTTGAGACGTTTGACGTGACTAATGACGTTTATTTTTATTCACGGGCCTCCTTTGAAGAGAGCCTTAAGGCTTCTTGCCGAAGGCGTCCTTCGATTTTTATTCCTTGGCAGAAATTCCTTAGAAGAAAGAAATTTTGCATTCCCGGGGCATTTTGATGATGATTTTACGAAATTACTAAGAAACCACTTAACATCACCCTACCGGAACACCCTAAAAAAATGCTGTATTCAAAAACTAGGGTTAAAGTGTCACAAAATTTTTTCGAATCTGAAAGGCTTGACCATTGGCAATGAAACTTCTCGATTATTCCTTTTATCTCCCACACCTACCCTGCATGCGATTACCTACCAGTCTAACTTAATGAAAACATTTTCCGGCCTGTGAATAAAGGGCCTTGAACAGAGGCAGAGATTTTTCCCCAACTAAAAAAAAATGGTAATACCGCAAATTTCACTCTAGCTGAACCAAAACTCATTTAAATTGGTTATAATGGACCACTTAAAATCACCCTAGCTGTGAACCATCTCAAAAATGACGCAATCAAAAAGCAATGATAGATTGACTTATGGCAAAAAAGACAGCAAAATGTAATTTTAGCAAAATTTTTCTTCTTCTGTCCAAGGCTCCCTGTTCACAGGCCAAATTTTTATTTTATCTTAGACAAGTAATAGCATGAACATTCCATTCCAAATTGCTGCTTGCTACCAGTTTTTTGACAAGGACAATGATTTAGCTTCTGTGTTTAACTGTCAGCCGCCATATTAAAATTGGTCTGGAGAATTTGGAATGAGGTGTACTACAAAACTGATTAGTTTTAAATGTACAGGGTGAATCGTTTGGGAGATATAGGGGATAATCAAAATCACTTTTTGTTCCCTAGAGGCTGCAAGGGGTCCTACTAGAAGGTCAATAATTCTACCAAATTTTATTGAATAGGCCGAACAGCGCAGACAAATAACATATTTTCATACTTGTAAGGCGATTTAAACAGGTTTCGTAAAATCATCATCAAAAAGCCTATGGAAATACTGATGTACTTCAACTAAGACGGTCTTCCATAATTTTTGAATTTTTTAAGAATCAGTTTGAAGGTCAATTTCCTGCCAAAATATTGTTTTAAAGACAAAAACAAGTTTATCAATAGTACCATCAATCTTTTAGTTACATTATTTGTAAACTTGCTGATGCGTTACTATGAACTTCGAACAAGAAACAAGCAATCAAATCGGTTGGTTTTTGATTATCGAAATTACCATTTGGAAATTATGGCATTATTTTTTAATGTCTGTCCTTTCTTTCATATTATTTGAGCATTACAGTGGGAAAAAGAAAATTTATGCTATGGGAATGTCTTAAAATCATTGTGTATTTAACTTAGGTTTAGCAAAATGAGAGATAAATTCCCAATGTCAGTGGTGGAGTTAAATATAAAAAGAGAGTTTTACTTTTGGACTTTTGCAATTTTCTACCACTAACTGATTTTAGACACAGTTCATCAACCAGTCGGGTTTTTTACTACGACAAATCTATAGCAAACAACAAACCTTATATAATCTTAGATAGAATACCCTATCTGTGATATAATATACAAAACAACAGGGGCGTGCCTAACTTTTTCGCCGCCCAAGAAAAGGTTTTCTGCTAATGTGAAGGGCGGGAATATATATAACTAGTATCTTAAATAAAACACTAATAAATCGGACAAGTGCCAGCGACGTACTGTGACAAAAGGGCGGGAGAAGCGAAGGCTCAAATGGGCACGACAGTGGTAAGCAACAACAAATAAAACAGCAAAAGAGAAATACTTTCGATTATCGTTTACTCATAAGTCGATAATTGTTACATATTACGGCACTGCTCACAAATAATCTTTATTTCTCTTTAAAATATAAACTGCTTAAAATAAAAATGTTTTATTACTTTTTTTATACTATTGTAATATTTATTGTTTTAATACATAGATAAGGGCACCCAAAGGGCGCCAAGACCCAGAGGGTGGAGGGGGCGAAGAACCACCCTGGCCTCCCACGCTTATCTTTCAAGCGATGAGCGCAAATTAAAAATTTTAACTTTAGATATCGTATATCGGTCACATCGATGATTCACCTAAGAAACAGTTATATTACTCTGTAACATAAGGACATTTTCAAAAACTTGGCAAGTACGGCAATCTCATCCGTTCTCAACTTCTTTAAATGAAAGCATTATGTTTATCATTCGAATAGAAGAAGAATTTAGTTCTTCTTTTGTAGTTCTCTCTTTGTCACCGTAAAGTAAAAAGTTTTAATTTGCGCCCATCGCTTTTATTATAAGAAAGATAAAAAATTATTTTCTACTTTTAGGTGCATTTAATAAAAGCTTGTTCTTTAAAAGTTTTTTTAAGAAAAATTTATATTTTAATTTTTAGATTTGTACCCTTAATCGTCCATTTTAAACCCGCCATATTGCAATTTTCAAATCTGATCAAAAATTAATATCCTCTTCCCGAAAAACCCCTGTATGCCAATTTTTATTTAATTCGAACAAATTAAATCTTTTCCCCCTTCCACTTCCCTCGTTAGAGGGAAGTGTGTACCTAATAATACCATATTATTCTATTGTCGCCGAAACTATAAACGCTTTTGAACACACACCCTTAATTTTTAGAATTGTACCCTTAATCGTCCATTTTGAATCCGTCATATTCAAATTTTCAAATCTGATCAAAAATTCATAATCCCACTTTTTAAAAACCCCTGTATGCCCATTTTGATTGAAATCGAACAAAATAAATCTTTTCCCCCTTCACTTCCCTCGTTAGAAGGAAATTGGTACCTGAGAATACCATATTATTGTATTTTCACTATAAACGCATACCAAATTTCAACACAATCGGATATGGATAAGTCAGTTAAAATTGGTTAGCAAAACATGACCGAAAATCGTCCATTTTGAATCCGTCAAATTGAGTTTTCAAAATCTGATCAAAATTTCGCATTCCTTATCCTCAAAAGCACCCGTATACTAATTTTGGTTGAAATCGGACAATTTTAGGTATTTTCCCCTCCTCAACTTGTAGGGGGAAGGACATATTATTGCATTGTCACCGGGCGTACTTCAACTGTACCTCCCTCCACCCTCTTCGAGTAGGGGGGAGCTGTCAATTTCATCACACTATATTCTTTTGTTGTCACCGCAACTATATAAGCATGCCAAATTTGAAGCCTATCGGATGTCGGGAAGTTGGTCAAAATTAAGTTGCAAGATTCCACCCGAACAAATATACATAGATAAATTGCAAGTTAAATAAAAGCTTGTAAAAATAGGACAAAGCATTTTAAAAGCCTGGTTTGTGACGGCTTATAGTGTATTTCCAAATGCGTTTATACAAGAACCAAGTCAATTTTAATTGATGGTATTTATAATACATATATTTTTATCTTTACCTCTTGAACCGGTCCAAGATAATCTGACCTATAATAGCGGTCGATGCACATTAATCGTCCGGTGGTACTCGCAGGAATTCAAGAACCGCAGAAAGAACAACCCAGTGAACCCAGAAACGGCTAAAGGTCAGCAGACTCCTTCGGTGATTCTCCAAATTTGGTACTGCCTTTATTTAATGCTAACAGTGACTTATTGCATAAATTTTACTAAAATGGATTATTATTGTTGATTTTACTAGGTTGTTGTAGATCTTCTTTGAGAAGAAGTGGAGGTCTGCACCAATCCTGGCTTCGATATTTTTAATTTTTTTAATATTTAACCTCCGACTACAAAGAGGGGTTATATATATATGTTTGGCCACTATATTTTTTTTATACTTTTTATTGATCCTAAAAATGTCATTTATTTTGGCACTTGTCAAACCCTGTCAAAATGGCGGAAAAACAATTAATGAATGAAGTTTTTGGAAAAACGAATGCCTTATTTTTACTCTGCTGAAGACATTAAATCGGAAACCATAAAAAAGTGACAGCTGTCTTAACTGTCATTTGTCATGGAGAAAACCACTTAGGCGATGACAAGTATTTACAAGTAAGGACTCGAACTACACTAAATTGAGGTCGATGAACTCAAAAATGTCATTAGTTTTGACACTTATCAAACCCTACCAGTATAACCAATAAATAATTCGTTATTTTCATAGCGAAAAAAACGATTAATAACCTGTTTTATAACGTTTTTTTTTCAAAAAACGCCTAGTGGGTGAATAGTACTTTTTAAGCACCGGCTTTCCAAGCTGCTAGTAATGGCAACGTACTAAGTAGGAAGTATTTAGTATTGATGTGGGACAACGGCCGGCATCAGGCCAGCAGGTATATTTTTGGTAAAAAAGCTGTCCTTTTACTTTAATATTTTCTTTGTTCTTTTTTAGTAATCGTAAGAACATAAAGGTAAGTACCAACTAGAAAGTAGTTTTAAAAAAAAATCACACAACATAATCTCACACAGTAATCCCCAGAATGACTTATTTGGGATGTTCGAATATCCCAAGGATATTCTAGATGTCCCACAGAAATCCTATTTAGGTCAAATCCCAACCCGCAGAAAAGGATAATGATATACAGTGTGATTTAAAATTCCCTAGGAAGATTTGTTCCATAGGTAAAATTAGTTCTCCTGAACAAGAATTAGTATTAGTATTAGTAGTTTATCTACGGGTTATTTTCTAACCACCAGCAAAATAAATTGTAGAAAACAGAACCTTGACAACTTCAAAATTCTTAACGAAAGCCATACCAGAGGTGATTCTCCAAACGGACGGATATTTTACATCCTTCAGAGGAAAAAAATATTAAACAAAAAAAAATCAGTTAACTTTTCTTAGATGTTAAAATCTTTTTAGGGAATTTTTAATCACCCGGTATAAATTAATACATTTAATAATAGTATCTTCTATGGGGAAGAAATATTGAAACTAACGCTATTTATTCAGAATAGATGCAAACTAACTATTTTTTAACAGTGATGTGTACAATACTCGCTGATTTTCAGCTAGGTTGTATATGTGTGCCACTACTAATAAAATGCTTGAGAGAAGATCAAAAGATCTTGGGAGGAAAGAACGAAAATTCAAAATTGCTATTAAAACTTAAACTAAAAACGCTATTTATTCAGAATAGATGCAAACTAACTATTTTTTAACAGTGATGTGTACAATACGCGCTGATTTTCAGCTAGGTTGTATCACACATATACAACCTAGCTGAAAATCAGCTACTAATAAAATGCTTGAGAAAAGATCAAAAGATCTTGGGAGGAAAGAACGAAAGGAAAAGGAACACACAAACGACTAAAGCGAAAAGAGAAACAATTAAACGATGTTTCGCCCGGGGTGACCAGCGTAAGCTCGTCAGTAGATATATTTTTAGCTCTAGAAGTTTATTAACTTAGGGAATGTTTTTTTGCCATTAACTCTGGCTGCACTTAAAATTTTCTAGCTGAAATGAAAACAAAGTACTAAAATGTTGCTTTTTTGACCCTTTTTTATAATGTGCAAACTACATTATATGAAAATAATAAAAAACTTGCACATCATTGCCGCTGCCAGCAGTTGCCAGCTAGCAGTTCAAGTACAATATCAGTAAAGTACTAGCAGATCGTTGTTTGCTGGAAAATTTTGGGTGATTAATATAAGAAATATGTTAATCCTTTTTTTCAGGTCAAATATCGATCGGCCGGCATATTTTTTATTATATTAATTGTCACTAATTTTGTAATAAATGTTCTTTTAATTTTCTACTGTTAAAAAGTATCCCATGACATTTCAAAATGTTTTAGTGCAAAAAAACCGTATTTGTAATTTTTTAAAGATTGATTTTTTTTTAAATGTCCAAAACCTATGTATTTTTAAGCGCCGGTGTTTTTAAGAGACAAAATATTGAAGTTTATCAGAACAATTTTTGGTAGATTTGGGCTGAATTTTATGGATAAGGTCCGCTTAAAGCCTTTTAATTATTATACGTTTTCAAATAAAGTAGCTTTACACTGAAAAAAAATGCATTGTATTTTTTAATAAACTGTATTTTAAGGAAAATATATTTTTATTATATAATTTTATTAACTTTAAAAACGTGGGAATATTCCTTTTAAATACATTTTTTTGTTAGACTTAGAATACTTCCAGATATTTGAATCCAAAATTAGATTTATTACAATTTTGCAGTGGATATTGTGGATCTTTATGAATGTTTTAAAATTTAATACCAGCATTAATTAGATTTTAAAGACAATATAGATATTAAAAAGTCTTTTTAAAAGGATATATTTGTAAAAATAAATCGTGAACTTATTTAAACCTAAAATAATTTTACTATCATTTTCCATAAAATACAAGTGAAAAAACTATTTTAAAAATCAAGATAGTAAAATTTGAAATTTTAAAAGAGGGTCATTCGATATTCAATCATGGGACGCGACAGATGTGTCTTGACCGACAAAGGGTGAAACTTGAAAAAATCTTTCGTTATACCCGGTCTACGGTAGTTTAGAGTAAGTGTGTAGAAAAAACTGATAGTTTCAGAAGTTATGAATGATATGCAAAAACTCTTAAAAGATTGGCAAATGTCAGAACTTTTTGCCGAATTTCAAGGTAAGTTTTGAAACAAATCGAGGCTAAAACAGATTTTTTTTGCTCATTTTTTCCTTTTATAAAAAATTGTTTATACTGATTAAAATTTACCGCAGTCATATCATTCGACGACATCGACATTGGGAAACTTTAGGGGTTAAAATGTGTGGTTTAGCGTTTTTATATTGCGTTAGGTCATATTTTTTTTTTCATAATTCAAGTACAACAACGCAAATAAAATACCTAAACAAACTATTTTTTTTTAAATAAAAAATTTAAAGAAATACTACATAGGTAACACTAATTTTTTAAAAATAAATAATTCTATATAGAGGAATTATATTGTTCTGTCAAAGTATTTTTTTAGGACAAAATCTAACCCTGACTTGGTTTTTTCTAATTTTATTTTAATTGTATTTAAAAACAAATCATTTTATTTTGTTCATTTTTTATAAAAATTTAAAATAATTGTGTTTTTATTAATTACTCGCTAGATTTTATACTCCAGGAAAGAGGAAGAAAAATGTTTGACTAAAAGAAAAAGAATAAAGGGAAACGCGCTAACGCGAAAAAAGAAAAAATTCAAATCGGGCAAAAACTAAATAACGAGATGTTGGTAAGGGATTGGACTGAATAAATATAGAGAGAAAAGCTGCCTTCGTAACAATTTAATGTTATATCTATATAATATCTAATTTGTAACATATATTAATATATAATATATTAATTAATATATTTATCATAATTTCATGTCAAAGTGAAATTTTAAATTTGAAAATTATAATTTATTAAATCTTAATAAAATATATTTTTAATCTTAAAATAAGAGATATTAAACGGTAATACATATTTTTTTTCAATTAAATAAAATGATTTTCTAATTTTTATTAAACTATATTTTCAACTTTAAAATTCAATGGATTTTTATATGTGATATGCTGAATTTTAGCAGTTAATATCTTATTGTAATATATTTTTATAGTGTTTTTTGAAAACTTGGATTTTAAATTTTAATATATTTATTCTTATTTTTAAAATAATACATTTTTTTCCGTGTAAAAACAGCGTTGCCCTATTACATTTTGTTGACCTGTCTGAACAACTTGTAACTACTATGACCTATTTTAGAGGAAAAATTTACATCAGTTCTGTCCCCACTTAGGTAGAATAGTGGGATTTCTTACGTAATTTAGTAATTCGCATTTTTGCAAGAACATATGCCTTGTAAAATACCTATATCAAACCAATGGCGGACCAAATTAAATTAAACATTTTTAACTGTACTATTTCTGGAAATACTTTGCCTATTTTTATTGAACATGGCGAAAACACTTTGATAGGCTCCAAACCGCATCGAAATCCGTTCACTGGTTGGTGCGCACAGACTCACACACACATATTGGTTAAACTTATAACACCCCTTTTTTTCGCATTTGCAAGGGTTTCAATAAATAATAAAACGCTGCTTTTTCTTTTTGCAGGAAAAATTAAGAAACATTTTTGATTTTTGCTCAAGAGGTTGCCGTGCCGGTCGACTTTACACTGCTTGACAAAAATTGGTGCATAACATCTGTTTCCCCTTGGTAGAAAAACAAATGCCCATTCTTGCCTAAGCCAAGTTTGTCACGTTGTTTTCTACATAAATAAGTACACAAAGGCAACAATTTTTGCGATTAATGATCTAGAATAACATTTTCGTTTGGGCACTTCCTGGCATTTGTAAAGAACAGTTTTTAGAAGAAGTTGCTCCGTATTTACTTCAAATTATGTCGCAAATTTATGGGTATTAGCAGCAATGGCAGGCACGATTCTCTACATCCATGCAGATATTAATAAGAATTAAAATAAGAAAAAAATTGGCGCTGTAAGCCACGAATATCCCTCCACACAACATTCAAAATATCTTCTAGAATAATTAGTCATAAATAAAATAAATTATGAGAATATCTGGTTCTCGCTCTACAAAAAAAAAACAAAAAAAAAATAGGTTTTGTTTAAAATGTATCTATTTTACAGACGTTTATTGTTTCTATAAACATAAGGTTTAATAGCAATGAGTTTGGTCTTAAATGCCATTTTATAAATATATATATATATATATATATATATATATATATATATATATATATATATATATATTTATATGTAAACCTACCCAAAAGCTAAATAAAATGAAAAAAAACAAAAAAGAGACCTTACATTATTGTATTTATGATAATAATAAACAAAAAGACACAATAAAAAAGACTACGTCACGTCGACAGATCTACCAGTTGCCTATTCATTAATAATAAATGATCTCAGTTACATTACACTCCAAATTTGATCTGAAATTAATTTTGCGCTCTCCACTTCGATGCTGTTTAGGGATGTAATGAGATAATCAAGTGAGACCAAGTGGTTGTTGTGGTGAGATCGAATACTTTGATAGATTGGGCATTCAAGCGAAATATTAAACAGAGTTTCTTATTCCTTCTTCTTTCTTCATATTACACAATGAGCAGATTTCATTTGGTTTGACATGATATGTTATACCCTTACAAGTAAATTTTATAATGTATTTACTTGTCACTCTAAGCTGTGCTATTGTACTTTGTACCTCTGTAGTAATGTTAAGTTTAAGATGTGAGAACCGTGTATCGCTAGATGCTACCAGGGCCGTTTCCAGGGCGTGGCGGTGTGGACAACTGCCCACGCTGTTTTGATTCAGGGGCAGCAAAGTGAACAAAAAATTATTATAAAACAAGAGCAAAAAGTGGCGAAAATCGAGAAAATCAAACGCAGCTGAAGCGGCAAAACGCTTTCTTTAGTCTAGCTAGGCGGAAAATTGTAGTCAAAAGACGAAAAATATTTTTAAAACTCTGAGAGTGTTTGTGTGATTATAATGCTAAAGACGAACCAGTTTCGGATGCCAGAGAAAAATATAAAATCGAATTCTTTTATCACTTAATCGATACTGCAATAAATTGAACAACGATTTACGCAGATAAACCACTACCATGAATATTTTAGTTTTTTGCACAATATATTCAACTTAGAAAACAGAAATCAAGGGATATTTTAAAATATTGCATGGATCTGGAAATCCTATTAACAGAAAAATAATCATCCGAGCTAGCAGATGAAATAGATATTTTAAGTTCTCTTTTGCAGAAAGAGAGCACTCCTCAGGAAGTGCTACAATTTATAGTTCAGGTTAATTGCGCTCCAAATTTTGGAATTTTATTAACACTTCCTGTGACTGTTACTAAAAATAATTAAAAATTGACAAGATTTTTCTAACGCCGGTCATTTCATTATTTTTAAAATGTAAATACCCTTCTAATATTAGAAAAAATATTCGAAAAGTCCTAACACGTACCGTTTTTCAATAGCTTAATTAGACCATTACCAGGTACATTTTATTAGAGGAAGGATAAAATAGATGCATTTTATAACAGAAAAATTACCTGAACAGTATTGTTTAAATATTATTCATAAAAATCAACATTAAATATATATTAGTCTTCCAGTGGTATGGCCAAAACCCACTAATAATTTTGACATTCCTATTTTTGACTAACAAAGCCTGAAGGTTATTCCAAAAAGGGAAAGAACAAGATTCACTTTCCAAATTTGCAGTCCGCTATACGACCTCTGCGCCCATTGCGCCCTTAGATCCGCAAAATATTGTTTTGGAAGATATTGGAGACAACGCATTATCAGGCAACTCCGAGGAACAGTGTACCGATCCTATTTTTACTCCAGGTCTCAGTTTTGGTGAGCCACATTTGATTGTTCAAAGTAAGTTAAATGATTTAGCACGTGATTTGGAGTTATCAAAGCAACAGTCAGAACTTCTTGGTTCCCGTCTTAAGGAATGGAACTTGTTAGCCAAAGAAACCAAAATTACAACTTTTAGGAAAGGTAACGCTACGTTTTCTAAAAAATTCGTTGTGTGCGTGTACTGATATCGATGGTTTAATGCAGAAACTTGATATTGAGCATTATCCCAGTGAGTGGCGCTTATTTATATACTCGTCTAAATACAGTTCAAAAGCTGTGTTATTGCATAATGGAAATATAAATCACTCTATACCAGTTGCCCATTCAGTGACAATGAAAGAAACTTATGAAAATATGCGCACACATGGCAGATACGTGCGGATCTAAAAGTTATAGGAATTTTGGTATGACTTCAGGGAAGATTTACAAAATATTGCTGTTCTCTTTATTTGTGGGACAGTCGTGCAGTAGATCAGCATTATG
This sequence comes from Oxystoma pomonae, assembly GCA_963921995.1. Lineage (NCBI taxonomy): Eukaryota > Metazoa > Arthropoda > Insecta > Coleoptera > Brentidae > Oxystoma > Oxystoma pomonae. The sequence continues at coordinate 45,617,881 of OY998170.1, forward strand.
CAATAAAAAATTGGCCAGAAAGAAGTGAGTTTCAAGCGGGATCTCAAAATGTTAAGTTTGAACCTCTTGTAAACCCCAAAAATGTTCTTCTGCCTCCTCTTCATATTAAACTTCGGCTGATGAAAAACTTTGTAAAAGCAATGAATAAAGACGGTGATGGATTCAAATCCCCAGTTAATTTTTTTTGGGCCACAAATCAGAAAATTATTGGACGATGTCAACTTTACAGAGAAGCTTACCAGGCACGAACTCAGAGCATGGAACTCACTTGTTCGTGTAGTAAGGGGATTTTTGGCAACAAGATGGATGCAACCTACCAACAGTTAGTTGAGGAACTTTTAGATGCCTACAAATCGCTTGGTGCCCGAATGTCATTGAAAATTCACTTCCTCCATTCCCATCTTTTATTTTTTCTTGAAAATTTGGGAGCTGTCAGTGACGAGCAGGGTGAAAGATTCCACCAGGATATGAGAACAATGGAAATCCACTATCAGCCATGATTGGTTCTGGAAAAGAGAAGATACGACACCTCATAAAAGGAAAAAATAAAACTTAATTAGTGTGTTCAGTTAATATTTTTATTGTCTGTATTTTTTCCTAGATGTAAGGTATGTTTAGTAGGTGTAAAAATATAAATATAGTCAATATACACTGTTAAAAAATTGTTAAATTACTTTTTCAATAAATATTAAAATATTGTAACAATAAATGTGGTACTATAAATGTAACAAGAAAACGTTACGTGTTACAAGTTTTTTATTATCATTTTCGCTTTTGGATTTGGCTTTGTGTTATAAGAAAAAAAAATTTTGTCGACTAGTGAATTATTTAAGGACAAAAGAGAATAACTGCAGATTTAGCTTTATTATGCATTAAGTACGAGGTCAGTAATATATTAAAAGTTTCGGAAATAATTCGACAATTTGCTGAGTTAAAGGTGCGTAAGAAAGTTTTTGTATATTAACTTTTACATTTTTTGTTTTCTTCTAGTCATTAAGCTTGTCTTTTTTTTTCTTATTATATAGGTAAAAAAAGTGTTTGTTTCTTTTTCCGTTAATTAGCTCTATTCTGGTAAACAAAATAAAAGAATTATAGTGTAACATCCTTGATTAAAAATTGTATTGGTACCAACAACTTCAACTATCTATATAATAAAATAAAAATACCTAACCAAAAAACACTTGGGTATGTATTGAAAATTGTTTTAGGTTTATCACAAATTAAAAATGAGAAATCGTGTCATGACCACGGAAGAAATTGCAAAACAATGTATCAGCGGGGGGGGGGAGGGGCGGAATTTTATACTTTTGCCCGCAGTCGCAAACAAGCTGGAAACAGCCTTGTTGCTACGGTTCAAGTTCAACCCTCCAACCGTTAGACAAGTACACAAAATATGGTATTTGGGTCTTCTTTGGCCCAGTGAAAACATAAAAAGTTTTTTCCTTCCCAATAGCCGATATACTGCATCTTGAAGACTGGCGTAAGATAGCGACGACGACATAACTTTTTTTTTAATTTAAAATTTACAGGCTATAGAAAAGCGAGTAGGTAAGTACTGAAATAGTAGTTTTAATAACTAGTGGCTAAAATAGTGCTCTTTTTTACAAACCTTTATCAAAAAATCCAAGAAAAACAGGAAAATACTTTTAAAAATCTCGAACGAAGAGAACTGCTCGCAACACACCATCTTTACACTATAAATCAAGGCGGCTGGTAAATGAAATAACAATTGTTTCCATAGCGATGTGTCTTTTTACTCGGTGACGTTCATTGTTGCAACATTTTATTCTTTGACAATTTGATATCTTGACGATATTTTTAAATGATTTTTTCGTAAATACTTGGTGAAAACTGGCGGAAATGGCTTAGTTCTTAGATAAGAATAATTTGATTTTTTCAATATTACTATTTTACGCTATTTCTCTTTAACTTTGGTTAAAAAACTGACAGAAATCTTTTTTTGCACCCGTGATCAAAAAAAAGGTTTTTTTTGCATCGGTAACCAAAAAAGCCATGCTTTAGTTATCTGCAGGCTGTTGCTCGAACTGTTTAAAAACCAGTATTTTTCACGAACGTCAATGAACTTTCCGAGTGCCGCCACATGGTTTTGTCGCGTCCCGTGGAGGCGACAGGCTTTAAGATGCAGTGGCTAAAACTTTTATTATAATTTTTTTGTCAATACAATCAGAAATTTTTAATTTTAAGGAGCCGTCGGGTAAAGAGAAGCAAAATTAAAAAGGATTTTAACGAAAACATGTATTGAGCCAGTTCAAAGTAGCCAAAATTATCTTTAACACGAGATGCTTTACAGTGTATGACTAAAAATAACACTTGGGTGCGGGCCATTTTATGATTTCGAGTTTTTTAGCCTCATACATTTTTTGTTATAAAATAAATTTCATAGTTTAATTTAAAGATAATTAAATTAATTGATTCGTAGTACGTGTGGTTGGATAATAAATATCACATCTCAGAAGTACTTTACTGCCACATAAAACGTATTATTTATTTTTTCAAAGTCCTTTTAGATGATCCGGATCTTTTTAATACATTTTAAATAAAACCGGTAATGGACTAAGGTGTGTTTTTTATGACTTTTATGTTTGATCTATAAAATATTAAAGTGCACTTAAAATAGGTTTATAAATGGAGTAACAATAAACATTTTATAAATAGTTATTATATAATTATTATAAAACCTGACCTTTTATGACGAGAAAAATATGGTAATAAGTGCCATCGGGCGCCGCGCCGGTTAAAAAAAATTAACTTTTCAAATGTTATTTCGTTGAGGATTTAATTTGAGGGTGTTTCATTCATCAAACTTTCTCTTAGAAATTGCTTTTTTTCACAGATATTTTATTAAATATGCAAAAGTTAAACAACTTTTAGATTTCAACTTTTGCATGTTTACATAAATATCTGTTAAATGAAACACCCTGTGCTTTATAAAATTTTTGACTCGGCCGTTCCTTTCTGATCCCAAATATACCAAATGCTCTATCTATATTAGTTTGCAAGAAAAATTACAAAATCCTTACCATAAGGCCAATGCGCTAGAGAGAGAATAATCTAAGCTTTAATCTCTCTCTAACACATTATGCTTGTGGTGAAAATTTTTGCATTTTTCTTGTAAACTAATATAGATAGAGATGAAGTGTTTGGTATTTTTAAAATTAGAAAGAAAAGGGCGATTCAAAAATTTAACAATATATAGGGTCACTAAAAATAAAAGATCAAAAGATCTTGGGTGGAAAAAAACCAAAATTCAAACTTGGATGAGTATCCCACAAGGAACACACAAAGGACCAAAGCGAAAAGAGAAATAATCAAATGATGTTTCGCCCTGGGCAACCAGCGTGGATTCATCATTAGTTCCACTGGTCACTCTGATGACCACTGATTTGGTCCTTTGTGTGTTCCTTGTGGGATACTCGTCAAAGTTTGAATTTTCGTTATTTTCCACCCAAGATCTTTTAATATTTTGTTTTTAGATTCTTTTTGGCTGAAGTAACTGATTCGGAGGTTTCTTAAATTCTTTTTATTTTAATCGCCTTAGGAGCGTAACTCTATTGGAAAGATTAACAAGGCCATCAAAAGACACTCAAATTTTAATTACCGCCTATGGCTTTTATTATGATATCAGAAGGTTAACAAAATATATTAAGCTTTTTAGTGCTTTTTATAAAAGCTTGTTATTAATAGCATTATTTGCTTAAATTTATTATAAATTAATTTCACTTTACTCTCTAAAATTTAATTTTAGTCCTTAAGTTTCTTCTTACTCGCTAAAACTTAAATTTACTACCTAAAATTTATCCAGTTCCGATAAAGGAAAAAAATATGAAAATGCACAAAAGCTTTTTTGTGTATTTATAAACCTGATGTAGAATTTGCCGTTTCTAAAGACCAAAAGAGATATTTTAATAAACTAATTATGTGTTTATAGGTGCTGTTAGGATACTAAGAAACTGTATTAAATTATATACCAACCCATACGTAATAAAACATAAAAATCTATTATTGTAAAAACCAACAGATTCATCATTCTTGTAGATAATGAATGTAACCTTTTTACAGAAAACAAGTAACTCAAGTTTTTTCAGATAACATAAAGTGGTGCCTGATTTGCTTCAAAAAGCAATTTTTATTTTGGAACGATTACCAAAAAAGTCATGGTGCGGACAGTGGCTAAAATGGTGTTTTTGATCAAGGTATAATAGTACATTATAAACATAGGGACTAAGTGACACTTTTAATCCCGAAGCAAAAAGTTTATAGCATGACCGAAGGAGGGGCTAAAATTTGCCCAGAGATTAAAAAGGACTTTAGTCCCGTGGTTTATAAACTATTTTATGCACTTTAGAATTGCAAGAACTACAAATAAAATAATCATGAAAATAATGAAAGACAGTCACCTCTGCTGACTGTACTGAGAAAACATGGCCAAGTAGGATTCCTACTTAACATTTTCCAATAGTGGCAAGTGAAGTTTCTTCTTACTCTAAACACACAACTCACTTACCTTAAGCAGATCCACCCATTTGGCGTGAACTTATTAGCCCTTAGTGATTTCTTATTGGCGCTAAGTGAATTTTTTCTTTGTCATAAATTTTCAGCCACTTAACTTTAATATATTTGTGGTAAAAGAAGTATCTATCTCTGGTAAACAAGTAACTTAATAACCACAAGTGATCAAATTATTAACAAAATTACTATTAACCCTTAATGATTTTTCTATTTACCCCTAAAGAATTTTCCGTTAGTAACTCTATAATCAATCAAGTAATCAAATTATTAATCAACTAACCATTAACCCATTTTTTTATTTACTGTTACTTACTATAATATAATTTAATAAATATTTTGGTGTTTTGTTACAAGTCACGGTTTTTAAAACACAAAAATATACTATTTATTATATTTGAAGCCATATTTTTTGATTTAATGGTTTTTTTCCCCACTGTGTAGTTAAGAGCTAAATCTTTTAAGGTAAGTAGAAAATGTATTAACACCAAATTAAATTTCTATTTATTATAAATAATTCTTTTATTAAACATAAATAATTAACCATAAATAGTTTTTCATTATCCATACATAGATCAGTCCTTTTGCCCTAAATAGATAGATCTTTATCTCGTATTTAAGTGAAGTATCTATTTGAGGTAAGTTTATTCTTATAATTTTTCTGAGTGTGATGGGTGGTTATTATATTGATGTTGACATCGGAAAGTGATGTGCCTTTTGAAAGCGTTGATTAGGCGTTTGAGAAAAAATGCCAGTATGACAAACTGAGTTGTCAATGAGTTTTCTAACGATTCAGTCGAAAAAATATAATTTGAAGATGGACATTGAAAAAGCCGCAAAGAGGCTAGAGGCTAGCTCCTCTCACGAAAATCTTGGAAAATATACGTCAACCGTCAGCGTGAATTTTCAATCTGCAGTTTGGTAATTTTCTTTCTCCTTAAAAAAGCTCAAGTTCGACCACTGGTGATTTATACTGGCGCCGCCTACCATTACCGTCGCCGTCACCGCTGCCGCCTGCCGTCTACCGTTCGTAGCAGCAATATATACTGCCGTCGCGTCGGTGCGTTGTTTTAACCTCGAAAACATCGTTTTTGTTGATATTTTCTCGAGTTCATACAGTTCACTCAGCTGGCTTTCTTCTGTATCACTGATTTTAAAAATTAAAAAATTAAAAATTTAGTTCATAAATTAAACAATCAAAGCAAGTTGGGTAAGTTAGGTTAGAATTCTTGACAAACAAAACAAAAACAATAATAAATATCTCGTGACCACTCAACATGCTTTTCTATTGGCCAGACTACGCGTGGCTACGGACGGCAAACGGAAAAAGATAAACTTGGCTCATTTCGGGCGGCAGCCAGCGGCGGGTCGACGTGACGATGGCAAGGTATAAATAGAAGCAAAGAGTTCCCATATATTGATGTTTCCCAGCGCCGACGCGAACGCAGACGGCGACGGCGGGCGGTCATCATGTGTGCTGATAATATTGCTGTAAATATTTTAAACAAATTTTTTTGTACCCTATTTATATCTAATTTTAGGGATAAAGGCATCACCCTCATGAACGCATGAATTCAAAATGTTTGTCTACATTTCCAGCGTTGTGTAGCCAGAAATAACGATACATTTTATTATAACATGTCAGTGTTAAAAAGTGAAAAATAAAACGAATGCGTGTCAAACTAGGTTTATTGGTGGCACAATTGTAAGGTATTTTGAAAAAATTTTATTTTCACGAGTCTTCTGTGGCTAAAACGTAAACAAATTCTCTTTCCGTCAAAATTTCTGTCAGACAAAACGTAATCTGAAAACTTTAACAACTAAAAATGGAACGGATTGTTGGAGGTTTCTTAAATTCTTTTTATTTTAATCGCCTTAGGAGCGTAACTCTATTGGAAAGATTAACAAGGCCATCAAAAGACACTCAAATTTTAATTACCGCCTATGGCTTTTATTATGATATCAGAAGGTTAACAAAATATATTAAGCTTTTTAGTGCTTTTTATAAAAGCTTGTTATTAATAGCATTATTTGCTTAAATTTATTATAAATTAATTTCATTTTACTCTCTAAAATTTAATTTTAGTCCTTAAGTTTCTTCTTACTCGCTAAAACTTAAATTTACTACCTAAAATTTATCCAGTTCCGATAAAGGAAAAAAATATGAAAATGCACAAAAGCTTTTTTGTGTATTTATAAACCTGATGTAGAATTTGCCGTTTCTAAAGACCAAAAGAGATATTTTAATAAACTAATTATGTGTTTATAGGTGCTGTTAGGATACTAAGAAACTGTATTAAATTATATACCAACCCATACGTAATAAAACATAAAAATCTATTATTGTAAAAACCAACAGATTCATCATTCTTGTAGATAATGAATGTAACCTTTTTACAGAAAACAAGTAACTCAAGTTTTTTCAGATAACATAAAGTGGTGCCTGATTTGCTTCAAAAAGCAATTTTTATTTTGGAACGATTACCAAAAAAGTCATGGTGCGGACAGTGGCTAAAATGGTGTTTTTGATCAAGGTATAATAGTACATTATAAACATAGGGACTAAGTGACACTTTTAATCCCGAAGCAAAAAGTTTATAGCATGACCGAAGGAGGGGCTAAAATTTGCCCAGAGATTAAAAAGGACTTTAGTCCCGTGGTTTATAAACTATTTTATGCACTTTAGAATTGCAAGAACTACAAATAAAATAATCATGAAAATAATGAAAGACAGTCACCTCTGCTGACTGTACTGAGAAAACATGGCCAAGTAGGATTCCTACTTAACATTTTCCAATAGTGGCAAGTGAAGTTTCTTCTTACTCTAAACACACAACTCACTTACCTTAAGCAGATCCACCCATTTGGCGTGAACTTATTAGCCCTTAGTGATTTCTTATTGGCGCTAAGTGAATTTTTTCTTTGTCATAAATTTTCAGCCACTTAACTTTAATATATTTGTGGTAAAAGAAGTATCTATCTCTGGTAAACAAGTAACTTAATAACCACAAGTGATCAAATTATTAACAAAATTACTATTAACCCTTAATGATTTTTCTATTTACCCCTAAAGAATTTTCCGTTAGTAACTCTATAATCAATCAAGTAATCAAATTATTAATCAACTAACCATTAACCCATTTTTTTATTTACTGTTACTTACTATAATATAATTTAATAAATATTTTGGTGTTTTGTTACAAGTCACGGTTTTTAAAACACAAAAATATACTATTTATTATATTTGAAGCCATATTTTTTGATTTAATGGTTTTTTTCCCCACTGTGTAGTTAAGAGCTAAATCTTTTAAGGTAAGTAGAAAATGTATTAACACCAAATTAAATTTCTATTTATTATAAATAATTCTTTTATTAAACATAAATAATTAACCATAAATAGTTTTTCATTATCCATACATAGATCAGTCCTTTTGCCCTAAATAGATAGATCTTTATCTCGTATTTAAGTGAAGTATCTATTTGAGGTAAGTTTATTCTTATAATTTTTCTGAGTGTGATGGGTGGTTATTATATTGATGTTGACATCGGAAAGTGATGTGCCTTTTGAAAGCGTTGATTAGGCGTTTGAGAAAAAATGCCAGTATGACAAACTGAGTTGTCAATGAGTTTTCTAACGATTCAGTCGAAAAAATATAATTTGAAGATGGACATTGAAAAAGCCGCAAAGAGGCTAGAGGCTAGCTCCTCTCACGAAAATCTTGGAAAATATACGTCAACCGTCAGCGTGAATTTTCAATCTGCAGTTTGGTAATTTTCTTTCTCCTTAAAAAAGCTCAAGTTCGACCACTGGTGATTTATACTGGCGCCGCCTACCATTACCGTCGCCGTCACCGCTGCCGCCTGCCGTCTACCGTTCGTAGCAGCAATATATACTGCCGTCGCGTCGGTGCGTTGTTTTAACCTCGAAAACATCGTTTTTGTTGATATTTTCTCGAGTTCATACAGTTCACTCAGCTGGCTTTCTTCTGTATCACTGATTTTAAAAATTAAAAAATTAAAAATTTAGTTCATAAATTAAACAATCAAAGCAAGTTGGGTAAGTTAGGTTAGAATTCTTGACAAACAAAACAAAAACAATAATAAATATCTCGTGACCACTCAACATGCTTTTCTATTGGCCAGACTACGCGTGGCTACGGACGGCAAACGGAAAAAGATAAACTTGGCTCATTTCGGGCGGCAGCCAGCGGCGGGTCGACGTGACGATGGCAAGGTATAAATAGAAGCAAAGAGTTCCCATATATTGATGTTTCCCAGCGCCGACGCGAACGCAGACGGCGACGGCGGGCGGTCATCATGTGTGCTGATAATATTGCTGTAAATATTTTAAACAAATTTTTTTGTACCCTATTTATATCTAATTTTAGGGATAAAGGCATCACCCTCATGAACGCATGAATTCAAAATGTTTGTCTACATTTCCAGCGTTGTGTAGCCAGAAATAACGATACATTTTATTATAACATGTCAGTGTTAAAAAGTGAAAAATAAAACGAATGCGTGTCAAACTAGGTTTATTGGTGGCACAATTGTAAGGTATTTTGAAAAAATTTTATTTTCACGAGTCTTCTGTGGCTAAAACGTAAACAAATTCTCTTTCCGTCAAAATTTCTGTCAGACAAAACGTAATCTGAAAACTTTAACAACTAAAAATGGAACGGATTGTTAGACGAAGCAGTTTTGGGGATTAAATTTACTTACACTTATGGATTAAAAGTGCCACTTTAATTCATTAAACTAGGGATTTTTGGAATATTTGACTCATATTTTTGTCCTACCCAAATTTTGCTAGCAAAGATTTTTTTTAGTCTACGATTGCTATTGAAAAATTTGTCTGCTTTAGGAATACCGAAAATTGCGAGTTGCTCCGTTTTACAAAAGTATTTCAGAAGTGTTTGCAATCCAAAATCATTGGATGAAGATTAAGTTGAAGAATGAGGGAGTAATATAACTAATAGATAAAATCTGTTTGGGCGTATCAACAAATAAAAGAAGTATTTACATAGTTTCAGATATTGTTTGTAAAATTATGTAGTGAAATAATCTCTAAAATAGTAAAGAAATTAGCACTTTTTACCCCAAAGCAAGGTTCAGATAATCAGTCAAGTGTGGAAGGGTACTTTATGCAAGAGTACTTTATGCACGATTTTTTCTAAAAGCGATCCAAAATAACAACCAAAAACTAAAATAAAAAAGTTAACGAAGTAATATTATATGTCGAATCTATATATGCAAATACAGAGCAAGGACTTTAACTGGAACAAATTCGCTAGAGCCTCAGGGTATAATATATGGATAAAACGAAAAAAAACACGTCGATAGAGATTTTTTATGCACTTTCCAGTCTTATCAAAAAAAAATAGCCCTTTTAAAGGGTGAAACCTAACCTCACTTATTTTTCTTAAATAGGATGATACTTCTTGTGGCATTTTTTTTTATTTTAATGCGATCGTAAATTTTTGATTTAAAAAAAACCTTTATAAAAATGGAATTAATATTCTGTTGAGTAAGTTTTTTTAAAATTATGTGGTCAATTAAATTTTTAGATATATTTTGCGGTCTATCTAATTTTTAATATCTGATTTCTATAAAGTTTTTTTTAAATTAAAATACAAAAAAATGTGCATATTCAACTTTCTTTTTAAAAGGGCTTTCTAACAAGGTACTACAAGGCGTGTTATTCTACTTAAAAAAATTTAGTGGGGTTAGGTTTCACCCTTTAAAATGCTAAAAATTTTTTTGTTATGACTGGAAAGCCTAAATTTTAATTGGGGCAAATAGGGAATTTTTTTTTCTTGTACTACTTTTTTTTGATGTTGTTGTTGTTTAACACTATTAACAGTGGCGCACCGAGAGGGGGTGGGGAGGATGGGGTTAAAACCCCTCCGCAATGCCTGGTTCCGGTCACATTTTTACTTAAAATTAAGATTTTTTTTATAATTTATCCTTAACACCCGCCCCCCCAAAGACAATTCAATAATAGGAATGCGGGCGCAATGTGACATATTCTTGTGCAAAGTAATTTAGACAGATCTTGTGCAAAGTGAGATTGTCAGAGAGAATTTTCCGTATGCCAAACCACACTTTCTATAGCAGTCAAATAAAATAGTTATTTATCGACGACTTTATCAGAAAATTTCACCTTCGACTCGCATATGAAGTGCGAAAATGCCACATTACCTTCCTAGGGAGTTTTCCATATTTTACCTCCCTAGGGAGTTTTCCATATTTTACCTACCTCCGGGAGTTTTCGTTACTTTACCTCACTGTCCCGCGTATGGATCCTTGCTGCAAATTAAATCGGTCGTACAATATTTTTGTGCCTTTCCACCCTTGGTTTTCTATGCTCTCCTGACGTCGCCCATTAAACAACCGCGCCTGAAAAAACTGACACAAAGGAGGAAAGTGCCATTTTTCTAACTGCAGATTGTTTGATATCCGACAGAGAAGGGCATTAAAATCCCAGGGCAAAACCCTTTTACTCAAGGGAAATGTATCTCATTTTTTTCTATTACCATGTGTAAATAAATTTAGAGTTTCAAGATAATAAAAAAAGGTATGCTTTTTTAATAATGGACAAATGATAAGTTGATAGGTGGTATATATATCTTTCAACAAATCATTAGTAGGGCGAAAATGTCATTTTACTCAAATTTTTTTGTTTTACAAAATACTACAAATTATTCTGTTATAAAATGTTGCAAATCAATAAAAAAATTTAAGGAAACTTATTATATAGTAGAATATTCTGGTAAGTTATAAAACACCTGACGAGATATTAGAGAGATGAGTAGTTAATTAACAGTTGTTATTCGTTGGAGGAAAATGTGTAAAATTTTAATTTTTAAAACAAAATTGCCGTACGGCAGGAAGCCCCTGTAGATCTTTATGCAACAAAGTCAAATAGGTACTCATTAAATAGTTAATATCTTTAGGATCATTATGGTAAATATTCTTCATTCTAGCATCATTATATACAGTCATATCTGGGTCACTGAAGAACTTTGAAGAATTTTCTTGTTAAAAAAGAAAGGAATCAACAATGTTGCACTATTGTTGAACTGAATTTGGAGGAGCAACAATTCACCAACAAAGAAAATTAACAACAAGATTATTTTACATACACGCCTTGGTACATCAAGCCTTAGGTTAACAAATCTTGACTGTACCTACGTAGCGAGGTAGAAATTGAATAGCGACATAAAGCTATTTGTAACTCATCGCCGTATACGTATCCGCATCTAGCGAGAACCAAGCACATTAATTGGTCAGAAACTTGTACCACGTTCGAAAGGACCAGATATATGCTAATCTAAGGTGTTCTTGAACGCGATAGGTGTTGAGATGCGTTAGGTATCACGTATCGTTACGACACACGTATCGTATCTCAGCACCTATTGCGTTCAGAAACACCTTAAATTAGCATATATCTGCTCTTTTCGAACGTGGTACACCAATCAATGTACTTGGTTCTCGCTAGATGCGGATGCGTATACCGCGATGAGTTACAAATAGCTTTATGTCTCTAATATTTTTAAATATCAGCATATACAGGGTTCCTAAGATTTTCCTTAGGGATAGGATTTCAACAAATCAAACAGAAATGGCATAGAAAGTTCTGCGCGCACAAAAGAAACAGGTATATTGAGCAATGGTGCCAGTTTGTTATTATCTCCGGACTCCTTTCATGAGAAAAAATTGTCACCACTCTTTTATTGTGAGCATAAATCATAGTTGCGATAATAACCGTTGACAAGATGTCTGCAAATTCCGCTAGATGGCGGCCACACCATGAGATGATCGAGGAAAAACTAATTAAAAATTAGATGTTTTCAGGTCCAAACCACAGCTTTTTCTTGCTTAAAGGAGGCGGCAGGGTCCATTATTTACGATACTGAGCGATAAACTCGTGAGGTTGTTAACATTAGAAAGAAATATCTTCGCTTTTAATTAAATTTCTTTCCATTCTGTTCTACTAGTGGCATCTATCCGGAAACGGCCAAACCATGCAGCTAGCACTAGCAGCCAAAGGTTTTCCTGCAGAGCTTTTTGCTTGCGATATTATTGATTTTAAATAAAGCTGGCCCTACACTACATTTGATATTTTCGAGGTGTTTTATGCCATGATCTCGAAACATGTAGCGAACCAATTCTTCAAAACTAGCGGGAGGATAAAAGTGAAAAATAAGGGGCTGCCAATATTTGTAACACCCAAAAAGGTGTGAAAAGATTTATTTTGCTGTGTTTCTTTACAAAAAACATTTTTTTTACGAAAAACTTGAGCTCTGCCACTTTTTTTATTTTTTTCTTCAACTTTCTGGAAATTTTCGTCATACCGCAGAAAAAAATTATTTCCCCCATGGTCATACTCTACTTTTATTCGAAAAAATTATAATAATATATAATAAAACGGGGGATTTTGGTTTCGAGTGAGCAGATAAAGGGCGCCGCAGGCAAACATTTTTCAATTAAATTAGCCGAACGCAAAAATGTTAGAGAAACAAAGTTTACAATTTTTGTTCAAAAATTACGTAATTTCGGGAACGCAAAGAAATAGGTCTAAAGAGTATAATTTTTAAGAAAAAAACATCAATTTTCTCGCCCTCCTCCACTGGGACTACAGGGGCCGTGCACAAATTACGTAATGGTCATAGGGGGGAGGGGGGGTTACAAAACGTTACGTAGGGGGGAGGGGGGTTTTCGACAGCGTTTGCATTTGTGTGAAACTAAGAAAATTTGGAATGAAAATAAGTGAAAAGTTTTTTTTGGGGGGGGGGGGGGTAGTGGTCTTGAAATCGTTACGTAATATTAGGGAAGTGGCGTGCCAAACCGTTACAAAACATTACATAGGGAGGAGGTCAAAAATTGGTAAAATCACCGTTACGTAATTTGTGCACGGCCCCACATCTGACTGTTTCTCCTTTTTGATTTCGAATCAAAGTGCAAAACCCGGGTTGGACGTTCGAAGGCGTCAACCCGTCTTATTTGCTTGATAAAGTTTCTACGGAAATATCTCAGTCGATTTCTCCGGCCGTGTATGAACGCTTTAGGTTAGGCATTTGCATGTATCTCAGTCCCCAGCCTGTAAACAGTGCGTAAGGACAATGGTTACAAAATGAAAAGCCGAAAAATAATTTTTTTTTACGATATCTTTCATCAGTTTGGTATGAAAGTCGAGCAAAAACAATTTTTATTCTAGTCCTAAAGGTATGAAAATGGAAAAAATTAGAAAACAACAACCTGGAATGGATTTACTACGTGTAAGATGTAGTGACAACATCGCCCCATGCCCATCCTTTTCTGCCTAATGTGCTTTTCCGTTTGTCTGCGTCTTATACACGGCTGCTTGGCCCCCTAAGGATTTGCTTAGGAACCCTGTAGACCAATATGGGCTCACGTCACGAGTGGTCCGCCATTTTGTGCGTGGGGCAAACAAACCGTTTTGCCATAAGCGGACAACCGATGTAGTTTTAAAAAAGATACTATTATAAGTTTTGTTCCTACGGGAAAAAAATTAAATTTTTGCAAAAAATTCAAAATTAAGCTGGCAAATTGCTGTTAAATACGACTGCGTTCCGCTACGCTTATCTCTTACGCACTTCTACTGCTGTAGATAATGTCATCTCTCTCAAATCAGTCGTGATAGTCTAAGAAGAGAGAAGCAGTATAAGAGCGTAAGAGATAGGAATAGCAGACATAGCCTTATTTAACAACGATATGCCAGTTTAGTTTTAAATATTTTGCAAAAAACGCATTTTTTCTATCTGCACAAAATACCAATAAAACAGTACCTTTTTTAGTCCAACATACCAACGACTTTTCTTAATTTTATCAAAAATGAGTTACAAAGGTTCCAAAACACCTTTATCGACAAAAAAAAGTTGTCTGTCGGTCTGTCAGTATGTCGGTATGTCGGTCTGTTGTCTGTTGTCTGTTGTCTGTTGTCTGTTGTCTGTTGTCTGTTGTCTGTTGTCTGTTGTCTGTTGTCTGTTGTCTGTTGTCTGTTGTCTGTTGTCTGTTGTCTGTTGTCTGTTGTCTGTTGTCTGTTGTCTGTTGTCTGTTGTCTGTTGTCTGTTGTCTGTTGTCTGTTGTCTGTTGTCTGTTGTCTGTTGTCTGTTGTCTGTTGTCTGTTGTCTGTTGTCTGTTGTCTGTTGTCTGTTGTCTGTTGTCTGTTGTCTGTTGTCTGTTGTCTGTTGTCTGTGGTCTGTTGTCTGTCTGTATACATGATAACTGAATAACGCCTTAATCGATTTTAACGAAATTCGGTAAAAAAATCCTCTATCGACTGACCATAAGCTGATTAACTTTTGGGTAAGGTGGCTTGGGGTTGAAGGGGGGAAAAGGGGGACAAAATATTTTAAAAAATTGTAACATTGGAACAAAAGCAAGTCGCGATATACGGTTTTCAGATTTAATTTTCTATGAATATGTACTACAAATTTTGTGAAAAACTCCAAATTCGTGGAAGCTTTAGTTTCCGAGTTATTTGAAAAAACGTTAAAATATATAAAAAAAATCATAACTTTTGAAGTAAAGCAGCTATGGATATGCGGTTTTCAGAGTTTGGTTTTCGTAAATATTAACCAAAAATTTTTTTACAAGTTTCAAATATTTCAATGCTACAGTTTTCGAGATATTTCCATTTCCTTTTAACATAAAATAATTGATTGTATGGTGGACTATCCGTGATCTCTAGTACCAATTTTTTAATACCAAAACGTCTATCGCTTTTGTAAAATTTACGTTTTTGTTAACATTGCGGCGGTTTGTTTATCTCACGCAAACGTCAACATACCCTCAAAGTCACGTGACATGAATTGGTCAATTTGGAAAGTACTTAAAACTGATAATAATAATATACCGTGCTACTTTTTTTCAAATTCAGGGACTTTTATAGATAAAGCCCTAAATTATTATTAAATAAATAAAAGAAGCATAAAATACAATAATAAAATTCAAACAACAATAAAGGAAACATAACAAAATAACAGTAATTAGTTACATTCATGTCTCAAAACCAGAATACCTTTCTGATGCCCGCGGAGAAATTTAAATATTTTACCTTAAAAAAAAATACGCTCAGTTGCTACGTTTACACGCACCTGAACGTGGTTTTATATAAGAACGGTTTTAAATAAAATTACTTTCTCCGAGAGTTTATAGATCTTTCGTTAAATGTCAGTTAAAAAAACAATTAAAACAAAGTTAACAACAGGTTTTTCGATGAAACCAAGGTTGAGTATTTCTTTAGGTTGGAAGCAATGCCTTAAGCGTTTTTAAATTGTCGCGGCGACGGTTAAAATCTAGGTTTCCATGACATGGCCAATGGGCTAAAGACGGCTCGATCTGAGCCAGCGCGAGTTTGAAACGTCAAATCACCTCATTTCTCGTTCAGGACCGGTATTCTCGTAATACGTAACGTTTTGAAGTCGCTAAGCGAAACGAATAGCGAACAGCGCGCTCAGCGGCACGCTGACCGACGACTTTTCGTATTCGCTCTGCCGAACGCGCTGCCCTGCGAGCAGACAGAATCAAATTCGCTTAACACATCTTGGCATCACCGAATTTTGCATTTTTATTTCTTGTTAGTCTTCTCGCTCCTTCTCTTTTTCTATGTGTAAGAAAGAGGCCATTACGTGATCGATTTCGATCCGTAGTTCAGAAAGGGTAAATGAAATGGTGACTTGCACAAGTGCATGTTGATCCTTTAAAAAATTACTTGATGGTTTGGTTTAGCTCAGTTAAACCCGCCCTTTGACCCTGTGATATAAACTAGTAGCACGTTCCGGCGCAGTGTGCGGGAAAATGTTTACCCCGAGACTTAACCGCACACCTACAAAAAAAATTCCGCACTCAGTGCGGGAAAGTTTAAATTTATTCCGGCACTCAGTCAGGGAAAGTGGTGTTTCCGGCACGGTCGTATATTGATATTGATACTTTATTATGTAGCATTTATGGTTAAAATGGTTTCACAATAGTTACTTATATATCTAGTAAGTTATACCTTTTAATTATAGTGAACATGCGTATTCTACATTTTAAGAAACAGAAAATAAAACTCTCAGGTATTTGTTACCCAAAAAATAACCTAACCAATTCAACAACAAACACAGAATTCATACATCCACAAGAGAAACCTCGCGCGTGGAAATATGTATGTTTTCATGGAACTGTTAAATTAAAAAAAGAAAATAGTAATTTTTAGTACATTTACGAATAAATAAAATGACAAAAGATAAAAAACATAAAAATGGTAATTAATGTGAAAAATGTGATATTTCAGAAAAGTAAAGAAAATACAGATGATAACACAGAAATAAAGGGAGTTACCTATATTGTTTACTAATTATTTTTTATATCAATTAAGCTATTTATTTCATGTTTGCTAATTTCATATCTCATGAAAGCTTTTAGTTTATTTTTGTAAAAAAACAATTAATGTGGGCAGAAGTTTAACAAAAGATATTTTTTGGGTACACATCCGATGAAAGATACAAAAAGCACCGCTGACCAATGGCTTTTTTTACCCTTGGTTTTACAGAATTTTTATTGCTTCTATTTCTAGTATTGTACGGATGCTCAATTATTTCGATGTCGATTTTGATAAGAAAAGTTTTTGTTGCAATTTTTTGGAAAAAAAGTTGTCTTACATCGAGCATCAAATAGTAAGGTTGATGTGTACGTGTTTGTCACCCGTCCCCAAGCTACTAATAAGAGATTTTTATTTTTCTAATTATTAATAAAAACGCAAACTGAAAAAACTACTATATTTGCTGCAGCACTCTACAAAGTATTGTAGGGTAGGAAAATCGTACGCGCGGAGGGCAAAACAGCTGGCAAATGGTAGATGTTTCTCAAACGGTCGCCACGCGCTGAGCGCACTTCGTCGACGTCTTGCGTTCAATATACGTGAATACCATTTTTGTTACTTTGGTCACGTGGTATACGAATATTACGTTATCATACGGTCAGCGAGTACGAAACGCCGAGCGTATTTAGTTACGAGAATACCGGTCCAGCTCACTTCCAGCTGACGCATTGGCAACGACCAACTTGGTATTTCGCAGGGGTTTATCATAGGGAAATACACGGACAGGGCCTTTATATTATCTCATAGTTATATGGTCTGGATCGACCCTAAAAAGCGACAAACCGCTTTTTTAAGTGCTTAAAACCTTTTTATTAGTGTTTATACGACAAAATTTTCAAACCGCCCTTATATAAAAGCGTTTTAAGAGGCCCGTATAAACAAAGTCAGTGTTACGTTACAATGCCCAAAATAAGATTTTTCAATGACCCCAAGTTTGTGGAAAAAAAGTGGTGGAAAAAAATTGTTTTTAAGAAAACTTTTTAGTAATTTTAGGATCCTAAAAACATAATAGAAAAATAAACGATCAATATAAATAGATCTTAGGTCTTCCATATGGATTTAAATTCAGCGCACGCAGAGCACCACGTTCACTTTCAATATTATTACGACGGTACTCACATAATAGGGTACCACCAAGAGAGTGCGTGGGCTCGTGGACCCGGTAATCTCATAGCTTCAGGACCTTGAACTTGATGAACCAGATCAGTGGAGCGTATGGGCTAGTCTACTTTCGATTTCCTTTGTTTGTTATGTGTTTTGATCCAAAATCAAGTTTTTATTACAGTCAATCTTTTCGTTCGTTTATTCAAAATCGAGGTCTGTGCCCTTTTTTGAGTTCGTTTTATCAGCCAGCGAGCATATTGAGCAACTTTTGCTCCAAGCTTGTTGAATAAGCATAGCAAGCTTGTAAAAATTCTTTTGGGATATTGGCGCCTTGTTTTTTGTTTTTCTGGTTCTGTTTTCTGCAAAAAAGATTCCCAATTTAAAACTTTCAAATTGTTTCGTTTTCATTGTTTCAAAAATTAATTTTCCTAGTAATGCCATTGTGGTTATCTACTCCAAATTAAAACTAATGGTGTTTTGAGCTACAGAACCCTTTTGTTTCTGTGCTCGATGAACAGCTTAGGAGGTAGCTGTTCATCGAGCTTCTGGTCAAGATATAGACGCTTTACTCCTTGAGTAAGTAAATAAATGCAAGCGTCAGAAAAAAACCAAATACAGACAAAATATTATTACGGAATAAAAGAAAGAAGATCAGCAATCGCCTGAGTTTTTGATGAAGGTATGAAATAGTTATTTAGCTAACAAGTGCGGAAAGTTATACTTTTCCGCACGCACCGGCGTTTGCACGAACGACCAGCGGAGTTCGGGCAAGCCGTAAGTGCGGAAAATACTTGCCGCACGTTAGGTACAACATTTTTCCTACGAGCGTGCGGAATATCAAAATATTTTGTCAATATTTTAATTAAACCTAGCAGCCTAAAAATTAAAAAATAGTCAAAACCACGAATTTTATGTTTTATTTAAACAAGCTTAAAAAATTAATTTTTATGGCAATTATTAATCACTGTATCATCGAAAATACCATCGTCGATTTCAAGTCTTCTTGATTCATCACTGAGCAACAGCGTGCTCAACAACAAGCGTGCTCAAGAGCGTGCGTGAAATAGTAGTTTTCACAACTAGTGGCTAAAATAGTGCTTTTTTTACAAGCGTTGGTTTAAATAACGAACGCAGCGAAGTATTTAAAAACGCGAGTAAAAAAAGCATAGTTTAGCCGCGAGTTGTTAACACTATTTTTTTAATACCTTTATCATAAAATCCAAGAAAAACAGGAAAATAATTTTAAAAATCTCGAGCGAAGAGAACTTCTTGCAACACACTATCTTTACACTATAAATCAAGGCGGCTGGTAAATAAAATAACAATCGTTTCCATAGCGATGTGTCTTTTTACTCGGTAACGTTCATTGTTGCGATATTTTAATCTTTGACAATTTGATATTTTGACTATATTTGTAAATGATTTTTTCGTAAATACTTGGTGAAAACTGGCGGAAATGGCTTAATTCTTAGGCAAGAATAATTATATTTTTTAATATTACTATTTTCCGCTATTTCTTTTGAACTTTGGGTAAAAAACGGCCAGAAATCTTTTTTTGTACCCGTGATAAAAAAAAAGTTTGTTTGCATCGGTAACCAACAAAGCTATGCTTTAGTTATCTGCAGACAGTTATTAAAATCATGTTTTTGGTGAAGGTATAAAAAAACCACTTTTAAAAATCTCGAACGAAGAGCACTTCTCGCAACACACTATCTTTACATTTTAAATCAAGGCGGCTGGTAAATGAAAGAACAATGGTTTCCATAGCGATGTGCCTTTTTACTCGGTGACATTCATTGTTCAATATCAATATTACTATTTTCCGCTATTTCTCTTTAATTTTGGGTAAAAAACGGACAGAATTCTTTTTTTGCAACCGTGACCAAAAAAAAAGGTTTAGTTATCTGCCCACAGTAGTTATGTGCGCACAGTTACTAAAATGATGTTTTTGATGAAGGTATAAAAAAGAATTGTTGAAAAGTTAAGAGGTACGGGAGAGGTCAAAATGTATCTACAAAAAATATCCCACCTAAATAATGGACGTCCTCCATACAAAAATTTTGCATAAAAAAGGACTCAGCACAATTTTATTAAATATCACCAGTTTAGGTAATTTTTATCACATAACTATAAATTATTTGCATAATTTTTGTTATCCAGGGAAGTATTCTAAACTAAAACTATCATCTGTAAGTGGACGTCACTTTTTCGCAGGACATTTCCGTATTATTTACTTGGGTTAACAGAATTCACCCAACAGTGCACGTTGAAATTCTTGCTCATTTTTATTTAAAAATTTTGCGTTTATAGGTATGTTTTTACATTTTCCACCGGCCAATAAAATTCACAATATACACCTCCCATTTTATATAAGGTGGAGTTAAAAATAAGGTATGTGCTCATTCACTCTAAATCATGATTTTAAATTGGCAAAGTAAAGTACCTCTGACAGTAAAAAGTGTGCATTAAAACGGATGATTTACGTTTACAATGCGCCATCCCTGATATTTACATTTTCTTGCATAAACTATTTTAAAGTTGTGCATGGTGATGAAATTTTCGTTGTTAAAGACGGACCTCACGCGCGTACTAAATATCGTGCAAGACAATTTTTGACCTTAAAAATGTGAATTATATCATTTTCTTTGTGCTGGAGACTTTTCATCCATCCAAGTATTAGACTAACTTATTGGAAGCTACATACCACTATTTTTTAACTACTGGGCGATTAGTTGGATGGGTCAAATAAAACCAC
Source organism: Oxystoma pomonae (assembly GCA_963921995.1). Taxonomy (NCBI): domain Eukaryota; kingdom Metazoa; phylum Arthropoda; class Insecta; order Coleoptera; family Brentidae; genus Oxystoma; species Oxystoma pomonae. The sequence goes on from OY998170.1 coordinate 45,638,658, forward strand.
AGAAATCTGTTGTTTTGAATGCCGACGTTTCGACTTTTATAAATATGATCAAAATAATATTGATAAAATAAAATCGTTACTATTAAAAATCACCCCCACATAAAACTATTGAAAATATCCCTAAAATTCATCCCCTAAAAGTCACTCTAATAACCCTCCCAAATACACCAAAATTGCCTATATAGAAAAACTATCTGAAAAACTTAGTACAACCTTAACTTGGAAAATCAAATAGCATTTAGAAATAAAAATACAGTAGGACAGTTCTATACCAGGCTGAAAAAACTCTTCAAGAATTAAAAAGTGGATTAATTTACAGAATACCATGTGCAGAATGCAGTGACGTCTATGTATGCGAAACAGGCAGATATCTTAAAACAAGAATAACTGAGCATGAAAATAGCATAAAACCACACAACCTGTTTAATCCTCTGGTTAAAAAAAAACAGCTCTTAGTGAACCTAGCTTTAACAGCCTCCACAAGTTCAACTCTAAAGATACAAAAATTTCTGCTCATCAATCAATCAAGCGAAAAGGAAAGTTGCAAGAAATGATTCATATGCAGGTTGAGAAAAATAATATTAACACAAGGAAAAATACTGACAAGCTCAGCACTGCTTACTATCATTTAATTCATCATTATTAAAATACAAGTAATGTAGGTGCATTTTGGTTTTTGTTTTTGTTTTTCCTTTTTCTGTATATTTTTATTTCTATCAAACTGATTTTAATTTATTATTTAATTTAAAAAAGGAAAATAATTGTATGAGAGAGAAAAAAAGAGTATTTTGTTTTGTATATTTGGGCAGTTTTGTATTATACTTTCCTATATGTCGTAAAATTTCATAATTATATTTAACAACCTGTACAAGATAACCAGAAGGCAAAAAGAAAAATAATAATCTGATAAAAACAAACTTATTCAATATTCAGTTTGTTGTAGACAAAAAACAAAAACAAAAAGAAACCCAAAATTACAAATAATGAAGTATTTTGTTGGTTTTTCTTTTATATAATACTTTTATAAAAAATAACAATAGAATATAGTTTAAAATGTTAGCAATTAAATCCAAAAAGCCTAATTTGACTCATTGTGTAAATATGGAACTTCTGACAACAGAAATCTAAAAATTCGGTAAGATAATTTTTCACCTTTACATGTACTTTAATTTACATTTTAATCTAAATGTTGTTAGGTTTGTTTTTATTGCATACATGTTACTTCTATTGTCCTCTACAATATGTTTTGTCTTTTTGTTTTAACTAGAAAACAATTACAAAATAACTCATACACCTACGTATGAAAAAATGTATATATAAAAAGGATCATAGATTATTTTTGCATTTAAAACAAAAATATTTAAACCTTTAAACTTTAAACTCTGTATCCATTTCCATATTGTAGCGCCCTGAAGATGACTTTATTAAAGTTGAAACGTCGGCATTGAAAACCCCAGGTATCTGTGGTTTTATTTGACCCCATCCAACCAATCCCCCAGCAGTTAAACTTTAATTGGGTCACCAACCAAGTGAAAACAATATTTTTTTGCCTAAATCGTTTGTGGTGTAATTTTCGATTTTTTACTTTTCAATTTTTTCCCGGCTAATACTGGATAGAGACTTATTGGCCCGTAAATAGATAATCTTGAGATAAAAAAAGTGCTGTAAACATTTTAAAATAAATTAAGTAGGTAATGATTCTTCAATGGTGTAATACCTGTTTGAAACGCATTTTACATTACAATTATTTATTTATGCTTTTTTTTTAAAGCAGTTTAAAATGTACTTGAAAGAAGATGTTACCGTAAACTATCGTTATGGTATGAATTTATTAAAAGCTCCGCTAAAAATGACAGATCTCTTTTACCTATTTTACGATCTGGGATGAAAACGATGCCAGCCCAGTAAACAATTTACTACGGCTCACTGTTGGCCTGTTGCAGAATCATGGACATTCATAGTAATAGCCTTTTAACAATATGTTTATGGGATGCCGGTCCAAAAAAAGTACGTATTTTCTGCCGGCATGCCTGACATAGACCATTAATATACCAATCCCCCAAAAGTACGGAAATGTCCTCTCGGGCTAATAAAGATGCCAGTCCGGGATCCCGGCATTTTCCGTCGGCATACCTGACATAGACCATCAATATCTCAATCCGTGAGATCGACCAAACAATTGATGTTACACAGTACTAAGACGGGCGATTTGAGGCCACACACATTCCATCTTTCATGATGACTTAACACTATACAAGTAAATCATGTGACAAGTATGCCTGTGCATGTCCGGCTTAAGTGTGGTAGCAAACCTGAACGTTTTAGTTTTTTAATGGAACATGAAAACCATAAAAGTGGAAAGGGTAAGGAAGCAAAATGGTACCTAGTCCTTTTAAAAACCGATTATATAAAATATGAAGAAAATCCTGCTTTTAAAAATAAAAGAACGGCAACAAAAAACTTCGATTTTACCTCTTTTAAGAGCTCAACGGTTGTCACCTATAATTTTGGGTTGCGTTATATAGTTTTTGACTGTCCAACAGCAATTTTAAATCAAAAATAATAACAGCTGGGAAACTAAGGGCGGGCCAGCATATGCCCTTGGTCTTTAAGTTATTACATAAATATCTGTCAGAAAATGGTTACAGGTCTTTTGTCTACAACCTGGTCAAAAAAATGCCCACATCTTACTCAGTGGGCCAACAATAGGCTTTCTATAAACTTCGGGGAAGTGACTGCGGATCATTATAGAGCCTTTGCTTAAAAAATGAGCCGGGGTATCACCGGGTATCAACCAAAAGGCTTTTACTAGCAAAGTGTAGACCAACCATCCCCCGGAGTGTCCTTCACTGGGCCGAACTTTTCCAGTAGCAAGCTACTGGGAGGAGGGAAAACCCGAGGGGAAATCTGTTGCATCGTCAAAAATTAAATAAAAAAGTGTACAATCGTTCCCTAAATAAATGAGCGATTTTTCTAATAAAAGTTTTACATCAAATAGTAAAATGTAGATAGGGTCTATCGCCGCGCGCGCGGCATCCTTGAATCTTAGTTGGTTTCCAAAAGATTTCTTTCGAAGAACGCTGTTATTCTGCTGAATTTTTGAGCTAAAATTTTACCTCTTTACTCTTCTGATATAAAAGCTTTCCGACCGAATATTTAAAAGTCCAAATTCTGCTGACGATTTTACATACACAATAATCACGAAGTCAAAGCATGCTCAAAACGCCATACGGCGTTACGTCTCACCCATAAACATTAACGGTGGGATTTACTAATAGTAGTTTTCACAACTAGTGGCTAAAATAGTGTTTTTATTTATAACCGTTGGGTTAAATAACGAGCGCAGCGAGGTCTTTAAAAACGCGAGTAAAAAAAGCACAGTTTAGCCGCGAGTTGTTAACACTATTTTTTTAAAATACCTTTATCAAAAAATCCAAGAAAAACAGGAAAATACTATTAAAAATCTTGAACGAAGAGTATTTCTCGCAACACACCATCTTTACACACAAACAATGGTTTCCATAGTGATGTGCCTTTTTACTCGGTGACGTTCGTTGTTGCGACATTTTAATCTTTGACAGTTTCATATTTTGAGGTTTTTAAAAGATTTTTTCGCAAATACTTGGTGAAAACTGGCGGAAATGGCTTAATTTTTAGGCAAAAAAACGGACAGAAATCTTTTTTTGTACCCGTGATAAAAAAAGTTCTTTTGCATCCGTAACCAAAAAAGCCATGCTTTAGTTATCTGCAGACAGTTACTAAAATCATGTTTTTGATGAAAGTATACAAAAAAGGGTTTAGTCTATTTTAGAACGGCCCTAAGTTTAAGTGATATTTAACCAACCTTCCTTGAGTTTTTGGACATAGTTTCATTTATAAGAGGGATTTTAATAAACTTGTTTTTTGAATAATCATCTTAATACAATTTTTTGTTGGCGTTAAGGATAAAGTTTCAATTTAGAAAAATGAAAATTAAAAAAATGAAACTCACCCGGAGAGTGGTTAAACACTCCGTAAAACAAATTAAAATTGGGGTTATATGTCACTCTAATTAAAACTTACCCTTGGTAATTAATTTTTCCAATTAATAATTGATGCCACACAACGATTTAGATGGGTAATAATAAAATAAGGAGTAGGTTAATTTTGTATTTATTTAAAAAGTGTTTTTATTTCTGAAATGTATTAAAAAACTTAAATGCAAGTTTTGTTTATATTTCTGTCACTATCGAAATGTCAGTTTCAAAATATTAGCTGCGTTCAAATCACAAACAGTGAGTTCGGATATCTTACTTCTACTTTTACCTTGCCTTGCACCAACCTCTACTGATGAAAGCTACAGCTTTAAAATGAGTGGGCTCTTAGGAAAGAAAGTTTTCTTGACTGAGCTTTTAAATAACCTCAATGTTTTAATTTCAGTTTGTATATAAATTAATATAGTTGTTTTCGATTTTTTTCTTTGGTATATTTTTCGTGCATAATCAGTGACCTTCACTTATATCTGTTGTGCCCCATAGTGCTTTCATAAACATATATTTTTATGCTGAAAACGGGTTCAGAATATGGTGTTTTTCTGAACAAAATTGAAGGTGTTTTATTGGGTAATGAATAACTTGGGATGTTAAACAGGGTAAATTAATCCTTGTAAAAACCGTTACTTGGAGAAATTATAAACGAACTTGTTACCAATTGCCAGAAAACAATCCTTTCTGAGGGTTATAAATTTAAATCACCCCCCCCCTCCCCAGAGGTGGTCTAAAAAATCACCAACTTTATAACCTAATAACACAGATAATGAAGCTATTATATGCCAAATTTTTGGCGTATTCACCATTTGCCATTTTGAAACCTGTAAAAAAAAATAGTATATTTTAAGAAAAAATGCAGTTTTTCAGTGGTATTTTGCAATAACAATACAAAATAATGAATAAGTTTTTGTCTTTTCCGTAGGGGTAAGTGTTTTTTGAAAATTGGTTTTAAAATTTAGTACCCCCCCCACAGGTGTAAATATTTAGACCTGTGGGGGGGGGGTACTATTTTAGATCTTAGTAAATTACACTGTTAAAGTTGCACTTAAAAAGGGTGGTTAGCCGTTGTCGTATATCAGTGCGCATGCTCAGAACCGATGCAATGCGCTAACTTTTTGCGAATACTGCAAGGAGGGTCGTAGAGATAGGTGAAACGTAGTCACTGTTGTACAGCGTATCCGTTCTGGGCATGCGCACTGATATACGACAATGACTAGGCACCCTTTTTATGATGTTTATGGGTGAGATTTGAGCATGATCACTGAGATACGATAAGGAATAAGCATATTTAATTATCTATTAATATCTATTTAAATTAAAACCTAGTTTCTTGTTCGCGCCTGCGTGGTGCAAGTTAACGGTTTGCAAGCTACGTATCTAAGAGTGGCGACAATAATGTAAAGATTGAATCACTTTTCATAAATTGTCCTCTTTAGAACATCACATAACTAGGCATCTCTCTATATAATTTCTTTTAACTACCGAAAATGATGTATTTGAAATTAACTCTGTATTTCGGACTTCCATTGTCTATATTTTATTTATACACGACATTTCGATCAGTACAATCTCTGATCGTCTTCAGGTGCAAAAAGTGTCTCAAACTTTCAAACAAACGTTGGAATCCCGGTACGGACCCGGTATTAGCGATCTTTTTCGAGGCTACGAGAAAACTTTAATTAAGCATACCAGAGAAGACACGCACATCGAATTCAGTTTGCACGTGAAGACGATCAGAGATTGTACTGATCGAAACATCGTGTATAAATAAAATATAGACAATAGAAGTCCGAAATACAGAGTTAATTTCAATATTTTTTTTGCGTCAGTTTAATCAAAATTGCCCATCAAACTTTTGAAAAGAGCCAAACTATTCTTACTCATACAGAAAGAGAGAAATAGAGAGAGAATTAGCGCAACCATAGGCGTAAGCTATTAGCACTACGTTTTCTATTCCAAAAATTTGTATATGATAAGTTTTAACCTTCAGTACTAAAAGTTTGTTATTGTCACAAAACGTGTACTCTCCGAAAGAATCTGCTCGTAATATTTTGTAATTAAAATGGTCACCTTGAACTATAAAATTTTAATAGAACCAGTGTGGTACCATTAGTGCTCTTAAAAATTACTTCTAACTAATCATAAAATCATTGAAAAATATGGGGATCAATTAATTTTGATTTAACATGTCGAGTAATTTTTTACTGCTACTTTTTTTAACAAATAAATAAGATTGCAAAATAAGCAGGTTGTAGGCTTTTTTCATGTAATTAATTTTCGTAGTCGTAAGTCAAATTGTCAATATATACAAGTCAAACTTCTAATATATACAGGGTGGATTCTTTAAACGGACCGGTGATTCTAGCGGGTTAGAATTTGGTTGAATAAAAAAATCCAACAAGTCAACTAAGATTTTTAATTTCCTTTAATCGTGCCATCTAGATTTTGTCTATGTCATTTAGTTTACGAGGTATGGCGAAAAAATATATTTTTTAAATAGGATACCCTGTATATTTATATAAATCTGCAAACAATTCTCTCTTCAGCAATACCACACAGTAGGATCTATATTTTACGATAATCAAGATATTTTGATCTAAATCTGTATGGACAACTTCGATATTCATTCAAATATCCTCCGCAAAAGAGGGCATAGACAACAATTCCATACAAGTTTAAATGCCTCTATCTTGGAAACCATAAGAGATAGAGTATTAGTGTGTGGTATATATTTTAGAATTCAAAAATGTCAAACTATACAGGGGGTCCTATTTAAAAAAATATTTTATTTCTTGCCATACCTCGTAAACAAAACGACATATAAAAATCCAAGATAGCATTAGATTAAAGAAAATTGAAAATCTCAGTTTACGTGTTTTTGGATTTTTTTATAAAACCAAATTCTGACCTGCTAGAAGCACCGTTCCGTGTAAAGAATCCACCCTGTATATATGTTCATACAAGGTTTTATTCCTTATTAAGTGGGGTAGTAACAAATTCCTAATAAGTAATATCTACGAGAAAAGTTAAGACATTGTGACAAAAAATTGTTGACTCTGTATCCTTATTTTAGTCTTCCACAAAGTGGCGACCCATGAATTGGCTTCGGGAGGGGGGGGGGTTAAGGATAAATAACAAAAGAAACTTAATTTAAAGTAAAAATGTGACCATAATTGATACAAGGACAGGTGCTTACAAGCGTGAACCTGGGCCCAAACGTAGAGGGGGGAGGGATGTTTGTAAAAACATTTGCTGAGAAAATAATACTTAAAATGCCATTTTTGACTTAAACTTAAACTAAAATCGTAAATATTGATAGGGTTTTGGGAATTTGGGTTGTTTATTTACCCTTAATTTGTTTGTAAAAGTGCTAAAATGCGCTGAAGGCGAAAGTTTTTGCCAAAATGACACTTAAAATGCCATTTTTGACACCAAATCGCAGAAAAAATGTTTTGATAAAATTACATTAAGAAGACCATTTTGATGGTGACCCCAATCGGAAACAAATAAAAAAACCAAACATTTTTATAGCGGTCATGAACGAACGAAACCGTAAATATGAAATATTTTTCTTTTCAACTAATGATTTTTTAAAGATCTTTGTTAAAAATAGAAGGCTTTTGTATTTTATTCCCGATATATTAGGTCAGTCAAGTCACACCCCCCTCCCCCACCCCTGAAAGATATTCGAGTTTTGGTACGCTTATAATTTTGAACCAATTTCGAAATAATTTTGAAGCAATTTTAAAAAATTTTGAACCACACTCTTTCCTGTTTTTTTTTTATATTCAAAATGGGAGATGCAGCCGGTCATCAAGCTACACCCCCATCATTTAAAGCGTAGAAAAAAATGAAAAGCAACTATCCCAAGCACCCCCTCTAAAAAATTTCGAACTTTGATATGCTTATAATTTTGAAGTAATTTTGTACAACTTTAAAAAAAAAATTAACCACCCTAATTTCTGTGTTTATATTTATTCAAAACGGGGGGTTTAGCCAATTGAAATCCAGTCAGTTTGGAAGGCATAGAAATATACTAGAAACGACTAGAAATCACGTAAGAAAAACTATTTCCATCTTTGTTGGACTTTTGGTACCTAATATGTGCATGTTTAACACCTAGTTTTTCCAATGGTCCTTCTTAGCTGATGTGGACTAAATGAGCAAATCACTAGTGGATTTTTCTAAATTCTTTTTTTTTTGGTCTAGCTTGACATCTGGCTGTACCCCCCATTTTAAATATAAAAAAAGCCAGCAAGGAGTGTGGTTCAAAATTTTTAAAAGCGTGTCAAAATTTGTTCGAAATTGGCTCGAAATTATAAGCATATCAAAACTCCAATATCTTTCGGGGGGGGGGGGGGTGTGTGGCTTGACTGACCATATATATCTTATTTCTGCTGTTATTTGATTGTGCCAATTGTATATAACCAGGCTCCTTGGGGGGGGGGGGGGTTAACCCCAAAACCCCCCCTCGGTGCGTCACTGCTTCCACATCAGTATAGAGGTTATTGGGATCGAAAAAAAAAAACTTTTTTTTTATCTTCAGTAAAAATTGGTTATTTGAGTTAAAATGGGTGTGGGCGCTTGGCAGGAAGGTTAAAATTTTAAAAACATCCTAACTGAGGAACCCCAGCAGTTTTCACATTTTGATGGAGAATATAATTTTTTCAGCCAAATTTAATTCCTTTATTTTATTTATTTATATTTAATTTTTATTTAAGTATTAATTATTCCAGAAGATTTTTGAATAGTTGTTATTTGTGCCATTTATACTAGGACACCATATACTTTCAAAAAACAGAGACGAAGCGGTCATCTAACACCACAAAGCTATTGCAATGAAGCGAACATTAATTTTAATCCCCATGTGTTAGATAAAGAAAAAAGCCGTTGTATCTGGATAAATGGCACCGCGCGCAGGTGATTTCCATTGTCGTATCTATCTATATAACGCTACACTCACGTAAATCATAGATATCGTAAGTTTAATGGTGACTTCAATTTGATAGATAATTTGCTTCGTCTCTATTTTTTTAAAGAAATTATTGAAGCGGCCGACATAAATTTAACTGTAAAAATTAAACAATGAAAATTAAAGCAAAGGCACTTTAAACCTATACTATTAAAGCACATCATTTGTTTAACATTAATAGATATTCTTTAGAACTATACATTTTAAATAATTTATAATTTGTGCGTGCAAATAGCAAAAAAATTACTAAAAAGGCGTAACACCATAGTAGTTTCGGTTATACAACAACAAGTTATTGATTTTGCTATAAAAAGGCTCAAACTTTTATTTATGCAGCCTTAAATGTTTCTTTTAAATGTATATGTAGGCATAGACGGTCCGACTTATTCACAAGCTCAATCAAGCTACACCCCCCTTAACGAAACTCAACCCCCTTTTAAAAATTTTTGACTTAATGACTAACTGAGTTATTCGCACTTAAAAAGGGGGGGGGTGTGGCTTAATGTTAAGCTGCACCCCCCCCCATGCTTACGAGATAGATTTAATGAAAGTTGATATGTCATAATTTTGTACTGATTATGTGCTTTTAAAGAAGGTTACTTTTAGTTTACAAAAGCCATCGGTTCCTAAGATTTTTGTTTTTTTGTTATAGGGTGTGTAGCTTGATATTGAAAAAATAATCAAGTTATCTTGAGAGTGTTTTTAAAAGGAGACGAAATTAGTATATAATTATTTACAAATTATGGCGTAATTTACTTTTTTCAAAACTCTTTTCTAGGCAGAGGAGGGTGTGCCTTGATATTAAGCTACACACCCCATATAAACAAAAAAAAATCAAGTCATCTTGAGAGTAGGTAATTTTTTAGAAGGAAACGAAATTAGTACATAACACACACACCCCATAACAAACCAACAAAAATCTTAGGAACCGATGGTTTTTGTAAACTAAAAAAACCTTCTTTAAGAGTACATAATTAGTACAAAATTATGACATATCAACTTTCATTAAATCTTTCTCTTAAGCGTCATTAAGTACAAATTTTTTTTAAAAGGGGACTAACTTAGTACATAATTTTTACAATACCCAAATTGAGTTTCGTTGATGGGGGGTATTGCTTGACTGAGCTTTGTTCACACCTTATAGAGAGTATTATGCATGAGAACCAGATTTCTAAAGAATTGGCTACAACACAAGGGAACAGCTGTGTTTTTTGATGATTTCGATTATTGCCCTAAAATTATTCTCGCGTACGCCAAGATCGATACAGAAAAGACGTAGCGCACGTATTTTGGTCTTTATTTGAAATGGATCGAAAGAGTTTTGCATTTGTCATCATTAGTAGAACTTGTATTTGGTATTTCTGTTTTATCTTACATGATTAATTTAAGTATTTTTAAAATTATCTAGCAGCTAGGTATAGAGAAAGTCTCCACCTTAAAAGATTTGGGATCACTCGTGGGTGGATCTATGACGTCATATCTGGACCCGACATCAATCCATGAGTGTACTAACTGAAATTGCGTTTAAGTTTTTGTTTTAAGAACTGTGAAGTAAGTATTTTCGTCGTATAAGTATTTTTTATTTGATATTGACCCCACTAACACCAATCTCACTATAATGATAGGCTTTGAAGAACCTAATGAATTTATTGAGTGGTGAGGTGCATCATTCTTTTGATCTATTCGTGACATTTTAAATGATTTATATTCAATTTTCGTCAAAAATGCTTTTGAAACCATTATAAGATTGGCAAATGTCAATAATCACGGTGGATTCTTTCATTGACTAATTATTTATTTATGAGTTAATATCTACACCTTAAGGATTCGCATGGGGTAGGATCTACCAGAGAGAAATCTCATGAGAATATAAGAGAGCTAAATAGAATGGATAAATTAATGCCCATATTCTCCTTTTCTTTACTCACTCTTACTAGGGCTGGCAAACTGGAATTAACTTCCTAACGGCCGGTTGCCCAATAGCGAGTTTGCGTTAACTCGAGCAACATAACCATATAAAAATCTTTAAAATGCGGTTTAAAGTTAACTCCAGGGTACCCCTGGCTTCAAGGCGCGGGTAAGTTATTATACCCCAGGGTTAACCTAAAAAATATTGGCCGAAAATTACAAAAAACTAGGATATATAATTAATTAACACGTAGGCAAACACGGCCACAGGTTATATACCTATTCACCTAATTTTGGTTTTAAATAGAGAGCATTTATATATTATAAAAAAGTGCCAAAAAAAATTTTTACTAGTGTCATATAGTTTGTATATTATAAAAGTGCCAAAGAAAACGTTTTAGTACTTTGTTTTTAAAAGCAAGAAATTGCACTTTATTTTTTTTTAAATTATTAGTGCAGCCAGGTAGCCGATTTCGTGCACAATTGCTTGTTGCATTCACAGATAATGCCTAAGTGCAATCTAGAAGATCATGTTGGTCTGTACCAAAATGATGACTTTTTTACTACTTTTATTATATTTCCACCTACCTTTATCGCTTAGGTATTGAAATTTGTCCTCAACAGCTCTCTTTCCACCTATTTTTTATGATTTTTACTTTTTTTTTAACTATTGAAAACATTCACGACAGAACGCGTGCCGGTTTCATATCTTTTTAGATTTTTTTTCACTTACACTACGTATATTTTACCACTCTCTGTATTTTTTGAAACTTTTTAAATAAAACTGACTTATGTAACGAGTCTTTCATTTATTAGAAAAACTAACGGAAGATGGCTGTGAGACACAAACAACATTTTGCCCTGAAATACAAAAAAACTCTTGTTTTTTCGTTTTCTTATTTATTTATTCCTACTTTTCAACAATAATATAGAAAGACTACTGCCTGAATCAAGTCGAATGCATTGCCTGGTTTATTATCAATCACATTTCATATGCACCTCTCTTATCACCACCGAAAAAACAAATAGTAGGTAAACAATAAAGATACGTAAATAGATTTTAATTAACGTATGGTTCTGAGCCAGGTAAAATAAAGAAAGGGGGCCAGTCATAAATTAAATCACATCATTGTGGACAAATTTTAACTACCTTAAAATTACGTTACAAAAAACATATCTTCCTCTTGAATTTTAAAAAAAGAGAGGTTAAAATATTGGCACATTTTTCTTTGTCGCAAGAAATAAAAGAGCGAAAAAGAATTATAATGCCATGCTACCACCGATCACCCACTCTAATGATAAAATGGACACCATTATTTAACATTACCAAAATTGGAATGAAAAGAAGGAGGCGTAGATTTTATTTTGGGAAGTCACTTTAGTGAAGACAGTCATCAGAAACGTGACAAGGTGGAGGGCGGGGGGCTAAATTTGGCAAAAATTGTGTTTCTAATTTATGGAGTGCACTCAGAGCCATAAATTATTTCACACCATATTTGACAACTCGTGACTCCCCCCTCCCCTCCCTGTCACAAATAAAATTCTTCCTAAATATACCAAACTTAAGATCTCCAATTTTGGTATTGGGAAATTCCATGATAAGTCGGGACAAATTTTATATAATAAATTTTTTTCTCTCTTAAGATATACCAGAATGAAAATATTTCAATGCAATATGTAGAGGGTTGATCTGAAGAATTTAAAAATAAAATCATATTAATTTTTTATTCAAAGTCCACGATATAACCAAAAATTGGTAACTCGTGGGACATCAAAAACGGGCAGAGAAAAATCATGGATTTAGAAAGTGCTTTCTCTCTTAAACTAAAAGTAGTTTAAAATTAAGAGTGGCAAAATATGTTTCTTTTCGCTAGATATAATAAAATGGTATGATATTGCTTTTCTTTACATGCTTTGATTTTAAGTTAAATATAATTTTTTGATTTAATTTCTTATGAAACGTTAATATTTTGTTTGCCTATGTTTTAGTTATTGGCTATTATTTTATGATTTGGAAAAAAGTTATTGCGTTCTTATGAGTGTACACGTTTAAATATACGATACCCCACACACTACTTTGGTTGTGTTAGTTTTTTAGATACAAAAAAAAATTCCAAAAACCTTCATCACATCAACTAATGTTAGTAGGTTAAAAATGATCTAGACATAGGTAGAGGCCCTGTATACGATGTTTGACAGTTATTGTTTTACTAGAGGTGGGCAACGCATATGTTCCTCTCTTTCTAGTTTTTTTCATATATGCATGTAAAACGGATTTTATGAAATGGATTGATATTTGTTTTCTCTTTTTATAATTTCCCCAGACAGTTTTTGAAAGATTGATTTTTTTTTGGTTAGTAAAATATGTCAAGCTTTGACAAAAAAAATAAAAACAAATAGTGAATATACACGGTACATATTAAAAATGTAAATTATAAGTAAAATATACAGATATTGATCTATATATTTGTTCTTTCCCTTACAATAAAAGACGGAAACATAATGTATTATTTATTAACATGCTAAATGCGTAAGTTTTTACCTACTGCTTGAAGCTCACTTACCTCGCAAATTCGGCTATTTTTTCCAGCTTGGTAAATGCATGTTTTCTTGCCACTTTTTCTGAGTTTCTTTCCCCGTTGGACGACGGAGCAATACAAATTCATCAAGGCACGTGTTTTTACATGCAGTTTTTGATACAGCAAAACTCCATTTTCAAACCGGAGGTTTCTTAATCAAAAATGTGACACTGAGAAAATTATTTACTGTTAGGGGTTACCAACTATCATTGCCAACACGCAATTTGTTTTTAAACATATCCCTAACAACTGTCAAATCCAGTTGCTCACCTCTGGTAAAACAATAACTGTCAAAAATCATATACAGGGCCTCTAGACATAGGTACTCATATTGTGCCAGCTATAAAGTTGACACATCTACAGTTAATAGACACTTACAGTGGGATCTAAAATAGTACCGCCCACAGGTCTAAAAAATCACCAACACCTACAACATATTTACACCTGTGTGGGGTACTAAATTTTAAAACCAATTTTCAAAAAACACTTACCCATACAGAAAAGACACAAGGTTATTGATTATTTCATATTGTTATTGCAAAATACAACTCAAAATACACCATATTTTAGAAGAAAATGCCCTAAAACTAATTTGTTTTTGACAGGTTTCAAAATGGAAAATGGCGAATATGCCAAAAATTTGGCACATAATAGCTTCGTTATTTGTGTTTGAGGTTATAAAGTTGGTGATTTTTTTAGACCACCTCAGGGGGGTGGTTTAAATTTATAGCCCCCAGAAAGGATTGTTTTATGGCATTTGGTAATAAGTTCGTTTATAATTTCCCTAAGTAACCGTTTTAACAAGAATTAATTTATCTTATTTAATATCGCAAGTTGTTCATTACCCAATAAAACACCTCCTATTTTGTCCAGAAAAACGCCATATTTTGAACCCGTTTTCAGCACATAAAATATATTATGAGGGCACTAGGTGGCAAAACAAACATAAGTAGATGACTGATTATGCACGAAATATATACCAAACAAAAAAACCCAAAACAACTATATTAATTTATTTACAAACTGAAACTAAAACATTGAGGTTATCTAAAAGCTCAGTCAAAAAAACTTTCATTACTCAAAGCCCACTCATTTTAAAGCTGTAGCTTTCATCAGTACAGGTTGATGCAACCAAGGTGCAAGCAGAGATAAAAGATCCGAACTCGCTGTGTGTGATTGAACGCAACGCTAATATTTTTTAACTGACATTTCGACAGTGACAGAAATGTAAAAAAACTTGCATTTAAGTTTTTTAATATATTTCATAAATAAAAACACCTTTTAAATAAATACAAAATTAATCTACTTCTTATTTTATTATTACTCATCTAAATCATTGTGTGACATCAAGTATTAATTGGAAAAATTAGTTACCAAGAGTAAGTTTTAATTAGAGTGACATATAACCCCAATGTTAATTTATTCTACAGTGTTTACTATTTAAACCCCGCGCGTCTTCTAAATTGAAAATTTCCTCTTAAATCCAACAAAAGATTGTGTTAAGATGATTATTCAATAAATAAATTTATTAAAATTCTTCTTAAAAATGAAACTACGTCCAAAACTCAAAGAGGGTTCGTCTAAAATGCTGAAAACCAAAAATTTCACTTAAACTTAGGACCGTTTTAAAATAGACTAAACCATTTTAGTAAATCCCACTGTTAAAGTTAATTTTCAGTTTTATCAGCATTCGTATCTTTATCCCTATCGAGTCTACCAATCAAGCAGGTGCACTTTTAAAATCATGGCGAATGCGTGACAGTTCCATCTGATTAAATGCACGAAAACGTCGTTAGGTACGATAAGGGCGTCGTAACATTACGACCGTCCCTGCATACGAAACGATTTTTGACGCATTTGATCAGCTGGAGCTGTCACGCATTCGCCATTAGTTTAAAAGTACACCTGCTCGATAGGTCGACTCGATAGAGATAAGCATACGATTGCCGATAAACCCGAAAATTAACTTTAAGTGTCTGATGCCAAACATTATAAATGTTGATAATATCTTGACGTTTAACCTTGGTTCAGAAGTCACATTGGTCCAACACCGTGCTCAACCAAAAAGCCAGTTAACTCATTTTCGTTTTAGAATCCTTTAGCCTATGATCGGTGCTATATTGACACCAAACTGACAGTTGACAATTTGGTTATAAAAATGGTAGCCACAGTAGGCTAAACGGCACTGAGGCGGTAGGAGTTAACTGGCTTTTTAGTTGAGAAGGGTGTTGATTGGTCGCGATTCTTCAGAAACGACAGAAAATCTCACCCGTCACAATTCTGGAAAGTGGCGATTTTTACTTACTGTCTCATTTAAGGTAAAAACACAGCGTCCTTAATATTTATCCTAACGTTGTAACATAAACTGCGTAATTTTTTGATAACATTTTATAAATTTAATATTTTAAAAATATTCTGCAGGAATAGTTTACGGCGGAGCTAAATTTCGACTACGTGTACCAATAAACATCAAAAAGTGTCGAAAATTCTCACCATATAAAAGGAAAGACAGAATTTGGGTGACTTTTCTGAACACTGACAGAGACATATTCCATGGCTATCTATGGTTTTGTATGTTAAAAGTTTTAAAGGTTTCTTTACACATAAAAATAGGCTTGAGAAAATACATTTTTAAACAAAAAAAGGGGTCTTCAATAAAACTGCTTACAAAAATTAAAACTGACATATTTTCTATTTGCTGGAACAGTATTTTAAGCTACATTAGGAAACAAGTCACAAGACAAAAAATCAGTTAGTGTAAACATGTGTTTAAAAATCGTCAGATATTTTCTGACGTTTTTTGAAGAATCGCGACCACTGTCTCAAATTTAATTTAAGTCAAGGTTACTTTTTTCTTAAAAATGCGTAATATGTCAATTTAATGGGAATTATTTTTGGTTAGGTACTAAAATTATATTGGATTTATTTAGGTTTAGTAAATATTTATCGTTCCAAAAATACAGAAAAATAATTTACATTTTTGCGTCAATTAGTGCTCCTATAAAATACAGTTTCATCGCTTGTCACGCCATCTTGTGGTTTACGCCTAAGCTTTATTATTATCCTAGGACCGTAAAGGAGCCATTAAAATCGTGCTGAGATGGTCGTTAAATTAGTATTATTCGTTGATCGTAGGTAAAAGTATTAAATGTGTGCATCTTTTTGTCATAAAGTTTTTTTCGACCACAGTTTTGTATAAATAAAGAATTAATCACGAAAGTAAAAACAAAAGTGGAATGATAATATCCTGTAAATAAAATCACCGCTACATGTACTTGACATTTGTGAGCCTAAATAAGTTGGTATTGACAAAATTCCCCTAACTCTGAGGCTAATAATAAAAAGGGTTATCGCACATCACTTATGGAAGGCAAAAAACTAGTCATTCCGGTTGTATAACAGCACTGAACAAATCAAAACACTATATTTTTAGCAAAAACAGGCAAAAAAAACGAAAACACTTTATTTTGACTTAAAAAACAACGGAGTAACATCCTAGTAACTTTTGTTTTGGTTCAAACAAGTGTGTGGCTAATAAAAAAAGCAGGCAAATATATATAACATCCTAGTAACTTTTGTTTTGGTTCAAACAAGTGTGTGGCTAATAAAAAAAGCAGGCAAATATATATCATGTTTACAGGGGGATTTGAAATCCATCTAAAAATGATATAACTTTACTTTTTCTATTAACAAAAATTTTAAAAAACAAAATTTTAATATATTATGAAAAATCATGCTAAAAAATACCAATTACTGATTGTGGAAAAGACACACCAAAAACAAAAAAGAATGTCAAATCGATTCGATTGATGTGACTACGTTCTTTTAGGCTCATGACTGTCACCTGCATAAGGCGGTCATTTTTGTGAAATTTCTAAGGGGGTATTATCATTCCACTTTTGTTTTTACTTTCGTGGAATTAATTCAAAAATTCGTAGGAAGGTAAGATTTTCAAAGAAATATTTTTTTTGGTACGCACACGTCAAAAAAAACAAGATATTGACGATGAATCTTAAAGGCCGTTATGTTATAAATACGTCAAAATTTGTCTGATACAATATGGAGCAGGAACCAAACGCCACATCCAGCCAGGGTATTCTAACGTCTGACAAAAATTCAGCTTTGTACTGGTTCTAAGACCATGTTGTTTAGACTTTTTTTTTAAATTACTATTAAACTCTTATTATTGTATATTTTGAACTATAAATGGTACCAACTTAAGTCTAATGCCTTTTTGCTGTTACTTGGTTCTCGACATTTTTTACCTCCTGAGTTTGTCTGACTATAGAATCTATAGGAAGACTTACATAAACTTGTGTATTTACCAACCCATAGCAAACTATTAATAAAACAAGATATTCATAGAATCCTAAAAAATTTATTAGTCTGGCTGATAATAAAATTTGCCAAAAGTCTCATAGAAAATGTGCTTATACAAAACCCATAATACATTTAAAAAAAAAGATTGCAGGGAATCATAAAAACCTATTTAGTTTAATGAGTCTGTTTGATTATAGAATCACTTAGAAAACGGTTCATTCGTAAACCTATGAAATATTTGAAAATAACACGTTTGTACTATAAAATTGTATGCACATTTATAAGTCTGTCAGATTATATAAGATCAGGTGAAAAACAGATATATAAAACCGCAAAACTTCCCAAAATGAAAAACATAACTCATAAATTATACGTTACAAAAATTTAATAAGCCAAAAATTTGACCCCACAAAAGCTTTTAAACTTAAAACTGATAAAAATCAGGTGTGGTTTTTATGAGATTTCATGCGGTTTTTTTGGCAAGACGGTTGCATTATTTATAATCTCAAGCACTAAGAAAATTTGAGCACCTAATAAACCAGACATACAGCTTTAAAATAAGTATGTGAAATACTCAAAATTATGTAAAAGCACTTGAAACACCCCGGAATATTGTTTCAGACTTTTTCTGGACAAAATTTGTAATAAAGCGGATGGACAGTTTTATTCAAATATCCTCTATTAAAAATACCGCTTCTTAGATTGTTGACTTTCAACACTTTTTAATTGTTCTTCTACATTGTTAAAAAATAAGGGTGGAAATAAACAGAGAGAAAAAAATTGCTTTGCGTCCTTAAAAGAAAAAGGTTGATTTGATATTCTTTTCAAGTTATGATTAAAACCCTTTTTATTTGTACTTAACAAGTTAACTTCCAAAAACATGTGACAATGAAAAAATTAAATTTATTTCAAATTATTAAAATTTTCTAAATATTTCTTTGCTTCGAAAATTAAAAGTTACTCTTTTTATGATAAGCAAAATATTCTTAGTTTTCTGTTAATTAGCTCTTTTGGCAGAAATACTGTCAGAAATTGGTTTACACGTCGACACGCCGCGCCGTTTACTAGGTTTCAACAATTTTAAATAACCTGCTTGGTTTACTTAATTGTATGTACATTAATTGTCAAATTAAAACAACTCTTTTTATCACAACAAAATCAAGTTTATTATGACGCAAAGTCTTGTACATGCAGTGCAAAAATATAATGTAAGTAATAATAAAATTAATAACACAAAAAACTACAATAATAAGCAATTTTTACATTAGAAAAGAAGTCAGAAAAACCCTACACTAAATCATCACAAAAATTAAAAAAAAATAAGTTATAAATACTATAAAAACTGGATTTATCTTGATGCTCAATAAGGTTTTAATCCACGTTTTTATGGTGGCTTTGTATTAATAGCTTTAATCTTCCATAAAAACGTATTAAATACAATAAGTATAAACTTAATTTTTTTTCTTCTTTAGAAAGAGGTATTCAAGTAGCAAAAGAAATGACTAAAAGCTATAGACTGGCTCATCAAAATTTATAAATTACCTAATTTTTCTAAATCACTTTTGCCCTATTTCTTGATTCTAATATCTGTATCCACCGAATCCACCCTGGTTGTATCCACCACCTCCGCCCTGGTTGTATCCACCGCCAAATCCACCCTCATCCGCACCAGGTCGGTATTGACCTTCCTCTTCTGGATGGGCGCGGTTGTATTCTATAGACCTATAGAAAAAAAAGCGGTTAAAGGATTAGTTCAAACATGTCTACGTTTTCACAGTGGATTGAATACATATTTGATATAATTTTCTGTCAAAATTTATACTGTTACCACAAAAGGTACCCTTATTTTATTAAATTTTTTTGCTGTAAGCTTACTTGCCTTAAAGCGACAAGAAAATAATAATACTATCAATAAAACTACCTTTCAAATGTCTAAAAAAACAATCTAAAGACTGTGATTGACAGCAGGCGAATGTCAAAAATTTTAAGCGTGTTTTAGTCGCGTTCACTTTACTTCGCGTTATAAAAACAAAAAGAAGGATAGATAGTATTGAACCTGCACCTACTTAGTTATAACGGACTCCATCATCAAAACATAAAAAAGTTGAGATTTAATCTTTTGGAGTTGGGGTTAAGGTTTCTTCGCTTACATGTGTGACATTATTTTAAATTTAGATTTGAAATAAGATTTTGAATTGATCGATTTATTTTAAGGATCCTAAAAGCATAATTCAAGCAACTTTACCTCAGGATTTCCTCTGGAATTGGTGGGGGAGTGGGAAGATGAGCACCACTGGGCACGAAACCTCGTTCATCAGCAGTGTAGGACAGACTGATCCTTTGTCCATCGGGGGAGGTGTAGGCAAAACCTCCGTCGGCTTTGGTGCCTCCTAGAAGGACAAATGACGGTATTATTAGTGAAATTTTGTAGACCAATATATACAGGCTGTCCGAGAAGTAACGATGCCCATAAATATCTCAAAAATTAAAAGATGCAGAAAAGTCAAATTTCATATACTTGGATGGTTTACAAAGAAGTCTCTTTTTGGATGCTGGTCGTGTGTGCAAATTTGAATAGTGGTACCCTTTCTGATTCAAATATTCTTTCTCCAACGATTATTCGATTATTCTTTCTCCAACTCATTGCCAAAAGTTTTTGTTATTTTATTTAAAAACCGTTAGAGAAAGAGGTACAAAAACTACTATAATAACTGTATTCTTTTGCATTACTTGCTTTGAAAGCTTATTTTCTTTAAAATTGTAGTTTAGTTTTATGTTACCAGAAGAGAATAACATAAACTTTTATAAAAGATGTCTCACCGTTGCCATTTCCTTGTTCTTTGGCACTGATGCCATTTCCAGTTTCATAGCTGTAGCTGTAACTACCGTCTCCTGGGTTATTGTTAACGTAGCTATGTAAAGTAAATGAAAAAAAGAATAGTTAATGGTAAATTAACGTAACATTCAGTGTCACATACATATTAAATAGTTTTTTTTTAAACTCAAAATAATACTTAGTTTTCCTATATAAAAACCTATTTTATCACAATTGGGGTGAAATATATTTATATAATTTTCATATAAAAAAAACTATTTCTGTACATTAAATATTTTTTCAAAATTCTTGGTGTTGGCTTCTAGCCAAACAATATAGATAACAACAATCCAATTTTTGTCTGCCTGTCTGTTTGTTTCACTAAAAATATAGACCGATTCTGATGGGGCTTTCATTGCTGCATTCCTAGGACACCTGGGCCTCTATTCGTCAAATCAGGGAGAAAACACTTATTTCCCTGAAATGCGCGGTTCCCATTGGTTGGTGTCGTTGATTTCTCCCACAAGTGACACTAATGACAGTATTTTAAATAGAAATCGGTATCTTTTATTTCTCTCACTAAAGACCAGTAGAAACAAATCTCATCAAAAGTCATGTTATTAGTGTCATTTTCGGGGAAATCGGTGGCGTCGATCAATAGGATCCGTGCATTTCAGAATAGCTACACTGGGGAGTACATAGGCTTCATTTTGTTAAAATCGGTTAACATGAATAAAAGTTATAACCATTTAAAGCAAGAAAAATTCTTTCACTATTTTTTCAAATAGTATACCATTTTTTTTATTCCAGCAAAAATAAAATTGTTCTTACCTGACTATGGGTATCTGAGCACCTCCTCCTCCTCCTCCGCTGTACCCACTATAACCTCCGCCGAAACCTCCTGCTCCAAATCCGGCACCACCGAACCCGCGACCACCTCCAGCTCCTGGTACCCTAGGGGGCAGGTATCCTATGTCGGCTAGGGTAAGGCCTAGGAGGGTTGAAAGTATGATCTGCAACAAAGGTTAACCTATATCTCTATGTTTTATAACATTTTCTTGCCTGTTATTTACACTTACGTGGCGTCAAATAATCGGTCTGAAGCTAATCCTATAAACTGTAAATGTAGAATTAACCCACAAATAACTAGTGTAAAGTGGAGTTTCCTTTTTTCAGTTTTAAAACCCAATATCTTGGAGACTAATCGGTAGATTTTAAAATAATTATAGCCTTAAATAAAAAATCAAAAGAACTTTTTAAAAACGTAATATTACTAACCTATGTTTGGACGGGTTTATCAACATTTAAAAAATGGGTCCTATAGGTACTTCTTAAAAGTTTTTATTTTAAACAAGGTCACTAATTTGTGCTTTTCTATGCAAAATAAAGCAAATCAAATAGGTAATTCAAAAATTAATTAAGATATTTATGTGACCAATTAATAAAAGGTTTTAAAGAAACAGAAACTTCTTTTATTTTTTTTACCTACAACCAACGAATAATACTAATTTTACTAATTTAAGACAATAAATATTTATTAAACGTAAATAAATCCAATATTATTTTAGTACCTAACCAAAAATAGGTCCCATTAAATTGACATATTACGCATTTTTAAGAAAAAAAAAACCTTGTTTTTAAAAAGATAAGTTATGAAAAGTCCCTTAGTAACCCTATTTGTTTTGACCTTTTAGATAGAACGTCATTGAAGCTTTAGGTTCTGATTTATGATGACATTTTCATTGGTCGTAGGTAATGTATAGTACACTAACTCGTATGTTATGGTTATTACACGCTCATCATAACATGCTTGTTATATAAACTACCATAATTTCCTCTTGTTGCAAATGCCTTTAATTGCCCAACATTTCTATGATTTTTTTTAAAATTGTCTCTTTGTTAATGCCCTAAGTGATTTACTGGTTTAAAATTATATCATGACCCATTAGTGGAACATTTTCCAGGGGGACTTTTTATAAATATCGCACAATAGAGAATTACGAAAATAACTTATTAAAAAAATAAACTAATTTTGCACCAGTGGATCTTGTTGCTCTACTCACCAATTTCATGTTTGCACTACTTCTGACTTCTAATCAGTTCATCTTCAATTATTTATACCAAATAGCCAATAGTATACGCCCTTCTGCAAAATAATTGCATCCTCTTAGGTGCTCTTTATTCTTCTTTAGCATATTTTAATTGAAAGTGTTCGAGGCAAAAATCCCCGTGTCATTATTGATAATTTGAATTTTTATTGCTCCGATATGCTTCGCATGTAGAAATGACATCCCTGGAAAAAATCAGTTAAATCGCTGCACTTGGTTTTCATATATATTTCACAAAAAAAATGTATCCAACATTTAAGCAAAACTAGTCCAAGGAATTGATGTAGAAAAATATTTAGCGTGATTTTCGCAAAGTGACATAGGGTTTTTTGTCAAAAACCTTAAATGCATACTGTTCACTTGATGTTCAACTTTAAGTTGAGCGAGGTGGCTTTTAAATTTAACTAAAAATTCAAGTCAATAAATAAAATATCTTCACTAGTTATAGTTTCGTAAGTTGAGCGACGTTTTAATTAGAGTCTATTGGGTTGTTCCCTCACGAAAAATCAAGGCGATTTATTGTAGACTTGGACTGATGATCTATTTTAAAATTTATAATTTCCACGCAAAATAGTCAAAGAAAACTAAGCAAGTAGAGATAATATCACTTTGTTTTTGTTAGTAGTAATTTTGTAGTCATATATTGCTATAATAATAATATTAATAACATATATTTATTCTATAATAATAATAAGTACTTACATATCAACTACAAAATAAAGAATAAATATATAAAAAAAAACCAGCTAAAGTCAGACTTGTGTGGTTAAATTTTAACCTAGCTATGTTTAAAATAGCCCAAAAAATATTCCCATTTATTCTGCTCAAATTTAATAAGAATTTATGTGACACAACAAAAAAAACAGATATGTAGACTTATAAGTTATTTTTTAAGTCAATGATGGAATGGATGTATAATCTAGATTTGCTTTCAATCCATAATTTTACTTTTTTTTTAAATATAAATTTATTTCTTATTATTTTTATGTCATTTGGGAAAATATTATAGATCTTCCGCCCTAGATATCCGAAACTTCTTTGTAATATATTTTTGGTGAGTTTAGGAACTTAAATCTGATTTTTGTTAAACCGAGTATTTTTAATTACTGGGTTTATAGACTTCTCAGAGAAATGTTGTTTTTTTATTAAGGCTAGGCAGAAAAGCTGCCGGACATCAAAAATCTTACTTTCCGCAAAGAATTGTTCGGTGGGATATCAATTATCTTTTTTAAATATTATCTTTAGTACCCATTTTTGAACTTTTTCGAGTTGATTAAGTTATTAGTAGCACCACCCCAAGCGACCAACCCATATGTCATGTGGCTCTGTACCAAAGCGTAATACAAAGTTTTTAATTGCTGTAGGTCAAAGATATCTGAAAAGTTTCTAAATTTGCCTAAAAGCCATCTTATTTTTCCATCGCATGTGACAATCCAAGTAGATTCCCAGGTATTTAATTCTTTTAACCCCCTGTATTCGGGTAACATCACATCCTCAATCCGTGTTTAAAGTAAGGCACTCAAATCCAGGAAGATTTGATGATAAGGAAGTAAAAGGATCAAAGTTAGTCTTGGAATAGTTAACAGTTAAAATTTTTGACTGAAAATAGTGAAAAATTTTTCCAAATTTTTTTCAGCTTTTATTTTATATTTTATATAAATTATACCACAGCGGTCCTAAGACCGTCCATTGAGGAACATCACAGGTTACGGTTTTCTTGTTGCTTTGGATGTTTTTTATTTGTACCGTCTGATATCTATCTGTTAAATAGTTTCTCATGATCTTCAAGGCATTTCCCCTAATCCCACATCCCTCCAAGCATTCTAAAAGTTTACTGTGGTTTACTGTATCAAAAGCTTTTTTAAAATCGATAAAAACTACCAAAGATGTCAGTGAGATAATAGCGTCTTCAGTAGATGTTTTTTTTTTAAATAAATCCATATCTATCTATCTATAAAATCTAAAATTTAGGGTTGTTTGTAGGAGTGTTCGTAAATCTACCAGATTTAGTATTTTCTTGCATTGACTGTTACCTTAGATAAAGAGGCAGATAACCAGCTTTAAGTCAATATGAGGTTTATAAAAAGTACGTCAAAAAGTGGTAAAATATTTATCATTAAACATAGTTTTATTTGATACCGATATCTCAATTCGTTTAAAAGAGGAGGTGCGTAAACCATAATCGAAAATACTCATAACTCTGTAAGTGGTAAACCGATTAAAAAAAAATAACACTTCAAATAGGGAATTAAGATACCTTTTAAACATGGTATCACTTGACCACCCTTTCTATATAAAATTTTAAAGTAGTTAGTGACCTTAAAGTCTTAAGTCAATATGACGCTTATAAAAATATGTACATTAAAAAGTGGCTAAAGGATTATCAATAAACATGGTTTTATTTGATGTCGATATCTCAATTCGTTCAAAAGTAAGAGGAGGTGCGCAAAATATGCTCTAAATACTCATTACTCTGCAAGGGTCAAACCGATTTAAAAAAAAATGTGTAGCTTTAACTGCCAGGTACAATCCTATGACTCCCTAATGATTCCTAATAAGGATGAAACACGTCTGTAGGTGTCTGGATTATCAATTAGACATTGGAGGCCTGGTCGTAATGAAGTGAAAAACAATTTTGTCCGATATGCCACGAGTATTACGTTAATTTTTATTTGCGGGCACGAGATTCACTTTGTTGTTTTTTAAATATTTGGGCTTTTTAGTTCTGCGCAACAAGCCTCCTCCAGAGCAATTGCTTGCTGATGCCTTAAAATTAGGGCCACGTAGTACGAAGCTCCAATTGGGGCGGTTCTGATGCGAACGTTACCTCTTTTTAAGAGTCATGTTACAGTGACCTTATACTACACGTTTCTTCTTTATAACCTTCTGAAAGGTACAGGATTCTGTATTTATGGTCTTCTGCCCTTTTCAATTTTGATGTTTTTTTTTTCTCAGTTTATTCGACAGGTGGCGGACACAGGTACTACGTCTGCACGTATTACAAACCTTTTGTTTTAAATTGGAGAGGTGTGCATGGTACCTGTGTAGCTTCAACTGCCTGGTACAATCCTATGACTCCATGGATAAGGATGAAACAGGTCTGTAGGTGTTTGGATTCTCCATTAGACAGATTAGACATTAGAGGCCTGGTCGTAATGAAGTGAGAAACGAAGTCCGATATGCCACGAGTGTTAATTTAATGGATTCAATATTGGAGAAATATGACGTTAGTAGTGATGATCGCCCCAGTGAGTTTTTTAAACATTTAATTGCGTATGTGTTTCTGTTAACAGTAACAACAAGTAGTTTGACTGTTTGCGAGAGCGCAATAGGAAATCCCTGATAGGTTACTGGAATATGCAGGGGCAGGCGATTTTTTGTTTTAAATTCCAAGCATACTGTTTTACTAAAATTAATTCTAAGGTTATTGGAAGAACACCAATTTGTAAGTTCGGTTAGAATTGAGTTAAGTTTATCTAAGATTTCCTTACTTCAACCAAAAATAAGTATTGTGGTGTCGTCAGCGTACATGAGAACTGTTGCATCCCGTATGTGTTCTGGAAGGTCAATAACAAAAATTTAGAAAAATAAGAGGCCCAAGAAAACTACCCTGAGGCGTTCCTATTTCAGATAGTGTTTAACCAATTTTCACCCTAAATTTTTCTTGCGTAAGAATGGATGTCAACCAATCATTAATGTTACATCTGATTCCTAGTTGATTGATTTTCTTGGGAAACAAATTTTATGACAGATTATATCATCGAGTATGAAAATAATTATGAAAATCGTTTAGGCAAGCCGCGAGAAGAAACCAGGGGCACCGCCAGGCGCTCCTAGAAGTAAATCATGAGGAAAGACCGCAGTTTGTGCTCTGTATGAAAATTCTAGGAATCCTTTCCATGCACAATCTCCACCAGAATTAACTTCACTAGAAGAAGGGAGTCTTATTGAACCCTTTTGCGACAACAGCCTAAAATAAAAATTCGCTTCTTCTGATTTGGTAGAGTTTTGGGTATCCGTCAAAAATGAATATCCGGCTCTAAGTTTAAAAGCTTTAAGGATTCTATTCCCCTTTGCAACATCCCATTTATGCGAAGCTGGATTTTCAGCTGTAGCTTTGATATAGAGTAAATATCGTTCAAAGATCAACGTGGAGCAAGAAATGAGAGTGGCAGTGTCAAGCCTTATTCCCCGCTTTGAAAAAATATGTGCAGATGCCAAGCTCACCCATCACACTGATTTTTTTTCCTTCAATAATAATGTATTCTTGTGTGTTAGTTTAATAATAAACCTATATGAGCGTTAGATTGGAGTGGTTTTCATTCATGTGTTTTGTAACTAGTGCCAATATATTTACAATGGTGTTAAATAAAGTGTTGTACAACGCTTGTGCTCTGCTACTATACAGTAGGCAAGTTAAAAAGCACATATTTTATACATCATACATATGCAACACTTTGTTGGACACAACTATATATGCATATTGCGAGTAGGGGCGCTCTGAAAAAATACTAAACCTGTAAGTGCGCCGCAAACTAAAAAAGTTTGGGAACCACTGGTTTAGGCTGTTCAAAAGTTATGCTAGAAATCAAATCCTTCTCGGGGTGCAATGAGCCCGGTACAGTGGACTTGGTATCCAAATTGAAGCCAGCATGCAACGTCGGCTTTGTTTTGTCTTTTTAAATTACCGGTATTAATCCAAACTGGAAATTTCCTACACACATCTTGGACGTTCTAATGATTTTTGGAGTATTGCCGTTAAAGTGGAGGGGGAAGTACATTTTTTACTAAAACATGAAAATGAGGCTCTCCTTAATGGAATATAAAGAAAATTATGAAAATCAGTTAAGCCGTATCAAAGTTATGTGCGTCGAACTTACAACCTCGTCTTTTTTGGAAGTCGGTTAAAAAGTATATCTGTACCCTTTGATTTTTTTAAAGATGTTTGTGCCAACCTATATCTACACTCTTTATATAGTATATGGTGGTATTTTCTACACTTAAAACAGCAAAAAGTCGTTTTTCGCAAGCCCGTAGAAAAAAAATTATAAGTATATGCCGCCTTCGATGTGTAAATATGACGCTTTGGCACCAATTTGTCCTAAACCCGTAGGCACCAAATATAAATAACATAAATTCTAACTTTTTTAAATTGTCTATCGCTAGCTTTGAAATACCTAATAATAATAATGAGAAAAAGGTGCCTTTGATTCATGAAACCATCCTTTAATGAAAACCATTTAAGCGGGAACCACCCTAAAACAAGGTGCATCTCTTTAACATTCTTGATCGACACCTTGAAAAACGATTGGTACCATTCTGATGCCACTTATTCTTCTTGTTATTGGTAACATTATTACATTTTAACTGGGCATTTATTTATTTTTTACCCATCCATTTTGTTTTGTTTGAATTGAAAATAGGACGTAAATGATTTTGCAAATTTATGAAAAGTCAAGTTTATAAAGAACCGTAGGGGTGACCGGGGTTAATTGGCAATAGGATTATAGCAACCTTTAACAAAATAAATGATTTACCAAATACCTAAAGGGAAGTTAAATGTAAAAAAGAAAGGGTCATTCCTGACTGATGAGTCTCGAAAAAGTATGCAGTCGGCCTTTTAAGCCTTCAAATGGCACCCAATGTATATCCTTGTGGTATTCTGGGTAAAAGTTTGGTTTTCTTTGGATCGGTACGCAACAAGCCATGGCAATTTTTCGGGGAAAATAACTCCGTTCGAAATCATACATAGGAAACCGGCATTCGCCTAATTTCGATAATATTAAGGTGGTTGGACGAACCACCACACAAGTTCACGACGTGTATTCTTCAACAGCGGCATAGATCTATGGCGAATTCTTGAGCGATGATCCGATCTTATGGATCTCATGAAGATCATACGTTCCTGATCACATGGTCCGAAGTCAGGGAACATCGTCAAATCCAGTGACGCTTCCGCAGTTTTTTCTTTAAATATATTGTTTCCTAAACTGCTTTTCGATCGTGGTGCCGATTCTTGAATTTCAAGAGAACGGTCGCCTAGAAACGTTCACATCCTTCTTTTCGACCAATAAGAAATCTCAGAAACTGTCCAGCTTGTACGGTGCACGCGCAAAGCTGACTCGATTACCGTTTTTCAAGAGGGCCCGTTCTCCTGCTTCCCTACGAAATTCAAGAATCGGCACCATAGATCCCATGCGATAGATCCCATAACATGAGACACAGACTGGATTGTATGACTTTCAAGAATACACGTCCAGATGTGTACAGGGTACGCCAATAATGGCTTTCAAATTAAGTGTGAATAGTCAATAATGTGAAAACATGACTTACTGTAAATACAACATAACATAATGTTTCAGGTAAAAAAATTGGTGCTAGAAAACACGAATAGTCCACCATACAATCAATTATTTTATTTTGGAAAGAAAAGAAAATATCTCCAAAACTGTAGCTTTAAAAGATTTGAAACTTATAACAACATTTTTGGTTAAGATTTACTAAAACCAAAATCTAAAAACCGCATATCAATAGCTACTTTACCTCTAAAGTTATGATGTTTCTATATATTTTAACATTTTTTCATATAACATGGACACTAAAGCTTCCACCAATTTGCTTCTATTCCAAAGTTAAAATTTTTTGAAAGATTTTATCCCCCTTTTCCCCTTTTTCCCCTCTTTAACCTACCCACCACCCTAACCAAAAGTTATTTAGTTTATGGTCAGCCGTACCAAATTTCGTTAAAATCGTTTAAAGCGTTCTTGAGATATCATGTATAGAGGCAGGCAACATACCGACAGAAAACTTTTTTTTTTCGTCGATTAAAGTGTTTTGGAATCTTAGTAAATCATTTTTGATAAAATTAAGAAAAGTGAAAATTTTACGATACCATATTGGTATGGTGGACTAAAAATTATTGTGAGCTCTTATTTTTCTCGTAGTCATTTTTTGTTTAAATAAAATAAGCAAATATTTTTAAAACGTTTTTAGAACGTAGATGGAACCAATAAATCTTTGTTTTTGTTGAGTTTTTGAGTTTTTTTCATTGAATTTGAATATGACCGTACTAAAAAGTTGTAGAATTACACAGGGGACCAGCAAAAATATTTCCTAGACCAAAATAGCAAAATTTTACTAATTTTAATATACTGGTCAATACTTTCTCCACATAGGACAATCAACACCTAGCATTTTAGTGTCTTTCTCTCGACCTTCGCAGCCATATTGACAAAAAACTAATGGATTTTCTGTCACTTTTGAGTGAAAATGGCGGCGAAGGTGGATTAAAGGACACTAAATCGGTAGAAGTTGATCGACCTGTATGGAGAGGGTACTCTACTGGTTAACAAATCTCTCTTGCAAAAGTCTCAGATAATTAGATTGGAAATATCTGTATTTATCTTACCAATGTATTTTATAAGGTGCTTAAATACTTATAACATAAATCCTAAATTGTTAGTTACATTTTATTTAATAATGATTAGTCTGAGAGACTGAATTTCGTGGGTGTGTTTAAATTTTAGTAAACCAAGAGTCTTTTGAATCAGGGAAAAAATATGTAACCAGTGTGCCATTAGTTCCCCCAGAAAACAATTGACTACCGCCACTTCATATAAAATTAGGAGTTATGAAAAATTTGTGAAAGGCCATGGACAAAGAAGGCCATGCTTTTAGTTATTTAAAAGCAAGTAATTTCCCTAGAATCAGTGACGGTAAAATTAAAGACAGAATATTTGTGCTATCCAGATTAGGATTTTGCGTAATTCGATTTCATACTACAAGGCAAGGAAAAAGATCCTTGAAATGCATTTAAAATGGTTGCTACAAATTTTTTGAGAAACCCTAGAGCAGAAAACTATAAAGACCAACTTCTTCTGCGTTACCAAAACCTGGGATGTAACATGATCGTAAAAAAATCTGGTGTTGTAAGTGACAAGCAGGGTGAGCGGCTCCACCAAGAAGCGCAAAATGAATGTCTATACTCTATATTCAATAATAAAAGTGGGTTTCTCAATTGCTTTTGTTAAATTAAAAATATATGGTTATATTTTAATTTGTATATTCATTGTAAACTCATACATTTGGTAAAAAATAATATAGTTTTTTTTGCAAGCTAAATTAAACTTGAGAGTAGTTAAACCCAAAAAAATTGGTTTTTTATACCCTCATCAACAACATGATTTTAGTAACTGTCTGCAGATAACTAAAGCATGGCTTTTTTGGTTACCGATTTAAACAAACTAATTTTTTTTTATCACGGGTGTAAAAAAAAAATTCTGTCCGTTTTTTACTCATAATTAAAGAGAAATAGCGGAAAATAAAAATATTGAAAAAATATAATTATTCTTGCCCAAAAATTAAGCCATTTCCGCCAGTTTTCACTAATTATTTACGAAAAAATCATTTAAAAACATCGCCAAATATCATACTGTCAAAGACTAAAATGTCGCAACAATGAACGTCACCAAGTAAAAAGGCACTATGAAAACCATTGTTATTTCATTTACCAGCCGCCTTGATTTATAGTGTAAAGATGGTGTTTGGCGAGAAGTGCTCATCGTTCGAGATGCCTCGCTGCGCTCGTTATTTTAACCAACGCTTGTAAAAAAGCACTATTTTAGTCAGTTGTGAAAACTATTATTTTGTTTTGAGAAAAAAAAAGTTGGAATTTTTCCCGTAGTGTTATCGACGATTTTATAAAAATTCCCATTTTTCAAGACCATCAAGCCTTTTACGGTAGGTACCTAGCAGTTCTTTTTTAATTTTCACCTTTTCGAAAAGTAATAGGTCAGTTTTTGCAAGATTTCAACTTAAGAATTTGCGTTAAATCTCTAAATCACGAAGATGTTACACTTTGGGTACGGTATTTCAATGATATTTAACTGAATTATGCAAAACTACTATAAAACACGAAATTTTTGTTTTACAAAAGAAATGAAAGAAGACGAATAAAAATATTAATAAGATGTACAGGGTGGTCCAAATTCGAGGGGCCTCTATAGCTTTGGGATTTTGCAGCATAGTTAGCCCAAAACTAACATACATGTTACGGGCTCGATTTTCAAGAGAAGTCGAAAACTAAAAACCGCATTGCGATATGTCAAAGCGCTTCTGAGCTAGAGCGTGATTCTCAAAAATGTGCGTTTCTAAAAACCCTCTACAACTTTTTTATTTGTAAAGATAGAAATTTTCATTAAAAACTTTTTTGAAGATTTTTTAAGGAAAAAGCAACCTGTTTCACCGATTTTGTCTTAAAGCCTTTAGTTCACGAGATATAACACAAAGTTACTTTTTTTGAAATGGAATACCCCAATTCTTTTAAAAAAATTAGTTTTGTAAAAAAATTTCCTGTTAAACGATGTGTCATACACCTATTTTTATTAAGTAGTTTCTGCAATTTTTAATAATTACCATGTGCCTGTGTTTAATTCTGACCTATGCAGTTTTAGGTATCTAAAATCTAATAAACGAGCCCAAGTGTCAAAGTGGCGTCTTCGTCAAGAAAATTTTTGAAAATTTTGAAAAGTACGACATGATAAAATGTTATATTGAAAGTAACGAAAATCGACAGACAGCGTTAAATCTATATTTCCAGAGATATCCGGAAAGAAGGCAACATAGATCAAAAATATTTTTGAAGTTAAAACGTCATCTACAAGAATACGGATCCTTTACAAAACCGCGGACTAGGACGTATAGAAGCCTAGCCAGAGATAGAGAGTTGGCAGAACTAACGGTTCTAGGAGAAATAGAAATTAACCCGAATACTTCCACCAGGGCTATGGAGAGAAACACTGGAATTCCACGCAGCAATGCTGTTCGGGTGCTTAAAAAACACAAGTTTAGGCCCTATCAAACCTGAAGGGTGCACCAATTACGGCAACGAGATTTTGCTCCAAGACTGATGAGGCAACGATTTCTAGTGATGGAATATTCACCAGATGTAACTGATATTACTGGAAACAGCAAAATCCTCATATTATGGTGGAACAAGCGAATCAGGGACGGTTCAGTTTTAAGGTATGGATGTGTAGGCATCTACAGAGGACAAATTATTGGGCCATATATTTTTGATGAAAATTTAAATGCCGAAAGATACCAACAAATTTTAGAAGATCAGGTGATTCCATCTATCGACAATTTGCCACTTCAGCAAAATAATGAGCTATACTTTCAACATGACGGTGCATCTCCTCACAATGCACGAGACATTACTACTTTGCTAAATATTGTGTTTGCCGAAAACTGGATCGGAAATAAAGGTCCTATATATTGGCCGCCTAGGTGGAGAGTCAAAGACCTTGTATTTCGAAATCGGCTAACTACTAGACGGGAATGGGAAGAGGCACTTCGTACTGCATTCAGGCAGATTCGTGCGGTAGAACTTCTTAATGTAGAAAATAGCGTCAAGAGAAGATGTAGGGTATGTTTACAAGAAAACTGCCGTCAATTTGAGCATTTGTTTTAGAATTAAAGAAAATTGTTAGATGTAGATTTTAGGCGTTACATAGTTTAATTAATAAAAATTGTAAATAAAAACTTTTAATAATTTTATTTGTGTTTATTATTTTAGTGTTGGTAATTATAGTAAACTAGAAGTGAAATTTCGAAATTGCTGTGTCCCCTCGTGTCGTAGCCAACTTGATTTTGTATGAAAAAAAAACAATAAAATTTTATTTATACATTTAGGGCGCGCACAGCGCCTACTATGGTAAATATCAAAATATGCAAATATCTTTTAAACTATTTAATAAAAATAGGTGTAAGGCACATCGCTCGACAGGAAATTTTATAAGAAAACTGATTTTTTAGAAAAATTTGGAGTATCCCATTTAAGAAATATAACTTTGTGTGATATCTCCGGAACTAAAGTCTTTAAGAGAAAATCAGTGAAACAGGTAAATTTTTAGTTAAAACATCCAAATCAGTTACATCAACCGAAAAGAATCTAAAAAAGAGAAGATCAAAAGATCTTGGTAGAAAAGAACGAAAATTCAAAATTGGATGAGTGTCCCACAAGAAACACACAAAAGACCAAAGCGAAAAGAGAAACTATTAAACGATGTTTCGCCCGGTGTGCCAGCGTGGGGTCGTCAGTGGATTCACTAGTCACCCTCAATCCAGACATCATTTAACACCATCGCACACTTTGACTTCCAACTCTGAAACACTCACATGTAGGCATCGTTTCGCATGGTACTTATTATAAGTCACCTGATACGGGTTCGTCCTGGCGTGTTAATCTTTCCAATAGGAATATGCTCCTAAGACAATTAAAACAAGAAGTTAAAACTTCCAAATCAGTTACATCAACCGAAAAGAATATAAAAAAGAGAAGATCAAAAGATCTTGGGAGAAAAGAACGAAAATTCAAAATTGGATGAGTGTCCCACAAGTAACACATAAAAGACCAAAGCGAAGAGAGAAACAATTAAACGATGTTTCGCCCGGGGTGACCAGCGAGGGCTCGTCAGTGGATTCACTAGTCACCCTCAAACCAGACATCATTTACCACCATCGCACACTTTGACTTCCAACTCTGAAACACTTACATATAGGCATCGTTCCGCATGGTACTTATTATAAGTCACCTGATACGGGTTCGTCCTGGCGTGTTAATCTTTCCAATAGGAATATGCTCCTAAGACAATTAAAATAAGAAGTTAAAACTTTCAAATCAGTTACATCAACCGAAAAGAATCTAAAAAAGAAAAGATCAAAAGATCTTGGGAGAAAAGAACGAAAATTCAAAATTGGATGAGTGTCCCTAAAAAAACACACAAAAGATCAAAGCGAAAAGAGAAACAATTAAACGATGCTTCGCCCGGAGTGACCAGCGTGGGCTCGTCAGTGGATTCACTAGTCACCCTCAATCCAGACATCATTTAACACCATCACACACTTTGACTTCCAACTCTGAAACACTCACATATAGGCATCGTTTCGCATGGTACTTATTATAAGTCACCTGATACGGGTTCGTCCTGGCGTGTTAATCTTTCCAGTAGGAATATGCTCCTAAGACAATTAAAACAAGAAGTTAAAACTTCCAAATCAGTTACATCAACCGAAAAGAATCTAAAAAAGAAAAGATCAAAAGATCTTGAGAGAACAGAACGAAAATTTAAAATTGGATCAGTGTCCCACAAGGAACACACAAAAGACCAAAGCGAAAAGAGAAACAATTAAACGATGTGTCGCCCGGGCTGACCAGCGTGGGCTCGTCAGTGGATTCACTAATCACCCTCAATCCAATATAATTTAGTGGACGGGAAAGTATAGGATTCTACTAGCTGCGCGATATTTTGTTCTTTTTATGTTAAATCTTTTAAAAATATTTAAAAAAAACTAAATATATAAACCGGTACCCTCGAGTCAAACTATCCCTCTTATCGGATATAAACATTTCACTGAAGGTAGACTTTAGCATTCCGAACCAAAAATCGCCCGTCTTCCTGCGATCGGTGGTAACCTATCGTGGCAATTGTCAAACACTTTTAGGGCTAAACCTCTTCCCCCTTCGATTACATCTATAAAATTTTGTGGGCGTATAGGCAATCATATTAGGGCTCTGTAATGAAAGACGTTGTACAAAAGACCGTTATAACAAAACACAAAACAGCGCGTAACAAAATAGCACGTAACTATGCAGCGCTGTAACAAAACGGCGCTCGTAACAAAAGAGTGCTTTAACAAAATAGCACTGTATCAAAAAAGTGATGGAGCAAAAGAGCGTTGAAAGTCTCAATCCAACCCAAACCAATCTCAATGTTGTAACTCTACTTCTTTAATAAATGTTTGATGTTTTGTAATTATTTTATTTAGTTAAATTTCCGTGGTTAGGTTGATGCTAAAAGTACAAATATTTACACTTACTATAATTAAACCGCTCTTTTCTAACAGCGCTATTTTCTAACAACGCTCTTTTGTTACAGCGCTCTTTTGTTACAGCGCTCTTTTCTACTCCGATTTTGATACATGGTGTTCATTAAATATATTTTTATTAATTTAAGTTTACTCAATTTTTTGTTACGGTTGACAGCGGGCCCCTATTAGGATCCCGGGCCTGGTTCCACGGAGCCACTGGAATAATTGTAGCTACACCTTTGCATACATTATAAAAAATTATGGGAAAAATTTCCTTAGACCGTCCATAAATTACGTACCGCAGCGAAATAGGACGTTGGGGTGAGTAAAACTGTTGAAAAGTGTTACAAGGATAGGAAAAGGTGGGAGAAAGGGGTAAAAGGGAGGCTTCACGACAAGCGTTGAAGGGCCACAACCTGCTTTTTTTTTAAATTTTGTAAAAAATTGTTAATTTCGTAAGAAGAATTTACACTATTTTTACAAAATTTCGTAAAAAGATTGTAAATCCACACATTCTAGAGGAAAAATTCACAAACGTTTTGCGAAATTCAAATTTTTTTACGAAATTTTTTCACAATCTTTCTACGAAGTTTCGTAAAAATGGTATGAACTGACAAACCTTTTACGAAATTCACACGCAGCAGTTGTGAACCCACCCTCCTTCCTCCTTCCTCCTACAACACTTGTAACAGTTTTAGTCACCCCCTCTCCTATATTGCCGCGGTACCTAATTTATGAGTATTTTTAGTATTTTTATCGTAATTATGTATATTATTTGGAAGCATGTGCCCTTTACGGGCCACCATGGTTTTTTTTTAGATTGCCTAAACGCGCACAAAATTTCATAGTTGTACTCGATGGGGTAGGGGTTTTTGCTCAAAAAGTCACTTGTTTGAGGATTGCTACAGGAGACGGCCACCACAGATCGCTGCAGATGGGCGAGTCTGTATTATTCAGTAGTAGTTACTTCTACGTACGAAATTTGGTGAAATTTTTTGAGTTTTTTTATTGTTATTGTTTTTTATACTTGATCATGCATGCGTCTTAGACACAAAGTTGATGTTCTATAGTTAGGTAGTAAAGGTATGTACCAAATTTGGTTAAAATCTGTTTAGCGGAACAGTATCAAAAAAAATCCCTATTTTTTTCGTCTTTATTGGAATAATTTTTGTACCTAGCAAATTTGATTAAAATCTGTTTTGCAGAACAGTATCCAGAAAAATTAGGTCCATATTTTTTTTTTAACAAAATGAAAAATAAATTCCCAATGTCCATGATGGAGTTAATATAAAAAAGATAATTTTACCAATAGAGAAATCTTTTGGATTTTTGTGTCTATAGTTTCCCCGGTTTGTATTATTCTTGCGGTACTTCGGTTACATGAAGTTTGCTTTTTGTCTATCGATTTGTCGTAGTGAAAAGCCCGATTAATATGCGTGACCTTTTACAAAGAGTATAAGTTCTATGTACCCAATTTACTTAAAATTTGTTTTGGCGGACAGGGTTAAAAAAAAATTAAAATCCTTAAAGAACCTCGCACGAAATACAATGGCAACAAGATTCAGTTGAGTTTTAGCATCAGTTGTATGCGTTCAACCGCTTTTAATTAGAAGTGATATTTTAGTGTACCGGAGTCATGACAAAAGTATTCACTTTAGAGGGTTTATGTATATTTGTTATGTGCATATTAAGTGATTTTCTTACGTTTTGTCTTCCGATATGATTAAACATCGTAGTTCATGATTTTCCCTCCATCGATACGTTTTAAAGTCAAAAAAGCTATATCAGCAATATTATTCTGGGCCACGCAGATCATTATAATAAGGCGTCATTCTGGTTTTCGTATCCATCGAGATCGAGAGTTCTAATTTTTTAAATAAATAAACAATGTCGACAAAATGTGCTACGAAAGATAAAAGTGCTATTTTAGAAGAATTAAAAAGACTTCGTGAAAAGTGTGAGGAAATGTGTTCTTCAAGTAAGTACATTTATATAAAATATATACACGTATAGGTTAACAAAATTTGATAAAAAGACCAAGGGTCTCTTCTACTGTTGAATATATAATATTCGAGAAATTGACCGAGGGTCAATAAGTATTAATATGTTAATGGCCAAGGGCCAGATTACACTGACCTAGGGTCAATAAGTCACAATTTTGGTGGCTAACTTACTGTTGAATATATAATATGCGAGAAATTGACCGAGGTTCAATAAGTATTAATATGTTAATGGCCAAGGGCCAGATTAAACTGACCTAGGGTCAATAAGTCACAATTTTGGTGGCTAACTTACTGTTGAATATATAATATGCGAGAAATTGACCGAGGGTCAATAAGTATTAATATGTTAATGGCCAAGGGCCAGATTAAAGTGACCTAGGGTTAATAAGTCACAATTTTGGTGGCTAAGGGCCGATATACGTTATAGGTGTTGTATGCATCAAAAGTATGCAAGTAAGGCCAAGAGCTAATGTTATAATATATCAAGGGGGCTAAAAGTAAATTAAAATTAAAATTTTAAATTCGACCCAGGGTCGGTTCATATACATGCTTCGGTTTTATATTATCTAACAGTGGATATATAGTTTTAACCAACACTTTATCGAAATTGTTAATTAAAAGCCTGGTTATAAATGATATTTTTCCTGGCACGACCAATATATGATAAATTTAAAGCTCTAAGTGGACCAAATTTATACATGTAGCAAATCAGCAGATTTAAAGAGTTAAAACAAATAACGTAATAAATTGTCGCTTTATTCTTTATGTATTCGATTTCAACAGACTTTTTTGTTTGTAATTATAGGCGACTCGGAAGATAAAGAATTAGAATTTGTAGACGTAAAAGAGGATCCGCTTTTTCTCCGAAATGAGAAATGCGAAAGCGATTCTGAAATTGAATTTGAGGGCGAAAATGAAAACTTAGATCAGGATCAGTTTTCCTTTTTGGGGGCAAAACCTCTAGAAGATGGTCTAGAAGGACCTGATTTACACCCTGAAATTGTGGTCAGATGGTTGCTTTATCTTCTAAAAGGTGTATCATTAAGAATTGTAAAGCCCTTTCACCAGCAGAAATAAATGCTGAAGTTTCGGAGTGTGTCCCTCAATCCACAACAAAAAGCGATCGACTTTTAAAATCGCTTCAATATCAGTTGGGTCCATGGGTTAACTGCTTTGGGGACTGTTATGGACGTAATGATTAAACAAAATCAAGATAAAGCCAAATTGAGGACACTGGCGGATGCCGCCTTACTTTTTACCAATGTGCATAACAACCAAGGGTTAGTTGTGTGTGAAGATAGCCAAGGGCTACAACTCTATTAACTAGAGATTACTAACCAAGGGTTAGTTGTATGTGAAGATAGCCAAGGGCTAAAGTTTTTGAATTTTGACCGAGGGTCAATATTAAGATTACAATTGAATTAGCTAGAGATTAGTATTTCTGTTAATTTTCTTTATATGTATAGTAACCGAGGGTTACTTGTGTGTGAAAATAGTTTTTTAATTTTGACCGAGGGTCAATATTAAGATTACAAACCAAGGGCTATGTAATCTTATTGCGCTTTTCAATTATTAATGAGTATATTGACCTAGGGTCATTAAACTGAAATATAATCGGAAAATGCACAACCATAATGAACCGAGGGTCAAAAAATTAAGCTTATTTTTTTAAAAAACTTGTGCTTATGTATATAAGCAATTTAGTTAATAAGGTGTACATTTAACCGAGCGTCAGTATTAGTATAGATCCATAAATGCACTTTTTACAGTTATTAGATGACCGAGGGTCATTAAATTGGGCTAGTAAAAAAGGCTCGTTTATTTAGTCTTATTTGGAAATAAGGTAGTAGTTACAATTATTCCTGCTACATTTGCAGGTTGATATTAGTCCAAGGGTCCGAAGAACGATTTTGTAAGGGCCTAATTTTAGTTAATACTGCCTAAAATATAATAATTTGATTAAATAATTTATTTGAAGAAATACACACATTTTTGAGTGAGTAAAAATAAATATTAAGTCATTATTATATGACAAATTAATGATTTAAATTAAAAATGCTAGGATACCTTTTTAGTTAAATCAACCTCGTTTTGTTTTCTTATTCGATGTCTCCACATTACTTTTGATTTAATGCGTCGATAGAGTAGGTTAACACTAATAAACAATTAAAATGTCGCGTTGCC
This sequence comes from Oxystoma pomonae, assembly GCA_963921995.1. Classification (NCBI taxonomy): domain Eukaryota; kingdom Metazoa; phylum Arthropoda; class Insecta; order Coleoptera; family Brentidae; genus Oxystoma; species Oxystoma pomonae. The sequence continues at coordinate 45,678,445 of OY998170.1, forward strand.
TTGAAAGCTAATTATACTACTAAGGGTTCCAAGAAACTGCGAATGCCTTTCACCACCCGAAATAAACCTCGAAATTTTAGGATGCATTGCTCAAAGTTATCTAAAAACGATCGGTTTTTAAAATCACTCCAATACCAACTGGGTCATGGTTTAAGTGCTTTAAGAAGCATTATGGACATAATGTTAAAAAGTAGTGAAGATCGGGCAAAACTAAGCACTTTGGCGGATGCAGTCTTACTTTTTACGAATGTACACCATGCAGTATCAATTTTTCTAAGACAAAAAATAATTCTATTTTTAAATATGGATACTTAAAAAAAAAGGCGTAAACAATAGATGAGTTGTTATCTGGGAAAAACTTTGGTGATCTCTTAAAAAACCGACAAAATGTTAAAAAAGCTTGTACTAATCTGCACCTGCAGGAAAATCTAGCAATGGGTCAACAAACATACCAACGCCAGAAGTTTTAAATTTGGTAAATATAGAATATTATGCGGGTTCTTTAAAATATTTTTTAACTAAATGGGTTTCTGGTATAAAAATTCCATTTTTTGAAACACCAACCCAAGATTCTAAAAAATTTTCTTTTACACCGAGAGACAATGACTCGGACATCAAAATGGCAATAGACCAGTTACTAAATATAGGTGCAATATCTATATGCAGTCATAAGATTGGGGAATATTTATCCTTGCTTTCTCTTGTAACAAAACTTAATGTGGAGAAAAGGTTTATTTTAAACCTAAAAAAGCTAAGCAAATATATCACCCTTCCACATTTTAAACTGTAAGACTTTAACCGTATTAAAATTCTTGACCAAGGAATGTTTCTTAACTAAAGTTGATTTAAAAGATGCCTATTTTTCACTTCCTATTTTTAACGAACATAAAAAATATCTACGATTAAATCAAATATACCAATTTAACTGTCTCCCTTTTGGTTTAAATATAGCGTCTTTTATTTTTACAAAATTTTTAAAACAAGCTGTTAAACATTTACGTGAAAAAAGGATTTTACTTGTAATTTATTTGAGATGATAATAGCACAGAGTGAACAAGAATCTATTCTAAACACTAACATGACAACAGGCATTTAAAAAAAAAAAAAAAAGAAAGAAAGAAAAACCTTGGGTTTATTATAAATACGAAGAAAAGTGAATTATTGCCCTCCTATGAATTAACATTTTTAGGGTTCTCCTATAACAACATATTGTCATAAATCAGTCTTAAAGTAGGTTAGTCGCCGCTTCTCCGGCTATTCCGTTTAGCAGATATCATGTTAAGACGTTAGGAAGATCTAAATTTTTAGGGCTTAAAGGTAAATCTATATGCGACAAGAAAAGACACAATTTCGGTGGTTTTTAGATAATTTGCATAAATCACAATCGATAAAGCAGCCCGAATTTTCATTGGAAATAAATAGTGAGGCTTCTAAAACCGGGTGGGGTGTTTTTTTGCAAAGGAAAAAGTTGCCACGGATATTGGGACAAAAATGAGAAAAATAAACACATCAATTATTTAGAATTGACTTTTTACGGCCTACAATCTTTTTGTAAGCATTTAACTCGTCAAAGAATACTGCTAAGAATCGATAGCAAAACAGCTATAGCTTGCATTAATCGCCGAGGAAGTGTAAAATATGAGAAGATAAATAACATTACTCAACAAATTTTGAGAATGGTGCCAAAACAAAAATATTTTTATATTTGCGTCTTATATTTGAAAACTTCAGCTTTTCGTAAAAATTTTGAACAGCTCATTTTAACATATAGAAAACCTTACCATCCGGCCTTTACTCAAAGTGTGAGTAGATGGATTAAGACTGTCTTTGAAAGTAGTGGTATAAACGTTAAATCATTTAAAAGCTACAGTGTAAGACTACTTCTGCTGCTCTTAGATGTGGCTTATCTATAGATACAATAAAAAACACAGCGGGTTGGAGTCCCTCCTCGGAGGTGTTCTTTAAATTTTATAATAGACCAGTAGGTCCACCAAACGAAATCTTTGCTAAGACTATATTGGATTTAGAATAAGTGTAGCAAACACAATATTGTAGTTGTGTTTGCTATTATTTTTATCTTATTATTATATAAGTTTCCTTTTACGATAATGGTTATTCAGGTTAAAGTTACCATTTAATATATTTCTTTTATTTTTTTTTAGGTTTTTATTTGATTTAAAAACCTTACTATTATATACGTTTCTTTTTACAATAATGTTTATTCAGGTTAAAGTTACCTTTTAGTATTTTTCTTTATATTTTTTTTTATTTGGGTTTTATTTTAATTTTGGAAACCTAATATTTTAAAAATAAAAAATAAATTACGGTTATTCCTATGAAGTGCATTATTTCCAGTATCAAAGTGCATATGTTTGAAATTATCATATTAATTATTTTTTTAATAACAAAAGATTAAAATACAAAAATTTTCTAAATCTTATTAGAGCTTTAAACAGCTACGATGTTTAATCATATCGGAAGACAAAACGTAAGAAAATTTAATGATTAATCGAATACCATACTTACCTGTATGAAGATTAATCCTAATTTTCTCTAGTTGTCTTCCGATATGATGGCAACCCTTCCCGCCCAATATCCCCCATAACGATTTAGGCAAATTTTTGATTTCGAAAACCGAATGACGCCTTATTATAATGATCTGCGTGGCCCAGAATAATATTGCTGATATAGCTTTTTTGACTTTAAAACGTATCGATGGAGGGAAAATCATGAACTACGATGTTTAATCATATCGGAAGACAACTAGAGAAAATTAGGATTAATCTTCATACAGGTAAGTATGGTATTCGATTAATCATTAAATTAAAACTAACCATCCGGCAGGTTATTAAGAACATTCTGTTCATAATTTTAGTTACAGGGGATGTACCGAAAGTACTAAACTACATTTTACAGATTAATATTTGGCGTTGCTAAGACTGATAGTGACAGCAGACGCATTTTAAAAAAAATAGAGTCATGGCTTACTAGATCACAGTAACTATAAGCGGTATATTTACGGGTGACCTATTTACCAGAGTAATTGCTCTAAAATAATACCTATTTTTTTAAATTTTGATATTGATTACATTATTAAGTATATTTAAAAAAATATTTATTAAAACACACTTTTAAAGGACACGCTTTTATTAAAGGCACTCCAAAGTAGAAAATAATTTTTTATCTCTCTTATACCATAATAAAAGCGATGGGCGCTAGTTAAAAATTTTAAATTTAGGTATCGTATATCGGTCACATCGATGATTCACCTAAGAAACAGTAGTATTACTCTACAACCTAAAACATTTTCAAAGGCTTGGCAAGCACAGCAATCCCACCCGTTCTCAGCTTCTTTAGATGAAAGCATTATGTTTATCATTCAAATAGAAGAAGAATTTAATTCTCCTTTTTTTAGTTCTCTTTGTCACCATAAAATTAAAATTTTTAATTTGCGCCCATTGCTTTTATTATGGTATAAGAGAGATAAAAAGTTATTTTCTACTTTTGAGTGCATTTAATAAAAGGTTGTTCTTTAAAAGTGTTTTTTAATAAATATTTATTTTTTAACTGTTAGATTTGTAACCTAAATCGTCCATTTTAAATTCGCCATATTGAAATTTTCAAATCTGATAAAAAATTCATAATCTTCCTCCTTAAAAACCCCTGTATGCCAACTTTGATTGAAATCGAAAAAACTAAATTTTTTCATCCTTCACTTCCCTCGTTAGAGGATGGTGGGTACCTGAGAATAACTATGATTTCACCGGAACTATAAGCGCATGCCAAATTTGAACACAATCGGATGTGGATAAGTCAGTTAAAATTGGTTAGCAAAACATGACCGAAAATCATCCATCTTGAATCCGCCATATTGAATTTTCAAACTCTGATCAAGAATTCGTATTCCTTATCCCCAAAAGCCCCCCTATACCAATTTTGGTTGAAATCGGACAAACATAGGTGTTTTCCCCACTGCACCACCCTCTTAGGGGAGAGACATGTATTGTCACTGGCAATCGGATGTGTATAAATTAGTTAAAATTGGTTAGCAAAAGATGTCCAAAAATCGTCCATCTTGAATCCGCCATATCGAATTTTCAAAATTTGATTAGAAATTCGTTATCTTCATACTGAAGTGCTCGAACAAACCAAATTTCAACGAAATGGTGCGTACTTTAACTGTACCCCCTCCACCCTCTTCGAGTAGGGGTGAGCTATCAATTTCATCACACTATATTCTTGTATTGTCACCGCAACTATATAAGCATGTCAAGTTTGAACCCGTTCGGATGTCGGGAAGTTGGTCAAAATTAAGTTGCAAGATTCCACCCGAACAAACATATTTACATAGTTATTACATACAGAGTGAATTCTTTAAATGGAACGGTGCTTCTAGCGGCTTTAGGGAAGAGGTTTTACAAAAAGCTAAAAGCGAATCTTTAATGATTTTTTCCGGATTTTTCGCTCATGATAAAAAAAAATTTTAGGGGCTCCCAACTGGAGGCCCAGGGCCCACCGACTATTTTTTTTTAAATACTAAGTTACCACTTGTGGCACCTTTTTGGAAAGCTTGTTAAAAAAAAAGTACGCACTAGGGTTCTTATTATCTACAAGAAATAACTGGACCTACTTTCCCGTAAATTGCATAATTAAGCCGCAAATCACGAAAAAAAAATGCACCCCCAAATTCAAGATGGCGGAAAATCCCCTGGGGGGATGAAGTCTAAAACGTAGATTTATCTTCTCGTTTATGTACCCAAACTACCCACAAAGTTTCATTGAGCCTTCTCTTATACCAAAGTAGTTCTGCGAGATTCGGTTTATAATATCAGCCGCACCACGCTCGACTTTCAGGCGATGGGGGTGAGTGCGCGCGAATTTGGAGCGCTGCACTGCGAAAATGAAGAATGATACGCAAAAAAGTTAAGAGATAAGTATTGTAGAGCTTTTCAAGGTTTACATTTATCTCCTGATTATATTTTTTCGTAAATGGCACAGGAAAGCTAAAAAAGTAAAAAAACTGTAGTTCAACCCATAAATTTTTCACTAAAATGTTTAAATAATGAATTTATGATTTTTTTTATACTCATAGTTTCGATGGGGAATCTTATTATCTACAATAAAGCACTGGACATACTTTTCCGTAAACTGCATATTTAAGCCGCAAATCGCGAAAAATAAATGAACCACTAAATCCAAGATGGCGGAAAAACCTCCCATGGGATGAAGCCTAAAACTTGGGTTTAAGCTTCTTTATATATGCACTAAATACCCTCAAAGTTTCATCATGTCCGCTCCGATTCCGAACTAAAATTCTAGATTGCTTGGACTACTAGTAAAGAAAGTTAATTAGGTAGCGCCCCCTTGTGTGGTAGTTTCTTTATTACACTTCGTAAATAAAGAAATATGTAATTCATTTTGGAGCTAAAACAATTGGCAAAAATTAGATTTTGTATGTAATGTATTTAATCGAATTTCTTTTTTAACAAGCTTTCGAAAAAGGTGCCACAAGTGGTACATCCTTATAAAAAAAAATGTTGGTAGGGCCTCCCAAGCAACAAAATTAGTCGCGACTTGGTGGCCGTCTCCACGCCCTATCCCTAATAGAGTTGTGGCGTCATATCACGGCGACGGTTTTATTACTACTATACCTCGAGGTATTCACCGTTGGGAATACATTGGGACGGCTATACAACTACATCGCGATGGTAAAGATTACTCTTGATATAGGAATTATGTCGTCGCGAGTAGTAAACGGGCACGTTATCCCGACGTCCTGTTTAACACATAAAGTAGTATATCTGACCTTTTAGGGTTTTTATAGGTTTTCTCTGTCCCACATTATTTATTGAAAATATGTTGATCTTTTTCTGAACTATATCAGGACGCACACCATAAAATATGTGAAGGCATGACAGAAAACAAAAATATTCTATATCATAACCTATACCTAATAATTATAATTTTATTAACCACTTTTCTGAAGTCACAACATCTTAAATTTATAAACGCATAGCACTTTACTGATTAAAAATGCTAATTTTTTGATAAAAAAAAGCGCGCCCTCCAGTTTTGACCTATTTTTATCTAAAATGTCGATAAAAAATCGGAATTATTTTGGGCCTTCAGTGAGGGACCCAAAATTGACTGCCAATAATTTCCTTGTTAGTAAATAGAGAAATGTATAGTTTATTTTAAAGCTAAAACAATTGACAAAGAAAAAGTTTGTTTTTTAAATTTTGACACATTGGTTGACAAATGTAAAAAAAAGAGTGCGTTAAATTTATTTTTTAACAAACTTTCTAAAAAGGTCCCACTATTGGTACCTTCTCATTAAAAAAAAATAGTTGGTGGGCCCTGAAAACTGCGTTATTGTAGTTGACCATGCAAACGCCTTTTACACAAAGTGTACTATTGAATAGTTGTTATACGTAACAAATTTGCTTAAGAGTAGAAATTCTTTTTTTTCTGTCGGTGACTTTACCTCATGAAATGTCGAAATGACGTTCAAAAGAACTGTAATATCCAGACTTTTTGCATTCAAATATATAAACACCAGAGTTGACCATTTTCCGAGTTTGACAGGCTGGGTAGCAAAAAGGTTTGCCACCAAACCAAAACCAAATGATCAACAAAAAAAAAATCACAGGTAAATTTGGGTGGGAAATCTGATTTTGAACATAACCAAACTTTTTTGTTTTTAATTTGCGAAAATAAACAAACGAGCACTTCAGTGAATTTAAGTTAAAATTTACATAAAAATCAAGGTTATAGTGTAATAAAATCCCCTCGGGGTTACTTCTTACTTTACGGAACTCTGACTGCACCTTTAAACTTTTGGAAAGAGCATTTCCACACATTGAACTGCTACATATCGCGAGGCATATCTGGTCAGTGCAGTAAAAAGGCTGTATATGCTATCCATTTCTAAGTAGGTGTTTATAGAAGCCAAATCTTTACAACTCATTTTTGAACATGTTTTGAAGCATAAGTTTATCTTTAAACTAGCTTTTCATGGTTCTCACTCTGCAGCAGTATTCGGTATACTCTGTGGGAACGCCAATGGTTTGTCAAACCAGGAATTTATCAACCTTATTTCTTCAAACCCACTCAATAACAAATTTGGAACTAAGAAGACCCGTTTTTAATCGAACCAATGTTCATCAAACTCATTCAATATCAAACTTTGTAAAACTCATTTTTAATAAAACCCGGAATTTGTCAAACCATTATTTTATAAAACCGGAATTCGTAAGATTCGTTGTTTATCAGAAATTTGTTCCTAACTGCAACAACGGGTTTTACGAATTCCGGTTTTGAAAAATAACGGTTTGACAAATTCCGGGTTTAATTAAAAATGGATTTTACAAATTACGAGTTTGATATTAAAAACGGGTTTTATAAATTTCAAATAAGTTATTGAATGGGTTTGAAGAAATAAGGTTTGGATAAAAAATTGGTTTAACGAATTGCAGTCTCTATAGTGAATGATTTTATGATTAAAATTTCTTTTATTTAATGGGTTTGATTTTGCACATTCTGATAAACCGTGGGTGTTCATCTGTGGGAGTAACCATGGGGGGTTTTTATTGCATTATACCTTTAGTTTTTATTTAAATTTTAATTTAAACTCACTGAAGTGCTCGTTTGTTTAATTTTGCAAATTAAAAACAAAAAAGTTTGGTTATGTCGAAAATCACCAAAATTTACCTGTAATTTTTTTTTTGTGTTGGTCATTTTGTTTTAGTTTGGTGGAAAACCTTTTCTCACAAAATGGTCAATTAACTGAACTTTGAATGGAAGGCACATTGTGTAAAAACTAAGACACGGCTATATATTCCAACATTTGATTCGGTGGCCTTAGAAAATAAATTTTAGCTTATTCCGTAAAAAAATCAAAAAAGTGCCTCGAGCCGAGTTTTAGTTTTTAGAAAATGTGTCTTCCGTTTTGAATGTAACATTCACTGAGCTAAGGTCACTGAGAGAAAAAAAAATCTCTACTCTTATGTCCAATTGCACCACAAATTCCTTAAATCTAGATTTGGCTAAATCCTGATTTTGAATCCGGATTTAAGAAAAGTTTGCACCAAACCAGATTTAACTTTAAAACGCGGACACTCTGGCAACACTGAAGGCTGCTGTGAATGCATGAATATCTGCCTCAACTAAAATCCTATTTATGGTGAAAAAAATAATATGAGTTATTTTAGCAGAATTGTTGTATTTTTTCATTTACATTTGCAACAAGCGACTTCTCGTACTGTATTTCTTTCTTACAAATCCTTCAAAAACGAAAAAAATACAAAAAAAAAACAATAAAAACAGGTCATTGACCTCTACGCAAACATCTTTTTTTTAAGCGGTTTTTTTTACTCTCTTCCAAAAAAAAGCGAACAAACTGCTTTTATCCACTTTCCAAAACCAACAAACTTAAACAAAAAAGCATTTTCACCAATAGGAAAATCATCTTGAATTATACCGTGGCTAAAATTCCGACAGTCGCGAAAAACCCGTTTTTTCACAAGAAAACCTACCCCAGCCAACACAACACAACCCCAGTAAACCCCACACAACACAGAAAAAGCAACTCAATCTTAAAAACGACTGTCGTAACTCTAGATACGACTGCTGTGAAAGTCTATTTATGGTGAAAAAAATAATATGAGTTATTTTAGCAGAATTGTTGTATTGTTTCATTTACATTTGCAACAAGCGACTTCTCCTACTGTATTTCTTTCTTACAAATCCTTAAAAAACGAAAAAAATTAAAAAAAAAACAATAAAAACAGGTCATTGACCTCTACGCAAACATCTTTTTTTAACCGTTTTTTTTTTACTCTCTTCCAAAAAAAAGTGCACAAACTGCTTTTATCCACTTCCAAAACCAACAAACTTAAACAAAAAGCATTTTCACCGTAGCTAAAATTCCGACAGTCGCGAAAAACCCGTTTTTTTACAAGAAAACCTACACCAGCCAACACAACACAACCCCAGTAAACCCCACACAACACAGAAAAAGCAACTCAATCTCAAAAACGACTGTCGTAACTCTAGATACGACTGCTGTGAAAGCCTATTTATGGTGAAAAAAATAATATGAGTTATTTTAGCACAATTGTTGAATTTTTTCATTTACATTTGCAACAAGCGACTTCTCGTACTGTATTTCTTTCTTACAAATCCTTAAAAAACGTAAAAAATACAAAAAAAAAACAATAAAAACAGGTCATTGACCTCTACGCAAACATCTTTTTTTAACCGGTTTTTTTTTTACTCTCTTCCAAAAAAAAGTAAACAAACTGCTTTTATCCACTTTCCAAAACCAACAAATTCAAACAAAAAAGCATTTTCACAAATAGAAAAATCACTTTGAATTATACCGTGGCTAAAATTCCGACAGTCGCGAAAAAACCGTTTTTTCACAAGAAAACCAACCCCACCCAACACAGCACAATCCCAGTAAACCCCACACAACACAGAAAAAGCAACTCAATCTCAAAAACGACTTTCGTAACTCTAGATACGACTGTCGAAACTTTAGCCACTGCCTTAAAATTAACGTTGCGTCTTTTGTAAAAATTTTTTTTGCCCTCTACAACACATAATCGTGACAGATGATTGGACCAACACCGTTCTCAACTAAAAAGCCTGTTAACTCCTACCCCGTCAGTGCCCTTTAGCCTATCGTGGCTACCATTTTTATAACCAAATTGACAAGTAAAACATGGATTTTCTGTCAGTTCGGTGTCAATATGGTGCCGATCATAGGCCAAAGGATACTAAAACGAAAATGAGTTAACTGGCTTTTTAGTTAAGAACGGTGTTGGTTGGACCCTTCTATTTTAAAATTCATTATCTTCACCAACGCACCCAACCAATGTGAAAACAAAACAACAGCTGATGACATTTTTCGTCAAAAATCTGATCAATAGGAAAGAAGAAGTAAGAATTTTTAAACCTTGCCGATTGAGGTGTTAACCAAACCGGGTTTTTAACTCTGTGGTGCAAATGGACATTAATCCAGTTAATTATGAAAAAAATAGCAACAGTTTTTAAGACAATTTATTACAAAAACATAATATAACAGTCATGTCAGGATTCACTGGGAAATAATTTTGTTATAGTACCAATTTAAACTTGTAAGGGTTGATTGTTTTTTTTTTACTTTTTTTAATTTCGTTTTTCTAAGATTTTATTTCGTAAATTGCAATAGCTGGCGGCTCACATCTTCCACATTTAGTAACAGCATATATCGTGATTTGAACGCTTTTTTTCAGGTCCAGGGAATGTATCATGGCGCTCGTTCTACTGCCGCTCATGACTTTTGAAGCTAGTGTGCCGTTGATAAAGATGTCATAACTAAAAAAAAACCTCTTTTACAACAAGGGCAACTCGGGTTACTATAAAAAACCCGAAGCCAAATTTGGCAGAAACATAATTTCTCAGAATTTAAAAGAAAAGAAAATAATTGCTCCGAAAAAAATTGTCTGGAAATGACGGAAAAATCAAATCGCTAGAAAATAATGCATAAAATTAAATGTAAACGAAACATATTTATATGGAAACACAAAATGTTAAAAAATACTTTTAACGAAAATAATTTGACAGATACATAATAATGCCGAACCACAAAATTCAAGAACCCCAATCTGGCCGAAAATGATTTGAACCGAGAGCCACGAATTCAATTGCTACGTTGCCAGACTTACAACAGGGAAGAGTCAAAGTAAGTTTTGATATAGTTTACAGGATATATGAAGGTACACTTCTCTCCACGTAAAACTGGTACAGCAGAAGTTAGCTGCAAATACGATTTTTTATATTTTATTACGTGCAACACTGACTTTTTGACTTGTCATTTTGGGTTATATTTTTGGCATATATAAACTTTCTATAAGGAGACGGCTTGTTTATTTTTTACTAATTCAAAACCTATAGCCATTAAAAATAAAAACCACATTTCAAATAATCAAAAATATTTTATTAACTAAACATATAAAAAAACAACTTATTTTTTAATAGCGCGTCATTGCACCGTTGGCTACAATGATGTTTTGAAGTTTTCTTCCATCAGATAAATAAATAAATTAATAAAACTTGCTAATTTCTTTGCGATAAGTCCCCAAACGTTCTCTATTGCATTGCATCAGGGGTTTTTGCAGGCCAAGGAAATACTACGATATTATTATCCTGGAACCATCGCTGCGCAATTCTGGCTGTATAAACTGGACAGTTATCTTGTTGGAATACAAAATAATCTGGATAAGGGACCCTCATCTCTGGAAGCATTACATTTTCCAGCACATTAAGGTAAATTGTAAATCGCCCATTAACTCTACAGCCATAAAAATTTACCGAAAATTCTCCCGCCCGGTCTTCGCTTCCAGCAATATATAGTTCTTCGTATCGGGTTCTTGGCGGTCAATAAACCAGAATTTGTTTTTTATTGCTGTTGGACTTCTGTAAAAACCATATGCTGCCAAAATTCTTCGTCCCTCAGAGAATAATTCAACGCAAAAGTCTCGAACGTTTAGCCCTCCTGCCTAATGTTGTTATGGATCCTAGAAAATTTGATTCATTTTTTTACTTCTTTCGCTTTGGCAAGCGGATGATTTTCCAGAAAATTGATTGCTTCTTGGTCTTCCTCTGGGCTAGTAACTTTCGTCAAACCGGTGCCTTCCTTTTCGGTGGATGTTTACTATCGTAGACTTGCTTCTTCCATAATGAACAGCTACTTGCCGAATAGACCAACGACCGTCTAGTTTTGCCAAGATTGGAGCATTATCAAATTCGGAAAAATGCGGCGGCGTTTTTTAAAATTTGGATGACACTGACATGCACAACATAATGTTGTCAGGAGCCTGTGACATTGTCACTTATAGGAAGACAATGCCGTACTATAAAAATTTTAAAAATTAAACAGGCTGCTAACTTCTGCTGTACCAGTTTTATGTGGAGAGGAGTGTATATGAAGCAATGTTTCTCTATTCTGATTAGTGCTATTTCCCAAACACATCACACAACTGTTAAACAACTACTCCTCCGATTGGTCCGACCGCGGGCTACAGTCTAACGTTGCGTCGGCAAACATACATTGGGCCTACATTGCAAAGCGGACAAAAAATACTGCTGGTTCAATGTCTTTAATCGACGTCGGGCCGATGACGTCAAATTCGGCAATTGACATCGGACCGACGAAGGCCCGAGGGAACCGTGTTTGCTGGGTACATGTTCAACCTTTTACACACTAGCAAAGGCGGAGAATTCGATCCAATCTTGTGACTCGGGCAGTCTGTCGCTCGGGCTATCTTTGTCAGGTTCACGCACCTCAATAAAAGCGCACCCCAAGAGTAGGAATTTTACACTCTGTAGAGACGAAGATATGCAGGGTGGATTCTTTAAATGGAACGGTGCTTCTAGGGGCTTTAGAGAAGAGGTTTTAAAAAAAGCTAAAAACGTCCGTGATAAAATATCTTTTGGGGACCCCAACTGAAGGCCCAGGGCCCACCAACTATTTCTTTTTGAATAAGACTTGTGTCAGCTTTTTGGCAAGCTTGTTGAAAAAGAAATTTAACACCTTATTTTTTTTGACACCTGCCAACCAGTTTTAGCTTCAAAATAAACTATATATTTCTCTATTTATTAAGTGGAATAAAGAAAATGCCACACAAAGACACTACTGGCGGTCCATTTAGGTGCCCTCACTGAAGGCTCAGGACCTACCAACATTTTTTTCATGAGGGAGTACCACTTGTGGCACCTTTTTGGAAAGCTTGTTAAAAAAGTAATTTGATTAAATAACTTTTTTTGACATCTGTTAACCCATGTCTTAAAAATTTTTAAAAATCTATTTTATGGCGTTAGGGATGGTGAGTGAAAAAGAAAATCGACGTGTGCTTTGAATCTATTTCCTTTTTATCTAATATCTAGGAAATTTAAAAAATGGTAATTAGGCTGCGCCCCCAAATAGGCCGCCAATAATATCTTTGGGTGGGAGTTTATTTATTCCGCTTAGTAAATAAAGAAATATGTAGTTTATTTTAAAGCTAAAACAATTGACAAAAAAATAATTTTTTAAAACTTTTTGACATATTGGTTGGTAGATGTCAAGAAAAACTAGTGCGTAAAGTTTCTTTTTTAACAAGCTTTAAGATAAGAAGGTGCCAGGTACCTTCTTGTTAAAAAAAAATAGTTGGTGGGCCCTGGACCTCCAGTTGGGGACCCAATTTTTTTTTATCACGGTCGGAGAGTCCGTAAAAAATCATTGAAGATTCGCCTTTAGCTTTTTTTGAAACCTCTTCCCTAATATATATTCCATACATCTTTGGTAGAGATGTATAATCTCAAATGAAGGCGGTTTATAGGGTGGGTACATAGGCGGCGCGGCAGTTAAAAATAGATGGGAGCCTGTAACATTCGCAGTGGTTAAAGTTACGCCAGTCCCTAGCTTTCTTACACAATCTGTCTCTAATAGAAATGCTAGAGCCACCACCTCGAAAAACCAACAGAACACAAAAAAGCGTTAACGCAACCCTACCCCAAAAACGGCTGTCGTAGCTTTAGGATACGACTGTCGTAACTTTAGACAGGGTCTTAAAAAAGGCTGTGGTTTAAAGTGTGTGGCATTTTAAAATAATCAGAAAAGATTCACTTATCTGAACTCCCAGACAATTATTTAATTTTATCGTTGACATTGTCCGTTTCTTCAGAATTAAAAAAAAAATTTAATTAAAAAAAATACCCAGCTATCCATTCAAATCCAGGCGCCATCCACTTTATAATTAGGCTGTCCTCGGTGATCCTTCTCACATCGATAACTTCAAAGCCTTTGAGATCCAGTTGTTGACAATTGATTTCATCCTTTTGAATTATTGGATGCATATTGCAAGCCATGGCGTGATCACATCTTTCCGAACATTTTTTGCGGTGTTTGTGTGTTCGAACTTCGACAGCTTTTGAGGAGACGTTCCTGATAGGTTCCGTACCTAAAAATGGCGGCAATTTAAACAAGACTTTACTTTTAAAATTTTACAACTTGCTTGCAGCTTTAACTATAATGATAATAACAGGTCTTCGAAAAAAATTAGGTGAAAGCACGCTTGGATTACATAAATTAATAACACAGCGACTCATTTTTGGCATTATTGTTTCTCTATACAATGAGTTTCAGGCTACTGCGAACATAGAGGGAATCAAGTCCAATTTACTCTCCGCGCCGACCGAGGTGGATTCGAAGTACGCTGCAGTGTTATCTTTTGGAAATTTATTTTCTTTTTATTATTTTGTTTTATTTCTGCCTTGCTCGAGAAACAGATTGATAAGTTCTTAAGTGAAATAATACATTTTTAAAACTAAAAATGGATGTCTACGAAGTTGCCGAAAAAGTGCAGATGGTCAAATGGTACTATCAAGGCAGAACTTCTTTTGAAGAATTTTGTAAATCGCCCAGAACCTAGATTATCAACGATTCATAGGTTTGTGCAGAACTTTGAAAAGTTTGTTTGTGTAGCGCCATGAAACCATAAAAAACTCACTGTTTTGGAAAATTTGCATTTGTATTTTGACGTAAGAAGACAGTATCACCAAAAACTAAATTTTTTGGGGAAGGGGTATTCTAGGGGAACACGTAATTGAGCCATTTTTTATTGACGGCAATTTGAATGGTCCTAGATCATTGGATCTACTGTAGCAGCATACTATTCCAACTGCTACACAGTTGTTAGGTGTGAGATTTGGTGAAATATGGTAGCCGATTTCATGCACAATTGCTTATGGCCATCTCATCAGAGAATGCTCATGTGCAATCTACCAGGTTAAGTTAGCGTGTAGCCAAATTAATGGCTTTTTACTACTTTTGAAAATATTTCAATCTACCTTTATTGCTTTAGGTATCCAAATTTGTCCTCTTTTTGCAACTATTTTAAAAGATTTTCACCATTTTCCAACGTTACGCGCCAGTATAGTTATTAGTTGAAATAAGACGATCAATCTCGGCGGCAGGGCCGGTGTCAGCTTTATTTTTAGTACCTATTTTGTCATTTGTGTATTTTAACACTTTATAATTTTTTAAGCTTTTTATTTCAACTGAGTTTTTTAACTGAATATTTTATCCTTTTTTTATTTCTACTTTTCAATAATAGGTAATATTGGAAGTAGATTGCATGAATCAACCCGACAGCGTTGGTTTTAGTAATCGCATTTCACACCTCTCTTATCGCGTCAAAAAAGACAAACAAACAGCATAAATATTGGATACTGCATAAGGCATTTAGAGGTGTAATGAACCAAAAGGAGGCATCCATAAATTATATTACACGGTCTCTTTCGGTCATATCTTCCCCACCCTCCTCTTTTCACAAATCATCACACGTTTCTGGTGATCCGCTCAAAATTAGGTTACAGAATTAACCCCCCCCCCCCTTATTAAAAAGGAGCTAAAAAAGTTTAAACCATTTTTTTATAGAGTGAAAAATAAATGTCCAAAAAAATGTGCTATCAACGATAGGTACCTACCTACTAACATTAGTTGATGTGATGAAGGTTTTTGTCATTTTTTTTGTTTTTGTGATTTTTCTCTCCCTTTTTTGGATGTCCCATGAGTTACCAATTTTTGGTTATATTCTGGACTTTGAATAAAAAATTAATATGATTTTTTTTTAAATTGTTCAGATAAACCCTCTACATAATGCATTCAAAATATTGTAATTCTGGTATATCTTAAGAGAGAGAAAAATGAGATACAAAAAATTATTATATAAGATTTGTCCCATGCTTGTCCCATGAGTTATCATGGAATTTCCCAATACCAAAATTGGAGATCTTAAGTTTGGTATATTTAAGAAGAATTTTATTTGTGACAGGGGGGGGGGAGTCAAGAGTTGGCAAATATGGTGTGAAATAATTCATGGCTCTGAGTGCACTCCATAAATTATAAACACAATTTTTGTCAAATTTGGCCCCCGCCCTACACCTTGTCATAAATCATTACGTTTCTGATGACTGTCTTCACTAAAGTGACGTCCCAAAATCAAATCTACGCCTCCTTATTTTTATTCCAATTTTGGTCATGTTAAATAATGGTGTCCATTTTATCATTAGAGTGGGGGATCGGTGGTAGCATGGCATCATAATTCTTTTTCGGTCTTGTATTTCTTGCGGCAAAGAAAAATGTGTCAATATTTTAACCGCTCTTTTTTTAGAATTCAAGGGGAAGATATGTTTTTTGTAAGGTAATTTTAAGGTGGTCAAAATTTGTCCACAATGATGTTACTTAATTTATGACTGGCCCCCTTACTTTATTTTACCTGGCTCAGAACCAAATGTTAATTAAAATCTATTCACGTGTCTTTATTGTTTACCTACTGTTTGTTTTTTTGGTAGTGATAAGAGAGGTGCATGTGAAATGTGATTGGTAATAAACCATGCAATACATTCGTGTTGATTCAGGCAGTAGTCTTTTTATATTATTGTTGAAAAGTAGGAATAAATAAATAAGAAAACGAAAAAATAAGAGTTTTTTATATTTCAGTGCAAAATGTTGTTTGTGTTCCACAGCCATCTTCCGTTAGTTTTTTAATAAATGAAAGACTCGTAACATAAGCCAGTTTTATTTAAAAAGTTTAAAAAAATACAGACAGTGTTAAAATATATGTAAAGTGAAAAAAAAATATAAAACCGGCACTGCCAGAAGGGATTGACCGCGTTCTCTCGTGAATGTTTTCAATAGTTAAAAAAACAGTAAAAATCATAAAAAATAATTGCAAAAAGAGCTCTTGAGGACAAATTTGGATACCTAAGCGATAGAGGTAGGTGGAAAATGGGTGGAAATATAATGAAAGTATCAAAAAAGTCATCATTTTGGTACAGACCAACATGACTTTCTATGTGCATGAAATCGGCTACACGGTTTCAACAAGATGGTTGTCCCGCTCACAATATTGGCCTTGTTAGGGAATATCCTGATAATGTATTTCCTAATCGGGTTATAAGTACACGGGGAACTATTTTATGGCCAGCTCGATCACCCGACCTTGCTCCTAATGACTTCTATCTGTGGAGTTATATCAAAAATAAAGTTTACGGGCATGAAAGGGCCAATAATTTGGAAGAACTTCGGATTACTTCGGTCTACCCGAGCAATGAAGACTTTTCGAACATTTGCTTTAACTTTTTTTGACTGGGAGAATTTTTGGTTTTCAGAATGTATTATTTCATTTTGAGAACTTGCTTTTATTTTGTTTCTCCTTATTATTTTCATTATAACACGTTGTGAGTGATAAATCTGAGCAGTTGAAAATAAAACGCTCTAATTTATCAGTGACAAAAAACAAGAAAATCACGTTATAAAAATTTGCGTGTTTATTGACCAAATTCCGGTTTCATTGACTACACTCCACATAGCACCGTGGTTAGAGGCATACTAAACGCAAGTCGCGAACGGTGATCGCTAGCCTGAGTGTTGGTTGCTCCACTGATAGGTGTGCTGTGTCCCTGTATGTACGTACACTGGCAAATTGGACTTCTTCCCGCCTATGTTCGCAGTAGCCTGAAGCGCTTGCTGTATTCGTGTACTCTTGTTTTCAAAAAAGCGCATACATTAATTTTTCCCCTTTTTCCCTATGTCTTAAAATTTAACTTTTTATTAGTGTATACTCAAACAAACCACCATCTTTTAATGTCTGACAGTATTAAATTTGTTATTACGAAGTCGTCATGTCATACTTATAAAATCAAAGTAAAAAATATGGCCTATAAATCAAAAATTGCCTTAATTTAAAGCAAATATCCTTATTACCCGACTACGCAACTGAAAGGACGGTTTTGAGTTTAGTTTGTTGTTTCTAGGATCATGTTTTATTCTCGGATATAATTATTTAATGATACGAAAAATCGTATTTTAAACAGCACATAAATATATTTAAAAACAATCTTTATTGATTGCCAAAGAGTAATTATCACTCAAGTTACAGAAGACGGCTGGTCTATAAGGAGCGAGGAGAGCGACCACTCATTTTGGGGTTGCTGAAATAACCATAATAAAATGAAAAAAACGATTGATTCAAAATAACACAACGGAATGGAAACAACAAAATATTAAATATTACTTAAAACAACAACAAAAATTAGTATTTAGTGGGCACTCTTAAGCATTTTTGGGTCTCCCAGTTTCTCTGATAAATAATTTTGAAAATTCGGCCCCATATATTTTCTATTGGGTTCAGATCAGGGCTGTTGGATGGCCAAAAAAGAGTTTTTAATATTATTGTTTTCAAACCACTGGCGAACAACATTAGCCGTGTGCATGGGACAGTTGTCTTGCTGGTAAACAAAGTCATTGTTTTCGTAAAACATCTGCACTGATGGCAACATAACATTCTCAAGAATCTCAACATTTCTTTGACTGTTTAATCTTCTTTCGATTTGCCAAGACATACTCAACCTCTAGTGCTAAACCAGCCCCACATATTCACTGAAAAATTTCCAGCTTTCTTAATTTCGTTGGTGTATTTTGGATCAAACCTACAATTTGGTGAACGATATACTAAAATTCTTCTGCTGCTCGAAGATGACTGAAATATCTGAAGACCACCCTCTCCCAGAAGTAATCATCATGGAGAACATTATTTAATGCAAAAATAAAACTGGGCTGTTTTTGTTCTTCCGTTAAAAAAGGTATTTTTGCAGCAACTCGACAGGAAATTTCGGATTTCTTGATCCTTCTGTTAATAGTTAATAAGGAACCTGGGAACATCGTTATCATGGTCGATAAGCCTTTCATCTTGTATTTCAGAACTTACAGTGATCCGTGTTGTCCATTCATCGAATTATTCTATATCCAGCGCTTTTTCCATCGTACTATCGTCATTTTATCAACCCCAAAATGAGTGGCCGCTCTCCTTACAGAGCATGATGGTAACGCTTAAAATATTTGAGCATAATCTAAGGGGTAACGTTTTTGATTAAGCAATTTTTTACTATGTTTTTTACATTTGTATGCCATGATATTAATCACATTTTAAAGCTTTCTTTCCAAACTTTCGATTTCTAGAATAAAACACTCAAATTTTTCAAGTTTTGACTGTTTTTCAGGCGTTCAAAAAAAGTACTGCCAAAAAACATTTTTTTTATGTTAAAATGAAAAATATTAAGAGAGAGGGCAGAATTTTAGAGGTGGATGGTATCGCCGGGAAGACGTTGGTGTATCTATCGCAACATAATCGCGAAAACCCATAAGGCTTGCTTTTGCGCAACTCGGATAGAGCTGGAATCATAATTTAAGTTACTGTTCAAAAATCGCGACTGACTTCCCAAACTTCTTATTGACACTAACCTTTCCAAATGTACAATAATATTCAAAATTAATGTACTCGGAGTTACAGCCTACTATGCAAACATTTCTAAGGTTGTTGAAGAGAGACAGCAGGCTATAAAAAAACTATTTCAGAGAAAGATGAAAATAATTTAAGGCAAATTTTTACAAAAGACGTCGTTTCGCGATCGATGATTTCGAAACCGCTTTGAAAACATACGTAAAATGTTATTTTGGCGACGAAACGGTGACATCTCGGTTCAAACCATTTCAAACGATTTCGAAAGCGCCTCGGTCGCCGTTTCGAACACGGTTCAATATGGCGGTACTTGTCAATTTTAAACAATAATTAAAATAGCGGCGACAAAAAAAAGGCTCACTTGTGGATCTAGGACATCTATTTCGAAAAATCACAAAAAAAACTTCCAAATCAAAAAAGCGAGAAGCCACACAAATACAGCTGTTTAATGTCATTCAATATTTGTCATTTTGGCGACCAGTAGCGATGGTGCGAAACGGTGACGTTGCGGTTGAAACGGTGACATATTTTTATGAAAACATCGGTCGCGAAAAGACGTTTTAAAAGTGGCTCTGGTCGTTTAAAATAGCGCTATTGTTTGAGCGTCGTATTAAAACAGCGCGTAATGAAATGGCGCTCTACTAAATGGCGCTGTTAGAAAACAGCTTCAGTATTAAAATAGCGCCAGTAATAAAAGAACGCGTAACTAAATAGCGCCAGTAATGAAATAGTGCCAGTAATAAAAGAGCGCCAGTAATAAAAGAGCGCGTAACAAAATAGCGCCAGTAACAAAGTAGCGCCAGTAATGAAATAGCGCTAGTAATGAAATATCGTCGTCCTAACCCAACCTTAACCTTATACAAACCCAACTCAACCATCATAATCAAATAAACCAACCCAACAAAACCAACCCAACCAAACTAACTATACCAACCCAACCTACATAGACCAACTCAACCCGATGGGTTGGGTTATTCTATGTAGGTTGGGTTGGGCTGATTATGTTGGGTTGGGTTAATTATGTATTGGGTTGGTTATAACCCAATTGGTTGGGTTGATTATCTTGGATTGTTTGGGTTGGCTATAACCCAATGGGTTGGGTTGGTATAATTGGGTTCGTTTGGTTGGGTTGGTTTAGTTGATTATGTTGGTTGAGTTGGGTTTGTGTTGGGTTAAGGTACGACGATATTTCATTACTGGCGCTTTTTCATTACTGGCGCTATTTCATTACTGGCGGTGTTTCATTACTGGCGCTATTTCATTACTGACGTTATTTCATTACTGGCACTATTTTAATACTGACGCTATATTATTACTGGCGCCCTTCAACAATAGCGCTGTTTTATTACTGGCGCTATTTTATTACTGGTGCTCTTTAATAACAGCGCTGTTTTAAAACGGCGCTTTAATGATGAGCGCTGTTTTAACACTGACGCTATATTATTACTGGCGCTTTTTCTTAACAGCGCTGTTTTGAAACAGCGCTTTAATGATGAGCGCTGTTTCGTTACACGCTATTTCATTACAATGCTTTTTTCTTACGCGCTCTTTTGTACGGCGCTATTTTTAGACCAGAGCATTTAAAAGTTTATATTATATGATCTGTCATTTTGAGTGGTGTCGTGAATATGAATTTTATTTTGCAATTTTTATCCAAAAAACCGCAAAAATTGTAATTTTCGAACGTGTAAAGTGTGTAAAACATAAAGTGGTATTAATTTCTTTGAATCAAAGTTTTTTACAGTATTTAAATTTACCAAAAAACGTGCCCTACTAAAGTGTATTTTAGCACATCTAAAAATAATTTAACAGGTATGTAAGAAAATTATTTTAAGGGTCTAGGGCCTAGCTCGAGTGATAATTTATGCTTTCGTAAATTTTGTGATTTGCGGCATTTTTGACTTTTAAAGTTATTGTTAAAATCAATTTGGTGCATACATTTAAATTCACATTCAGTTTAAACTGGCGAATGGAATACATGCACTAATGGAAAAGTAAATTTAGCGAGAGGAAATTTGCATGTATGCGTTTTTTTGAAAACAAAAGTACGTATCGAAAATCAAGCAGCTTGTTGTATCAAAGAAAAAGAAGACCATCAAGTATGACGTATTGAATACGATCTGAAAACATACTATTTATTTGTAAGAAAATTTTTGCTTGCTTCTTTTTTTTCCTCTCAGTGACCTTAGCTCATGAAATGTCTTAGTGACGTTCAAAAGCATATACTTATAAACTTAGTATATACGCCATTGCAATCACTTAGTTTATATGGCCCGTAAACCGTTTTTATTTTAATGCGGTTTACCGCCAATGCACATTTCGCCTACTGTTTATACGTTGAAATTAAAAACGCTTTCGGATCAGATGTTCCAGCGCTGCCAACCTTGACACAACCAAAAGCCGACTGGTTGGTATAGTGGGTACATACCTGGTTTCATATCAGAATCGACCTTGAACTCATTTTGAAATTTTCGGTTGGCAGCACTGGCTTCAAAAACGGTTTGAGGGTTTATACGCACTTTTAAACGATTTTACAAACGCTAATCCGCATTTTTATGCTAAAGCGCATCGAACCTCTTAAAACGGTTTGAAATTTAAACGGTTTAACGGGCCCGTATAAACTAAGTAAATGTATCCCGTGAAATGATTAATCATCTAAATCCAGGAGGCTATGAAAATTTTTTAAATTTCAGCGGTTTTACGCATGCGCGATGCCTTTTATGGCCGATGGCATAGAATTGACACTTTTCACGTGGACAGTAGTGTTTACTTTTCAAAAACCATACAATTTTCGTTTTTTTTTTATGTAAAAATATGTGCCGCCCAAAATAAAAATGTAATCTTATGGCGTTTTTAATCGCATTCTAATGATCGAAAAATTACTAAGATGTGAAGTGCCAAGGCAGATGCTTCCTCTGGATGATACCAAAAATTTTACAGGTACTTGTTTTTCTTTTATTATATATTTATAAATGCCTGCCATAAACATAGAAGATGAGTAAAATCATAGTACACTATAGTGTGTTTGCCGTGAGTAAAATTAAAAACCGAAAAAACACACGACTTTCTGAATCAGAAATCAAAACAAACAAACGTTATTAGTATAAAACTAAAGAAAGAGTGGCTCTTTAAATTCATAGTCATTTCCAAGGCTGTCTTCTTCCAATCCAAACTCTTATGGACGAAGGAAGGAGGGACCCTTAAGGTACGACTACAAATACAGCCCTAATACATTTACTGTACCTTGGTCTTTATTATCAACTTGGATAACAATGTTAGATACTAGCTGAGATCTATCATTTGATTTGATGTCATCTGCCAAATCATATTCCATCGGAGGTAGTATTTTGCAATTATCTAACACCTGTAAGAAAATACAAGATTTGCTAGCAGATTAGAATTTAGATTTTGCAATTTAGGGACTAATATTGCAAATTACTCTTTGATTTTAGAAGATTATAGATATTTAAAAATTTTTTTTCAAAACTGAAGCTTGTGTCAACATTCGTAGAAAAATGTTTTACTTCACTGGTGGTTTTATCAATGACAGTTAAGACAAGTATCACTCCTTTTACAGTTTTTATTTTGTTATTTTTTGGAGAGGAAGTAAAGTACATACATACATCGCACCAGTGGTTTTCCCCATAACATTAAATTACAGTTAGGGTAACTGTCACTTTATTTTACGGTTTCCGATTTAATGTTTTCAGCATAGTAAAAAGATGGTATTCGTTTTTCCAAAAACTCAAATTTCATTAATGCAGATTTTGAAAATAAATGTCATTTTGAATTCAGCGTTGTCGTTTTAATGGGAATTGATGCTTTTTTTTGCCCATATCGGTCATTTTAAGCATGATAATAATAAGCTTTTCCTAAACTTTGGCGGTTATTATTAGCTCATCCTGTAGATATCGGCACCTGCGTCTATGAGACAACATGCTCTCAGGGACTGTCCCAATAACATCCCAAGCAACAATTTTCTGACCAGTGGCCACATACTTCAACTAAATGGACGTTAATTTGGGTGTATAAATTGGTGATTTTCAGACGGTCTTGCATATTACGACAAAATTCCGTTGCTTTAACGTTAGATAATACTGAAGTGACATTGTTACCGTCTACCCAACGTTTAGCCGACCTGTCACGCGTTGGTGCATTTTCTAGTAAACCAGTGACGTCGTGTGGACGTTTTTATGAGACTCTAGTTACGTTCTGCCGACGTATCAACGTCTAAACAACTTTCGCATTACGTGACGTTTCTGGCCTGTCTTGCGACGTTTTCCGGCCGGAGTTTTGACGAATTTAAGTGCCCTTTTCTTGTGAAGAAGAAAAGTTTCCAAAGGAAAGGCATTATATTCTCCTTCTCTGCTGCACTTATGTACGGCAGATCGCCCTATCTCTCTCTAGATTTTAAAGAACTGGCTTAACTGGTCAGGGACCTAATTCTTGAATTTTGAGAGAAGGATCGATCCCTCAAGAGAAGGGATCAATCCCGGGGCATATGCTTTCCTGAGAAATGGAACCGATCCCTGGCTTTGGAGTCGGGGAGCGGGAACACCCAAATTTTGATAGAATGGAATGAGCGATCACCGCTCAAGAATAAAAAATGTGTTCGACGTGGGATCATTCGACACAAATCTATGTCGTTCCCTGCTCAAGAATTAGGGTACTGACAGAGAGATGACATTATCCTACAAGTATATGGGCGAAAAAGGAAGACTGGCGCTCTTTAAATAATAATGTCTGATCCACAGATTCACTTCTTGTCGCTCACTAAAAATACTTTTTGCTTCTGCTTCCAAGAAGTAGGATCTTTGAAGTGTCCTGCCATATTTGAAAAAAATAAATTTTATTTCACAGTTTACCGACCATTTATTTCAGAAAATCGAATAAAAAATAAGGTTATGGAGATAGATAGTCATCGGCGGAATTGTTGAATCGTTTTCCAGTCGTATGTTGGGTTGATAGTAACCAACGGTCGTGGCAAGTGGTTCATTTGGGAGTGTTTGACGACTGTAGTCCATTTACTTATATTTTTTGGGATTCTTATAATATTCGCCATATCTGATGCCGTCGTTTATGTTCGAAGTGGCCGCCATTGTTTATATTTACTAAACACGGCAAAAAATACTACAAATACCATTGAATGGCATTTTGGAGACGTTTTATGTTCCGGGCGAGATAGGTATTTGATCAGGGAGTCCTAAAAAGAGGGCTTTAGTAGCATTCATTTTTTTACATTAAAAAAAGCAATATTTTTCGTTTAAACACAAACAAATCAAGGGCGCGCGTGTTTTTTCATTCTTTTTCTAAGCATATTTGTCAGTAAACCGAATTGCGTTTTAAAATTTTGCTCCCATAATGGCCATATAAATACTATTTAATAAACGGTAAATATCAAATTATAATTTTTTGTTTGCCATTTTCTAAAGTGTATAAAAATAAGTTCATTTTAGGAACCGCAAATCTCAAAGTTTTAGATGGGCAATATTTTGGGCAGTGAAACACCACCAAAAAATTAATAACACTGAGGGCACTAGTGTCACAGTCACTGCACAACGACGTAAGGACTCAAAACTCATCCACCATTTTGGTGTAAATCCGGGTCGGCATGTTGGCTAAAACGACGTCGCATCATAACGTCAGGTCGCATTTAACAACGTCGCTACGCCGTTAAATTGCTGCTTGGGATACTTAAACGGCGTTGAAATCCCACTGAGATCCAGTATCCATTTAAATTGTGCGTGGTTCTTTAAAATTTCTTACAAAACTTCATAAAAGAAATTTGAATAATTTTTCACAAAGAAATTAAATGTGTCCTCTTTACAATTTTGTTCCTATTACTACATTTATATGCAACTAAAACCAACGTCCTTCATTAAATGTCATTAAATAAGTCAGTTTAAGAAAAAATAAATAAAACAACTAAGTTAACAACAGACTTTTCGGTAAAATCAGGGCTGCGTTCAAAACGCCCACACCCAGTGTAAAAAACGCACCGGTGCGTGGTGTGTCGCTGTTCAGGATTATGAAAATGACCGTTCAGGAAAGGTGGTGTGTCTACTGGTGCGTTTATAGCGCCATTAGCAAGCCACTAACATGCGGCAATAAGGATAAAAATTGCACATATTTATGTCTATTTTAGTGAGCTTTTCACATCACACTGTCACCCCAGTCTCGACCAACACCGTTCTAAACTAAAAAGCCAGTTAACTCATTTTCGTTTTAGTATCCTTTGGCCTATGATCGGTACCATATTGACACCAAACTGACAGAAAATCCATGTTTTACTTAAAACAAAATTATGATTGTTTTCCACAAACCAAAACTACACTTTTTTGCACTCGACGCGCGTTTCGCTAACAACGTTAGCATCATCAGGAGACGATAAACAATGAACTAAATTAATCTACGCTCTAAATTATATACAATCCTTTAGTGGGCGGAGACAAGACTAATAAATTGTGATTGATCACGATTTTTAATCCTATCTCCCCTCAACCAAAGAATAAAGTGTACTAAACGGGATGGGTCCTCTATCTTTATTTAAACTATTTCTGGATTTAATGATTTCCATACTTTCATATGCATTCAAAAGTCTTTTGTTTGGTACACTTTTTAGAAGTTTTAGGTTATCTAATGTGAATCTATGATTGTTTTCAAAAGCATGCTCGGCCACACTTGACTTTTCTGTTCTTCCGTATTTTAAGTGTTCTTTAAAACGTGTTTGAATAGAGCGTCTCGTTTGGCCAATATATTTTTTGTCACAATCCATGCAACTAATTTCGTAAATTCCACTTTTTTCTAGAACTGTAGTTTTATCCTTGGGATTTCCTAGTAAGCTTCTTATTGTGTTACCGGATTGATATACTAATTTAAGACCGGTGTTATTAAATACTTTGTGTAATCCTTTCGTATAATTAGGATTATAAGGAATTGATACAAATTTTGAGTCGCAGGTATCTTTTTGTCTGAAAAAGGTAAAATTCCGAAAGGTCTTTTAAAAAGAATGTCTATTTATTAAGCCTTCGTCGTAACCGTTTTCGCCAGCTATATTCCTAATCCTATTCTTTTCTGCTTCAAATCTTCCCAACATAGATGTTTTACTTGTCAATTTGGTTATAAAAATGGCAGCCACATTAGGCTAAAGGGCACTGAGGCGGTAGGAGTTAACAGGCTTTTTAGTTAAGAACGGTGTTGTCTCGACTTGGGCGATGGTTGGTGTGCTTGAGTGAGGTTACGATAAGGTGAAATTTTGATAATTTTTAATGACAAGGCTGTTTAAAAATTTAATTTAATTCAATTTTTATTAACTAAGCCAATACACACAAAGGAATATGATTTCTTATTAGTCTAGTATATATACTTTTTATATAGTAGGTCTCAAAAAGCTCTAGCTGATACTTGATCATTTTCAAAATTTTGGGATGTTTATGGAGCTTTTTAATGACCTCATATTTAAATGATCCGTTAAGAAATAAAAAAGTGGTGGGGAGGGTTTTAAAAACTATCCAACATTTTTCTGCTCACTTGTAGCCTGAAACATGTTTTTTTTGGGTCATTTCATATTGGATAATATCACAAAAAAAAACAACCCGGGAAACCAACCGAAAACCCAGCATTCGAAAATAAGAGAGGACAAAAAGCCTATATTTTTACATTTTTCTACCCCGTCGCAGCCCAAAAAAAATATGTTTTTGGGTCATGTTTTATTAGAAACCAACCCAACTTTCGAAAATAAGCGGAAACAAACAGCCTATTTTATCATTTGTTCCAACATCCCTTTGTTTTGTTTTTGTAAATAAGCTGACATTAGTAGCTAATATTAGACAAGAATGACAGATTATAGGTAGTGTGTATACTTGCGGACCTACCGAGTTCGCGCACCAAGACCATGGTGTGGGATTTCTAAACGCAGTCCAGCGTTGAGTTTTTCTTTGGGTTGAAAGCAATGAAAGAGTTTTTAAAATGTTTATACCGACCCTAAAATCGGTTTTAAAGTGATAAACCACTTTCTTAAATCGCTTTAAAATAAAATCGATTTAGTGTTTAAAATGGTTTTAGTGGTATTTATACGACAAAATTTTTAAACCGTCCTTACATAAAAGTGCTTTAAGAGGCCCGTATAAACAAAGCATATGACACCCCTTTTAAAATCAGTTAATGGGAATGAATATTTCTCAATAAAGAAATGCGGCTGTATAACTCTTTGGAAAAATTTACCTTATCGTAGTCGACGTCCTCTCCGCGCAACTCCAACTCGCCCGTCATAGCGGCAATCATTCTGTCCTTCATCTGGCATTTCTGTTGCAAGTTTTGCAACGCCATCTTTAATCCGGACATCGTCTGACCGAAATCGGACGCCTTTTTGACAAACATTCTGCCGCCTTGTTGATTTTGCGCACTGGTGGAAACTCCGTGACTGCTCGCGACTGCATAGGTGGCGCTGCTAAATGCTTTTGGAGGAACTTGTGCACTAGGCGGGATGTGAGCACTGGTGGACGCGACGTGACTACTTGGAACTACGTTGGCGGCATTGCTTATTACTTTTGAAGCGGCTTGCGTACTAGGCGAGATGTGAGCACTTGTGGACGCTACGTGACTGCTCGCGACTGCGTGGGTACCGTGGCTGGCTACCGCGGGAATTGCTTCGATTCCGGTTGCTGAAAGATGGATGTCAGAAATAAAAAAAAGGTCAAGCATTCTCTTGGTGTGTAGGTGGCATCTTTCGACCGTTTTTACAATATAGGACGTTTAATTTTATTAAAACTTAGCAAGCTACAAGTGTCCATCTTCAGAAATTCCCTAACTCAATGTAAGAACTTGGTATACTTAAATAAATATGTTGTCATCTGCGCTACCAGTACGTAAAAATAGTAGTTTACATAACAAGCACGAAGTTGGAGTCGCGAGCCGCAGGCGAGTGTCTTAATTTATCTCAGCGTGTAATGACCATAACATGCGAGTTAGTGTACTATACGTTATCTGTTTTAGTCCGGGAAATGATACATTACATAACTACTCTGTGAAAGTAATTTTCCCGGACTGATATTGATATTTTAGTCCGGTAAATGATATATTACATCACTAGTCCGATAAAGTAACTAAAAAAAAATAAGAATAAAATAATGGGTTTTCCGCTTACAGTATGAAATAAAAAGTTGTACGATACACGGCCGTGAAATGTCACTAAACTTGTACTTTAATAGAGCATTTCCCGGCCTTGTAAAGTAATGTCAATATTACCCGTTCCGTGAAAACAAGAGGTTAACTTTTAATTTTCAAATGAAATACCCTGTATTTGTCATCTTACCTGGGGTACGTTCATATTCAAATGTCGGGCGAGACGTCTTTTCGATTAGATGACGTCTTGGATAGATCGCCGGACGTTGGGTTAATGTGAACGAACTGGATGAACGAACAACAAGATAACCTCAAACATTTATTTTAACTACTACTACTTTGCTATTTTTTGGTGCGTGGCACATGTGATTGAAAATGCCACATCCTTTGCTTCCAGTAATGTTAAAAGATTTAAAATTAAATGTGCCTCTATCATGTGCAAGACTTTAAGTCTAAAAATAACTATAAGTGTGTGTAGTTTGTCTTAAATTTGTATTTTATGCACTTGCTTTTTTTCTTTTTTTAATTAATATTTAACTATACCTAGTTTATAGGTTTTTTTTTATATTTTCTCATTACCAACTGTATTTATAAATTGACGAACGTACCCGCAGAATTAGGTACATTCTTGACGATTTCGTTGGCTTTCAAACCAAAATTTGTTTTCGTTTTCTCCAATTCTATAGATTAGCGTCTCTTCAGTCGAAACCAAAATTTTCAAAATTAAAAATGATTCAAAAGATTGATTTTAGTTAGGTTTTACTGTTTTTAAAGCTACTGCACAAGTCGAGCGATTTACAACCACCTTCTAGAACAATTCTAAGTGAGAATGACCCAAATTAGTCATCCGGCTTAGGTACCCAATTGTTCATTTTGTGCAGAAAGTATGAAATTTGGCACACTTATTCTTTAGACAATTCTTTAAAATTTTGTTCGAGGAAATCGATGATCGTATGCATAGGAGCCAAGATGGCGGCGATTTTTTTCAAAATGGACGTCTATTTTTTTTTAAGTTGTAGGTTCGTCATCAAAATAACATTATATTCGACTCCATATAATTCGATAGAGAGGAATTAAAAAAAAAATGGTTACATTGACTTATGACCTTTATCATCCTTGAAAAGTGACATTTTATTTAAAGAAAAATGCAATTTGAATTTTTTTTTTTGATAATTTTTTATAACTTAGTAAGCCGCGACAGTTCTTTTCTTGTAATTTTGTAATTTAGAAAGAACATGAAAATAACTTTTCTAATTGACTTTTTGCTTACAGGGTGATTGGTTTAGTTATACCAGGCCAGTCAAAATAAGATTTTTAAAAAAAGCTACATTATCATCCGTGTCTCTTTTAGTTTTTGAGTAAGAGATATCCAATTTAGTAGGATTATTACAATTGTCAAGGTCAACTGACTGAAATTTTTGGATAGGTAGCGCTACGGACGACATGGCACCCAAATTTCCGATTTTAAATTTGATAAAAGTTCATATTTTTTTAATAGCTTAAATAAGACATGCATATTTAATAAATAATCGATTATTTATAGTTAGGATATGCAGATTTTTATAAAACTAATCTTAGTTTGAGATTAGTCGCCCAAAATTTTTTATTTCGTATGTAAAAAAACGGATTTTTCAAAGTTTTCTTCAATTCTTCGTAGCAACCAAAAATTTAGCTGGATATAAACATTGATGAGTTCTGATGAATAAAAAGACCCCAGCAAATCGATTCAGATTCTATCGGGCCGCTTTTACGCTATAGGCCAGTAAAGTTGACCTAACATGTGGTTAGTCACCCCGAATAGTACTGTAATGTACCTATACTGTAAAGTATTTTTTTTAGGTAAAATTACATTTTTCAAGGTCATCGAAGGTTGCACGTCAATTTAACTAGTATTGTCAAATTTCTCTTCATTCAGTTCTATAGATTCAAGTATAATCTTTTTTTTGATGAGTTACTTTCGATTTAAGAACCTCATTTTGAAGAATTCGCCGCCAACTTGGTTTCTGCACATCTAATCACAAATTTTCTTAACCACGATCCTAAAAAATTGTTAAAAATGTAGGCGAACCAAATTTGGTGCTTTTCACAAAAAATACACAATGGGGTACATTACAGTACTATTCGGGGCGACTAAACACATGTTAATTCAACTTTACTTGTCTATAGCGTAAAAACTGAATCTATTTTTTGGGGCCTTATTATTCATCAGAAGTCATCAACGTGTATATCTAGCAAAAGTTTTGGTCGCTAGGAAGAATTGAAGAAAACGTTGAAAACCTGTTTTATTTATATACTAAAAAAAAAATTTAGGCGACCAATGACCATATCAAACTAATATTATTTTTATAAAAATCTACATACCTCAGCTATACATAATCGATTATTTTATTAAATATGCATGTCTTATCTAAGCTATTAAAAAAATATGAACTTTTATCAAAGTTAAAATCGGAAATTTGGATGCCACGTCGTCCGCGGCGCCACCTATCCAAAAATTTTTTAGAATATCAACTGACCTTAATAGTTGTAATAATCTTACCAAATTTGACATATTTTACTCAAAAACTAAACAAGATACGGATGATAATGTACTTTTTTTTAAAACAAATCTTATTTTGACTGGCCTGGAATAACTAAACCAATTACCCTGTAAGCAAAAAGTCAATTAGAAAAGGTATTTTGATGTTCTTTCTAAATCATAAAATTACAATAAAGCAGCTTACTAATTATGAAAAATTATTAAACACAATTCTCAAAATGCATTTTAAAAAAATAAAATGTCACTTTTCAAGGACGATAAAGGTCGTACGTCAATGTAACCATTTTTTTTTTCAATTCCTCTCTATCGAGTGATATGAATTCGAGTATAATCTTGTTTTGATGGCGAACCTACAATTTTTTTAAAAAATAGACGTCCATTTTGAAAAAATCGCCGTCATCTTGGCTCCTATACATACGATCATCGATTTCCTCGACGAAAATTGTAAATAATTGTTTAAAAATAAGTGTGCCAAATTTCATGCTTTCTGCACAAAATGAACAATTGATTTCTATTTAGGACTTAAGTCGGACGACTAAATATAGAATAGTAATATAAGCACAAATGATATTTGGTTGTAATATTTTTAGATTTAAAACATTATTTATTCCAATTTATTGTGAAGTTCCACTTTTACTGCTACCAAAGAACTAGAATCGAAAAACATTGATTTTCGAGCTTTAGAAGACGATTAAATTTTTCAAAAAGCGTTTATTTTTATGTATTGCAAGATTCTAAGAACTGTTAAGCTTTAATTTACCAGTCTGACCCGGATAAATCATTCCCCCAGACAAAGTCCTCATTTCCGCCTCGTCACACGAACATTTTATATTCTCCAAAGCCTTTTTAATCTCCATAATCTCGTCCCTGCATTGGCACTTCTCCCCAACGTGCTTCTCAATCTCCTGCTTGATGGTGGAACTTGGCATTTTCTTGATTCTTGCCTCGCTCGTTGGGTGTTGCACGATTTTCGCTTCGCTGAGGTTTTGAGGGGTGACTGGCGCACTGCTCTGAATATTTGGCGCAACTTTTGCGTAACTCGGTTGTTTCTGAGTAACGTTTGGATCTGCGCAAGGCTCACATTCACATTTTACTGGGCAGTCGCAAGGGACCTCGTCGGGTTTCGAATGCACGATGGTAGCCGGACTGTTTGTTGCCTGGAGGCCTTAAAAATAAAAAGTACGGTTGTTGTAAAAAAGATCACCGGAGCAGTTTTCTTTTTGTCGCGGTTACGGTTAACCTTGGTTCTAAAATTTAGAAGCGACTAAAACCCACCCACTAAACACCGTTATGTAAATACTATGTCAAATTTACATTACATATTTTCCTTGTTATGTAAATTTAAGGTCACAATAAGGTCAAATTTAAGTCACATTAAGGTGCAAAAACTCTGCATAATGCCATGCGCAAAGCCCACCTAACTTTTACATAAATGTGATGTAAATAAAATGACATGCCTTTTACATAAATATTACACCCTTGTTACTTAAGAGTTAAGTAAAAACTACGTATATTTTACTTAATAGGTTTACCTTGTTATGTAAATTTAAGGTCACATAGAGGTCACAATTATTTATTAATAAGGTAAAATTCAAGTCACATTAAGGTGCGAAAACTCTGCATAATGCTATGCGCAAAGCCCATCTAATTTTTACATAGATGTGATGTAAATAAAATCACATACCTTTTACATAAATATTACATCGATGTTACGTAAGAGTTAAGGAAAAACTACGTATATTTTACATAATAGGTTTACCTTGTTATATAAATTTAAGGTCACATAGACGTCACAATTATTTATAAATAAGGTAAAATTTAAATCACATTAATCTGCAAGACATGCGCAAAGCATCAACTAAGTCCGACATGAGCATGCAGCTTGAGGCGGGCCAACGGTCCGACATTGGCAAACATGCGGCAAATTACAAAATTAACCAGACGGGCTGGTTTAAGTGGCGGACAAGGTGATTCTTATAGAGATCTTGTCAATACCTTATAGTCTGCATCCTGATTTTGAAATATCTTTGCTCTTTATATATATAATATGATCATCCACTGTACAGGAAACATAGCGCCATCTCTACCTATTAGGAAGAAACCATCAGGCACTGGTAATGTAGATGATATAAATATTACATAAAATGTTTTATGTAATAGTTATGTAACATTTCAAATGTAAACTTACGGTTCAATTGACTATATAATAATTATGTAAAATTTAGGACTTTAATTTGACGTAAATAATTTTACATAACTTGAATGATATAATTAATACATAAAAAATGTTATGTAACAATTATGTAAAAGTTTAAATGTAAACTTAAGGTTATATTATAATATTTACGTAAATTTAAAAATTTTAGTGTGACGTAAGTCATGTCATAGAGCGTTTACGTAATTTAGATGATATAAATATTACATAAAATGTTTTACATAATAGTTATGTAAAATTTTAAATGTAAACCTAATGTCTAAATTGTTACATAATAGTTATGTACATTTTATTACTTTCATTTAAAGTAAATAATTTTATGTAACGTTTACGTAAATTAGATTACTTAAATATTACATATAATTTTTTTGATAATGGGTATGTAATATTTTTTTATGGAAAATTAGGGTCTAACTATTTACGTAATATTTACGTAAATTTTAAGAAATTATTTATAAAGTCATATTATTTACGTAAAATTAACATTGATTATGTTGACTTAAATGTACAGTCAAAGTTTTGACGTAATGTTAACATAATTTTTT
Source organism: Oxystoma pomonae (assembly GCA_963921995.1). NCBI lineage: Eukaryota > Metazoa > Arthropoda > Insecta > Coleoptera > Brentidae > Oxystoma > Oxystoma pomonae. The sequence goes on from OY998170.1 coordinate 45,712,195, forward strand.
TTTATATAAATTTTATGTGAGATTTAAGTAAATATGATGTAACATATTTTACATAAATATGTGAACCTTAGATTTATATAAATATTAGGTTAAACTCACAAGTGTGTTTACTGGGCACTTTGCGTTCCACGATTTCATTGGCCGACTCAAGGTTACACGTTTGTGAGGTTAGGGCTTTTGTGTTTTGTCACCATCACCTTTTATTTTCAAACGCACCCCAGCATGATTTATTTGGTTAGTTTTTGCAAAAAGGGTTAGGCTCTGTGTTGGGCCGGCCGGGTTGGTTCGTTGGGTAGGGTTGGTTTTGATTGATTTTGGTTGGGTTGGTTATTATTTTTTTTTGTTTTTAATTTGTAGGGAGGAGAAAGTTAATAAAATCAAAATATATCTATAACCTCACATTCATATGTAACCTTTTGAGTCGACCAATAAAAACGTGGAACGCAAAGTGGGTTTTAGTCTCTTTTAAAAATTTAATTTAAAATTTCCCAGAAGAATAAGCAAAAAAGGAGACCTCGATTGCGATAACATCTTCGAATATTGTTTAAATTTAAATATAATTGTTGATATTTAAATATATATCTTGTCAAAAGTTTTTTATTTTTTTGCATTTCGGGACATGAACAGAAAAAATCGATGTAGATACCGCATCCTGTCACGTTCCATGCCTTGAGAATCGGAACCAGCCCATTTTGCTGGTTCAGAATGATTGCGGTTCTCAAGGTATGGACCTTCACAGGATGTGCTATTTACGTCCATTTTTTCTGTTAATGTCATTTTTGATTTGAAAGTTTAAGTGCAATCCCGAAAATCATAAAAATTAAAAACTTTTGATTGCGTATATATATATAAACATAAACAGGTATCTGTAAATTTAAACAATATTCAAAGATATTATGCAATCGAGGTCTCCTTCTTTTGCTTGTTCTTCTGGGAATTTTAGAATCAAGATTAGCCGTAACCCCGACAAAAAGAAAACTACTCGGATGAAAAATATGGGTATTGCAACTGTAATTTTGTTGATATTTTTGAGTCCCAAAACTTAAAAACTTTCAAAACATTTTTCCTTGCTTTAAAAATAGGATTTAAAGTAAAGGTAGCTTGGTAATATTTTGCTTTTTTTAGATATGAAATATATAAAGCCTCAAATATTATCACTTTTATAGGAACAAATAAAGGACTCATGCAGCAGTTTTTAAAATTTCTTCTAGATTTAAATCGTTTTTTGTTGAATTTTTTGAGACCTTTCTTAAAAATGTCATAACTGGCAAAATAAACTAAATTTAAAAGTTGTCAACACAAGGGGACCAAAAAACCACAATGGTTAAAATTGAAAAGAAAAGCGATTTATTTTACTAGACCGGAAAAGTGACAATGGAAATTAACAGGGCGAGCCGTAGGTAAGTCTCGGAAACCTGTGTTCGGTCGTGTATCGTACGACGTGATTCATTATATTTGCACACCCCGGTTATCGCGGTTAATATTAATGACAAAAAAAAATGTTTTAAGGTAAGATTTTAATAATTGCTGTCAAATGTCATTCCATATGTCCAATTTTGACATCAAGTTTCTTATTTTAAATTCAATACCCCGTATTTATTTATTTTGTTAAGTTTTGTTTTCCTTTCTTATTTCAAAAATATATCAATTGTCTAGGTCCGGTAAACAGTTTTCGAGATATTGCATGTTTTTGGTGGATTCTTAAACTCCCGTTTTAGAAAAAAAGTTTAAAGGCAAAAGTTGTTCAGTTTTTGATGGACTTTATATAAATTAGGATTACTCTATTTTTAAATACGAACGACAACAATAACGACAACAAAAAATTTACTAATCTAACAAATGCTCGAACACAGCACCATTTACTTCAACACAAAGTTCATAACGCCTTCTTAGGCCAGAAATCGTGTTGATTATTTTATGTCTCAGGTTTATATTAATATTAATTAGGGACTTATCGGTACATAAAGTCGGCATAGCCTGACTTTAGTAAAGACGGCACTATTTTTGACAATTTCGCACAAAATTTAAAAGGATTCTGACATTGTTTTTGTCTAAATATGTCATCTTTTCTATCAAGATAATGTCGACTTTCGTAATGTTTGTGCTTGCCTTTAATAAAGGATGGCATTAACTTTAATTTGTCAACTTTAAGAATAGCACAATATGAGCATGTTTAGATGACATGTTTACATGACAAAAATGTCAGAAACCTTTCAACCTTCATGCGGGACTGTCAGAAATAGTGCCGAGTCAGTACCGATAAGTCCCTAATAAATGACGGAATTAACTTTACTTTGTCAACTTTAAGAATGGCAAAATATAAGCATATGACAAAAATGTCAGAAACCTTTCAACCTTTATGTGGAACTCTCAGAAATAGTGCCGAGTCAGGATATGCCGACTTTATGTACCGATAAGTCCCTATTGCTTCGTTATTTCCTCGATTTTCAATTTCTTCTAAGGTGTTTGGGCGATTTGAGTAAGTAGTCTCCTTTAAATCGTCCCACAACCAAATATCCGGAGGTGTTAAATCTGGCAAGTTTGATAGCCATGATATGGTCCCATTTGAACCAAGCCATATGGGATAATTTTGATTTAGAAAATTGGTTATTGCTTGAGTATTGTAAATAAATGCCCCGCTCTGCTGCGATATTATTGGGTGCTCTTGGATATCCAATGGAAGGTTATTGATGGATTTTTTTGCCGAGGAAATTTTAACGAAACAAGATAATTAGCATTTTGGAAGATGATATTGAAAATTCCATTAATAACTTTAGCAGAAATAAATTTTCTAAACCAAAATTGTCCCAAAGTCCACCAAAGTCCCCAGATTTAACACCTCCGGATATTTGGTTGTGGGAACATTTAAAGGAGACTATTTACTCAAATAGCCCGAACACCTTAGAAGAAATTGAAAAATCGAGGAAATAATGAAGACATTAATATTAATAGAAACCTGAGAAATAAAATAATCAACACGATTTCCGGCCTAAGAAGGCGTTATGAACTTTGTGTTGAAGTAAATGGTGATGTGTTCGAGCATTTGTTAGATTAATAAATTTCTTGTGGTCGTGGTTGTTGTCGTTCGTATTTAAAAATAGAGTAGTCTTAATTTAGTTTAGTTATTTATACATTTGACATAAAAATGACATTTGACATTTTCTGTCAAAATATGTATAAATTCCTTAAAAAACTCAACAACTTTTGTTCTTAATTTTTTTTCTTTCTTTAATATTAACGGCACTAACGGAAGTGCAAAAATCGACCAAAAATATGCAATATCTCGAAAACTGTTTACCGCACCTAGACAGTTGATATATTTTTGTAATATAAAAGGAAAATGAAACATGACAAAATAAAAAAATACAGAATGTTCACATTAAAATGAGAAAGTTAATGTCAAAATCTGACATATGGAATGACATTCGACAGCTTTTGTCAAAGTGTTCAAAAAATTTGAACGAAATTATCAATATCTTACATTAAAACATTTTTTCTATCTCTAATATTAACGGCTAGAACCGGGGTGTCCAAATATATTGAATTACCCTGTACCAGGGAACGATTAGCCAGCCCTTGATCTTGTAATTTTTTTCAAGCCAAAGATATTAAACCATCTCAAAAATTTTGACCAAAACTTCCTCAAACCATTAAAATTACGAAAAGTAGATTTCTTCTCCGTGAAAAATAAATAAAAAGAAAGGTTCGTGGCATCGAATACACATTTTCCTTTTCATTTCATTACAACCAGGCCTCCAAGATCTATTGGATAGTCCAGAAATCTACAGACCTATTTCATCCTTGTTAGTAATCATCAGAGTAACATAAGACTGTTCTGTACTGTGCTGCGAACGTTGTATTTTGAACGGTCTTCCTTCAGTACATTTTCGCAGGTTCCGCTTTTTATGTCCTGCTCGGAAATTTCATTCTTATTGATATTTACATCCTTTAACATTTTGCTTTTGCAAAAGTTGTTTAAATTCGCTGGGTGTGGTTGCTTATGTTATGCTTTATACGCCAAATACAGTCCTAAGTTAGCTTAATGATTCCCAACAAGAATGAAACAGGTCTGTAAGTTTATGGACTTCTAATATATACTATATTAGATCTTGAAGGCCTGGTTGTAATGAATTGAAAATCTTTGGTTGGTATCGCTCTTTAGATTTTTTTGGTAACAATTCAAATGGCACTTTTAAGGCTCCTTGTAAATTTTGTCTAGATTTTTAGCTCGCTTTCAAATATAAGTTTCTTTAGAAGGTCAACCCCCTTTCAGAACCATTAAAAATCCACTATTAAAGGTCGAATTTTCTCCAATTTAAAAGCATTTTCAGTTGACTGAAAACAAGTCATCCGACTTGACTGAAAATGGGACCGGATAACAAAATTCATTGCTTGGTTTTTGAGAAGTAAAACTTGAGGTGTTAAAAAAATATGAAAACGGATATATTCAGAATGGACATTCCGGGAAAAAAATTGTACCAAAATAACCTGTTTTTTTTTTAGCAACTGAAAAAATACCTGCAATTTCACTCGTTTTTGCTTTGGCAAACTCCACTTTGGACGCTTCCTTTGCAATATTGGATGGTTGTTTGTTTAGGCTTCTCGGTTCTTTGTTTACCGTTCCACCATCACCGGTGGATATTTGACCAAGCATATTAGGCGTACACACACACGTTCCACAAGGACATTCCATGCCGTGGGTGCTTTGCGATGTTTTGACAGACGGCTTTTTTTCAATTTTAACAGAGGATATTTGTTGTTCCATTTTGACGGACGATTTTTCTTGGTCCATTTTGACAGAGGATTTTTGTGGTTCGATTTCACATACGCAAACGTCGCATATGCATTCGTCCGGATGGGTTCTAGAAGTCGCATTTTCGACAAATTTTTCTTTCTCCGATATGACTTTTTCGCCCTCCTCCATTTTGACAGAGGATTTTTGTGGTTCGATTTCGCACACGCAAACATCGCATATGCATTCGTCCGGATGGATTCTGGAAGTCGCCTTGTCGAGAACTTTTCCTTTCTCCGGTATGGCTTTTTCGAGCTCTGGTAGGGCTTTTTCTTCCTCGGGTTTAGTACAGACACACGTTTCACAAGTACATTCCGTGTCGTGGGTGCTTTGCAATACTTTGACAGACGACTTTTTTTCAATTTTAGCAGAGGATTTTTTGTCCATTTTGACAGAAGATTCTTGGGGATCGATTTCGCATACGCAAACATCGCATATGCATTCATCCGGATGGGTTCTGGAAGTAGACTTGTCGACGAATTCTTGAGGTGCTTCCACACCTATTTAAAAATCAAAATTAAAACGAGGGTAAAAACACGCAAAGAGGTCATTTCAAAGGACGTAATCGCGAAATAAAAGGTAATAAAAAGCACGATCTAACACAACTACAATTTACAAGAACAACTTTTTTTTAAGCCGGATAGCAAGATTTTCCTTAATATTTTTGATGTTGACAAATGTTATTTTATAAAAGGTATATTTTATATATTATATATTATTCCCATTCAATTGAAAAATTTGTAAAAGTTTTTATTAACCAATTAAAAAAAAATTAAACCGAGGAAAAATATCACGTATTTTATAATTTTGAGCAAAACAAATGCATTTACTTTCAGAAACCTATAAAGCAATAGGCAGTTTCAGTTAGTCATGATACGTAAACTCCTGTACAAAAAATTCTCGGACAAAAATTTCGTATGTATTGACTCTTCATGCATGTCATCATGTCTTTTCATGCAAATGTCTTCTGTCACATGCAGGTTATGAACTGACACATTTTGACAAATATTTTTTTTTTTCATAACTTCATGAAAAACACGAATTTAGTAAACGTCTGCAGATACCGATGCAAAAACACTTTATTTTTTTATCACAGGTGCGTAAAAAGATTTCTGTCCGTTTTTTGCCTAAAATTAAAGAAAATAAGCGGAAAATAGTAATATTGAAAAATATAATTTTTCTTCTCTAAAAATTAAGCCATTTCCGCCAAGTATGTCCGAAAAAATCATTTAAAAATATCGTCAAAATATCAAACTGTCAAAGATTAAAATGTCGCAACAGTGAACGTCACCAAATAAAGAGGCACATCGCTATGTAAACTATTGGCCTTGATCGCTAAACATACACTAGTCAACAGTGAGCTTACCAAGGTTTTTTTTTCAAAATTAATTATTATGAATCAGTTCACAAGATATAAAAAAGCTAAATTAGATTTTCCATGTAATAGAATTTTTTGCACTGAAGCGTACGAGGTAACTAGACGTTGCCTTTTTCATTATATTACCATGTATTTCTATCTTTCTTTCGTTCGGCAGTTTGTCTTACCAATCTATTGATTTTTTGACTCTCTTCGGGAAAACTTGCTACATTTGTCCCATATCTCTGCGCCAGCAACATATAGCACACGTAATGTAGCGTAATCCAGTCTGAACGTTGCATATACTATAAACGTGACCTTGAGGAAAAGCCCAACGCTGGACTAGAAATAGGGGACTCTGATATCCGTATTCGAGCGGAAGTCTTTACTTTTTTAGTAGCTTGTTTAAAATACAAGGTTTGTAATTTATAGACACTTACAACTAAAATATAAATCAAAACACAAAAGGGGCAATCACTTTAAACTTTACCTTGCGCAGGGGTATGACCAATCTCTAGTTCTTCAATTTGGGTACCGGAGGGCTTTTGAATCCTTACGCTAGATTTCTGAGCGGCGGCACCTGCAGACTGCGACTTTTGAGTAAAGGCGGCCTTGGATGATGATTTGGTATCCACACCAACTTTAGACCTTTGCTCAAGTCTGGGACAAACTGGGCATTCGCATGACGTTTGGCAATTGCAAGGCATACCTTAAAACGACAACCATACCATAAGTACTGACTGAACTCAATACTGCAAAATGAAAAGCCTAATCTCACTGTAAAATACCCGGTGTGATCACAGTGAAGACAGTTTAACAACTTTCCCCAGTTTTCAGTGATATTGTTTCTTTCGCAGTTTCACTGGCTACACTAAGTAGGTTCAGAGCCGGCTTTAGTAATTTGTTTTTTGTTTTTAATTTGCCTGTATCAAATTTTTGAAAATTATGAATTCATTCCTGTCAACAACGTTGGGCGCCATACTTAAAATTTGGAGCTCGCGCAAGCGCATTTATATTTCCTATAGCAATAATCGTAATTTTAGTTATAAAAGTTGAGGGTTGGCAAATTTCTTTAGGACTGTGACTAAACCTATGACAAAGCATAATCAATGGTTTTTGACTTTGTAATGATAAAGACTGTAAGAAAAATTGACAATAACAAGCATTTCAGTGTTTTTAGTCTGTGGTAATGGAACATAAAAACAAAGAATTTTCCCAACTTATCACACCTACTGGAAAAATTGGCAGCGACATCTAAGGGATTAAGTTTTATTTTATAAAAAAGGGTTTGGAAATTTCTGAAACCAAAAGTTGTCCTGAGAAGTCCGGGCTTAGTCAAAACAAGTTGACAAATTAGGAAACAAGAGCGAATTAAAGAACGCGTAAGCAGATATTCGAGAGTTAATAGACCACTAATTTATCATCACCTTATTTGCTTACCGTATTACCGTAACTGAGATGCTAAAAAGAGTTTTTAAACCACAAAAACAAATTAGCGTAACCCCAAGGCTTTTGCCCGCATACAAACTGCCAATATAAATAAAATAGAATAGAAAAGAAAAAACAATTCCTGTTTTTGCAAATCCAGTTTCAGAAAAAAATTAAAAACCTAACTAAACAAAAAAAAACGAATTGTCTCCTACCAGCTCCAGCTTTTGCACAGAAATAAATCTGGTTGGTTGCAAAAAATAACGAAGCGGGCCCCGTTAAGCCTCCGTAAGTAACGTATAACTATGAACTATGAACTATGAACTATGAACTACGAACTATGAACTATGAACTATGAACTATGAACTATGAACTATGAACTATGAACTATTTCGGTTCGGTTATTTTTGGATACGGGAGAAAAATAACCGATTTTGCTTACGGTATCACCAATTTTGTTGGTCTATTAACGCTCTATTCATTCATGTGTATCTACCGCAGATAAAGTTGGGATTGTTTAAAACCCGATACTCATTTTCAACTTTCAATAAAATGATGTCCTATTAACCTGACAGAAGTTTAAAACTGCTTCCCTCAGGCGCTGCTTTCGATTGAGATTTTGTTTCATGAGCTGCTTTAGATTGAGACTTTGCTTCTATGGCTGCTTTAGATTGAGATTGTGATTTGGCGACTCGATCAGTTTTTGAGTTTTCATCTGTAGGTCCGTCATTCAATCTTGAACACACAGGGCATTTGCAAGAAGAATGTTTGGTTTTACAGTCGCAAGGTGAGCCTGAAATAAAAATTGGATCTATTGTATTTGAGCAGTGGGTTTAAAGTTTGGAGATGACTGTTTATTCGTTGACGAAAATTTACTCCTACACTGGGTTTTTGAGAAATACTAATAATTACCCCACCGTTTTTTTCAGATCGTGAAATCTTTACGTTTGTATAAGACATTTTTGCCTCGACAGCTGCTGTTTATTGAGATCACCCCCCTCCAAAATTTTTCTGAATCATAACGGAAGGCCAAGAAAATTACAAAGACAAAATGAAAAAAGACCCTTTTATTGTTGCATCCTGTTTCGAGTGGTTCGAAAATTGCAAACTTGTTTAATATAACCAGTGAACAGGCAAACAAAGAAGAAACTCTTCCCTTTTGGGCGTTCGGCGCAAGTAGGCTCTCGGTGACCTCGACCTCGGTGGCTTGGCAGAGAACACAAGACCAAATTAGGTTCGACAATTTTAAATAGAAAGTAGCGCTAGACAGAGCCGTATTAGTTTCTATAGTGAGTTCATTCGCTTGTTTGATTTTCATTTTATTTAGCTATTCTTGTAAATATTTAGGTAAATCGACATAGGTTTTTTTATATTTATCGCTTGTCACAAAAGAAGCAAAAGTGATATTAGGCAAATATGCGCAAATAATGCTTGGCTTACCTATTAAGTAAGCACCAGTTTAATATATTTATCTTCAGCAATTTCAGAGAAAAATAAGAAAAAACCTGCCATAATAACATCAACATATTATCCTTAAAGTATCGTTTTTTCTGTTTTTCTGTGAAGCTGCTATAATAAATGTGTCATGTATGTTATTTTTAACAGAGAGTTAACAGAGGGTTCAATGAACTTGTAAAAGAAACTTCTTTTTAAACAATTTAGTTTTGAAGATACTTAGAAGCATTTTAAATCACCCTGTGTATTTTTCTACAAGCGACTAGAAAATGTTTTGCGCAATATGTGGGGAATAGTATATACACTTTTGTAAAAAGTGACAAATTTCACACAAGCGAGAATGGAACGAGGCGGTAGCTAAGTGAAATAATCGTGTGAGATGTGAAATTCACTTTTTTTATAAGTAATGTACTATTTCTTCTAAATACGACAACAAAGATTTTACGCTTATTTATTTCATTTAATTGCGCATCTTTTACATCACGATACCAAATAGTTTCTGTTTTACTTAATTTAAAAATAATGCAATTTAAAAATAATAGTGTATTACGAACAGAAAAGTATCAATATATTGTCTTAACTAATGCGGAAAGCGATAGACACGCAAATAGTTAAGGACAGGAAAGGTACCACTTTACAGTGTAACAAACACAATTAACAGTATTTATCTCTGAAGGGGAGATAGGAATTCGTCTTTCTAACACATACGAGTATTATTTATTAATAGGAACGTACTTGTTGATGACTTTGGAAAGCGAAAAAAGCTGAGGTTGCAGTTTTTTGCAGCATTCACCCAACCATTAACTGCACAAATATGATTGTTCGGCATAAAATCATATAAGAACAAAAACTCTAAAGCACGAGGGGTCGAAAAGTCACACTAATAATGAAAATAACGAGGGGGATTTCACTAGCCGCAATATATGTAGAAATTTTGATGAAATAATGCAGCATTTTTTCGCATTTTTTGACATTTTTCAAATTTTTTCAAATTTTTTCGCATTTTTTCGCATTTTTTCACATTTTTGCGCATTTTTTCAAATTTTTTTGCATTTTTTCAATTTTTTTGCATTTTCTCACATTTTTCTGCATTTTTTTACATTATTTATTAAAGTTTTCTCCTTATATATCAAAAAGTGATTGCGCTCCCCGAGTTCAAACCCGGGGATCACGCTTATTTCACAGACACTCGCGCGCGTAAAAATATAATTTAGGTAATACAAAATTTTAAAGATGTGTCAAGAAAAGGCGATTATTCTGCAGTATATTCAAAGCCTCTAAGGGTAGATTTATATTCATACAGCAAAGAAACAAACGGAATCAGTGTGCCGTAAATATTTTAGTAATTACTCATTTTTAAATGAAAATTAAATTGACCCTGATTTCTGTTTCAAGTTACATTTTTCTAAATGCAGAAATAAGGACGGGCTAAATCCGATTTTAAAACTACCATTAATAAAGGCAAAAAAATCTCCAAAAAGCCCACTTATCGCTTTATATACCTAGTCTACATCTCTCTACAAAGAACCAGTCGACAAAAAGTTTACTGCAAGCGACAGTGAGGTAAGATCCGATTCGCAATTCGGAAAGACGCTCTTGAAATTTGTTGCCAACCTTTCAAAAAATAAACTTTTTTATTCACAATTCCTCAAGAAAATACAAAAATCGGTAATGAATCGAAAAACCCGGTAATTTTCAATTTTTTTGTCCGCAACGCGTGGCAACACGCGAATTTGCTTGTTACTAACCATGGTCCGTAGAATTATTAGGGAAATTTTGGAACACCTAAAATTTTGACAACTTTGATAGCTGTTGTGGTAGTGTTTAACAACGACTACCACGCATCGATTTTACCAGAGTTTTTGGAACACCTTAAAAACTGTCACTTCTAAAAAAATTTATTAGAGATGAGAAAATAAAAAATTTGGCTTAGTTTTACAAAATAAGTATATTATATGTTGGAAAGCGTTAATAATTTATTATTTTTAAAATTAATTGCCCCAAAATTCTCTAAAATTAACCAGAAAAATAACCACAACCACAACGAAATGGATTCGTAACTTACGGCAGTGGTAATGGTTAATTACCACAACGGAATGACGTTTAGCTATTGCACAGACGCAGTAATTACCACAACCACTACGAAGTGTCAAATAAGCGTTCCAAAATATCCCTATTTATTCAAGGGACCGTGGTTACTAACGAGGAACTGTAAACTCTTATATTCTTACATATAAGGTTGATTTTTGTTTACACGACTTTCGGAGTACGTTCCAAAATCACATGGTTAGTTGTTTCTTTTTTATCCATGTTTTTTTTACTAATATAGTAGAGTATAATATTAGAACATGTTATGACTTGCAGTTCCTTTTTGGAACACAATAAACAATGTGTTTTCCGTGGTATTCCGTGTTTGTTACTTGCCTGTTTTATTTTCATCGAAATTTTCCAACCCAACCCAAAAAAACATACTTCAACCCCCCCCCCCCCTAACCACTTTTTGCATGAAAAAAAGCGCCGGACGCGGATTCGGGGTCCTAGGGACCCTAGAAGGTGCCCCCCATAAGGAATTTAAAAAAAAATCAAAAACGGCAGAAACCCGTATTTGAAATAATTACCAAAATCTCAAAACACGTCGATTTTGTTTGCAAGGGCGACAGATTTTGGCTATATTCGAATTTTTGTAGTATGCTTCCCCTTTAAGGGGTGAGCTTCACCCGAGTTCAACCCACCAAATTTAAATAGGAAAAGTGGGTCAAGTGGTACCTCATTTTAAAGGTGTTTTGATTCTCTTTATAAGGCTTTTATTTTTTCTTATGGTTAGTTTACCCATTTTTTAAGCTTAAAGGATCCAGCACCCGGTTATACAGGATTATATGGGAAATTTTTCTTCGGTGGAATTTTTTGTGTGTGAAGTTTTTGTATGTCTAGTTTCTGAGATATAAACAAGCAAAGTGGGAAAAAGGGCTGTTTTTGGCTATGTTTTATCAATAAAAACTCGGAACACTTATCTAAAAAAAGTAAGTTACCATAAAATTAAAATGGTAAAAGTTTGTAGACAAACCCCATGATGAAGTCATTTATCATCAGGTAATATATACAGGGGCTAGTCAAAAACTGATATTTTTTATACTTTTACTAATACCGAATTTTGAAAACAAACATGTTGTATTTGAGCGGAAAATAATAGTTTGACCCCATTTTTAAAGAAGAAAATTAGTTTGGTTTTTTAATAACTTCTTCTTTCTTATAAAATTTGATTGCACCTGTAATAAAATCATTTTGTGAATAAAAATAGTGATTTTTTTAGTTATATTGGGTTGAAATAATTCGCAGCAAATCGTTTAACTACCAAAATATTCTTGTATAGCTTTTGGTTCAGATACATACATACATACATATTCATTTTTTTTTTAATTTTTGCACGTACAGGGTGACTGTTTATAAAGTTTCACCTAGGAAAACCTTTTTATTATTGGTCACAAAAAGATTAAAGAAAAGTGAATTACTCATGAAATTCTGTGGATTTCTATTACAGTTTCACTTTTTTCAAAAAATCACCCGTTACACGCAGGATGGCCATGAGGTCTTTTTGTTTAATGTTACACCCTGTATATTTTTTAAAATTTCGATAATCTTTTTTTTTTCTGATTCCAAAAATATACCATATGCTACCATTTTCTTGAATGGTCATTGAGCAAATTCACAAAAACGTTGCCATAAGAGTAATGTGTTGAACAAAGAACCACCAAACTAAATTATTTTTCAAAATCAATGAATAGCGAGCTTTCCCTCAAAAAAGGTAATGGTAACCGTATATCCAGATTTCGCACTTCTGGTGCTCATCAGTACAGTGCTAGGAATTAGGAGATGAAATGATGATGAAAAAATATGACAGAATTCATGTAAAAGACAACCATCTGTCAAATTGCAGAATCGGCAGAATCGGCAGGGCAGGGTCTCCGTAGAGACAGATATAATTATCTTTACAAACATCCTAAGCTCTGGAGTTAATAAATCTAAAAAGGAATTTAGGGAGGGTGAAGAAATAACAAAATCAATGAATACCGAGCTTTCCCTCAAAAAAGGGAATGGTAACCGTAGATCCGGATTTCGCACTTGTGGTGCTCATCAGTACGGTGCTAGGAATACCTTCAATTTGAAGGAAAATTAAGCGTCTCTTCGGAGACAGATATAATTATATTATATATAAACTATTTTGCCTTGGCTAACACATTGCCCTTATGACAAATTATTTTTAATTTTACTTGAGACCCGCCAAAGATAAACTACATATGATATATTTTTGGAATCAGAAAGAAAAGATTTATTAAAATTTTATAAAATATACAGGGCATTCAATTAAGAAAACAGGACCTCATGGCCACTCTGCGTATAGTGTGATTAAGGAAAAAACTGAAAATGTTACAGAAATCTACCTAATTTTTGTTAATTAATTATTTTACTTTCATTCGCTTTTTGATTTAGGGTAATTCCATTGTAACGGGTGTTACGTTTTATGTTTTTGACATCCAATTTTATGTTTGATGTTGATAAGTTATTACAACAAAACTCGAATTAACTCATGTGGTCTTGACAGATGAAAATCTTTATGCCAAAAAAACTCACTAGGAATCACCAGAACAATGTATTTTAGGGAATCTAATACATGTAACGGGTGTTATTTTGTTTTTTACGTTTTCTCGACATTGATATGGTTAGGTTTAGTTTTCATAAAAGTTAGCATAGCAACTAATATATATTATTTTTTGATCTTAGTGTATAGCAGAAAAGACCACCAAAGAGGTTTAATATATTTTGAGTTTTATTAATTTTTACTTCTTTTATTTTCTTTATCCTCAATTTGTAACGGGTGTTATGATTGAGTGTAACGGTTGTTATATAGTAAATTTGTTTTTATATTGGATTTTTTTTAAAGACTTTTTCGGTCAAGAATGGTAAAAATCAATTACAGTTGAGGACGTATGCTCTATATAATACACCAAAACTACTTTTATAATTGTTATCTTAGTAAAAAAAATAAATAACTACATGGAAGGAGTTACATATTAATTTTAGTATTAATTAACGAGAAAAAGAAGTAAGTACTAACATAGTACTAAAAAATGGTTACAATACTTTAATTTGGGTCCTTTGAAGTTCAGATTTGTAGGTGACTGCTGACAAGTTGGCATATATTGTTTTATTTTTAAGAAGAAGGATTAAAAGTACCTATTTAATCCCTAAAGTGCATAAAGGTGTTTTTAAATCGAATCATGGTAATTTTGAATGCAAATATCTTAAAATCGAATCGATCAGTATAAGAAACAATAAAAGGCTTATAAAGAGAATCAAAATACCTTCAAAATAAGGCAACTTGAACCACTATTTAAATTTGGGGGATGAAGCTCACAAATTTGAGCAGTTTTCGAGAAAAATCAAGTGCATCCGAGGGTGCATCGTTTTAAATGGGATAAACTTTATAAAAAACTTCAAATTTTATCATACAGTGACGTCGCAAATATAAAAAATATTAAATGCAAAATTATGACCAAAAAATCATCTTTCTAAAGAAGGACAGATTTAAAAAAAAAACATTTTTATTTTATTTTATAGAATTACTGTTACTAAGCTATTTACCTTGTTGTACAGCTGGGTCCTTTAAATTTTAGGACGACTTCAGAAAGTGTTTGATTATTGCGAGCAGTTTATACTATTGAGTTGACATTATAAATTTTGTAGGTTATTTACAACTACAGGATGATCTGTTTCTTTAAGGGAACTGGTTATACCTCTTACACTAAGGTTGTGGATTTTCTTTATATTTTTATTTTGTTTACTTGATTTATTTAACTTTTATACCAAAAATAATAAATACAATTTGTGTCTGCTTAAGTAGTTGTTATATTAAAGAAGTAATAAAAATTCCAAACAACGATAAGTAAAAAAAATATATCTACAACTACTGCGAGATTGATTGATAGAAAGGCAACGTGAAAATTTCTTGGTCTGCAAGGTCTTCCCATATCGTTGTTTTCTGGAAAACCAGCAGCATGACATTGTCCAATATCTCTAAATAGGTTTCTCCCACAAATCTTCCTTCAATTCTCCATATCACCCCCAATCCTCTCGCTGACACCCATCCCCATACATTCACACTAAAATGACCAGGTGCTCGGTAGTGACTCACATACTGTGGATTGAATCTGGCGTTATCTGGCCTATACACTATCATATTGCTTTTCTTTGATGACTAAAAGATCTTTTCATCCATAATATAATTCAGAATAAAAAACAAGCAAGATTGTTTTTGTTGCGGTGTAAGCTCAGTTTTAGTAGCTACAACCCGGCAATTCAAGTGTTTTCTCTTTATCCTCCTGAAAGCGGTTGCCTTGCAACCTGGGATCTGAGACAAAATCCTTGCTTGTTTTGCTGTTAAAAAAGGGTCCTCTTCGAGTTTTTTAATGAGAGCTGCATCTTCATCCTGGTTGGCAACTGCGGATCTGCCTGATTCTCCCGAGTTCTCTTTTCCTCCCTAGCATTCTTTCTTCCCTCCAAGGTTGAGATTGAAATGTTCTGTCACAGCTGCGAGAGACCAACCGTCATCCAGCTTCGTTACAATCTCAATTCCTTCGTCGTGTGTGGGGCCATGGTTTAAGTTTCTTGACTAAATTTAACAATTTTTTGTGACTGACGTTGAAAATAAATTTTTGAAGTAGACTGACACTATAATTTAACTGACATGGAAAAGGTAAAATAAAATACACTGCTGCGAGTTATTATAATTGTTTAAAAAACTCTTCATTTGTTGACTTTTATGCATAAATTGATTTATTTATTTTTGAGAAGACACTGCATGGAACATTTAAAAAATCAAAAGGTCAAAGACGTACAATAAAAATCTATAAAAAAAGCGAAACTGAAACTGATACTGAAGAAGATTTTGAGGAACTCACCTCTGACGATTACGAGTAATGATATATGTATATTTTCACATTAAATGTTTTTTGACACAGTATTTTACTTATTAATAAAATACCTTTATAAAAACTACGGCAAAATACCCTTTTCTTTTAATCTTTTTTACACTGCCCGAATACAATAAACTCAAAATTAATTAATTTTATTATTTAGCATTTTTTCGCATTATTTCGCATTATTTTGAATTTTTTTACATTATTAGGCATTTTTTCACATTTTCTTGCATTTCTCTACATTTTTTGACACTATTATGCGTTTTTTCACATTTTTGTCATTTTTTTTTCACATTTTTTCGCATTTTTTTGCATTGATTCACATTTTTTCGCATTATTTACATTTTGTCAAACAAGGCGAACATACGTACAAAAAAATGGTCAATGAAATCCCCCTCGGAAAATAATTAGGTAAAATAAATTCTTGACTTATTTGTTCGGGTAAACGATCACCTGATGCGAAATGTAGATAAGTTATTTTGAGAAACGGGCACGTCATCACCACAATTTATAAAAATTTACAGGAACTAAAAACTTAAATAAATAAAATTTGAATTCAATAATTCAAAGATACTCGTGTACGCACACGAGTTCAACAGCCACGCTACAGAAACTTAAATTAAACAACTAAGATGAATAGAAATGGCGTGAATTAAGTTATCTGCCAAAGATGGAAGATGCGTGGATACTTGCGCCAACATTTCGCGCACGACGGAGTTCTTTTTTTTTGTTCGCTACAATCGTAAATATTAACGGTGTTATGGTACCGCAAGCGAGAGTTTTGGGAAAATTATACCTACTAAAAATGTTATTTTTGAGAAGTTTTAAATGCTGCTAATAAACTTTGTTTAAAATTAAACAACAATCGTAAATAATAACGGTATTATAGTGCCGCAGGTAAAATTGTTTGCAATTTAAGTAAGAAATTATTTCACAGTTATTGAGTATTTGCAAATTTTGGGCTTAAACCTATTGAGCTTAAAATTCTGAAACTGTGGGTCGCAGAGGACATGTTTAATTAAACTAACCTACTTTGAAATGAAAAACTTCGCCAAATGTATTTACTTCTCTGTCTGTTGGACTTTCACTTATTTAAAAGCATTGCTTAGTTCAGACACCGTTACCAGTGTAGCTATTGTTGAGATCATGGAAAAGAAAATAATTTCTCCCAAATGCGCTCATTGGTCGATGATGATGATTTCTCCCACGAATGACACTAATGACAATATTTTGATAGAAATTAGCGTCTTTTATTTCTTTCACTAAAAACCAGTAGAAACACATCAAGTCATGTTATTAGTGTTATTTTCGAGGGAATCGGTGGCGTCGACCAATACGATCTGTGCGTTTCATAGAGATAATTGACTTCTCCATGATTTCATAACTACACAGGGGGGGGGGGGGTTAAAAAACCCAATAGGGCTTTAATTGGTATGCTTTCAGTGATTCTAGATTTAGCTTATAGAGCCGCTTAAGATTAAATTAATATTTAGTTTTAAGAGCTGCTTTAGATTGAGATTTACCTTGACTGCTTTATTGCATTGGGATTTATATTCAAAACCATATTTGGATTAAGTTTATCTTCGAAAGCGAAACATTTCTGGGGCTCCACAATCACACAAATCGTTTAAGTGGTATAAAATCCACATACCTTCAAGCAATTTAAAGGAACTTCCATCCAAGATACCAGTTGGCTTTGTGGCAACGGGTTCATCAGGTTTTGCCGACATTACTTTAGTGATTTCCTCACCGCTTCGACCAGATCGTCCCTTTTTTGCGACGTCACCAGCGGATTTTTCAGCCGCTACCGTTTCGATTTCTTTTCTGTTGTCATCTGGGGTTGTACCGGCACTTTGTTTTGGAGTAGCCTGAGTACCGTGTTCTATGGAAGGCCTCCGTTCACAGTAGCATATGGGGCAGTCGCAGTCAATCGGGTGAGTTTGAGCGGATACTTTTGGTGTCATCGGTTTGGCGCTGGTGCCCATTTCCATCATTTTTACTTTACTGGGTTCCATTAGGTGAGGTTCGCCTAATTATAGTCAAAATTGAATTATTTACAAGTGCCGGATATAGATTCCCCCAAGAAGAAGGGACGGAATTTTAAGCAAAAGTAATGTCACAGAAAATTCTCAGATTTTTGAGAGGAACAATTGCAAATACGGGATGCTCTCTTCACTGATTAGTTTAATTAAACCAGCTTTCTGGGCAGCTTTCCAAGCATTTAAGTATAAAAGAAAACTGAAAATTACGTAAAATACAAAGTTTATGATAACTTTTTCAATAAGATGAAGTTTTCAACATGATTTTCTTGACTATAATTGTTACTTTTTTCACAAAAAAAAAACGAAATACGGACAAATATCGTTTTGATTAGTTTCCTATATAATACGTATGATGTTTTCGACGAGTTTGCAAGAATTCAATTTAAAACACTTTTAAATTCTGGTCTGGCCTGTCTGGTTACACTGGTTGTTTGAGTGCAACATTTACAGTGGGGAAAGAGGAGAAAGGAATCTGTGTTGCCAATTTTAATAACAAAATTATGCAACAAAACACTTGGATTAAGTTTTGACGCTTATTTATTAATTAATTAATGACGTTCAAGATATATGTTGAAAATGCTAATATACACAATATATAATACTCACAACCTATTTAAAACTTTCGACGGTTTTTAAAAATTTAACATGTGTTTTCCTTAAACATCTTATTTTGTAGTCAACGTGGCAACATTGATTGTTTGTTGCGATTTCTCGATTTTTCCTGGAATGTCATTATTGTTTTGAAAGTGAAAGTTTTAGCACTTGTCAATAGTGTTTTTTTGATATTTTTGTGAGAAGTTTGTGGCGAAAAATGGTTCCGAAGTGTATTATTATATGCAAGTTGAAACAGAAGCCGGGGTACCGTAGTATTTCATTTCATAGGTACGTTAAATTAAAATATTAACTAAATATTAGGTTAGAATTCGTCATATTTGGCCATTCTTGGTAAACACAGGCAGGAAATCTGTGTTGCCGGCTTGTCATTAATTTCAGTGTGAATAGGGATTTCCATAGCACCTTTTTCTTATTTTTTTAATTGTACATCCTACTTGAATACATTTTTAGGCTTAAATAAAAATGATTAAAGGTATTTTAAATAATATTAAAAACAGGGGAAAACGTATTAGGTTAACATGACAACAATGGAATGAAGATGTTGAACTCAAACAGCCTGCCCTAGATCTAAAAAAAAGCTCCTTCTAGTAGTTCAATATTCTAAGTTTAAATTACACGTAAAAGCCTTGAAAATACGTACCAACTTGTGTCTCGTCAACTCTCACACTAGGTTTTGCTAATAGCACCTTGTCAGTAACATCAACTGCAGACTCTTCTTCTACTATCGATTCGACCGCCTTGTCGTTGGCTATTTTTTCATCGGGTTTCGGTGATACGTGTTTGTCAGCTTGCTGCCGTGTGCAGTTATCACATTGACAGGTTGGGCAGTGACAGTAGGTATCGTCCGCTGTAAAAAACAGGACATTATATATCTAGGGACCAAAGTGGCACTTCTTATCCCGAGGTGAAAAATATGTAGCTGGAGCAGAGCTAGAGCATTCGCCAAGGGATAAAAATACACTTTAGTCACGTGATATACATGTTAATTTTCAAAACAAACCCAGCCAACACTGTTACGTAAATATTACGTTAAAACTACAACACATGGTTACTTTAAAAACAAAAGATCAGAAGATCTTGGCTGGAAATAACGAAAATTCAAACCTGGATGAGCATCCCACAAGGAACACACAAAGGACCAAAGTGAAAAGAGAAATGATTAAACGATGTTTCGCTCTGGGTAACCAGTGTGAGCTCTTCAGTAGTTTCACTGGATCACTCACAAATAGGCATCGTTCCGCACTACCTGATACGGATTCGTCCTGGCGTGTTAATATTTCCAATAAGAGTCAATTAAAAAAACAAAAAAAAAAAAAGATTTATGGGGAGGGTGACCAGTGAAATCACTGACGAGCTCACGCTGGTTACCCAGAGCGAAACATCGTTTAATCATTTCTCTTTTCACTTTGGTCCTTTGTGTGTTCCTTGTGGGATGCTCATCTAGGTTTGAATTTTCCTTATTTCCACCCCAGATCTTTTGATCTTTTGTTTTTTAGATTCTTTTCGGTTGATGTAACCGATTTGGAGGTTTTTTAACTTTTTTTTTGTTTTCTTCTGTTTTTTTTTTGTACATGGTCACTTTGTTACATAAATTCTATGTAAAGTGGAAGTCACAACAAGGTAAAAACTAACGTCCATGTTCTGCATAATACCATGCACAACGTTCCCTACTTTTTACGTAAGTAATATGTAATTAAAATAACGTAAATAATACATGGCAACAAAAAATTGGGAAACGGCAGATATCAATTAACTAGTAACTAGAAAGTAAATCAAAAGGTAAAATTGAGGTAAATTTTTTACATAATATTTATTGCCTTTACAAGTAACATCAAGGTAAACTTGACGTTACGTAAATAACGTACTCTTTATGTAACTACTATATAAATTTATATACTTCTAATGTCACAACAAGGTAAAAAGTAACTTCCATGTTCGACATAATGCCGTGCACAAAGTTCCCTTCTTATTACGTAAATATAATGTAATTAACGAAATATAAATTATTCTATGTAAATATTACGTAAATTTTATGAAAACTTTTTTTTATGTAAATTTTTTCATATTAGATTTACGTATACAGGGTGTTCCAAATTCGATGCTCACCATAGGGATCTCCTAAACGGTAGGGGATACGAAAATAGGGCAAAGTTTCGCAATTTGACGCTTTCCTTAAAACCAAAAAAAAATCGTTTACAAATTCCAGGTAGTTCGAAAAAAAACGATATCTTTATTTTTAGTTTTTATTTCTCTGCGCCCTTATTCTTAAAGCTGTCAAAAAACGCTTAAAACTTTCTACAGGCAATTTTTTAAGATTTACACTTTCGGCCACTTAAAATGCGTACAACAGAAGTTAGCTGCAGGTCTCTTAAATGTAAGTTTTGCTAATTTGACGTTTTCGAATTACAGGTTGGATCTTTTGATATTATAAACACAAAAATAAGGAGACTGGTCACACTTTTATTTAGAATATATATTTTTTTAATTGTTCAGCATGCTATTATAAAAACTTAATCTTAGAGCTCATTATGGACGAAATAAGGCCACAATTGTGTGAATAAGAAAAAAGTATCAAGAGAAAAGAATTGTTTGATTAAAGGAAAGCAGTAACTATCACTATGATCTCCATTAAGTGGTTGGAATTTCTGGGAACAATATTCGTTCATGTTAACTTTTTTGCTATAAGGCCCCACACATTTTCCATAGGATTGGCGTCAGGAGTTTTTGTCAGCCATGGCAAAACCTCGATGTTGTTTTGCTGGAACCACTGTTTAGAAATTAGTTATCCTGTTGATACATAAAACCTTCTGGATGAAGAATCGTTGCTTCTGAAAGCATAACATTTCTTATCATATAAACATAAACCTCAGCCGTAAATCATCCATATCCTCGCCGATTTTCAACTCCACACATTCGCGGAAAATCTTCCAGCCCGGCCTTCGTTCCCAGCAATATATTTTTCGAGATAGCCTGTTCGTGGCGGGCGATATACCAAAATTTGTTTAATGTCATTGTCAGAATGGAAATGAAGACTACCTGTTGCCAAAATTCTTCTTCTTGTATTAAATAGTTTAGTGCAAAAATTAACCTGGCTTGCTTCTTTTCCGCACTAAGTAAGATTTTTTTGACAGCAACGCGACATCTAAACGGCTTATCCATCTGCGCGTCGTTCTTATGTATCCAGGAAAATGTGCCTCAATTTTTGCATCGCAAATGAATGTTCTTTCTTCTTATTCTTACAATTGAAGCCTTGTTTCTTCCATAATGGGCCGCTACTCTTCGAACCGACCAACTACAGTCTAATTTTGCCAAAATTTGGGCTTTTTCGAATTCGTTTAGTTGGGTCATTTTTAAATATAAATGAAATTACACAACAAAAGCTGACGGTGACATTTTTTGTCAATTTGAAATACCTGAAAGTTTATTGAGTTGCGAGGCCCATAATTGACTAGATAAAATCGACGTACGCATTTTATCTGGCCGGAAGTATACCTAATAAGAGATAGATTTTCGAGATTCAGTTCATTTTTTCTTATGAACACAAGCTTTTTTTCTCCTGACGTATGGTTCATATAGGATGACAGATATTTTAGAACCTCATTTTGACAAATACCTGACGTTTTGAGTTAATTATCAGCCCAAATTCAAAGATTAAAAAACCAAAAAAAAAAACGGATTTTTAAAATATTAGGTAAAGTTATTTTATTATAACAAAATATCTTGAGTAAGTTAAAAGCAAAAATTAAATTTCGGCTGATGATGGTCAATAAACTAAAACGTCATGTGAGCTGTCAAAATAAGGTTGCAAAATGTTGTCTCTAATCCTTTATGAACCAAACGGCAGATAAAAAAGGGATGTGTCCATAAGAAAAAATGAACTTGACACTGCTCCTGTCACACCGAAATGTCAAGTATCAAAAACGGACATCTCACAAGGTAGATCTTAAAAAAGTGCCTGTAGAAAGTTTTAAGCGCTTTTTGGCAGCATAGACTTTGAAACACCCTGTATACTATGTTAATGTGATGTGTTTGCTGGGAAAAGGATCAACACGGCGCCGGCGCCGGCGTTTTACTGAATTAAATTTTTTTCTTTTAAATTCTACTTTGTTTTACTTTAGTTAATTTTATCTCATTAGACTTACGTGGTAAACTTTCTAGCGGTTGCTTTCCAGCGCAGTCTATGCACAAACAAGTTTCGCAGGTGCAGTTGTCACCTCTTTCTCGGCCTCTCTGAGTGTCATCTCCGGCGTTTTGCGCTTGTTTATGCGCAGATGGTTTATTTGGTATTTCTGCTTCTGAAAAAAGTGTGTCTAGTTTTTTGTTTACTAATTCAATCCTTTAAAAGCAAGCAAAGTAAAAAAACAAATACATAATTTAAATAATACCCCTATGATTTAAATTAAGTTTTTATAAAGCACCAATAAGCAGTTTTCAAGTAATGAGTTTGCAGAGGGAAAAAATAATTGGGAATTAGTAAATTAGTTTTTAAGTTGTAAAGATAATATTTTACTATATTCCTTAATTACAAAGCTTGTTCTTTTAAACTGTTAAGAATAAATGTATAATGACATTATTATACTTCGATTGGACACATCCTATTAGATATACCATGTAGTGATACTTCGTAGCACGTCATATGCAAGTTTTAGAAATAAGAAAAATATACCGCACCTGCAGTCTGCTTGCTCTCTGCCAGGTACTTCAGTATACTTCTTGCGCTGTCACGCGACAAGTGAAGACGGTATCGCGCGCGAATACCTAAAGAAGAAAATGAGGGACTGAAAAAGGAAATGAAAAGAGGGCGTGTTTCTGTCAGTTTTTAAACAATGGAGTGAGACAAATATTATGCTTTTGGCTAATATTTTTTGGCATGGGTTTATTTTATTCTGTAAACACCATTACTCATAAAAACTTAAACCCTGCATAGTTTCTGACTTATGCCCGCCAAATTAGTCTCAATAAAAAAACTCCATATGGTTACTTAAAGAATTACTATTAGCACGTCGTTTTTCATATATTATATGTGACGACGAAGCTGACAGTTAAACGAATAAAATTCCGAAAAAATCTAACAAAAGAAAATGTGGAAAGCAAATGGATTACCTAACGAAGAAAATGAGGACACTGGAAAAGGAAAGGAAAAGGAAGCGTCGTAATTCGAGTAAGTAAGGCGCATTGTCAGTTTTAAACAGTGAAGTGAGACAAATATTAGGCAATTGACTAATATTTTTTGGCATGGGTTTGTTTATTCTGTAAACACATATTTGTTTTTATGACTCATAAAAACTTAAACCCTGCATAGTTTTTGACTTATGCCCGCCATATTAGTCTCAGTAAAAAACTTCATAATGATAATAAAATCCCTTAACAAAATATCACATTTTAATTTCCAGAATAATTATTATAACAAAAACCCTTCACCCGTCGTAATTTGACAAAAACTCTCAACCGAATTTTTCATGTAGCCGGAGCCTGATTCAGAGTTTTTTTTCCTAGCAGGCTATATCCTATATGTTGCACGTAGAAACAAATACTATCATATCTCACCCATGCTCCCGATGCATGGTTTACTCTACTGGGTGTCCAATTTTCTAAGTAGATTATAATATGTTTACTTAAAAAATTATTATTAGCACATCGTTTTTCATAATTAAATGTGACGACGAATCTGACTGTTCCTCAACTCGTCAGACACTAGTAGTTCCTCAAACTCTAGCATAGAGAAGCACCATTTAGAAAGTATATTAGGGGGGACAGATGATAGTACATTGCAGATGGAAGAAGCTCCTTTATATGAGAACAGATAAAGAAACCAAAAATAATCTTCTCGAAAAATACACAATTCCCGGAAAAATTGCCAAATTCTTTAAGCACCCAAATTAAATCCAGGATGCATCTACAGAGCAAAAAAGAGATACGTAACTCTTAAAATTGTAAACCATTTTGGGAAAAGGTTTGACAGCCTTACAGCGGGTTTTCTCTAATTTGGCCTAAACAAAAAAGGGAGAGACGACGCACTTGATGAAGATCTTTTGGGTCTTGCCGAATCGGCGCAGTTGTTTTTCATTGGCCACAATATTGTTTCATGCAAAAATATAAAAAATTGCTACTGCGCAACAAGATTTTGCCGAAAATTGCAAAAATATAAAAAAGACGCCGAGAGGAAATATTAGAGCTAAACAGTGAAAAAACGTATTCCTGTCGAATAAAAATTTTTTTCAGAAGAGTGGAATCAAATAACTCAAAATAAATTAACTTTGAGTTGGACAAAAGGTTACAAAATTCCCTTTGTGGACAAACCTTTTCAAGTTTTCACCCCCAAAACTTCAACATTTACCAAAAATGAGTTAAGAATTTATTCGAAAAGCATACAACATTTATAAGTAGGAGCAGTTAAAACTGTTAATAACTGTCAAGATCAGTTTTTGTTAAGCTATTTTTTAAGACAAAATGAAAGCACAGGATTTTAGGTTTATCTTTTATCCTAGAAACCTAAATAAATTTCTTTCGCCCACCTCATTTTCAACTGGAAGATATTAGAGAACTTAATTACTAAAAACTACTTCCTTGCGACATTAGATCTTAAAGATGCATATTTTTTAGTTCCAATGTTTGATGAATATAAAAAATATTTAAGATTTTCTTTTTAAAACAAAAGTTGAATTCCAATGTTTACCATTCGCTCTGCCACTGCACTTGTTTGTTCCACTCTTTTTAATCTAAGGTTTCACCAAATTACTCACGGCTGTTTCTCTCTAAAAGATTAGGTTGTTTATTAACATTTAGGAGATTGCAAAAAAAAGTGGATATCTATCGCACAAAACAGAATAACAAAAATAAAAACAGTCATTAAGATTATTTAAAGAAAAAACAAGGAAATAAAATAACCATTAAAGCGGTTTGGCTAATTATAGGAAGGTCAGTCTCGGTTTGTTACGCTACAGAGTACGACTTGTTGTACGTAAAAACTCTTGAGCGTGCCTTAAAGGCTAACAGGAACAACTATAACAAAAAGATGTTTGTTAGGTTCTTGGTTAAAAATGAACTTAAGTGGTAGTTAAAAATGAACTTGAGTGGTGGTTAAAGCACATAGACCAAGCCAAACATACTATTTTACAGCCTAATTCTAACATTAAAATTTTCTCCGATGCATACAAATCGAGATGGGGGCGTGTTGCAACGGAAAGGAAGCAAAAGGGGTTTTTTGGCAACAAGGTGAACAGGAGAAACACATAAACATTCTTGAAATGAAGGCAGCTTTTTATGGCTTAACAAGCTTTGTAAAAATTTTTAAAAAATTGTCATATTTTACTAAGAATTGATTGCTATTGGGAGAATCATGTGGTAGTGAGCTTAGGTATATTTTTTGTATTCGCCACGTACATTAATACGCTGGATAATCATATCGCGGACAAACAATCTCCAAAGAATCTATGAAAGAATCTTTAACCTAGGAGGATGCAATTTATTTTTTCCAAATGATGGAAGTTTGGCGACAATAATATTGTGACCATCTTGCAACCTAATGTAAATCAAGTTGTATCCTTTTAAAAAACAGAATCTCAAAAAACTGGGAAATATTCAACTCTTAACAGACATTGGACTGCTTAAATTTAATTTGCGAGCAGAAAAATCAGAAATCGTAGATAAGTTTATGAGAGGCATTTTTAAGGTGCGCCCTCAGTTTCCGAAATATAAACTTGGTATCAGTATTACCTTATATAGGTAACTTGTACCCTTTGGCAAATTTAATATTCGGGTTATTAACTATAAAAATGCTACTTCTTTTGACTCTTTGTTCTGCTCAAAGAGTTCAGACATATTCTATAAGTTAAGGAACATCAAAGCTAACGAAGAGGGCATAGAAATAATTCTTAAAGATATTTAAAAAATATCTGGACAGTTCTATTTGTGTTATACCATTATATATTGTATACAGAAAACAAAACTATTTCGAGGAACAGAGGATACACTTATTTAAAAAAAAAGCCTCATAAGCTCGCTACATCCCAAAGCGTTAGCAGGTGGATTTAAAAAAGTCTAAAAAACGCAGGAATAGAATCAAATTTTAAAGGACATAACACAGGGCATGGGGTGCCTTCCGCAACATTAAGGGTTGGTGCATCAATGTTCCGAAAAATGTTCAATCGATTTTATAATAAACCTTTAATTTAAAAAGATTTCTTAGATAATTATATTAAGAAATATATTTTAAACACATTTAAATTTTGAACCTTGTGGTTTCCTTATTATTATTTAACTTTTTAACTAATATCGCCACATTCTCTAAACAACTACCTGGTATATCTAATAGGATGTGCCCAATCGAAATATAATTCAGGATTAAACGACTTACCTGTAAGAAAGTTCAATTCAAATTAAACGAGATTGGTCACATTCTATTAGACACCCTCCTCATTGAAAACATTTATTTTCAGTAATCATAAATATATAATATATTAATCATAAAAAAAACTATAAATAAAAAACTTCTTCCAATCCTTATTCTTTGGGTAAGGTCCCCAGCACTGAGGTCGCATTCCCCCTTTGAATGGCGATACTGATCCGCTGATTGATGAAACTTCTAGCATTTTTTGTTTCAATTTTTTTTGCTACTTCGGAAAATAATATTTTAGCTTCACCACACCATGGACCTAGAGTTTCCACTGCAAAAGTGTAAAATAAAAATCCTCTGTCTTCTAGCTCTTTATATTTTGTCCTTTTTTGTATTTCGCCTATCTTAGCCCCTTCTCCCGCTTTATGAGAAGTTTTACCAAGATAGGAGCTGCAAAGCGTGTCTCTCTGACCCTTTCCAAGGAATCAAAGTGATCCCGTCTGAACGTTTTCCGTCACTCCTACAAATACCGGACGCAGACCTCTTTATATTGTCGTTGATCAAACTGTGACGAGTCCATCGACCTGCACTTTTTTTGCAGCTAAGGCCATGAAGACCCAATTTACTCACTATTTCGCCAGAAGTGCAGGTGTGAGACTCGCAAACAGGAAGACCAAGATAAAGAGCGATAGAAATACGAAGAGACGAGTCATCCAATAAATTTCCTAAAGAAGAAGGGGGCAAAGCAACAAGCCACGCATTACTCTCGGGCTCACTAAGAGCTAGAAGACGTGCTTGATCAAGTTGAGATTTTGAAGATAAAAAAATTTGCTAAAAGAATACATCACACATTGCAGTATCAAAATCTCTTTGTGATTTTAAATTAGAAGTATCCGAAATGCCTGTTAAATTTTGATATTTATTTGATGCTTCGATCAAAGCAAAGTCTGGATGCAAAATAATTTCCTCAGGAAGAATTTGTGGAAAAAGATATGATGAATCATTCAAAGAACCAAAAAAAGCTGAGTAACAAAGAAATGAGCTGTTTCTGATTCTTAAACCACCTAATTTAATTGGAAGAATGCACAGTGACCAAGCATTCGAATCAATTTTACAGATTATAATATTTTCTAAACTAAATTTCAGTAAATCGTCAAATTTTTCTTAACATTCCAGCATCCTTCAACATGGCGCTGTCCGAAGTAAATATGTAATTCTTGGAATCGAAAATAAATGTTTTAATAAATAATAGGCAGTATGAGAATTTAGAGACAAAAGTTTGTCGGAAAATTTTGTAAAAACGTCAATTTTTTAGGAAAAAATTTTGCCAATTTCCTTTTCAAAGAAAGGTACTCCTAAAATGGTAAGATTATAGTCTGTAATATTTAAATTGTGTTCTTTACTTAGATGTGCTAAATTAATTTCTAAGCCAATACTCAAACATTCTTTTCTCAAAAATTCAAAATCTTTGAGTACGCTACAAGAATCCCCAGCTAAAGTTTCGTCATCAAGATACCATAAATTGATATCAGATATTAATTTTGAAATTATAGAATAAAGATAAGCAGAATAGTGGTGGACCTAAAGGATCACCTTGCTGGACTCCTCTTTGCGATAAAATGGTTTTTTCTCGAAATAATAAAAATGAAGGATTTCTATAACACTGTGAAATGAAACTGAAAAATTGTGGTATGTGCTTGTTAACTTGTGATAATACAATTTCTCGATTGATCATATTAAAGGCGTTATAAAAGTCTACTTTCAAAATAATTTTTTCTGTAACATAAGGAAAGGACAAAAATCGCCGGACCGAGTGGCTAATTATTTCGCATCCGCTTTTGGTACCAAAACCTAACTGAGTTTAACGAAGCAAATTGCCATTTCTCATAAATTGAAAAACAAACTAATTTTTCTGCTAATCTACAAAATTTGAAGAAAATGTACCTAGTTCGTCATTCAAAAGGTCTTTTAAATGTTGCGGACTAGACCTGCCGCAGAACCCGGTTTAAAAGAAAAAACTGATTTTTTAATATTTGAATAAATGAAATCAAAACTGTTATACTCATTCGGGACATCTTCGGGGAATATTTGCATATCTTCATGGCGTGGATGTTTTTCTAAAAGTTTGTTGTTTGTTTCAGCATTTTTCAAAGCCAAGTTATCCTCAGAACATAACAGACGAATTGCTCCTCTGACATCTCCCTCAGAAACTTTTTTCTTAACTTTCTTTGTGAGGTAATTTGTTTTTAAAAGGTTTTGTTTCTTCTGAACTTGATTCGTTTTAAGGTAATCCATAAATGGTTGTATGGGTAAATGTTTATTATCTTTCCAAATATTTAAATTGTCCTTTATCAATGTTGTTAAAGATCTCGATGCATTTTGTTTGGATTTTTTCGGTAATATGAGAACGGCATATGCAAATGTAAAGAGATGAAACTATGCTTGGAAGTTGTTTTTTGAAACAAAATCTTTTAGGAGTAAAGTGAGTTCTTCCGCAACTAATGGGCAGGCACCTTTTGGAATTCGTTTTATTACTGGTACTGATGATTTTAGAGAACTTAAAAAGACATCTACTGCATTTGAATCAGACGATATATCCTGGGAAAAATCATGATCTTCTTGTAAATTATTTTTCTTGTGCTTTGATTTAATATGTTGATTGAGGCTGCTTTTGCTTGTATAAGATTTGTCACATTGAGTGTACTTACTTTTTAATAAATTCTGAGAATTTTCTAAAGATGCATCGATGCAAGAAACCACGTTGGAGATGCAGTGAGAATTTTGAGAGCAATTATCGGTATGAATTCTACGGTACGGTGAATATTTAATCCAGTCTTGTTTTTGAAAATTTTATTGCATGATAAACCAAAGTTTTCTTGTAATGGTACAATTAAATTATAATGTCCAGAGTCTGGATTGCCAAAAAAATGTACAAAAATTGATGAGTTAAACTGATTTTTGCTAACACATAATAGTGGGCTATTTTCGGTAACAAATAATTTTTTCTTTGAATTTTCCTTTGAAACATACACGTAAAAGTTAATTTTGTATATATCTGAAATCGCCAAACATTCAAAATCAGTGCCAAAAGTACCTGATTTAGACATCCTGGATCCATATTCCTCTTTGCGAGTAACATTTACTTGAAAATTTTGAAAATCTTGTTAATTTTCTAAAATGTACTGAACAGCTTCCTTTCTTACTTTTAGATGATCATCCTGGCTTCCAAAAAAAAGCTCGCTTACAGAACGAAACAAGCAGTTTCCATCTTCTTGAATCAAAATATTTTGATAAATACTGTGACTGACTGCCATTACCATTTAAATTTTGACATCTTCTAAAAAGTCCACGTTCTTCCAAAATTCCAAATGCTGTGCTATCTAATGATTGTTTTTCTTGTAGCTCTGTTCCTCAGCTGCGAAATGCTTACTAATTTTTAATTTATTTAGTGTAGAAAAGGGTATAAAATAGTAAATGTAAAAGGTAGATATTTTGAAAAAACTGACTTTGACTTTGATATCCTCATTTATATATTCATGTATTTTCATGCAATCTATTTAAGAACTAGTCAACCTGCCCTTGGCAATCTTAGTATTTCAGGAAAGCTTTAGAAGTATACTGAAGTGCCTAGCAGAGATCAAGCAGGCTGCAGGGGCGGTATGTTTTTCTTATCTCTAAAACTCGCGTATGACGTGCTACGAAGTATCACTACCTGTTATATCTAATAGAATGTGACCAATCTCGTATAATTTGGATTGAACTTGCTTACAGGTAAGCCGTTTAATCCTTAATGACTTCTTATTAAAAGAATCACAAACAGTAAAATAATTTTTTTTCAATGACTCAAGAAAAACTTATAATGAAAAAAAGATGACTGTTTTAAAAAGTGTCATCGTAAATATTAACAGTGTTTGCAATTTAAGCAGGAAATTATTTTAGAGTTATTGAGTATTTGTAAATTTTGGGCTTGAACCTATTGAGCTTAAAATTCTGAAACTGTGGGTCGCAGAAGACATGTTTAATTAAACTAACCTACTTTGAAATGAAAAGCTTCGCCAAATGTATGTACTTCTTTGTCTGTTGGACTTTCATTTATTTAAAAGCAGTGCTTAGTTCAGACACCAGTGTAGTTATTTTTGAGATCAGGGAAAAAACTAATTTTTCACAAATGCGAGGTTCTCGTTAGGCGATGACGCTCATTTTTCCCACAAATTACAGTAATGACAATATTTTATTAGAAATTGGCATATTTTATTTCTCTCACCAAGAATAAGTAGAAACAAATTTCATCAAGTCATGTTATTGGTGTAATTTTCGAGGGAATCGGTGGCGTCGACCAATAGGATCTGTGCGTTTCACGGAGATAATTGATTTCTCCCTGATTTCAGGAATAGGGGGGGGGGGCAAAAAACCAATAGGGCTCTAATTGGGATGCTTTCAGTGATTCTAGATTTAGCTTATAGAGCTACTTCAGATTAAGATTTAGTTTTAAGTCCTGCTTTAGATTGAGATTTACCTTGACTGCTTTATTGGATTGGGATTTATATTCAAAAGCATGTTTGGATTAAGATTTATCTTCGAGAACGAAACATTTCTGAGCCTCCACAGTAACGCAAATTGTTTAAATGGTATAAAATCTACATACCTTCCAGGAATTTAAAGTCACTTTCATCCAAGATACCAGTTGACTCTGTGGCAACGGGTTCAACGGATTTTTTAACCGCTACCGTTTCCATCTCTTTTTCGTTGTCATCTGGGGTTGTAGCGGCACTTTCTTTTTGAGTAGGCTGAATACCGAGTTCTATGGAAGGCCTCCGTTCACAGTAGCATATGGGGCAGTCGCAGTCAATCGGGTGAGTTTGAATGGATACTTTTGGTGTCATCGGTTTGGTGCTGGTGCCCATTTCCATAATTTTACTGGGTTCCATTAGGTGAGGTTTGCCTAATTATTTTCAAAATTACATATATGAAGCTTGTTTTTTTTAGAATGCTAAGACATAGAATATCGAAGTAGGGTGTTTTCGCCGGTTCTGGCTCAAGATTCAAAGATTCGCCCATAAGAATTAACATAGGGATTTTGAGAGCCAAAGATTCACACATGGGGTGGGGGGATCCAAATGTCTTGGGCAATACCTTGAAAAACCTGTTAGAAAGTAGGTGATAAATTGAACCACACCTTTTTGTCTGTATTGCAGTAAACTAGGTCACAACTGGTTATTAATGATCATAAATTCAGAGATACAAATTTTGTAAACCGGGTCACAGATGTCTTGGGCAATACCTTGAAGAACCTGTTAGAAAGTAGGTGATAAATTGAACCACACCTTTTGTATTACAAACGCATTGCAAACTGGTTTAGTGACTTGAAGTAAACCAGGTCACACCATTCTTGGTCAATGACTTAGAAAGTAGGAAATAAATTGAACCACACCTTTTGTCTCACAGACGTTTTACAAACTGGTCAGTTAAAGTAAACCAGGTCACAGCTGTCTTGGCTTGAAAAACCTGTCTTAATAACAAGTCTTGACTTGTCTCTGCTGTAATAAAAAACCGGTTTATGGTCTCATTCCCACCACTTTATACACAATATAAATTATTTGTTTTGGAAAGTTTTATACAGTCTGAATCAAAATGTCTTCTAATTATTTAGATTCTAATTCCAAAAATGTCTTTTTGGGAGAAAGAAAATTTTATCTTAACAAATCAAAAACAAAGTTTGTTAGTGTGTGTTTAAGCTATAATGGAATTTTCTTTCCATGTGTATTAATTGGTGGAATAAAAAACGATGTTGTCCAGTTCACAGAATTCGATTGGCAAAACTTTTATGGGTATAAAGACATCATAGATGAATCCTTTTTAGCTGTTGATACCACCTTGAGTCTGGATCTTACCAGTTTTTTTATCAATTTTAAACAGATGGATTATGGAAATCTGATTGTGATTAATACAGGCAAAGCTACAGTACGATTAACAAACCCTACACTATCAGAACTGTGGAGAATCTCACCTTTAATAGATGAGCACATTAAAATATTGAAAAATCTTGAATTTAATAGTTGCTTAAAAATTCTTCAAATGGGAATAAAAAACTCTGTTGATGTAACTAACACAGCAATTTTCATTATGGATCCTATCAAAAATATAAATACTTTGACGTATGGATTGGCGATGGAACTTGTTTATTTTTATCCTGAACTACTAAGAGAAGATCATGAATAAATCGTTAACATTTAATGAACAATTTAATAAGGTGAAAATATTATATGTGTATAGTTATGCATCTAAAGAAGCGAGAAAAAAGCATTGGGAAAACTTAGCAGTGGATCGCATGCATTTCCAAAATAAAATCATCAAAATGGAAATGATATTAAACGCAATTAACTATTTTAATCAAAATATCTAACGTCATTAGTATATTTCTTAAGCTTAAAAATGTTAGTTTAGGTTTTGCTAGTATAAGTAGATTATGTATTCTAAAAATAAAAAACAGAAATATAAAAAAATGGCGTTTTATTTCATAAAAAAGTTATCATAGAGGTAAAATACATTCGATAATGCACAAAAACATGGTGAGTTTGTGTGGTAAAAACACTTTGGGTCTTCTTTGAGCAGTTTTGGGGTCTCTTCAAACTCAATAACTGGTTTTAAGGAGTATCTCCTTAAATATGTAGCTTTTTCCTTTCCTTTGATATAAACTGTATCCACTTTTTCTGTCAAGTTTTGTAAGATTTCGGAAAATTTATGAAGCGGAGTAAAACCTTCATTCCACGATATACAATGATGATTTTCCATCAACCAGTTGGCTTCCTTATGTAACTGTGGTGAAAGATGTTGAATCCCATAGGGTGGTTTAAAAATATAATGGGAAATTCTCGTTCCATCATAAGCGGCCAATTCTTTAGGAACAAATTTGTTGTTTTCCAATTTAAATCCTTGAACATCTATTATTAAATTCATATTGTTAAGTTGGAAAGCTTTTTAAAAATAATTTGTTTTTCACTATATAAACTTATGGCTTCTTTTAGTATTCTTAAATTTTTAAGGTGTAAACAAATTCTACAAGTGTTTTTTGAACACATTTCTTAAACTGATATCAAAATATGCAATAATTCGATTATATAGAGAAAAAATACTTTTTGAACATGCGCATTAAAACTGTTTCACTGTTTTAGTCAAAGGGTGGTATGAAAAAAGTTTATCATGAAGAATCAAACAGTATGCGGTCGTTTTTTCCGGTACGTCTTCGTGGCATTCAAAAGTGATTCTCATTGAAACATTAGCACTCTGTGCAGCTTCTTTTTGATAAGAACAATCAATGTATATTATGGGTGATATCTCTTTATATTCTGAAGGGAGAAACAACGGTTCATTAGGAAGCTGATAGTATGAAGCCCTAAACTTAGAATACATTTCATATAAGGAAGCAAATTTGTTATTTTCTATGTCTACATACAAATCATTGTATGGATATCTTTCGGAATTTAAAAAAACGTTAATATTGCGTATTCTAACATCATCAAATTTACTAATATTTTCATTTAATTTATCATTTTTATTTTTTTGAAAAGCAACTATAACATGTCGTGCAACTTCAGCTTTGGTTGATGTTTTAACTTGCCAATTATGTCTATTTGTTTTAAGCAATTCAGGGTACTCTATTAACTCCCATCTTCTAAAAGCTATTGGTATTTCAACATCTTTGTTAATGAGCTTTGACAAATTCAGTTCAGTAGGGATATTAACGGTTACGTGAGGCATATTCCATGTTAGTTTTGTGATCGAAATTTTTACTTTTTGACCAACAATATCATTAAAAACACAATTATTGTCAGAATTGGATCTTATTAAAACAAGTTGTTGTTTTGAGTTTAAGATTATTTTTCTATAGTCTTCAAAGAATCCCATTAAAATTTTGAGTGGAACACATACATTAAAATTACCCTTTTTATCAACCAAAATGCTCGATTTTGAAATATCCAATTTAGGAAACCAACC
The DNA here is from genome assembly GCA_963921995.1 of Oxystoma pomonae. Classification (NCBI taxonomy): domain Eukaryota; kingdom Metazoa; phylum Arthropoda; class Insecta; order Coleoptera; family Brentidae; genus Oxystoma; species Oxystoma pomonae. The sequence goes on from OY998170.1 coordinate 45,747,188, forward strand.
AGCGTTCTGCAATTTTTTACTTTCACTTTCAGTAAATGATAAATATCCTTTTAAAGTGGAAGTGGTTCCTACATCTCGAACTGAATCTATGGTTACATCATTTAGATCATAACGAATTTCTTTAAAAAGATAAGCTATGGGATTGTTTGTAAATTTCATACTTGCAGAATAGGTACCATCATTAGTTAACTGTCCCTCAATAAAAAGAAAGCTTTCACATGGTAAAGTATAGGCTTCAATATCAGGTATAACAATTTTTATTTCATCATTATTATTTAACTTGTTTGGTGAAAAGGGATCATAAGAATACGTTTCATATCTTACTACAGAACTGTCTTCCAAAAGTTTTTCGGTAACGTCTAAAAAACTCATTTTGTATTTACTTTAAATCCAAGTGATTTTAAAAACCTATAATTTGTTGGTGTTAACCGTTTGACAGTTTTCCTCTTACTGCTTAAACAACTCTCTTTTTTTTTATTATATGATATTAATGGGTTATTGTAACGAAATACCATTATTCAATTTTTTTAATATGCAGTCTGATGGTAATAGTTTCACCACCAAAATTTACAAGATCACCGTCCTGGTCAATAATTTTTAAAAATATACTAGTTATTATTTTAACGTTTACAGGAAAATAAATTAAATTTTCTGGAGCTTCTATTATCTTAAATCCAGGACTGACGCTAGGAAAGAACTGATGAATTACATGTACAGGATTGTTATTTAAATATGATCCATCAGCTATGCTGCAGTCGATTAATATTGCATTTACCTTAATAATTTCAGCAGGTTTTTGTGAAATATGTATTTTGTCAGCTGTGTAGAGATCATCTCTAAATCCTAAAATATTTCCTATAGTATCTTTACTAAAACGAATATCCTCACTACATTTTAAATGACAACGTAGGGTATTGTTATTGGCACGTAGTGTTAAGCTAACACCTTCTTTAGAAAGCTGATCTTGTAAATAATCCTCAATATCAGTCAATTCGTAGGCTCCTGATGGAATTTCAATGGTTTTATTACCATAATGAAATTTATTATTTCGTTCATCTATATTGGGTACCGCATTAAAAGTTTCAAAATTCGTAAGACAAACAACATATTCACCGTCATCTAAGTAAATTGGCGGATTAAATGAAGCAGACAACTCAGCCGAATTACCTGACAGAGAAATTGTAAGCGACATTATTGTTTTACAGTTGATGTAATACTAATACAAGTTATAAACTGTTGTTATATAAAAACTCTAAACACAAATGTCCACAGATAACTAAATCTTTTTGTTGATAATTTTTATGATTATACATTATAACATTATGACTACCATCACTTAAAAAATATTTAACAACCTCCAAAGGTGGTTTTAAATTTCCATAGCTATCAAAGTATGAAATTATGTTATTTTTTTTCACATATCCAGTCCAGTGGGTTCCCTGTTTTTCTTTACTATCTAAATTGATTATACCACTTTCAAATTTTCTAATTTTTTTCGGTAAATCATTACGCATAAAAACCCCACGAAAATGTGGGATATTTTTTGAATATTTAAGAAGGTCAATATTTGTTAGAGGTCTGTGAGGTAGTCCTTTTATCAGTTTTTTGTATTTGATTTTAAAAACAGACCACAACCTTGTTTATAAGGTTTTAAATAAAGTCCTTTGCCAATAGAAATTTGTTCCATGGCTTGATTATGTCTTTTATCTTCAATAAGTTTATCTTTTGCCGCTTTGGCGTCATTAACAGCTTTTGCTATTCCCGCAGCTCCCCCACCCAATGCTCCAAGAGCTGAGAGAGCAGATAGCACAGGTATTATAAATGGTAAAAACCCTCCAATTTTTGGGACTGGAATAATTCTTTTCTTTGGTTGAATAACCTTATAACCTTTTAATGATGATAGTGCTGTTTTTGCAGCTGTGTTTAAGTTCTTAAAAGATTTACCAACTAAACTTTTGCGTGCTTGTTTAATAGCATTGCTTAAAGATATCCCCCTTCCTGTGTTTTTTCGTTTAACGTTACGTCGACGACGTTTTTTTAAACCCATTCCAAAAGTTGTTTTTAATTTCATTGCTCCAGTTACTCCAGTTGCTGCTATTTTTTCACCTAAACTTGCGTCAGATGCATTTATTCTCTCAGCTGCTTTTGAAGCAAGAACTTTGTCAGCCTTATGTCTATTTTTAAGATCTAAATTTTTTGAATATGCAATGTCATGTTCTTTGCAAGCCTCATCCAATTTGTTAATTCCTCGGTCGCCTCTTGCTAATCTCTTTGTTAGGTTAGTTCCCCCCCCACAGAAATTGTAATTTGGGATGTGTAGTTCGAAAGGTAATTTGTTGATTATTGTATTTAACAAACCCCTTCCTTTCTTTTTAACTGTTGGTTGTCTAATAACCTTATGTTTGTTCCGAACACGCATTATATATATATACTGACGCATCAAGTATTTTCTCTTACTTATATAGTTAAAATAATCATGCGAATAGTAAAACAAAATTTTTCACTTCCTATTAAAAATCATGATGATCAAAAAATTGATTTTAATAAGCATGGACAACTTTTTGGAGGAACTTGTAAAAGAGGATTGATCGTTGGTCCTTCAGGCTGTGGAAAAACTAATGTTCTCATAAGTTTATTAGAGGACAAAAATGGATTACGTTTTGAAAACGTTTATGTTTATTCCAAATCTTTACATCAACCAAAATATGAATATCTGAAAAAACTACTCAAACCAATTAAAGAAATTGATTATTATGAAAACAATGATGAAAATGAAATTATTTCACCCAGTGAAATAAAGGATAATTCAGTTGTAATATTTGATGATATGGTTTGTGGTAATCAAAGCAAAATACGGGATTATTTTTGTTTTTCTAGACATAAAAGTGCTGACTGTTTTTACCTAAGTCAAACCTATTCCTCAATACCAAAACAGCTTATAAGAGATAATGCAAATTTACTGATCATATTTCAACTAGACAACACTAATTTACATCACATCTATGACGATCATATTAATGTTGATATGTCTTTTCAAAAATTTAAGGAACTTTGCTCATTGTGTTGGAAAGAACAACATGGTTTTATTGTAGTAGATAAAGATTGTAATTTGAAGCATGGTAAATACAGAAAAGGTTTTGACACGTTTATTTACCTATAAATACCATAGAACTAAAAAATTGTATATCACTGCTTATGTTAACGTTCTAAGAAAACATGGATAGAAAAAAAGCAAGCGAATTAGTAAAAACAAGGAATGCCATAAAAAAGAAATTACGAGGCTTGAAATCTGATTTGATTGCATCCCATTCTAAAAGAGAAAAGGAATTGTATCCAATCACGAAACCATTGCAAGAATTTTTATCAAACGTTAAAACTACATCAAACATAAAGCAAGAAATAAAAAGTCCGCCTTTATCACCAAATCAATCTCAAAGATTTAACTCTACTATTTTATCTCCGTCTCAAAAATTACATCCTACTTCATTTCCTAAGAGAAGTACCTATCATGAATATTTACCTACCGGTGGTCTTACTTTTTTGGAAGATCAATTCATACATGATAATGATATGAATTCTAGTAATATAAGTGATACTACTATAAACCAGACTGCTAACGAAATAAGAGAGAGTTTTCAAAATTTATCTACCTTACCAGCATACAATGAATATTTAAATTCATTTGACGAACTTCCAAGAACATATATAGATGAATCAATTAGAGACCCTGATGATAAATTTGATCATACTTATGGGGTTTTTCATAATACAGACGAAGAAAAATTTTATATTGGAGACTCAGAGCTTAAAATTATCGGGAAAGACATTGAAGTAAAAAATATTAAATATTTAGGGACAGTTGGGTTATATGAATTGTTATTTAAAAAACATCCAGTGGGTTTCAAAAAAGAAGACTTGGAAAATTACATGGATATATTAAAAAGAACCAATGGCTACAAAAGAAATAAAGATTCAAAAGAACAAATACAATCAAGCAATACTTTCAAATATATGGATATTATTAGACCATATTTATTAAAAAAGGGTATTTTAAAACAAGACACAAGTCGTGCACGAACAACTTCATTTTCAAAACCTTTACCACCAAGAACAACAAGGTCAAAAACAAATACATTACCGTCAAGCAAAAAAGAGGGAGGTTCTATGATTTTATCCAACAAAAAAATAGAATATGTATATTTTGATGATCCCAATGAATTAGTTCAACGACTAAGACTTTTATTGGCATCGCAGGAAGCGGGAAATACGGGACATAACAACGAAATAATATCAATAATTGAAGAACTTAAAGAGGCTAAAATTATCCTATAAAAGGGTGTCAAAACGGATTACTTATTCATTACAAACAAAACCATGACTGTAGATAAGTTTTGGAAACATATATCCAAGCATAAAAAACCCAAAATTGACTTGTCTGATATTGAAAATAAAGTTTTTTTAAATGTACAAAAACACATTGCACAGTTTGCTCCAACAGGCAATGTTTCACAAATTGAGATTGAAAAGGTGAAAAAAAGGATTAATACAAATGATATTAGTATTGAAAATATAAACAAAAAACTTAAACTTAATGATGATACAATCGAAACCATCAAAACTGATATTCAAAATTGTGTTGACTCATCTTCTTTAAACAGTCTAAAACAAGAAGTCTACAATATAAACAAAAATTTTTTTGTAAAAAAAGACGATTTAACAAAGGAATTAAATGAAACCCATCAACTGTTTAGAAAACAACAGGAAAAATTTTTAAATGAAAGGCTAGGTGACTTACAACAACAACTAAATTTAATTAAGGATGATAAGGATCTAATAATTAAAAATATTAATGAAATTGAAAACATAAACAAATACATTACACTTAATCACACACTTATCAATGATGTAAAAAGTAAGATTGATACCTGTATAGATAACTCCACATTAGAGAGTTTTAAAAAAGAAATCCAAGCAAACACTCCAGATATAAACATTTTGGTAAAAAAAGTTGATTTAGAAAAAGAAATAAAAGAAACTCAACAAAACTTTAAAAACCAACAAGACATTCTTTTAACTGAAAAACTATCAAACTTGGAAAATAAAATTATATCAAACATATCAGAGACTATATTTCCTAAAAATGAAGTAAAGGAAGTAATTGAAAAGATTAATTTAAACCAAGAAATTATAGAAAATTTAAAAAGCAAACTTAAGATTTATGATGAAAGTGTAAATAAAATTGAGGAGATTAAAGAACAAATTCAAAAAAATTTCGAGAATATTTTAAATCTACCTACACAAAGTGATTTAAATAAAGTAGATAATAAATTTCGTGATGAAATAAAAAAAATTAAAGATCTCATGAGCGGTAAAAAAACTGATTCACTAGCAATAGAAAAAATAGTACAAAGCTATTTGGAAAAAAAATCCAATTTTTAATGATTATTCGGCTATAAAAAGCACAAGTTCTTTAAACACCACTGAAATTGATTCTTTAAAAAAAAATTTAAACAATTTTGTTAAACAAAATGACTTTAAAAATATTCAAGAAAATGTGTTAAAAATCTCAGATATAAATCAACAAATTAAAGATTATAAAAAGAAAGGTGAAGAACATACTACTCAAATACATGATTTAATAGAAAAAAATAATAAACAAAAGTCAGATTTTGAAAAAAAGTTTGAAACGATTCAAAATGATATAAAAGATATAAATGAAAATATGAAAAATGGTTTAACTGAAAACATACTTGAAAAAATTAAAGATTTTAATAAGTTTATTGATGATAAATTTAAACAAGGACAGACATCTTATGAATTACTACAAGAAAAAATTTTAACAATTGGAAGATATTATGAAAACGAATTTTTAAAACTTAAAGTTACTTTTGATGAATTTCAAGATTCCATTCAAAATGAGTTAAATATTATAAAATTATCTTATGATGAAGGTATCAATTCCCTTGGTGATGTTTTAGAAAAAACCAAAACTGGTCTTGATAATGAATTTAAAGATCTTAAAGAATTTACTAAAAAGGAACTAGAATCAGTCAATGAAACTAATCAAAAATTTAAAGAAGAACTGAATAAAGAGCTAATCAAAAACGTTATAAAACTACAAAAATCAATTAATAATTTGGATGATGGATTAAGTCATCTTGATAAAAATATTAATAATTTGCAAGAAAATCTTCGAGACAATATAGCAGCTAAAGAATTACAATTAACACAACATATAGGCAATGTTGAAAACAATTTTAAGCAAGAGTTAATTAAGCTTAAAAATATGCTAAAAGACAATATAACCGAAAACTTTAATATTTTAAAAAATTATAATGATAATCTAGATAAAGCGTTCATTGAGGTGGATAAAAAATTGGTTTCTTTTCAAGAAGACATTCAAAAAAATGTAGAAAATATTACTAGGGTTGAAACAAATTTTAACCAGGAGCTAGTTACTGTTCAAAGTGGATTAAACAATTCTTTGATATCTGTTGAAAAAAGAGTTAGTGATAATGAAAAAAAAACAAAAAACCACACCAGCAAACTTAAATCATTAGAACAAAAGGTAAATTTATTTAAAAAACCAGATTCTTTTTATGGTTATTTACCATTAACATTTTTTGGAAAATACTCAGAAAATATACGAAAATTTTTTATAGAATCAAGCAATTCAAGTCAATATATATTTCCATTGAAGACTGGAATAATAGAATCAGCAAATTTTCAACCCAGAGATTTAATAATGGTTGTAAAAAATGAAGGTGGTTTTAAATCATACAACCTTGAAAAGGTTTTAAATGTTGAGTTAAAGAAAAATGATTTAATTTCTTTTGAAAGATTAATTAATAGTGACACCACTAATTTTCATGCAACGCTTTTACTTAAATATCAATTAAATTCGTAAGACATATCAGTACTACTCAAATATGGATCTAAAAAAGTCTGTTGTTGATGAGTTACATAAACCGGCAAGAAAAAAGTATCCCCGAAGAAAAGTCATTATTAAATCACTAAATGACCTTTGGCAAGCTGATTTAGTTTCAATGATTCCATATGCTCGATATAATAGAGGAAATAAATATATTTTGATTGTAATAAATGCGTTTTCTAAATATGTTTGGGCAAGACCTGTTAAAACTAAAGGAGCTGAACACGTAACAAATGCTATGAAATCAATTTTGGAAGATGCTAAAATTGCTCCAAAAAATTTGCAAACTGATTTAGGAACTGAGTTTCTAAATGCACGGTTTAAAAAACTTATGAACGATTTCAACGTAAATCATTATAGTACTTTTTCAAATTTAAAAGCTAGTATAGTGGAAAGGGTAAACAGAACTTTAAAAAATACAATGTGGAAAAAATTTAGCATGCGTGGATCTTACAATTGGATTGATATTCTCAACGAAATTGTTAATGACTATAACCAAACAATACATTCTACAATTGGAATAAAACCAATCAATGTTTCTAAAAAAAATGAAAACGAATTATTTAAAAAAGTATATCGTCATACAAAAATAATAGATCCACTCAAATCAAAACTTAAAACAGGAGATTCTGTGCGTATTTCAAAATATAGGGAACATTTTTCAAAAGGATACACACCTAATTGGTCAAATGAAATATTTCTTGTGAAGAAAATACAAATGACCAATCCGATGACTTATTTGCTTGAAGATCAAAATAGGAAAGAAATTCAAGGAGGTTTCTACAAAGAAGAATTGCAAAAAGTAAAATATCCAGATGTTTATCTTGTTGAAAAAGTTTTGAGAAGAAAAGGAAACAAGGTTTTCGTAAAATGGTTAGGATTAAATAAAACTCACAATTCTTGGATTAATAAAAATAATGTATTGTAAATTTATTTCTAACAAATAAAGAATAATATTTTTTAATCATAGTTTTTTATTTAATGTTTGTAAACAACATATACCTTAAAACTACTTAATATTTTTATGACCCCAGGCTAATGTTTTAAAAGTTCCAGGAACAACACATCGCTTGTCATCTTGAGGTGATAGTGCCACTTTATTTTTTAGTTGTGTGTAAATATCATGAAGAATGGAACGGAAGCAATTCATTTTTCTGTATTTTGTTTCAGCATTTTCAACAACGTCTTGATAATCTTCTTTAGTAATGTTGTTTTGAATAACATACTTTTTCACTCCCTTTGCTTTTTTTTCAGTTCTAGATGCTAACTCAACACAATAGGCCTTAGCACCTGTGCCATAAAAGCTTACTATAGGTTGACCTGCAAATTCGTCTTTCATACGACCCACTATAGATTGGTTTCTGGTAATGTTATGTAAATTGTCTTCGCTGTAATTTGATGTGTCAAACCTCTCCAGGTTTTCTTGAATATCTGAATAAAAATTATGGGTTTTAATTTCTAGTATTAAAGAATCAGTATCTGTGTAGAGCAACATTGCTTTTTCTCCATATTTGTTTTTTATATATTCATAATAAAAATCATACATTACTGTCTTGGATAATTCCAAGACTGAAAATCCAATATAAACGGGTTTATTGTATGTGACTTTTACTCGTTCCATTTGAATGGCAACCAAGTTTTCAGTAAAAATTGATGAGTTTTTAAAATTTGGTTTAGCAATTAATGTTTGAGCTCCTTGCTTTTTTCCAATATTTTGCCAATGTGTAATTAATTTGATATCTTCTCTTTTGTCAACGTTTTCCAGTGATTTACCATAAATTGCGTTATTGAGTAACTTAAAGAAATCTTTTTCAAACTGATTTTTAGAATTGTTTCGCAATTTAGTGTTTACATCTATGTAAGATTTTAGGAAAGGTGACTGCTTAAATCTTATTGCTCTATGAATTTGAACCAAGTGTAGTCCGTTTCGAATAGCCTGTTGAAGATTTTTGTAATGCAAAACATAATTCTTTTTGTGATCCAAATTACATATTAACTTGTTATTTTTTGATTCACTCAAAAATGGAAATTCATTATGTTTCTCATGGAGGTGCTCTGGATAATCAATATCTGCTTCAAAAACATAGCCGTATTCCGAATTATCTGCTATTGATTGTAGATCTATTGCTTCAATTTCAGATTTAGTCACCCAAGTAAAATCGCCAATAGGCAAATACTGACTCATACTGTGACCGTAGAGATTTGTAGCATCTAAATACATTATAAATGTTTTTGGATTTTCACTATTATAATTTGGAACCAGTTCATTATTGGCTTCAGCTTTTCGCACACTACAATGACATATACCACCTCGAATATTATTTTTAAAAAAATGCAACATATCTATATCGGTAACTAATTCTAATTTAACTTCTGTACTTTTTAACATTGCATCCCAACTGAAACCAGGAGATGTATAGTAGTGGGCTGGATCTAACTTGTAAGTATTTAGAGATAAATTTCTAAATGACTCATAAAAGTCTGCTAAAATCAAGACGTCAGAAAATAAGTAAATTTTTGTAAAGTCCAATAAAGTTTCACAATTAAACAAGTTCCAAACGTGAAGAGCTCTGTTATAATCCGTAAGGCTTAATGGTTCTTCTTTTAACTTATCATAAAAGTTCTCAATAGTTGGCAGTTTTTTTTCATACAACTTATCGAAAGAATCCATATATGAATAGGGATAAATACCTTTTTTTCGTATCTCATTGAATTGATCAGGATTTTTAAAATGTTTTTTAATTTCGATACATTGAGAGGTGTCTAAACTTTCACCTAACTTTTCCAATGATGTTGATGCAAAACGAAATGAGTCGAGAAATCTAATTTTCATGTAAATATTTTTAGTTTTTCCAAACTCTTCTTTTTTGTCTACCAAAATTACTTTGGAAAATGAGATGTACTTTTCTTTAGTTTGTCCTAAAACATCAATTTGATCTTTTTCACAACATAATTGCTTTATAAATAAATGACTATCATAATGTGTCAAATTATGGAAGAACACTGGAATAAAATTTGGTATTTTGTAATTTAGATTACAAATACTGTGAGCTGCACCTCTATATTTTCCTGTTAGGTGATCATGATCTCTCACAATTTCATCTTCATTTTTAAAATTTTTGGAACATATGTGACATACTTTTGCTGATTTAAAATCAATGTTTTCATCACATGTTAATGGAGACATGGGTACAACACGTTTAAGATGCTCGTGGTAAATTCTTCTAACATGATTTTCAATTCTTTTGCAAAATTCCTCAGCAGCATCTTTACCAAAGTAGTATTCCATGGTAGATAAGGATTCATCATAAGAACATTTAATGAAAAAACAAAAAGCAAATGGTTCATGTTTAAATGTATTTTTTGTGTATGAAGTAAAATTATTATCTGGATCTACATAAGTCAGTGGTTTAAGGACGCACTCAAAATCAGCATAAATAACAAAAGGAACTTTAAGTTGCTTTTGAAAATTTTCAAACTGAAGTATATTTTCTGGAATATTTTCTCCATATTTGTTAGTTTTAATGTTGCTTGTGGGTAATGATGTTACTGTTTGGTTGCAATCATGTAATTGATGTTTTTGTAATTTTTCTTCAGATGTAAAATAAATTAGACATCCATCACAAAAGTACTTTTTATGATCTTGTCTATTAATCTGAGAGGATACTAACCTGGACATATCCTTTATCCAACAATAATGTTTGTTTTCATCATTACTTATCAATAACAAATTAATATGAGTAGGTAGTTTCTTCTTTGTGTAGTGCAAGGGGCCGACAACTTCATTCATTACTTTATCATTTTTGTAAATGCTTTCCAAACCGTACACATTTATAGATATTTGGTTAAGTTCTTCAAATTTTCTAATGTCTTTTAACTTGACAGGAAATTCAATACCGTCAAAATTTAAAATGTTATGAAAGTCAGGATAAGAACTGGTTCGATCACTATTAGTTTGAGATGGATATAAGGCACTAATAACACTCCACGCAAAACAACACTGATCATTATTTTTTAGGTTGATCACAGCTTTTTTTTTCAAAATATTTTTTGGCAACACAATGTAAGATGATGCATGTAATGGATTGTATTTGTTAATATTAACTTCTAAATATAAGAGTTCTTTTAGCGCCCATCCGGATCCGTTTTCAGCAAACGTTGACATCTTCTCTTTGATTATTGATGCAAATTCACCAAAAATGTCTTTAACATTGGTTGTTTCTGTTACAACCTTATTTCGAGTATTAAATGATTTTGTTTCTAATATTTCCTTACTTGGTAAAACAAAACTTCCAAACACCTCTACATTTAACTTAATAATGGTCTGCTTTTTCACTTGTTCCATAACCAGTCTAAAAAATTTTTGTTTAACTTCATCAAAAAATTCATCAATATCAATAATTTTTCTTGATGGATACAGTATAAATGAAACTATCCTCTTTTTAAATGCTGCTGTTTTAATTCTTACGTATTCATCGTTATTTTGTTCCAATATTTTTCTTTTATGAAGGTTTGATCGTAAATGTCCACTAAGTTTATTTTTGATGTACCACTCCTCACATTCTTTACATTTTTTTAAAATTAATTTAGGTAGTATTTCACTATTTTTTGTTTTTAATTTTTCACAACTAACTTTTCTTTTCTTGGAAGCAGGTTCCGAGCAAGATGGTTTGTACAAACACGATTCCCGTTTATGTCTGTAAAGGTTTGATTTATATTTAAAATCTTTATTGCAATCGGAACATGAATTCATGATAGTACATAAATAAACTAAACTGGTAAAAGAAATAATTCCTTTTATATGATAAATAAACTGGTTAAAGGGGGGGTATTTGGGTGGCAAGTCAAAATTTGTTATTATTCATGATTTATTCTATGGTTTGTAATATAGGTTTTTGTTCCTCCAAGACAAACTAAGCATGTTTCCGGATAAATTAATTGATACAATTTTTCTTCACATATAGCACACTTTAAATGATTACAATTCATTTTGTCCGTATAATGTAAATTGACATGCTTATTCTCACCCATAGGAGTATTAATTCCGTGATTGTAATAACAGTTGCAACACAACGCAAAAAAAATGTTTTCTCCTCCTTTGATGGCCACATATGATTGCATAACACACATCGATTTTTCCAGGTATCCCCGCTTTACAGTTTTATCTGATTTAATCATCCGAGTCCTTACGAGACCTGATCTTGCACATGTTCCCTGCTCTTGGTTCATTTCGAAACCTTCTTCTTCCTCGGGATTTATTGAACTATTTACGTCCATGTCCATAACCATCTCCTCCCTGCAGCTAACCAAATCTTCATACTTCTTCGTAAAAAACATGAAAACACCAGAAATCATTTGAATAAAACCAAACATTTTATTTTTTTAACAAAATATAAATCTCTATAACAAAATTTGAAACTATAAAGAATTTTCTACCAACTAAGACTTATATAAGTGACACCACCTCACCAAAAATAATAAGAAAGTATAAGAAAAAAGTGTAGTTTAATAAAGACAAAACCGGTTTTGTTCAAGCCAGTTACACCGGTTACACAGCTAATTTATTGTTACGGGTATTAAAAACCGGTCATGCCAGCTTTCTACCTTTAATTTTTATGTTGCTGTAACAGTTGGTAATTATTACTAGTTTAACCGGTAACATCGGTTGTCAGGTGTAAGCTAAGAAAGTGTTGAAAACCGGTTACGCAGGTGTGATTTAATCCCCCCCCAGAATTATATTGACTATAAGAGAACAAGACAATTTGGTTTTTAAGTCAAAAGAACTCTTAAACCATTTAAATATCTAAATCTAAAAATTATGAATTTTGAAGAAACCTTATCTGATATAAGTATCGACTCATTCGAAATTATTGAGATGTTTGATTTTGAAGAAACATCCAGTAATGGAAGTTCGATGGATAGTTTGTCATCGAATGAAGCCATCCTGAGTGATAACATCTTAATGGATATCAAATTAAAAATCAGAGAAACAGTAAATATTGACAATTGGTTAAAAATTGAAGCGAAAATAGGAACATGTTGTGTTACTGAAAACTACTATGAACTGGATACCAGAAAATATTGTGTTTCCTGCTTCTACGATACAGTGCCAACAATCACAGCAAAATTTTGTGAAGTAATTTCAACCCATTTTAGCGGGAATATCGTTAATTTAATATTTCCACATTGTTTTATTTGTAGTAACAATTTGTTTTCAGTAAATTTAACAATTTATTGTAGTATTTGTAGAAATTCTCAAATTTAACGAAAATAAATAATAGCAAAAAATGTTTGCCTGTATTTTTTTTATTTTATAGCGTTAAACTTACAATATTTAATCAAAAAAAAGGTAAATAATAAAATACATAAAAAACCTATAATAATGTAAAAATAAACGTAACTGCAATTCAACTCTGGTTTTTCTCTAGGTATAATTAACCAATCCGAATATTCAGTATAATTTTTTCCTTCGTATTTTATTTTGTAAAAATAATCACCATCCTTTAAAAGTTTTCTGTCAATGTAATAGGTTAAGTAACGTACCCCGTAGTTTTTCTCAAATAGTTTGTTTAAAGATTTGTAGCACCCATTAAAATCGTTCTTGTTTGAACTCAAACATATTTGAGCTGTTGGAAAGTTATAATCATACTCAATAAATAATGTATTGCCTATAAAGGCGCTTAGAATAACTAATGACGAAGCCTCCATTCCTATATAACAACTAAATTAAAATTAAACAAAGTGTTACTTTATAATAAATACTAGCAGTCTAAAAACCATTTTGATTTGCAGCCGTCATTGAGTGAAATGGTAAATAAAAAGTGGTCTTTATTCCCACCAAGTTGCATCCAAATAAGATTCGTTGTTTTTGTGTAATTGAGGTAAAAACTTTCGCTTTTATATTAGTAGGATTCGTAGTTTTTTACACTGTGTAGCATAACACGCTTCCTTGCTTCCGTACTACAACATTTTATGATATTTCTCCGTTTTGTCACCCATACTAATTTGAAACAACTTTACCAAGCATGCGCTTATACCAAATGGGCTCCGAGAACATTTTTCGGCGGTACTGCGTAGGTTAAAGAACTTTCGCATTGCTGAAAGAATACAGCATCAAAGAGAATTCGTTGAAATTATAGTGCCGCGACGGTTTGTGATTAAAATAGCACTTGCAACACAACGCAAAAAATGTTTTTTTCTCCTTTAATAGCCAATAAGTTTTGTGTGATTTTGTGGTACCTACCGTACCGGACTTCTGATATCCAGTAGGTAATTACACTAGTTGTTAATTTTATTTAAGTTATTGGTATTTACCTTACCGCTATTTACCTAGATAATAGACAAGACATAAAGAAGTTTTACAAAGATTGTATAAACTAAAGTGTAATAAGGTGGATTCTTGACTTTTTAGTTTGATACAAAAAACACCTGTTTAATTTTGTTAAATAAAAATTTTAAAGGCTTCCTCTTCCCCTAGATCCAGCTCCATGCACACAGCTGGTTTATTAGCCATCTATACATAGCATTGAGGCTATTATGATCGTCAAAAAAGTTTTTTATTTTTAATCAAAATAAGTTATTTGGGTCAAAAAAGACTTAAATACAAAATTTTGTCATAATGTCTGTCTGTCCGTCTGTCTGTAACACGATTACTCAAAAAGTGCTAAACCGATTCATATCAAATTTCGCACAGAAATTCTCTGGCAGCAGGCAATGAGCTGATTAGTTTTTTTGGTTGGGTGGGGGGTTGTCAAGAGGGTAGGAGGGTTGATTAAACTTTTTAAAAAAATGGTATTTCACAAACCTTAGCAGCTAGCGATATGCGGTTTTCACAATAAGATAGATAATTGCATTTTCAATAGAAAATAAAAAAATTTTTATAAGATTTTGAAAAAAACTTGATTTTTTAAGGGTTCAGTTACTCAAGTTTTAATGCACAATGGATAATTTTGACTTCTGTCTCTACTTTTTGAAGAGAAATTGGCAGAAATAGAAATAAAAAATTAAGTATTGTACATTAACACTTGAGTAACTGATTCCTAAGATTTTATGGATGGTTATACCTGCCTGCTGACGTCATTCCTTTTTTGATAACGTTAAATGAAAGTTATGTTGCGTTATATTAAGATATATAATAAGACTAGGTATAAATATATAATAAGACCAGGTAGAAACTTGTTGCAATATTTTTATTTAGGATTAATTCACGAATTTTTCACATAAAATCAAATCTTTTTCTAAAATGGCCAATGCTTCTTTACTTTTTTCCAGTTTTTTTTTATATTTTTTAATTTTTTTTAAAATTTCTTTTTTTTTATTAATTTTTTCCTGCCTAAATTTACACGATATTTGTAAAAAGTTATTAACCTCCTTTTGGTATTGTTTCGTTTTTCTTTGTTCTTCTTCAACGTCTATCATAATCGTTAAGTTGTTTTCACTTTCTTCTTCATCTTCCTGTTCTTCCTGTTCTTCTTGCTGTTCTTCTTCTTCTTGCTGTTCATCTTCTTCCTGCATTTCTTCCTGTTCATCTTCATTTTTCTGGTCTTCTTCCTGTTCTTCCTGTTCTTCTTCTTCTTGCTGTTCATCTTCTTCCTTTTCATCTTCTTCTTCTTCTTCTTCCTTTACAGGTGTTGAAGTCCACTTAGGGCGAAAGGGTGACTTTATTTTAATATTTTGGATGATTTTGATCTTTTCGAAGTCGTTTTCTTCCCACCCTATCGGTTTTATTTGGGAAAAACTCCCATCCAGGACTTCAACGTCTGAATCGTCATTGTCTAATATGATTTGTCTCATTCTTTCAATTGATTTTTGTGCCAATGGCACACTTGCTGTAACTTTTGGTACTTTCATTGTTAGTGTTAATTGACTTTGGGTAAGTAAACTAAAGTTATTTCTTAAACTGAAGCTATTTAAAGCAACTTTCTTGACCCCCTCTTCTTACATTTTATCTGTGCTTCCATGTAATTTGGTAGATGTTTTTCTTAATTCGCAAATAACGGTTTATATGCAATTTAAAAACTTGACAGAGGTACTAAATAACAGTTAAAATAAATGATGACCATAAAAATCGAGAAAGGTATTACATTTATTCATCAGATAATAAATGACCGGTATAAAATTCGTAAATGGACTCTTGAGTAACGGTATATGCAATTTTAAAACTTGACCCGCTTTTCGAGATCGTATAGGTACCATAAAAACTCGAGCAGGACCTTACATTTATCAGATAATTAAGGTACCGTAATTTCATGAGAAATTTTGCAGCTGTGTCCACCAAAATAATTGCAGAATGCACCGCACCTGTAAATTCCGTTACAGATATTTTTTGCAAACCCATCTCAAGACACTAAAAATAAAATGAAACGAAATATATTTTTATAAATGTGATTTTATTTCCATAAATTATACAATATCAAAGCATTTATAACACTTATTATTGAAAACCACTTTTGAATTTTCTTTTCATAATTTTGTTTGTGTTTCAATTCCCTATTCTGCCACATCATTTTACCATATTCACAATTTGGTGATAGTTTTACATGTTCAAAAAAAGGACAGTCTGTTTTTACAAAATTGTATATCTGCACGTCACAATAGTGGCACTCTACTATGTCCTCTTCATTTTTATAGAAAAATCCAGACAAACTCAAATCTTCGGGTTTTAATACGCCTGGCCAATTTCTAAATGTGCTTAATCTATTTTCATTTGATTTCATTTGTTGTGTGTTGGGTACATCATAACTTTCAAGACACATTGCTAAATAAAAGCAAAGTAGATGACTGATAAAGATTTAATTTTTTATCACTTATAAAGTTTTATACTTTCCCCTCCCAAAGAAATTTGACCCCACCCCAAATGTAGCCGACTCTCTGGATTACCTAATAATTTTTTGAAACCTCTGAATTTATGTAATAACTATAGTTGTGACCTAGTTTACTGCAATACAGACAAAAAGGTGTGGTTCAATTTATCACCTACTTTCTAACAGGTTTTTCAAGGTATTGCCCAAGACATTTGGATCCCCCCACCCCATGTGTGAATCTTTGGCTCTCAAAATCCCTATGTTAATTCTTATGGGCGAATCTTTGAATCTTGAGCCAGAACCGGCGAAAACACCCTACTGATGTTTCATATCTTTTAAACCATGATTAGTACTATCAAATATCAAATTCGGGTGAAGTCCATTTTCCTATGTATTTCGTGCAGGGTTCTTTATATATATTAAACGTGTGATATATGTTTTTTTTAGAATGCTAAGACTAAATGTATAATGATATTATTATGTATTAGAATCACAAAGAGTAAAATAATTTTTTTTCAATGACTCAAGAAAAACTTATAATTAACCCTTAACCACAGGCGTATGGAAACAGTAACATTATAACAGACGTGCGGTCAAAATGACCCATTTAATTGGAATAATAAAATTGATTGAAGAAAAAATATTTCATTCTTATTACTTTATTATATCATTTGTACCACCATCTAAAATATGTTTGGTGGAATAGAAACTAATTTTGTGCAGTAAAATGTGTTAAAAAAATAAAATAATAGAGGTATATAGTGTTTTGCTCAAAAAGGTAATAATCCTATATTTAGCAATTTAGTAGAAAAAGAAATCAACTGTCATATTTATTACTCATAAATGTTCTAAAGTAAAGCGAAACAAAGCTAAAAACGTAAAAGCAACTTAAATTATAAAATTATGAAAAAAACGTGCAAATGGTTTTATGAGACGCGCATTCAATACATAAATCACTCTCGATGCAGCATTGGCACTGACGGACGGTCCGAAAGGTACTGAGACGCTTGCCTATCGGAGTAGTAGGCGGAGCAAGATATCAATGAATCAGATAAGTCGGGGGTCAAAATGACCGCGTGTCTGTAGTTAAGGGTTAAAAAAAGATGACTGTTTTAAAAAGTGTCACTTTTAAAAATGTTGCGTTACTTTTTTAGGAGATAAAGAAATATTAGACTTAAAATCATTTCAAGATGCGGGTTTATTACCTTCTGCAACACAGACACAGTCTTCGCAAACGCACTCGTCAGAATGTCGGCCTACAATCTGGTCTCCCATACCTTTAAAAGAATACCATTATTAATAATTAAATGATTGGGTCCGTCAACTTTGCACCCCCTCAGATATGGTTTCTGAAAAATTTTTAGGCCTTAATTTTGCACACCATAAATTAAATTTTGCACACCTTCCTACGAGTAACTGTGCTCATTTGTCTATGAGGGGGGGCTAACTTCATAGTAACCCCCCAAGTAAGTTTTTTTTTAAATTTTGCAATTTTGAAATTTTGCACACCCTATGGGAACCCTCAAGAGGGTTCTCGAGTAACGAAGCTGCCCCCCCCCCCAGATAATATTTTTTGAAAATTTTGGTATAATTCGAAAGGTCCAATTTTGCAAAATTTTGTACATCTATTTTGAAATTTTGCACAACCCAAGCCAATTCAAGCCAATCCAACCCAACCCTATTGCGGGTTCCCACGGGAGATTTAAAAATAGGTGTGCAAAATTGTGCAAAATTAAACCTTTCAAATGGTACCAAAATTTCAAAAAAATATCATGTGGGAGGGGCCCAGCCTCGTTATTGCAGAACCCTATTGCGGGTTCCCACGGAGTGTGCAAAATTTTAAAATTGTTGTGCAAAATTTTGCAAAATTAGATTTTTCAAATGTTACCAAAATTTTGAAAAAATATTATCTGGGGAGGGGGCCAGCTTCGTTACTCGAGAACCCTATTGCGGGTTTCCATGGGGTGTGCAAAATTTCAAAATAGGTGTGCAAAATTGAACCTTTCGAATGATACCAAAATTTTTAAAAAACCTTATATGGGGGGGGCTACCATCAAGTAATCCCCCCCCCATAGAAACCACTGTCACTCCTAGGAAGGCGTGGAAAATTTAATTTATGGTAAAAAATTTTCAGAAACCATATCTGGGGGGGGGGGCAAAGTTGACCGTGGTTAATTTTTTTGCATTAAAATAAATAATTTTGAAAACTTTTTAGACGTTGGTTGTTTTAACTTGATTTAGGGCCGTACGCAAAGTCATACCCTTGAGAAACCTCAGAGAATCCTTTTTGACGTTATAATTCAAGGCAATAATCTTAAAATCCAAGATGCCGGTAGACCTAGTCTAGGGACTTCAACAGAAAATTTAAAATGGACATGACTTTTAGTCGTGCCACCTGAAATTTGTGAATCTCCTCTTCATAGATCACGAGCCGCCACTGCAAGTAAGTCGTTTGTTATTTTAAATAATAGAGACTTAAAGTAAATATTTCAATGCATCGGTATCGGTATACCTAACGCGTTCGAAACAAAGCCAAAATACACTACATTTTTGACTTGTTCATGCCATGTTTCGAACGATGCCTGCTTATTTGACGGGTTCGATGACAGAACAGCTGATCCACTCGTTGGGTCCGGAGGGATGTACGTAACGTTACCACGAACCCACGAACGTACGAAATATCACACGGGAACGGTCCTCTCCCTAATATCGACCAATAATAAGCTTTGAAGTAATCACGAGTTATCCGAAACGTATCCGACCACGACCGAATCTCACCCGATTGCCGTGTATCGTAGGAACTTTCCTACACTTTTATACACCTGGTCCAGGACCAGGTGTGACATATCTTCGGCAATCTTTGATCACGGAAAAACGAAATTTTTACCACTCGTAAAAAAATAAGTCTTTGTGCTGATATTATAGTGTAGTGTGGCATATGTCGATAATTTCTATCCGGTGGGATTTTTTATGAAGGAGTTTTCTGACTATGTGGGATTGATAGATTTTTAGTCAAACAATCAAATGTAACCGGGTGTTTTGTTCGCATTCATGTAGAAGGGGTTGATATAACGACATCTTTCAAGATGGCGGCCAAAAATTATAAATGATGATTATACTCGTTTCGATATAACTCGAGGACGAGGATTCCAAAAAAATTAATTTCAAGGTCATCCGACCTTAATTCTTTGAAAATTGAAAATCTAAAAAAGCAAGATTTTTGCTAGTTTCTCTTCAAAAAATCTTAATAATTCAACGTTTTCTCAGACCAACTTCAAATGTACCTCAAATTATTAGGAATGTGTGTTAAATTTGATCCTTAGAGTTTGATGCAGTTTGAAGCTTCATGAACTTGAAAAATACCGTAAAATTAAGATATTGCAAAAATAACATAATAAAGGGCGCTATTCATGAACTATTAAAGCGAAGAGGACCAAATTTGATAGGAGAGATAAGAAGGTCAAATCCAATAATATCGTTAAAAAAAAATTGGTTTAGCTATGATGCGTTTCAATATTTCCTTCACTTCCTATAAAAAAAAAGTTTAGCTGATGCATGACCTTGATTGACTTTGAAAACACCATGTACAAGTAAAAAAACAATCTTTTTGTAGTGTTTTTTTCCAATTTATCACTACGCAAAAGCTTTAAGTGCCGGAGATGAAATTAACATCGTAGCCATAAACAAACACTTTATTTTAAACCTTCCTATCATTGTTTTTGATTTGGTGGCCTAGATGTTGGTGTAACAAAACGTTAAATTATGGAGATTTTTTAAAAGAGGGAATGGCATAAAATATGTTTTTTTGCGATTTTCAAGGTCATTTGAGGTCCGATGACCTCGAAGGTGATTTTTTTGGAATTCTCGTCCACGAGTTGTATAAAATCGCGTATAATCATGCACCGGTTGCAAAAATTGTATTTTTTATGATTTTTCGACCGCTGTTTTGGAAAATGGCATCTAAAACACTTGGTCTAGAATATGGCAATGTACATCTAACTTCTAGGTAATTTAAATGACTTTGTTGGCTAGACAAGTGAGTAGAACATAAAATTCACATTTTTAACGAAGGATAGTATAAACATCTGGGACGGAAGTTAAAGAAAATGGTAAATAGGTATAAAATAAGGTGTTTATCTAACGCTAACATATTAATTTAATCTCCGGAACTTAGTTTTTGCGTAGTGATAAATTGAGACTGGCACTACAAAAAGCTGGTTTTTCATGTGTACATGGTATTTTCAAGGTCAATCAACTAACTTTTTTTTCATAGTAAGCGGCGACAAGTCAACAAGAATTGGTGTCCATCTTGTCATTTTTGCTTTTTTACGAAATAGGATAAAATAAAATGTGGTTATAGGTCACCATTTTGATATATCAGCCGCCATATTGAAACGCGTCATAGCTAAACCAAAATTTTTTAAAAAGTATTATTGGCCTTGACCGTCTTATCTTTATTAACAAATTAGGTCCTCTTCTCTTTAATAGTTAAATGTTATTTTTGCAATATATTAATTTTACTAGGATATTTTTTAAGGTTATGAAGCTTCCAACTGCATCAAACTCTAATGATCGAATTTGTCATACATGCCTAATAGTTTGAGGTACATTTGAAGTTGGTCTGACAAAACGTCGAAATATTAAGATTTTTTTTAAGAGAAAATGACAAAAATATTGTTTTTTGCGATTTTTAAGGTTATTTAAGGTCGAGTGACCATGAAAGTATTTTTTTTGGAATCCTCGTCCTCGTCGGAATCGAGTATAATCATGCCCCGTTTGCGAAAGTTGTATTTTTTATGATTTTTGGCCGCCATTTTAAAAGATGTCATCACACCAACCCTTTCTACACGAATGCGAAAAAAACATCCGGAAACAGTTGATTGTGTGACTAAGGAACTATCAATCCCACATAGTCACAAAACTCCTACATAAAAAATCTCACGGACTTACACATACACATGCCTTTTCACTATTAAAGTTTTTATGCTAATCATGCTGATCCTGAGGAGGTTTCAAAAGCTGGCCAACGATTACTGGTAGTGTTGTATGGTGGTAATATTTCTCGCAGCTTAGAGACAGTCCGATATCAACGGTTTATCAAATCTTCAACATAAACCAAAGTCAACCAACAAAAGATGCCCGCTACCATTCGTTGCGAACATTCCACCAAATCCAAAAATGGAGCGGTAACAAAAAAACCCAAGAGATTGGGGCCGAAAACAAAGCCTGAGTAGATTGGTTCCAATTGAAATGATGGACACTTTATTAAAAGTAATTTTATGTAATTGCAAAAAAGATGGTACCGGAGCTTGCGTTTACCGAAAAGCAGGACGCAAATGTGCTATTGTTTGTGGATTTTGTAATGGACAGGCGTGTCACAATCGAGACCAAGATTTTTCTATTGAAAGCGAAGATGAAAATGAAATAGACATTGTAGAATATCCATATAATGAGAATAATTATTCGTTGATTTAGCTAATGTTTTATGTGGATTAGGTCTACTGAAGGTCTACAGGAGGATCACAATAAAAAAAAATACGCGTCGTTTACTCTACCTCTTGGTGGTGCGAAAATGAGTGTTTATTATAATACAGACTGCTTCAAGCTACTGCGAACATAGGGCGAAAGAAGTCTAATTTGCCAGTGTACGTACATGCAGAGACACCGCACGCCTATCAGTGAAGCAACCAACATTC
The DNA here is from genome assembly GCA_963921995.1 of Oxystoma pomonae. Lineage (NCBI taxonomy): Eukaryota > Metazoa > Arthropoda > Insecta > Coleoptera > Brentidae > Oxystoma > Oxystoma pomonae. The sequence continues at coordinate 45,769,618 of OY998170.1, forward strand.
AGGCTTCCGATCGCCATTCGCTGCCGTTCGCCACCGTTCGCCTTGTATTTAGTACGCCTCTAACCACGGTGCTTTGTGGAGCGTAGTCAATGAAACCGGAATTTGGTCAATAAATACGCAAATTTTTATAACGTAATTTTCTTATTTTTTGTCACTGATAAATAAGAGCGTTTTATTGTCAACTGCTCAGATTTATCAGTGACGACGTGTTACAATGAAAATAATAAGAAGAAACAAAATAAAAGCAAGTTCTCAAAATAAAATAATACATTCTAAAAACCAAAAAGATTCTCCCAGTCAAAAAAAAATTAAAGCAAATGTTCGAAAAGTCCTCCTTGCTCGGCTAGACAATATCCGAGCCTACTATAAAAACCCCTTCCAACGTTTCCAAGCATGTTAGAGGTGATAATTTGAAAAGCTTCTTCAAAAATAGATAGAAGTCATTAGGAGCAAGATCGGGAGATCGAGCTGGCCATAAAATAGTTCCCCGTGTACTTATAACCCGATTAGGAAATACATTATCAAGATATTCCCTAACAAGGCCAACATTGTGAGCGGAACAACCATCTTGTTGAAACCATATTTCACCAAATCTTACACCTAACAACTGCCTAGCAGTTGGAATAATGTGCTCCTGCAGTAGATCCAAGTACTAGGACCATTCAAATTGCAATTGCCGTTAATAAAAAATGGCCCAATTACGTGTTCCCCTACAATACCCCCCCCCAAACATTTAGTTTTTGGGGATACTGTGTTCTTACGTCAAAATACAAATGCAAATTTTCCCTCGACCAATATCGAACGTGTGTTGGTTTATGACGATTTGACCATTTGACCATCTGCACTTTTTCGGCAAATTCGTAGACATCCATTTTTAGTTTTAAAAATGTATTATTTCAATTAAGAACTTACCCATCTGTTTCTCGAGCAAGGCAGAAATAAAACAAAATAATAAAAACAAAATAAATTTCCAAAAGATAACACTGCAGCGTGCTTCGAATCCACCTCGGTCGTACGGCACGGAGAGTAAATTGGACTTGATTCCCCCTATGTTCGCAGTAGCTTGAAGCGGTCTGTATATAGTTATAATATATGGTGATTATATTTTATTATATTAAGGTGTATATTAGGTATAGTAATCATATATATTGTATATAATATTAAAAAACCCCGCACGAAGTACATAGGAATGGTTTAAGAGATATGAACTTTTATCGAGATTGTATGTCTAATTCTTGAGATATTCGGGGTCAAAGTTCGGAAAAACGCGTTGCAGTGGTAACTTTGCTGACAAAAAAGGACTATTTCGAAGCTGAAATAGTGACAGGTATAAATTAATTTTTGTTGTTGAAGAATGGTTCATATTCACTAAATAACCACTACTGCTAAAATATGGTTAGTTCTTATACAGGGTGTGCTCAAAAAAATTTAATTTTTTGAATATGCATTTGACATTAGTTTAGAAAAAAAAACCAAACAAGCACCAGGATTCTTCTATCTGCATCTATTTTAGATAGTTCAAATAGGATCACTTTATTTTTTGCCCATGCTTTTCAAGTACAATTTTTTGAAGTTTGACTGCTTTTCATCGCTTCAAAAACTCGACATGGTTCAGATCTTTGAGCAATTTATTCCCACTTTCAAAATCTATTCTAAATATACTATTTGCCATTGTTAACACGATCTTCGTATTAATTTTTAGCATGCAAAGTTGGTGACATGACATGAGTTTTTGAAGCGATGAAAAACAGTCAAACTTAAAAAACTTTTACCGTCAAAAGCATGGGCAAAAAATGAAGTTATCGTATTTGAACTATCTAAAATAGTTGCAGATAGAAGAATCTTGGTGCATGTTTGGTTTTTTCTCTTGAACTAATAACAAATGCATATTCCAAAAATTATATTTTTTTGAACACACCCCGTATAAGAAGTAACCATCTTTTAGCAGTAGGGGATATTTTTTGAATATGAACCATCCTTCAACAATATAAATTAATTTATACCTGACACTATTTCAGCTGATCAATAGTTCTTTTTTTGTCAGCAGACTTATCACTGCAACGCGTTTTTCGGAAATTTGACCCTCAATATCTCAAGAACTAGACATAGAATATCGATAAAAGTTGCATATCTTTTAAACCATGATTAGTACTATCAAATGTCAAATTACGTCAAATTCGGGTGAAGTCCATTTTCCTATGTATTTCGTGCGGGGTTCTTTATATACAGGGTTCCTAAGCAAATCCTTAGGGGGCCAAGCAGCCGTGTATAAGACGCAGACAAACGGAAAAGCACATTAGGCAGAAAAGGATGGGCATGGGTCGATGTTGTCACTACATCTTACACGTAGTAAATCCATTCTAGGTTGTTGTTTTCTAATGTTTTCCATTTTCATACCTTTAGGACTGGAATAAAAATTGTTTTTGCTCGACCTTAATACCAAACTGATGAAAGATATCGTAAAAAAAAATATTTTTCGGCTTTTCATTTTATAACCATTGTCCTTACGCACTGTTTACAGGCTGGGGACTGAGATACATGCAAATGCCTAACCTAAAGCGTTCATACACGGCCGGAGAAATCGACTGAGATATTTCCGTAGGAACTTTATCAGTCAGATGTGGGGCCGTGCACAAATTACGTAACGGTGATTTTACCAATTTTTGACCCCCTCTCTATGTAATGTTTTGTAACAGTTTGGCACGCCACTCCCCTAATAATACGTAACGATTTCAAGACCACTACCCCCCCCCCCCCCAAAAAACAAAAACTTCACTTATTTTCATTCCAAATTTTCTTAGTTTCACACAAATGCAAACGCTGTCGAAACCCCCTACGTAACGTTTTGTAACCCCCCTCCCCCCTATGACCATTACGTAATTTGTGCACGGCCCCTGTAGTCCCAGTGGAGGAGGGCGAGAAAATTGATATTTTTTTCTTAAAAATTATACTCTTTAGACCTATTTCTTTGCGTTCCCGAAATGACGTAATTTTTGAAAAAAAATTGTAAGCGGCGCCATTTTTATTTCGTGCTTTGTTTTTGTAACATTTTTGCGTTCGACTAATTTAATTGAAAAATTTTTGCCTGCGGCGCCCTTTATCTTCTCACTCGAAACCAAGATCCCCCGTTTTAGGAAAACTGATCCCGTCTCTGTTCCTAAATTTTTTCGAATAAAAGTAGAGTATGACCATGGGGGAAATAATTTTTTTCTACGGTATGACGAAAATTTCGAGAAAGTTGAAGAAAAAAATAAAAAAAGTGGCAGAGCTCAAGTTTTTCGTAAAAAAAAACGTTTTTTGTAAAGAAACAGAGCAAAATAAATCTTTTCACTCCTTTTTGGGTGTTACAAATATTGGCAGCCCCTTATTTTTCGCTTTTACCCTCCCGCTAGTTTTGAAGAATTGGTTCGCTACATGTTTCGAGATCATGTCATAAAACACCTCGAAAATATCAAATGTAGTGTAGGGCCAGCTTTATTTCAAATCAATAATATCGCAAGCAAAGAGCTCTGCAGGAAAAACAGCGCCGTTTATTGATTTCTTTGGCTGCTAGTGCTAGCTGCATGGTTTGGCCGTTTCCGGATATATGTCACTAGTAGAACAGAATGAAAAGAAATTTAATTAAAAGCGAAGATATTTCTTTCTAATGTTAACAAACTCACGAGTTTATCGCTCAGTATCGTAAATAATGGACCCTGCCGCCTCCTTTAAGCAAGAAAAAGCTGTGGTTTGGACCTGAAAACATCTAATTTTTAATTAGATTAGATTAGGTGTGGCCACCATCTAGCGGAATTTGCAGACATCTTGTCAACGGTTATTATTGCAACTATGATTTATGCTCACAATGAAAGAGTGGCGACAATTTTTTCTCATGAAAGCAGTCCGGAGATAATAACAAACTGGCACCATTGCTCAATTACCTGTTTCTTTTGAGCGCGCAGAACTTTCTATGCCATTTCTGTTTGATTTATTGAAATCCTATCCCTAAGGAAAATCTTAGGAACCCTGTATATTAAACGTGTGATATATATTAGTAAAAGAGAAAAGAAGCAGAAAAAATCTGGCTTTGAAAAGCTGTCACTCATTACAGTTAACAGCTACAAAAAAAACGTTACCTCAAGTTTGTGGGAAATTTTATCCTCTTCAACTTCTTGATAAGACTTTTTGTCCCAAAGTTTATAGATTTCGTGTTATTAAAAAAAAAAATTTATGCACACTAAATCCAAGATGGTGGAATAAGCTAACCCCCCCCCCCAAGGTTGAAAACTTAGAGGCCCAATCTAAGCAACATATGTCAAAATCGCTACTATCCCACCTTTTGCAAGCTAAAATTCTCTGATGACTGGACTACAACTCTAAGTGGAAGATAGGAGTGTAGGAGATTTTGACGTGAATAGGACTGTCTGCGACCGTTTATTCTTATTTTTTATATTTTCTTAATTTTGCAAACTTTTATATGATATTTCAAATTATTGCATACAATTTTCTAATTGGGCTGCCTGCCGTCGACGAGCTGCGCAGGATATATGCGCGACGAGACAGACAGTGTGTCGCCAACAAGATTTCAAGCTAACTGCAAATTTTCCGCATATTTTATAATGCAAAATTACGGTATTTCTCGACCTAAAATCTTTACAAAAACATTTCAAAAAAACACCTTAACAAGTGGTGAAGGGGGTGGTGAAGGCAGAAAAAGAAGAAGTCTTATAGGGAGCTCCCTCTTCGAATAAAGAACCAGCATTCAAGGTGAGTTCCATAATATTATTGTATGCCTTTAAATTTATACAATTGACGTGCGTTGTCAAGGTCATTTTACAAGAAATATTATGATGCAGGAAAGAACTTGCAAATACAGGACTGTCCAGCCTAATACAGGACTAATGGTCTCCCTACTTAGGTACATCCATGGGATATGGAAAATAAGTAGCAAGTACACTTGATTTAAAAAAAAAACTCATACATGCATGCCACAAAATTTAGCTTTCCATTAGTGTATACTATTATAAGGCACCACCAGCTTAGTATGCCTGACAGCTTAAAATTCAGTGACCAGCCACTGATATCAACATTTGCAAAAGTTCAAATTATCACTCGAGTTATAGAAGACGGCTGGTCTATAAGAAGAGCGACCACCCATTTTGGAGTTGATAAAATGACGATAATGCGATGAAAGAAGCGTTGGATTGAAAATAATTCTACGGATAGAAAAGATGGATAAGGACGACCAAAATTAAGTTCTAAAGTGCAAGATGAGAGACTTATTAACCATCTCAGACAAAATCCCTTTTCAACGTCGGTTGAAGCAGCGAATGTAACATTATTTCCGGGTTCTTTAGCAACAGTAAATAGATGAGTAATTAAATCAGAAGTCTCTTGTCGATTTGCTGCAAAGAAGCCTTTTCTAACAGAAGAATAAAAGCAGGCCAGAGTGATTTTTGCACTGAACAACGTTCTTTGTGATAATGACTTCTGGGAGAGGGTGGTTTTCACTGACGAAAAAATGTTCATCTTCATCTTCAAGCAGAGGAGAATTTTAGTTTATCGTCCACCAAATTCTAGATTTGAACCCGAATATACAAACCAAATTAAAAAAGCTGGACATTTTTCTGTAAACATGTGGGGCTGGTTTGGTGCTACAGGTTTGGGTTTTTTTTTTGGGAATCGAAGGAAGATTCAATAGTCAACGATATATTGAAATCCTTGAAAACGTTTTGCTGCCATCTGTATAGGCTTTACATGAAAATAGTGACTTCGTTTATCATCAGGACAACTGTCCAGTACACACGGCTAATGTGGTTCGCCAATAGTTTCAGAATAATAATATAGAAACACTTTCTTGGCCAGCCAATAGCCCTGACCTTAACCCAGTGGAAAATATATGAGGTCGAATCGTTAAAATAATATGCCAAAGGAATTGGAGACCACGGAATCATGAAGAGTTAAACGATGCTATTTATCGCGCATTGGATCAGCTCTCAGAAGACCATCAGTATTTTCAAAATTTAACCTTTTCAATAGAGAAAAATGGTGACCATATTAAATAGTAAATTATTTATTTTAGTTCTTTTTTAAGTTAAAATAATTAGTATTAAGTTTAGCATAGAACAGCCTTCGTCCGTCACTTGAGTGATAATTTGATATTGTTCAATAAAGACTTTACTAAAACATTATTTTTGTTGATTTTTAAGTATTAGGCAAAATTTAATATAAAAATAAGGTTGCCTTTAGTTTATGTAAAAAGATATTTTCAGTTTTAGAGACCTTTTTTAAACAATATGACAAATTGTCATACTTTTAAAGTTTTTAGGCATTTTAGCTGGTAGTCCTTATATGTTATACACTTTTAGAAAGGTCAATTTTGTGACTGCATGTATGCGTTTTTTTTAATCAAGTAGTACGTACATTTGTGTACGTACCAAGTACGTACTTTGTATGTCCCGCGGTGTACCTATAAAAGACGTGAATTGGACGTAAAATGTACAGTGCAGGAGACGTTTTTGGTACGTTTCTTGGAGGACGTAGTACGAAAATAAATAATGTACTAAAATCTTTTAAAACTTGTCAGTACTCCTCTCTCCTGGTTGACCACCGGGGAAAGAGTTTCTGTCGGAGGATGGGTATTCACAAAATACCAATTATTTTGAGATAATGAACTACGTCCATGTTATGACAACTTAATAACGTAGTAAGCACATACAAGCAAAGACCTAAAAATAACGTAGAAATACGTCTTTGCTGAAGTTACATTTTACTTACACTTTTGTACGTACATCGTACGTACCTAGTGGGTTCCGGGACGTACAGACGTGAAATGGATGTGAAATGCACGTCCCTGGGACGAATGATGCTGTCTGGGTAATTGGGAATTATTAAATATAAGAGAGTTTTTGAATTGAAACGATATTTTTTTTGCTATTTTCCTCAATTGCAAAGCCTGCTTTTTTTAAATTAATATATAATGATATTATTATGTCTTATTAAAAAGTCACAAACAATGAAAAATATTTTTTAAATGACCCAAAAAAGTTGACTGTTTTAAAGTGGTAGTTTTAAAAGGATAAATAAATATTACACTTAAAAAGGATTTCAAGAGGCCAATAAATTACCTTCTGCAACACAAACACATTCTTCGCAAATGCACTCATCAGAATGTCGGCGCACAATCTGATCTCCTACACCTTTAGAAGAATATCTTTATCAGTAATTATACTTCGATTGGGCACATCCTATTAGATACACCAGGTAGTGATACTTCGTAGCACGTCATACGCAAGTTTTAGAGATAAGAAAAACATACCGCCATGGCAGCCTGCCTGATCTCTGCTAGGTAATTCAGTATACTTCTTGCGCTTATCCTACAAGTGAAGACGATATCGCGCGCGCGAATTGTGAAAATACGCGTTTAAAGAAAAAATGTAACAAAAGAAAACGTGAAAAGCAAATGGATTACCCAAAGAAGAAAATGAGGAACCTGAAAAAGGAAATGAAAAGGTAGCATCGTGTTCAAGATATAGGCAAACTGTCAGTTTTTAAACAGTGGAGTGAGACAAATATTATACTTTTGTCTAATATTTTTTGGCATGGGTTTGTTTATTCTGTAAACACACATATTTGTTTTTATTACGCATAAAAACTTAAACCCTGCATAGTTTCTGACTTATGCCCGCTAAATTAGTCTCAATAAAAAAGTCCATGGGCGATATTTACTAAGATGGGTTAGGGTTTAGGACTATGAGGTTTTTAATCTAATTTTGCGGATTTTTCCTTAAATTATAATAAAACTTGTTGAAATTTTGGACTTACTATAATCATATAAATGATTTCGCAAGAAAAAAACACAGGTTTTTCAAAAATTTCGTGAAAAAAAAAATGGAAAAAAAACAAATTGACGGTGGGTTTATCATATAAGGCTTTTTAACTAAAATTACTATGTTAAATGGGTTACTTACTTATTTTTTTTATCGCTTTTTATCCCTACATTTGTAGAGGTCCATATGAAAAGATATATTTTTAGAAAACACTTCTTTAATATGATGGAAAAGTTTAATTAAAATTTTTAATTCATGTATTTTTATCGATTGAAAACTGTCAAAACACTTAACTGACGTTTCGCTCGCTGACGTTTTGCTCATTTTGAACGAGAATCGTACCTTCTGAAGTAAAAGAAAGCCTTCTACATCTATAAACGCGTGAACCACCAATTTTGACAAATTTTATTTTGTCCGTCTTTCTTCTCCCCCCCCCCTCTTAATATAAGGTAACAAATATTTTTAATGTTGAAGTATTTAGTTATTTTATTTATCATTTTCAGTTGCAAATAGTAACGAAAAACAGTTGCGAATTTTGAATCTGGGAAAAATGCAGGGAGGAACGAGAAGAGGCAATTGCTCTCCCTCTTCCATGCTTCTGCAAAAATCTCGAATTTTCATAAAAATTTAGAAAAATTGCTAAAATCACACGTTTATCTCGCCTCTAACGCGCAAGAATTTACCGCTGAAGATTTTTACCGGCGCGTAATATGACATCACCGCACAAATCACAACACCGCTCAAAACCATCAAAAAAATAAAAAAATAAGCAAATGGCCAACAACCCAAAAATGCATTTTTTAGCTTGCGCGGTATTTTCTGCGCGGTTAAAGCCGCAGAACTATTATTAGTATTTTTTACATGCGCTATTCTTTAATTTGCGCTGAATCATATATTATTTAGGCGAAGATTCTCATGTTTGCGCGGTTTGTGAATATGCCGGAATCAGTTTTACTCTATAATTGCTCGCTTGCTTGATAAATAACAGCGCACAGCGCAAGATTTATACTGGGAAAAATTGCTTTTTAAAATTCCGCGCGCCATCAGTTACCACAAAATTTTAAACTTCTTAATTTTTTAGGTGCGTAGTTAATCGCCTTTGACAAAGTGTGCAAACGCCTAAGCAAACCAGATGTGTGTATATGAGAAATCTTTGTTTCATTTAATAATTGAAAATTAATTTTAAACTTATATATTTAAAGTTTTTTCTTGATTTAAGAGAGCAGTGATCTCCCTAAATTAACTTAAAGTGAGATACAATAACCAACAACAATCCCGTGTCGCTTTGACATTTCTCAGATTCCTTGTTTACCCATATTTTATTAATATTTACGGATTATTTGGACTGTTTTAAGAAAAAATGGCCCTATGCGTCTCATACCAGTACATTTTTACGTCTATCCAGGTAAAATTATCTTATAAATTGTGGTCTGGTTCGGCTTAGATCAAAATTTTTCGATACCCATGTATATGTCAGCCTTCACACCAAACTTTCGATAAACTGTAGTCCTTAGTAAATACCGCCCCATATGTTTACTTACTAGCACGTCGTTTTTCATATATTATATGTAACGACGAATCTGACACAACCAATAAAATGCCGAAAGAATTTAACAAAAGAAAACGTGAAAAGCAAATGGATTACCCAAAGAAGAAAATGGGGAAACTGGGAAAGGAAGGGAAAAGGAAGCGTCGTGATTCAAGTAAGTAAGGCGCATTGTCAGTTTTTAACAGTGGAGTGAGACAAATATTAGGCTATTACCTAATATTTTTTGGCATGGGTTTGTTTATTCTGTAAACACACATTTGTTTTTATGACTCATAGAAACTTCACCCTGCATAGTTTTTGACTTATGCGCGCCATATTAGTCTCAATAAAAAACTCTATAATGTTAATAAAATCCGTTTCCATAATATTACATTTTAATTTCCAAAATAATTATTATAACAAAAACCCTTCACCCGTCGTAATTTAACAAAAATTCTCAACCGATTTTTCCATGTAGACGGATCATGACTTGAATTTTTTGCCTAGCGCGCTATATCCTATATGCTGCTCATAAAAACAAATACTATCATATCACACCCATGCTCCCGATGTATGGTTTACTCTACCGGGTGTCCAATTTTCTAAGAAGATTATAATATGTTTACTGAAAAGTATTATTAGCACATAGTTTTTTATATTATTATATGTGACGACGAATCTGGCAGTTCCTCAACTCGTCAGACACTAGTAGTTTCTCGAACTCTAGCATTGAGAGACACCCCTTAGAAAGTATATTAGGGGGACAGATGATAGTACATTGAGTCCAGATATATCAGCAGAGCTAACTTGTAGATGGAAGAAGCATCTTTCTATGGGAATATATAGCTATCTACAGAGCATCCACAGAGCAAAAAAGACATACGTAACTCTTGAAATTGTAAACGATTTTGGGAAAAGGTTTGACAGCCTTAGAGCGGGTTTTCTCTAATTTGACCTAAACAAAAAAGAGAGAGACGAAGAACTTGATGAAGATCTTTTGGGTCTTGCCGAATCGGCGCAGTTGTTTTGCATTGTCCAGAATATTGTTTCATGCAAAAATATAATAAATTGCTGGTGCGCAAAATCTAGATCTTTTCTTTTCTAGCGAAGGTTTTGCCGAAAATTGCAAAAATTTAAAAAACGCGCCGACAGGAAATATTAGAGCTAAACAGTGAAAGAACGAATTCCTGTCGAATAAATTTTTTTTTCTCAGAAGAGTGGAATCAAATTACTCAAAATATAGCTTTGAGTTGGACAAAAGGTAAGAAAATTCCCTTTGTGGACAAACCTTTTCAAGTTTTCACCCCCAAAATCTCAAAATTTACCAAAAATTAGTTCAAAATTTATTCGAAAAGTATACAACATTTATAAGTAGGAGAAGTTAAAACTGTTAATAGCTGTCAAGAACAGTTTTTGTTAATCTATTTTTTAAGACAGAATGATAACAGGGATTTTAGGTTTATCTTTAATCCTAGACACCTACAAAAAGTTCTTTCGCCCACCGTATTTTCAACTGGAAGATATTAGGGAACTTAATTACTAAAAACTGCTTCTTTGCGACATTAGATCTTAAAGATGCACATTTTTCATTTCCAATGTTTGATGAATATAAAAAATATTTAAGATTTTCTTTTCAAAACAAAAGTTGAATTCCAATGTTTACCATTCGGTCTAGCCACTGCACTTTTTTGTTCCACCCTTTCAGGCCTCTTTCTCTTATCTAAAAGATTAGGTTTTTTATTAAAAATTAAAAAACCATACACAACCGACTCAAGATGTGGATATATATCGCACAAAAAAGAATAAGAAAAATAAAAACAGCCATTAAGATTATTCAAAGAAAAAAAAAATAAAATAACAATTAAAGAGTTTTCGCAAATTATAGCAAGGCTAGCCTCGGTTTGTACAGAGTACGGATTGATGTACGTAAAAACCCTTGAGCGAGAAAAATATCGTGCCTTAAAGGCTAACAGGAACAACTATAACAAAAAGATGCTTGTTAGGTTCTTAATTAAAAATGAACTTAAGTGGTGGTTAAAGTACATACTATTTTACAGCCTAATTATAACATTAAAATTTTCTCCGATGCATACAAATCGGGATGGGGGCATGTTGCAATGGAAAGGAAGCAAAAGGGTTTTTTTTTGGCAACAAGGTGAACAGGAGAAACACATAAACATTCTTGAAATGAAGGCAGCTTTTTATAGCTTAACAAGCTTTGTAAAAAATTGTCATATTTTACTAAGAATTGATTGCTATTGGAAGAATGATGTGGCAGTGAGCTTAGGTATATTTTTTGTATTTTCCACGTACATAAATACGTTGGATAATCATATAGCGGACAAGAAATCTGGTATAAAAATTGTATATTTATTTGCAAGCTACCTGAAAAAAAAAATGCTACCGGTTTGTGCCGTGGCTTCCAGTGGATGCATTCACAATGAATTAGAAAAACCTTAATTCTTATATATTCCCTCCTTCCTCACTGTTTCCAAAAATGTAAAAAAAGAAAAACATTGAAAACGATAATGTCTGGTGGTTTATTCTATCTGAAGAACTCAAGCATGGTATCCAAAATTAGAATCCGTAATTCGCTTAAAAGTTATCGTTTTAAATCCAAAAGGTGATTTACCGCACCCACCATGAAAGAATCTTTCCCTGGGGATAGCAATCTTATCAAGGTGGCCTATAGTAAAAGGGGCGTTTGCGAGGATACAATTTATTTTTTCCAAATGATGGAAGTTTTGCGACAATAATATTGAAACCACCTTGCAGTCTAATGTAAATCAAGTTGTATCCGTTTTAGAAACAGAATGTCAAAATACTGGGAAATATTGAACTATTAACACACATAGGTCTGCCTTAAATTTAATTTGCGAGCAGAAAAATCAGAAATGGTATATAGGTTTATGAGACGCATTTTTAAGGTGCGCCCTCAGTTTCCGAAATATAAACTTGGTATCCGGAACCAGTATTACCTTATATAGGTAACTTGTAGCCTTTGGTAAATTTAACATTCGGGTTATTAACTATAAAAATGGTACTTCTTTTGACTCTTTGTTCTACTCAAAGAGTTCAGACATTTTCTATAAGTTAAGTTACATCAAGGCTAACGAAGAGGGCATAGAAATTATTCTTAAAAATATTTTTAAAATATCTGGACCCAGAAGAATTCAGCCTTGGCTTAAGTACCCTATTTCAATGAGAATTTACAGTTCTATTTTTGTTTTACCATTATATATTGCATACAGAAAACAAAACTATTTCGATGAACAGAGGATAAAATTATTTTAACAATTAAAAAGTCTCATAAGCCCGCTACATCCCAAAACATTAGCAGGTGGATTTAAAAAGGTCTAAAAAACGCAGAAATAGAATCAAATTTTAAAGGACATAGCACAGGACATGGGGTGTCTTCCGCAGCATTAAGGGTTGGGCATCAATCAAAAGTATTAGAAAGGCTGCGGGATATTTCGAAAAAAGAAAAACGTTTAATCGATTTTATAATAAACCTTTAATTTCAAAAGATTTCTTAGCTAATTATATTAAGAAATATATTTTAAACACATTTAAATTTTAAACCTTGTGGTTTCCTTATTATTATTTAACTTATTAACTGATATCGCCATATTCTCTAAACAACTACCTGGTGTATCTAATAGGATGTGCCCAATCGAAGTATAATTAAGGATTAAACGACTTACCTGTAAGGAAGTTCAATCCAAATTATACGAGATTGGTCACATCCTATTAGACGCCCTCCCATTTATATATATTCATGTATTTTTCATGCAATTGACTTAAGTACTAGTCAACCCGCCGTTGGCGATCTTAGCATTTCATGAAAGCTTTAGAAGTATACTGAAGTACCTAGCAGAGATCAGGCAGGCTGCCATGGCGGTATGTTTTTCTTATCTCTAAAACTTGCGTATGACGTGCTACGAAGTATCACTACCTGGTGTATCTAATAGGATATGACCGATCTCGTATAATTTGGATTGAACTTCCTTACAGGTAAGTCGTTTAATCCTTAATTAAATAATGTTAAATATGTTAAATTGTACTCTTTTACATAATTTTGAAAGCTTTTTAAAAGTAATTTTATTTTGTTGGATGTTTTTAGGAAAAAAATTATTTTTTTTATACCTTCATCAAAAACAATATTTTAGTAACTGTCTGCAGATAACTAAAGCATGACTTTAGGTTACCGATGTCAAAACAACTTTTTTTTTTGATCACGGGTGCAAAAAAAAGAATTCTGTCTGTTTTTTACCCAAAATGAAAGAGAAATAGCGGAAAATAGTAATATTGAAAAAATTTAATTATTCTTGCCTAAAGATTTTTTACGAAAAAATCATTTAAAAACATCGTCAAAATTTAAACCTGTCAAATATTAAAATGTCCCAATAATTAACGTCACCGAGTAAAAAGGCTCATCGCTATGGAAGCCATTGTTGTTTCACTTACCAGTCGCCTTGAATTATAGTGTAAAGTATGTTGCGAGAAGTGCTCTTTGTTCGAAATTTTTAATATTAGTTTTCGCAACTGGTGGCTAAAATAGTGCTTTTTTAACAGCGTTGGTTTAAATAATGAGTGCAGCGAGGTATTTAAAAACGCGAGTAAAAAAAAGCACAGTTTAGCCGGGAGTTGTTAACCCTATTTTTTTTTAATACCTTTAAAAAAACTGGAAAACACCTTTAAAAATCGCGAACGACGAGCACTTCTCGCAACACACCATTTTTACACTATAAATCAAGCGGCTGGTCAATGAAATAACAATGGTATATAATAATAATAGCGATGTGCCTTTTCACTCGGTGACGTTCATTGTTGCGACATTTTAATCTTTGACAGTTTGTTTTTTTTGTCGATGGTTTTCAATGATTTTTTTGTAAATTCTTGGTGAAAACTGGCGAAAATGGTTTAATTTTTAGACAAGAGCAATTAGATTTTTCCAGTATTACTATTTTGCGCTATTTCTCTTTTCTTTAAAATTTCCTGTAAAAAACGGACAGAAATCTTTTTTTGCACCCGTGATCAAAAAAAAAAAAAAAAAAAAATTGCATCGGTAACCAAAAAAGTCATGCTTTAGTTATCTGCAGACAGTTACTAAAATGATGTTTTTGATAAAGGTATAAAAAAAAGTATTTTCCCGTTTTTCTTGGATTTTTTGATAAAGGTATTAAAAAAAATAGTGTTAACAACTCGCTAAACTCGCTTTGAAAATTTTTAAAACCTTTCAAAGGTGATTTTATTTTGTTGGATGTTTTTAACTTGATTTAGAGACGCATGTATACCCTTAGGAAACCTCAAAAAATTATTTTTAAGGTGTCATGTCAAATAATTGTTTATTTTTTTTAGAATTTGCCTAAAACTTAAAACAAAGTATTACTTACACGTACTTTATTTCATGTAGTCGTTTAGTTGTATCCAATAATGTTCGTTGAGTCGATCAAATTTTCGTTGCCTTTCGAATTTCGGGATTTTTATGACTCAAATTGTATTTAGTTTTCATAATTTTGAAAACCTTTCAAACGTGATTTTATTTTCTTGGATGTTTTTAACTTGATTTAGGGACGTATGTATACCCTTAGGAAACCTCAAAACATTATTTTTAAGGTGTCATGTCAAATAATTGTTTATTTTTTTTAGAAAATCCTAACCAGACCAGACTACTTACATGTTGAGTAAAAAGTACATTTTATTGTATATTTGACACACAGTTGTGTGTGTTTTATAACCAATTGCGTAAAACTTGTTGTTGTATCCAATAATGGTTTAGTCGATCAAACTTTCGTTGCCTTTCAAATTTCGGGACTTATGATTTTAGTGAAACAGTGATTAATTTCTATCTTGGATATTACGAGAGAAATACTAAACGTGAGACAGATCCCGTAAACATTTTGGAAACGTCTCAAAATTGGTCGTTTGTTTTTAATATTAAAGACATTTTTCATGAGAGGCACAGTTTAAAAACTCTCACACATCAAAATTACTATAGATATCTCAAAATTCAAGAGGTCACTTTTTTACAGGATACTATGAGCGCAAATTAACATTTGCCCAAAATTCACTTTTATCGGAAAAACTTCCCTTATACCCTTAGCTTGTGGCTAAGGCTTCGAATATACATAAAAAATACACTTATTGAGATATTTACCTCGAGGAACTTCACAAACACAAGCATCACAAGTGCAATTATCTGGATGGAGCTTGTCAAATTCTGAAGTTTTTGCCGAGACGAATTCTTCGCCAGCTTGATGAGCTTAAATATAAAAGAAAATATGCTTCAATTCCTTTTTTCTTTTAAATCATGGATGACCAGAAAACTGAATCAGTTCAACCTTTGATTATATAACTACTAAAAATGTAGGTATCCTAATACAGTGGCGTAGCCAGGGGGTTTTGGGATTAAACCCCTCCCCAGAGAGCCAAACCCAATCTACAATAATTTAATCATGCAAGGGCGTCACGTCGGGGGCGCTAGGGAGCTTTTAACCATTTACGCCAGTGTGACATGTGATTTGGTGTGATGTCTTAAATTTATAAAATTTAGCCTGCGGCGCTATAACGTCATTAATTTTCACAATTTTAGTTTAATTTTAAGCAATTTTTATCAACAGCAATCAAAACGTAAAAGAAATGGCATAGTTTAATTTTCTTAATATTTTCAGCTGCGGCGCATTTATGATATTATTCTGGCAACAAATCTATCGTTTCGAATATTTAGAGTACGATTTTCAAAAAACTCTTGAAGACGTCGATTTATTCTTCAAGGACACTTTTTGGTGGGGTGAATTTAAATAAGAAGAGTGGGTTAAGTAATACCTTATATTCAAGGTCTTTCAAATGCCTTTACAGAAATGCAAAAATTTTAAAAATCTAGCTAAAATTGTACAGGTAAATTTTCTTTTTTGTATGAATGTATCCTAGAAGAAAAAATTAAACGATAGTGCGTCGCCTAATGAGAGTTGATCACCCAGATCACCACAGCTTTAAAACAGGGCAGAGGGAAGGAAAAAATATGGGTCATATTTAGCGGATATATAATCAAAGGTTTAACACACATGTACTAACGAATAATTAAGGAAATTTGGTCTAAAACTTGCAATGTGTCATTAGTTTTGGCACAACTGAAAAAAATTTGATTATAGAAATAAAGAAAATATATGTATTAAGTATTTAAGTTTTTCGGAATATTTTATATTTTTTTTATACAAAGTGTTTCAGAACTTATATATAAAAATTAAAGACGTAATTCCTAATACTGGTCGGTGTTTAAAATGACGATTCATTTCGTTTAAATTTATTCAATTGTTTTTCGAAAAAAATAACCAAAAATGTGGTAAAACATTTTCTGCGCCTTTAACTGTACATTGAAGCTTATCAACAAAGCACCTATAGTTGCAGCGCAGCAAAATGCCATATAAAAACTAGCCATAAAAGTGGCACGCGTTACTGTAATCATAATACAAATTTTTAAATTTTCGTTTGTGTTAAAGTATCGAACGTGCCTAATCACTTCTTAGAAGATTTAAGGCTATCGACAGGTACTACCTACAACCCTTAAGACAGAGCCACACTCATTTTAGAACTGGTGTTTCTAAGAGTGTCTATACAGTATTTATATAGGCGAGAGTACTGATGACTCCGGTAGTGATTATGAAAAGCAATAAACTTTCCTAAGATTATAGAAGACTAAATTGCCGCCTCCGACTTCTTTCACGTGTTTAAAATTGTTTTTCATGCCCTCAAACCTTTAGCCCGTAAAACCCTTCTATCTACTCGAGTATCCGCTTTGCCTAAGATTTTTTCCTGTTTTTTTGGTTTAACGAGTCATAACTTTTGTTCCCGGAAACCGATTTTGGTGAAATAAAGCCTATGTACTCTCCAGAAATCCAAATAATGTAGCAAAATTCTTCTAGCAGTTTTTTTTGCAAAAAGTTCATTGTTTCTATCGAACATGATGGGGGGAGGGAGGAGAGAGATAACAAAAAATAGTAAAAATAATAGAAGAAGCACTTTTCGCGATTTAGCACTTAATTTTTTTTAGTTTACGATGTCACAAAACACATATTTTAGTCGGCCAATATTTTCATTAAATATGGGGTTGAGAGGGAAAGACGGGTAATAAAAAATTGCAAAAATAATAGAAGAAGCACTTTTTTCTTTTTTCGATTTCGGACTTTATTTCCTTCAGTTGATACTCAACAACCCATATTTTAATAGAACACAATTTTTATCAAATGTAATATAATATATCCCCTATTAATTAGGGGTTTGTAGAAAAACAACGAAACATTTGCCAATCTATTTTATTAGTAGAGTCTATAATACCAATTTCTAAACTCTGTGAATTTTTTGTTCTGAGATACAGAAGATTCCTTTACCCCCTTCGAAATCGAATTACCGCTATTTCTCCACCCCCAGTCGAAATTTCTAAAAACCAATTTGTGCGTTTATAGTTGATGTTGACTACCATTCTTTTATTATTATAGATATTAGCTACCTCTAATTTGTTACCTACTTTATGTGATTTAAAAGTTAAACAGTCTAAAATAGTTAATAATTTAAGTATTTTACCTACGTGTAAAGCATTGTTTTGTTTTAGACTAAAATACGTATTAAGCAGCAACTTTATTTAAACATATTATTTCACAGCCAGTCCGGTCCATATCCCCTTTTATTTGTTTACGATTCCTTAACGGATTTCACACTTCAAATTTTATTACCATTTTTTGTTGGCATTTTTCGGCACTGCGACTATAACAATAAACCATCATCAATTAAGCAAGTGCATTGTCCGCCCCACCCTCATCTCAGTATCGTACCACATAATGTAAACAAAACTATGCAATATTAGCTAATTCAGTAACGATTCATTTCTTGGGAAGTTAAATTTATAACAAAGTACAACAATCCGCCGCAGAAACTTGCCGAATTTATTATTGTGTCCCCTGGCATTAATAGAGCTATGTCATTATGTGATATTTTAATTTAGTTATGAGAATATTCAGCGATTACAGGTTTTTGACACTCTATGATCACATAATACTTCAACGAATCATTTGCGTACCGTAGTGGTACAGTCATGTCTTGGAAAAATGTCCCTTTATCAAAACATTTTTGAAGAGGCTTTTGAAAACGCCGTATTCGTTTCTTTTATATATTTTTGTATTACTTGCAGTCAGCCTAATGATAATAATAAGTCTCAATATTTTAATTTACCACTATCTTCGGTGTGAATGATATCCTCCAAACAAGTGCATTCTTCACAGTCGCAATTCGTAGGATGAAGAACTTTTTCTGGAAAGTTGACGCCCACGTTTTCTTTCATTGGGTCAGTTTGGATTTCAAGATCTGGTGGTCTAGTCGCTTAAAAATAAGAGTGGTAATTTAAATAAGCTGCATATTTAAATATGGCGAAGTTTTTAAAATCAACGAGTTCTGTGGCAACGACTTATGGATAGTGACGTCATCAAACGCCGAAAAAAAAATGTCCCCACATTTGACATAAGCTTAATTATTTTCTCAGTTTTTTCGTAAACGAATCTCAGAATAAATGAGCTTCCAAGGATTTCTAGTGCTCCTAGAGCACGATGGCAGGTTACTTCAGGTTGATCTAACCCCAATATAACAAATCACAGAGTAGCGACAACTTGGGTACACTTTCTGAGGGCGCATGGAGATCCTCTATTTAATCCGGGAGTTGATGACTGTTTTTATTTTCTAGCAGTCGAACATAAAAGTAGCATAGTAGGCTGGGAGCGTTAATTTACAAATAGGTTTAAATTTAGGTTTTGTTAATTGATATATTTTATGCATGACTTTATAAAATTAGTAAGTGTTTCCCTTTCATAACTTTAGTAGTGAGTTTTTCTCTGGTTTAATTTAAAGCGATTCATATTTTGTTTTGATTTTGAAATATAATGGTTTATGCTTGTGCATACCGTGGTTGTGATGGAAAATCTATGTTTGCATTTCCTAAAAATAAAAAAGCTAAAGTTGTAGAACTTTACCCAATTTTCTTTTTAAATTAATTTTAACTAATTTATGTGAGTAAAACTGAAATTTTCTTCAATAAAAAAAATAATTTTGTTAATATTTTTTAGTGCAAAGCTTTGGATAAATGCATGATGGAACATCCTGTACCTAAACATACAACTTTTTTATTTTAAATAATGTACAGTTTATACACTATAATAATGTACAGACCTAACAACTAAATGAAATAGTAGTTTTCACAACTAGTGGCTAAAATAGTGCTTTTTTTCACAAGCGTTGGTTTAAATAACGAGCGCAGCGGGGTATTTAAAAAAGCGAGTAAAAGAAAAGCATAGATTAGTCGCGAGTTGTGAACACTATTTTTTTAATACCTTTATCAAAAAATCCAAAAAAAACAGGAAAATTCTTTTAAAAATCTCGAACGAAGAGAACGTCTCGCAGGAAACCATCTTTAAACTCTAAATCAAGGCGGCTGGTGAATGAAATAACAATATGGTTTCCATAGCGATGTGCCTTTTTACTCGGTGACGTTTATTGTTGCGACATTTTAATCTTTGACAGTTTGATATTTTTCCGATTTTTTAAATGATTTTTTCGTAAGTACTTGGTGAAAACTGGCCGAAATGGCTTAATTTTTAGGCAAGAATAATTAGATTTTTTCTATATTACTATTTTCCGCTATTTCTCTTTAATTTTGGGTAAAAAGCGGACAGAAATCTTTTTTTGCACCCGTGATCAAAAAAAAAAGTTTTTTGGCATCGGTGACAAAAAAATTCATGCTGTAAGGGCAGACAGTTACTAAAATCGTGTTTTTAATGAAGGTATGAAAAAAATCATTTAAACTATATGGCTTTAAAGCTATCAATAATGTTTTAATTTCTTTTTTAAAACCCTCTAGACTATCCTTACCTTTTATTCTGTTTGGTACCTTATTAAAAAATTCGTATACACATTTTAATTGGCCTGTTTTCTGTCATTGTTAATCTATCTATACGATAATTTAGATCTAGAAACCTTCGTGAATATGTTTGTGTGATGTTAAACATATTTTTGTTTGGAATGATAAACATTCATTTAAATACAAAGCATATGTTGTTAAAATACCTTTTCCTTTAAAAACTCCTCTGCTACTTTCTTTAAAACTCATTTGGTACATAATCCTAATAATCCTTTTTTGAATTAAAAAAATTGTCTCTTATTTTTCTTTTAAGCCGCAGAATATTATACTATACAGTGAAACAGATTCAAAATTTGCATGATAAAGTATTTTTAAAGATTCAATATTAAGAAACTTTGATGTTATTCTTAAAGCATAGCAAATTTTGCTGAGGTTTTAAGCAACTTTTAAAAACTTATCAATACATAAACCCAAAAATTTGTTATTACAATAGATTTTGACTCAATTGTAATAACATGCGCACTCTTATTAATAATAAAATAAGTACCTTATTTAGAAAATAGTCTTATTTTAATAAAGTTAAATGAGTTGAGTTAATAAATATTTATAAAACATAATTTAGTCCATTTATTAAAAACTTTATACCTAATATTGACTTTAATCTGAAAAATTTCCTTGAAAATTAAATTTGGACCACAGTCTTAATTTTTCTGCAGTGTATATAAATTTTGTCTATAGCACAATAAAACGGAATATTAACATTTGTTCGAGCAGTTTATCTGAGTACTAATCATAAGTTAAGCAGTATATTGCTGGGAATTTTAATATCGCTTGCGCAAAATGGTTCCCCAAACCTCAAAGGTGCCGACGGATGCTGTCGCTTCCCTGTGGTTTGTTATATTCTAAATTGAGGAGATCTCCAACCGTAACTAGATGCTCAAAATGCTGAGAATTGCTCAGTGCTTTACTACATACACGATACCTCTACAGCTGTTGTCGCAGGCTTTGCTTTTCTTTATGTGTTTATTGGGTCACCCGATGCCTCCGATATTTAATAGACCTTTCCGATACCTGCGACCAACACCGTACTTAACTAAAAAGCCTGTTGACTCCTACCGCTTCAGTGCCCTTTAGCCTATTGTGGCTGCCATTTTTATAACCAAATTGATAAGTAAAAAATGGATTTGCTGTCAGTTTGCTGTCAGTATGGCGCCGATCATAGGCCAAAGAATACTAAAACGAAAATGAGTTAACTGGCTTTTTTAGTTGAGAACGGTGTTGCTCCTATATGGAGGCTAGCCAACACCTTCCGTTTTACTGCTCTTTTACACGTATCCCGCCACCATTTTTGACACTGTTGACAGTTATTATATTAGTTAATTATCAAAATGGCCGCCACATACGTTCAAAGCTCACTAAAACACGAGTAGATGGAAGGCCTATTAAATATCGGAGGCATTGGCCTTCCATCTACTCGCGTTTTAGTTAGCTTTGAACGTATGTGGTGGCCATTTTGACAAATAACTAATGTAATAACTGTCAACAGTGTCAAAAATGGCGGCGGCATACGTTTAAAAGAGCAGTAAAACGGAAGGTGTTGGCTAGCCTCCATATCGGAGCAACACCGTTCTCAACTAAAAAGCCAGTTAACTCATTTTCGTTTTAGTATTCTTTGGCCTATGATCGGCGCCATACTGACACCAAACGGAAGACTTATAAATAGGGAATTAAATTTACAACATATTTTCTATTTGTAACTTTTGATAGTCTGTTACCGTTTGGGAGTTATCCAAGAAAAACGCATTTTTGCAGTTTTGTGGGGGTTAGAAATGACAGTTCCCGAGGGGGTAGGAATGAGGACTTAGTATGGTAAACGGTAGACCTTTAGCCTTATCGTAAAATGTAATTTTTGAACTAGGATACAAATACTTTAAATTGTATTAAAAATGCCAAAAATTATTTTAAATATCAAGTCCATAACAAATGCGGCCTTGAATCAAACTAATTCACAGCAGAAAGTCTACCCGCGTGCCGTGTGCGCGCGGCTTTTTACTGCTCTATAAAAATCCAATAGAAGCTATCCCCGCTGCGCGCTGCTACGTTCTCTGTAGCCTGCAGCTATAAAGCTACGTTTACATTTGGAGAGTTTACTGGTAGAAAGTACTGGCAGCCACAGAACTTGCCATGTGTAAAATACAAGAAAGTGCACTTGCTACTCTTCCGCAAGTACTCTCCAAGAGTTGACAGGCCGGCTAGTTTACTTGCTGCTAGGCGGAATTTCCGTTTGTACTTTCCGTGTGTAAACAGGTAGCAAGCGTTCTGTGAGCAAGTGTCCACGTTTCTTACAATGAATAAGTGGGGTGGAAATTAGATAATTTCCTTTTTAAACATATATTAAAAATATTTTACGCGAAATGGGACTTCTTATACACATTTCCGATTTTTTCAGTTCTTAAAAATTTGGTATGATAATCTCATAAAATTCCTAATCTTTAGTTGATATCTCCTTTAAGATTCGTTCTGACGCATCCAAAGTACTTCTACGTCTGATCCAATCTCTAACGCAAACTCGTTTTTTCCTTTTTTTCTTGCGTTCTAACTTATTTATTAAATTATTGGCAATTTGACACACAACAACTTTAACAGCAGCATGCACTACCTTACTGGGAGTCATTTTGTTTTTTACTGCTTGGCCACTAAACTTAAAAACTTTTCGCCAGAAAACTCTCGAAATGTAAACATAACTTAATCGTCGACAGCAGCAGTATGCACGCTTTCAAGTATCAAGTATCGAGTATCAAGTTGCGGTCGTGTACTTTAAACGGCTATCGGTGTGTACAGTGTACGTGCGTCATGCGATATGGAAGACAATACGGACTTGGATATGCAAATACCGTCAATTTCAGCTGACGGGAATAATGTTAAAAATCTTGGACGGTGAAGCAAAAAGATTGTGTGTGAATGTGTGTTGTGTGTCTTAATAAAAAAGGGTTTTTAAACGCTTAAACGTATAAAAATTTTTGTGAGGAATTCAACAGGTCAGGGAAGACTTAGACATATTTGACAACTGTTCGTCCTGGTATACTGTGGCCTGGGTATACTTTGGTGATCGATCCTTTGGGCCTCATATTTCAAAGTAGGTTTTCGTCGATTATTACCACAACATTGCCTACTTTGACTTGTCGGTTGGAGATATTTTATTTTGTTCTTCTAGTTAAGATTGATATTTATTCCTTGATAAATTTTTTCCAAAATTTATCAGTAAAAATTGTGATCTCTTTCAGTGTTTTCTTGATATCATGTCGTGTTTGATAAATTGGCCTAGTGATGGTAGAGAGATTGAGGCTCCTAACAAAAAATTATTGGGTGTCAATGTTTCAGAGTCGTTGTTGTCTGATGAAACGTGAGTCAATAGTCTGCTATTTATTATGTCCTCAATTTCAAGTAATAAGGTGTGCAAAACTTCTTCTATTGGTAAGTTTCTTTAAGGATGATTTTATAAATCGTTCCCAGCATCATTTCACGTGATCTGATGCAACTTTGTCTTGATCTAGTTCCAAAAACGCTCTCTTCAACTTGGCTTCGCTTCCTCTAAAATTCGTACCGTTATCAGAATAGATTTTCTTGCAGTAACCACGTCGAAACATAAATCTTCTTATTGCCACTCTGAATTTGAAGCAATTTCAATATTTATAGCTCTTATGTTTAAACAAGTGAACAATACTCCATAACTTTTTTGTTGACGTCTTCTAAATGTTACATACAATATGACGTATATGTGACATAAGTCGATTTTCTGGTAATGGTGCCATTTCTGGTTTGCTTGGACTATCATGTTTAAAATTAAAGATCAAACAATGATGCGAACAATTTCGTACCTACTACTTGTCGTAGTAGTAGAACCCAATATTTTTGCCTAAGCTCATTAGCTGCATATGCTTGCCCTGTATGTGCTGCTTCTTCATGATAGCGGTGTACTAAAAGTTTCGTGTAGGAAATTTTGCGTCATCATATAAATCATTTGAATAAATAGTTTTCGTCATGCATTGGCGACAGATTAAAAACTATACTGGAACTTTCTACTGTTTTATTGTTTTAAAATTCTCTTCGAGTTCTATACCAATTTTCTAGTTTTCTTTTTCTTTGGTCAATTGAGTTTTAAATATAGTCAAGTAAGTTTCATGAAATCTGAGGCTTTAAAAATAGACGTCTTTTTTTTTGTCCAAGGTTTTTCAATCAAAATCAAACTTGTGTCAAAATGACAAAAATATCAAAAAACAATTAAAAACACGTCAATAAAATGTAACGTGAACAGCAACTTTTTAAAAATTTCTTCCCATACTTGAAATTTAACCGCACGCCGCGCCGCTGTAGTACAACGAGACTTTATGCCGGTAGACACACGCGTTTTTCTACCGCGCGGTGCAACAGCGGTACCGCAATTGCAGTCCATGATACTATAAAAAAAAAATGACGCAATGCACACAGTTGTCTTGCGTGCATTTTTCGCGGACACTCCCTCCGGGAACGCAGCGGCACCGCACACGCAAATGCGGCTCTCAGTACATTGTTGGTAATAGAATCGTACACACGTGTGGTTTGTTGTCACTGCAAAAAAAATGACATGGCCTGCAATTTGGAGGATTTAGATATAGAATTGTTTATTGGTGAAGTACTTTCTGAAGGGTTCGATCAAGTCGAGGACAAAGACAAAAATATAATAAGTAAATGTAGTATTTTACTTATTTATTTTTTAAATATAGTTCAACAGTTCAACACTTAAATATATTTTCTTTGCTATGAGACGCTGCCAATATCAGAAACAAAATACTCAGCCAACCTGTTTCTAACTTGAATATACTGAGTAGGTAGTCGTAAGGGTCCGATGGTTACTTCTGGCACATTAATAAACTCTGGTACACTTAATGCATCTTCCAAGTTGAACCCATGTCTTAAATTATGAAGAGCACAACATGTCTTTATTAGAACTTTGACAAAGTCCAAATTTGCATTGATAGCTTTGTGAAAAATTTGCCATTTATCCAGTATGCCAAATGCCCTCTCTACATTTCTGCGCGACCGAGAAAATCTGTAGTTAATTTTTTTTTCTTATCTTCCAAAACTTTCCCACTGTAAGGTCTCATTATGTGTTTGGATAGGGAAAATGGTTCATCTCCATCGGTTTGGAGCAACAGTTTGTGGGAGAGGCTGAGGTTTCGAAAGATTCAGTTCATTATTATTGAGTTTCCTATAAAAGTCACTTCCTTCAAAGATAGTGCTGTCAGAGTCTTTTCGGAAAACACCGACGTCAATGTAAATGAAGTTATAATCCTCATCAGCAATAGCAAGTAATACAATCGAATAATAATTCTTGTAATTATAAAAAAGAGACCCACTAAATGTTGGTAAGTCCACTTGATCTCATCCAGTTCCAAGTACCTGTAATAAACACGTTTTTTTTTTAGTAAAGGTATCACATATCTAAATAAATATAAACTTCTGGCTAATTTAAACGCATAATCGAAATTTTTGAGTTATTTTTAATTTGAGATATTGTCTAAACTGAAAAATAATAACATGTGGTTTTTGGAGTTATCAAAAACAATTTATGTGGTTGTGGCCTACGCAAGTTTTTTTTTAAATAGAGTATATGCTTTTTTTTCTTTTTTTCAGGCAACACATTAATCAAGAAGTGGAAAAATATAAAAGATAATTTCATGAAAAGTAAAAAAAAAACAAAATCTGGACAGGCTGCCGGTTCAGGAAGACAGTACATTTATGCTCGCCAATTGTCGTTTTTGCAAGAAGCAGGTGCCACAACAGACACCCTGTCCAGCCTGGCAGTCGACGATGAGGAAGAAAGTCTGGAACACGATGCAACAAGTACTGAAACCCCAACACGACGACTAGAGCATAAGGAGCCTCCTCGTTATGACCCCAATAGGTCAAAGAAGCGTAAACGTGATGTAGAGACCACTTTGATAGAGTAAATGCATGCTCCAATTCCTTCTTCGCCTTTAAGTGTAACTACAGTTCCTGAAATCAACCTGGATAGAGCTTTTTTGAAAGTCTCGTTTCATCTGTGAGTGCTTTCACTGAAGACCCAGTTTCTAGAATTTCGTTTTGAAGTGCTGGATATCATAAAGCGTATCAGAATGACTCAAAAAAATACACAATTTAATGTACTTCAACAGTAAAGCTACACTAGATATGCGCCAACCATTTCCCCATATCAACCACAGTCCTCTCCACTGACAAGCTATTTGTCCCAAACTCCATTTCGGCATTTTCCTCAGCTAACAGAACTCCGAACACGTCCCTGTCCTAATATATCCTCTCAACCTTCTGCTACATTTTCTCACCCACTCACCAGTAATCTTAACAGGCAATCGGCCTTTCTATGAAGATAGTCTTAACCTGTTCGCTAACAGCGAGGAGGTTATGTGGTTATATTTATTATTTTTTTGTAATATGTATTTTATTGTTTATTGCAATAAAATAGCCTAAACAGTTTATGATCTAATCTTTTCAAATGTTTTGTTTTTTAGAAATTATGGAATTAAAACTTTATAAAATTTACTTACTTTAGAGTTACAGCTAACATTTCCACCGAGGAAATAGCGCTTTTCATTGGTGTATCCTGGGATTTGATCCTGTCAGTGAGTTTTCCAGCAAGCTTCTCAAATGACTTGACATTTACTCGGAACTTTTTAAAAAAGTTATCTGAACTGTCTCTTAGATCCAAGAACGATGTGAAAAATCTGCCTCTTGTGAGTCGTAAGTCGGTATATGGATATATCTAATAGCGTGTGTGTATCTTCCGAATATACATTTTGTACACAAGAAACGCATTAAATGCATGTTTTTTGTGAACAACAACATACGTCTCTCAGAATGCGTACAATACTAGCGTCATGTCGCGACGCGTGTGTATCGATTTTGGCGGCAACTGCTGCGGTACCGCTGCGGCACGGTACCGCGTGGCAGAAAAACGCGTGTGTGTACCGGCGCTTTTTGAGAAAATTAAAAAACATAAAACAAAAAACTCGAAAAAAGAAGAAGGCATTTTCGCTTTAAATACTTACGTCTGCCCATTTGAGATTGCGTTACTGACGGTTCGACAATGTGCAAAATTCCTTCCACTTGTACTTTTGAACCTTCCATTTTCATTTTTGAGTCCTTAAAAGAAAGCAAAACAGGAAATTTTTTTAAGGAAACATTCTGGATCTAAGCCGAAAAAATTCGGTCATGGTACATTTTTCCGCCGCCGTCATTGTGTGACATTGGAATTGTCAACAGAAGAATATTATTAACGAAAAGATCTTGACAATTAAAAAAAGGGTTGATTTTGAAATAGTAGCATCGACTGATTTAAAAACGCGAGTAATAAAAGCACAGTTAAGCCGCAAGTTGCAAACATTTTTTTACCTACGACCAACGAATAATACTAATTTTACGAAAATCTCAACACGATTTTAATGACTTATTTACGGTCCTAGGATAATAATAAAACGTAGACTATTCCAATTATGAACTATACTTTAGTAAGCTTATGTGTTTTGACATTTTAAATAGAACAACGCCATTGAAACTTCAGCTTATGAAGGTTGTTGACTTAAGAATGTTCACATTTGACATTTTTTGCCTCTGAAAACGTATTTCTTTGTTGTCAACAGTTCGCATGTCAAATAATTTGTCACAATTGAAAAGGACACTGGCATTTGTTTGAGTCATTGAATTGTTGATAAATTAAGGATACTAATAGAAAGGTTTTTATTTACAAGAAATTAAAAAAATTAAAAAAAAATTAAATAAAAATTATTAATAACAGATTGTCTATCAATATAGCTTGAATTTGCGTTCAATAAGAATAAGACTACAACAAATTATAACTACGCACTTTGCACAAAAACAAACAAAAAAAAATATACCCAGGCTGCAATAAATTCACGTTTTTAACATATTCTCTTAAAAATTGAATTCTTTTATTAAAAATATCTGTAATATCCATCGGATATTTTCTGTTGTTGCTTTTCTTCCATCAAATTTAATCCAATTATCTCTTAACCATTTTCGAAGAAAACTGACGGAATATCTAAAATGGTTGGACATGTCTTGATTCAGCTTGCGATGAAGAGTTTTGATTGTGATATACCTACGCATACATGCAGTATATAGTATCACGAATTTTACTTTTCAAGTGATCTGTAATTTTGGTTTATTGTGTTGCATTTGTTGATTTTTGTTCCTTAAATATTTTATCAGATGTGATGCTCTATTTCTTTATAGTGAATATTGCAGTTCTACTAACTTTTGTTGCAGACAAAACTCTTGCTACCACATTTCCAACATCCAGAGGGATTCCCCCAGCTACTTGTCTTTTTTCAAACTCGAAAAACGCCAGTAAATTTAATACTTCGCTCACTTAGTCGCAATTTTAATTGCAAAAATTGACGACTTGAAAATATTGACAATAATGTGACAGATTTTGTGAATTAACAGTTGAAATAATGTCTACAGCAATGTATCAAATAGAGATCCAAAAAAATGACGTCAGTACGCTTATCAAAAAATTGGACTATATATTTATGATGATATTTTCATTGGTCGTAGGTAAAGTATAGCATACTAACTCGCATGTTATGGTCATTACACGCTCAGATAAATTAAGGCACTCGCCTGCGGTTCGCGTCTCTTACTTCTTCTTCGCGTTTAATGACCATCATAACATGCTTGTTATGTAAACTACTATTACCCTTATCAACAAATCCTAACAAAACGGGAAAAATTTACAAAATAAAACTCGAACACAACATCAAAACACTCGCCATTTTTATATTATGGATCAAGGGCGGCCGTGGATGTTAAAATAATGGTTTCCCTGGTAACCCCACATTATAGACATTTTAATTTTTGATAGTTTGTTATTATGTCATATTTTGAGAATTAAGTGAGTGGCATAGAGTCAAAATTCGGCCTCCGTGGACCTTGTGATGAAGATTTTACGAAACCTGTTTTAATCGGTTACTAATAGACCATTTAACATTACCTTTTCTGTGAACAGCCTCAAAAGTGCTGCAGTTAAAAAGGGAGGTTAGGGCGACAAAATATTTTTTTCAATCTTAACGGTTTGATCTACGATGATGACATTTGGTACACATATTGGCCTTCTGGCCAGATTAAATAATGTAATTTAAAAAATACCATTTAGTGCATCTAAGGGCCGGTGGATGGCAAAATGTGTTTTCAGATTTTTCCCTGTATCTCCTGAACGACTTATGCCGCACACTTGAAACTATGTGGTTTTGTAGACAATACTAATATCGATCAGCCTGATATCACAGACAATTTTTTTTACCTGTGAGCGGAGGTCCCTGAACAGACGCCATTTTTTTGACACAATTTCGAAAAAAAAATCTATTTACGCTTTTTTAATTCTTTTTTTAAATCTTAACGGTTTGACCTACGATGATGAAATTTGGTAATTATATTGGCATTCGGGCCAGATTGTACTATAAAAATAAAAAATAACATTTAGTGCCTCTAGGAGCCGGTAGGGGGTGAAATGTGGTTTAAGATTTTTCCCTGTATCTCCCGAACGACCTATCCTGCAAACTTGAAACAATGTGGTTTTGTAGTACATACTGCATACTTTTGGACTGCAACATTTTTGAGTTTGTTCACACGTGGGGTAATATTTAGTGATCTATAAGTAACCGATTTATATAAATTTTCGATGCCCTTAAGTTAAGTTTGCGTAAACCGATTTTTTTTTCGAAATTGTAAAAAAAATAGCGTCTGTTCAGGGTGGTAGCAAATATATGAGTTTGCTATCCGCGCTGCTTTTTTGGAATTAAGTTTGGAATGGACCGTATTTTTACTTTGTGTAATACGAGCAAAAAAAGACTGACTTGTTATTGTTCCAGATGTCAGTTCTTCACTGCCTCTTCAGTTTATTGCCCGCTAGAGAGAAGCTTAATACATTGATGCCATATCGAGTGACATTTTTACTAAACTAAAAAGTGCGTTGTTTATTTCTCTCCGATATGAATTTAAACGCTTAACATACCGGCCGCCTTAAAACGATGCAGTTTCAATGAAGAAAATAAGATTAATTGGAAAATAAATGTACTTACACTGTTTTTTAATGAACTAAAGAAACACCATGAGGCGTAAATGTAATGTAATGTTTGCTAATGTCGTGTTGTAACTATATGAAACTAAAGTTTTATGTTTCGATGGGTAAAACACTTAACTTCGTGACCGCGCGTTTAACCGTACCGTTAGCAGTTTTTATCGTAGCCACTCTTACGACACCATCAGTGCCAGGATGAGCTTCACTAATTCTACCGACTTTCATTTCTTTCGAATCGATCATCCGCTTGCTGCAAACCTGAAGATGATGAATCTTTTCCAAATGTGTTGTGAAACGTTTTGAATTTGCTGGTATTTGGAGAGTCGGTTTGATGTGATAGCTGTGACGTCTTCCTCCGGTAACGCATTTAGCTTTGCGCCGATTAAGAAATATCCGGGGGTAAGGATTTCAAAATCGTTTGGATCCTCGGAAAGATGGGTAATGGGACAGGAATTTTGGATTGATTCCACATGTGTAAGCACGGTATAAAAATTTTCATATGTAAAAGTAATTGACCCGATTATTCTAAGTAAATGATGTTTTATGATTGTTACAGCTGATTCCCATATGCCTCCAAAACTGGGACTACGTGGCGGATTTTCCAGTAAAAATAATTTAATGTTATGGTTTTGATAAAATTCATGCAAGTTAACATCTAGTTTTTTAAGATAATTATTTGCACCGCAAAAAATTTGAGCCATTGTCTCTATAGAGTTCCTTTATAAGTCCGCGTCTAGCAATAAAACGCTTTAAGCAATTCAAAAACAAAATCAGTACATAAATTTACAGCTAATTCTAAATGAATCGCCTTTGTGCTTAGACATATGAAAACACAAACATAAGTTTTAAGAATTTTATGGCTGCGCAACGTGCCATCCTTTATGTAAAAAGGACCAGCAAAATCCATGCATGTTGAAGAAAAAGATCGCGCAGATAATAACCGAACTGCCGGCAAATGGCCCATAATGGGGGGATTTTGCTGAAAGTGCTTTATCTTAAAACAACCAATGCATTGACGCACTTCTTTACATACTTCACTCTTGCCATGGAGAGGCCAGTACTTTGTTTGTATCGTGAAAAAATGATTATTGGGCAATAAAATGGGAAATTTTTGATTATAACTGATCGTCCGACGCGTAAAACTTGGTCTTTGTCTAAGAATGGGTTTAAATTTAAAATTTTACTTTTCTGATAACGGCTTAGAATTTTTAAGATAAGTGATTTCTTGACTAAACCTCTCTTTTTGTACTAATTAAATGATTTTTGTTTCTGCATGATTCATTTCTTGGACACTTGAATTTGTAGAATTAGGTCTGCCATAACTGCTTTAAAATAAATTTGAATATTTGTAAATCAAAGTAAATTTTTCCGTTTCGTTAACCAATAGTACAAATTTAGTACTTTTGCGCTCGTTTTCTATCCCTTTTTTGAATTCTGTCCCTGTAAGCGTATACGAGGGCCAGTTGCTTTCATGTTGTTTTAAAAACTTTAGGCCGTACCACCACAAATCGCAATTCTGTAATGAGATTGGTCTACAACCTCGCGAGATGATGTCGACTGGGTTTTCCTTGGAGCTCACGTGATGGCATTGTGATATGGTAGTGTGAGTTACAATTTTTGAAATTCGATTAGAGACAAAGATCTTATAATTACTGGGTTCTTGAGTGATCCAAGATAAGACAATTGTGCTGTCCGTCTAATAAAAAATATTGCTTGATTCAATATTAATTTTAAGAGATGATTGTACCTTTTGAATGAGTTTTGTGAGAAGTACCGCCCCCTGTAGCTCTAATCTCGGAATAGTGGGGCCAATTCTAATGAAATGTTGGTTGACAATGAAGCATGCCTCGGAATAGAAATCTGATTAAGGTTTTGTAAGTCCTGAAAAAATTCTACAAATTGTGAATTGTAAGATTCAGGAATTAGGTCATCCCAATCCAATTTCAACTTCCAGAGTTCTTGCAAAATGATTTTGGCTTGTGTCAAAATGTATCCCACCAAGCCCAGAGGATCGAAAATGGTACTTACAATTAATAGGACGGTTCGTTTTGTAAGGATTTTGATATTAAATTTTAAGTATACGGAAAACTGAAATGTCCGAATTTGGATTCCAGAGCATTCCCAATGTTTTTACACTCTGTTCCTATGACATTTTAATATTGTTATTCTGTTGCGATTTATCATTGCTCGATTCAACCAATTCAGGGACATTTGACATCCACTGGGTCAGAATAAATCCCGCCGATTTTAAAATGTTAAAAATCTGGTTTTTCAAAATATTTAAATTTTCAAGTGAATCACTTCCAGTTATTAAATCGTCAACATAAAAATCAGTTAAAATGACTTCGCTTGCTATTGGAAATTGCTCCTGATTCTCAATAGCAACCTGATGTAATGATCGAATTGCTAAAAAAGAAGAAGTGTTTAATGTATAATGTGAGATATCTTGATCAGGTGTTTCCCGCCAAATGATGCGTTACAAGTTTCTTTGACTAGGATCTACGTCTACCATCCTATACATTTTTCTGATATCGTCCTTAAGCACAAATGAATGCTTACGAAAGCGTAAAAGAATGGAAAACAAATTCTCCTGTATAACAGGTCCTACGTACGCGACATCGTTTAACGAAGGAATGGATGCGTGTTGTGATGAACTAGCTTCAAAAACTGTACGCAACTTTGTGGTGGCACTGGTCATCTTCAAGACCCCATGATGTGGCAGATAATATTTAGGACAATCAACATCGATTTCTGACTGTTGCAGTTTTGACATACGACCGAGAGTTTCGTATTCTCGCATAAAGTTTGTATACTAAGCGGAAAACTCAAGGTCGCGTTACATTCGCTTTTCGATGCTAAATATGCGATATTTAGCCGTAAGAAAATTATCCTTGAGGTCCTTAATATTTTCTTTAATAGGAATTTTTACCACTGATTGCGACGATAATTTTGTAAAAAATGCGATTCGCAGTACTGTTCCGTTTTGGTAAGTCTACTTATTTTATTGCGCGATAGGTTGGTTTCCGTAACCTCCTCGGTTTCCCAGAACTTTTCTAGTTGTCTTTGTATTTCTACCGTGTGAGACTGATTGCTGTTTATAGTGAGACAACAGACTTGTTATTTGGGAGAGCTATTTTCAGCTACCTGTAAAGGCCCGGCAATAACCCAGCCCATTTTGGGTTTTGTTATAATAGGCATATTTTTCCACAATTTAATTTGGCCAACTGATAAAAGTTCTAAAAATATTGACCCCCCTAATAAAATTTGAATATCCCCTGGATTGCAAAAGTTTTTGTCTGCTAAATTGATTTCTTGTGGAACATTTAATTGCCTTATTTAAATAGCTTGAGGATGTTGGGAAATTTGACCCGTAATTCTTTCCAATATAAGAAAAGATAAATTGCGTGTATAATCCCTGTATAATGACTTTATTGCTGTGTCGACCCTATAGCAGATGTTTTTTTGCGCACCCCCGATTCCTATGACGAAAATGCCATCGCTTTTGAAAGGAAAACCTAATCGTTTCGCTAAACTAGATGAGATGAAGTTACTGATGGAACCTGCATCTAATAAAGCGCGACATTTTATCAGCGTGTCGTTCTTGTCTCGCACGTAGACTTCCGCAGTGCCGAGTAAGACCGTTTGTGTTGTCGACGCACAATGTGTGCTGATGGAAAAGTCTGAACGCGTCGCATCACGATGGTCGATGCTCGCGGCGTTGCCAGGTCGTCTCGTCTGTTCTTCCTGAGACCCCGAAATGTCAGTGCTTTGATAAGACCCTTTTGTGCATAATAAAGTGTTATGCGTACTTTGATTACACTTCTTACAAGTACCTGAACATTCAAATTTACCCTGATGAGAATACTTTAAACAGTTGATGCAAATCTTACGTTTTTTGGCTTCATTTAAACGTGTTTGAGGAGTCATGTCCAAAAATCTTTTACAATAGTAAATGCAGTGATTCCTCTTGCAAAGGTAACAAGTAACAATTTTGGATCCGTTGGCTGCCAAGTGACTCATTGACTAGGCCCCCCTTTGAACTTTTCTTGATTTTGACTACTAGCGCGCATGACACATTCTAGCAGACGTCATCTGTCATTCAAAAATGATATGAATTCTTTTAATGTGGGCATAGTTTTGGGTTTTATTGTGTCCTCCCAATCTCTACACGCTTTGTTATCCAACTTTGCCGAAAGGTTAAAAATTAAAATGCTGTCCCATTGTTGCACGGGCTGACCAAGAGATTCAAGTGCTCGAATGTCTCTAGAAAATGTGTCGATTAAATTTCTCAAACCCGAAGAATTTTCACGATTTAATGTTGGCAAATCATTGATTGATTTAAGATGACTGTTTACAATGGATCGCTTATAATTAAACCTATCTTCTAACATATGAATCGCGATGGCATAATTTAAATCCGTGACTTGTAAAGATTCAATTATTTTAAATATCTCCGCGTTGAGATATCCGCGCAAATACCGAAGTTTGGTGACATCTGACAACGCTGCGTTCGAGTGTACCATGGATTTGAATGCATCCCAGAATGGCACCCAGTCGCTGTACGCGCCCGAAAATTTTGGTAAATCGAGCTGGGGCAATCTAATATTTGGCGCCATAACTTAAGAGAACGCATTTTGCCTGCTTAATGTAGGTGTGCCCGGGGGAAACTACCCAACGGCGATGCTCACTGCAGGTACTGGATTTTGCTTTGCCGTTAATTTTGTTATGGTTTCGTTTGCTGAGCTTATGCATGAAAAATAAATGTTTTTAAACTGCGCGAGCTCTTGTTCGGCATAGTCATCTTTGTCTTCGATGTCCACACTGTCAATTTGAGCTATTATTTCAGAGAAATTGGCGTACAATGGCTCGATATTCTGCATTCTTATTGAAATATCTGATAAGTTTCGCGTGTCCTCATTTAACGAGCTTATAAAATTAGAAAATCTGGTGACTTTCCTCTTTGTTAGACCTCGCTTTGACCTGAGAGATTTTAGCTGCTTTTGAGCATCAGCCATGTTTAATGATATTTTTAATTGAAAATATTAGAAAAATCGTGCTTATTCAAGTAAAATCGGCAAAAAAAAATGAAGGAGTAGATGGAACGGAGAGTTTTGTGGTAATCCAATTCTGCACCTGACTATCGTCTTCTCTCTTGCACTCACTGTTTTACAATATAGCTGTCCTTTTCTGTGATGATCGCACTGACGCCATTTGACCGACGCCACTTGTTTCAATGTAGTTTTTGGAACTTTTTACGATATTTTCGCGCAAATGACGCAAGACATGCTTGTTGTTCGCGACACTGAAACGCGAGATCCTTGCCGAAGGACCAATTTTTATGTTAGCAAATTAATGAGTTTGCTATCCGCCCTGGTTTTTTGAAATTTGAATTTGAAATGGCCCTTATTTTTACTTTGTGTAATGCGAGCGAAAAAAGACTGACCTGTTATTGTTGCAAATGTCAGTTCTTCACTGCCTCTTCAGTTTATTGCCCACTTAAGGGTTGGTGTCCTTTCGTCCAGAAGTGGCTAGAGGGAAGCTTAATACATTGATGCCATATCGAGTGACATTTTTACTAAACTAAAAAGTGTGTTGTTTATTTCTGTCCGATATGAATTGAAACACTTAACACAGGGCCTTCCGTTCACAGGCTAAAAAATTCTTTTGTGTTATCAGGCATCTAAAAACACATTTCGCCCTCTACCGGCCCCTAGATGCACTAAATGTTATTCTTTAAATTTCAAAATACAATCTGGCCAGAAGGCCAATATGAGTACCAAATTTCATTATCACAGGTCAAACCGTTAAGATTTAAAAAAATATTTTGTCGTCCTAACCTCACTTTTTGACTGCAGCACTTTTGAGGCTGTTCAAAGGCAGGATGATGTTAAGTGGCCTATTACTAATCGGTTAAAATAGGTTTCGTAAAATCATCATCAAAAAGCTCACGCCCCCCAACTAAATAATTTTTTTAATAATTTAATTTGATAATAGGTATTATCATTTACGTTATCAAAAAAAACTCTTGTTTTGGTTATTTAGCAGGGAAAATAGAACATGTAGGGAATGGATATCACCAAAGAAAAAGTGGCAAATTTTGAACGCGTGGATGAAGCAATCTAAGAGGCATAACGGTTATGTAAAGAACCACGCACAATTTAAACGGAAACTGGATCTCAGTGGGATTTCAACGCGGTTTAAGTATGTTATTGGGACAGACCTTGAGAGCATTTTGTCTCATAGACACAGGTGCCGATATCTACAGAGCTACTATTAATAGCTGCCAAGTGGTAGTAGTAGTAGTGATGGGGCGGTGCGAAGCCTGGCAAGTAAGCCTCCCTGGGCCCTTTCTGCCTTACCACGAGCTTGTCCTAATCCGCCGCCTGCACCACTGGTCTGGCAGTCTGCTCTTCTGGTTTTACTGTTCTTTTGGCAAAGTCCAGTATTTTATCCCATTTGAGCGTGTGCAGGTCCTCCTCATCCAACCCTGGATGAGGAGGACCTGCACACGCCTGGGAACCGAATACCTGGTATCTCGTCCTCTGGTATGACTCGCAGTTCGCTATAACATGTTGAGATATCTCTTCTGCCCGGCCGCAGGTCCGGCAGGTCGAGTCATTTTCCACCGCGATCCAGGTCATGTGCTTCCTTAGTCGGTTATGTCCTGTTACGATTCCTGTCAGCAGACCAGCGTCCCTTCGAGATCTCCCCAGAACTAATTTTTGTCTGGCTACATCCGCGCCCTTCACCAATTCCCTGGTCTGTCTGCATCCTGTTCCTCCTCTCCAAGCGGTCACCATGGCATCGCTGGCCCATTTATTGAGTCGACTTTGCAATTGCCTCTTGATTGTTCCTAGGAGTGGTTCTGGATCTACATACTGGGTGCTTGCCCCGATCTTGGTGAGTTCGTCGACCTTCTCGTTCCCCAGCACCCCCATATGTCTCGGTACCCACATAGGTGTCACTTGTTTGCCCTATCCCAAGGATTCTAGTGAATAAGCACATTCCTCCACTAGGGTTTTGTTGATGTTGGGGCCGATTGCCTGTTGGTGCATATATAAACATGCTCCTCCGTACCGTTCTTTATTTTCTCCATGGTTGCAGCAATTATTACGGTATACACCTCTGCCTAAAAGACCGTGACTTGCTCTCCGAGCGGATAGCTCTTTCGAACCTTCTGGTCTTCTACGTAAACCCCAGATCCTGTGGTTTGCTTCTCCGACAGTTTGGACCCGTCGGTGTAGCAAATCACAGCGTTATCCTCGAACTGTTCGCGGAGGTTTTCACTTTGCCATAGTTCCCTGTCTGGGATGACTAATTTGTATCTCTTGTTGAATCTCCAGGGGTTTTTTGGTCTTTGTGTTTTGATTGCTGTCATTGGAATTTCTCTCTCGGCAATAGCTGTCAAAGTTCGGGATGAGCATATTATTATCATGCCTATGATGACCCATATCGGCGAAAAAAGCATAAGTTCTCTCAAATCCTGTAAAAATGGCGGAAAAATAATTAATGAAATTGAAGTTTTTGGAAAAATAAATACCTTCTTTTTACTCTCCTGAAGACATTATATCGGAAATCTTTAAAAAAAGTGACAGTTGTCTTAACTGTCATTTACTTTTATGGGGAAAACCACTGGTGCGATGACACATATTTACGAGCGGGGATACGAACTACACTAAATTGTAATCGATGAAAATGAAAAAAATGTCATTAATTTGGACGCATGTCAAACCCTGTCAAAATGACAAATAAATAATTTATGAACGAGTTTTTGGAAAAGCCAATACTTTCTTTTTACTTTTTTAAAGTTAAAAAAGTGACACTTTTTTAACTGAAAGTTACTAATGCAGTGACACATATAGGTATTTAAAAGCGGGGGACTCAAACTTCACCAAGTGGAGGACGTTGAATTACAAAGTTTAATTTATTTTGGCATTTGTCAAACCATGGTATATTAGCATGGCGAAAACTTTTTAAATGTTTAAAAATGTTTCCCATTTGTTATTGTAATGAATTCAGTTTATACTGCACGAGTAATGTATAACATCCTATCTACGACCTGAAAGAGAAAAACTTTATTATCGCACTATTGCTTTTATTACTTCAACTAGTGCGGTATTAAGACACACTTATCGTTCAGGTAGAATATAAAATTACCTACGTTATTTAAAATCTGTTAAAAGCAAAAAAAATCTTGGTATGTACTTTAAATATATAAAGAAATAAGGAGTTGAAATCTCGTTCTTTTTTTCCCTTTTGTCTTTATATTTATTAAACTATATTTATTTTTTTTATCGATAACAATCAAGAGATTCTGTTTGAACTTTTTATTATATTTTTTATACATATTTTTTTCAAAACTGAAGTTTGTGTCAACAGTCACTGGCAGTTTTCTCAATGACAGTTAAGACAAGTATCACTTCTTTTACAGTTTTCATTTTGTTATTTTTTGGAGAGGAAATAAAGTACACATTCTCTATTTAAAAGCACAAAATCACAAATTCCTAATTTGCCATTTTGACAGGTTCTGACATGCAACAAAATTAATGACATTTTTGCGTTCATCGACCTCAATTTGGTGTAGTTCGAGTCCCCATTCGTAAATATGTGTCACCGCATCAGTGGTTTAATGACAGTTAACACAGTTGTCACTTTTTTTACGGTTTTCGATTTAACGTCTTCAGCAGAGTACAAAAAAGGTATCTACTTTTGCAAAAACTTTAAGCGCATTAATGATTTTTCCACCATTTTGATATAGTTTGACAGCTGTCAAAACTAATAACATTTTTCAGTTAGTCGGCCTTAATTTAGTTTAGTTCGTATCCCCGCTCATAAATATCTGTCATCGCACCAGTGATTTTTCACATAACAGTAAAAGACAGCTAAGAGAACTGTCACTTTTTTTACGATTTCCGGCTTATTGTCTTTAGCAGAATAAACAAAAGGTATTTGCTTTCCCAAAAGCTTCAAGTTCATTAATTATTTTTTCGCCAGTTTGATAGTGTTTGATAAATGTCAAAACTAATAACATTTTTGAGTTCCTCGACCTCAATTTAGTGTAGTTCGAGTCTCCACTTATAAATATATGTCATCGCACCAGTGGTTTTCCCATAACAGTAACTGACAGTTAAGGCAACTGTCAGTTT
This sequence comes from Oxystoma pomonae, assembly GCA_963921995.1. Lineage (NCBI taxonomy): Eukaryota > Metazoa > Arthropoda > Insecta > Coleoptera > Brentidae > Oxystoma > Oxystoma pomonae. The sequence continues at coordinate 45,809,138 of OY998170.1, forward strand.
TTTTAAGGTTTCCTATTTAATGTCTTCAGCGGAGTAAAAAGAAAGAATTATTTTCTCCATAAACTTCAATTTTATTAATTACTTTTCCGCCATTTTGACAGGGCTTGACAGGTGTCAAAATAAATGTCATTTTTAAATTCAGCGTTGTCATTTTAGTGGGATCGATCCTTTTTTTGCGGAGTATCGGTCATCTCGGCACCTATGTTTATGAGACAAACAGCCATTTGCACCAACATATTTACTTATTTAGGGGTCACCTAGAATAAGATGGCCTAGGTTAGAGAAGAGTTTCGTTTGTATTTAGAACTCCCCTAAACTACCTTAGGTGATCCCTAAATCTAGGGGCCTGTTTTTGAGCCCCTAGCGCTTCCCTTACCTAAAACTAATCTAGATTTAGGTGCCACCTAATGCTAGGTGACCCCTAAATATGTTGGTGCAAATGGCGGTGAATTCTCTCAGAGATTGCCTCAATAACATACTTAAAGGGCGTTGAAATCCCACTGAGATCCAGTTTCTATATAAAATGTGCGTGGTTTTTTATATTCCCTGGGTAAATTTGATCTCTGTTCCGTCTTGACGTATAACCCTACTATTTTGTTTACTTTTTTTTGTATGGTTTCCTTTTTAAAGTTGAAATTTCTTGGTCTTTTTTTGTATCTTTTCTCTAAAATATCTAATAAATTGCTCCATTTTAACTTCCAGAGTTGTCCTGCTTCGCGAATTGTATAAAAATTCCACAAACAGTAAGTATTTTCTGCAACGAAAAGATTAGGTATTCTATAAGTTAATTTGTAGCTTGAGTACCTGCCTGTGTGTGTCAAAATAAAATAATTGTAATATATCGTCTTTATTTTTTTAATTATAGACCTACTGGCTAGCGTAAATCACTTAAAATTTAAAAAAAAAAAACTAAGAAAATTATTGTCATGAAAAAAACAACAAAAAACGAGATTTTGAAAACCTGTTGTCATAGCAAGGAAAAAGTGACGTTTCCTCAACCGTTATGCCTTTTTACAAGCTATTATTTAACTTGCAATGTATCTATGTAAATATGTATGTTTGTTCGGGTAGAATCTTGCAACTTAATTTTGACCAACTTCCCGACATCCGATCGGCTTCAAATTTGGCATGCTTATATAATTGCGGTGACAACACAAGAATATAGTGTGATGAAATTTACAGCTCCCCCCTACTCGAAGGATTTGGAGTGGGGTACAGTTGAAGTATGCCCGATTTTGTTGAAATTTGGTGTGTGGGGATGGAGATAACGAATTTCTAATCAGATTTTAAAAATTCAATATGGCAGATTCAAGATGGACGATTTTTGGTCATCTTTTGCTAACCAATTTTAACTAACTTATACACCAATAATATGTCACTATTAGGCACCCCTCCCCCCTACGAGGGGAGAGGAGTGGGGAAAAACCCTAAGTTAGTCCGAATTCAACCAAAATTAGTATACGGGGGCTTTTGGGGATATGGAATGCGAATTTGTGATCAGATTTAAAAAACTAAATATGGCGGATTCAAGATGGATGATTTTCGGTCATGTTTTGCTAACCAATTTTAACTGACTTAACCACATCTGATTGTGTTCAAATGTGGTATGCGTTTATAGTTCCGGTAAAAATACAATAGTATGGTATTCTCAGTTACCTACCTCCCTCTAACGAGGGAAGTGGAGGGGGATAAAAATTTAGTTTGTTCGATTTCAATCAAAATTGGCATACAGGGGTTTTTAAGGAAGGGATTATGAATTTTTGATCAGATTTGAAAATTTCAATATGGCGGATTCAAAATGGACGATCAAGGCTACAAATGTAAAAATTAAGGGTGTGTGTTCAAATTTGGTATGCGTTTATTTTTATTAAAAAATCTTTTAAAGAACCAGCTTTTATTAAATGGACTCAAAAGTAGAAAATTATTTTTTGCCTTTCTTATATCAAATTAAAAGCGATGGGCGCAAATTAAATTTTTTTTTCTACCAGCGTGCGGAAAACACCACTTTTCCGCACGCATTTTAGTTTTTAAAGTGGCACTTTTTCGCACTAGTGCGGAAAAGTGAAAAAAACGTCTAAAATTAGGGCCTTACATCAATATTTCCACAACAAAAAAACTACTGCAATCCGCTATTAATCTGCAGAATGCGACAAATTGTACGTTTACCATTAATATTAATAATAATAAATAGCGAGTAGCAAGTATAGTGTTGTAGTAATGTATTGTTTATTTAAAAATAAAAAAAACCTAAAATTTTCCTTTTACGTTTTCCTCACGCTAGTAGAAAAAATAGCGTTCCTAACACGTGCTGAAAGTATCATTTCCGCTTTTGATTGCATGGCGGAACTCCGCTACGCATCGTTCGGCCAACTGCAATCGCGTGCGGTGACAAAGAGAGAACTAAAAAAGAAGAACTAAATAATTTTTTTATTCGTATGATAAACATAATGATTTCATCTAAAGAAGCTGAGAACGGGTGAGATTGCCGTGCTTGCCAAGCATTTGAAAATGTTTTTAGGTTATAAAGTAATACAACTGTTTCTGAGGTGAATCGTCGATGTGACCGATATACGATACCTAAAGTTAAAATTCTTAATTTGCACCCATCGCTTTTATTATGGTATAAGAAAGATAAAAAATTATTTTATTCTTTTAAGTTTGTTCTTTAAAAGCTTTTTTTAATAAAAATTTATTAGCTTTGAAACGGTCAATCGCATCGTTGCCCCTAATTTTTTAGATTGGTCGGTTGGGATATCAATTCCTTCTTTCTATTTTCCCTGTTATTTACGGACAGTTACTAAAATCGCGTTTTTGATAAAGGTTTATAAAAAATTTATTTATAAAAAATATATTTTGAAATTATGTAGTGTAGTTAGTTATCCGACATAAAAATCGGTATTTGTGTCAAAAAGTGTTCTTGTTGTTTTAAAAAATAAAAATTTTGCTACAGATCTGTCGAAATTGCGGTACCGTGTGTTTTTAAGAGGTGGACGACCCGTAAAAAAGTGTTTTTCTAATAAATTACATTTGTTAAGTTTTTAATATTTATTTAGTTAGATAGTTAATTGATTTTATAAATTGGTTAATAAGAACAGAGTTTTATTAAATGATAATTTTTTTAAAAATCCTCAAATATCGGTCTTTAAAGTTTGAAATCTGACTGATTTTTTTTCCATTCGTTAAGGATCAATGTTTAATGTAGCCAGGTTTTTTATGAAGGTAAAGAAATACACAAGATATCAATGCACGTAGCCAGGATTCAAACCAGGTTAAAGTATTTTCTTCCAAAATGAAATTTATAGTGGACGATCGATATGGAGAACTACTAATCTTCAGTGTGTGAGTGCCCCATGTAAAAACATTACAAAACAAATGGAAATTTTCTTCTTATTTTTAGGGTAACCGTATACTTACCTTAGTCGGTTGATGTGTCTTAACTTTATCTGGGTCTGCACATGGATCGCACTTACAATCCACGCAGTCGCATTTGGCTGGTTCGAAATAGAGTCCTAAGAAATTTATAGTTTTTAAAACATTAAAAAAAAACAAAATTCCTAAAATTATAAAAGTTTAAATATTATCGCCGGGAAGACGTTGGCGTATCTATCGCAACATCATCGCGAAAACCCATAAGGCTTTTATTACTTTTGCGCAACTCGGATAGAGCTGGAATCATAATTAAAATACTGTTCAGAAATCTCGTTGAGGGACAGATGTCGCGACTGACTTCCCAAACTTCTTATTGACATTAACCTTTCCAAATGTACAATAATATTTAAAATTTATGTACTCGGAGGTACAGCCTACGACATCTCCCCATGATTTTTTGAAGATTAATAAATGCATTATCTGCATTTTGGTTCCAAATGAAACGTTGTTTTCCGGTAAGGTCAGTTAACGTTGCAATCAATACAGAAAAATTTGAGATATATTCTCTAAGCCAATTTGCAGTTCCAATAAAAGATTGCAGTTCTTTCATTGTTTTAGGCATTGGAAAATCTTTTACGCGTAGAATATGTTGATTTTGTGGTTTATTGAAATCATCTAATATTTCATATCCTAAATAATTTAGATGGTCTAGTCCAAAATTACATTTCTTTAAGGAACATGTTAGTTTATGAATTTTGAGTCTCTCCAACACTAAAGTTACGTGACGTAGATGTAATACGTGATCTTGAGAATAAATTATTAGGTCGTCTAAGTAAACTTTGGCAAAAATGTCAATATATCCAGAAAGAACTTGTGTCATTAACTTTTGAATGGTGGAAGGAGCATTTTGTAACCCAAAAGGCATAACCAAAAATTCATACATTGAACCATCAGTGCTAAATGCTGTTAAATGTGTGCTATCAGGGTGCACGGGTACTTCCCAATAGCCACTTTTCAGGTCAAGTGAAGTAAAAATTTTAGCATTATCTAAATCTCTAACTGCATCGTGTATTGGTGGTAGTTGTGCAACTTCAGGTTCAGATTGTTTATTGAATTGTCTATAGTCAACACAAAATCTTGATGTGCCGTCTTTTTTCTCTACTATCACTACAGGTGAGCAATAACTGGATTGACTACGACGAATGACTCCTGCAGCTAACATCTTTTGGACTTCTTCATAAATAACTTCCCTTTTCTTAGGAGAAAACTGATATCCCCGAATTTTGAATGGAGTGTCATCATTCAAGCTACTTTTGTGTTGAACAAGTTTAGTTGTTGGTTGTACTAGTTGTTCTCCAAAAACTTCCGAAAAAGTAGCGAGTAGTTCTTGATAATCAATCTTGTTTTCAATAGACATCTGTTCAGGTTTGACTGGAGGAAGAGGCTTTTGATAATTTTTTGTTCCCTTTTTGATCGATAAAATTGGACCAATAGACGGTTACTCTTTCCTTGGAACCCAAATATACACAGCCTGTCATAAAATCTAAGATGCTTTGACTTTTATTCAGCCAGTCTAGTGCAAGTATTAATTGTTCGTTCAGATCTTTCAAAACATAAAAATTCGTCTCTATTTCTAGGTTTTGTACTAGTAAAGCTGAGTTTTGTTCACGATCAATAGAGATCAGTATTCTTGGTAGCAGGGATTTTTATGTAGCTGAAGTTCTGAACGTTCAGTGAATGACAAGGCCTCTCACATTAAGAGGCTTGATCAAAAATTTTTCTAAAATACCTTAAAATGGCTCTCATAGTGGTTTCGTGAAATTAAAATGTAAATATTACTTGCTTAACTGCAAAATCAATTTACATATTTTGCTATTTATTTGTAGTGTATAAGGACACTAAATCTGCAGCATAAGTTTTAACCACTCGAGTTGCTACTACCGGCGCATAACTCACCCAAACAATAAAACGCTAAATTTAATATAAAACTGTGATGCCCCTCCCAAAAACTGTTCGTGTTTCACCGGTTGCTAGGCCTAAGGTCACTAATATAGTGTTAATTTTAACCTCTAAAATGACTACGAAAAGTCAAGACACCCAAAAAATAGAACGCTACATTCAACATATGAACGTGATGCCCCTCCCCAAAAATTGTTTTTCTTTCACTACGCTAAGGTCACTAAATCTACAATATAAGTTTTATCTTTTGGAATTGCCATAAAGGGTGCAAACAACCAGTAAAACGCTAAATTCAGCATATGACCATGATACCCCCAAAAATTGTTTTTTTTTCACCGTTTGCTAGACCTAAGGCCACTAAATCTACAGTATAAGTTTTATCTTTCGGAATTGCTATTAAGGGCGCAAAATGCACCTAAACAGTACAACGCTATATTCAACATATAACCGTGAGGCCCCTCACCAAAAATCGGTTTTATTTCACCGTCCTCTCGGTCTAAGGTCACTAATCTTACAGTATAAGCTTTATCTTCCGGAAATGCCACTAAGGCCGCAAAATGCACACAAACAGTATAACGCTAAATTCATCATATGACCGTGATGCCCCTCTCCAAAAATTATTTTCTTTCACCGTTTACTAGTTCTAAGGTCACTAAATCTACGGTATAAGTTTTATCTTCCGGAATTGATACTAAGGGTGCAAAACGCATCTAAACGGTACAACGCTAAATTCAGCATATGACCGTGATGCCCCTCCCCAAAAATCGTTTTTCTTGCACCGTTTGCTTGGTCTAAGGTCACTAATCCTACAGTATAAGTTTTATCTTTCGGAATGGCTACTAAGGCCGCAAAGGCACACAAACAGTAAAACGCTAAATTCATCATATGACCGTGATGCCCCTCCCCAAAAATCGTTGTCGTTCACCGTTTACTAGATCTAAGGTCACTAAATCTACGGTATAAGTTTTATCTTCCGGAATTGATACTAAGGGTGCAAAACGCACCTAAACGGTACAACGCTAAATTCAGCATATGACCGTGATGCCCCTCCCCGAAAATCGTTTTTCTTTTACCGTTCGCTCGATCTAAGGTCACTAAATCTACGGTATAAGTTTTATCTTCCGGAATTGATACTAAGGGTGCAAAACGCATCTAAACGGTACAACGCTAAATTCAGCATATGACCGTGATGCCCCTCCCCAAAAATCGATTTTCTTTCATCGTTCGCTCGATCTAAGGTCACTAATCCTACAGTATAAGTTTTATCTTCCGGAATTGCTACTAAGGCCGCAAAACGGACACAAATAGTAAAACGCTAAATTCATCATATGACTAATTGCTACTAAGGCCGCAAAACGCACACAAATAGTAAAACACTAAATTCATCATATGACCGTGATGCCCCCCCCCAAAAAATTAGTTTTCTTTTACCGTTCGCTCGGTCTAAGGTCACTTATCCTACAGTATAAGTTTTATCTTCCGGAATTGCTACTAAGGCCGCAAAACGCACACAAATATTAAAACGCTAAATTCATCATATGACCATGATGCCCCTCCCCAAATATCGTTGTCTTCACCGTTTACTAGATCTAAGGTCACTAAATCTACGGTATAAATTTTATCTTCCGGAATTGCTACTAAGGCCGCAAAACGCACACAAATAGTAAAACGCTAAATTCATCATATGACCGTGATCCCCCTCCCCAAATATCGTTGTCGTTCACATTTTACTAGATTTAAGGTCACTAAATCGACCGTATGAGTTTTATCTTCCGGAATTGATACTAAGGGTGCAAAACGCATCTAAACGGTACAACGCTAAATTCAGCATATGACCGTGATGCCCCTCCCCAAAAATCGTTTTTCTTTCACCGTTCGCTGGATCTAAGGTCACTAATCCTACAGTATAAGTTTTATCTTCCGGAATTGCTACTAAGGCCGCAAAACGCACACAAATAATAAAACGCTAAATTCATCATATGACCGTGATGCCCCTCCTCAAATATCGTTGTCGTTCACCGTTTACTATATCTAAGGTCACTAATCCTACAGTATAAGTTTTATCTTCCGGAATTGCTACTAAGGCCGCAAAACGCACACAAATAATAAAACGCTAAATTCAGCATATGACCGTGATGCCCCTCCCCAAAAATCGATTTTCTTTCATCGTTCGCTCGATCTAAGGTCACTAATCCTACAGTATAAGTTTTATCTTCCGGAATTGCTACTAAGGCCGCAAAACGGACACAAATAGTAAAACGCTAAATTCATCATATGACTAATTGTTACTAAGGCCGCAAAACGCACACAAATAGTAAAACACTAAATTCATCATATGACCGTGATGCCCCCCCCCCAAAATTAGTTTTCTTTTACCGTTCGCTCGGTCTAAGGTCACCTATCCTACAGTATAAGTTTTATCTTCCAGAATTGCTACTAAGGCCGCAAAACGCACACAAATAGTAAAACACTAAATTCATCATATGACCGTGATGCCCCTCCCCAAAAATTAGTTTTCTTTTACCGTTCGCTCGGTCTAAGGTCACTAATCCTACAGTATAAGTTTTATCTTCCGGAATTGCTACTAAAGCCGCAAAACGCACACAAATAGTAAAACGCTAAATTCATCATATGACCGTGATGCCCCTCCCCAAAAATTAGTTTTCTTTTACCGTTCGCTCGGTCTAAGGTCACTAATCCTACAGTATAAGTTTTATCTTCCGGAATTCCTACTAAGGCCGCAAAACGCACACAAATAGTAAAACGCTAAATTCATCATATGACCGTGATGCCCCTCCCCCCCCAAAATTAGTTTTCTTTTACCGTTCGCTCGGTCTAAGGTCACTTATCCTACAGTATAAGTTTTATCTTCCGGAATTGCTACTAAGGCCGCAAAACGCACACAAATAGTAAAACACTAAATTCATCATATGACCGTGATGCCCCTCCCCAAAAATTAGTTTTCTTTTACCGTTCGCTCGGTCTAAGGTCACTAATCCTACAGTATAAGTTTTATCTTCCGGAATTGCTACTAAGGCCGCAAAACGCACACAAATAGTAAAACGCTAAATTCATCATATGACCGTGATGCCCCTCCCCAAAAATTAGTTTTCTTTTACCGTTCGCTCGGTCTAAGGTCACTAATCCTACAGTATAAGTTTTATCTTCCGGAATTGCTACTAAGGCCGCAAAACGCACACAAATAGTAAAACACTAAATTCATCATATGACCGTGATGCCCCCCCCCCCCAAAATTAGTTTTCTTTTACCGTTCGCTCGGTCTAAGGTCACTTATCCTACAGTATAAGTTTTATCTTCCGGAATTGCTACTAAGGCCGCAAAACGCACACAAATAGTAAAACACTAAATTCATCATATGACCGTGATGCCCCTCCCCAAAAATTAGTTTTCTTTTACCGTTCGCTCGGTCTAAGGTCACTAATCCTACAGTATAAGTTTTATCTTCCGGAATTGCTACTAAGGCCGCAAAACGCACACAAATAGTAAAACGCTAAATTCATCATATGACCGTGATGCCCCTCCCCAAAAGTCGTTTTTCTTTTACCGTTCGCTCGGTCTAAGGTCACTAATCCTACAGTATAAGTTTTATCTTCCGGAATTGCTACTAAGGCCGCAAAACGCACACAAATAGTAAAACACTAAATTCATCATATGACCGTGATGCCCCCCCCCCAAAATTAGTTTTCTTTTACCGTTCGCTCGGTCTAAGGTCACTTATCCTACAGTATAAGTTTTATCTTCCGGAATTGCTACTAAGGCCGCAAAACGCACACAAATAGTAAAACACTAAATTCATCATATGACCGTGATGCCCCTCCCCAAAAATTAGTTTTCTTTTACCGTTCGCTCGGTCTAAGGTCACTAATCCTACAGTATAAGTTTTATCTTCCGGAATTGCTACTAAGGCCGCAAAACGCACACAAATAGTAAAACGCTAAATTCATCATATGACCGTGATGCCCCTCCCCAAATATCGTTGTCGTTGACCGTTTACTAGATCTAAGGTCTCTAAATCGACCGTATAAGTTTTATCTTCCGGAATTGATACTAAGGGTGCAAAACGCATATAAACGGTACAACGCTAAATTCAGCATATGACCGTGATGCCCCTCCCCAAAAATTAGTTTTCTTTTACCGTTCGCTCGGTCTAAGGTCACTAATCCTACAGTATAAGTTTTATCTTCCGGAATTGCTACTAAGGCCGCAAAACGCACACAAATATTAAAACGCTAAATTCATCATATGACCATGATGCCCCTCCCCAAATATCGTTGTCGTTCACCGTTTACTAGATCTAAGGTCACTAAATCTACGGTATAAATTTTATCTTCCGGAATTGCTACTAAGGCCGCAAAACGCACACAAATAGTAAAACGCTAAATTCATCATATGACCGTGATCCACCTCCCCAAATATCGTTGTCGTTCACCCTTTACTAGATTTAAGGTCACTAAATCGACCGTATGAGTTTTATCTTCCGGAATTGATACTAAGGGTGCAAAACGCATCTAAACGGTGCAACGCTAAATTCAGCATATGACCGTGATGCCCCTCCCCAAAAATTAGTTTTCTTTTACCGTTCGCTCGGTCTAAGGTCACTAATCCTACAGTATAAGTTTTATCTTCCGGAATTGCTACTAAGGCCGCAAGACGCACACAAATATTAAAACGCTAAATTCATCATATGACCATGATGCCCCTCCCCAAATATCGTTGTCTTCACCGTTTACTAGATCTAAGGTCACTAAATCTACGGTATAAATTTTATCTTCCGGAATTGCTACTAAGGCCGCAAAACGCACACAAATAGTAAAACGCTAAATTCATCATATGACCGTGATCCTCCTCCCCAAATATCGTTGTCGTTCACCCTTTACTAGATTTAAGGTCACTAAATCGACCGTATGAGTTTTATCTTCCGGAATTGATACTAAGGGTGCAAAACGCATCTAAACGGTACAACGCTAAATTCAGCATATGACCGTGATGCCCCTCCCCAAAAATCGTTTTTCTTTCACCGTTCGCTCGATCTAAGGTCACTAATCCTACAGTATAAGTTTTATCTTCCGGAATTGCTACTAAGGCCGCAAAACGCACACAAATAATAAAACGCTAAATTCATCATATGACCGTGATGCCCCTCCCCAAATATCGTTGTCGTTCACCGTTTACTATATCTAAGGTCACTAATCCTACAGTATAAGTTTGATCTTCCGGAATTGATACTAAGGGTGCAAAACGCATCTAAACGGTACAACGCTAAATTCAGCATATGACCGTGATGCCCCTCCCCAAAAATCGTTTTTCTTTCACCGTTCGCTCGATCTAAGGTCACTAATCCTACAGTATAAGTTTTATCTTCCGGAATTGATACTAAGGGTGCAAAACGCATCTAAACGGTACAACGCTAAATTCAGCATATGACCGTGATGCCCCTCCCCAAAAATCGTTTTTCTTTCACCGTTCGCTCGATCTAAGCTCACTAATCCTACAGTATAAGTTTTATCTTCCGGAATTGCTACTAAGGCCGCAAAACGCACACAAATAATAAAACGCTAAATTCATCATATGACCGTGATGCCCCTCCCCAAATATCGTTGTCGTTCACCGTTTACTAGATCTAAGGTCACTAAATCTACTAAATAAAAAGTTTATTTGTAGATTATGTACAAACTTTAGGTAATTATTAAATTACGATACGGAAATCGACTGATTTATCTTTCTGGGTCTATGTGCATACTACCGATGATTCGTAGAAGGTTTTGCCAACATAGCCGCTCCATTAGATAGAGTCACTAAAGACCAGGTATAGTCTATTACTAGAATACCGAGTGATTAAGCTTTCAGAAAGTTAAAAGCGCTCCGGTTTTAAGTTATCCTCAACAATAAGGACGATTTATTCTTCTGGACACGGATGCAAGCAATTTTGGTATTAAAGCAGTACTTTGGCAAATCCAGGATGAAGAAGAGAGAGTCATCGAATATATTTGACGCAATTTTTCCAAGCTAAAACGAAATTATTGTGTAACACGAAAGGAACTCCGGCAATAGTAAAATTTCTACCAACATTTCCACAAATATCTATATGGACATAAATTCCTAATAATAACCGCTCATGCGGCACTCAAGTGGCATCTAGGAATTAAACAACCTGAGGCACAGGTAACAAGGTGAATAGAGAAGCTACAGAAATATAACTTTAATGTAAAATACCGATCTGGAAAGATGCATAACAATGCATATGCTCCATCAAGAAGACCTTGCAGAAAGATAGACCAAAAAGAAGGAATTACTTAGGTGCGGAGAACTACTTGTGACACCAATAAAGAATGGGCTTCAGAACAATTTCGATCCGCCCAACTGGAAGATAAGAATATAGTTGAAGCCACAATGGAATTCACTGTGAGTGGATAATGGTCTGTTGAAAAATATCTGAGAAAGTACGGATGGAAAATAATTCATCAAAATTAATAGTTTCTAGAAGTAGAGTTTCTCAAGTACTAGAGGAAGTACACGAGAACTAGAGCTCATCTTGGAATCAACAAGACGTGAAAAGATGGTGCGCGGCAAGTCAAGGACATAAAACTAGATCCAGCCCCAAATGAAACAGTATAATGTTGGGCTGCCTTTTGAATGTAGAGCAACTGATGTTGCTGGGCCATTCCCCGAGACTGAGAAAGGCAATCAATACATCCTTGTTGCCATGCACGACTTCAGTAAGTGGTTAGAAATTTTTGATGTATTATACTTTGTGTTTAATTTTTTTCTCTTTCTTTCTTTTTTTAGTTTTTTCTATAGTTGACTTTTATTATAATTTTAATTTCATTATTTTGTAAAAAGTAACACATTAAATTAAATTAAATAAGATATAGACTAAAGGATCACTGTGAAATTGTTTGTAATTTAAAAAATAATTACCTACCGAAATAAAATATCATAAATATAGGGATTTTCGCAGTTTTCATTTCAATAATATAAACAAATTCTTTCTACTATATATTGGAATCTGATCTTTGAATTTAATGTTTTGAACAAAATGGTAGATTTTTTTAATAATAATTAAATTTTGTTTTTGTTAAGTGTGCACCATTAAAATGCTTACATATAACCAAACCACTAGCCCCATGATTATGATGGCTATAAGAGACGTCCCTTAAGTGATTTCAGAACCAAAAAACCCGCCCTTTGGGAATATTATAAAAATTGTAAAAAAGTAAACAGTAAATAAAATCTGAAAAAGGGCCTTTTTGGACTTTTTGGACGAAAAAAATGTTCTACAACCACATGGAATTCACTTACAGTTAGAAATTACAAAAGTCCTTCTTAATAAGTATAAAAATAATAAATTAAACCGAAATTTGATATTTTCTTTTAGTGAAGTAACAGAGCTCGAAGTCAGGAAAGCTTTGATGTCCACAAAAAGTAATGCTACAGGTTCAGATATGTTATCTCCCAAAATTTCCTGATTCTTGGAAGAATGCAATTGTAATTCTACTACCTAAAATATTATCTGAAATACATTTTTGGGAAGGGCACCATGGTCATATGTTAAATTTAGCGTTTTACGGGTTGGGTGCGTTCTGCACCCCTAGTAGAAATTCCGGAAGTTAAAACTTAGAGCGAACGGTTAAAGAAAACTAATTTTTTGGAAGGGCCTTCAGGTGCTTTTTACGCCCTTACTAGCAATTCCGGCAAATAAAAACTTATACTGTAGATTTATTGGCTTTAGGCCCAGCAAACAGTGACAGGAAAACGATTTTTGAAGAGGGTTTTATGTTGAATTCAGTGTTTGGGTGCGTTTCGGGCCCTTAGTAGCGATTCGTGCGAATGAAACTTATACAGTAGATTTAGTGACCTTAAGCCCAGCAAAGAGTGAAAGGAAAAGATTTTTGGGGACGGGCAAAACGGTTATATGTTGAATTTAGCGTTTTACTGTTTTTTTGCGTTTTGCGCCCTTGGCAGTAATTCCGGAAGATAAAACTTATACTGTAGGATTAGTGACCTTAGATCGAGCGAACGATGAAAGAAAAACGATTTTTGGGGAGGGGCATCACGGTCATATGATGAATTTAGTGTTTTACTATTTGTGTGCGTTTTGCGGCCTTAGTAGCAATTCCGGAAGATAAAGCTTATACTGTAAAATTAGTGACCTTAGACCGAGCGAACGGTGAAAGCAAAACGATTTTTGGGGAGGGGCATCACGATCATATGCTGAATTTAGTGTTGTACCGTTTAGGTGCGTTTTGCACCCTTAGTATCAATTCCGGAAGATAAAATTTATACCGTAGATTTAGTGACCTTACATCTAGTAAACGGTGAACGACAACGATATTTGGGGAGGGGCATCATGGTCATATGATGAATTTAGCGTTTTACTATTTGTGTGCGTTTTGCGGCCTTAGTAGCAATTCCGGAAGATAAAACTTATACTGTAGGATTAGTGACCTTAGACCGAGCGAACGGTAAAAGAAAACTAATTTTTGGGGAGGGGCATCACGGTCATATGCTGAATTTAGTGTCTTACTATTTGTGTGCGTTTTGCGGCCTTAGTAGCAATTCCGGAAGACAAAACTTATACTGTAGAATTAGTGACCTTAGATATAGTAAACGGCGAACGACAACGATATTTGGGGAGGAGCATCACGGTCATATGATGAATTTAGCGTTTTACTATTTGTGTGCGTTTTGCGGCCTTAGTAGCACTTCCGGAAGATAAAACTTATACTGTAGGATTAGTGACCTTAGATCGAGTAAACGATGAAAGAAAAACGACTTTTGGGGAGGGGCATCACGGTCATATGATGAATTTAGTGTTTTACTATTTGTGTGCGTTTTGCGGCCTTAGTAGCAATTCCGGAAGATAAAACTTATACTGTGGGATTAGTGACCTTAGACCGAGCGAACGATGAAAGAAAAACGATTTTTGGGGAGGGGCATCACGGTCATATGCTGAATTTAGCGTTGTACCGTTTAGATGCGTTTTGCACCCTTAGTATCAATTCCGGAAAATAAAACCTATACGGTCGATTTAGAGACCTTAGATCTAGTAAACGGTGAACGACAACGATATTTGGGGAGGGGCATCATGGTCATATGATGAATTTAGCGTTTTACTATTTGTGTGCGTTTTGCGGCCTTAGTAGCAATTCCGGAAGATAAAACTTATACTGTAGGATTAGTGACCTTAGACCGAGCGAACGGTAAAAGAAAACTAATTTTTGGGGAGGGGCATCACGGTCATATGCTGAATTTAGTGTCTTACTATTTGTGTGCGTTTTGCGGCCTTAGTAGCAATTCCGGAAGACAAAACTTATACTGTAGAATTAGTGACCTTAGATATAGTAAACGGTGAACGACAACGATATTTGGGGAGGAGCATCACGGTCATATGATGAATTTAGCGTTTTACTATTTGTGTGCGTTTTGCGGCCTTAGTAGCACTTCCGGAAGATAAAACTTATACTGTAGGATTAGTGACCTTAGATCGAGCGAACGATGAAAGAAAAACGACTTTTGGGGAGGGGCATCACGGTCATATGATGAATTTAGTGTTTTACTATTTGTGTGCGTTTTGCGGCCTTAGTAGCAATTCCGGAAGATAAAACTTATACTGTGGGATTAGTGACCTTAGACCGAGCGAACGATGAAAGAAAAACGATTTTTGGGGAGGGGCATCACGGTCATATGCTGAATTTAGCGTTGTACCGTTTAGATGCGTTTTGCACCCTTAGTATCAATTCCGGAAAATAAAACCTATACGGTCGATTTAGAGACCTTAGATCTAGTAAACGGTGAACGACAACGATATTTGGGGAGGGGCATCACGGTCATATGATGAATTTAGCGTTTTACTATTTGTGTGCGTTTTGCGGCCTTAGTATCAATTCCGGAAGATAAAATTTATACCGTAGATTTAGTGACCTTAGATCTAGTAAACGGTGAACGACAACGATATTTGGGGAGGGGCATCATGGTCATATGATGAATTTAGCGTTTTAATATTTGTGTGCGTTTTGCGGCCTTAGTAGCAATTCCGGAAGATAAAACTTATACTGTAGGATTAGTGACCTTAGACCGAGCGAACGGTAAAAGAAAACTAATTTTTGGGGAGGGGAATCACGGTCATATGATGAATTTAGTGTTTTACTATTTGTGTGCGTTTTGCGGCCTTAGTAGCAATTCCGGAAGATAAAACTTATACTGTAGGATTATTGACCTTAGATCGAGCGAACGGTGAAAGAAAAACGATTTTTGGGGAGGGGCATCACGGTCGTATGCTGAATTTAGCGTTGTACCGTTTAGATGCGTTTTGCACCCTTAGTATCAATTCCGGAAGATAAAACTTATACGGTCGATTTAGAGACCTTAGATCTAGTAAACGGTGAACGACAACGATATTTGGGGAGGGGCATCACGGTCATATGATGAATTTAGCGTTTTACTATTTGTGTGCGTTTTGCGGCCTTAGTAGCAATTCCGGAAGATAAAACTTATACTGTAGGATTAGTGACCTTAGATCGAGCGAACGGTAAAAGAAAATCGATTTTTGGGGAGGGGCATCACGGTCATATGCTGAATTTAGCGTTGTACCGTTTAGATGCGTTTTGCACCCTTAGTATCAATTCCGGAAGATAAAACTTATACCGTAGATTTAGTGACCTTAGGTCTAGTAAACGGTGGACGATAACGATATTTGGTGAGGGGCATCACCCGTCGTCGTCATATGATGAATTTAGCGGTTTACTGTTTGTGTGAGTTTTGCGCCCTTAGTAGCAATTCCGGAAGATAAAACTTACAGCGTAGATTTAGTGACCTTAGAACTAGTAAACGGTGAAAGAAAATAATTTTTGGGGAGGGGCATCACGGTCATATGATGAATTTAGCGTTTTACTGTTTGTGTGCCTTTGCACCCTTAGTATCAATTCCGGAAGATAAAACTTATACGGTCGATTTAGAGACCTTAGATCTAGTAAACGGTGAACGACAACGATATTTGGGGAGGGGCATCACGGTCATATGATGAATTTAGCGTTTTACTATTTGTGTGCGTTTTGCGGCCTTAGTAGCAATTCCGGAAGATAAAACTTATACTGTAGGATTAGTGACCTTAGATCGAGCGAACGGTAAAAGAAAATCGATTTTTGGGGAGGGGCATCACGGTCATATGCTGAATTTAGCGTTGTACCGTTTAGATGCGTTTTGCACCCTTAGTATCAATTCCGGAAGATAAAACTTATACCGTAGATTTAGTGACCTTAGGTCTAGTAAACGGTGGACGATAACGATATTTGGTGAGGGGCATCACCCGTCGTCGTCATATGATGAATTTAGCGGTTTACTGTTTGTGTGAGTTTTGCGCCCTTAGTAGCAATTCCGGAAGATAAAACTTACAGCGTAGATTTAGTGACCTTAGAACTAGTAAACGGTGAAAGAAAATAATTTTTGGGGAGGGGCATCACGGTCATATGATGAATTTAGCGTTATACTGTTTGTGTGCATTTTGCGGCCTTAGTAGCATTTCCGGAAGATAAAGCTTATACTGGAAGATTAGTGACCTTAGACCGAGAGGACGGTGAAATAAAACCGATTTTTGAGGAGGGGCCTCACGGTTATATGTTGAATATAGCGTTGTACTGTTTAGGTGCATTTTGCGCCCTTAATAGCAATTCCGAAAGATAAAACTTATACTGTAAATTTAGTGGCCTTAGGTCTAGCAAACGGTGAAAAAAAAACAATTTTTGGGGGCATCATGGTCATATGCTGAATTTAGCGTTTTACTGTTTGTTTACACCCTTTACGGCAATTCCAAAAGATAAAACTTATATTGTAGATTTAGTGACCTTAGCGTAGTGAAAGATAAACAATTTTTGGGGAGGGCATCACGTTCATATGTTGAATGTAGCGTTCTATTTTTTGGGTGTGTTGACTTTTCGTAGTCATTTTATAGGTTAAAATTAACACTATATTAGTGACCTTAGGCCTAGCAACCGGTGAAACACGAACAGTTTTTGGGAGGGGCATCACAGTTTTATATTAAATTTAGCGTTTTATTGTTTGGGTGAGTTATGCGCCGTTAGTAGCAACTCGAGTGGTTAAAACTTATGCTGCAGATTTAGTGTCCTTATACACTACAAATAAATAGCAAAATATGTAAATTGATTTTGCAGTTAAGCAAGTAATATTTACATTTCAATAGCACGAAACCACTATGAGAGCCATTTTAAGGTATTTTAGAAAAATTTTTGATCAAGCCTCTTAATGTGAGAGGCCTTGTCATTCAATGAACGTTCAGAACTTCAGCTACATGGATTTTTCTGTATTCAGTACAATACTAGTGAGGGTCGTATGTCCTGCATCCCAGCGAACCACATCTAGTTTTCCGATGTCTGAGGACGGGATTCACTATTGAAATGTCTGTTTTTGTAATTTCCGTAATTGCGCCAGTCGTCACGAGGTCTTCGGTTTGTAGTGTCCAGCTCACGACGACGGTTATCAATGCGAGATCCGCTATTATGATTTTCCATATATCGTCTGTTTTCGAATTTTGATTCAAAAGAACTATCCTCTTCTAAATCATGTTCTATTGCTGATGCGATTGTTACTAATTTGTCTGTGGACGAAAAATTTTGACATCTCAACATACTACGAATATTTGGTTTGATTAACTCTATCATGCGTGTGGTAATCACTGTTTCTGAGAGTTGACATTCCAAACGTTTGAAAAGAGCTTTTTTTTAGTTAAAAAAATAGATACTGTTTCATCGGTTTGCTTTTCTCCGTAAAGTTTAGCAAATAGCGAACTCTGTTGTGTTATTGTATTTTTGTAAAAATAGACTACAGAACATATCAAACTCTAATTTAGGATAAAAAATTGACGAAAACCGGACCTGTATTTCCCCTTCTAAAAAGGTTTACTCATTAGACACCATTCAGTCTTCGGTACTTTCTGGTCAGCGAAATATGCTTCTAGATTTTTCGAAAACGCTTTGGGACATTCGTAATGTAGACCAGAAAATCTAGGAGCACAGAGGCTTGAACATTCTTTGTTGGATCTTTTAAAATTTTCAGCACATCCCAGATCTTTGAAGTAATTTCTGTTACTTTCCGTAAATTTTCATCTGTTGAAGGGCGCCACGTAGTCTTTGGAGAACTACAAAACTCTTTCTCAGGGCGTTTTGAACGGTATTCTGTGTTTTCTTTTTCTTGGGCGCCATATCGCCGGGAAGACGTTGGCGTATCTATCGGAACATCATCGCGAAAACCCATAAGACTTCTATTACTTTTACGCAACTCGGATAGAGCTGGAATCCTAATTTAAAATATTGTCCAAAAATCTCGTTGAGAGACAGATGTCGCGACTGACTTCCCAAACTTCTTATTGACATTAACCTTTCCAAATGTACAATAATATTTAAAATTAATGTAGTCGGAGTTACAGCCTACGACAATATGTATAACAGTGGAGCACCCAGAAATTGACTTCGGGGGGAGGAGGGAAAATAAAAAAACTCAATTTGAAGTAAAAATGTGTCCATAACCAGGCTTTTCGGAGAGGGGGGGTTGTATACCGGTTTATGCGCTTGCCTCCGCAATATAGGGATTTTATACATCATATTACTTTATTAAACAATAACAAGAAGTTGTCAGGAAAGTCTGAACGAAAATGAGCAAGAAAAAATAAGCATAATTAAATTATACCGGCCCAATCCCATATCTTCAACTTTGATGTGGTGAAATCACTCTACACATTGCTCAGGACACAAATTTTATGATAGTTGAGGATACTTGGCCGAAAATGGTGGTTTATTTGCACTTTCTTAATTTAGATTTTTTATAACTTGTAGATTAAGAACTACCTACTTTTACGTTAAATCGGTTTATTTTCTGCATATAATTAGTCCTTGTGCCAGACTCCCGAAATTTTCCAGATCATTATAATTTGAGGGGAACGAATGAAACTTTCACCATGTGTTTATGGGCTCATGTGGACCAAAAAAGTCGGGGGGGGGGGTCAATCATATAGAGGTAGCTTTCAAACATGGCGACCGTTCAAAATTGCGGCCCGATTGTGTATTTTTAAATTCAATTCATTAATTGGCTGACTAAATATTTGCTTGTGTTAGAATAATTACGTTCAATTTTATTGTTTTATGCATTCTATTTTTTATAATTTGTTTTATTTACAACCGTGCGGTAACTAAGGTTTAAGGCATGATTTTGCGTGCGGTAAGTAGTATTACAATGTTACTGCACGGCGTGCGTTAATAAAAAGTTACAACGCGCAAAATCGTTCGGTAAGCATATTAGGGCCCAAGTTTTTATTTGACTTTCTATTTTGGAGTCTACCACACGGTTGTAAGTAAAATACGTATTGCAATTGCTACAGCAGTCGTGTTTAATAATGAATTCTTCAAAAAAGACATGGATCCTGCTCCAAAAAAGCTAAAAATTGAGTCAGCTGCATAATTTACACACCACTCGAAATACTTATTGGACTCATGGAATTCTTTGTATAATGCCACGTTACCAAGAAAATTTGAACCAATAATTAAACTGCAAGAGGGGTTATCTGACCAACAAATACCTAACATTTACTACCACAAAGAATGTGGCAAACCTTTGGTCCACAAAAGAATTCTTAAATAAATTGCTCGCACCGCAATAGGAAAAATGCCAGTACTACAGAGCGTGTGGTATCAAAAATCTGCATTTTTTGTGAGAAGCCAGGAAAATACTCCCAGAATTCAAAGACAAGGGTTGAAATGTATCCAATCCGTTGATCTGAGAGCCGACAAGACACTTCAAGCGACATATGGTAGGTATTTTATTTACAACCGTGTGGTAGACTCCAAAAAAAAAGTCAAATATAAACTTAAAAAAACCGAACGATTTTGCGTGCTGTAACTTTTTATGACCTCACGCCATGCAGTAATATAGTAGTACTTGCCGCACACAAAATCGTGCCGTTAACCTTAGTTACCACACGGTTATAGATAAAACCAAGTTATAAAAAATAAAATGCGTAAAATGATAAAATAAGACGTAATTATTTTAATACAGTATTAACGTTCAACCCCGCTTCGTGCATTTTGAATCTCGAAATCTCGAGTTCTATTAATCCGATCTTTAAATTTTTTTCACTGTTTTAAAGGTTTTTAATATTCTTAACCGTTAATTCAACAAACAGCAAACGTAAACGTTAAAAATGTACAGTCTGGGCGCCATTTTGAGCTGCCGCCATATTTGAAAGCTACTTTTTCATAATTGACCCCCCCCCAACGTTTTTGCTCCACATTAGCCCAAAAACACGTGGTAAAAGTTTCTTTCAGTCCCGCCAAATTATAATGACTGATGGGTCTGGCACAAGGACTAAATAATGAAAAAATATACTTCATTATTTATTATATAATATAATACACTGTGTTCAATAAACAATGGTCTAAAGAGTAGAGGGGAAAAATACAGTAAATTTACTATGTTGCGCAGGTAAACGCATAACCCAGTATCTGTATGTAGGATTTTTTTTTCTGCTATAAAAGAACATATTTTGTTACACCTTTCTGTGACCTTGAAGCACTCTGTGCCTACTCTTTCGGTCCTAGGATAATAATAAATGTAATGTAAAGGGATATTTTATTTTATGTTGGTTTTGTACAACATATTGTTCAATATATCGAGTTTTATCTATATATCAACTTCTGAGTCACCAAGAAGAACGAGATCATCACAATATTACAGTAACAAGATATCGTTTACAGTATAAATACTGTCTATCCAACTGCGACCTTTTCTGAACCCGACTGGGATTTAGGAATAATCAGGTTTTTCCCTGGCCGTATATTGAGCCTATATTGTAAAATTTGCATAAAAATTGTAGCCGTGCAATTTATTAAGGCAATTGACCTATAATTGCTGGGATCATCACCAAGTAATTTTTTAAAAAGCATCAAAAACGTAGTAGTAGTAGTGGTAGTGGTAGTGGTAGTGGTAGTGTTAGTGGTAGTGGAAATGGTAGTGGTAGTGGTAGTAGTAATGGTAGTAGTAGTGGTATAGGTATTGGTAGTGGTAGTGGTAGTGTTAGTGGTAGTAGTAATAGTAGTAGTAGTAGTAGTAGTAGTAGTAGTAGTAGTAGTAGTAGTAGTAGTAGTAGTAGTAGTAGTAGTAGTAGTAGTAGTAGTAGTATTAATAGAAGGGCTCTCTGCTTGGCGACTAGGCTCTACGCAAGCCCTTTTCACCAATCTCCAGAGCGCCTTCTCACACTTCCACCCTCTCACGGTCGAATCTTCCCGTCCTTTAGACAAAGGTCAGAATATCCGACCATTTGAGTGTTGGAAGACGTTCCGGCTCGAACACTTCCTCTTTGATTCCTCTATGTGCTGTTCATCTTGCAAGGTAGCGGAATTCGTCCTTTTCCCAGAATTCCCTACAACTTGAGTCCCGCTCTACCTTTTTAGGTACAAATAAATATTCAAAAATTTTAGAGAATAAAACGCAAATCCAGGCATTTTTGCATTTCCTTACTACTACGTTAAGTTCATCTAGTTTAACGGCTTCATCTAGAATGGGGTCAAAAGTCCCAATGAATGAGAGAAAATATCTGTCTGCTGGTGTAGATTTGCAAAAAGTAAGTTTCTGGGTTAAATTTAAGTTTACTTCCTATATACCCTTTAGCCGCTTGATGGTTATCCAAAAGGTCCCCGGGTCCCTGAACGAAAGAGTGTTCACCAGTTTTAGGTTGTAGTCACGCATTTCAAAAATTGCGTATAATGTTAATTGCTTAAAATTGTCCATAATTGCCTTTAAATACCCCACAAATGCCTTTGTGTAAGCCACAAAATTGCCTACAAAAGTCCTAAAAACTGTTCCCTCATATTCAAAAAAAACAGTACCTCTTTTTCTGGGGTCCGCACACGGATTACATTTACAATCATCCGGACAATCACATGGTACATCTTCCAGTGCTTCGGGGATGTTTTTTATCGGAGCATCTTTTATATCTAAAAAGCAATAGAGTTGGTCAATTTTCTAATGAAAATAGCATAGACTAAAAACCACAATTAAGTTTGTGAAAATAGGATGACTCTTGATGTACTACTAATAAGTACTCATTGCTGAATAAAAAAGAGGAAACTTTGGGGCAGTTTTCTGTTTTTTCAATGACAATTAGAAGAATTTAAAAGCAGTTAAGGGAATTAAAGGCAATTTTTCACCGGGAACGCCCTTATAAGTAAAATATTTAGTGTGTGTTGTCAAAGTTTAAATTAATATAGATAATCATCCCAGCAAACACCGAAAGTCGGTAAATAATCGGATCGACGTTGTCAATGTCACCTCGGTAAATTGCAAATATACTGTGTCGGCCCTACACACTGAACACGCCGCGCGCAAACTATCCATATATCAAACAAAATAAGTGAGTAACAGTTCTCTTATCCTGTTCCATGCATAATACGGGTGGGCCATAAAAAACCGGACAAAATGTTTTCCATTATAACTTTCGAACCGTACCATCGATTTTAATGCAACGAACTTTTTGTCCGCCATCCTAAAATCTAAGATGGCGGAAAGAAACAAACTTTACCCTTCAAAGAGCCTGGCTTAGTTACGGAAGATTTTCACATTTTTTTGTGAATTCGTAAAAAAGCTCTTTTTCTGCCACGCAGAATGAGGTACGAATTATTTAAATTGGTTAAGTGGTTCATAAAAAAATATAAAAAAATTTAAAATTAGTGTTTTACGGATTATGCGATTGCCGTCTCAATTCTGTCTGCATACATTTTCTCATAAATTCATTATTGAAAAACCGATTTCCATGAAATAAAAGGCATCATGGTGAAAATCGATTGTTTTTTAACCACTGCTATTGAAATTTGCCGCCATCTTGAAATCTAAGATGGCGGATAGAATCAAACTTGACCCTTCAAAGAGGCTCGTTTATTCATATTTTCTGAAAATTTTTTATTTTATTTTTGTTCGTAGAAAAGTTCTGCTTTCGCCACGCACAACGAGGTATAAATCATTAAAACCGGTTTAGTGGTTTTTAAAAAATTAATTTTTGTTTCCATCACTGTTTTCCAGATTATAAGATTGCCTTCTCCATTCCGTCTGCATTAATTTCCTCATAAATTCATAATTACTGAACCGATTTTAATTTAATAAAAAGCATTATGACAAAGATCGATTGAACTTTAAAGACCACTATTGAAATTTGTCGTAATTTGCAAATGCAGGATTGCGGACAAAATTAAATTTGATCCTTCAAAGACGCTCGATTATTCTTATGTTTCGAGAACGTTTTCGACTTTTTCGAAATTCGTAAAAAAGCTCTGTCTCCGCCGCGTATAACTGGCATTTTTATTTCGTTCGCGTTAATAATGATAATGATAAAAAGCCAGTTAACTCATTTTCGTTTTAGTATCCTTTGGCCTATGATCGGTGCCATATTGACACCAAACTGACAGAAAATCCATGTTTTACTTATCAATTTGGTTATAAAAATGGCTTAGGGCACTGAGGCGATAGGAGTTAACAGGCTTTTTAGTTAAGAACGGTGTTGTGCAGAGATGCAAGAGTCTAAAATGCAAACAGTCGTTAAATAAAACACTGATATCTTAAGAACTACTTGTTGCTTATTAATTTAATTTTTGAGTAATTTTGGTTTTAGTGACATTTTAGGGCACATATCAAGTAGGTATGTCAAGAAAAAACAAAAAAGAAGAGTCAATAAAAAATTTTAGAAAGAATACATGAAAAGAAATTTAATTTAATCAGAAGATCTGTTCTTCTAGCGGATCATATAATTATATACATTTATTTATAGGTAAGACTATAACATTATGGTCCCTACTCGCCAAACAGATGGCCCTACTTTACAGTCCGCAGATATAATCCCACGACGCACCGAGCGATTGACGAAGAAAAAAGCCAACACCGAGGTTATGCCTAATAATCCAAAGCCCTCTGATGTTGCAGAATCTCCTAGATCTTGTTTTGAATCTTGGTGGTGCCAAAAATGGAGAAAAAACAACAGCAGCAATCGAAGAGCAGGTCTCAATAACTTTAAGTAAAGGCCAAGAACTTCATCGTCAACAGTTGCAGTTGGAAACTGAGCTAAAGAAGAAGAAACTAGAACAAGAAATGCTGGATATTGAGATGAAGCTGAAAATGGTAGGATGGAGGAATGGAGGGTGATTCAGAGGTAGGCGAACGTAAGTTTAGTGAGTCTATCTGTCCAGACGTCGTTGAATGGATGCATGGAAGTAATCCGTGGGAAACAGTGGATAGATGGGATAAAAAATCACAAAGATCAGCTACATCGGAGGTATCTAAAATAAGAAGAAACGACAAAGAGCTACCAATTTTTAGCGGCAATCCTATAGAAAACCGTTATAGGTTACAAAAATGTTTAAAAGGAAACGCATTAAAAATTGTTGAAAGTTTGTTAATTATACCTCAAAATGTTGATAGGATAATTAATGCATTATAAAGTAGATTTGGACAAAAACAGCACATAATTATTTTACTTTTGGAAAAAGTAAAAAGTTTTCCATATGTTAGAGAAGATCGTTTAGACTCTTTTATACAATTTTTTGATGAGGTCAAAAATCTTGTGGGCACTCTTGAGTCTCTAAACGACACAGATAACTTAAGAAATCCGACACTACTTAATGATTTATTAAGCAAACTACCAAATTCGTATAAAATACAATGGGTAGAACATTTTTCTCAGATTAGATCGCCAAAATTAAAACTTCTGGAATTTTCTTCATGGTTGGATCAAAAATCTGACGTTGTTTGTCAAATTCAAATGCCGAAATTTTAAAATTTGTCAAATACCTCAAATCAAAAAAGGTGTCTAAATCAAAAGTCTGTTTTGGCAACCACACAACAAAATAAAAAATGTCTAGCGTGTAAAAAATCGCATTTTTTAAGTTTATGTCTTACTTTTTAAAGTCTTTCGATTAGTGATAGATGGGAGCTTGTAGCTACTAAAAGAATATGCATATGCTGTTTGGTTCCTTATCACTCCGTTAATGACTGCAAACGGAAAAGATTATGCGGCTTAAATAATTGTCAAAAGTATCACAATCGTCTTCTACACAAAGATGAAGATAAACCTAAACCTATCTTACAAAAATCAAATTTATCATCTACTTCTCAAAACTCGAAGGATGATAATAACATTCCTCAAGTTTCTCAAGATTCAACACAAAAGCTTGAAAGAAACTGTCATATTTCATCAAACACATGCGCACTTTTAAAAATTTTGCCTGTTAAAATTGACTACAATAATAGGTCGATAAACATTTATGCCCTTTTAGATGATGCGTCTACAGTAACTCTTATAGACCACGATCTAGCAAACAATTTTTACTTGGAAGGACCTGTTCACCCTCTGCATCTACAATGGACGGATGAAAACAAGGTTCAAGAACAGAAGAATTCAAAAATAGTAAGCTTTTCTATAACAATCAGAAAGTGACCAGAAAAAATTCCAAATTAGACATGCTAGAACGGTAGAAGGACTATCATTACCTTGCCAATCGATAAACTCAGGTGAGCTATCTAAAATGTATCCTTATTTAAGCGATAAAGGGTTTTCTTACGAAAATGCAAAACCTCAATTATTTATTGGGCAAGATAACTGGCCACTATTAGTTTCTAGAAAGATTATTTCTGGACCGTGGAATGGACCAGTATTAAGCAAAACTTTATTGGAATGGGTCTTTCATGGTAACGTTATGGAAAAGTCACGCTTAGAAAATTTAGATTTTATTTGCTATATCAATAATCATCGCGAAAAATATGACTTAGATTTGCTTCACGATTTAGTACAAAACCAATGGAAAATTGATTCTTTGGGGTTGGAAACTTTTTCAAAATCTATGTCAAAAGAGGACTTAAGAGCACAAAATATTTTAGATAAAACAATGAGAAGGATAGGGGATTAATTTGAAACTGGTTTACTTTGGAAACTAGATGACATTTATCTGCCAGAAAGTAAAAGTAATGCTATTAAAAGATTAGGATTTATTGAGCGCAAAATGGACAAAGATAACAACTATGGAAAGGTTTATTGTGAAAAAATAAATGTCTTATTAAATAAAGGCTACATTAGGAAAATTTCTGGATGTGAAATTGATGAAACAAATCCAAAAAATTCGTACAAATGATGTGTGTTTAACTGATGTTTTACTGACAGGTTCGGACTTATATAATAATTTAATAACAATTTTATAGAATTTTCGAATCAAAAAAGTTGCTTTTACCGCAGATATTAAAGAGTTGTTTCTTCAGGTTAAAGTTCGTCCGGAAGACCGTGTCGCACAACGTTTCCTGTGGAGGGGAATGGATAGAGACAGACAACCCGATACCTACGAAATAAACGTAGTATTTTTTGGATCAAAAAAATGGACCTTGCTTAGCTCAGAAAGCCAAGAATAGGAATGCGAAAGATTTTTAGAATGAGTACCCAGAAGCAGTAGATGCCATTTTATATGATCATTTTATGGATGTTTACTTGGGTAACTCTCACAGTATTGAGGAAGGTAAATCTTTGGTTAATTCTATTATTTACATTCATTCTAAAGGCGGATTCAATATATGTAATTGGATATCTAATTCTGAAGAAATTTTAAAAGATCTAGATTCTAGTCTCTTGGTTCAAGGGGAGAAGAGTTTCACGGAAGATAACATTGAAAGAATTTGAGGCGCATTTTGGAATCCAAAAAATGATAACTTTCTTTTTGAAACTAAATTTCATAAAATCGATAAGTCTTTTTGCAAAAATGAGACGTCCAACTAAAAGAGAAATGCTTAAAGTAGCAATGTCTATTTTTGACCCTATTGGATTTCTTACAAATTTTATTATTCATGGAAAAATACTTTTACAGGATGTTTGGAAAAGTAAACTTGGCTGGGATGATGAGATAACAGAGAATTTGTTTCAAAGATGGCAAATTTGGCTTGATGACTTTAAATCTATCTATAAGTTTGCAATTCCCAGAATGTGTTTTCCTGAAAACTCTCAAAATTCTGACGTACAGTTACATATATTTTGTGATGCTTCTGAGCGAGCGTATGCAACAGTGGCGTATCTAAGACGTACTACAGATGGTAAAATTGAAACATCATTTTTAGTGTCTAAAGCTAGAGTAAGTCCAGTTAAACCTACATCAATTCCGAAACTTGAGTTACAAGCCGCTCTAATGGGAGCTAGATTAGGTAATTACCTAAAAACCAGTTTTAAAATAAATATTTATTTCCAAACAATTTTATTGGACTGACTCCAAGACTGAGTTTTTATAGATAGCAGATAAAAGAAAACAATCATAATTTTGTTTTAGTGCAACCAAAGGTTCCAAATTTCCAACATAGTTGAGTTTTTATTGCTCATCGTTTAACTGAAATTCAAACACTGACTGAGGTAAATGAATGGCATTATGTTGGTACTTCTGACAATGTTGCTGATGAAGCGACAAAAAGAGTACAAACTTTAGATTTTTTAAAAAATAGTAAGTGGTTATTTAGTCCACAATTTTTAAGCATGTCATCTGATGATTGGCCATCAGAAAAAGAGACAGTACATCTGATTTTGTTGAATCTGACTTAGAAGAGAAAAAAGAATGTGTTTTTGTTGTAACTCAAAATTCATTCATGCCATGTCTTGACAATTTTTCTAAATGGACAGTTTTCTTGCGTTCAACTGCATGGATGGTAAGATTTACACAAAATTGTAGAAAACAGTCATTTAAAAGAAGTTTTGATGAACTGAATTTTAACGAAATTTGTGTTGCAGAAAGATTGCTGTACAGAAGAGTCCAAAGCGATTACTTTTATGAAGAAAAAAGTGTCCTCAGCAAAATCTAACTATTAAGAAAGACAGCAGAATATTTACCTTGACACCTTTCTTGGATCAAGACGGTATTATTCGCTTAGGAGACAGACTACAAAATTTAACAGGCTGTGAGTTTACTAAATGTCTAATCATTTTAGAACCAAAACATACAATAACAAAGCTGATCATTAACTGCTATCACATTAAAGCAAGGCATCACCGTCATGAAACAGTTATCAATACTCTAAGGCAAAAATATTGGATACTTCGTGCGAGAAAAGCAGTCAAAAATGCTATTAAAAATTGTACACACTGTAAAATCAAAAGGACTATGCCGAAAGCACCTCTTATGGGACAACTACCAGTATGTAGAATTGAACCAATTGAACAGAGGTTCTTGAAAATTTGAAAGTTTTAAATCAAAATGAAATTAGTCAATTTTGTTCGCTTAAAGCAATAAAATGGACTTTTATACACCTCTAGCTCCATTTCAAGGTGACGTTTGGGAACGATTAATACAATCAGTCGAGAATATTTTAACCAGTAGACCACTAACTTGCGTTTCTCTGAATGCTGATAATCCCGAAGCATTAACACCGAACCATTTTTTAATTGGTCCAGACTATGCAGCAATGTCATGTTGTGTGCAATGTTCAGAAAAAGACTTAAATATTCTTAATAAATGGAAAGCTGCACAGAAACTTGCTGATATATTTTGGCGGCGGTGGAGTCAAGAATATATGCCTTTCCTGATCAAACGTTCCAAATGGTTTTAAGAACAAAAACCTATCAAGGAAGGTGACGTTGTAGTCTTGGTCGATCCGAATGGACCAAGAAATATGTTGCCCAAAGGTCGAGTGGTACAAGTTTTTCCTGGACGAGATGAAAGAATCCGAAATGTTGCTGTGAAGTTAGCCACAGGAGTAATATTAAGAAGACCTACTGCACGTGTTTCTGTTTTAGATTGTTAAAATGTCGTAATTGTTCTTCCAGAACAAATACTGGGGGAAAGAACGTTACTTATTAATTTTAGTTTTCAGTAATTTTGGTTTTAGTGACCTTTATTTTTGTAGTTACCAGCAGGGTACATATCAAGTAGGTATGTCAAGAAAAAACAAAAAAGAAGAGTCAATAAAAAATTTTAAAAAGAAAAAATCAAAAGAAATTTAATTTAATCAGAAGATCCGTTCTTCTAGCGGATCGTATAATTATATACATTTATTTATAGTTAAGACTTTAACACTACTAAGGCGATTTTCGTTATGCAGGGCGCGGGGAGTGGCAAACCTAAAAAATTAATATAAATTCAAAAAAGGTTGAAAAAGTTACTCGCAACAAAAAAAAAGAACGGTTTTTTAAATGGTGGCAAATTTCAATGACGGCAAATTTCAATGGCGATCTTTAAAGAAAAATGGATTCTTTTTATTTTATCAAAATCAGTTCAGTATAATAATGACTTTATGAGGAGATAATGGTAAAAACAAAAATTAATTTTTTGAGAACCACTACACCGATTTTAGTGATTCGTATCTAGCTATGCGCGTTGGACAAAGGGCATTTTTAGGTTCTTGAAACCTAAGAACAGACGAGTTTCTTTGAAGAGATAAATTTAATTGTGTTCACCATCTTGGGTTTCAAAATAGCGACAAATCAATATGAGAAGGCAATCGTATAATCTGGAAAACAGCGATGGAAACAAGAATTAATTTTTGGGGATTTTGATGATTTATATCTCGTTGTGCGTGACGAAAGCAGAACTTTTCTAGAAATTTAAAAAAATGTATTTCAAAGTTTACAGAACATATAAATAAACGAGCTTCTTTAAAGGGACAAATTTGATATTGTCCGTCATCTTGAATTTCAAGATGGCGACAAATTTCAATCGTAGTGGTTAAGGGGCAATCGATTTACGCCAGAAGGCTTTTTATTTCATCAAAATCGGAATTTACGAGAAAAGGTATGCAGACAAAATTGAAACGGAATAGCCTAATCCGTAAAACACTGATTGAAATTTTTAATTTTTTTTTTGGAAGCGCTTAACCGATTTTAATTATTTGCACCTCGTTCTGCGGGGCAGAAAAAAAAGCTTTTTTACGACTTCATCAAAAATCCAAAAAATTTCCGTAACATAAGAATAACTGAGGCTCTTTGAGGGGTAAAGTTTGTTTCTGTACGCCATTTTAGGTTTTAAGATGGCGGAAAAAAAATTTCTAATCAAGGTCTTCTTCAATTCTCCGCAAGGAACAGTTTGTTGCATTAAAATCGGTGGTATGGTTTAAAAGTTATAACGGAAAACATTTTGTCCGGTTTTTTATGGCCCACCCGGTATGTACTTAGTATTATACTACGTATAATTTTCTATTAGATATGTGTATGGCTCGTGCGAGTCTAAGATGCTATTCTATATTAGCGGTTAGGTCACAGTTTAATTTCGGTTAAGTTTAGGATACTAAGATGTGGTTAAAATATACCCAGCCAACACGAGTTTAAAACAATGCTTTTTAAGTACATGGTGATTCAAATTGGGCACTTTTATATGGGTACGGGTACTTTTAGCGGAGATAGACAAAAAGCAACCCCACTCGGGGTGGTTCAAATTTCAACGCAAGATTTTTGGTGAAAACCGCATTTTGGTATGTCCACTCATCTTTGAGCTACGGGGGATTTTTGAAAAGTCTGCATTTTGGGTAGGGACTGTAACTTTTTTATTTATGAAAATTTATTTTTGAGTAAATTGCTTTTTTGTAGATCTTTTAAAGCAGAATCCAGATCTCAAACTGTATTTTATCCGCGACTTTTGGTTTTCAAGATATAACGCAAAGCTACCTTTTTTCTTACGGAACACCCTATTTTTTAGTTTATTTTTACGTTCAGAATTAAATTCTTATCAAAATAATGTATCATATATAATATTTTAGTTAAGCAGTTTTTGAGATATTCAACATTTTCTATTCACAACAAGCTGGCCATGGCCGGATATGGTTTTGACATAAAAATAAAGTAGGTCATGCAATAGAGCTGACGACTGGCATAATATAATGTCATAGCCTAATTTTTTTAAATATTTGTATTAGGCGGAAATTGGGGCTTCTTCATAAGGAACTTTAATGATTTGAAATTAATTCTTCAACATAGTTAGTTAGTTGGTATCCGGACATGACCCTTTGCGACTATTACTTATGGGACACATTAACGGATGAACCTGACAACAAACAAGACCTGGAAAATCATTTTTTAAATTGCGTTAATGATTTAAGAAATGTAGCTATAAGTGCCCCCGCTTATGTATTGGACCAAGTGAAGGACATTTTGAGCATCTTTTATAGTCTTGTTTTTAGTTTTTTTAATTAGTTTTTTTGAGATTAATTTGTTTCCGATGAAGTAGGGTAGGAGTATTTTTTGTAATTAGGTATTATTTTGAGATTAATTAGAGTCAAGAATTTTTTCATCTATTTAGTTATGTTACTAATTAGAATATAGATATATAGACCTATTTAAAAATATAAGAAAATATAAATAAAAACTTTAAATTGAAATTGATAGAACCCTTATTCAAAATGAAAAATGTAGTAGGCCATGACATATTTGACATGACCTTATAAGTTCATGTCTCTGAGGCATAGCCGACTCAATTTCTATTGTCATATCCAAATCCGGCCATAGCCATCTTGTTGTGAAAAGAAAATGTGGAATATGTTAAAAACTACTTAATCGAAATATCACATGTGATACATAATTTTGATTAAAATTTAATTCTGAACAAAACAACATAATAAAAACAGGGTGTTCTATAAGAAAAATGATAACTTTGCGTTACACCTTGAAAACCAACTGTCAAAGTTAAAAAATGTCAATTTTCGCCTGTCAATATTTTAAAAAAGTTGAACATAGTTATAGCACATTATACATAAAATGCACCTAAAATATTTTGTAGAAACCAAGAATGCAAAAATATACAGGGTGCTCAATTTAAAATAAGAAAGTGCCAAGTTTTCCTGCAAATGGCAACACCGCAAATATGGGAGTATTTCATAAAGATAGTTTACATGGACTAATGTTAGAATAGAAAGTTTGAAAAGTTTCCATTGTAAAGTTTCCAAAATATTTGAATAGGTTACTCACCTTGAGACACCCGGTATATCTAGTAAGTAGAAAGCAGTTTCAGAAGAAAAAAGCTAAACAAAAATAAAACAAACAACATAATCTCACACTTTATTAGCACAGTACATCCCAGGGATATCCACGGAATGATCCAATTGGGATGTTTGAAATATTCCAGGGATTGTCTAAATGTCCCACAGAAGTCACAATCCGCATAACTTCATTATAGTATAACGATTTTTAATCATCTTAATAATAATATTCAATAGAGAAAAAATATTAAAAGTAGCGCCATTACTTACAACAGATGCACGGTCGCTATTTCGTAAGATATAAGTGTTTTGTACAATACTAGCTGATTTCCACCTCTGTTGTACGTGTTTGCCACCACTAATAACAATCTTGATTTTTTGTACTTTTTTTATTTAAATTCTTACGTGATCTATTTCTACTTACGGAAGTTTATTTATTTTTTGATTATACCAAATTATTTTTAATTTTCTTGCTTTATTAAGAATAAAGTAATAAAATGTTGATATTTGGCACTTTTTTAAAGTATTCGAACTCCATCATATAAAAATATGCACATCATTGCCGGTGCCAGAAGATGCGAGCAGTTAAAGTGCAATATTACTAAAGTACCAGTAGATCGATGTTTGCTGGGTAGTTTGTGAATACAAATTCATATTAATTATATTACTACTACTAGTGCTGTTGCTATTACTAGGCAAAAATTTTTATTTTTCCTACTTCCTGGATATGGATTTTGGCACGTTGGCAATTCATCTGAGGCAGCGCGTCGACCGGCGCCGCAGCGGCCAAAAATGCTGATGGTCCGATATAGATTACTGACATCATGCGGAGGGCTGCGGCGACTGAGGTACATCCGACACGGTTAGATCGGAAAGACCATGTCGCAAAATTACGTTCCCAACTTTCCAAGTTGCGTGTTTTTATTTCGCCAATTGACAAAGTGTGTCAATAACGATGTTTTAAAGTCATGTTATTTTGCTATTTTTCACAGTCGCTTAATATATGGTGTTACTCTATGGGGAAACTCTACAGATGTGTATAGAGCATTTAGAGTCCAGAAAAGGATAATAAGAATTGTAGCTAATGCTAAGGGTCGAGACACATGTAGACCATTTTTTGAAGAGCTTAGAATTATGCCTTTACTAACTATCTTTATATATTTTAGTCTTTAGGAAATACACGAGAAACGTCGTGACTTTCGAAAGAACTCAGATTTTAATTCGTACAGTACCTGAAACTCAAATAACTTAGTTGCTATAAAGCACGGGTTGACAAAAACAACTAAAAATTTACCTCAGAAAATTAGAACATTAAATAAACAAAAATGTAAGAATGCCATTAAGGAACATTTAATAAAAAACTGCTTCTACACTACCAGTGAATATTCTCAGAAAGCATTTGATGTGTAATATTTACAAGTGTTCAATATTTATTATTTACATTGTATGTTTGTTTGTCCTATTTTTACAATTTTTTTTTTGTGTCTTGATCTGTTTTTAATTAGACATTTTCAATTTATTAATTAATTTTTAATTTTTATGTTTTTTTTTAAAGTGAAGACCTGCTATAAAATATAACAAAATGTATTAATGTAGTCAATAAATATATTCTATTCTATTCTATTCATCGGCCCGCGTCCTCTGTGTTTGCTGGGATGAATTTTTAATGTAATTTTTTGATACTTTAAATCCTTTTTGTTTCACTTGCGATAAAAATAAAAAATATTTAAAAGAGTGAAACTTACCACCTTCTGGACGTCCTTCATCGAGGGGTGACTTATGATCATCTGGAGGACGGGTCTGAACTGAAGGTTTACCGCTGACTGCTGACGGTGCAATTTTTAAGCCTAAATTAAAAACGAGTCAGCAAAAAAAAGTTTTCTTGTCTAAAAAACTTTTTAAGGAATTGCCTATACAACAGAGAAAATGGTCCATTACTTATTACTTTGCTATATATGGTAGTGATAATATTACAGGGCCACTAGGAGTAGTGTTGCAATTTGAAAATAATTCAAATAATTTACGGTAAAGTGCAGTAAAATATGGGGCGAAAATACGCCATATTATGATGGTGTTTAAAGGCGAAGATGAAGTTTAAGACGCGTAGCCGCAGGCGAGTGTCTTAATTTTTCTGCGAGTTAGTGTACTATACTTTTTATACGACTGGTTTGCGCACGGAGAACACGATCTGAAAACATTTTTGCACACGGGTCTCCCGTCATTGTGATTTTTGTTGTTGGCACCCAACCGTCACGGCTCCTTTGTTTTGTTGATTAGATACTTGAAATAGAATATTATACATTTTTTTAATAAAAACGAGTTAAATTGAAATTTGATTTTTATGGTCTCTGTTTATTTGCAGTCGTATAAAAAGTATCGTAAAAAACTCGTTTGAAAACCTCTTTGCACAATCCCTCGACTTGTAGACCTCGCCTTCGGCTCGGTCCACCAAACTGTCTCGATCGTGTGCAAAGAGTCGTTTTCAAACCTTATTATTTAAATAACTATTACCTACGACCAATGAAATTATCATCATAAATATCAGAAATAATTAAAAATATCAAACGCGAACACTCTTAAGTCAACAAACTTCATAACCTGAAGTTTCAATGACGTTTTATCTAAAACGTCAAAACAAAAAGTTACTAAGGGACTTTTCATATATAGTCTGGTCACACTAATTCTATCGCAAAAGACGATCGCCAAAACAATTGCTAGCCTGCTCAGGGGTGGCAACTTTCAAAACCAAACGGTACTGCGATCTTAACAGACCCGTAGCAAAAAATTGTATTTTTGAACGCTTCCGTTAACTTGGCAGCCATATTTATTTTGTAGATTTTGACCTCCGCGTTTTCGAATTTTTACAGTTTATTATTTTGGATTTTGGAGTTTACTTTAGTTAAAGAGGTAAGTAAATCATTAGTTTTAATAGTAGTTTGAGACTACTCTTTTTTTTCGTTTTAAAGTGAGTTCATCTGAGAGAGGTAAGATTTTAAGGGTCTTTTAATAAATAATTATGGTGTCGTTTTTCGATTAAAAAAGATGGATTTTTTCAGTGTTTACACACTTTTTATAATTGTAATGAATATTATTTTAAAACTAAAGGCAGGCTTATTCCCAACTTTATAATCAGGCAGGAGGTTATTTCTATGTCTAGTAGAATATTTATGCACATTACCATTTGTGGCATATGCATGCAAGTTGGACTTAAGGTGCATCAAGCAAGCCAAAATATATATGCATGGAAAAGTTAGTATTCCGAGTTCAGGAAATTTAGCTCGACAACAATCTCGATACCCAAGTCCACTAATGACCCTTACACACTTTCTCTGGACAGCAAATACCAAATCTGTGTGAGCTGAGTGACCCCAGTTTATGATGGAATATGACATGTGTGAATGGAAATATGAATAATATGCACTGAGGATGGTATTTTTTGAGACACAATTTACTACGTTCCTTAGTAAATAAACGTTTCTGCTAAGGGTTTTTGTAAGTTTAAGAGAATGGTTCTCCCATGTTAGCCCTGGATCGAGTGTTAACCCTAAGAATTTAACAAGTTTTTTGTGTAGGTCTTCTGAAATTTAAGGCTAAGATGGTTACTAAGAAACCAATTTTTTACATTCGACTGTGTTTGACTTACTGCTTCACATAGAATATCATAGTCAGAGGACATATTTTCAGCTGTGGTATCATCAGCAAACTGTACTCCGTTAATAACATCATCGAGATCGTTAACAAATATAATGAAAAGAGTAGGTCTTAAGGTCGAACCTTGAGGAACTCCATAAGTTAGGGGTTTGGTGTTGGAAATTAGACTCTGATGTTTGGTGTACTGACGTCTGTTTTCCCCCAGGTAGAACTTTATTAGTGAAACTGAATCAGAGCTAAAATTGTATTCAGTTAGTTTAAGTGCTAGCAGATTATGAGAAACGTAATCAAACGCTTTAGTTAGATTAAGCAATGATGCATGCAAGTAAGCTTTATTTTCAAATGCTTCTTGTATGTGCTTAACTAGATGACTAATCGCCAATGTTGTAGAACCACCTTTACGAAAACCATATTGACAGGGACTAAAAAAGTTTTTTGCATCAAACCGGTTTACAATTTGATTCTTAATTACAGTTTCATAAATTTTAGCAAAGAGTGGTATTATTGAAATTGGACGATAGTTGGAAACATCTTCTATGTCACCTGATTTATGTATCGGCACCACTTTAGAGATTCTAAAACAACTGGGGAATAAATTATCTCTTATTGCTAAATTTACAAGTTTATTGAACGGTACTATTATCAGATTTTTAATAATTTTAAGCATTTTTACATTGATGTCATACGCGTCTCTACTTGGACTGTTTTTAAAGCCCCCTTCTCTTACATGGAAGCCAATTTTCTAACTTTGATCAATGTCAGAAAAATTCAGATATATAAAGGATTTTTGGTAGGCCTCATAAAAAAATTACTTCCCTGGTTTCTTAAATAAAAAAAATAAATATTTTACGATTCCTGGGTTACTTTCTATTTAATTTATACACATAGGTTTTTTTTTTAATTGCCTGTGGTGCTAGTATTTGACTTATTACAATTTATTGCAAGCATTTTGTTTTATGGCCTTCTTAAAAAGGTTTGACAGCAATTTTTATCCAAATGATCAGGAAAAGTCAGGAATTTTTTTTCTAAAAAATATGCACTTTTATTTATTTAATTGGCAAAATCTATAGCAAACTCCTCTTAAACAGTTTTTGTTGTATATGTTATTATGCACCTGCCAACTAGAAGATGGACTTAGCCCAACCCGACCCACTTAAAAGGCTAAGTTATAACAAGACTTTTAAGCTGGTATCCCCAGAAACAGGTAAAAACTTATTTTATTGCAATGTAAAATTTCTTCGCGGTTACCTAATTCCAAAAGTGATCTGAAAACTGATTTGTCAAAATTGCTGTTAAGAGAGGTTTTTGTGAAAAAAGATATCAGCTTTTTTTATTAGGTAGGTTACCCATGTATTTTATGGATTTCTAAATAAAACATACTGGTGCCGCAAAAAACTCACATTTCTGAAAACCCCTCGAAAAACCCTGATACCTAGTATGTAAATAAGCTTATATCACAAGATTTTTTTTCATAATAATTATTTTTTCAAGGATTACAAATCCCACAGACGCCCTACGATTTTTATGTAACCAGTATTTTAACTAAATTTCGACTATACTTTTAACCAAATATATTTTTAAATCGCTTTATTATAATAATTTTTTTAGTTAAGAGACAACTCAGATTAAAACCATTGGCCTTGGATCTCGCATTGGACGAAACCATCTAGTAAGTAAAACAATTAAAAACTTACCAATAAGACAATTAAAAAATGTGCATATTTGAGCGAATTATAGATGAAATATTTTACATGTGACCCACAAAAGGTTTCAGTTCTGTCAAGAGAATTAATCTACACAATTTTGTTTTTAATGAAACATTTCAAACTAAGAAAAGAACAGATTGTTTTTAAAATACATGCTGTAGGAGTTGGATAGACTTTAATTTCACTTTTTTTATGGAAAGCATTTTCGCAAACAATTAAGTGCCAAAAAAAATCCCTAGTTTTCGCCAACAAAGACCAATTTCTAGCCCAAATGCGATCAAGAGTAATGACAGGTATATATAAGGTACAGACTTAAGATTGATGTTTGTTTACTTCTTTAAAACGAATATAAATTTCCTTTATTTAATATTTCTTGTACTTTTACTTTTAGGAACATTCAAAATGTACCCCAATGACGTGGGCACAACCCCTGTATAAATCGCAGGAAATATCAAACTTAAAGTTAAAAACAAGCACACAAAGGCAGGCGAGACGCTCTAAGCTTGATGTGGCTCAGGTCTAAATGAACAAGGCTCTTTAAGGAAGTCAAGGACAGTTGATCTTCAAACTAAACTAACAGCTGGGTGTTTTGTCAAGTGCGGACCTGGCCCCAAATTTAGGGGCGTAATCAGATTTTTGGCGAAGGCAAACATTTTTGAGAATATTGTATATGAATGGCATTTTCGACACAAAGTCAATTCAATTTCAATTTATTTAATGTTCATATTAAAAGGGAAAAATTAAACAATATAACTAATGCGAAAATATAGAAATAATTGACTAAAACTAAAGCAGAATTAAGTTCAAAGTGCAATAATTAAGAAAAGAGAAAAAAGTAATAATGAAATTTTAGTAATTAGTAGTAAGTAACTAATTGTAATACTATAAATAAATAATAAATAGCACTCTACTCGTTTCGCAAAAAGGATCTTAATTTTAAAACATTTGCAACAGTGTTATAGACCTCCCTCGCGGAATCTTGGGTTAGATTATCTGAGGCTATGGCAAAATTGTTGTTGTTCCAATTTAAAGGACGCAAATGTTTATATAAAGGGCATATAAAAAAGATGTGATTGAACGTCTCCGGTTCATGCATATTGCAAACAGAACAAAGTTGCTCCTGCCTAAACTGGTATGAGATGTTTTTTATATTAAATTTGCAGCAGAATTTATTACAAGTGCGAATTTGGCATATTAATCTAGCAACTGAAAAATCGCATTTAAAGTCTAGATACTTAGGGTGAGTTAGTATGGTACGATCAAAAATACTATAAACAGTGTGTGTGTAGGTTGCATTTGTTGCTACGCTGATATCGGATTCAAAACATTTTTGCTGAAAAAGATTTAATATTTGAGAGCGGTTTTGTTTTAAAAGATTGGAATTAAGGGTCCATAGCTAAAAGCTAAGCTAAAAGCCCCGCTTCTTGAAAACAGTTTTTTAATTGGAAGATCCAGTTGTACTTGAGTGAGGGTTGACCAGTACGTAAATAAATCAGCCATTTTATACAAATTTTTGTCAGCCTATCGTCACCCATAAAAAGTAATTTGATTAGGAAGTTTAAGGTTATTTTAAAAATAAAAAAAGATAGATGGAGTACACCGGCTTCCAGTCTTACAATTGCTGAGCTAGTACTTCTTGGAAGACGTAGCAAGGATTTAAAAAAGCTGGTTTGGATTTTTTCCAAGATGTCGGGATAAATCCCATACTCCCAGGCATCCAGTGAAACAACTCAGTACAGAGGTTTGAAATAGTTTTTTATTCGGTGTGAAAGATCCGACTCTCACCTTGGATGTCATGTAAAGGGTCGCTCCCGCTGCTTGCTTTGCTCGTAGTACAGTCAGTTCGGACATATTTCCCAGCCAGAAAATAACACCCCTAAATACGTATATTCATTAACCACCTCAATAATGTTGGTACCTATTCTAAAGTTAGCGATACTTTTCTTACCCGAACGACTAAAGTCACCAAACAGGACGAGATCATCAGCGTACAACAACATTAACCTGCAGCGCAACGCATCAATACTAATCCCATTTACACCTCTTTCCAGAAAAAAATCCTAGATATCAGAGATAAATATACTAAAAAGGGTTGGGTTAGGGACTCCCCTTGTAAAACTCCTGAGTCAATATCAAAAGATTTGGTTGTTCCATCACTAGCTTTAACTTTCACACAGGCCTGATCATACTAGTTTTTAACCACCGCAATAAACCGCGCACTAAATCCAAACTTATATAGCTTTGACCACAAAAAGAGTGACAAATAGTGTCAAATGCACGCCTAAAGTCAATAAAAGCAGCATATATTTTCCGTTTTTTAAGGCGAAGGTGATTTTGAATAAACGAATATACAACAAAAACATTATCGATGCAACCTCGTTTCTTTCTGAATCCCGACTGAGATTCCGGGATAATTGGATGGTGCTCAAGCCACACCGATAATCTACTAAGCAATATTTGCGTAAAAATTTTTAGTGTCAGTTAATCAAAGCTATTGATCTGTAATTACTTGGATCGTCACGATCCCCTTTTTCTAAACATCATAGAAAAAGTGACCTGTGTCCACAGCTTTGGAATTTGGGAAGTCTCAAGTATTTTTGTAAATAAACTGCAAAGGTATAGTTGCCAGTTCTGTGGTGCATTTTTTAAAAACTCATATGATATGCCGTCAAACTCAGGAGATTTTCCATATTTACATTTTTGTAAAACTATGGACAGTTCTCCCAGTTCCACGGCAGGGTCAAGTATAGGATCAAAAGTTCCAAGAAATAAAAAACTTTGAAGTTGTTTCCCAGTGTAAATTTGAGAAAGTAATTTTCCCAGGTGACTCTGTTGAGATTAAAATTGTATGATACACCCTTTGACCTTTTAATCATCATTCAAAAAGTTTTGGGATCTCTACAATCAGAGAGATTATATGCCAGTTTAAAATTATAATCGCGTTTTTGTGTGCAATAAGGGATTTAAACAATTTTTTAGCTGCCAGATAGTGCGCTTTTTCAATAGGAGAGTATCGCGATTTTTTATATCTTTTAAATGCC
Source organism: Oxystoma pomonae (assembly GCA_963921995.1). NCBI lineage: Eukaryota > Metazoa > Arthropoda > Insecta > Coleoptera > Brentidae > Oxystoma > Oxystoma pomonae. The sequence continues at coordinate 45,849,855 of OY998170.1, forward strand.
TGCCAAGTAGCATACTTTTGTTTGTTGCATTGAGCGTCGTAACATGGTTTGTCAATTTTATTCCGCGTTCTTTTTCTTTTATATGGAATAAGCATGTTTGCAGTATCTGCCGATTCATAAACCGCCTCGCAGAAATTTAAACAAAAGTATCGACGCTTCGCGCCTCAAGCGCCTGGGGTCGTATTTTCGAAACCATACGAAATTATTCGCATGCGACTACTTCCGTCTCTTCCTATACCGTATAGAAAAGGAGGCAAAAGATATGCCGATATGCTGATTCATGGGTAGTACGTGCAAGAATAACCGGTTTTTCATTCGAAACAACACTAATGCCTCCACCCACTCGTGCAATATTGCGTTAAACCAGTCGAATTCGAACGCGGTCCACACATACCGGCTTATCTTTCGCCTCTCATTTCACACGGTACAGAAAGAGACTGACATAAAAATTGTTGATTATTCAGTATACTTATGCGGATATTTTCGTATGGATTCGAAAATCAGACCCCTGGTCGTCGTTAAGCGCGCTGCCGGTCGACCTAGGCACAACTCTTGCGAAGGTGGGAGAGTCTTTGTTCGAAAAACGCATCGCATGTACATATGCATTGCATCCATCTTGATTCCATCTCAAGGAGCGTACCGACTGCTCGCATAAATTTTCGGTTTTACTATTTTCTTGTACTACTTGTGTTATTGTGTTAAATTCTATACATACTGGAAAATGAGTGGAAACATTAATGTCGCATATAACATGTAAATTTTCAATATATCTTAAACCTTCAAAATTCGATAGAAAAAGATCTATAACACTGTTACCTTGACAACAGAAAGGTCATTAATTGAAGCAAAATCTAAAAGAAGTCTACCTCTAGTGTTGATCTTTGTATCTAAAGACAATCGTGGGTGCAACAGTTTTGAACCCTCAATAGCCTCCTCGCATAATATATTGGTACTCCCAATTCTTGCATTAAAGTATCCGCATACATAAAGATTGACGTTTAGGTTCAAATCTCTTGCATTATTGATAGTATTCTGAAAAATATCCAAGACTATATTAAGATCAAGGCTAGGCTTAAAGTATACAAAACAAAGAAGCATAACAATATTATTAGTAAAAGTAATTTTTATTAACAGCCACCAATTACAAGAATCTACTAACTGCACTTGGATAGATTTCTTTACAAAAATTGCCAACCGCCACTTGCGCGACCACGTGCGGCATCTTTTGTGGCACTAGAATACAAAATATTAAAACTTGATAAGAGCAGCGGGTAGTACAATGTTCCAACACACCATGTTTCAGCTAGGTACAATATGTCAAAATCTTCATAGACATGGTTGCTATTCCTTAGCCATCCTTGATGAATGCCCTAACCCAGATTCTGGAGAGAATTCGGTATCACGTACACGTTTACTATTTTTAGCAGTTTGAGTTACAATTTTTGGAACGTTTTTTACGTATTGGATTGTTATACTATTCTCCCCATTTAGTCTTCGTTTTTCCAGTTCTTGACGAAGAGATTGGAAGTGGGCAGTTTGTTTTTGGGTAACATCTGCGAGAATTTTAATATATTTGTATTTTGGATGGGTGCTGATGCAAGATTTATTTTTTAGGGTTTTAAGGACGAGGTCAGGAGAGTTTAATACAACTTTTAGCAGTCTAGGCTTGTTTGGTTGCGAAGTTCCAATTCTAAAAGCATTAAGCACAGCTGAACTTGTATCAATATTGATATGGATAGCTGCCAAAATTAGTTTGACTTCAGCTACGTCATTTGTGTTTTCAAGAAGTGCGCATCAATCAAATTTGACCGGCGCGTCTCGCGTTCTTTTGATTCTAACAAAATCTCTTCAAGGTTGGAAGAACCGGTAGAAGCAACGTTCTTAAGCTGAGCGATCTTGTTATGAAAAAGTATGTTTTCTTTTTGTATCAGCGCAGTTAGTTGCTGGATTTTTTGGTCGCAGGAGTCGATTTTCCGATCGCAGGATGTTATGTTAGTATTAAAAGAGGACAGTTGGGCCATAATGGCTTGACAGTGGTGACCTATCATCGCTCCTGTAGAGCTTAAATGTTTACATTTTGGACATGTCCATGCAGTTGTTGCGTTCCTTCCGGCAGTAGCGATCGTAAATGCTTCGGGATTGGAATTGCGAACACACATCTCATGTGCACCCAAAAGACATACTAAACAGGTGACACGAACAGAGAACGGCTCGATACGATTACTTCACAAAGTACAATTTACTGAAGTAGGGGTCATCGCCGGTGAATTAAAATGTTTTAAGGTTATGTTTACGTTTGCTTCTTTAGGATTTTTAGCTCCCTAGTCGATAGTTTTTCAATAAAAATATAGATATCCTGATAGTGATAGTTCATAGGTAGTTACTGATATCACATTTACTTAGTAAGGCACATTAAAACTTCAAAAAAACAGTGTTTATAATGCACTTGCAAACGTGCTGTTTTCGGTAATCAAACACAGCGCGAACTCCAAAGTCGTAAAATTTCATGGTGTTATAGCGCCACAGGCCAAATTTTTTTTTAATTTTGGCAGAGAATGCTTAATTTTTTAATTGTTTTTTAAAAAAATGTAAGTCGAGGGGGGGGGGAGATGACAAGGGTAGTGCAATCAATATTATTTGGTTTGTGATAAACTTGCTTTTGTTATTTTTAGGAAATATAAGGAGTCCTCAAGCCCTAAATGAGTAGATTTGAGACCAATCATTCATAGAGGCCATACAACTTCAAGGATTAAGGGTGACAGGAACTTAAAAACTTTAACAACTTACAACTAGTTTCGTGTAAGTAGACAAGAAAGTCTCCTTAGTCCTTTTTTAACACATATTTTAAAAGTCACTATGTAATATTAATATTATCATAGATAATATCCCGAGTCATAGCAAATTGACGATCAACGCTAATGTGCTCGATTGCTGAGTAAAAATTATGATAATTTGCTGCACGAGGCATATTCCGCAGACTATTTTCTGAAATTCTTATCTTTACAAATTGCGTTTCACTAAGCTGTTTTGTTCAGTCCTCATAAACAATACTCTACCTGATACTAATAGGCAAATTATGTGTTAAAATGGGCTGTTTAGTGCAAATTATCTCTGTAATTCGTTTGCTATTGGTCCAAATCTGCAAGCCCTCATAGATTTTATTGGTCAACATATTCAGAGATATTTTCTAAGGGAAATAGTCTACTTTATTTTTCTGTTTTAAGTAGTTGACAGGAATAAGTCTAAATAAATATGACTTTAATATTTTAACTTAATAAATGTTGCAGATTTGAAATTTGTGCTAGGATGACCGATTGGGTCTTGGTTAAGTTGTTTTTATTTTGTTTCAGGTTACTGCAAAGGCCAGAGCAACGTTTTGATGAACCTATGATTATATTTGTAATAAGAACATTTGGTTTAATATAGTAATTAAATCTAGTTGTTTACAAGGGGGTTTCAATGTGGTTTTACTTGAAATATTTAAGTTTATTTAAAAACCCACCAGAATAAAATGCATCCTAATTCAATCTAAATAAAAGGAAGATATTTTTACCAGTGCATTCACCATGATCTATAGAAAAGAAGTACACAGTGAACAACAGGCTCTTCGTAACTGCAATTAAAATATAATAAAAAGGAATGGATTTTAAAGTCTAATTATTTTAAAATTCTAAGGTATATTTTTAGAGATATATTGTTTAATATATAATATAATATGCTATTGTACCAGTAAAAAACACCGTTTATGTTTAAATCAAATAAGTATATAAGCAGACAGACCCTTGGTTACATGCAAACGAAGTTCGAATAGAATTCACCTTTTAAATTATTCTTAATTTTATTGACGTTACAATGTAAACCGTGTAATTCGCAAATAAGCCAACCAACTATTTTTTTTCGGTGTAATTGCAAATAGCTTGTTGTTGGTCCTGTTGCGCAGGCTTAACCCCATTTTTTTTAACCCTTCTATTTCTTTGAGAGACACAGACATCATCAAAAAATTTTGCATCCATAAGTATCCTTAATTACTTACAAACTTTCACAAAATTTTAAGATCTGCCTCTGCTTTTTTGATTGCCAACAACGTTTGGTAAGCAAATAATAGGTTCTAGGTTTTGACATTTGGAATGTCACAAACTGTCAGCGCCGGCGAGAAATACGGTGACCGGACTATATCTTTTTAAAAACAAGTTTTTTTTCTTCTTAAAAATGCGTAATATGTCAATTTAACGGGACATATTTTTAAAATTATATTGGATTTTTTTACGTTTAATAAATATATAATGTCTTGAAAATATAGAAAAATAATTCACATTTTTGCGTAAATTAATGATCTTATAAAATAAAGTTTCATTGCTTTTAGGTCTAGAATCGTACATGAGGCTTTAGTGTTGAGATGGTCGTTAAATTAGTATTATTCGCTGATACCTATATATATATATATATTATATACCACCTCTGCTGGCTATATACTATTTAAAGATTTACTTATAAAAACTTTCATGGGAAATGTATATAAGTATACAATATATACCGTTATTAAAACCATAATTTATTAAATTTGCATGTACACAAGCAACAAACTGCCGCCAAAAGACATCAATAGTATATTCTTTTAAGTACATCCTTAGCACCTGATAAGTATATATATTTATTAGAACATTATTCCTTATATTTGGTGCTTGTGACACCCCAAGACAATTATTTCCATCTCATCCTCTATCAATGGAATATTTTAAGAAATTTTCGATCAAAACAATTCCGGAAAATCGTACATAGAATGTTCTAGAAATGTTTCATTTGAAGTATTCTCTTAATGTCCTCATTTGGACACTCTGTGAACGTCCTCTCAAGGCATCCCAAGGATGTCGTTGGACATTCTGGGGTAGATGGCGCTAGTTTGAATAATATTGGTATCCATATAGGCAGCAAAATTATTTAAACAGTAAACTTACTAATAATTATTAAAAAGTATATGAAGATGATCTCAAGTTTATTCTTTTCTGACATCCATATCGTTCTGAAATTTATTTTTAGGGATATTCTCATGATGTCTTTATTTTATTTTACATGCAAAACATTTCCTCGGTAACGTTTATGATTGTGATAACTACATAATCCGTAAAAGAAGTTAAAAAACCTCCGAATCAGTTACTTTACCCTAAAAGAATCTAAAAACCAAAGATCAAAAGATCTTGGGTGGAAAAAATGAAAATTCAAACTTGGGTGAATATACCACAAGGAACACACAAAGGACCAAAGCGAAAAAAGAAATGGTTTCGCCCTGGGAAACCAGTGCCGGCTCATCAGTGGTTCCACCGGTCACCCTCCCCAAATATCATTCAACACTATCACACACTTTGATTTCCAACTTTGAATCACTCACAAATAGGCATCGTTCCGCACTGGCACTTATCTAAGTCACCTGATACGGGTTCGTCCTGGCGTGTTAATCTATCCAATAAGGTTACGCTCCTAAGGCAATTAAAACAAAAAGAAGTTAAAAAACCTCCGAATTGTTTATTCAACCGAAAAGAATCTAAAAACAAAAGGTCGAAAGATCTTGGGTGAAAAGAACGAAAACTTAAACTTGGATGAGTATCCCACAAGGAAAACACAAAGGACCAAAGCGAAATGATCAAATGATGTTTCGTCCTGGGCAACCAGTGCGTGTTCCCTAGTTTCTTCCCTACAACTTTGCCTCACAAACTCTAAAAATGCACGGTACGGAAAATCCTATGAACCTTTTTGTTTGGAACAAACTCCAATGGAGCCTAATACCTGGACAATCACAAGTGTCGCACTCGCATTCCTCGGGAACGTCGATAGCTCCTTCTACGTTTGGACTTCCTTTTTTCCTTGGAATAGGTTTTTCGCCGGGGCAGTCGCAAGGGTCGTCGCACGTGCAAGGGATGTCACCTTCACCACCTTCGGGGGGCGTCGGTTTATCGCCTGTATAAAAATCAATAATTTTGCTCATTTTATATTTTTAAGTACACTAAAAATCACGTATAAGAAGTGCACATTTGATGCAGAGCCAAAGTAATTATTATTAAACCAGTAATTTTTCCCTATAGATATTTAAGAAAAAAACTACATCTGGCAACATCTATTTCCACAACTCAAAATTTTCAATATTTTTTTTCATTTCATTTTTCAAAGTTCGTTCATAGATAATGCAGAACAGGATATTTTGCAGATAAATAGTTAACAATATTTTATGGTACACACTTTTTAATTTACCTTGTTTAATGTTTTAAACAAATATTGGTGATAACAGACCCCCATGCAAAATATTTGTATATTTTAAAAGATCCACATTGTATATTTCTTTTGTATTAACCCAGAAAGTTCCGTTTTTTCTTAATATAAGTTCAAAAATGCTTTAGTTTTAAAATTAGGGTTGATTGAGTACCAAAGATGGACCAAATAAAACTTGGGGAAGAAAAAAATGTGGTAATTTTGTATTAGCATACATACATACAGTCAATAGTGTGTTCAGTGATAATAGCGATAAATTAACAGGGTACTATAGTAGTTATATCTGATCCGCTGATTAATCATTTTGGTTTATTATAATTGCGAAGAAATTAGGGCCTTTTTTCTAAGTGATAAAAAGCGCGTACTTTTAGCATTACTTCGCTTGCATGGACAAATTATATCAAATAATTTACCTGTTTAATCTTATTAGTAAGAACCTTTAGAAAAGTTATAGTACCGTATTATCAGCGGTGCACGGTGGTTGTAGTGCACATTTAAGAGATGGCATGAACACACCAAATTTAAGCATGGGAGTTATTTCAGTCGATATTTTCAATAAATGAACAAAGTATTATATTTACTTATGTCCCTATCCCCTGACCAGCCGAAGTTAATAATTAATAATGGTACCTACCTACAATACACAATGGCGCTATCGTACCTCTCTCCTCTTTTTTACGTCAAACCAGTCATTTTCTAAATTTGTTTAAAAAACTCTTTAAAAGTAACTTTTTTAAAGAACATTTTCCCTCTCAAATATTAGTTTTATTACCCACTAGACATATTACTTTTATTACACACTAGACACCGCCGCGCCGCGCCGCTTTGCCGGCGGTTTTACCCATTTTTCCTGTTTTTATTCCTTTAAATGACATAACTTTTGTTTCCGCAAACCGATTTTGATGAAATAAATGTCTATGTGTTGCCCAGGAACACAAGGAATGCAATAGTGAAATTTCTATCAAAATGGGCTGGGCGGCCATTTTGTGATGCTGGAATAAAGAGACTTACAGACAGACAAAAATTGTAAAAATTACATTTTTGGTATAGATTTATTATATGTATAGACAAACAACTAATTATAGTCAGGGGGATAAGTGGCGATTTTTAATCGAGCCCGGATTTTTTTTATGAGATTATGAGTCCACCGGATGACAACTCGAAAATGTTGAGCGCATTGAAATTTTCAGCGCCAAATCCAAAATAGCGGCCAATGACTAAATTTGTTTTTTTTTTTATTTTTTGTGTAGACAGATTGATGGTGTTTGATATCAATGTATAGGTTTTTGGATACAAGGATTCAAACTTCTCGTATTTATTTATCAAAAACTACCTAAAATGACATTTGACACATTTTTTGCAGCCATTGGGTACAGAAAAATGGATATATATTATTGAATTTTTTTTTTATTTCCTTTACGAAAATTGATGACTTTTAATATCGTTTTATAGGTTCTTTGATGTGAGAAACTTGTATCTGTTAACGAAAATTGCATTAAATGATATTAAAAGCAGGTAAACCAGGTATTATAAGTAATATTTATTTTGCTATCCGCTGATCAATCATTCTCGGTCATTATAATTTCGAAGAAATTACGGGCTCTTTTTGTAAGTGACAAAAAGCGCTTACTTTTAGCATTATTTACATTTTGGTCCCATATTTTGTTATTAACATCGGTTGGTAACTTAACATAAATACCATACCTTGTTTATTTTATTTTACAGCAAAGATCGACTGTATGCTTTTCCACGAAATAACTCCCATGCTTAACGTTGGTGGGTTCATGCCATCTCTTTCATATGCGCCCGAAAAAATCTACCTATCTCTGTGTGAGTCTTTTTAATCACAACAACAGCTGATGCGATACTATAACTTTTCTAAAGGTTATTACTAGCAAAATATGGGATTAAAAATGTAAATTATTTGATATAATTTGTCCATGCAAGCGACGTAATAATGTTAAAAGTAAACGCCTTTCGTCACTTGGAAAAAGGGCCGTAATTTCTTCGCAATTATAATAAACCAGAATGATTGATTAGCGGATATATAGGAATGTACCTAAATACAACTTATAATACCTTGTTGATTTATTGCTTATGTCACTGAACACACTATCGACTGTCTATATGTATGCAGACATAATATTGCCACCTTTTTTCTCCTTTTTTTCCCCAATATTTCTTTGCTCCCCTATCAACCTCAATTTTAATATTGAAGCATTTTTGAACCATTTAAATATTAAGAAAAAATGGAACTTACTCGGTCAATACCAAAGAAATATGTAAGGTGAAACTTTTAACATATTTCAAAATTAAGCAGGAGGATCTTTTACCATCAGTATTTGTTTAAAGCATTTAGAAAGTTAAAAAATGTGTACAAAAAAATATTGTTAACTATTTATCTATTAAAATAATCCATTCTGAATTATCTATAGAAAACAATTCACTACAGCTACAATGCAACTACGACGACACTACCACAGTCTAAATGCACCTTTACATATTCAAAGAATGATCATATATTTATCACCAAAAATATTCAATGCAATTTCAAAAGATATACAAATGTTGCCATTGAGTAAACCCTGTAGCTGAACAAATTTTAACTAGATTATAATCTACAAAAGAAAAATTTGGTTTCACCAGATTGTCTTATAATTTGTAGAGTTAAATTAATTTTTTCAATATATCTGTTATTAAAAGGCACACAGGGTTAATTTCCTCGCCTTTTAAAGTGAGAAAAAAAATGAAAAACGTTAGTTAGTATCTGATCCCAAGTAACAATTTGTCGACGTTTTACCGTTGCCAAAGGCGACTTAACGTTGTGTGAAAACGCCGTATAAACGTTCTAGCAACTCGCTTTTGCACCAATTTGGCGGAGATTTTTTGAGTTGTGTTGATGTTGCCTGCGACTAGAGTCGCTAGCAAAGTTTCCACACCGTCGCCGAAGCGACTACGACTGAAGTGCCCTCTGGATAATATTTTTATTAATATCATTGATTTGAAATCAAGACTTCGACCTCTATGCAACCACAAATGGACTAATTATCAAACAACATCTATCAATAATTCAAAAATATATAGCTAGGTAACATTCAGTTAATTTATTACATTAAAGTGACTTTTTAAAGGTTCCCACTAACTAAATTTAACAACGAACCTTAGTTTTCCATCAAAAATGGACATTTTAGCTTTAAAAAATAAGGGGGCCTTCAATCCTTCTTACTTTTTTGCTACATTATTTTTTTATTTAAATAATAAAAATTTTAAAAATGCTTAAAACCTATTTTAAACTGTAGCCAATCTAAAAGAATACTTAAAAAATTCCAAAATTAACTAAAAATCATCAAAATCCAGCAAAAAAAAAAGATTCTTTTTAACGATTTACACAAATGGTGTAGCGGTGCAAATCAGGAAAATAAAACAGTATGGCGGCAATAATCATTTCTTGCTTTACTGAAAACGTAACCATTTTGCGACTAAAGAGGTGCCCTCTATAGTTGTCTTATATTTTGAAATTGGACGAAAGTGCTAATAGCTTTTTTCTTTTGCTGCAACAATTTGCACTAATTATATCTATCTTTTATATTTATACAAGCTAGAAAAGGACATAGATACATTTAGTTCACACCAGTGCATCAAAAGAAGAACCCTACAAATTAATTTCAAGGTAGTCTGACTCTTCTTTACTTGGTATCTACAGTCGGTCAGGGACCATAGTCTGACTCTGGGTCACTTGGGGGGCGTTACATAGTTTGTAGGCAGAAAAACCAATCAAACAATTACAGCTGCTAACAAAATTACGTCGCGATGTTTGATTGTGTGACGTCACAAACGATTAGGGTCGTGGCTCCTGCATGGTCGGTCAATTATCTAACGTCATTTTATCCTAATTTTAACCCCTCTTTCCTTCCTTGTAACACTTAGCGAATATGGAAAACCCCCCTAAAAATATAAAAAAATAATTTTTTATTATTTTTTAAATTATTTTTGGAGTAAAACTGTTACGGAGCGCAGCTACTTTATAAAACTTTCGCCCCCTTCTACCCCTTGCCGTGTTTTATTTATGCACGCTGCCCTTCTTTAGGGCCGGTTTAACGGCCCTTAGTTTATATTTCAAGATAGTCTGACTACTGGTCACTTGGAAACCGATTTTTTGAATTTATGTCTCCGTCAACATTTTTTTGTGCCTCTAATATGCCTGTAGTAGACCAACTTTGTTGACGTTGAGTAAACGGTCAGGAAACGTTAAAATAGAGTATACAAATTAACTCTAGTTAATTAACAACCTTATGGCGTCGTTTCTCCGTCGTTTATTGTGGTCGTTGAAAACCCCACAATATTCCACGAAAAATAAAAGTTGTTAGAGGGTTGCCAAATTTACCCTAGTTAATAACAACGGTGTGGCGTCGTTTTCTTGTCCATCATAGCGGCCGTTGCACAAATGACTAGTTTTTGTACTTTATGCAACGTTAATTTTAGTGTATTTCTTAGTTATGGCAACTAAGGCAACTAAAAATTTTTACTTGGGATGCTATTGTAATATTTCATTAGTAATATATACATAAAATACAAAATTACATGAATATTCCTCCAATATTATATGGGAAGTATTGTTTTAGCGCTTGTGGCACATTGACGACTCAACCTAATTTAAATCTAAAAAATCTCACGTTCGTATAGACTAGAAGTTAATAAAAATTACCTGGACAATCACACGGGTCATCACAAGTACACGGCACAAACTCTTCGGGTCGCCCAGCTTTACTTTGAGTTGGGCCCGGTGGTCCAGTTTTACTTTGATCCTGACGCGGTGGCCCAGTTTTACTCTGAGTTTGGGTTGGTGGTCCACTTTTACTTGGACTTTTACTTGGAGCTACCGTTTGACTCCGAGTCTGACTTGGTAGGATTTCCGCAGGGGTGACGGGTTGGGTTTGTTGTTTCATTAGCTCGCTTCCTAAAAGAGACTGTGTCTTAGAAGGCCATGCGGTTAAAGTTAACAGACCCATTAGGTACTTTAAGTTGGTCATGACACATACGAGGTACCCAGCGGTATACGTAAAATTTTCCGGCTGTGATGTTTCCGTCTTTTACATTTTATTACTTCGCTATTGATATTTTGACTCCCGTCGGCAAAACTCGAGGTGTATATTATAATACTATCTTCACGTTAGCAACATTCCGCAGACTCTATACTACCTAGGTTAGCGTCATGTCTGAACGTTAGACATGCTAAAGACGTGACTTTGATGAAAAATCTCAATGATAGACCGCAGAGATTATACTTTGATAACTTTATTCGAGTGGAAAACTTTGCTTTTGTACAGATAAAAAAATACATATTGCGCTATATTCCACGTTTGCACGTACGTCCTATGACCAACTTAAAGTGTCTATTGACCTTACAGATATTAATACATATAGACGGATTAAATTACAAAGCGCACCTATCGATTATGATATTTTTTAACGCATGTTTTTTAGCAAACTTTTGAAAAAGAAGTAGAAATTTATTTCTCTGGTATGTTTGCATTTTGATTTTGAGTACAGTGGGCTCAAGTGTTGGTGTAATTAGGTACTTTTGAAAATCTAAATTGTAGTTTATTTCATGTTATTCCTCAAATAAAAACGTTTTTTTTATATTTTTGAATGTTTTTGTTTCCATAAAAAGTTTTTGCGAAATTTTTTTTAAGGTACTGACTATTTTGAGTCAAGTTATAAAAAACCCTAGCGGCAGCCCCTGAGGAATTGGAAAATACAACATGGATGTTCTAGTTTTCCGTCAGAAGTCGATTTTCTTACAGACATGGATGATGATAACCTTCTGTATAATACTCAAGTGAAGATGAAGAGCACAATATTAGTTTCTCTTGCTGGCGGAAAGCCTTTGTAAAGAAAAAAGAACTAAAGACACAAAACAAGATTTTGATGATGGTTTTCCAACAAAATGCAAGCATATGTCAAAGAAAGGAACTTCCGGTGCTAGTCCAATATAAATCAAAAATTAATAGATATTGATATATCCTACTGGCTGTATGAAGCACCTTAATAATACAAAACGTGATCTCTAAAATTAAAAAAAATATTCGAATATACGGGAAGGTGTACTGTAACTCTATGTATTGAGCAAAATTGTTTTATAAATTCTACGTTTGAATTGTGTCATTTTCAATTTTTTTTTATGTATGTACATACACTAACTTGCAGATAAATTGCGTACATTGGAATAGTAAAATTGTTTTTTTTCTGAGCAGTGTATGTAGATGATAAACATTCATGACAAATAGGTGTTAACATAAAGTCTTGTAGATTGCGATTCAATATGCCGTGACATTTGTCTACTTTTGTGAAAACGCAAATAAAACGCAAATAATAACGCGACTTAGTGAAGACGGCTGACCCCTATGGTGTTAACAAAGCCACAGTTTGCAGAATAAGAAGCCGTGGGCTGGCTACACACAGTTTAGAAAGAAAAGAAGGCACTAGCAAGATTAAAAAGACTAGTGAACAAGAAGACGAAGCGTTGCTCATTCACTTGAGGGAAAATCCATTCGACTCCGCAGTGAACGCAGTCTCAGTGACAAACTTTCCTGCATCCTACTCCACTCAAAAAACTAACTCAAGAACAAAAACATGTAATTTTTACCCTAAATCATCACCGTGATGAAGATTACTGAGCACGGGTAATATTTATCGATGAAAAAGTATTCCAATCCTCCTCAGATTGCAGAAGAATTAAAGTTTATCGGCCTCCACACTCTCGGCTTGATGAGCGATACACAAATCAAATAACTAGAGCGGGTAATTTTTCCGTCAACATGTGGGGCTGGATTAGTGCACGGGAGTTGGGGGTATGTTCGCAGATTGATGGTTGGTTCACTGCAGTACGTTATCTGGAGCTTCTTTTGGACGTCATGTTGCCATCGGTTGAAGATCTCTATCCAGAGAACCAATTCATATTCCAGCATGATAACTACGCCGTGCACGCTGCCAATGTTTGCCAGACATGGTTCCAAAATCCATCCGATGGTGCTTACATAACAGCTAGTTACACTGTTTAAAAAAACTAACATTTTACTGCCTATGTACGCATTTTATGGGCAAGTTAGTGCACATATACCTACTGTAACCATTTATCTACATCTGAAGAAAGTAAGAAAAACAAAATCTTAGGACAAAGTTAAGACACTTGATTGGAGTTTTACGCCGTAATATGAAGTCGTAAAATGGTGAGCAATCTAGTAGAGGAGCGCAGTGAGCCGCTGCAGGTTTAACAGTATTGATTCTGACCTTAGCTTAGGAAATGTAGAAGTGACGTTTAAAATCAGCCAAACTTTTTAGAGTCTAATAAACATTAGACTTGACTAAACTTTGAATAGAAGGCACATTTTATAAAAACTGAGGCACTGCTCGGAGCACTCTTTTAATTTTTTGCCGAGTAAGCTAAAATCTCAATGCATCAATTTGAATTATTGAAACATTTGGATCGGTGGCATTAGAATGAATCATTATTATTCGGCAGTGGTAGGAGCCTTTTCTTATTTTATACAAAATATGCCTTCCATTCAAAGTTTTTTTTTATAGTTGAACTTCTCATCCATTATAGGATCAATACCCAATTTTAGGCAAGTTTTATGTATAGGGTATACATAATATCCATGCACCTAGCCGAGAACCCGAGACCTTTCATGCGGCAGGCCGATACGCTTCCTACTACGCTACGGAGACCATTCAAAGTTCAGCCAATTCTGGTGTTTATTTGACTTCAGAAAGTATGGAGACCACGAGACCAGTTTTGGACGTCACTTCGATATTTCCAGTGCTAAGGTCACTGATAGAAAAAGAGAATCTCTACTTTTAAAAGAAGAGGGTAACACCCGGTTTCCTCCTACGATTTTCTCGTAAGTGCTCACTCACGTGTCACATGATGTGAATCAACACCTGCTTAACTAAAAAGACAGTTAACTCTTTTTCGATTTAGTATCCTTTAGCCTACTATAGCGGTCATATTGACACCCAACTGACAGAAAATCCATGTTTTACCTGTCACTTTGGTTATAAAAATGGCGGCAATCTTTGGCTAAAGGGCACTGAGAAGAGAGAGAGTTAACTGGCTTTTTAGTTGAGAACGGTGTTGTATCAATATGAAATGTTATCACAGTCTTCTGACGCGTAAATAGGCATGCATAAAAAAGTCGTAGGTGGAAGTGGGGTTTAACACTTATGCGAATCATAGGCCATAAAGGAAAAAAGAGAAGGCGGATATAACCGCGTCATAATCTAAGCTAAAACCCAATACATCGCCCTGTAATTACTGCTTGTCATAACAAGTAGAAGCCATTCAGAGCAACGGATAGGGTATATATACAGTTCGAACTATTTGTTAATGGCACCTGACATAAAAACATTGACTGTTCTGCTGATATATCGAAACAGTGGTCATGGGACTTACCTAGGCTGAAAGAAAAAAAATAGTGCTCATTATAAGAAGGACCAATATACTAAACTTTGTTAGGTGGACTTTGGGGAATAATGGAAGGGATGTAAGAGGAGTAAAAGGCAAAAGACACGAGGTATGATAGAAAAGGCAAGACCCCTTCCGATTGCCAGGTCTACGGACCACTACTTTAGTTTATTACTTTCTACTATAAAAATGTACTAAATGATACTGTACCAGGACATTCTATACAATCACCACAAGTACAGTCTGGCGGATGTAGTTCTGGTTCTAGCTGTGATGGTGATACTTCTAACTTGGATGGTTGTAACGGTGATATTTGAACTTGTTGAGAAGGTGACACCTGAAATTGTTTAAAAGGTGCAACTTTTATCTCTGAAGCAACAGCGCGTGCGGTTTTGGTTAGCTCAACCTGTCAAAAATATTTGACATCATCTGATTGAGTACGTAATGCCATATTGATTCCGATGATCAATAAAAAAAACAATAACAACAGAGTTGTCTTTACCGTTGGCTCTGTCGGTAGTAATTTGGAACCTCTTCTTTTTGGAATAGAGTGATCTGCGCAGTCTTCGCAAAGACAGGGGTTGCAATCGCAAGCGGAAATGTGGCTCTCTGTGAAAAATAGACAATAAAGACTTTAAGCATGTAATAATAAAGCGTATTTTATACGTAGCGAGTCTCTGTATCAACAAGTAAATTAGATGTGTTAATGTATCATCTACCTGCGCTGGGCACTACTGGTGTGGAAAGCTGCAATGGTCCAGATGGTGCTGTCTTATTTGCCTGAGGATCTTGTTGTTGGGTCCTACTTGGTTCAGTGCTAACTTGTTGAGTTCGGCCTGAGTCTGTACCCATATGTGGGGACTGAGGACGGATGGGAACCTGCGTGAAATTAAGCATATTTACACAAGAGTTTTTTTGGAATATATATTATAAAAATCTTGACTAATCCCTTAATAAAAAATATAAGCAAGATTACAATTTAATATATTTTGGAATAGATTATTTTTGTTATTATTATGGTTGCCTTTTTATTGAATATATTCAAACGGTATTTACTTACTGGAATTCGTGATCTTAAAAAGGATCTAGCATTTTGGGCATTTTCACAGTCGCATTTCACTTGGTAAACCTGCTGCTCCTCATAAACAACCGGGTATTCTTTGGTTTGTGCCAGTTTTTTAATTTTAGGCATTGTTAAACAATCCACGCATTCGCAATCCTTTGCGTGACACCTTAATATTAAACATTTTAATTAAATAAATATATTATTTTTGCACAGTGGAACTTTTTAAATTAAAAAAGTTGAAGTTAAACAAACTTTGCAGAAAAATTTAAAGCATTTTGGAGTCCTGGGTAAAAAAACAATAAAAATGTATTACCTACATAAAAAATAGAAGAAAAGAACATTTTTAATCTCAGGGACGTGGGTTTGAACCCCACGTTGGGCGCCACTTGTAGTGTTCTGGCTGAAGAATTTTTTAAAAAAACGTAGCCTTACGTTTGGCGCCATGTAATTTTTTTTCTACTTTTTCTTTTTTAAATAGTGTGTGGGCTAGTTTGGGTGAGTTGCTTTTCTAAAATGTCTTCTTCTCCTTATTGGTGAGATTTAGTAAGATATGTGAAATATTTTTCTCTATTTTTAAGGATAATTTGAATTTGATAGGTTTGTGTACTTTCAGAATCAATATTTCTTAGTTGCTTATTCTTGTAAATTAATTGGGAACGTTATATGGTATAAATTTTAGCAAAAGCATGAGTGAGAGAAAGTGGAACTAGATATTGCCTTAGTGGCATAATTGGCTCTTGTTGCCTTTTCAAAGTTTGTGAGACACAGTTGAAGGAAAGGATCCAAGGATCTTTTTTCTCATTGGCATGACTAACGATATTTAATTAATCGCAGTCAAAGTTTAAATAGGGTGCCTAAGGTCGGTATTTCATTATACAATTTATTAAAACGGTTTGATTCGTAGGTTGTAGTGGTGTGAGGGTGACCAGTGAAACCACTGATGAGCTCACGCTGGTTACCCAGAGCGAAACATTGTTTAACCATTTCTCTTTTCGCTTTGGTCCTTTGTGTGTTCCTTGTGGGATGCTCATCCAACTTTGAATTTTCGTTATTTCAACCCAAGATCTTTTGATCTTTTGTTTTTTGGTTTCTTTTCGGCTGAAGTAACTGATTTTGAAGTTTTTTAACTTCTTTTTTTGTTTTAACTTTTTTTTTGTGTGTAAATTTGTTTTATTTTTAAAAATAAATAAAGTGACAATACCTAGTCACGAAACGTCGCCGAAAAATCAAAGTGTTTTCATTAATCCACCTCTACAATCTACGAATCAAACCGTTTTAAAATGCAAGGAGACGAACCAAATACTGAAGATGTCTCTTTAGGCGAAACCGGTCTACCGTTGAAATAAATATTGTAGGAAAAAGACCCAAAAGCAATTTTGTTCTTTCATTCCTGTAAAAGTTCCTATTCAAAAAATCCACATGAAGACCCTCAAAGGATTTATAAAAGATAATTGTTGAAACATTTCACAGTGTATTCAAAAAACCCTCATGAATACCTTCCAAGGATTTATAAAAGATAATTGATGAAACATTTTACAGACTGATAAACCACTCTGCATTAAAAATTGACAAAAATTTTGACAGCCATTAAAAGCTGTCAGAATGACGGATATTAGTTTCTTCACCCAACAGTATTTTTACAGCAGAGAGCCCCACATGCTCCAGCAAATCTCAATTTTTTTGACAGTTTTGAGTTGAAAATTATTTAAAAAGTACAATAGTATGATTACTCTGCGATAGCAATAATGTAAATTCAAGAAATTAATCTGCGTCATTCTGACAGCATTTAATGCTTAAAATGGTGGAAAATTTTGAATTCAGCGTTGTTAAACTAGTTGGTATTAATGTTTTTCTCATTTAATTCGCTTATAACAGGCCTGTTCTTAGGCCCCCAAATTCAAATTTTGAAAATGATTATCTGGTCATCTCTGAATAATAAAAAATGTTCACTGGTTCCCTTACAAGCTTTGAAAAAACAGCAATGGGCTTTTTTACCTTAATTGATTTTCTTTGGGAGAAAGAGTAGAAGAATCTTTGCCTCCTGGGCAGTCACACTGAGGCACAAAGACGGGCTTTTCTTCTTTCGGTTTTTTCGAGACCTCAGAGAAATTTTTTTTATTTTTCTCTGGTTTTCTGTTTGCGGAACACTCAGACCGTTGAGATCCGTCTGGGATATTAGGACAGGGTGTACAAGGATAACATATACATTCCCTAAAAATGTAAAAAACTACCCAATAAATATGTGCTTCTGTAATTCCTTTTACATACTAAGGGAACACAGCTGTTGTCGCTTTAGATACTAAATGTTTAATGCTTTAGTAATATAAGGCAAGATACTTTTAGTGTCCTTTTGAACTTTAGGTGCGCTTTTTAAAACACCGACCATAGTTCTACCTGCAAGTACATCCAAATGGATGCTCATTTGCCGCTGGAGTCATTGGTGGAATCATTGGATAACCTGGATATCCCATCTGTTGCATCATCATCATCATTTGCTGTTGCTGCTGAGGGGGCATCATCAACGGCGTCATCACATTTGGAGGGTTGTGAGGACCCCCGCAAACACAAGAGCCCGCTCTACGATCCATGACGTCTGGTGAACAGATTATACACCTAAAAGAAATAATTAATATGGTTAAGTGTGCAAAATGTTTTCCTATTTTTTTTTAACAACATACCTACAAATATCGCCACAATCACACTTGATTGCTCCCAAACTCTTTAAAGTCGATCTCTTTTTTCTTGGCTTTCCCCTTGATCTATCGACAGGGGGACCAAGATCTTTATCGCTTAACTCTGACACGATAGAAGGCACTTCTTCAAGTGCTCTTTTTTTCTTTGTCTTTCCCTTTTCTTTACTATCGCTAGAAGAAGACGTAGTGCTTTCTTTTTTTCTGGCGGGAACCAGTTCTTCAACGTATTGTTTGGGCGAAAGACCGCTATCTTTTATTTTTGGAGTTGAGCCCTTATAAATCAAAACGAGGAATATAGGAATTATTGGATTTGACATAATTAAGTATTAATAATTAGTAATTATACCATAATATAGTACATACCTGAACAGAAATTGTTCGATTACTGGCTCTACAGCTAGATGATTCTTCAACAGATCTCGGTCGTTCTTGAGTGGACACTGTTCTGGACTTTTCGGTAGATTTTGCTGCTGATACCGATTCGGCACTTGTGTTTATTGTTTTGCAACTAGCTTTACAACTCTCAGATATTTTTTCTGAGGTTGGTATTCGTCCTATAGATGTTTTTTGTGTTTTCTCAAGTGATGGGGTTTCTACGACATCTCCTATGTTGTCTTCGGGTTGAGTTGGTGGTGATTCATCGTATACCGTAGCCTGTGTTCTGCAAATAGCTCTACATGATACAGATTTATCGATTCTGGTTTCGGTTTTAATTTCTTCTTCAGGAAAATCCACAAGTCCTAATAAAAGTTGTTTAAGATATTCTCTGGATTGATCCGATACGCCCCGAGAAACACTTAATTTTTTAAGGATTTCTTTTTGTTCTTCTAAAGATTTTCCTTCGAGATGTTTTTTTAAGGTTTCTGCATCAATAGGCAAAATTTCTGGTGGCAATAAACCCAAGTTTCTCAAATATACCATTTGTTCATCCAAAGACCTTCCATCTAACTCAGGATACTGTTGCAAAAGGTCCTGAGTAACAGCAAATTGCTTTGGTGACTCCTTAAGTATAACACTTGGTTTATCACCTTGTTGCTTTGTATCAAGTACTTTTGATTCCTTGGGCGTGAAGAATTCCTCTTGAATTTCTCTTTGAGCAATCTCTGTTTTACTAGCAGAATAACCAAGATCTTTTAATAGTTTTTGTTGCTGTTCACTTGATTTTCCAACTAATTCTGGGTGTTGACTAAGTATGTCATCATCTACTTTAATTTTAGTGGGTTTTTGTTGGATTGGAGCTCTATAACCTAGTTCCCTTAGCAGTTTCTGTTGTTCTTCACTTGATATTTCCGCTAACTCGGGATGTTTCTTAAGCAGGTTTTTGTCTATGGTGATCTTATGCGACATTTCTTCCCTTGAAGGTTGATAGCCAAGCTCTTTGAGTATCTTCTGCTCTTCTTCACTAGATTTTTCAGCTAATTTCGAATGTTTGCTAAGAATTTTTTCATCTACGGTCACTTTATGAGACGTGTCTTGTTCGAGAGTTTTATATCCAAGCTCTTTGAGTATTTTTTGCTGCTCTTTACTAGATTTACCAGCTAATTCTGGATGTTTGTTCACTAGTAATTTATCTACGATAACCTCATGCGATTTCTCTTTATGCAACTTTTCTTGATCCACGTTCATATAACCAAGCTTTTTTAGGATCTTTTGCTGTTCTGTATTGGTTTTTCCAGCCAACTCTGGGTGTTTTCTTAGCATTTCTGTATCAACGGCTACTTTAGTATCTATTTCCTCATCCGATTCTTTATATCCGAGATTTCTGATTATTTGTAATTGTTCTTCACTAGTTTTTCCTGAGAGTTCCGGATTCTTATCGAACATTTCATTAGTAATTTTTATCTTTTTAGATGTGCTAGGACCATAAACAAGGTTTTTTAAAATCTCTTGTTGTTCTTTACTGGACTTCCCAATTAATTCGGGGTGCTCGGATAGTAAATCATCATACCCTTCTCTTATTTTTCTGCTAGATTCCTGTAAATCTTCGGGTGGTTCTTCATCTTCGATTGGTACCACTATAGACTCTTGGATTGGTAGATAATCGCCCATTTGTTCTATTTGAATTTCAGCACTTAATATGCCCTGGGTGTCGCCTAAAGCAAGATATATAATTTAACTAATAGAGAAGGTGACTTTTTTGTAGTTCCAAAAAATAGTTTCTTTCCGAAAATGTTTAATATTCTTTAAATCAGCTTACATATTTCTGTTTAGTTAACGGACGGTAAAATAACAGACATTTTTACTTGGCAAATAGTTAAAGTTTAAACTAGTTATTTGCGTTTCCTGTCGAATAAACTTTAAAAAATTGTAAATAGAGAACGTAGGAACCCAGAATCACTACACTTTCAATAAATTTCGTATAAAAAAAGAGACCGTCAAAGATCACATTACGTTTTTAATATGTGATAAAATAAACACATATAACGACCCAAATCGACCCAACCAACATCATTGAAACAAATATACTATTTACGTTTTTTTAGGAAAAAATGCAAAAAAAAACCCAGCCTTTTTTACGCAAATTTAAAGAAAACTAGCGTAAAATGGTAACAATAAGAAAATGTAATTATTTTTACTTAAAAGTTAAGCCCATTTATTGTAGTCGTATTAAAAAAAATCATTGTGAAAATACGACAAATAATAATAATATTAATAATCATAATAATTGATGTCTTTATTTCACAATTTAAAACATAATACAATATTCATACAATGCATGTGATATAACATATTATTGTGAAAAAGGCGAATTCCAGAGCGATTCCGCACATGAGCGGAATGTTTCTGATCTAATTAACCTTGTGGTATCTTTTTAGTACGAGATCCAGCTGCACATTTTTTGACCGTAGTACTCACCATTCCCAGAAAGCTTGTGGTGCCAGTCGGCATTTGGCCGAAAATTTCAAAAAAAATATTGGTTTTTGACCCATTTTTTTGACATTTTTTCTTTTTGAGACTTAGGCGATGCCACAAATGCAATAGTGCTATCCCGCATCCGGCCGCGTTGCCGCAGTACCATCGCCCGAAGGGGTGCCCATAACGTAACCACTTGATCGAGGTGTAGAATTAAAGGTATTGATCTCCTCGATATGAATATCAAATGGTTCCACTCCAAATCTGGCCGGAAGTGCCCGGCACTAATGATTTTATACTCAAAACTCGCGGGCCGTTTACTATAGAGGCGAGTTAGTTATTGTTATATATCTTCGAGGAAAACATTAGTAGGCAAAAAATTTTTTTTTGAGGATGGTAGGAATGCCAACCTTAATATTCTCTAATAAGCCCTTAAAAATCTGACTGGTACCAACACCGCCATATTGAAAAAATGGTGGAAATATATAATTTTTTCGGTTTGTCTCTAGCTTTATACTAATTATCGCAAAAACTTTCCGGTCCACGACAAAACTTATGGTGCCAAACTAAAAGCGTATAAAATTATCTCTCAAACATTGTAACAATTTTTAGATTCATACCACCAGTGGTGGAGATAGAATATTTTTTCTTTAAATATGTGTTTCTCCTTCTTTCCAAAATATTTCCTAGTACAATAAAAAATATAGGAATTGAAAAATAACTAGTTTCTTGCGCTCTCTAAAATAATTTTCTAAACAACAATTTTTGTTTTTCAAAACAAACATAATGTTCTTAATAGGAGTTGTTTAATTTTATATTTTATGATCAGTGCGGTTACCATGTTGCCTCTGACAACTCTGATTGCACTAAGTCATCCACAACTAGCTTTAAAATATATTTAATTAACTTATCTCCCTTTCTCGGCTTCTAGGAGGTGGATGTGGATACTAATAATTATAATTTAAAAAAGCTTAAATATAAACAAACTACAAATTTTATCGAACGAGTAGTTCTCGACGAGCCTGTGAATTTGGCTCCTTTCTTTTATTTGCACCTATTTTAGTGTTTAGTAATCGAAAAAATTAATATGAAAATTACCCGATTACCAAATCTACTAGTTTTGTACAAAAATATACAACGTACCTACACAGTCGCATATTATATGGTCGTGTCGTATTTATGAATAGAAGGTCCATAAAATAAGCAAAAATATAATAAACAAAAACGTTGAAATTTAATTTTGCCGAAAGGAAATTGATCGAACAACAATTTAATCGAATCGTAAAATGATCGAAAATACCAAGCTCAAAAATAATTTCGTTAAACCATAAAAAAAAAACTTTTAATATGAAATAACCGAAAATATAAAATTAAAAAAAAAATGATTAAACCGTAAAAATGTCGAAATCTAAATTAAACGAAAATACAAAAATTATATATAGCTTGTTCAAATTGAAAATCGTTCGCATCATACGTTGTAATCGCGACTTAGTGAAGCACAATTTTGCAAGGGTACAGCAGGTATTCGTGTTTCAGGGTAGAGTCACAGGGTACAAATCCGAGCTCAACTAAGTATTTGTCTTACAGTTTGGCAATTCTGCAGCATCGGTTTCTTGTAGGACCCGCCTACGTGACCTTTCTGCGTTCCGATCAAATAACAGTTCCTTCAAATTATTTTAGATCTCTTTCGTGACGACTTTATTTCATTTTTTATGGTGTTGTAGAAAAAATTTTTTATTCTTTTATTTTTAATTTTTTTAGGGTTCGATCCAAATTCTTTTATATTTGCTTATTTTACATTCGATAAAATTACCATTTAATTACATTACGGTTTGACTTTTGGATAGAGTCCTATGTTTAAATATTTACTTACTTAGTATATTATACTAGTTTAGTAAAAAATCAAATAAATCCCATAATTCACCCCTTTGGGGAAACGTTTATTAATTGTTTTTTTATTTTATATTTTCGGTTATTTCACAATAAAAATTTGTTGGAGTGTTTGACAAAATTATTTTTGAGCTTGGCATTTTCGATCATTTTACGATCCGATTAAATTGTTGTTCGATCAATTCCCTTTCGGCAAAATTAAATTTCAACTTTTATATTTATTACATTATTCCTTATTTTATGGACTATTCGTAAATACGACGCGACCATATAATATGCGACTGTGTAGGTACGTTTACTATGTTTGTACAAAACCGCTACTAGTAGATTTGGTAATCGGGTAATTTTTTTATTAATTCTTTCTATTACTAAATACTAAAATAGTAGCAACGAAAAGAAAATAGCCGAATTCACAGGCTCATCGAGAACTACTTGTTCGATAAAATTTGGTAAGTAGTTTGTTTAGGTTTAAGCTGTCGTAGGTGGTCATTTGTCATTTATAAATTATTAGTATCCACCTACACCTCCCAGAAGCTGAGAAAGGGAGATGGGCTAATTAAATATATTATAAAACTAATTGTGGATAACTTAGGGCAACCAAAGACAACAAATGTTTATCAATAAAAATAAAATATAAAATTGAAACTCATATTAAGAACAAATTGTTGTTTAGAAAATTATTTTAAGAAACTTCAAGTGCGCCACTGTTTTTTAAATATTAACACATTAACATAATATGTCATATTTTAGAGAGGGCAAAAAACTAGTTATTTTTTTAACTTTTATATTTTTTATATTTCTAGGAGATATTTTGAAAAGAAGGGGAAACACATATTTAAAGAAAAAATATTCTATCTCCGCCACTGGTGGTCTGATCCTAAAAGTTGTTACATTGCTTGAGAGACAATTTTATACGCTTTTAGTTTGGTAACATAAGTTTTTTCGTGGACCGAACAGTTTTTGGGATAATTAGTAAAAAGATCGAGACAAACCCAAAAAATTACCTATTTCCATCATTTTTTCAATATGGCGGTGTTCGTAACAGTCAGATTTTTGAGGACTTATTAGGGAATATTAAGGTTGGTGTTCCTAACATCCTTATAAAAAAAATTATGGCTACTAATGTTTTTCTCGAAGATATATAGCAATAACTAACTCGCCTCTATAGTAAACGGCCCCCGAGTTTTGAGTATAAAATCATTGGAGCCGGGCACTTCCGGCCAGATTTGGACCGGCACCATTTGATATTCGTATCGAGGAGATCAATACCTTCAATTTGATACCACAATCACGTGGTTACGTTTTGGGTCGATTTTGCGTAAAAAAAGCACTCCTTGCATTTTTGGCATGACCTAAGTCTAATCCAAGTCCCAATATAAGTATTTTTTGGTTACGCCTAAAAAGAAAAAATGTCAAAAAAATGGGTCAAAACCAATTTTTTTTTACATTTTTGGCCAAATGCCGACTGGCACCATAAGCTTTCTGGGAATGGTGAGTACTAATCTTCAACTTTGTAAATATTTTGTGTGGTTACGTGATCGGTCAAAAAATTTGCAGCCGGATCTCGTACTATTTACTCTGTAAAATTTTTGCGGTTTTTTAGTAATTTGTTGTTAAAGGTATAAAATATAGTATTTAAAACTCGCTGCACTAGTGTTTTAAACCAAAACTTGTCAAAAAACCACTATTTTAGCTGCTAGTTGTAAAAATTACTAACGGATGAAAGTTTTAGAAAAAGATTTATAAATTTATTAAAGAAATTTTAATTAGGTAAAGGATTGCTTCGGACGAGGTTTGCTGCACAGAACTTGTGCGAAATAAAAGTTTAAAAGAGTAACATTTAAACATATCTTAGCTAGTTTTCCTCAAAAAAATTTTGTAGTGTTTCCATTCAAGTCTGTATATTTAATATTTTTTAGGCACAGTGTTATAGCCCTTAAGTTTAACCCTAGTTTGATGATTTCAGTTAAATAAAATTTGTTGTAAAGACGAGATAGAGAATGGGTACCTAACAATTGACTAAGCAAGAAAAAAAATCCAAAACATTATGAATGTAAACATAAACAATGTGGGATTTTAACATTTTAAGCTACGTATGAAACGCATTATGTGTAGCGCTTTAAAAACCTCAAAAAATAGTTGCAAATACTGGATTCTATCTCTTAACTCACCTGTTTGTTTTGGTGGCACTTCAGCTAAAGCATGTTCGGTAGTTTCACTAATAGTAATAAATTCGGAGTCAGAATCTTGAGTTTGATCTTCGGGGGTATGTCTCATAATTTTGTGTTCGTCGGTAGTTGTTTCCTTATCCCCAGATGTTGTTATTCCGACCTCTTTACATTCACAACACTGACATGACTGATCTTCTTGATCTTTTGACTGGCAGGAGCAGTCAACTCGTTTTTTGACAGGTGGTGACGGTCCTGTTTCCGACACTTTTTTAGATTCTGTGCAGATTATGTCTGGTTCACCGAGTACGGAAGCTTTTTCTCCGGAAAGGAACTCCTCCGCAGCGTCGACTAAAATTAATATTTATTTTACCTAGGGCGTAAAGTAGTACTTTTGCGCCAGCGGCTTAATTTTTTTACTGGAAAACTTTTTAAATAATTTATTTTAAATTACTGTTTATTTTTTTTATTATATTATGCCAAAGTATCAACAAAGTAACTATTGCACCCTAAAGTGAAGTCATCAAAGTAGGAGAAGGATAACATCAAGTAAGAAAGGTATAGCCAAAATAAAAACTCTTGTGGTATTATCTTGGACAACACCGACCGTCTCTACTAAATGTCTGATTCAAGATGGCAGCCACTTTCGACCGGCGAACGTCGGTATTTTTAAAGTGTACTTATTATGTAGATTTAATAGTTTTCAACCAAAATAATTTAGACAAATAAACTACCTTACAAACATACATAAATCTGAGAGTAAATAAAACTTTACAAAAGTAGATCCTTTCATTACATACAACTCTATTATCTACTACCTTTTTTTGACCTAAACAGGGGTAAATTATATTTTCAAATTTTAGAAAAAAAATTAAATGAAATTACCGAAGTAACATGCCTTCGCCTTGCATACTAATATTTTCCTGTTCAAAATCCTTTTCTACAAGCAGTTCCTCACTGGTTGGGAATCCAAAAACTAATTTAATATTGGTGTACTATCGTATTCAGTTGTGCAATTGAAACACCAACTTGGTTAAACGATACAAAAAATATTGGGTAGTAGGTATAGGCTGTTATAAATGCACTATTTAACCGAGCTTTCAGGCCAAAAATTTCCTAATACCATTCAACGAAAATGTTTCAAAAATCGAAAATTTACTACAAGTATAGGAAAACACACTTGATCATCTCCTAATAAATTTGTTGCTGCACTTAAAAGCCTTTAAAAAATCACCAAAAACGCGCCTAATAGTTTTTTGATAAAAGTAAAACATACCAAAGTTCAAACAAAATAGCACCAAAAACCGCAAATACAATTCTCCGGCTACGATAATTGTGTAAAAAATTACCCACGGGACACACAGTTTCAAAATACAAACATTTTGACTGAACGAAACCAGCTACTAGAAACGTAAACAATGGGATGTCAGGTCCGAAGAATAAGGAAAGGTACCACGGAGTGATCCGTGGTACCTTTCCTTATTCTTTTGGTACTTTGTGATCGTACTATAGTATTTTTTGCAGAAATTTTATTTTGTATGAACAACAATGAACAACCTTTTGTTAAAAAAATATTATTTGTGGTTGTTTAGCTTCAGTTGGGTTGGTTATGATAATTTCTTTTTGGTGTTTTTTTTCTCCTCGAGAAAAACCCCGGACAAAAAAAAAACCCCGAAAGAAAAGCATCTAGGAAAATTTTATTGGTAAATACATATTATTAAAAAATATTATTTTGGCTTGGTTTAGCTTTAGTTGAGTTTGGTTTGGGTTAATATATATAATAATTTTTCTTAGGGTTTTTTTGGAGGTTTTTTTCCGGGTATAGTGCCACCCACGCCAGCTCACGCCGAACCGCTTGCGCCGAATTGTCCGCTCCGAATAGGACTAGACCTTTTAAATAAGTTAATAACTATGTTAACAAAAAATTGCACATGTTATTTTCTTACCTTCTCGTGACTCCACTCCAATAGCTTCTGCCAATTTTCTTTCAGATTCTATTTCCTTGCCAGGTACCGATCGTTTAAGGCTAGGCTGATCCGTAGATTCTGCTAAAATTTGCGAAACAAATGAAAATTAACAAAGTTAGTTATTAAAAAAGTATTTTTCATATTATATTTTCACTGTTATGTTACACAATCTAGGCAAAACAAACTTAACTTGACGCAACAGTAACAGCTTAATTTTCACGACTCCGCATGATGAGAGGAATTTTCCAATTGGTTTATTTTGAAGCTCAAGTGGTATGTAGGGAGGGGATTATTTCACTGATGAAAAGACAAATCAGTATAATTAATATTATAAGCATCTTAATTTAACATCATTTTGTAGATTTTTTTCTCTGTAACTTTTCTAAAACGATTCGTTTCACGGAATTAAGTAAAACCCAAAAAAACCGAACAAAAAAACCCCTAGGAAAAATTTATTAGTAAATACATATTAAAATATAAATTAAAATCCGTGGAAATCAAAAAATATTATTTTGGGTTGGACAAGCTTGAGTTGGGTTGGGTTTGGGTTAGTATATCTAATAATTTTTTCTAAGGGTTTTTTTGGAGGTTTTTTCCCGGGTGTAGTGTCACCCACGCCAGCTCACGCCGAACCGCTTGCGCCGAATCATCCGCTCCGAATAGGACTATACCTTTTAAATAAGTTAATAACTATATTGATAAAAATTGCAAATGTTATTATTTTACCTTCCCGTGACTCCACTCCAATAGCTTCTGAAAATTTTCCTTCAGATTCAATTTCCTTGCCAGGTACCGATCGTTTAAGGCTAGGCCGATCCGTAGATTCTGCTAAAATTTGCAAAATAAATTAAAAATAACAAACTTACTTATTAAAAAAATATTTGTCACAATATATTTTTATTATTATGTTGACGCAACAGCAAAATTTTATCGGGGCTAATAACACTAGAGCTTAATTTTCAAGACTCCGCAGGATGAGTGAAATTTGCCAAGAAAACACGTATTAGTGAAACTTCTTTCGTTTATTTTGAAGCTCAAGTGGTATTTAGGGAGGGGATTATTTCACTAACGAAAACACAAATCAATACAATTAGTATACTTAGCGGTTTACTTTTAACGGAATTGAATAAAACCCTTAACAAAAATTTGTTGGGGGGGGATATGGTTTGGTTATAATAATTCTTCTTTTAAAACAAAAGATCAAAAGATCTTGGGTGAAAATAACGAAAATTCAAACTTGGATGAGCATCCCACAAGGAACACACAAAATATCAAAGCGAAAAGAGAAATGATTAAACGATGTTTCGCCCTGGGTAACCAGCGTGGTGATACACGCCAGGACGAATTCGTATCAGGTAACTTGGATAAGTAAGTACCAGTGCGGAACGATGCCTATTTGTGAGTGGTTCAAGGTTGGAAATCAAAGTGTATGATGGTGTTTAATGATGTATAGTGGAGGGTGACCAGTGAAACTACTGATGAGCTCACGCTGGTTACCCAGGGCGAAACATCGTTTAATCATTGCTCATCCAAGTTTGAATTTTCGTTATTTTCACCCAAGATCTTTTGATCTTTTGTTTTTTAGTTTCTTTTCGGTTGAAGTAACTGATTTAGAGGTTTTTTTTAACTTCTTCTTTAATTCTTCTTTTGCTGTTTTTTTTTAAATATTTTTTCTCCTCGAAAAAACAAAACAAAAAAAACCCTGAAAGAAAAACCCCAAGGAAAAATTTATTAGTAATTACATATTAAAATATAAGTTAAAATACGTGAAAATCAAAAAATATTATTTTGGGTTGGACAAGCTTGAGTTGGGTTGGGCTTGGGTTAGTATATCTAATAATTTTTTCTTAGGGTTTTTTCGGAGGTTTTTTCCGGGTAAAGGGCCACCCGCGCCAGCTCGCGACGAACCGCTCACGCCGAATCGTCCGCGTCGAATAGGTCTAGACCCTTTAAATAAGTTTGGAAAAAAATCGCACATGGTAAGCAGACTATGTTAATAAAGATTGCGCATATTATTTTTTTACCTTCCTGTGACTCCACTCTAATAGCTTCTGCAGATTTTCCTTCAGATTCAATTTGTTTGCCAGGTACCGATCGTTTAAGCCCAGGCCGATCCGTAGATTCTGTTAAAATTTGCAAAACAAATAAGAATTAACAAAGTTAAATTCAAATTAAAAAATCCGTTATCTCTGTTCCTGTGTCGGATCGAGTCAACTCCAACTAGTACATATTCAGATGATAACGTGGAGGCCCTCTACGACCAAGTTCAATCTGCGCTTAGTTTTACAAAAAAGACAGAAATCACTATTGTTATGAGGGACTTCAACGCAAAACTTGAAATCGCACCAAGAGAAGACATTGTCGGAAGGTACAGTCTTGGTACATCAGATGAACGTGGAGATCGCCTTTTCCAGTTCTGTCAGGAAAGAGATTTTGTCGGGTCAAATACTTTCTTTAAACTTCTAGCTAGACGCCTTTATAACTGGACTTCTAAATCCGACAACACTGAAAGCATTATTAGAAACTAAATAGACTTTATACTAATCAATAAACGATTTAGAAACTGCGTTAAATCTTCAAAAACTTTCCTTGGCGCAGACGTAGTTTCAGATCACAATCCAGTTTTCGTGAAAATTAAATTTACTCTCAAGAAAAATCGTCCCCCAAATAACAAAACCAGACCCAGGTTGGACTAACTTCAAGGTAACATGGTACCAACTAAACTTAAAGTCGAACTTAATAAAAAGCTTAAAGATATTAATGAGTCTACCGAGCAAGATGCACAAATGGTTTGGACAAAGGTTAAAAGTGCCATAGTCGAAAGCACAACACTTTTAGGAAAGGATGAAAGAAGAAATAAAAAGAAAGTTTGGATAACCGATGAAGTCCCTGAGTTGATGGATAAAAGACGCAGTAAAAAATAAAGCGATCACTACCATTAAATCAATAGAGAAATAAAAACCAAGATAAGGTAAGCAAAACAATATTGGATAACATACCAATGTCACGAAAAAGAAGATCTAGATGCTAACAAGCTAGAATCCTTGTGTACAATCAGGTAGTAGGTGGTGTAGCTATATAGAACATCTCTTTACCGATAACCGATCCGAACAGCCAGAAGAATTCTCAAACCAAGACATAGACATAACACCAGAGGAATTACAAGAAGCAATATCTTCAGCTAAAAACACAAAAGCGGTAGGGCAAGACGAAGTATACACTGAGATTTTAAAGCTCATAAAAAACAAAGATTCGGTAAATATGCTGGTCAAACTTTTTAACTTGATTTATCGCAGCGGTAAAATCGCTAATGACTAGCTAAAATCAACCTTTGTTACACTGCCTAAAAATATTTAGCAAAGAAGTGTTGTGACTACCGCCTAATTACCCTAATGAGCCATATGTTAAAAATATTTCCAAAGATTATCCATAAAAGAATTTATGTAAAATGCGAATCTTCTGTGAAAACTGTCCGAAGAGATTAAAATAAGAAAAGGTGTGTGCCAAGGTTGTATTTTATCTCTGCTGTTGTTTAATATCTATAGTAAAAAGATAATAGAGAATGCACTTCATAACTGCGAAGAGGGTCTGACCATAAACGTCATAAAAATCAACAACCTACGATATGCCGACAAAACTGTCATATGTAATAGCAGACACGCTGGAAGGCCTCAAGAGTTGTTGAATCAAATTGCTGCTAAAAGTTCGCAATTCGAGCTTAATTTAAATGTTGGAAAAACAAAATGGATGGTCATATCCAAGGAAAAGTACATCAGAGGCATGTTAAAAAAAAATGGGACAACATGTAAGAAGTTCGTGCAAGAATTAAACAAGTCAGACCATCTTTTATCAAAATAAAATCAGTGTTGTGTAGTCGCGATCTTAATACCCCTCTCCGAGTTCGGGTGCTTCGGTGTTATGTTTGTAGCATCTTATATTATGGCATGGAAGCATGGACACTGACTGAGACCATGTGCAAAAGGCATTAGAAATGTGGTGTTACCGTAGAATACTAAGGATATCTTGGATGGACAGAGTAACTAATGTGGATGTTTTGCTTAGAATAGATAAAGATCTTGAAGTTTTATATAATGTCAACAAACGAAAACTTCAATATTTTGGCCATATTTTGAGAAATGACAAATATAAACTTTTAAAATTGATAATAGAAGGCAAAATTGAAGGCAGAAGAGGTCCGGGTCGTAGACGGATATCATGGCTTAAAAATCTTAGACAATCGTATGGTGTTAGTGGACAGAGTACAGATTGCGCTGATGATAGCCAACGTTAGAAGAGAGCATGGCACTTAAAGAAGAAAGTTAGTTAGTAAAAAAGTATTTTTCATAATATATTTTCATCATTATGTTACACAATCTAGGCAAAACAAACTTAACGCGACGCAACAATAAAATATTATCAGGGCTAATAACACTAGAGCTTAATTTTCAGGACTCCGCAGGATGAGTGAAATTTGCAAGAAAACACGTGTTAGTGAAAACTTATTTTGTTTATTTTGAAGCTCCATTAGTGTTTAGGGAGGGGATTATTTCACTAACGAAAACACAAATCAATGCAATTAATATACTAAGCGGTTTACTTTTAACGAAATTAAATAAAACCCTCAGGAAAAATTTGTTGGGTTGGATTTGGTTTGGTTATAACAATTCTTCTTCTGGACGTTTTTTTTAAATATTTCGTCTCCCCGAAAAAACCCAACAAAAAAACTCTTGAAAGAAAAACCCCTAGGAAAAATGGTAAGAAAAGTATGTTAATAAATATTGCAAATGTTATTATTTTACCTTCCCGTGACTTCACTCCAATAGCGTCTGCAAATTTTCGTTCAGATTCAATTTCTTTGCCAGGTATCCTATCCGTAGATTCTGCTAAAATTTGCAAAACAAATTAAAATTAACAAAGGTAGTTATTAAAAAAATATTTTTTTATATATTTACATACACAATCTAAGCACAACAAACTTGACTTGACGCAACAGTAAAATTATTGGGGCTAATAGCACTAGAGCTTTAATTTCACGACTCTGTCGTTTGAGTGAAATTTGCCAAGAAACACGTATTATTGAAAACAGAATATCTTTTCTACAAAAAAAAAATTTAGAAAAAATAATTTGGTTAACTAAATCATATATATTATGAAAACAAAATAATACAAGAAAGCTGCATTAAAAAACATTGGGAAACGTTAAAAGAACTAACAGGATCTAAAAAACAAGATATAAAAATAAATAAATTACATATTAATAATAAAATAATACAAAATGAAAAAGAAAGAGGCAATGAAATAAATTTTTTCTTTTCTAAAGTAGGACAAAAAACTTCCTCAAAATATGACAAAATAAGATGTAATAAAAAA
Organism: Oxystoma pomonae; assembly: GCA_963921995.1. Lineage (NCBI taxonomy): Eukaryota > Metazoa > Arthropoda > Insecta > Coleoptera > Brentidae > Oxystoma > Oxystoma pomonae. The sequence continues at coordinate 45,882,587 of OY998170.1, forward strand.
ATCTAAAATAATTTCAAAGAGAAAATTAAAAGAATAACAATAAACAAAGATATAACAGAAAATTAAGTTCTTGAAACCACACAGACACTTATTCAATATAAATCTCCTGGAATTGATAAAATTAAAGCTAAAACAATAAAAGAAATAAAAAAATTTATTGCAACGCCAATATTTTTAACCTGTGTTAAAAAAGGGAATTTTTTCAGAACGACTAAAAACATCCTTATTAATTCCAATCTTTAAATCTGGCCAAAAGGAAAATCGAAGCAACTATAGAACAGTAGCTTTATTATCTATTTTCTCAAAAATATTTGAAAAAATAATACTAAAACAAATATATGATTTTTTACAACAACAAAACTTTTTTTCAAAATGCGAATACGGTTTCCTACCTAAAAAATCAATCGAACTTGCATTAATTAATTAAATTAAGAAAAATTTAATACATAAGCTTTCATTAATAGCAATAAGAGGAAAATGTTTACAATGGTTTTCCAGTGGTGGATTATTTATAGATATACAAAAACCATTTGATACAATTTCAAAGAAAAATTTAATACATAAGCTTTCATTAATAGAAATAAGAGGAAAATGTTTACAATGGTTTTCCAGTTATTTAGAAAATAGAATTGAAATTGCAAGAATAAACAACAATATAATAAGTGACAGTGAACCAATACTGAGTGGGGTACCACAAGGTTCAGTATTAATACCGTTAATATTTGTGACATACATTGACAGTTTATTTTTGTCTGAATTTAAAGGTACAATTATGGCTTTTGCTGATGATATTGCAATTATTTATAAATCAACTAATTGGAAAACCAATAAAACAAATATGCAGAATGATTAACAACTACTTCAAAATTGGTAAATAAAAATATTTTGTTTATAAACTCAACGAAAACAGAATCTATAAATTTTACTTTAAGAAACAATTACATTATAACAGAATTGTAATTGTGAAATAATAGAACAAAAAAATCAAGTTAAATATATAGGAATAATATTTGATATATATTTTGAGTAGCTTTTTCTTTATAAAACATACCATACCAGTATCGTTAAAAAGAACATTCTATTTCGCAATGGTGCAAACGATATTAAATTACGGAAACAGTGTCTGGGGTGGAATTTTAAGGAAACTATATATAATTTAAAAATTATTCAAAAATCTTTTCAAAAAACATAAAATTTTAAAATTTTCTGAATTATTCTGCATAAACGTTTGTAAAATTATTAAAAATAATAGTGAATTAAATCTTAAAAGAAATCATAACGATCAAAATTATTTTATACCGCGAGTAACAAAAACACATAGTCAAAGGATGTTTATATACCACCAAAAATATTGAATTCAGTTCCAAAATAAATCCAAATTTAATCGTTTAAAAAATTTAAAATAAAGACAAAGAATTCTTTTTTTCAAACTACATATTAGAAGCAATTTTAAAAAGACAATAGACAAAAAAAGAGTGTCTAAATAATTAATTAGAAATTATTTTAATTTGTTTCAATTAACATTTAAAAAATTTGAAACCTATTATATGATGTTTTCTATTTTTGACTAATTTTAAAAAGCACACAGGATTAATTTTCTTGCTTTTTGAAATGAGAAAATGCTATGATTATGTTGAAATATCAAATACAAAATGTGAATTTAATAATTTTAAGGAAATTTAGAAATAAATAAATAAACTTACAAAAAATTATCAATTTAATTTTTATCACTTGCAAGTAAAAAAAAATGGGTAAAATAATAATATCCATTACAATAAACTTTTTTGGTAAATAAACTACTAGAAGTAAATAAAATCATCGGTAAAGTCCAACGATATCTAAAATTTGTCGGTATCTTTTAGAAAAACAAAGGTGTCCTTTGTTGACTGTTCCACGTTAAAAGATATATTTTTTAGAAGTTCCGCGATGGTCAGTATTTATTCAGTATATAGATAAATTGGTCAGTAAAGTTAGTTTTTTATTCAAAAAACAAAATAATTAACTTTTAATGAAGATAAACTGCAAGAAAAATAATGTTCTCGATTGCTGCAGCAATCCTGTAGTAGAAGTTTCAAGTTAATGGAGTTCTGGCATAAAGAAGAAATATTCTTTTTTTCTCCTGCCAAAATGACTATAAAGTTTTCTTAGAACAATTTTTGTCAACTACTTTACTCTTTTTTTTATAAGTATATTTTTAAAATTGAATAAAATATTCTCGATGCAAAATTCAATCAAATACGCTGTCAGAAAAAATTAGTATGGTCAAGCACAAAAAATCACGGTCGAGTGGACAAGGACGGATAAAGGCGATCGCGCCCTCCCTCCTTTATATCTTACCCACAATTTTCTTACAAACATGAGAAGGCTAGCCTAAGTTATAAAAAGTTTTTCCTGCGGCGGTACATGTCGTTGATTGTTACGATTTTAGTTAAATTTCTGGGAAATATTTTAGACATACAGCAGCGCCTTTACACACTGATTCAAACTAACACCTCTACTAAACCTTTCTTTAAATTTGGCTGTATCTGCCCCTGAGTAGATCTTTAATTCTTCAGAGAAAAAATCAAGAATTTTAGATTTTTTTGTATGGGAACTGCAAACGCGATTTTCTTGATTAATTGTTACTTTTTTCAAAAAAGTTTGTAAACATGCTGTGTTTGAAAAATTTGCAAGAACCCAATTTTCATTAAAGATAATAAAATCAGAAGAGGCTTATGGGTTCTTATTTTAATTCCTAAAATTAAAAATTGGATATTTGGATAAAATCTGATTGTGTTAAGAAGCGTTATTTATAATTCAGTCAATTTTAAGCGTGACAAAATTAAAAAAGAGGCAGATAGAGTGCAGAAAATTGTCAAAGAAGTTAAGAAAAAAAATTAAAAATGAAAATTTTTACTTATTACTAATATTGTTTGTAAAAAATCAGAAAAAGTTTCTTAGAACCAGTTTCTGTAGACTTTAAATGTTGTATATTAGGTATACTCAAACCAGCAAAGTTTGAAGAGTCGACGTTGGTTGGCTAGAAGGAGCCAAGATAAATAAATAAGTCATTTATACATAGTTTTTTTGGTCAGTTTTTTGGTCAGTATTTTCTTTTCAATTTTGGTTAGTAAGACAGTAGAAAAATTACTCTCGCTTCTATCATTGAATTTTACCTTCTGGTTCTGCAAGTTTACTAGCCACTCCAACTTTGTCTTCACCTTGACCCTCTATTTTTCTTTTTACCTTTTCTTCTGGTGCATGTGACGCTATTTCATCTAGAATAATTTTCTCTTTTGTTGGTATCTCTTCGTAATAAGTATGTTTTTCAATTACTTCTTCACTAGGTTTAATTTCTTCAGATGCCGGTTTTTTAAAACCAATGTGTTTTTCGCTGTCTTTTCCTATTGAGCCGGTTTGATCAGCTAGATTGGGATGACTAGTCAGTTCAGAGCTTAAAATTTCTTCACCTGTCAATTCGCCCGCCTCTATTTCATCAGTGTAATCCATCCTTTAATGAAAATAAACAAAGGGATTACATATGAGCTAAAATTTTCAGTTTCACAATTAAAGCGTTTTACCTAATTTCTGTTTTTGTATGTGCTTCGCTTATTGACTCATCCTGTTCAACATCTCCTGGTAGCAACTTGCCAGCATATGATATTTTCTTTGAAGTTTCAGAAGGTATGTGGCGAAACTCTGATTCAGCGATGTTTACTGGGGACTCTTTTTCTAAAGAGATTTGAAGGTCAGTTTCTGGTCTGCTCTCAGAATCACCTTCTAAAATATTTAAGCCAAAATCTTATAAAAAAAGTAGTTTTGGTAATAAAAAGGAATTACCTTCAAATAGTTTTCTATCACTTCTTTCAGTGGGCTTTGTACCATCAGCTAAAAATAGATTTTAAATAATATGATAGAACTTATTTTTATAGAACAAAAAGAGGTTAAGTAAAAATAACTTACCTGAGCCTGTTAAAGTAGAAGTACCACCTACATATCCTGCTTGTGAAATATTACTAATGTAACTAGTTAGTTCTGTTGGGGTAGCTTGAGATTCACTGAATGGAGTTTCAGCAGGCGAAGGACCTAAATGTCAAGTTTGCATATTATAAAAATGATTTTGTTCTAATACAATCTAAAATGTATACCTGAAAACATGCTGGAATTGATTGTCAGAGATTTTAACTTATCGCCAGGTATGATTCGTTCTTTTAAATCTTCTAATGCAGGTGGCATTTTGCTGGATTCTTTCGAGAGAGTAGCTTCTTTATCTTCGAGTTTTTGCTCTTTGTAGTCAACCACTTCTGTCACAACTTCTATGTTGCCATCATCTGTATAGGTTAGTGTTGTTTCTGTAAAAATATATTCAAATTATTTATTTCATGGTAAAATATAATATTATTATCTAACCAATTGTGCCTTCCGGTCCTTCGGTAATAACTTCCAACGTTCCAGATCCTGTTATAGTCGTGGTTACATGTAGCTCTTGTGGAGGTTCATCAATAGCTTTTACTTTGGTTGTGACCTCAAATGGAAATTCACCAAAACGCTGTTCTTCAAAAGGTAGTGATGTAGTTATTTGAACCTTTTTGGGTTGTTCTATGTCTTCTGTAAGTTTTGCTAAGGTTACTGTGCCTTCTTTAACAGGCAAGTTATCTAGAATTTCTGTAACAGCATTTTTGACAATTTCAGCTCCGGATTCGGAAACTTTTGATTTATCTTTTTCCTTATCTGTCAAAGTTTCTTGGTCTTTGGAACAAGGTGCAGTGCATTCTTTATCAGTTTTCTTTGTAATAGTCTTGTCTTCATCGCAAGGTCTTCCAATGTCGTCACAAGGTTTGGGAGTATCTTCAAATTGAGTTTCTACCGCTTTGGAGCATGGTCGGCCTATTTCATCACATGGAGCAGGCACAGTTTCTGCAGTTCTTATTTCTGTACCTAAAATATTAAAAGAAAATAAGAGTTTCTAGCGACTAAACATATTAGGGAATTAATTATTTTTTACCAGAAGATAGGCCTTACCCTTTAAACAAGGAATTCCAATATCAGCACAAGGTTGCTGTGAAGTAACACTAAAGAATTTTGATTGTTCATCGTCAACATTAAAGGTACTACTTTTTCCTTTTTCTGCAAAATCTGCTGGTGCAGGGTGTAATGTTCTTACTGTCTTTTCGTCTGTAGATCTTTTTATACTTTGTGGTTTTGAATCGCCACCACAGCAACATTCACAGTCACACTCAATCTCTTCTGGTATATCAGACATTGACTGACAGGCACAGTTAAAGCGTTTTGGTTCTTGAAAATCACTTTTTGAAGCAGTAGTTTTACAAATACAGTTGGCTGAATCTTCTATTTTTTTGCTGCTCAAAACCATATCTGCCAAGTCTTTTATACATTTTGCCGCCCCTCTAAGCTCTTTGGGTATGTTTGTACACTCACCGCATGGTGCTTCTTTAAGAGTTTTGCTTAGTTGTCGAGTAATATTTTCTAAATCGGAGGGACACTTAAATTCAACATTTGATGGACCTTCTCCTGCACCATACGTTTTTCTACTTGTTAATCTTTTTATTGTGTCTGCCTCATTTAGCTTTTGCTTCATTAAATCATCTTCCAACTTATCACATAAGCTATCTAATTGTTTCATTTCGTTTTTAAGTCTTTCGTTTACTTGATTTAAATTTGATATATTTGTGCAAGCAATACACAATTGCATTTTTAAACAATTCATCTCTCTTTGATAAGAGTCTTGGCTTAAAATTAAATTTTTCGAAGCTTCGTTTAGATCATCTTGTAAACACTCACATTTCATTTTTTCGATTTCTAATTTTTGTGTTAATGGACCTTCAATATTTTCTAGGGTATGTTTTAGCTGTAACTTCATATCCATAAGTTCACTTTTAAGAATGTTATTTTCGATTTTTAGGTCGTTGCTGACTTTTTTTATTTCGTTTTCAAGGTCAGTCGTGGTTTTTCGAGTTGCGGAAAAATTTGGTTCACAAATACAACTCGATTGATTTAAAACAACTCTAGCATTTTTAGAGGTTTGAGTGTAAGATTTTTCTTTTTCTTTTAAGCTTGTTATTTGCTCCTGCAATAATTTTTCTTTTGCTGCTAGCTCTGTTATGTGCTTCATATTATCTATAGCTTGATTTGTCAAGGAAGCCGCGTTTTTAGAGCAAAACATCTGATTTTCCCTTGCGGTTGCTGTCGTGCTGCAATCACAACTTTTACTTCTTTGTGGGGTTTTAGGTCTTTCTTTTTCTATTTCCTTCTCAACGGTGTTATCACCAGTTGCTTGTTCAAAATCCTTGGGCCTGAGCATGGGCGAGCCAACAAAAGCACATTGAGCAGACCTTGTTTTGCTAGGACACGATCTAATATTGCATGAAGGTACAGACTTGTTTTCTAGTTTACCAGAATCTGGAGGATCTACACCTTTTGTTTTATTAGCGGTGGATACTTGAATGTCAGCGTTTTTTGAAGATGGACATATGCAATTAGTACTAGTATCTATTTGTGGTATATTTTGAGTACCAACTTGCTCCGATTGAGTTCTTTTAATGGGAATTTTTTCAAGATTTCTGTTAGATGAAACTTTCTCAGATAACATTTTTCGTGGAGATTTTTCCATAGTATTTTTTGTCTCCCAAGGGCAATCTAGGGCTCCGCATCTGCCCTTGGGTTGTTTTTGATTCTCCATTTCTTCTCGAACTCTATTAGCATCATCCCTTGCTTTATTAGCGCTACAAGTTCGTTTTAATTCAACATCGGGTCCAACTTTCGTTTCAATGGATATTGGACTGGAAAAAATATCTTTTCCAAGTTCTCTGTCATCGACAAACCAAGATTCGCACTGGACAAGTTTAACATCATCATCAGGAGATTTTTTGTCTGTACTTTGACCAGTCTGTGAATGTGACGTTTTCGAGAATTCTTTGTTGGAAAACTGGACCTGAACCTCGTAAAGGTTTCTAGTTTGAGTTTTAGAAGATATTTTGTCTTTTGTTCTTGATTCAGAACCCACGCACGTCAGACAACTGGTACCAGATTCTGATATATCTCGACTAGTACCCCCATCAGACTCGTCACAGTTACAAACAAGACTAGAACTTATTGAAACATCATCGTGATTGACACTGACAGATTTGGTGCCATATTGCGAGGTCAAAGGACCAGAAGCTTGATTGTTTCGTTCATTTTCTCGAGATGGAGGGTCATTTATATCAGGATTTGTACATTTTGATATTGAAAGCATTGATTTGAATTTCTGAAATAGTCCACATGGTTCAGCTCGGTCTTCTTTAATAATTTTTGGTATTTTGTTTGCTTCAATTTCGCGAGTGGGCGTGTCTTGGTATTTAGGAAAGACTTTGGGTACTTCTCTGCCACTAACACTGGAGAAGGGATCTAGAGGAAAAATTAATTATTTACGTAAATTTGGTAGCCAAACACTACATGTTTGTGGTTGCTTCAGTCAAAGAAAGATATATTTTAATGGATAGTGCAAGAGAGAGGGCAGAATTTTAGAGGTAGATAGAGAGATATATTAGTGAAGTGCAAAAATATTTAAGGTTGTTGAAAAGAGACAGCAGTCTATAATAAAGTATTTGGGATAAAGATAAAAATAATTTAAGGCAATTGTTTAATAAAAATTTCTGTTTTGTCGTCTGTCTATCACCTTGAGTATTGTCATGCATGTGATTTTTTTTTCTATTTTTATTCAAAAAAAAGCAAAAAATGTAAAGTGTGTGAGACATAAGGCGGTATTAATTTCGTTCAATCAAAGTTCTTTACAGGCTTTAAATTTACCAAAAAACGTGTCCTACTATAAGTGCATTTAGGCACATTTAAAAATCATTTAACAGGTATTTATTGGTAAAGACATGATGACCCTAAAAATATTTTTTTATACCTTCATCAAAAACATGATTTTGTAAATGTCTGCAAATAAGTAAAGCTTGGCCTTTTTTTGTTACCGATGCAGAAAAACTTTTTTTTTGGTCACGGGTGCAAAAAAGGATTTCTGTCCGTTTTTTATCCAAAGTTAAAGAGAAATAGCGAAAAATAGTAATATTGAAAAAAGATAATTATTCTTGCCTAAGAATTAAACTATTTTCGCCAGTTTTCACCAGGTATTTACGAAAAAATCATTTAAAAATATCGTCAAAATATCAAATTGTCAAAGATTAAAATGTCGCCACAATGTCACCGAGTAAAAGACACATCGCTCTGGAAACGATTGTTATTTTAGTTACCATCCGCCTTGATTTATAGTGTAAAGATGGTGTGTTGCGAGAAGTTCTTTTCGCTCCAGATTTTTAAAAGTATTCTCCTGTTTTTTTTGGATTTTATGATAAAGGTATTTAAAAAAATAGTGTTAACAACTCGCGGCTAAATGTGTTTTGTCTTACTCGCGTTTTTCTTCTCGCCGCGCTCGTTATTTAAACCGACGCTTGTAAAAAAGCATTATTTTAGCCACCAGTTAATAATACTACTATTCTTAAATACCTGTTAAAATTTTTTTAGTTATGCAAAAATACACTTTAGTAGGACACGTTTTTTGATAAATTTAAAGAATTTTGATTGGAAGAAATTAATGCCACCTTATGTTTTACCCACTTTCCGTTTTGAAAAATTACAATTTTTGCTGTTTTTTGGATAAAAATGGCAAAATAAAAATCATATGCACAAACAATGTCACTAAATTATCTCTCCATCTACCTCTAAAATTCTGCCTTCTCTCTCTAAATATTTCTCATTTTAAAGGAGAAAAAAATGTTTTTGGCAGTAATTTTTTGGAACACCTAAATACAGTCGAAACTTGAAAAATTTGAGTGTTTTAGTCTAGAAATCGAAAGGTTGAAAAGAAAGCTTTAAAATGTGAGCAATATTATGGCATAAAAATGTGAAAACCAGAGTAACTAAAAATGGCTTGACCATAACTAAACTATTTCATCGGTCATCATGATTTTACTATAAGTTAATATAATTTATTTTCATTAGTTTACTGTTCATTAAATGCGCGGAAGTATATAATATTATATAGTGTCCAGAAAAAAAAATTAACATTTGAGAATTTCTTCCAATTGCTGCAAAATTATATTTGAGAGTTAGTTGATGTCTGTTCTTTCTTTCGTAAACCTTAAGGCTGGTTCATGGTTAAATTTCTTTTCCTTTACTGTAACTTTTGCTGTAACTTTACCCTTTTCTTTTTCCTTAAGTAAAAAGCTCGTTCATGCTAAAATTCCCTTTCCTTAACTTTAGTCACTAAGTTTGACACTAATGACAAGTGCACTCGCGATTTTGGCTTTACAAAATTGGGGTTTCTTTTTGTGCTACAATGTGGAAACTCTTTCACCATGATCAATATCCATTTCTATAATGACTACTGCTCCAAATAATTACATAAAAACAATCGATTTTGAAGTTATCAACAAATATGTTTTCGCCCGCACTTGCGCAACGCAATTTTTCCGCTTCTTTTTCCGTAAAAGTTAAATATTAGCCAACTTTCAAGGTCATCACTTAAGGCTAAAGAAAAAGATACGGAAAAAGAACAACCATGAACACGCTAATCTGAATACATGAGATTTAATAATTGCGAAAGGAAAAAGTTACAGCCAGAGTTACAGTAAAGAAAAGGAATTTAACCACGAACCAGCCTTTAATGAAAGTTGTGAAAATTAATTTTCAAGAAATTTTACAAAGTTAAAAAAAAAATGGAATTTGAATTTTATAAATAAAAGTTAGTACCTGCGCTAGTGGACTCTTTAATCAAAAAACCTTCAACTTGTAAAATTTTCTGCTCTAATGCCCGCTGCTCCTGTTCTAAATGTTGTGTTTTCTGCAGATATTTTATTTTAAGTTGGTTCAGGTATTCTGTAGGGTCTTCTGTGTCGCAGAGACAGACCATATCCGAATCCATCTCTCATGGTACACCAAAAGATGGGTTATTACGGGAAAATTTCGTATAAAATTCGAGATAAAAAGTGATAAACAGAATTGACAAGAAAATTTTGACAAATTAATTACTGTTTTTAGACTTTGACCATGCCAGGTATTAGAGGAGAGTTGGGCATTGGAGCGCACCTAATAGACCTACGCGGCGCGGTGGTACACTTCTCTTCACATAAAACTGGTACGGCAGAAGTTTTTAAAATTTTTGACACTTGCGTTGTCATTTTTGATTTGTTTGCCTCGCTTTTGTCATCGGCGGCTCGTTATTATTGTAAACAGTTTTTTTTATCAAACGATTTAATTTTATTATTTATTCCTGTTGTGCGCCAGGCTGAAAAAAATAGTCCTGCGACGGAGTTCAGCTCTTTCAAGTACCTATTAAAGGTAAGTTATAATGAGTGAAGAAGAAGAAGAAGAAGAGCTTGGCTGGAAGCCTTCGGACAAGACTTTAAGCAGCACGAAAATTTAAGGATTTGTGAGGCAAGTTTTATAACAGTAACTATTTTTGCCCCGACGATAGTGCTTAATAAAGTGGAAGTATAAATCCGATTCCTTGTGTATTTGCGTGCCTGGTGTGTGAACTTGTATCTTCCATTTTATATCCGAAATTAGTAAAAAAATTATTACGGCGTTGTGAAAGTTGATCTTTAGTCGAGTTTAGCTATTCTTGGTAAAAAAAATAATTTTTTAAAGATATAGATATATAGTTATTTAGTTTATGGTAAGAATTTAAGTACTTCTTTTGGGGCAAGTATTCGCCTGTATATATGTTACCGTCAAACCCCGGTTTTAGTTACAACCTGGATTTCCTAGAAAAAACTAGTTTAGATTAGGTCAGTTGGATTAGGTCAGATTAAAATCTAATATAAACTTATATAATTTAATCTAATCAAATCTAATATAGAGTTAACAGTTATAACTAGTTTTTACTAGGAAAAACCGGGTTTTAACGGTAACATATAGGTACTGTGATAAGAATGCGTTGTATTGGTAAAAGATTTCAAACATCATAAATCTAATGTAGTTTTAAGTTCATTTGAATAATTTAGATAACTTTGGTCAGTTTTCTGTAATTATTACGTAATAAATATTTTTTTTACGTATAATTATAAACATAATAATCAAAAGAAAGAAAAGAACTGTTTTAATTCTTACATGAAACACAGTGACACAAAATGTGTTATTAGTACACCATTATCATACCAACGTATGGTATGGTAGTTCATCAAAAATTTAGCTGCTATTTGGGTCCTGAAATACCTACATCTGTTTGTCTGTCGGTCTGTACACATGAAATGTTCAAAAGAGGTATTATTAAAATATTTTTTTTTAAAAACATAATTTTTGAAGCAAAGAAGCAGATATCAATATACCTTTCCAGATTTTAGTTCCTGTGAATAGTACTTACCTGAAAATTTTGTTGTCCGGTTTTACAGAGGGTTTACGCAACTTTTCGTATTGATAACTTATTCATAACTTTTTTACTCGCGACTGTATGATAATGGACTAGTCGTGCTTTCAAGAAATACTTTCTTATCGTATTTATCATTCATTAAAATATTTAAAATAAGAACGAGCCGCCCATGACCAAGGCGAGGCAAACCAATCAAAAATGACAACTCAAACTGTCAAAGTAATGTCACGCTTCGATTCCTTTAGAGCTTGCTCTAGGATTAGTGTCCTTACATTGTCTTCCTATAAGTGACAATGTCACAGACTCCTGACAATATTATGTTTTGCTTGTCAGTGTCATCCAAATTTTAAAAAATGCCACCGCATCTTTCCGAATTTAATAAAGCTCAAATTTTAGCAAAACCGGACAGTGGTTGGTCTATTTGGCAAGTAGCTGGTCTTTATGGGAGAATCAAGTTTACGATAATAAACATAAAAAACCGATTTCAAGGGGAGGGAACTATCCTCCGAAAGGAAAGCACCCGTTTGACGAAAGATACTAGCTCAGAGGAAAACCAAGAAGCAATCAAATTTCTGGAAAATGATCCGTTTGGCAAAGCGAAAAAAGTAAAATTAAATCAAATTTTCCAGGATCCATGACAACATTAGGCAGGAGGAAACGTTCGAGGCTAAGGTGTCGCATTGCGGCAAAAAAAACTAAGTGAGGAAAAGAAGCAGTCTCGATTAATTTTTGCGTTGAATTATTCCCTGAGGGAAATAATTTTGGCAGCAGGTGATCTTCACAAATTAAAAGATCTTTAAGTCCAATAGCGATAAAAAAGCAAATTCTGTTTTATCGACTCCCAAGAACCCGATAAGAAGAACGATATATTGCTGGAAACGAAGACCGGGTGGATATCGGCTAGAGGACATGGCGCTCTATTTAGAATTCATGGGCGATTTAAAGCCAAAGTTTACGTTAATATGCTGGAAAATGTAATGCTTCCAGAGGTGAGAATCCCTTTTCCAGATCATTTTGTATTCCAAAAAGATAATTGTCCAGTTCGTCCAGGATAATAATATCGAAGTTTAGCCTAGATTGCCCTGCAAAAACTTCCTGATGCGAATTCAATAGAGAACATTTGGGTACTTATCGCAAAGAAATTAGCAAGTTTTAAAATCATTCCCATTAAAAACAATATAGGGCAAAAAATTTATGGTATGTAGTTTCCGCGTGCATAACCAATTTGATAGGCACAAGAAATCGTTAACATTTTTGAAATCTTCGAACGATTTTAAAATGCATGCCAAAGTGTTTTTCCTTATTGGCATAGAGTTTTGATGTACAACCTTATCAAAAATTACTAGAAAAATGCAAAAAAAATTAGGTATCTCCGAACGATCTTAAAATGTTCGGTAATACCGAAATTTTTTTTGCACTTTTCCAGTAATTTCTGATGAGTTTTTGCATATCAAAAGTGCATGCCAGTTTAAATTTACTATAAAACACAATGGCTTGCATTTTCTTGCAACGATTTCTTGTTCCCACCAAATTGGTTATGCACGCGACAACTACATGCCATAACTTTTTGGCCTATATTGTTTTTAAAAAATTTTATTTGGCATCATTGGCATGCATTTTAAAGTAGTTCAAATACATTGATTTTTTTTGGCTTTTTGAAAATTGATTTGCGCACCCTTCTGCACGCGACGACTGCAAAAATTGACCATCTCTGGTAAACTTATGATAAGTGCAATCACACATATGATTGGCATGCATTAGAAAAACGTTGCAAGAAACTAGTCACGTACCGCCTGTCTATAAACCAAAATTGTAATAAAAACAATGAATAGCGAGCTTTTCCTCAAAAAAGGTAATGGTAACCGTAGATCCGGATTTGGCACTTGTGGAAATGATGTTGAAAAAATGTGACACGGGATTCATGTAAAAGAAAACCATCTGTTAAATTGCAGAATCTGCAGATGTACTTTCAATTTGAAGGAAAATTGAGCGTCTCTACAGAGACAGATATAATTATCTTTACAGATATCCTAAGCTCTGAAGTTGATAAATTTGAAAAGGGATTTAGCGAGGGTGAATAAATAACAAAAAGAATAAATAGCGAGCTTTCCCTCAAAAAAGGTAATGGTAACCGTAGATCCGGATTTGGCACTTGTGGTGCTCATCAGTACGGTGCTAGGAATTAAGAGATAAAATGATGTTAAAAAAATGTGACACAGGATTCATGTAAAAGAAAACCATCTGTTAAATTGCAGAATCTGCAGATGTACTTTCAATTTGAAGGAAAATTAAGCGTCTCTACAGAGACAGATATAATTATCTTTACAGATATCCTAAGCTCTGGAGTTGATAAATTTAAAAAGGGATTTAGCGAGGGTGAATAAATAACAAAAATAACGAATAGCGAGCTTTCCCTCAAAAAAGGTAATGGTAACCGTAGATCCGGATTTTACATGAATCCTGTGTCACATTTTTTCATCATCATTTCATCTCTTAATTCCTAGTACCGTACTGATGAGCACTACAAGTGCGAAATCCGGATCTACGGTTACCATTACCTTTTTTAAGGGAAAGCTCGCTATTCATTGTTTTTGTTATTTATTCACCCTCGCTAAATCCGTTTTTAAATTTTTTTAAAATTGTAATATTTCTGATATGACACAAGATCGGACCTTTTACCAAGAGTCTTTAAGGGCGGTATTTACTAAGGACTATAGTTTATCGAAAGTTTGGTTTAATGGCTGGCATATACATGGGTATCGAAAAATTTATTTTCAGGCGAACCAGACCACAATTTATAAGATAATTTTAACTGGATAGACGTCAAAATGTACTGGAATGAGACGCATAGGGCCATTTTTTATTAATTAAGTACATATTAATAAAATATGGGTAAACAAGAAATCGTAGAAATGTTAAATTGACACGGGAAATTGTATTTTGAGTAAAATCATCGTATATTATAGACCACCGTCAAGAGGTGGTTTATCTGCATTAAATTTGGAAACAATCACGATTTGGTTAATTTTTTTGTTAAAAATAAATATTTTTAAGTATTTTAATTACTAAAAAAACAAATTCCAAGATTTTTTTTGCTTCAATTGGCTATTTCAGCCCGTTTTTTAAGACAATGTATGGGAACGTATAGTGTCTCACTGTAAGTTGATTCAGGGAGATCACTGCTCTCTTAAATCAAGAAAAAAAACTTATACATAAAAGTATAAAGTTAATTTTCAATAATTAAATGAAAACAAAGATTTCTTACATACAAATATCTGGTTTGATTAGGCGGTTGCACACCTTGTCAAAGGCGATTAACTACGCGCCTAAAAAAATTAAAAGTTAAAAGTTTTGTGGTAACTGTTAGCGCGCGGCATCTTAAAAAGCAATTTTTCACGGTATAAATCTTGCGCTACAACCGATGTGCGCTATTATTTTTCAAGCAAGCAAGCAAGCAATTATAGTGTAAAACAGATTCCGGCATATTCACAAACCGCGCAAACGTAACAACCTTCGCCTAATAATTGATTCAGCGCAAATTAAAAAATAGTGCATGTAAAAAATACTAATAATAAAAATTCCGCGGATTTTTTGGGTTGTTGGGGATTTGCTTATTTTTTTATTGTTTTGGTGGTTTTGCGATTTGTGCGGTGATGTCATATTACGCGCCGGTAAAAGTCTTCAGCGGTAAATTCTTGCGCGTTAGGGACGAGAGGAACGTGTGATTTTAGCAATTTTTTAAAATTTTTATAAAAATTCGGAGATTTTTTGCAGAAGCAAGACCTTGCCTTACGCTTAAACTTGAAATTGCAACTCTTGATGGCATCTATAAATTAAGTAATGGCGCGGGGGGTAGGTAAGTGTTACAAGGCGTAGGGGAGAATTCGTAACTGCTTTTCGTTACCATTTGCAACTGAAAATGATAAATAAAATAATGAAATAAGTAAATACTTCAACATTAAAAATATTTGTTACCTTATTTAAAGAGGGGGGGGGGGGAGGAAGAAAGGTATAGAAAATTCTATAAAGATGGACGAAATAAAATTTGTCAAAATTGGTGGTTCACGCGTTTATAGATGTAGAAGACTTTCTTTTATTTCAGAAGGTACGGTTCTCCTTCAAAACGAGCAAAACGTCAGCAAGCGAAAGGTCAGTTAAGTGTTTGGACAGTTTTCAATCGATAAAAATACATGAATTATAAACTTTAATTTAATATTTTCATCATATTGAAGAAGTGTTGTGTAAGAATATATCTTTTCATATGGACCTCTGCAAATTTAGGAATAAAAAACGATAAAAAAATATAAGTAAGTAACCCATTTAACAGAGTATTTTTAGTTAAAAAGCCTACTATACGGGGATAAACCCGCCGTCAATTTGCTTTTTTTCCATTTTTTTCACAAAATTTTTGGAAAAACCTGTGTTTTTTCCTTGCGAAATCATTCATATGATTATAGTAAGTCCAAAATTCTCACAAGTTTTATTTAAATTTAAAGAAAAACCCGCAAAATTAGATTAAAAACAACATACGTCCAATAGTCCTAAACCCTAACCCATCTTAGTAAATATCGCCATAAGGGTTTTGCTATAGTATTCTGTAGCATATTTTAAATAAAAATGCATATTGTTATTTTAAAATGAAACCTACGATTTTAGTGCGTATAGAAATGGTAATAGGATACACGCTTATTGAACGTAAAAATATACTGATTTATTAGTGAAAATACAAGTTATTTTTTCCAAAACACTTATTACTATAAATACAGGAACATAAACATAAAGAACAAAACGGCCATTTTAAATAAGTAAGCTAACGCCATCTACCTGAGTCAAATGTGCCTAAGACTTTGGAAAGAGGCGCTTAAGTAAAATATTGTTTATAAACAAATCTAGAAGACTTTTTAGGGCTACTTTGCGTTGTAAGTTTATATAATATAAATTAAATTAAGCTTGCTGGTAATTAACATATTCAACAACAAGGTTAAAAAACGAATCTTTGCACACGAGCAAGACAATTTGGTGGACTATCCCAGCAAACATCCACATCGATCTGTTGGTACTTTACTAATATTGTACCTTAACGACTATAATCTGCATGTTTTTTATTAATTTTATAGTTTGCACATTTTACAAAAGTGCCGAAAACGCAAAAGCGGTCGTACAGAATAGCAGTTTTCCTAATCAGTGCGCAACGATATGTTTTATCGAACGCAAAAGTTAGACAGACGACTTGAAGCGGAGTTGGGATAAGCTTTAAGTGCGGGAATTCTACTTTGCGCATGTGCTGGACACAATATATTTTCTACTAGTAAAATGACATCAAAAGCTACACATACACTTCTATCCATATAAAACTGGTGCAGTAGAAGTTAGCCGCCTGTTTAATTTTTAAAATTTGTATAGTACGGCAGTGTCTTCCTGTGCATGCATGTGCATTTAAAAAAATGCCGGCGCATCTTTCCGAATTTGATAAAGCTCAAATCTTAGCAAAACTAGACGGTGATTGGTGTATTGGGCAGGTAGCAACCGATTTTAAGAGGAGGGAACTATCTACCGAAAGAAAGGCATCGGTTTGACAAAAGTTACCAGCCCAGAGGAAGACCAAGAAGCAATCAATTTTCTGGAAAATGATTCGCTTGCCAAAGCTAAAGAAGTCAAAATTTAATCAAATTTTTTAGGGTCCACAACAACATTAGGCAGGAGGATTAAACGTTTGAGGCTAAGGTGTCGCATTGCGGCAAAAAAAAAACTAAGTGAGGAAAAGAAGCAGTCTGAATTATTCTCTGAGGGACGAAGTATTTTGGCAGCAGGTGGTTTTCACAGATGAGAAGTCCAACAGCGATAAAAAAACACATTCTGGTTTATAGACCGCCAAGAACCCGATACGAAGAACGATATATTGCTGGAAACGAAGAACTGACGGCAAGATTTTCGGTAAATGTTTTGATTTACAGCCGAATTTTACGTGAATATGCTGGAAAATGTAATGCTTCCAGAGGTGAGAGTCCCTTATCCAGATCATTTTGTATTCCAACAAGATAACTGTCCAGTTCATACGGTCCGAATTGCGCAGCAATGGTTCCAGGATAATAATATCGAAATTTTGCCTTGGCCTGCAAAAACCTCTGATGCGAAAGTGCAGCGGTGCAATGACGCGCTATTAAAAATAAGTATTTTTTTAAGAAAGTTTCTAATTTGGTTATTTTTTATTAATTTTATTTATTTCGTTAATTTGCTTGCTTTGCTAACCGCTGTCTTCCTTTCGAGGGACAGTTCCTTCTTCTCGAAATCGTTTTATTATATTATAGCTACTATCGTAGACTTGCTTCTTTCATAATCAGCAATCGAATAAACCAATTACTGTGTTGCTTTTGTTTAGTTAATAAAACATTTTTTGCTTTTTTTTTAAATGTGGTTTTTATTTTTAGTGGCCGTATATTTTAAGTTAATAAAAAATAAACAAGCCGTCTCCTTATAAAAAGTTTATATATGCCAAAAATAGAACCTAAAATGACAAATTCAATAAGTGTTGCGCATAGGAAAATATAAAAAATCGTATTTGCAGCTACCTTCTGCTGTACCAGTTTAATGTGGAGAGAAGTGTACCGACAAACCAACCGCATTTGACACAAAAATATTGTAGCAAGATAAAGTTGATGGTTTATTTGTTGCCTTATAAACTATACCGAAATATTGTGCCGTGCGGTTCAAATTTTTTTTTAAAAGCTGCATTATTTAATTTTGTTCAAATTAAAAAAAAAATCAAATATTCTTACATAAAGTACAATTATTTCATAAGTCGTACATTATTATCAAAAAAATTAAAATAGGGAAAAACATCTCTATAATTTTGCTCTAAAATAAGTGTGCGAGAAAATTGTTCTTTCGCACAGTGTGCGGAAAAGTGCTACTTTGCATTTATATGTAAGAGTGTGCGCAAAATAGCTTCTTTGCGGTCACTCGTAGAGTTCGGACAAGCAGGGTGGAAAATATTTTTACTCATGAGTTAGGATCAACATTGTTACTAAGACTACATAAGAAAGAAAAACGATAATAAAAAATCCTAGTACGGGAAAGTTTCGGGAATATTCCTGCACTCAGCTCGGGAAAGTGTCACTTTGCGAACTAAGATACGTGCGGGAAAATGATGTTTCCTGCACGGTCGTAGAAAAAAGTTATATACCTAGCAAGTGCGAAAAGTCATAATTTTCCGCACGCGTCCGCAGTTGCACGAACGATGTGGAGCGGAGTTTGGGCAAGTCGTCATGGGCGCAAAGGACAGTTTTCGCACGTGTTAGGTACAAAATATTTTTTACTTGCGTAATATAGTTATTTAAATAATAATTAAATTAAAAAATAATTTAAAAAAATGCGTGCGGCAAAAACCTTTTTAATTAAATACAACTTCCCGCACGCAAATGCGTGCGTAAATATGCACTTTTACACACGCTAGTGGGAAATAGTTACTTTTTTCACTAGTTTGAAAAATTAATCTTTTCCGCACGCGACTGCCGGTGACCCGAACATGAGTTATAACCAATATTTGCCGACAAAAAAAAAGATAATAAAAAAAATATTTTTGTAAAAAATGTATACTCGTCTAGACAACAATATTCAATAAAGTGACCCTTAAGTATGGGAATGTGACACTTTTTAGTCCAAAATAAGGTCGTAGGAAATAGTTATTATCCTTACTAGTGCGAAAATTTAATCTTTTCCGCACGCGACTGCCGGTGACCAAAAGTCGCATAGCGTCAAGTCAGGATCGATATTTTTTAAAAGACCACCCAAAAAGAAAAAAAAAGCTGCTAATAAAAAAGTTACACTTTGCGAACTAAAATGCGTGCGGGAAAGTGGTGTTTTTCACACGGTCGTAGAAAATAGTAGGTAACCTAACTATTGTGAAAAGTGGCACTTTTTCGCAGGCAATTTCAGACGGACAAACGTCGCGTCAGCGGAGTTTGACCAGAAATGAAGAGCGAACAGTCACTTTATACACGAAAAAGAATATTTGTAGAACAAATCTAAAACTGACAAAACTTTGTAAAATCTCTTTTTTCATTAAAACCAGGTGATATATATTCCTTTTTTTGTGGAAAATTGTGAATGGTGGCGACATCTGTTTGTAAAATGTAAAAGTATTTACAATACCGTTACCAAGACCAAATCGATTTTGTCCCTGTTTTTGCAGCATATTGACAAATAAAAAGAGAAAGTATTTATGTAGGAAACTGATGCTTAAAATCTGATATTGATTTTGTCGAAAGCATCTGTTATAGGTTATTTCTGACACATACTGGTAGAGGTCTGCCAAATCAAAGAATCGAATTTTGATGCAAAAGAATGACGGACAAAATAGTCAAAGAAAATAGACAGTTTTAGATGGTCATGACACGTACGAGGTACCGAGCGGGAGACGTCCAATCGGATCGGAACGGTCGTTTTCTGTCTTTTACATTTTATTACCATGTGTTTCTATCTTGCTATCTTTGGCCATAAAGGTATAACTAAAATAGAGACATATTTACCGCAGTTGCACACTGAAAAAAAGGATGTTCTAGTGTTACAAAATACGAGGTTAATTTAAGAGAGTTATGACTTTCGATATGCGCAAAGTCCCCATTTTCTTCTCCCGAGATCTCCATTCCCTTAAACCAATTTGAGATTCAAAGTCCTACACGGAAAAAAAAATTCTACAAATGAGTATTTCAGTATGCTCAAAACTGCATCATTGAAATGAAAATCTAGAATTTTATTTTAAACAGATTATTTTAAAATAAACATAGTGTTATACTTAAATACAAAATTTAATTTTCTCAAATGTTTTCTTTAATCCAAGTAAAAAGTATCTGTTTAAAAATTTTATAATTTTTGATTTGAAGCCTAAGATCTTCATTTTGAAAATTTACCGAAAACATTAAATTAAAACGGCACTAAGTTTATTATGAATCTCCGTTTATTTTCATTTTAAGAGCATATCTTTAAATTAGACAAAAAAGAATTTTTTATTTCAAGAAATTGCAAATTTGACTATTGTAATTTTAATATTACTATAAATTTTGTTATTTAGGTTCAAAATAAGTATTTAAAATACTAAAATTAAGTATAACTTTCAGATACCTAATTTAAGAAAATTCTTGTCGTTTTATTCTTAAAATGAACATCTCAAACGCTCGGGGATTCTCGGGTCCGAGTAACGATGTAAACATGCTCAAATAAAAGCTCGTGCAAAAGATCTAAAATTTTTTGCGTGAACATTTTTGTGAGCTTTTCTTTGAACATTTTGTTCGGGTAAATTTTTGAGCAAATTATTGCTATCTATTTTGGAAACACATTTTGAAAGATGAGAAGAAATAAAATTAAAAAAATGGAACACCAACTTTTATTTTAAAATTTTGTGAAAAAAGCCGACTGCAAGCGATTAGGGTTACTTAAAAGGGGTTACTTAAAATATTTTTTTCTTCGGGTTTTTCCCGGATTTTTTTGCCCGGGGTTGTTTTGGGGTTTTTCTTGCGAGTTTTTTTTATTTCCAAGGTCAAAAAAAAATCCAGGAAAATTTTTCTTTTCCAAAAAAATTTTGAGTTTTTCACATATCGGCAAAAAAAATTGCACTTTTAAGCTGGAATCCGCGCCTCACGACTATGGGGAGTGGTGGGAAGGAGGATTTTTTTAAAACATATTTTTGCGACTCTGCTTTACCCTTAGCTTTTATTGTTGTTTTTTAATTCCTCACACCAGATTTACCTAGTTAGTTTAAGGCCTCAAGGATTGCTTAAAGAAGCAAAAGGTTCATGAAAATGCTGAAGATATGGATATCTACTGTCAATTTAATGTAATAATCATGTTCGATTACTGACACTGAACCAATATGTATGCAAAGGGCAACATTGTGATTCAAAAGGGTGGCCGGCCTACTACCTGCGAAATCCAAAACGCGGGATGATAGATCGGCGACACAGTCTACTAAATTACTGCTAAATTATATTTTTTAGACAAGGGTCGGGTTCGTAGGGTTGTAAAAGTGGGTAATAAACGGGTATTATTTAAACCGAACGTGCTTTTGTTCATATATTTGGGATTTAATAAAATGTATATAGGTTTTTTAATTTATTTGACATAATTATTATTGTAAAAGACTAAACTAGGAAGTAAAATATAGGGATATTCTTTTAAAGGTAAATTTTTATCATTACATTTTACAGGAAACAGCAATAAATAAGTGCCAATTATTAGTTTTTTTATTCTCGTTTTTTTTACAATCCGAAAAAAGTTACAAGTATACTGGCATATCCCCTATAAAAATCAGATCAATCGAAGTTGCTTATGAGGTAAAATGTGAATTTCGGCATCAAATCGTTTTTCCGTCGGAAAGCACTTGATTAAAATTACCTTGTTTTAAAACTTTGTTTTTCTATTTTCAGTTAAGTTCAATGAATTCCGATAACAATATATATTTTGAATTTGTAAGGAAATTTATATACCCACAATTCTTCAAACAAATTTTGTTCAACATTCTCTCTAAAATTTACGTGAGTTTTTTTGTACGAGATTTTGCTCGAACATTTCTTTGAACATTTTGCTCAAGAGGCTAGTGTAAATGTTTGTCGGCATTTCAACATCAAAGGAAAGTTTGTCTGTGTAAATGCGTCTTGTTTGTGTCACCGGTCGGCGCATACAGGCGAATTTCGAGGAAAAGCTCGTCAAAAATCAGAAGTTCGGAATTGAAATTATTGTGAACACCAATTATAATTTTATTATATAAAACCTAGGTATAATAAACCACCACCCTTTTATTAATATTCCTGTCTCTCCTAAAAATATTTTAGTTTAAAGTTGACCTTTGATGAGAATTTTGTTTGTTAAATATTTCGTGAATTGCTGTCTGTTGCTGCTGATGGTAAGTAGAATCTCAAAAATTTTGTTGAGTTGAAATATCTACAGAACTTTTTTAATTTTGATTTTTTAAAACTTTATAGTCTCGTAAAAAATAAAAATAGGAATTTTTCGTCCTTTTCTAGACATAAAGTACATTTACCCGCATTACCCCATTTTTTAAATATGTATTTTTGGCAAGACCGCAAATTACGGGGAAATGTACTTTATGGCTAGAAAAGGAAAGAAATTCCTATTTTTATTTTTTACGAGACTATATAGTTTAAAAAAAGTTCTGTGGATATTTCAATTCAATATAGTAGTTTTTTTATACCTTCATCAAAAACCTGATTTTAATAACTGTCTGCAGATAACTACCGATGCAAAAAAACTTTTTTTTAGTTACGGGTTCAAAAAAATATTTTTGTCTATTTTTTACCCAAAATTAACGAAAAATAACGGAAATTAATAAAATGGAAAAAATCCAATTATTCTTACCTAAAAATTAAGCCATCTCCATCAGTTTTCATTAAGTATTTACGAAAAAATAATTTAAAAATATCGTGAAAATATCAAACTTTCAAAGATAAAAATCTCGCAAGAATGTACGTCATCAAGTAAAAAGGCATATCGCTATGGCCACCATTGTTATTTCATTTACCAGCCGCCTTGATTTATAGTTTAAAGATGATGTGTTGCGAGAAGTGCTCTTCTTTCGACAGGTATTAAAAAAATAGTGTTAACATCTTGCGGTTAAACTTGCTTTTTTAGTTTAAATAACAAGCGCAGCGAAATATTTAGAAACGCGAGTAAAAAAACAGTTTACTTGCGAGTTGTTAATACTATTTTTTAATACCTTTACCACAAAATCCAAAACAAAAACAGGAAAATACTTTCAAAAATCTCGAACGAAGAGCACTTCTCGCAACACAGCATCTTAGCGATGTGCATTTTTACTCGGTGACGTTCATTGTTGCGACATTTTAATCTTTGATAGTGTAATATTTTGACGATGTTTTTAAATGATTTTTTCGTAGACTTGGTAAAAGAATAATCAGATTATTTCAATATTACTATTTTCAGCTATTTCTCTTTAATTTTGGGTAAAAAACGGACAGAAATATTTTTTTGCACCCGTGATAAAAAATAGTAGTTTTAATAACTTGTGGCTAAAATAGTACTTTTTTACAAGCGTTGGTTGTTGGTTTAAATAACGAGCGCAGCAAGGTATTTAAATAAACTCTCCTTGAAATAATCCAACCTTTAGTTCCTGCGGTAATTTTCCGGTCTGTCTCTTTAATTTTGGTTAAAAAATGGACGGAAATCTTTTTTTGCACCCGTGATAAAAAATGTCTTTTTGCATCGGTAACCAAAAAGCCATGCTTTAGTTATCTGCAGACAGTTACTAAAATCATGTTTTTGATGAATGTATAAAAATTTCTTTAAAGATTCTACTTACCACCAGCAATAGGCTCCATCGCGATATCTTTATATTTTCTCAATAACTTGTGAATAATGAAATACTCAATTCAGGAAATATTTAACACATTTTATTAACACTTATAAACACATATAAAAGTCTCATCAAAGGTGAACTTTAAACTAAAATATTTTTAAGAGGGACGAGAATATTAAAAAAAGGGTGGTGGTTTATTACTTAGGTAACTAGGTAATAAAATTATAAAATTAGTTTTTCCAATAATTTTGAATTCGGAATTTCTGATTTTTGGCCAGTTTTTCGTCGAAATTTGCCTGTGTGCGGCGCGGCGGTTAGTATAGTTAGTTAAAACATAGTATGTTTTAATCTGTGTTTTGTTTAGTTTATTCTTAGTTTATAAGTTAAACTAAAACTTTCGTATTAATCATCCGAAATTTAAAATTAAAGTTTTTTCAAAGCGAAAGATTCGCTTTATGTCAAAACTGATATTTCTTTGCAATTAAGGAGGAGGACAGTTTTGAAAACTTAAGAAGTTTGCTAAATAGCCTTATTCTCTTAATATATACGTTATTAAAATCGGTTAAGAAGTAAGAAAGTTCTAGAATGTTACGTTTGATGCTTTTTGGGTGGTAAATACTGTCTCGCTATAAGTCATTTTCTTTTTGACGGGATGCAGTTTTGTAAAGAATGACCAGAATATAAAGATTTTAAGCATTTTGGCAAGCTAAAAATGTTATGCGGCCAATGTCCAAAATGACACTTAAAATTCAAGACGTCGAATAGAAGATGACTTATACTGGGACAGTCTTAACACACAAGAAGCATCGTAATACTACAGAACTTGCTTATTTCTTAACCGATTTAAATAAAGGAAACGTGTTTATACGTTAAAAGAATAAGGCTATTTAGCTAACACCTTATTTTTTTTACAGTGGCGCAAACATCTTTTTTTTAGGAAGGGTCAAAATGATCCACATTTTAAATCTGTTCGCACTCTTAAATTTTAAATAAATTTCAGTTGTGGCATAGATATATAGTTTAAAGTTTCTCTTTTCAAATATAATTTAAATTTCAAATATCCGATACTTAACTAATATATAAAGTTAGGATTTTTTTGGAATACCTTAATTGCCTTATAATATATATAAAGGGTGTTATATAAAAAAAACCTTGCACACGTTGATTCTGCTTTGGATTAGCTAACTAAAAAACACCAAAAACTATTTGGAAAAATGAAAAAACCTTTTTTAAAAAATCAATATTTGATATTTTTAGGTAGATATCACCTTGTTGAAAGTTTCATGTTTGAAATTAAAATAATTTTAATAAGCCTTGTATCTTGCCCTTAAACAATTTTCAAAAATATCCCGCTCTCAAACACAATTGACGTGTCCTTGAGTTTTACCGCAGTTTCTTTTTAAATAAGATTGATGGACACCCTTTACTATATTTGTTTCTTTTCTAAAACGTAAGAAGTTATTGTAGAAAATGGAAGTAGACAATATACTTTGTACTTTTTATATACTTGTATATTTTTTTTGACTTCAGTTATTATTATTAAATCCCACAGATAAAACACTTCGGTATCCTTAATGGGAGTTACCATTTAGGAATATGGATGATAACAGGTTAGTGAAGCTGCCCCCCACTCAAAGTTAAAAAAAATATTAGAATTATTTGCGCATCTTTTGCGCAGTATCGCGCAACTACTTTTATCTTTTGCAACCCTCTGGACGTATATTCTTTAAAGTCATGCGGTCCGGTCTTTCTCTCGTGCGATGGGATCTGTCACCTCCGCCGATAAAGAATAGCACTTTAGGAAGCCATAAATTTAAAAAAAACCTCTTTAGTGCAAGTGTCACTAGATTCGAGGAGTTGCTGCGCAAAATGTTTTAATGACTGCGAAAAACACCCCAACCACAAAGTGGGAAGGCAGCTTAACTGACTTGATGCTAACTCCTTTTAAGGATACAGTGCTTTTTAATTTAAAATATAATATAAATAATATTTTCAAAATAAGTATATAAAGACAGGTCTATATCTTAAATATGAAATAAAATATAATTGATTTAAGATGAAAATGCGAATAACAATGTTCAGTTTAAGAAAGGCATATTCTCAAATAGAAAATAACTAGGTTTCGCTTTAGACATTTATAATACATGTATTAAAGATTAGTATTTTCAAACCAAAATTAAAAAAGATACAAAATTGAGATTTTTGATATTTCACATTAAAAATATTATTTTAGGAATAAGGTGAAGATGTATACCTAAAATAAAATTATCTAATTTTAAATTGAACAAGGTAATTTGAGAATTTAATATTCTTAGTTCAAAAAAATATCGTCTTGCGTATGTATGATGCTAACATAGGCTTAGATATAGTTTTATTGCTTTATATTGAGTATTTCTTTTTTTCCCGTTTATGCAAAGGACAGAAAATCTTATACCAGGAGCATATTTTTTTGATTATTTGTACCATAGTATAATAAATATTTGCTTTTAAGAGCATATTTTCTTAAAAATTGGCCTTAAAAGAAGCACGCAATTCTCTTACGAACACTTTAAAAAAATGACGTAATTACATAGTATGGCAACACGTAAAGGGATCATTGCAAATTCACATAAGAACCTCTTTTTATTTTGGTTTCCCCCACTTTCAATATAGCGAAAGAAAAAAAAAGTCTTACGCGAATTATTCAATTGTCCTTTTATGTGTTGCACTGTGCAGAAACGTCACACCTGTAAGCAAAAAAAAACTGTATATGCTGGAAATTAAAAAAAAAATGTAAAAAAATTAACAAAAACTGTTTATTAATAAAATATTAAAACTTTACATTAACGTGAAAATAAATTAGCTACATCTTATATTATCAAAAACAGTAAACAGTGTATTTTGCACATGAACGTAAACCATTTTCGCATATAATTTTTGTTTCTAATTATATCAAAGGGTTTTTACATCACACTATCAAAAGAGTAGTAAGTTAATTTTAGCTAATTCTAACAAAAAATCTAGATCGACTAAACAGTGTATAAACAGTATGTACAAGTATAAAAACTCTGCTATTACAGAACTTGCTTAAAAATTAAAAATGGGAATAATTTTTGTTTTTCGGAAACACATCTAAAATAAGAAAAAAGAGGAAGATTTTTTATCTTACAATAATTTTTATTCTAGTAGTATTTTCTTTTCAGCTTTGTTCAACAAAAAGTACACAGCATAATTCTTAAACTAAAATATCAAAAATACTTAACAGTAAAAGTAGGACTTAAGTTTAATCTCTTTACATTAAAGTCGAAGAGCTCGTGAACAAAAACTGCAAAAAAGGCTGATTTCTTAGTTTATGGGGATGGGTTATACATCATCAAGGGCACCTCTAGTCAGCCAGTTCTCCTAACAGCAGCCGGTTGGAAGGGGGAGGGGTTCGAATCTGTAAAAAGAAACATAAAAAACTAAAAATAAAAGAAAACCGGATACTATATTGTTACCAATGTTTTTAATTGAGTAAGATCAAAATGTTTTTGAAAAATACTTCACAATAATTCACTTGACACAGACCTATTTTTTAAGGTCAGGTGAGCGTTTAAAAGAAATACATGTTCTGGGTTTTACTGTCCTCTAGTTTACGCAAGTTTTAATTTCTAGTTCAAAATGGATAATGCATAATTTTTATATGCCTATCTCTTTGATTTTGAACGAATAAAAAGAGACCGACGTATAAAAATTAGGTATTATCCATTAGCCATTATGCATTAAAAGTTCGGTAAACGGGGCATAAATTTCTATTCTTTAAACTAGAAAGTGCTTATACATATAAAGAAATTTTCATAAAAATCTTGAAAAAAAAACAAAAAATAATATAGTCCATTCTTAACCTATAGGTAAATACCCTTTCGTAAATTTAACGAATAATGCTCTTAAGCTCTTAAAGAAGACAACAGGAGCTCTAATCTCAAGTTCACACAGCATGTTGTACAAGAACTGGCGGGGCGGACCGTCCTAATGGTCAAACAGAATATAAAAAATAAATTATTAAGCTACACATTTAACTGATTTTTTTTTAAACTTTTAACAGCAAAAAAACGCGCTATAAAAATGAAAACTAAGAATCAAAACAATTAAACAACAAAAATAGCGATACGTCGTCGACTCGATTGAAGACGAATCACATTGGAAGAAACGAAAATTTCTTGAAGCTGCCTTTATTGGGCAGAATCAGGGTATTTTCAGTAAACCAAGTGTTGAAATTTCACAATTTGGAAGCCCCTCCTTTTTTTTCTTTTTTTTACGGGGACAGGATTTCAATAAATCAAACAGAAATGGCATAGAAAGTTCTGCGCGCACAAAAGAAACAGGTATATTGAGCAATGGTGCCAGTTTGTTATTATCTCCGGACTGCTTTCATGAGAAAAAATTGTCGCCACTCTTTCATTGTGAGCATAAATCATAGTTGCAATTATAACCGTTGACAAGATGTCTGCAAATTCCGCTAGATGGCGGCCACACCATGAGATGATCGAGGAAAAACTGGGATTCACAGGCATTGCATTTTTATTTCCTTTCGAGTCGCTTCAGTTTCGTAAATTTTGTGTTTTTAAAATGCCGTATACTCAAGAAGAAAATATTTTTATTATTAAAAACTACATAAAAAGTGACAGTGCGGACGACGTCTTTGAGCTTTTTGTTTTTGCGTTTCCAGATCGACCGGTTCCTGTGGCTCAAACTGTCTACAACATTTATCATCGTTTTGAACGGTACGGTTGCATAAATGGTTCTAGAAAGTGTTACCACGACGGCGAAATACCAGAGCATCCCGTTCTTCCAGAAAGGGTGGAACGAGACGAAATGGTATGGGCTTACGTTGAGGCACATGAACCATGTTTGACGAAACCGATTGCGGAGGCACTGGATATTCCCAACAGTACTTGCCAATGGATATGAGGTTATGAGGGATAAATGTGACAGGAACGAAAATTTCCTATCAAAAGTTTTGTTTAGTGACGAGAAGACATTTGAACTTCATAGCTCTCACAATCCACAAAATAGCCGCTATTGGTCCCGCGAAAATAAACATCTGCACGCAAGTGTTAGAACGCAACATCCTCAAAAATTAAATGTTTGGAGCGGTATTGTCGGGGATCACATTATTGGACCCTTTTTCATTGAAGGGAATTTGAATAGCCAAAAATATGTTGATCTTCTCCAACACCAGGTTTTACTACGGTTGAGGGAACTCAAAATAAATTTGGATGAATTGTGGTTTCAGCAAGATGTCTGTTCATCCCACAATTCACGCCAGGCTACAAATTACCTTCGTCAGGTATTTGAAGATAGAATTATTCCCACGTATGGAAATATCCGATGGCCTTCTCGATCACCAGATCTTGCGCCAAATGACTTTTTCCTATGGGGTTGTTGGACGACAAAATTTTCCAACACCCTCACTTACGGCCTACGACTATACAGGAGTTGAGGGCGAACATTTTGGAGGCGGGCAACTCTATCACCCCTGAAATGTTGGCTGCTACGTGCCAAGAGTTTTACAATAGATTGGGATATTGTGAGGCTCAAGAAGGGGACAGAATTAAAAATTAGATGTTTTCAGGTCCAAACCTCAGCTTTTTCTTGCTTAAATAGGCGGCAGGATCCATTATTTACGATACTGAGCGATAAACTCGTGAGGTTGTTAACATTAGAAAGAAATATCTTCGCTTTTAATTAAATTTCTTTCCATTCTGTTCTACTTGTGACATCTATCCGGAAACGGCCAAACCATGCAGCTAGCACTAGCAGCCAAAGAAATCAATGAACGGCGCTGTTTTTCCTGCAGAGCTTTTTGCTTGCGATATATTGATTTTAAATAAAGCTGGCCCTACACTACATTTGATATTTTCGAGGTGTTTTATTACATGATCTCGAAACATGTAGCGAACCAATTCTTCAAAACTAGCGGGAGGGTAAAAGCGAAAAATAAGAGGCTGCCAATATTCGTAACACCCAAAAAGGGGTGAAAAGATTTATTTTGCTCTGTTTCTTTACAAAAAACGTTTTGAAGTGAAACTTGAGCTCTGCCACTTTTTTTATTTTTTTCTTCAACTTTCTCGAAATTTTCGTCATACCGTAGAAAAAATTTATTTCCCCCATGGTCATACTCTACTTTTATTCGAAAAAATTTAGAAACAGAGACGGGATCAGTTTTCCTAAAACGGGGGATCTTGGTTTCGAGTGAGAAGATAAAGGGCGCCGCAGGCAAAAATTTTTCAATTAAATTAGCCGAACGCAAATATGTTAGAAAAACAATGCACGAAATAAAAATGGAGCCGCTTACAATTTTTTTTCAAAAATTACGTAATTTCGGGAACGCAAAGAAATAGGTCTAAAGAGTATAATTTTTAAGAAAAAAATATCAATTTTCTCGCGCTCCTCCACTGGGACTACAGGGGCCGTGCACAAATTACGTAATGGTCATAGGGGAGAGAGGGGTTACAAAACGTTACGTAGAAAATAAGTGAAAAGTTTTTTTTTGGGGGGGGGGGTAGTGGTCCTGAAATCGTTACGTAATATTAGGGGAGTGGCGTGCCAAACCGTTACAAAACATTACATAGGGAGGGGGTCAAAAATTGGTAAAATCACCGTTAAGTAATTTGTGCACGGACCCACATCTGACTGTTCCTCCTTTTTGATTTCGAATCAAAGTGAAAAACCCGGGTTGGACGTTCGAAGGCGTCAACCAGTCCTATTTGCTTGATAAAGTTTCTACGGAATGTAATGTTTTTTTAGTCAAAACATTACAAGTCAAGTTAATAAAAGCAAACCTACCAATTTTCTCAATACCCCAACCTGACTTCCTACACTAATCTTGCTATTAACTCCAGCATGCTACAAAATCGTCGCAAAGCCGGTTTTTACTAGCCTAAGAAACGTCTGCGAAAGCCATCCATCTAATATCGATCCATTCTAGTTGTCTTTGTCGAACATACGTAAAAAGGTACAGGAATCACATACGTCGAAGCAGATAATGCGAGAGAATATCTATCCTTTTTCATCTTTCTCCATGTAATAAAGACAGCCTACGTAGAACAGTAATCTTTACTATTTAAAATTTTAATATTATAAATGCATTTAAAGTGTTAAATTCGACGAAGCAGTCGTCTTGGTTAGTGTAAAAAATTTAATAAAAAACAGTCAAGTCGGAGTGTAGTTGGGGAACCAGTGAATTTTAAGGGGTCCCGGGGTAAAGGGAGTGACTACTATAAAATAGAAAGACACCAAAAGATGAGCTCTTTTTCAACACTAGAAATGCAGCACTAAGTGGTGTCCAAAAATTTTCAACAAAGTGAAAAATGTAATCTGACAGATTCATAAGCCAGAACAACCGGTATGTTTTTCTATTTTCTATAAGCCTAAATTATTTTTTTGATTTCCTACTATTACTTACAAAATTGAGGATTACTGATTTTTGAATTATATAATTTTTTTAAATATCTCAAAACCATTTTTTTTGAATTTTTTTGAAATTTTTGTAAAGTTTTTATTAGGTACCTTTAAAACTGGTCAGTGTGCAGTTTACTTAATTTTTTATAATATAACAAGCATATTTTTATAGTTCATTAAATTTTATTTTTTATTTCTGTTAGAAATTGGTAGTTAGAGCAGTTTCATAATTATTCAAATCCACTGCACAGTTTGTAAGAGCTAAAAATATTTAAAAGAAAACAAGATTCAAGGAATAACCTTAAAAATCAGTAAGAAAAATTTGTAAAAATTCATTTTTTTGTAAACCTTGATTTTTATTAACTCATAGAATAGTGGGGGCTGATGTAAGTTTTTTATTAATAGGCTTTAAGGGCTAACCTTCTACCAACTTCAAGGGCTACCCTTCTACCAACTTCTAAGATTACCTTTCTACTGACCACACTTCTCATAATGACCACCTAGGCTTAAACTTCCACATCATGGTTTAAAGCCTACGACCAACTCTGTAACCAGCGTTTCCGTCAAGCTACTTTCCATCTTTTTACTTCTACGATGAATTAAGACCAAGTTTAGAGATTTCCAATCCAATCATTCAACTTCCTGTGTCCACCCGGAGTTCTTGAGTTTCCATGTGGCATGGATTGCGTCAGCAGTTTTATCGAGAGTCCAGGGAGGGGTACTGATGTCTGGTGCGATTAGGATCTACGGGTAAAAGCTAAGTACACCTGCTTTTATTCTTACTAACTTTCCTTCCGTCTTAATTTCTTCAACTCAAGCGGTCAACATGGTCAAATTTGCCTTTTTCACAATTTTTTGGATTTTTTTATAAATTTTTTTGGCACTTATAATTGGAAGTAGTGAAGCCAAATATATTTAAGTTTCGTTATTTACGGAGTGTAACTAACTATTGTATAGTTTAGTGTGTTTCCGTACACCCATAAATGTTGGTTTATAATTCCTTCAGAATTATAAACCGTGTGACCTTTTTGGTTTTATTTAACCTTTGTTTTGGTAATATAGTTTTACAGTTTATTACTTTTTTTTTGATAAATGGATACTGGTGGAGCTATATACTTTTAAATTTAAGTAATTAACCTAGAGTATGACTATTTATAGTGTGTCCATTCATACTCCTAGAGTTGGTTATGGCCAACTTGGTATAGTGCGTTAATGTGTTCTTAAGAAGGCATATGCATGAGCTAGTATCACAATAGCGTTTCATAATTCTGATTTTTGGAAGGCCAATGATGTGTTTAGCACGTTACAGATTATGTAGAGGTTGTTGATCTACTAGATTATTCCTTTGGGCAAATCTGCCTACCTAAATTTGCTGTTTTAAAATCTGGCAACACAATGTTTTCTATAGTCAAGTTTTTTCTGTACTACAGAAACTAGGTGTTTAGCACGTTATTTGACTATAAGAACTTATTGATGTGTCAAGATTGCCCAGGCAACTTATGTTTGTCCTTAAGTTGTTTTCCTTGGCCTTTATTGGTTTTAAACCATGTTATGTTTTTTTTGTGGAAAGACCACACTTTATTATCTTGTGTAACATATAAGTTTCACTTTACATTTATTTGGTGGAAAGACCACACTTCTTACCTTGTGTAATATATTTATGCATTTCTTTTTGTGGAAAGACCACACTTTTGTACCTTGTGTAATATATTGATGCATATCTTTTCGCGGAAAGACCACAAAGTTGTCTGCGTGTAATATATATTGTCATATACCGTTATATACACTATGCTAAGTTAACTATATTAATTAATATGAAATTTTAGTCATTGTAAATTATTTATAGATTTTTTTTCAAATCTTGTTAATTTTTATAAAATTATTTTGTGAATACATTTACTAGTTGAGATATTTTTGTTTAATTTCATAATATGAATTTTTGAAAATAGATTTTAAGAGGCTCAACTTAAAATCATACTCTGAAATAAATATTTGAATAAATTGAGCAGTTCAATTTTCTGTCTTTGCAACTAATAGACAGGGCGCCCACAAAATAGTTTGGTAAAAGATAAAATTAAAGAAGATACAACCTGTTACTTAAGTAAATTTTTTCAAAATTAATATTAAAAATTCTTATTTCAAAATTCCTTTTTTTATATTTGCAACTTAGGTTTGCACCCACGCCCTGTGCTCTCAGTACAAAACATTGAGTCATAACTAGGCATTTAATTTAAAAAAAAAGAAGGAATAAATTCATTTTTATTATTATAAAATACATCAAAAAAAGAGTCAAATTTTAACAACAATTTTTCCTTTTTCTAAATAAGTTCCCTCGAGGAAATAATAACAAATGGCGCTGTAAACGTGGGGCGTTGTTTTTTTTCCTAAAGTTTTTTGTAATCTTACAGGTATTTTTCTGAGTTTTTATTTCCCTTGAAAGGGGGTGTTTGTAATGCTTTTGTAAATTTAAAGACATTCCAAGTTTAAAGTTTACGTAGAACAATTTACTTAAGTACTTATAGTGGCTGGGTATCTTATACCAAACTCAACAAAATATCTCAACGTTTTAATTTAAATTTTTTTGATCATTATTGTTCAACTTTCATTAAATTGATAAAATTTTCCCTGATTTTCTATTACTGAGTTGTCTTTTATTCACATTTTTGTAACGATTTTAGATAAAATGGAACCCTCATACCTTTTGATTGACGAATTGGATTGGGAGCTGATGATCAGATCCAGAGACACTCAAGGTGAGCGGAAAGAAAAGAACAAGTTGCTGAGAGAACTTCGGAAAACGGAAAAAGCAGGACCTATCAACTACCCAGAAGTGAGCCTCGACTTTGACAATGAGAATGGCCTATGCAGGGATAAGCTGGAAACATTGGAGAGTATGGTAGTTAAGTTTAATCTCACCAAGCGCCATACTAAATATCGGGTTATAACAAATCGCCTAGCGCATATTCTAAACCGAATTTCAAGGTTCCCTGAAGCAAAATCAGAAACCAAACAGGAACTTTCTTCAAAAGTCTCCTTCCTCTTGACAGTTTTAAATCAAAAGGCCAAAGCCAACAAATCTTTATTATTATTAAAATCCCCAAGCTTAAGAGAATCTATAATTGAAGAAGATAACTATGAATCTGAAGTATATAAAGATAGTGAGACTGAAAGTGTGCATGACTCGTCAGATGACGAAAATCTCGAATTGGTTTTAATGTCAAGCACCCAACATGTTTCTCCTTTAGACGACGGTACGGAAAATCAAGTCGAGTCAACCCCCCAGAATATCTCTCAATTAGACCTCTCCCAAATATTAGATAGAATTGCTAGTTATACCAAAAAAGACCCGAAACCTAACATTCAAATTTCAACCCAAAGTATACCAGGAACAAGTTTAACTCCAACAAATCAGCCCACATCGCAAACAGCTGGTACATCGGCACCAAACTCGATGTCAAGTCCATGTCAAAATATGTCAAACCCAAGTCAAACGAGTCAAAGTTTAAATTTTAATCAACCCTTGCAAACATTGCCTTTAAATAACCCCATTATTCCCATGGCCAATGTAAACCCAAACAATATAGGTCAAAATTCCATGTCAAACCCGTGTCAAAATATGTCAAACCAAAGTCAAACTGGCCAAAGCTTAAATTTTAACCAACATTTGCAATCCCCGTCTATAAACAACCCGATCAACACCAATGCTAATTTAAATCAAAATAATTTAGGTCAAAATTCAATGTCAAACCCATGTCAAAATATGGCAAACCAAAATCAAACTAGTCAAAGTTTAAATTTCCATCAACCCTTGCAAACGCTGCCTATAAATAACACCATTAACCCCAACTTTAACTTAAATCAAAGCAATGTAGGTCAAAACCCGATGTCAAATCAATGTCAAAATATGTCAAACCAAGTTCAAACTATTCAAAGTTCAAATTTTAGTCAACCTTTACAAATTATGCCTATGAATAACCCCAATACGAATTTAAATCAAAGCAATGTAGGTCAAATTTCAATGTCAAATCCAGGCCAAAATATGTCAAACCAAAATCAGACTAGTCAAAGCTTAAATATCAACCAACCCTTACAAATACAGGCTATAAATAATCCAAACAACCCCAACGCCAACTTGAATCAAAGCAATGCTGGTCAAATTTCAAACTATCAATCCATGATGGGCTCAAATTTTTATCAACCATGTCAAAATCAAAACCTTGGTAATCAAAATATCAACTACCAACCTACTTTAAGTAGCGGTATAAATCCAGCCTCTAATTTTTTACCCAATTTAAATTTAAATTCAAACCAAAACCAGTTATATAATCAGACGTCAGGTTGTCCACTTAACCCTCAGGTCAATTTTAACCAACAATTATCAAACCCAATAGGTAATTATCAGACCAACCCAACCTTGAACAACTCACAACATTTTTCCCACCAAAATTTAAACTTTCAGCCTGCTACCAACCAAATACCTAGTCAACAGTTTACCCATCAAACATTTGGTCAAACTCAATTAAACTCTCAGCCTCAGATTTTATCTAATCAAAATTTTAATTCTCAAAATTTAAATACTAATACTTTTTCACAATTTCCTTTAACCAGTAACCACCCAAATTTTGTTCCACCTCAATACTTTCAAAACAACAATAATAATTTAAATTTTGCCAATCCCTTGCCTCAAATTCCTACTCAACCACCCCAGTATGGGATCCAACAATTTTCTCATTCTAAAAATTATTCTGGTCAACATAGCCATGATGCGAATTTATTCAGAAAAATAGGTTATATTCATCAAAACAATATTAAATTTACTGGTAGTGGGAGTGTACTGACATTTTTAGATAAAGTCGAAGAGTTTGTGTTGTCATACAACATTGATAAAAATCAACTTCTAACATTTGCACATGAATTTTTTGAGGGTCAAATTAGAACTTGGTATCGACAAATAAAGCAAAGAATAAATTCTTGGAACGATTTGGTTAGGGAATTAAAAATAAACTTTTTACCGACTAATTTTGAAAATCAACTTTGGCAAGAAATACATTCTAGGACTCAGGGACCTAACGAAAGGCCAATCATTTTCATTAGTATTATGCAAACTTTATTTACTCGCTTAACGAGACAAGTTAGTGAATGGGAACAGGTCCAAATTGTAATAAAAAATTTACAACCTTACTACCAGAATCATTTGGCATTGAAACAAGTTATGAACCTTGATGAATTGACTTATTTGTGTAGAATGATAGAGGAAACAAAAATTAGATCACAAAACTTTCAGACTCCTTCTACAAATAATAATATAAACTTAATGGCACCAGAATTAGCCTATCAACGACCAAAGAACAATTTTAAGATTAATGAAATTTCCTGTGATGATCCTTTTTACCAAAATCCAAGTCTTACAAATGAAAATTCTCAAGGTACAAGCGTTTCAACTTCTAATATTCAACTTCAATCAAATTCCCCAAGTCAAACTGAAAACCTTGAACCAAACATTAGTGCCCTAAACAGTTTAATTTGTTGGAATTGTGGAGAAAAAGATACCCATACTTTCCAAAAATGCACCAAACCCAGAACGAAATTTTGTTATAAATGTGGTTACAAAAATAAAACAGTGCGTGAATGCCCGGTTTGTTCAAAAAACTTGCCCAGCGCAGCTCCAAGGTCGGGTGGGACTGCGAATGCATAAAAAATACCGACCAAACTGGTCAAAAAATCATTACTTCCACTGTTTCCACTCAAACTATTTCCTTTACATCAGCGCAGACCCAAACAGAAAATATATCCCCTCAAATAAGTTCTTTACAACCCCTTGACCGTACACAGCATAAAAACTTTACTCACAATAAAAAAACTCAATGTGACAAAAGTAAAACTTATTCTGACCAAAATAAAACT
Source organism: Oxystoma pomonae (assembly GCA_963921995.1). Taxonomy (NCBI): domain Eukaryota; kingdom Metazoa; phylum Arthropoda; class Insecta; order Coleoptera; family Brentidae; genus Oxystoma; species Oxystoma pomonae. The sequence goes on from OY998170.1 coordinate 45,919,591, forward strand.
CAATATGATAGCCGAAATTTCTTCAAGCAAAATAAATGATCAGAATGGCTTCAATTTGTTAAAAACTTTTCTTTAACCAAGAACCTACCAAATAACGACTTAAAATCCTCCCAAAAAGACCATTTTCTCAATAAAAATAAACCTTCAGAATTTCAAACTAAAGCTCAAAAACCCAATCATAAAGAATACTCCAAGCAAAACAACTGGTCGGAATGGCTTAATATTGTCAAAAATTTTTTTCTTAACAATCAAATTTCACCGCTTTTCTTTCAACATGGTAACGACTTGAGGCCATATATATCCATTCAATTCAAAAATTTAGATATATCAGCTTTATTAGACACCGGAGCTATGAAATCTGTCTTGGGCAAATCGGGATATGAGTTAATGCTAAAAAATAAAATACAAATCTTGCCACATAATTACAGTTCTGTTAGCACAGCTGATGGGAATTCTCAAGAAGTAAAGGGTCGGGTTATTATTCCTATTTCTGTTGAAAATCACACAAAGAAACTTGAGTTTTTAATAGTGCCCAGTATAAAACACAAAAGGATTTTAGGGATAGATTTTTGTAGAAAATTTAATTTATATCTTAATTTTGCGGATAATTCTTTTTGTTTCAATGAAACATCACAAGATAATCAATTATCATCCCTAAACAGTAATAATAAAATTAAAATAAATCAAAATTTGTCACCAGTCCCTCAACTTAGAAATACCCCTGGCCATTCTCAAATTTCTTCCATTTCTCAACATAAAAACCCTAGCTTTAAATATGATTGTCAATTCTTATTAATTAAAGATATAGTCAACAATTTTTTTAAAAATAATCCTATCAGTAATGAAAAGATACACACAACAAACTTAATATTTCCTGAAATAAAATTTGAAAAGTCGATCAATAAACCACCCTCTACTAATGACCCTATATTGAATTTACTAGACCTTTTACAAAGTGAAAATTTTTTTGATGACATTGATGAAATGTTATCTCAGATCTCCATTGACGAAATTGTTGTTCAAGAACAGAAATTTAAAGCTTGTATTCAGTCTGAAAGTGATTTAAACCCTGAACAAAAAACGAAATTGGAGTTGGTTATAAAGAAATTTGAAACCTTAGTGTCAGAAAAATTGGGTTGCATTAACCTAATAACTCATAAAATTGAAGTTACCACCCCAGAGCCATTTCGCAAAAGACTATTTCTCTTAAGTCCTTATATGCATAAACATGTTAACGATGAAATTGACCGGATGTTAAAGTTAGATGTTATTACCCCCTCTCGTAGCCCTTACAGCTCAAACGTTCTTCTTGTGCCTAAGGCCAACGGGAAAAAGAGGTTATGTTTTGATGGTCGGGATCTTAACAAAATTACTAAGAAAGACCGATATCCATTACCAAATCTAACCAGAATCCTGGATAAAGTTAAAAACGCGAAATATCTCTCTTCTATTGACCTTAAACATGCGTTTTGGCAAATTCCGTTACATGACCAGGATTCAATGGAGAAAACAGCTTTTAGCGTGGTTGGTAAAGGTCATTTTATGTTTACAAAAATGCCCTTTGGTCTTTGTAATTCAGCGCAAACTTTACAGAGGCTAATGGATACCCTTTTTGACCCATCAATTGAGAATGATATTTTTGTCTACCTTGATGATCTAGTGTGTTGTACGGATACATTTGAGAAACATGTTGAAACCTTGACAAAAATTTTTGAAACATTAAAATCCGCGAGTTTTACTATTAACTTAAAGAAATGTAAATTTTGCCTTCCATCATTGGCATTTTTGGGATATGTAATTGATAGAAATGGTCTACATGCTAACCCGGAAAAGGTATCTGCTATTGTTAAATATCCAAGGCCTCAAAATGTCACTGAAGTTAAAAGATGGGTAGGAGTCACTGGGTGGTACAGACGGTTTATAAGGGGTTACTCTGATTTAATTTGTCCTTTAACCAAACTAATGCAAGGAAAGAATAAAAAGCAAAAAATTGACTGGACGGATGAAGCTGAAAAGTCCTTTCAAGAACTTAAAACCCGCCTTATAACCACGCCGGTATTGGCCAATCCCGATTTTTCAAAACAATTTATTATTCAGACTGATGCCAGCAATTTTGCAGTTGGCGCTGTGCTTGTGCAGGGTGAGGGTGATGATGAGAAAGTGATTTGTTATGCCTCTAAAACTTTAACGCGTACTGAGCAAAATTGGACGGTAACTGAGCGAGAGGCTTATGCAATAATCTTTGCCGTAACTAAATTCCGGCCTTACATTGAGAGAAGTTTTTTTAAAATTTATACTGATCACCATGCATTACTTTGGCTGTCAAGAATTCAACAACCAGTGGGACGGTTAGCTAGATAGTCTATCTTTCTTTCTCAATTCACATATGAGATCATTTTTCGAAAAGGTAAAAATAACATTGTACCGGATGCTTTAAGTAGAATTGAAATATCCTCCTTTGAATGTTACACAGACAGGTGGTACGACAGAATGTTAAAACAAGTATCTGATGACCCTTTGAAATTTCCAAATTACTCAGTACAAGAAAATCGGTTGTATAGGTATATAGAGTCTTCTCATGGGATTAATACCAACTTAAAAAATTGGAAATTAGTGATACCGAAGTCAGAGAGAATTGATATTATTAAAAATCATCACGATTCCCCTTTATCAGGCCACTTTGGCGTAAATAAAACTTATAATCGTATCTTAGAAGAATACTTCTGGCCAGACTTGAAAAAGGATGTAAAAAGATACGTTTCAAAGTGTGATATATGTAACCAACAGAAAGCTTCACAATTAGGCCGCATTGGTGTAATGGGGGTTGGAAAACAAGTTGATATGCCGTTTCAATTAATACCTATGGATATCATGGGTCCGTACCCTAGGTCCAAGTCAGGTTTTTCGTATCTGTTTGTCGTTGTCGATTGGTTCACTAAATTTACAATTTTACATCCCTTGAGACGTGCTACCGCTCAAGAAATTTGCAAGTTTGTCGAGAATCATATGTTTTTGACATTTGGTACTCCTATGACTATTGTCTGTGATAACGGGGCCCAATTCATTAGTAACGAGTTCAGGGACCTTATTTCACGGTATAAGATTAAGCATATTTGGTACAATGCAAAATACCATCCTCAGATAAATTTTTGCGAACGTTATAACCGCACTATTAAAACTTGTATTCGATGTTTTTTAAATCAAAACAAACATAAAGAATGGGATAAATATCTTTACCAAATCATGAGTGCTTTGAATAATTCAGTAAATTCAGTTACCAAATATAGTCCATCTTTTCTGGTGTTTGGGCGGATTGTACCGATTTACGGTGATTATTATGGAAAACTAGAAAATATGTATCAATGTCCCTATAAATTCGCTAACGCTGAAACATTGGTTGGTGAATTGGCTAAACTACCAGAGATATACCAAAAGGTTTCTGTTTTGTTTCAAAAATCTCACCAAACGAATGAAAAATATTACAATCTCCGAAACAGAAACATTGAATTTCAGGTGGGTGATATGGTTTACAAGAAAAATTATGTTCTCTCCAGTGCGTCTAAAGCTTTTGCTGCTGGACTTGCTCAGCGTTTTATTAAATGTCAAGTTACCAAGAAAATCAGTCCTTTAATATATGATCTTCTGGACGGTAAAGGTCAGGTTTTCACCCGGATCCATGTTAAAGACTTAAAACCAACCTTGAGTGAATCGGACTCTGAAAGTGAGCATCCCTAGCCTTTAAGTCAGTTAGTTTGTACTAGTAACTAAGTAATTATAAGAAAACCTAAATGATGTACCTTTTAACTATTATTTTGTAAGTGTCAAAGGCAAATCTTATTTTTTTCGTAGAAGGGAAGTATTTGTAATGTTTTTTTAGTCAAAACATTATAAGTCAAATTAATAAAAGCAAACCTACCAATTTTCTCAATACCCCAACCTGATTTCCTACACTAATCTTGCTATTAACTCCAGCATGCTACAAAATCGTCGCAAAGCCGGTTTTTACTAGCCTAAGAAACGTCTGCGAAAGCCATCCATCTAATATCGATCCATTCTAGTTGTCTTTGTCGAACATACGTAAAAAGGTACAGGAATCACATACGTCGAAGCAGATAATGCGAGAGAATATCTATCCTTCTTCATCTTTCTCCATGTAATAAAGACAGCCTACGTAGAACAGTAATCTTTACTATTTAAAATTTTAATATTATAAATGCATTTAAAGTGTTAAATTCGACGAAGCAGTCGTCTTGGTTAGTGTAAAAAATTTAATAAAAAACAGTCAAGTCGGAGTGTAGTTGGGGAACCAGTGAATTTTAAGGGGTCCCGGGGTAAAGGGAGTGACTACTATAAAATAGAAAGACACCAAAAGATGAGCTCTTTTTCAACACTAGAAATGCAGCACTAAGTGGTGTCCAAAAACTTTCAACAAAGTGAAAAATGTAATCTGACAGATTCATAAGCCAGAACAACCGGTATGTTTTTCTATTTTCTATAAGCCTAAATTATTTTTTTGATTTCCTACTATTACTTACAAAATTGAGGATTACTGATTTTTGAATTATATTATTTTTTTAAATATCTCAAAACCATTTTTTTTTTGAAATTTTTGTAAAGTTTTTATTACGTACCTTTAAAACTGGTCAGTGTGCAGTTTACTTAATTTTTTATAATATAACAAGCATATTTTTATAGTTCATTAAATTTTATTTTTTATTTCTGTTAGAAATTGGTAGTTAGAGCAGTTTCATAATTATTCAAATCCACTGCACAGTTTGTAAGAGCTAAAAATATTTAAAAGAAAACAAGATTCAAGGAATAACCTTAAAAATCAGTAAGAAAAATTTGTAAAAATTCATTTTTTTGTAAACCTTGATTTTTATTAACTCATAGAATAGTGGGGGCTGATGTAAGTTTTTTATTAATAGGCTTTAAGGGCTAACCTTCTACCAACTTCAAGGGCTACCCTTCTACCAACTTCTAAGATTACCTTTCTACTGACCACACTTCTCATAATGACCACCTAGGCTTAAACTTCCACATCATGGTTTAAAGCCTACGACCAACTCTGTAACCAGCGTTTCCGTCAAGCTACTTTCCATCTTTTTACTTCTACGATGAATTAAGACCAAGTTTAGAGATTTCCAATCCAATCATTCAACTTCCTGTGTCCACCCGGAGTTCTTGAGTTTCCATGTGGCATGGATTGCGTCAGCAGTTTTATCGAAAGTCCAGGGAGGGGTACTGATGTCTGGTGCGATTAGGATCTACGGGTAAAAGCTAAGTACACCTGCTTTTATTCTTACTAACTTTCCTTCCGTCTTAATTTCTTCAACTCAAGCGGTCAACATGGTCAAATTTGCCTTTTTCACAATTTTTTGGATTTTTTTATAAATTTTTTTGGCACTTATAATTGGAAGTAGTGAAGCCAAATATATTTAAGTTTCGTTATTTACGGAGTGTAACTAACTATTGTATAGTTTAGTGTGTTTCCGTACACCCATAAATGTTGGTTTATAATTCCTTCAGAATTATAAACCGTGTGACCTTTTTGGTTTTATTTAACCTTTGTTTTGGTAATATAGTTTTACAGTTTATTACTTTTTTTTGATAAATGGATACTGGTGGAGCTATATACTTTTAAATTTAAGTAATTAACCTAGAGTATGACTATTTATAGTGTGTCCATTCATACTCCTAGAGTTGGTTATGGCCAACTTGGTATAGTGCGTTAATGTGTTCTTAAGAAGGCATATGCATGATCTAGTATCACAATAGCGTTTCATAATTCTGATTTTTGGAAGGCCAATGATGTGTTTAGCACGCTATAGATTATGTAGAGGTTGTTGATCTACTAGATTATTCCTTTGGGCAAATCTGCCTACCTAAATTTGCTGTTTTAAAATCTGGCAACACAATGTTTTCTATAGTCAAGTTTTTTCTGTACTACAGAAACTAGGTGTTTAGCACGTTATTTGACTATAAGAACTTATTGATGTGTCAAGATTACCCAGGCAACTTACGTTTGTCCTTAAGTTGTTTTCCTTGGCCTTTATTGGTTTTAAACCATGTTATGTTTTTTTTGTGGAAAGACCACACTTTATTATCTTGTGTAACATATAAGTTTCACTTTACATTTATTTGGTAGAAAGACCACACTTCTTACCTTGTGTAATATATTTATGCTTTTCTTTTTGTGGAAAGACCACACTTTTGTACCTTGTGTAATATATTGATGCATTTCTTTTCGCGGAAAGACCACAAAGTTGTCTGCGTGTAATATATATTGTCATATACCGTTATATACACTATGCTAAGTTAACTATATTAATTAATATGAGATTTTAGTCATTGTAAATTATTTATTGATTTTTTTTCAAATCTTGTTAATTTTTATAAAATTATTTTGTTAATACATTTACTAGTTGAGATATTTTTGTTTAATTTCTTAATATGAATTTTTGAAAATAGATTTTAAGATGCTCAACTTAAAATCATACTCTGAAATAAATATTTGAATAAATTGAGCAGTTCAATTTTCTGTCTTTGCAACTAATAGACAGGGCGCCCACAAAATAGTTTGGTAAAATATAAAATTAAAGAAGATACAACCTGTTACTTAAGTAAATTTTTTCAAAATTAATATTAAAAATTCTTATTTCAATATTCCTTTTTTTATATTTGCAACTTAGGTTTGCACCCACGCCCTGTGCTCTCAGTACAAAACATTGAGTCATAACTAGGCATTTAATTAAAAAAAAAAGAAGGAATAAATTCATTTTTATTATTATAAAATACATCAAAAAAAGAGTCAAATTTTAACAACAATTTTTCCTTTTTCTAAATAAGTTCCCTCGAGTAAATAATTACAGGAAATATCTCAGTAGATTTCTCCGGCCGTGTATGAACGCTTTAGGTTAGGCATTTGCATGTATCTCAGTCCCCAGCCTGTAAACAGTGCGTAAGGACAATGGTTACAAAATGAAAAGCCGAAAAATATTTTTTTTTACGATATCTTTCATCAGTTTGGTATTAAAGTCGAGCAAAAACAATTTTTATTCCAGTCCTAAAGGTATGAAAATGGAAAACATTAGAAAACAACAACCTGGAATGGACTTACTACATGTAAGATGTAGTGACAACATCGCCCCATGCCCATCCTTTTCTGCCTAATGTGCTTTTCCGTTTGTCTGCGTCTTATACACGGCTGCTTGGCCCCCTAAGGATTTGCTTAGGAACCCTTATAAGTACGTAGGCTTAGAAATAGCTTGACGTTTGCACCTGAAGACGATCAGAGATTGTACTAATCGAAACTTCGTGTATAAATAAATTATATACAATGGAAGTCCGAAATACAGAGTTAATTTCAATTACATCACTGCCTCAAACTTGCAAACAAAAGTTAGAATCCCGATACGGACCCGGTATCAGAGTTTTCGACGCTACGAGAAAAATTTAATTAAGCATACCAAAAAAAATACGTACATCGAATTCCTATGTCAAGCAAGAGACAGCAACATTATTTCGATTGCTTTTTGTCTTAAGGCACTATTTCCAGGACAAAGAGTTCAGCGGATTCTAGATGACGCTAGTAAAGCTGTCATACGATCCGAAATCAGCTTTCATCGCTGAAACAAGTCCTTACTGACAGAAGAACTAGGACAACGGTTTCAGGATATTCGAGAAAAACTATGGAGGAAGATTATCAACCGATTCTGAACAAAATCACATGAACCTGCAACCATCTTCGACAACCTTGGCAAGCAAAGCACCAAAGGAAATTCGCTCGTCAACGTCCACAAAGCCAATCGACAACCGACACTGTAAGAAACATCATTAATGCATCAAAGAAGACATTGACACCCATAGAAGAAAACTTAATTGCCAAAGAACTTAACTTTTCCATCGCTCCTAAAAAGATACCCACTATCGATATCATCACCGACACAGAAAGTCATTCTCTTCCGCTACAAGACGCCGACGAGTTCAGACATCAAGTAGGACCATTATTGACAAACCTATTAAGTATACTTCTAACATAAGCAAGACAGAGGAAATCGCGTTGAAGAATCTTTAAAAGGACAAATCACAGTTAAAATCTTACCGTCGGATAAGGGCAATACAACAGTTTGGAATTTGGACACGGAAACGTATGACCAGAAAGTTGAAGAGGTACTTTCCATAGGAAACTGTAAACTTCTCTTAAGACCCGACGCAATCAATTAAAAGTAAGGTTTATAGAACAAAAGTATTCCAGATATATTTCAAACAACACAAGGTCTCAACTTACAACACATTATACCAAACCTCCTCATCTATACGGACTTCCCAAAATTCACAAAGATGCAATGCCCTTACGCCCAATCACAAGTTTCAGAAATTCTCCAACAAGCAATCTGTGTAAATTTTTTCATGATGTACTTATGAAATGAGTAGAATGCGACATCAGAACAACAGTCTATCATAAACCCACTTACATAGGACAATATTTAAATCAAGATTCAAATCGTTCTGCTACAACCAAACGAGGCATAATAAGAACTTTGTATAACAGAGCCGTTCAAATTTGTAACAATAACTTGGAAGTTGAAGTAAGAAACATTAAGAACGATCTGCAACAGAATCGTTACAGCCTTAAACTTATAACAGATACTATTTCTAAATTTCAACAAACAGAACAAAGATTATAAGACCAAAACCGGGCAAATGCACACAATGCATTACAATTCCATACATTAGAGGAGTATCAGAGAAAATTCGAGGAGTAGCGAACAACTTTAATATTAAAAAGGCTTTTAAATCTCTAATACAATTCAAAGCCTTCTTAGTAAAACAAAACCGGAGGACAAACACTTGTGAGTGTGGTGAATCAACTTTTTTTAGCCTTCCTGTATAAATACGGGCTAAAGTGTAGACAAAAAAAATGTTAGTTGTACTTTACTAAACAACATACTTAAAATTTACTTTTTTCAACATTTTACAAAATAGTCAATGTTTGAAGTTTAACCTTATTTTCTGACTTACCCTGTACCCAATGATAAAAAATATTTGTCTGTACCTCCCCTACAACATATTAGAATTTGAAACAATTTAACGGGTGCCCACGCTACATACGAAATTAGCGGGGTTCTTTTCGTGTTTGTGCAAAAGGTCGGAGCTAAACCAATATCTTTTGTTTGGAAATTGCCTGGGTAAGGTGCATATTTCAGGTAATATGTATATGGCTTTTAAAAATATATTATTTTGATAACTTTTTTATTATTTACGTAAAATTGAGCAAATTCTCTTGTTTGCTTTCTAAAACATGAAGAAACATCTTAGTTATGTTCAAGGCGCCTATATACTCGCAGGTGAGCCCAACATTTGACTGGCTGCCATATTGAAACGTTACCTGGTACTATAAATGCATTTTTCTAAAGGCTATCGTTCCCCCAGATTTTAAGTAAAAAAAAGTACAACTGGCAACGCTTTGTTCTTTAATTTTTTAATCTTTTGCCAGAGTGCACAGGGAGAACTAAACATTAGAATTAGCTAAAATTTTGCAGGGGTGATCATTTTTAAATGATTAACAAAAATATCTGAAGGAGTTTTCACAATTTTCAATTATTTTTTCTTCAAAATAAAAGCTCTGGTGCTGTCATCTATCCCAAAAGCCTCAAAACAATTGCGGTTTAGAACAAATCCAATTTACCAAAAAAATAGAGAAATACTCACAATTTCCTCTGAATTACATTTTTCCTTTTTATATTTCCTTGCTTTAGCGACAATAAAAACTAAGTTTCCTTTTTTCTAAAAGCCTGTGCACTCCGGAAAAAAAAATCGATCAATCAGTCACACTTCATTGAATTTGGGAGACACGCTGTTCAAGTACGTTAGACCGCAGAATTTATACGATTCAATGGTAACTGCAGGTGTTTTGTCAATAAACTTTAAATCGGGCCGCACTGGGACAGAAGAGTATTTTTACGTTTTTTCTGAAAACCATTCGAGGTTATGTTTATCTTTCAAAAATGTGTTTCCAAAAACATTGTTCTAAAACAAATATGAAACCACTCCGCGTGTGCGGTCGCCGAAAAATGCCTAGCGCTGCGCGGGCATTACCCCGAGTCTTCAAAGAACCAAGAGAACTTTACTGGCTCGCTGGGATTACTAGGAATTCGCATAGAAACATTCGGCGCCCATAACCCCACATAATTTTGTTTTTATTTGGATTCAACCATTTTTTTTAAATTTAAATTATTGCGGCATAGTTATGTGCAATTGTACTAGTGAAATCTTGGAGTACAAAGATAGATTTTAGAGCCTCAGTTTCAAAAACACAAAGCTCCATTTAGACGTTGGAAAGACTCTTGCTAGTCATTGGCGCTCCTCTTTAAAATAGAAGACTATTATTTCGTCTAGCGCCAGTAGCCGATTTTTAAATCTGCATGGTTTTAAGTTAACCTGTTGTCCGTATCAGTTAGCGGGAGTGTTTCCAATTAAATTATAAATGCATCTGTAAACGCATCCTTAAACATTACACCCAGTTACTTTAATACATAGTTGGGTTGCTTTTTTTTTAGTATATTACTTGGTTTTTTAGCGGCCAAAATATGCAATACAATTTTTGACCCGTTGCTAAAAAATCTCTGGTGGTGTCTCACTGTGGATAAACCTAAATAAAGTCTCCGCGTTGCCATGGAAAATAAATTCAATTACGTAAAATTTTGCAAAAAAAATAGAGTTAAATTGATTTCCCTTACAGTTTTGCTAAAAACAATTCCCCAGATTCTAACTACGACCTTAACCCAAGTGTACACGTTACGGTACATAAATATCCCTCATTTTTTCGGTCCAAATATCAGATAAATATCTAATATTTTGACCAAGGAAATAAATATTTTAATTTTTCAATATATATTGGGAACAAAACCAACACAATGTGACTACCTCGCACTTGTAGCGGGTCATATAACTATGCTGCCTCATTCATTATTTGTCATCGGAGTTGCCGCTTTAGTAGATTCAAGCTGGTAAACGTAAGGTGGCTGGAGCATATATGAGGTGGAGCATGCTTGGTATTACCGGATGCAGCGTTGCCAGAGGACAATGGTTTTCCCTAAATCTAATGATTGATCGCTGTTCAAAGCGATTTGTGAATGATTTGATGGGACTATTTTAGTTGGCAAAACTCGCTACGTTTTTTCCTGTATCTCTGTGTTAGCAATACAGAGCAGACGTTATAAAACGTAAACCTGCGTCATGCTAAACACGTAACCTTGACGAAAAAGCTCAACGCTCGACCGCAACCAAGTAACACACATTGTAAACATTAGAATTTATGACCAAAGTACACTGTGAAAACGTTTTGTCAGCACCTTTTTGGTTGTAAATTAGCTTGCTTAGTTTTTGTTTTCATAATGTAAGCGCAATCCATTTTAATGACCATACTGGTATTAGAAGCAAAAATGTTTATTAAAATTTGCTCAAAAATACTATTCTTTGGGCAGAAAAATATGCACAATGTTGGCTATACATTAAAGCCAAACACCAATAAAAACTAAATTGGAGCAATAAAGTTGTAAAAACAGAAAATTACATTTTTGGCTATAATACAGCAAGTTTAGCTGTCGGGTTTTTTCGGGTCGTTTCGAGAATAATACGCTTTCTTTGCAGGAAGTTGTAAAAATAGTTAGAGAAAAACATTTTTAGCTAAAGCACAGTAACTTTGGCCGTCGGATTCTTTCGGCTTGCTTCGCCAACAAAGCCCCGCCCCTTATTCATATTAAGTAGAAAAAATAGTGGAAAAAAACATTATTTGCTAAAGTATAGCAATATTAGCTGTCGAGTTAGGTCGCGTTGTTAGTTTCAATGGCGGCCATTACATGAAAACAACCTTAAAAAAACATATTTCTTCCAAAAGAAAATCAAAAATTCTATAATTAAAAAGAGTAGATTTTTGAAACTAAAACTAGTTTTAAGGTAGAGCTTTTTTGGTTATTTTGGCTCCAATCCAAAAACAAAAAAATGTAACCTAAAAATTAAATAAAAAAAACTTTAATTATTTTTAATATGTGAAGCGGGCGTGTTTTGGTGAGGTTTCATGGTAAGTATTATCAATAAACTGGCTTTCGCATATCAATTTGGTTCATGGACGAAGCCAAAAATCCGATATTAAAAGTGTGTGTATCAATAAATATTCCCTACATGCATACTTGAGTTTTCAAAACCACATCAACCTTTTATTTGTATAAAAATCTATTTTTGCTTTTTTGCCATTTTTTCTTTGGGTTTTGTAAGAAATGTTTTTTTTTTCAACCAAGTTAGCCGAAAAAGCTATATCGGTTGCAAAAGGTGCTGCAATGGTCAATGCAGTGACCAAAAAATGATTGCCAAATTGGGCTAGGCGACGTTTTATCAACACTTTCAAGAAGTTGTGGCAGACAACAGCAAAAACACAATAGTAGAGGAGTTTTGCTGTTGCAAAAGTTTTTCAGCACCTTGTGTTACTTGGGTAAAGATAGAACTCTGATATCTGTATTCGAGCGGAAGTCTTTTTTTTTACAGATATAAGGAAGTAAGTCTTAAACTGTCTATTATTTTTTACCGCAAAACCACTTTTTCACTTTTTTTGAGAAACAAACCCATTTTATTGATAGGTTGCCATATAACCACCATACCACCATTTTTTCTTTAATTTTGCCCAACCTCTAACGCCCAGCCAAATTCTGACGATGCGATACGATATGATAGAGCTTGTTCCAACTCCTGCCTATTTTGCAATTTGGCAGATGGTTGTTTTTTACATGAATCTTGTTTCAGATCTTGTAATCATAATATTTCATCCCCTAATTCGTAGCACCGTACTGATGAGCACCACAAGTACAAAACCCAGTTCTACAGTTACCTTTTTTGAGAGAAAACTCGTTATTTTTGTTTTTTAAATTATTTTTTTCGTTTAAAATAGTTTGCAAATAGGTATAAAATACAAAAACTTGCTTTGCTGCCGATTAATTATGAAACCCGTTTGATGCGCCTTAAACTTTTTTCTGAAAAATGGCGACTCAGTTCCACGGATCGTTTGTTACCGCACGGAAACTCCAACAACTTTAACTTTTACGTTGAGTTGCGCCTCTGGAATAGCAAATTTTGATTAAATTCGAAGAAAACCCAGTAACTCCATAAACTTGTTTACACGGTCAATATTTTGCTTTTAAATTATGTTTTTATAACTGATTTTTTAACACTTTTAACAAAAACATGATTTTAGGTACTGTCGGAATTGTGTTTTTTTTTTGGCTTAATTTAAAAAAATTTTCAAGGGCATGCAAAAGAATTGCTCCGAAGATCACCCGTTTTTTACCACCAAAAAAAAGTAATTATTCGTTTTAACCAAAATCTTCATTCTTCTGGGAATTTTTTTAAAAAGAGTAATTTTCCATGCGAAAGTTTAATAATTTTTTCAAATAAATATTTGTATTATTTCCTGGCTTTCTGGCTGCTTTTCGTTTATTTATTTTTTTGAATAATACCAATTTTTAATATTTTAATAAAAGTTGTAAACAGGGCAATCAATGCGACTTAAGAAATAATTCCCTAAAAAGTATAAAATAATATCTTTTTTTTATATAAAATACAATCCTTGTTATACAACTTTAAAAAATTTTTTTTTAATAACGTGTTTAGTCTCAGGCTTTTCTAATTTACCTTCATTCCGACTACCATTTAGGGTTCTTTATATCTCCAATTTTTTCAGTTTTGTAATAAAAATGGTGGGAAAACTATGTTTTTGGTAAAAAAGGAGCTCTCTTTAAAAATTAAGTCATTTAGAATCTATAGCATGAAACTTCAACGTTGCCTTTTATTTTCATATTACGGGAATTAGATCAAAGGAACGACTTTCAAGCACGTCCAATGATTTTTAAGTTCTCAGTAGCGGTCCTAATGGGGGCGGTCGCCTCCCCCTTTGCTCCAGAAAAAGTAGACAACAAAGATGCTGGTGGTCACCTTGAAGTCTTTGGAGAAAAAACGAGAAATTGTAGAATGTTACTTTAAAGCAGGGTTGGAAAAAAAACGGGTTTTTTTATATAAAACCCAACCCACTGGGCTTTCTTGAATTTTACAAATGGGTTTTATTGGGTTTTTTATGGTTTTCTGTTTAAATTATATACAAATTGTAGTTATTCTTTAAAATTAGGACTTATTCTCGCGATCGTTTATCAACTATAAAATAAGACACAAGAATAGGTGGAATACAGAAATCGACAGTTTGTTTGTATGTTAATAAATCAAAGCAGTTTTGGTCTAGTTTGAACAGCGCTTTCTTATATACTTGATGTAAACAAACCTTAAGAAAATTATTGTTGGATTTTGTGTATTTACTACACTGCAAGTACCTGCTTACTTGATATAATATGATAGTATACGATTCAAGTTTTCGTTTTTCTCGAGGTTATTAACTCTAAACCATTTTTTAAAAGGAAAATGCCTAAGAGTAGCGCTTCAGAATGGACTGAGGTTTTAAAATCCAGTAATAAAAGTAGAGTCTGCAAATACTGAACCAGAATCGTTCTAGTGGAGCATCCATTTGGAAATATAATACAATAAGAAATTGTTTGGGATTAGAAAAAGATTTTCAACTGGTCAAAGTTTATCGAATCTTACGATCAGATTCAAACGACTGGTAATAATATACCTTTTTTTACGTTTTTTTATTTTATTAATAATGAAAAAATCCACTTTTAGAAAAGCCCTACGTGTTTTTTTTTCTATTTAAAAATATATTTTTAGTTAGAGTTAAAACATTTTGCTAAAGTACAGCAAAACTAGTTTAACAAGTTAAAAACGAACCACCAAAAATAACGATATCAAAAGAAGCTTACTTGTACGAAAACTGTACATATTTTAGCTAATATCATAGATTTTGATACAATTTCTCGGTTTTTGAAACTTAACCATTAGATATACCTGCCAGAGGCACCTAAATCTTAAGGTCGTAGTTACAATCTGGGGAATTGTTTATAGCAACACTGTACGGGAAATCAATTTTACTATGTCGACATGATTTTTTTACAAGATTTTTACCGCATTGAATTTGTTTTCCATAGCAACACGGAGACTTTATTTATGTTTATCCACAGTGGGACACCAGAGATTTTTTAGCACCGGGTCAAAAATTTGGGGTTTGGTTACTTATTTTGACTTTTTGCTAAAAAACCAAGTAGAAAATATTAAAATAAAAAAAAAACATATATTGCATAATTACCTGCTAAAGAAACGCTACCCAACTACTTATTAAAGTAAATAGGTGTGATGTTTAAGGCTCCATTTATAGGTGAATTTATAATTGAATTGGAAACACTTCCGCTAGCTGATACCGACAACAGGTTAACTTAAAAGCATGCAGATTTAAAAATCGTCTACTGGAGCTAGACGAAATAGTCGTATTCTCTTTTAAACAGGAGCGTCAATGACTACCAAGAGTCTTTCCAACCTCTAAATAGAGCTTTACTGACCTGTTTTGTTCGTACTCAGGTATCCGTGTGTTTTTGAAACTGAGGTTCTGAAATTTATCCTTTGCACTCGATTTCATTAGTACACTTGCACGTAACTATGCCGCAATAATTTAAATTAAAAAAAAATGCTTGAATCAAAACAAAAACAAAATTATGTGGGGTTATGGGCGCCGAATGTTTCTATGTGAATTCCTAGTGATCCCAGCGAGCCAGTAAAGTTCTCTTGGTTTTTTGATAGACTCGAAGTAATGCCCGCGCAGCGCTAGGCCTTTTTTCGGCGGGCGACCGCACACGCGGAGTGGATTCATATTTGTTTTAGGAAAATGTTTTTGAAAACACATTTTTTTAAAATAAACATAACCTCGAATGGTTTTCAGAAAAAACGTAGAAATACTCTTCTGTCCCACTGCGGCCCGCTTTAAAGTTTATTGACAAAACACCTGCAGTTACCATTGAATCGTATAAATTCTGCGGTCTAGCGTACTTGAAAAGCGTGTGTCTCCCAAATTCAATGAAGTGTGACTGATTGATCGATTTTCTTTTCCGGAGTGCACAGGCTTTTAGAAAAAAGGAAACTTAGTTTTTATTGTCGCTAAAGCAAGGAAATATAAAAAGGAAAAATGTAATCCAGAGGAAATTGTGAGTATTTCTCTATTTTTTTGGTAAATCGGGTTTGTTCTAAACCGCAATTATTTTGAGGCTTTTGGGATAGATGACAGCACCAGAGCTTTTATTTTGAAGAAAAAATAATTGAAAATTGTGAAAACTCTTTCAGATATTTTTGTTAAGCATTTAAAAATGATCACCCCTGCAAAATTTCAGCTAATTCTGATGTTTAGTTTTCCCTGTGCACTCTGGCAAAAGATTACAAAATTTAAGAACAAGGCGTTGCCAGTTGTATTGTTTTTTTACTTAAAATCTGGGGAGGAACTAAAGCCTTAAGTCTCAAGAAAAGAGAATAGTTATGGTAAATTATCCTGTCCTAACGAAAAGCGATTTTCGTTAACCCGAACGACGCGAAGGAAAGTCTCAGAGTACATTTATTGCCGCCTTAATTCCCGCACTCCGTACGGGAATGTGATACTTTAGTATTAGGATCAATATTGCCATCGAACCGACAAAAACGATAACAAACAATTTCGGCCTCCTTAAATTCAAGAGACAGTCGCTATGACATATTTTTTTAAAACATGCACCTTAGACAGCAATATTTTATAAAATGACACTTGAGTGCAGAAGAGTCTCGGGATAAATTCATTCCCGCACTCAGTACGGAAAAGTGATACTTTCCAAACTAAAATGCGTGCAAATAGTACAAGTGCGAGAAGTGATACATTCCCACATGCAAAATCAGTCAGACAAACGACGCGGAGCGAGGTTCGGATAAGCTTTAAGTGCGGGAATGATGCTTCTCGCACGTGTTAGGAACATTTTTTTCTATTAGGGTAAAATTCTTATAGGCTTATTTTTATTTGTTGTTATGATGATTCAGGCTGCCAAATAAAAAGTAAGTGCGGGAATGTCTCGGGGTAAATTCATTCTCGCACTCAGTGCGGGAAAGAGCCACTTTGCGAACTAAAATTCGTCAGAGAAGTAGGTACTTCTAGCAAGAAAATAGAAAAACAAAGTTAAAAAACTTTTAAATCAGTTACTTTAACCGAAAAGAATCTAAAACACAAAAGATCAAAAGATCTTGGGTGGAAAACACGACAATTCAAACTTGGATGAGCATCCCACAAGGAAGTAAAACTACTAATGAGGTTGTCCAGGGCGAACCATCCTTTGATCATTTCTCTTTTCACTTTGGGTGTTTCTTGTGCGATGCTCACCCAAGTTTGGATGTTTTTAACTTCTTTTTTGTTTTAGTTGCCCTAAAAGCATAGCCCTATTGGAAATATTAACACCCCAGGACGAACCCGCATTAGGTAACTTAGACAAGTACTAGTGCGGAACGATGCCTATTTGTGAGTGACTCAAAGTTGGAAATCAAAGTGTATGATGGTGTTTAATGATGTTTGGTGTTTTGGGTGTCCCTTCCTCCTCAAAGTGATTTCTTGAAAATTCTATTGCGAATATGACAGGAATGTCCCAGACCTATTTTTTGTTGAATTTTCTTTAGAAGATAATAATATTCCCATGATAACGTGATAATCAAGTGATTTTTATGAATATTCCCAAAAAAGATGAATTTTGTCAGGATTTTCGCATGTTTATTGAAAATACTACTACCTTGTGAAAAGAACGCCATTTACAAGATTTATAATTATAATTTAATGTCATCTATTGTAGGTAAATGGCACTGGAATCAATATGTAGCAGATAATATTATTATACATATAAGACAGCCAAATGTTATTTAATGTAACATTATTTCCAGATTCTTTAGCAACAGTAAATAGAAGAGTAACGAAATCAGAATTCTCTTGTCGAGTTGCTGCAAAGAAGCCTTTTTTAACAAAGAACAAAAACAGGCCTGAGTGATTTTTGCACTGAACAACGTTCTTCGTGATAATGACTTCTGGGAGAGGGTGGTTTTCACTGACGAAAACATTTTTCAATCATCTTCAAGCAGCAGGAGAATTTAGTTTATCGTCCACCAAATTCTAGATTTGAACCCGAATATACAAACCATTTTAAAAAAGCTGAACATTTTTCCGTAAACATGTGAGGGTCGTTTAGTGCTAGAGGTTTGGATTTTTTTTGGAGAATCGAAGGAAGATTCAATAGTGAACTATATATTGAAATTCTTGAAAACGTTGTGCTGCCATCTGTACAGGCTTTATATGAAAGTAATGACTTCGTTTATCAGCAGGACAACTGTCCAGTACACATGGCTAATGTTGTTCACCAATGGTTTCAGAATAATAATATAGAAACGCTTCTTCGGTCAGCCAAGAGCCCTGACCTTAACCCAATGGAAAATATATGGGGTCGAATCTTTAAAATAATATACCAAAGGAATTGGAGACCACGAAATGCTGAAGAGTTAAGCGATGTTATTTATCGCGCATTGGATCATCTCTCAGAAGACCATCAGTATTTTCAAAATTTAACCTTTTCAAGGACCAGACGTGATCCTATTAAATACTAAATTATTCATTTTAGTTCTTTTTTAAGTTAAAATAATTAGTTTTAAGTTTACCATCGTGTTTGTTCTAATCCAAGTTTCCTATTCGTCGAATTGTTTTCAATTCAGCGCTGTTGCCATCGTATTATTGTTATTTTATCAACTCCAAAATGTGTTACCGCCCTCTTTATAGAACAGCCTACGTCTATTACTTGAGTGATAATTTGATATTGTTCAATAAAGACTTTACTAAAACATTATTTTTGCTGATTTTTTTAGTATTATGCAAAATTTAATATAAAAATAAAGTTGCATTTAATTGTAGTAAAAAAATATTTTCAGTTTTAGAGACCTTTTTTAAACACTATGACAAATTGCCGTACTTTTGAAGTTTTTAGGCATTTTAGCTGGTAGTCCGTATATATTATATATTTTTAGAAAGGTCAATTTTGTGACTGCATGTATGCGTTTTTTCGTAATCAAGTGTATATCAACATGATGATGATACATTGATACCTATATCCATAGGCTACTCGTAATTCTACTCAGAGACAACATAATAATTTACGGAGACTAACGGAAAAATTAGGCCGCGCAGGAACTGCGTTCCTGTAGTGCATAGCGATTGCGGCGGAGAGTGAAAGTAATGCTTGAATTAAGTAAACACCTACCTTGCTCAGTCCATTTTTTTCTATATGATCATAAAAGAAAGACAGAACATTTGTCAATGTCGAAATATATTTCACATAATTTTAGTTTTGTACCTGCCGGTTTTTGCTACCGCTTGTCAAAGTCTGTCAAGCCTGACAAGCGGTTTATTTACATTTTCAAAAGCGAGATATTTTAATCAGTTTTGATTCGAAATCGCGCGAGATTATGAGACTAGCTATATAGTGGATTAACAACTTATTGTAAAGTCTAAAATGACACTCAAATCAGGCTGAATCACTATTAAAGCTAGAGTGCATGGGACTATTTGAAGAGTGCCTAAAATTGGGGTTAAGATTTTTGCGAACCAAATCCCTGAAAAAAATATTGTGATGATTTACACAGAGCTGAGGAAGAAGATAATAGGTTAAAATATAAAATAAAAGAGATATAAAAAAATGCTTAAAACTTTCTACAGGCACTTTTTTAAGATCGACCAGACGAGCTATTCATTTTTAAGATTTGACATGTCAGTTTGACAGGAGCGCTGTCAAGTTCATTTTTTCTTATGAACACATCCTTTTTTTTCTACCCGTTTTGTTTCGGAAGCAAGGCAAATAACATTTTGAAAAATTATTTTAACAGGGAGCTTGTTGTTTCGGGCTTAATGACCATTATTAGTTAAAAAAAAAATCCCGTTATATAAGACAACTTAAAAAGCGCTTGTAGTAGTATCTACAAAATTATAGTTATCTACAAAATTTTGGGATGGTGTCTGTCTGTCTATCTGTCTGGGATGGGAAACCGCTAAACCGCTAAACCGCTCTTTATCAAATTTGGCACAAAAATTCTTTGTCACCAGACGCAGAGCTTATTAGTTTCTGATAAAAAAATTATAGCTCACGAACCGTTACAGCTGGCGACACACACATTTAGGTAGATAATTACATTTTAAACAAAAAAAAAATTGAAAAATTTTGAAAAAAAAATTGTGATATTTTTTAAATCTTTTTATACGTGAAATTTTTAGACGACATTTAAAACAAAAAAAAATTAAAAATATAGAAGAATTTTTTTTAAAAAAACTGGAAGAATTTGTAAAAAATTTTGAATTTTTTTTTTATTTTTTTAATATCGACGGCTATACTTGCCTGCTGGCGCCATTTTTGAAACTAATACAAGCATCGAATTTGAAACACCCTGTATATACACTGCATATCTTAGGATATCCATCTCGTGGCCATTTGGATATGTTTGCAATATTCAATAGGGATATAAAATGTGGGCCAAAAAATCTCGCACACTTTTGAATTTGCTATACCTTTTGATCAAATTGGTCGATTTTAAAATAATTTGACTTTGTGGAAAAACAGGACATGAGACTTTTTCGATCCGGTTTTGACATTTCCTTAATATCCAAGATGCCGGACCGTTTTAAATAACGAGAAATTTTGACCCTCCCTGCAACAAAAAAAAATGTGCGGCACTGGAGAAAATCTAAGTCATTGCGACAAAAGTCTTATGTATTCTCTCTATACCAAGGTATTACTTAATTAAATCGGTTAAGAAATAAAAAAAATACGGGCTTTTATATTGAGTGGACTTGTTTTCTGTAACTTTAGATAGACTTAAGGCTTTGAAGATGTGGTTCAAAATTTAACAACTCTCAGAAATCCATTATGGCGGACATTTTTTAAATAATGGGTAATTTTCACCCCCCCCCCTCCTCTTCCCCGAAAAAAAAAATTGTTTGATACCTATACTAAACAAAATCTAAACTAATGCGACAAAAGTTCCCTCCCTGCTGCATATATGAAGTTATCACTAAATTAAATCGGGTAAGAAATTAAAAATAGTTTATCAAGTATGGTGACATCAACTAACTGCCCCTTTGCTTACAATTTGCCTGTTTCTGCGTATAGGACAATGTCGCAAATTTTGTTAGGCCCATTGAGTGGCCTGCTAACAGCCCCGATTTGAATCTGGTAGACAGCCATTATTGTGGAGATTTAGAAAAAGAACTGTACAGAAATTTCCGCAGCTACGGCGACATTAACGAACTGTGTCAAGGCATTACAGAGACATATCAAAGTTTGCTCCAAAGAAACATTACCAATGCTTTTAATAAATAAAAATATAAGTGTTTGATGATTAATAGCAAAGTAACATTCTTCTAGCTAAAAAATCAGCGGTTTAAAACCTCAGAAATGTTTTCAATTTTATTACAAGTCACAATTTTTATTGAAAACGTTGGAAATGATGAAACCAACTTGTTTACTTCTTAAGTGATTTAAGCAAGTGATACCTCCATATACCTACCAGAGATGGGAGGTCGAATGGCCTTGATTTTGTTTTCTTACTTTTTTAGGGGAGTGAAATTACCCAATGTTTAAAGCGTGTTAATGTTGTCCGCCATCTTGGATGTTCGAAAAATGCCAAAGCCGCAAGCTTTGTTCACCCAAAAATGTAAAAAAGTTTAAAATCAAGTAACCCGATCAAAAGTTAAAGCAAATACAAAAACTGCGATTTTTTTGCAAATGAAAATGTCGAATCCAAAACCACTTATTTCAGAGGTTTATACTTTTCTTATGTCTCAACCGATTTAATTAAGTAATGCCTTGGTATAGAAAGCATACATAAGGCTTTTGTCGCAATGACTTAGATTTTATCCAGTGCCGCACGTATTTTTTTTCAAGGGGGGGATGTAAATTACCCGATATTCAAAACGGTCCGCCATCTTGAAAGTCTCATATCCTGTCTTTCAAAAGAGTTAAAAAATTTTAAAATCGAGCTATTCGATCAAAAGTTATAGCAAATTTAATAGTGCACGAGATTTTTTGGCCTACGCTATATATATTTGCTATGTGGGATATTATAGTCAGTGCCCAGGTATATTATTTTAATTCTTAAAAAAAGACGTTCTGGTCGAATTATAGTCATGTTTCACGTCACGCTTCTATCACATTTATATCACCTGTATGAGTTAGAACTTAACTTATTGCCGGCATGTGTTAGTAATATTCTCAATGGTAAAATGTAACATTCCTATCACATTCTTTCTTCTCTAAGTATATAACTATTATATTACAGGAATGTTTAATTGTTATGTGGGTTAAGCGTGCGTTATGTGATTTACGAAGAATTTGGATATATGGTAAAACTGACAAAAATATAGGGAGGTATTTACTAAAATTAACTAAAATTTAGGACTATGGGCATGTCGTTTTTAATCTAATTATGCAGGTTTTTTCTTTAAACTTGAATAAGATTTGTCGGAATATGGACTTACTATAATTATATAACAAAAAACACAGGTTGTCTCAGTATTTCAAGAAAAAAATGGAAAAAAGAAGACTTGCGGAGGGTTTGTTGGAAAAATATCCATCACACTTTTTCTCACACTAAAGAAAAACGAAAATTGAAATTTTTAATTCATATATTTTGATTGAAGAATAATTAAAAATTGTTTAAACAACCTTAACTGACATTTCGCTCGTTGACGTTTGGACGAGAACACTACCTTCTTAAATAAAAAAAGAGCTTATTACATCTCAGTAAATGTGGAGTTTCTTCTTTTGCCTTTCTAAATAGGTAACAAATATTTGAAGTATTAGTTATATTATTCTTTTTTTTATAATTTTTTAGATAAAAATGGTAACGAAACGCAGTTACAAACTTACTTGTAACTCTTCGTCTACTCCCCATCGTCGCGTTACGTAATTTATGGACGCCACCAACAAGTGGCGATATATAGGCATTCTTTTACTTTTCTTTTCTTCAAAGAATCACCGAAATTTAGTAAAATTGCTAAAATGACGTTAATTCTCCCCCCTCTAGGGCGCAAGAATTTACAGCGAAATACTTTTTTTTTAACAACCCAAAAATGCATTTTTTACTTGCGCGATTAAAACTTCGAATCATCGATTATACGCATTTTTATATGCGCTTTTCTTTAATTTACGTTGTAGTCTTTATGTATATTAAATTATTTAGGCGGAGATGGTCACGCTTGCGCTTTAATGGCATGCGCTGTTTTTGCTTGCTAAACAACACAAGCACTGGTGTGTATTTACCGCGAATTACTCTTCTTTAACCGCCACTTGCAGCGACTTTTTCTTAATGAAGCTTTAAGCTAATGGTCCTTTAAAGTACCGTTTGTGATTTATATATCTTGCGCTAGTTTTAATGGACAATTAAGCGTCCATTAAAGCATACTTAGCTAACTGGCCAAAATCGGAAAATTAAAACAACTTTAAACCGACTTTAGTCAATTCCTAACCTCACTATATCATGTTTTTTATTTTGTATTTATTTAATTTTGTGAAAAACGGAATACCTCGACATGCTTAATGAAATTCTTGTGGAAGATATTCTGGAGGACGAATTAAAAGTGCTGGACTTCGTAGATATGGGTTTTCCCCGTAGGCTCTTTCATAGGCCCAACCGTTACGAAGAACTATCAGAGCTAGATTTTTTTAGAAAATTTCGCCTAACCAAGCCCGCGGTCATAGTCCTTTTCGAAGGGATCAAGAATCGTCTGGATTACCCAGATGATAGGTAGGGCCGAAGGGAAAACCCACTTATGACATTTTCTATACATATTAACATGGCTTTTTGCTGGAAATACTTCAATACAGCTTACCTTAAGCGGATTCAGGGTACCGTAAGGTAAGCGGTATGATGTAAGACGCAAGGAAGATAAAGTATAGCAAACGCATGCTGCTGTTCATAGTGATCGGTAAGCCGCAAGAGGTAAGCGGTAAGAGCAGAATGCATTTGCTATTGTTTATTTTCCTTGCGGCTTACCGCATACCTCGTACTGCGTACACCCGGTTCCCACCTATGACTTTTTCACACATGACTGTCATAAGATTTCATATTGATATCATGTGACACGTGAGTGAGCATTTACAAGAAAGTCGGAACCGGGTGTTACCTTACGGAATCCTGAATCCGCCTCTACAGAACTCTGAAATCTGCCTTAAAATTAAAAATAAACAGAAACAATAAATGAAATTTTAAAGATTATGGCGATAATAACAGTGATGCCACCAGACAGCCAAAAAAATCTCTAGGTTAATGCGCTGTTGCCATCCTGTCAGATAGCTAAAAATTATTTTAGCAAAAGTTCCGCAAAAATTAGTCCGCGCAAGTCGTTGAAAGTTAATGGATCTTTAAAATTAATTGGTTCTTTTTTTAATGGGCGTTTCAAAAAATGTCGTTGCAAGTGGCGGTAAATTACTTAAAATTAATTGTAAACTTATATGTGATCTTTTTGAGTGAACTTAAAGTTAGATCCCATACGTTCCTTGACTTAAAGAACAAGCTGGAATAGCCAATTAAATAAAAAAAGCCTATAATTTGTTTTTTTTTCTTAATAAAATAATTTAAAAGAACTGTAAAATGGGGCTATTTTAGAAACGCGGGGTTATTATGGATATTGCGTTTTTTTAGATAAAGCTGACAGTATCTAGTACACTACAAAAACTTGCCGGTTGCCAGCAGCAATTTTGTTAGGTGTTGTCGTGGGGACTTGTATCAGTCCGCCGGCCAGTTTTAAGTAGGTGTTGGCAAATTGTTTCGGATATATAATCAAAAAAGTGCCAAAAAAGTCTAAAATAGCCCCAGTCTACGGTATATTTTGAAAACAACAAATTAAGAAAATCATGGTATAGTTTTAAAATCTCTTTTTTACCCAGATTTTATTAATTTTTACGAATTATTTTAGTGCATTTTGACGTCCATCCAGGTAATATCTTATCAATTGTTGTATGGTTCAGCTTAAAATCAATTTTTAGATACTCATGTATATGTCAACCTTTAAACCAAACTTTCCTTAAACTATAGATAGTCCTTAGTAAATATCGCCCATAGTGTTTGCTTGGTTTAATAAAAAAATAGCGTGAAATATTTTTTGCCAGCGTCGTTCGAGTCTCTGCTTCCGCATGCGGAAAAGTAACACTTTCCGCCCTTGTTAGATAAGTAATCTTTTTTTTTTCTTAGTAGGGAGCTCTGTAGAGATATCAGAAAGTGTGGTAAATGTAAAAAACAGAAAAAAATAATTTAGTGATGCTTTTACACGTCCTGTCCGGGGGAAACCTCCGGGAAATGCTAAAAGATATGGATTTCAGAGGGCTTTTTAGCGAACATGGTTGGCCTAGATCAATTAAAAAGACGTATAGAATGTGGTACGTTTTTACCCAAAACACTTAAATCCAAAAACTGTCATTTGGGAGACCTAGTCAGCTCAAAATAATTATAAATACATAAGTAGTTTGGATGCCCCCGAGGTTTAATTCCTAAATCTCAATAGAAGTAACGATACCACAAGAGATGGGATCAATTCCGGGGAATGATCCCATCTCTCGAAAAGATCATGTTTTTACTTGAAAGCTCTTCGAATTTTAGATCTAAAAAGAATCCATTAAAGCGCGGGGAGCGTGAACACAGAATTTTTGATAGAATGGGATGGTCTATCACGGCTCAAGAACACGAAGTAATCAAACTCGGACTGTACAAAACTTGATTTGGCTTTTATTTTTATCAGTGTTTAGACAAGCATCTATTTTATTTTTATTTTATTTTACGAAATAGGCTACCTGACAGATATTCTTAAGTAAATATCCAATTTTAAGGTAGCACGAACAAAATTACATAATTACAACATTTTATAAAATTGCGAACTAAGAGTACAGGATGTCACATTTTCAATGGGATTCAATGGGAAACTCCGTTGTTATTCAAAATAGAGACAAGCTGTTTTCTCATTACTGTCTAACTTTTTTGAGCTTAAACAAATGGTATTAACAAATTTATTCGGTCCCTTTGATTGATAATATTTCCCTTAATTTAAGAGGTAAGTGAGTTCTATAAAAGCATTTCTGTGGCAACATTTTTAGAAAAACACAATGGTCTTTTCGAAATTTTATTCCGACGTTTTATTTCGTAGATATCATCATCAGGAACAAAAGGTTAAATTCGAACCAAAATGTTTTCCTTCATATTTTAGTTTTTTAAATTTAGTTGATAATAAAATATAAATATTTTTTAAATTTCGATCCCGAAAAAAATCATCTTCAGTGCATTTTTTTTCCGGTATGGCTCTGTCCCGCTTTAATTAATTTTTTTTAGACTATTTGTATTTAACTACTATATAGTAGACCTGAACAACAAAGATATATTATATAAACATACCGGGAGAACCTAAAAAACCGGACAAATGGTTTTTTGCTATAGTTTTACCAATTTCAATAAAAAAAACTGTATTGATAAGACAAATAAGCCTTTTGAAAAAAAAACATTCACTTTGCTGCCATAACCGTACTGTTGATTTTTTGTTAAATATGACCACTAGATGGTGCTAGCTTCAATTTCTGCTTTTTTTAAATTTGCAAGCAATTTTTGTTTGGTTTTTAAAAATATGCTTTTTTGCTAGACACAAAACAAAATTTTTAATTATGTTAAGTTAAAATAAAAAAAGTATATTTTTAAAAAATAAATACAAATTACCCATAAGAATGCACTTGTAGTACAAAACTTGGTTGTTTTATTATAAAACATTATGGCATATAATGCAAAACAAGTTAGTTTATATTTTTTATAAAAAATCAAATATTACAATATTATCTTGTCTGTGCTTTTTTAAATATTAAATAATTTGCTTTAAAATGTTTATTTCGTTTTTAGTACATAGAAAAACAACAGATGCAGTACTTTTGTATTCCAAACTAAATTTGTGAAACAAAAAAAAAAATTAAACACAAAAAGTTAAATAATTTACTGTAAATATGTGTGGTGTAAATAATATTAATACCCGTGGTTTGAAATACACAAATGTCGCATTTTCTAACTTATTGTTGATATCCACAAAAATTAGCCATACTAAACTTGGTGAAATAAGCAAAGGGTGTTTTAAGTCCAAATGCAAGTGTGGTACAGCACTCTCTAAGGCCTCTGCGACCAGTCTGCAAAATGTCCTCTGGAGCAAAATATTTATCACACACGTAAAATCTGTTACGAACTGAGTATGCTCAGACGAGTAGGCAACTAGCGCAGCCAGTAGTGCTCCATTTACACCGAATTAACTTTTAAAAACATTATAGGATGGTGAATTTTGTCGAAAGATTAAGAAAAATCGGTGTATACGGAGCACAGCGACTCTCGTCTCTCAAAGCTTTCGTAGATATACTGAGTGTATGGTACCAAGTTTCTTACAACTGAGCGATTTTTAAGGAAACCATGCCGCTCTATACGTAACTCATATTTGACGCAAAAAATAAATCTTCGGCTATGATGGATTTAAAACTTTAACCAAAGTGGTCTTTCTTTTATGGAAATCTATGTCATACACCATGAAAAGCGTCGAAAAAAGGCGATTATGACAACCGTATAAATAAAGACAAAAAGGCAGTCGGAAAATGGCTCTTTGCGAATCTAGAATGTGCTAAAATATGGCTCTATGTTTTTTTAATCAGAGAAACGCCGTGTAAGCTAGAGGCCGCAGATAAACGGAGTTTTAAACGGTTTTTGTGGGAGATAAATTTTTAAGTCGCAAAAAATTAGCCAATATTTCAAGGGTTGCTATCGTATAACTACTATGGCAAAATAAAGTCGGTCAAGTTTGTTA
Source organism: Oxystoma pomonae (assembly GCA_963921995.1). Lineage (NCBI taxonomy): Eukaryota > Metazoa > Arthropoda > Insecta > Coleoptera > Brentidae > Oxystoma > Oxystoma pomonae. The sequence goes on from OY998170.1 coordinate 45,947,426, forward strand.
CCCACACAGCTTGTGTGTTACGGTGACAAGGAGAACTACAAAAGAAGAACTATATTCTTCTTCTATTCGAATGATACACATAATGCTTTCATCTAAAGAAGCTGAGAACGGGTGAGATTGCCGCGCTTGTCAAGCGTTTGAAAATGTCCTTTGGTTATAAACATATAATTATAAGCTCAATATAAAGGCCCATGATGTGCGAAAATCGTCGCGGCAATGGTCAAAATCTAGATTGCCATGACATGGCCAATGGGCTAAAGACGGCTCGATCTGAGCCTGCGCGATTTTGTAACGTCGAATCACCTCATTTCTCGTTCAGCTCACTTGCAGCTGTCGCATGCGCATTGGAGCCCGTCTTTAATCTTCTTCTTTTTATCATAGGGAAATACACAGGCAGGGCCTTTTTAGTATCTCATTGTTATATAGTTATAAGGTAATACAACTGTTTCTTGGGTGAATCGTCGATGTGACCGATATAATATGAGTGAAGAAGTGATACCTAAAGTTAAAATTTTTTAATTTGCGCTCATCGCTTTTATTGTGGGATCAGAAAGATAAAATAGTAGTTTTCACAACTAGTGGCTAAAATACTGCTTTTTTTATAAACGGTGGTTTAAATAACGAGCGCAGCGAGTTATTTAAAAACGCGATTAAAAAAAAGCACAGTTTAGGCACGAGTTTTTTTTTAATACCTTTATCAAAAAATCCAAGAAAAACAGGAAAATACTTTTAAAAATCTCGAACGTTTAGCACTTCTCGCAAAACACACCATCTTTACACTATAAATCAAGACGGCTTCGATGTGCCTTTTTCCTTGGTGACGTTCATTGCTGCGACATTTTAATCTTTGACAGTTTGATTTTTACGATATTTTTAAATGATTCTTTCGTAAATTGGTGGAAATGGTTTAATATTTAGGCAAGAATAATTAGATTTTTTCAATATTACTTATTATTTTCCGCTATTTCTATTTAATTTTGGGTATAAAACGGAGGGAAATCCTTTTTTGCACCCGTGATAAACAAAAAAGTTTTTTTTTTGCATCGGTAACCAAAAAATGGCATGCTTTAGTTATCTGCAGACAGTTACTAAAATTATGCTTTTGATGAAGGTATAAAAAAATATTTTCTACTTTTTAGTGTATTTAATAAAAGCTTGTTTTTTAAAAGTTTTTTTCAATAATTTTTTCTTTAATTTTTAGATTTTTCATTTTTCAAACCTGATCAAAAATTCATATCCACTTCGCGAAAAACCCCTGCATGCCAATTTGGATTAAATTCGAGCAAACCAAATCTTTTTCCGCCTCCACTTCCCTCGTTAGGGGGAAAGGGTTACTAATGATACCATATTATTGTATTGTCACCGGAACTATAAACGCATACCAAAGTTGAACATAATCGAATGTGTATACATCAGTTAAAATTGGTTAGCAAAACATGACCAAAATCGTCCATTTTGAATTAAATCCACCATGAATTTTTAAAATCTGATCAAAAATTCGTATTCCTTATCCTCAAAAACCCCCGTATACCAATTTTGGTTGAAATCGGACAAACTTACGTTTTCTCCCTCTCCGTTCTTGTCGTAGAGGAGAGGGGGGAAGGAGTTCCTAGCAATACCATATTATTGTATTGTCACCGAAACTATGAACGCCTACCAAATTTGAAAGCAATCGTATGTGTATACGTCAGTTAAAATTGGTTAGCAAAACATGACCAATAATCGTCCATATTGAATCGGCTATATCGAATTTTTAAAACATGATTAAAAGTTCGTTATCTCCGTTCCCAAATGCCCATACTCACCAAATTCCAACGAAATCGAACGAACTTTAACAGTACCCCCCTCCACCCCTTCACACTATATTATTGTGTTGTCACCACAACTATATAAGCGTGCCAAATTTAAAGCCGATCGGATATTTGGGAGTTGGTCAAAATTAAGCTACAAGATTTCATAAGCATACGTTGGACCGGACCGTGTCTGGGATTTACCCGAGGTCAGATAAAATCTGCCACCAAGGAATGAACCCATACAAGACTAAATCAGGAGTGGCAACACACAGGGGACGCCAGGCAAGCCAAGTAGCTCATCGAGGGCTTCAGCAAAACAAGAAGAGACTGGATACTGCGCAGGAAACGAATAGAGATAGGACCCCTAATAGGAGTCCTCACTGGACACTGTGCACTCCAAAAGCACCTGGCAATCCTCACACCACTATCTTGCAAGGTGTTCGGCCTACAGAGGAATCAGAAAGGGAATCTTCGGAGAGGAAGTGTTCGAGCCGAAACACCTTCCGACTCTGAAATGGTCGGATATCGTGACCTTTATCCAAAGGACGGGAAGGTTCGACCATGGTGGTGTGGGAGCGTGAGGGGGAAGCTCTGGGGGAAGGCGAAAAGGGCTCGCGTAGAGCCTAGTCGCCGGGCCGGGAGCCCCCTCCTTATTCTACTACTACTACTACAAGATTTAATTACATACAAATACACAAACAAATATACAGTGCGGACGTAAAATGTCCCCCCTGCTAACTCTTAAACGGATTGAGGTATCGACCTCAAATAAACACCTTGTTTAATGATAACACTTTTGCTACTTTTTGACGTATTTTTTATAAGCCTCATATGAACGTAGGTCTATAAGGTCACTAACTACTTTAAAATTTTAAATAGACAGGGGGTTCAAGTGATACCTTGTTTAAAAGGTATTTTAATTCCCTATTTAAAATTTAATTTTTTTAAAAAATCGGTTTACGACTTACAGAGTTATAAGTTTTTTCGACTATATTTTACGCACCTTACCTTACTTTTGAACGAATTGAGATATCGACTTTAAATAAAAAACATGCGTAATGATAGCAATTTTACCACTTCTTGACGTATTTTTTATGAACTTCATATTGATGTAAGTTTGTAAGGTCACTAACTACTTTAAAATTTTAAATAGAAAGGGGGGTCGAGTGATACCTTTTTTTAGAAATCGGTTTACGGCTTACAATTTAACTAAAACTCATAACAAGTTATGAGTTTTTTTACTATAGTTTACGTATGACGTATAGTATTACTCAACAATAATAAAAACTTTAAGTTGCTAGTGACCTTATGGTCTTACTCTAAAAAAATTATTTAAAGTCAACTGAATTCGTTCAAAAGTAAGAAAAGAGGTGCGCAAACTATACTTACAAATGCTCATAACTCTGTAAGTAATACACCGATTTTTTTTAAAATTAAAATTTTAAATAGAGAATTAAAATAGGTGTTACTCGACCACCATTTCTATTTAAAATTTGAAAGTAGTTAGTGACCTTATAGTCTTAAGTCATTATGAAAATAATCTAAAATACATCAAAAAGTGGTAAAATTGTTATCATTAAGCATGTTTTCTATTTAAAGTCGATATCTCAATTCGTTAAAAAGGAAGGAGAGGTGCGTAAACTATAGTCGAAAAAACTAATAACTCTGTAAGTCGTAAACCGATTTTTTTAAAAATTAAAATTTTAAATAGAGAATTAAAATACCTTTTAAACAAGGTGTTACTCGACCCCCCTTTCTATTTAAAATTTTAAAGTAGTTAATGACCTTATAGATTTACGTCAATATGACGCTTATAAAAAATGCATCAAAAAGTAGCAAAAGTGTTATCATTACACATGGTTTTTATTTGAGGTCAATCCGTTCAAGAGTTAGGAGGGGGGGACTTTTTACGTCCGCACTATATACGCTAGTGAAGTTAAATAAAAGTTTGTAATCTTTACCAAAAAAAAACTTTTTGATTTTTGAGCTACTCCACTAGTTGTACCACCAACAGTTTCGTCAAACAACCAGTCGGACATTTTTCTACGACAAAGCCGCTGCTACCCGGCCTGGGTACCGGCGTAGATAGCAAAAACAAACTTTACATATAACACCGGGGTATCACAAGGATAAGTATACACGTGTTTCGCTGTTATCGGGCACTTATCAGTTTGTATAGACGAAGACGAACGATCATATCAACAAATTCCGAGGATCACACTATAATTCCGCCTACTTAATTTTTTTTTTAAATATCATCAAACATAATCAAAAACAGTGCGTTGAGGGCTTATGTTTACATGCTAACAAACATCTTATTAAATCATGCTTGAATGGAAACAGAAATTAGCTTTTATTGTCTAGTAACATTATTTGTGCGTATATTTTACATTTGATTAGTCTATATATAAACACTATTAGGGACTTATCGTACATTTTAGGCTGACTTCAATAAAGACGGCACTATTTTTGACAGTTCCACATAAAGGTAAACAATTACCACATATTTTTAGGCACTCACGCATCTATTATGGGAGGGTTAAGGACACTTCGGCGGCGACGTTTCGACGCCACCATTTCGGCGCCATTGTTTCGGTGCCAAGCCGTGTCGTCGCCGAGCCGAGGTAATATTATTATAGTCGTTTTATTCACTAAAAGCCATAAGTGCTTTCAGTATAGATTAAAATACTTAAAAATATAATATTGTAAACGACCCCCCCCCCCCGACTGTCTGGAAGTTTATACACGGAAAGAAAGCTCTTCTTGGAAGAAGATTATTAATCTTGATCCAAAAATAGCTTCATCTTCGATATCCTCAACTCTAGTTATAATTTTTCCAAGTAATATCCTATTCTTAAATAAATGCATGCATGACTAGCGTTGAGACAAGTGTAATTTATATGATAATTCAAATATAGGTATATACTTATTTTAAGACAATGTGGTTTTTTACTTTAAGCGGACGCTACACTTAATTTATTTTTTTTTGGCTTGTTTCGAACACTGCTTTAGGTTGTATTGATGTCAAATGCTATGCGAATGAGAATAACATGTTTTTGCAAAAGTAAGTATACTTCAGTCAAATAACATTTTACACTTATTAAGAAAAAATTATACTTACCGCAAATAGTTCTTATACTTGACGGAAACCGACCTTATATTTCATTTAACACCAATTGTAATTAAAATAAAAGTAGCATATATATATTATATGCTAATATAATAATGTTATTTTAGTATAACGTAGCGTAAGCCCGTCACTTGCAAAATAACGCTTCTCCTATAACCATGCTGATTCAGTCCTATAGCAGAATCAAATCAACACAATTATTGGATACACATTGAAAAGACTCACATTTCCAGTGCCGAGTTTCTGAGGCTCACGCATATATCAGAAAACTTCCGCAAGCTGCCAGCGAGATGTTATGACCACAATTTCGAACCGACTCTCGCGACAGCACGCTCTGAAGCGCTCTTGCAAAAGAGGCGGTCAAGACAGTGCCAAACAATAGGTGTTTTCACCACTTCATCCACACTTCTTAACAACCGTGGGTATACATAATGATACTCGGTTTCTCCTATTAATATAAGGGAAGTAGGTATTTAACTTTTTAGCGCTTATAATAATCCGAACCTTTAAACTAAAGGTATAGGAGTATAGTTTTACCTATATTAAATGATAGATGTTGAGAAAAAAACCTGAGACTGAAAGCGATTAAGTCTTTGTTGCCCCCATACCAAACAACAAAGAGGGAGAATGGATTAGCCAAGAGGTCTTGCGGTGTGATTCGATGTTGGGATATTTCTTGTTTTTAGTACAGCTCTTCTTATTTTAAAAATAACTAAGGCTTTATAGCAATAATAAAAGGACTTGATCCAAATTAAACCTTTGTAGTTAAACTAAGTTTGAAGCATGATTCAATCAATTCGTAACATATTTTAGGTCAAGATTTATCTTTTTCTTGTGACAAGTTTTTTTTCTACTTGGTTTTAATATGTTTTCGCTTTCAAAGAAGAATTTCTGGTTTTAGTCCAAGTAAACTATCTCGTTTTTGAAAGAATAATAAACTCTTATCTTATATTTGATTTAATAATAGCTTTGGTTTTGATTTAAATTACCGCCTCTTCTTATTTAAAATATATTTAGTTTCTATTTAAGTATAAGAGCCTTCGTAGATAAAGAATAGGTAATTGCTTAATTCTAATAATCCCTATTCTTAATCTATGAATAATATACTTAAAGCAAATGTAATTTTTCAAGAATAGAACTATTCTTAAATATAGAGTAGATTTTTTCCGTGTATATTAATAATATACACAAAGCGAGAAATTTGTTCTTGGAAGAATTCAAGCTTTAACTATTATTTTTTTTTAATTAATGAAAATAACACTCTTTAGTGCCTTACAAATTACGAAATTTTATCCATCCGCCAAAACGGCTCAGCGCCAAAATGACCCGACGCCGAAATGGCTTGGAGTCGATCCTGTTATAGGGTGACGCGGCGCGGAGCTCTACTTGGTTGCTGAGGCCATCCCAAACCTACGTTTGGGCTATCTAGTCAGAGCTTTTTTGATCTCAACACTGTGAAAATAAAGTTGACTTTACACAATATTTGTACCTACCTTTAATAAAGGACGGCGTTAACTTTAATTTGTCAACTTTATGGATGGTACAATATGAGTATGTTTAGATGATATGTTCATATTATAAATGTCAGAAACCTTTTAACCTTCGTGGGGAACTGTCAAAAATAGTGCCGACTTTGTTATTGTGAGGCTATTCCTCGATTGTAATCAGCAAAAAATTAATAATGATTGGCTCCGACGTGGTTATTTACGCACTCGTTTGTTCTATTGGGCATACCAAAGTTCATCTAAGTTTCCAGGGAGACGTGGTAATCGACTAAGATTGCGCCCTATCATATCTCATACGTGTTCGATAGGCGACAAGTCAGGCGATCTTGCTGGACATTCCAAAGTCTCTATGCCAATTTCATGTAAGAAGTCCATTGTTTCACAAGCAATATGCGGTCTGACATTATCTTGTTGAAAGATTGCATTTGGGATAGTTTGTAGGTAGGGACGTAAAACTGGCTGCAGCACTTCATCGATATATCGCCGACAGTTAGATTGCCGTTGATGAGAACTAGAGGTGATCTGCTTCCTAAACATGTAGCACCCCATACCATGATACTTTTGCTGTCTTGCTGTTTCACATTCAACAGCAAAGTGTACATTTCGCCTCTTACCTCGAAATCGCCTAACTCTCATGCGTGGCATGGCTGCCTAAATAAAACCTGGATTCGTCGCTAAAGCTTATGGTATTCCTTTCGTCATTCCAGTTTTGCCGAGCTCTGCACCACTCCAAGCGGTGAGCCTTATGTTGTGGGGTCAAAGGTAGTACCACAAGCAGACGGTAAGCCCTAAGCCCTATACCAAGCAATATTCGATTGACTGTCATCCTTGAAAACACTCGTCCTGTAGCTGCAACTGGAACATCTCTTACTTGGCGTATATTGTCCCGTCGATTTCTGAGAGCAAGAAGTCTGAGATGCCGTAAATCACGATCTTGTAATAATCTAGGGCGTCCAGCACCCACACGACATCTATAAGTCTCATCATTGGACCACCTTCTTCAAACTCTTAACACTGCTAATGGATTGGCATTAACTCTTTTTGAAATTTCCCGTAAACCAAGACCAGTCTCTTTCATGCCCACGATGCGTCCTTTCTCGACGTCATTTAATTTATGAAATTATTGGCGACCGCGAACTATTGGCATTTTTATTTTTTAAGTAAACTGTAATGAATCCAAAAATACCAAAATCTACGAGAAAAGGTCGTTTATGTGTTGGTTGTTTTTGAAAATGAATACAAAATATCTGTGAAAAAAGGAAAGATTAGAAGACAAAAAATTTATCAAATATTTTTTTGAGATAAGGTATACACACAAATAGTTTTCATTAAAATAATTATTCATATACATGGCGTTGCATTTTCTGTATTCTCCAGAATATTAACTTTTTATAAGAAATGTCCCGTCAGTTATCACAAAAGTACATCTAACGTAAAATCACGGCAAGGAAAGAAAAATAGTATCATACCATTTTATTATAGCTAGGGAACAAAAGTGTATTTTGAAAAACTAATTTAGAACTACTTTTAGTTTAAAGTTCATGATTTTTCTCTACCCGTTTTTGATGCCCCGTCAGTTATTACCAATTTTTTTGTATATCTTGGATCCTAAATAAAATATTAATTTGCCTTTACTTTTAAATTATTCTGACAAATCCTCTACATAATGCATTAGGATGTGGTCTTTCAGGAATATCTTCAAAAGAGAGAAAAATTAGATCAAAAAATGAATTACTCAAGATTTGCTCAAAAGTAACAGAAAATGTATAAAATTTTTTTACTATTTTTTAATATCGGTTGAAGAAAAAGTCGAACCAAAACACGTGTAAACTGTGTGAAGTTATAGTGTGAGGAAATCTAAAACTAAAAGCGGTAAAATTAACCTCTAGAGCCTGAGTAGCTATCGTATAACTACCATAGCGTAGTAGAGTAGCGAAAACAAACTTTACATAAAACACCCTGGTACCACAAAGATAAGCATACACGTGTTTCGCCCTTATCAGTGCGCCATAAGTTTATTAGACGAAGACTAACGATCATTTCAATAAGTTCCTGACAGATGCTTGGCCCATCATAAGCAAAACGAAATGAGTTAAATATTAAAAATAGAAAATTTTGCCCGAAAAATAAACTTTTAATTTCCGGCCTCCTCTACTAGTTATGTCATTGATTGATGGTTTCGTAACAAGTCCAATAGCTAGTCGGGCAAATTCGTTGTCATATCTTTTTAAACATTTTTACTGTTTGATATAAAACTACGTTAGCCAGTAATTAGGTATATTTTGTTCTCTATTTTTTTTTACTTATACTGTTCATTTAATCATCAATTAATCTTTTTCTCCGCTTTACAAAAAAATATTTTTTTTAAAATAAGAATTTATCACTTATTTTCATTTTTGGTTTATGAGGGTGTATTGGGGTACTGAAAAACGTTCAACATCCTAATGAGTAACTAAAAAAAATTTTTGTAATACAACCAGTTGGAACGTTAAAATAGATTTTGTTTTGCTGCTTTTCAAACATTGATTTCTAGCTCACCTTGTATATATCTGAAAAAATTGTGTATTTTCGCCACGCATATAACCAATTAAAATTTTACGAAAAACGGTTTTCTACGGCCTATATACAAATCCCATTTGAGCCAAATTATTTTCGTATAAAGTATTCAGGAGTCAGCCCCGCCACAAGCTTTCATGGCGCCCTGGTGCAAGAATAGAAAACGACGCCCCTCGTTTGTTATATTTGCGATCGACGACGGCGGTGGTAAAAAAAATATTTTTGGTTGGAGCAAAATCCATTGAACCTCTTGACAGGCATTACGTTCCAGAAAAAAACTATTTAAATAATAAGTCGGTAATACTTTAACTCGCAAACACATACCTTTTCTTGTCCCATGGTCGACCTCAAGTAATTCTTAATTATCTTTCTATCTTTGAAAATGATATTTCTCCTGTGGCTGGAAAAGTCAGATAAATTCGCAAGGATACTGACGTTTCGAAGAAAATATGCCATTTTCAAAAAGGTACTGGAGCAGCTCCAATGGTTCGTAAGGTGGCAACTCGAGGCCCTTTAAGGTTTTAAGCTTTAAATTAAGCTCTAGTGCAGTAATATAATGCTTATTTCGTGTTGAGCCAAGGTCATACAGCTTTTCAACAAATTTTCATCAGTTATTGTACCAGAACTGGTCAAAAATCCGAAAGCATGATTAAATACGGTCAGTTCAGAAAATCTGTCTTGTAGAGACATTACGGTTTAATCAATCGCTGTATGGAAATAATTGGCTCTGTAGTTATGTTTTGGATCATCAATACCCTCGTCTCGCTATTTATTATAAGTTTGAGACAATGATGTATTTGAAATTAACTCTGTGTTTCGGACTTCCATTGTCTATATTTTTTTAAATTTATACACGACGTTTCGATCAATACAATCTTTGATCGTCTTCAGGTGCAAAAAACTTTTTTGGTCTTCTAAGAACTCGAATCGATGTTATGTTGGGAAATTTTGTTTCCGAATCAAATTTTTCTGCGATAATTTTGGCTTCTACTATAACTTTTTTAAAATTTGAACCAGTCCGGTATTTTCTAAAACACTCTATCAAAGCAACACTCACTTATCCCGTGTGACTTGCATCGGTCGTGCAGTCCAAGATTAATGAAAAATATTTCGAACTTCGTACCATCTCCAAAATGGTTTTCAACACTCTTGTTTTGAGTAATTCGATTATCTCATTTTGTATTTTATCAACCAGGTAATGTAAGATTTTTTTGTCAGAGCTTTGAAACTCTACTGACATGCTCACGCGCACTGGATTGAATGACGCAATTATCTCTATTGCTTTTAGAAAGTATCCATTATCATTAGCCAAGATCCTCTTAGAAGAACCACGTAACGCGAGGCATTGCTGAGAAAGAAAACTTATTACAGAGATAATTCTTTGAAATACATCGACCGTAAATCGTAAATTTTCAGAATTTACTATGGCTATGGCTATTGTGTGACAACATTTAATTATATGACTCTTAGATTATAATAAATGAGAAAATTAAACTTTCGGTAGGTATTTTCTTGTCGCCCAAACCTTAGAGAAAACTTAATTAATATAGAAAAAAAGCAGTTTTATGTACATAAAATTAGGGAATAACTGCCATCGTATGTATATAAGAGTAATAGGAGGGCGGGAGCGGTACAAAGCCTCATCAGAATTTATATTCAAATCGCCGTCGTCGTCGCCGAGGGAAAGGGCAAAACAAATATTTTTTACGAAAGAACGGTACATTTATCAGAAATTTGCTGCCCCCAGGGCGTGCCGCTCTGGTGCGGCGCACCACTTTGCCCACTCTTGTGGCGGGCCTGTCAGGAAAAAATACAGCTGAAACTTGTGTTTTTTCTATTTAAATTTGTTCACTCTTTAAGAGAAGTAATGAAATAAGTTTTTTTTTCAGAAAATAACCTTAACAATTTTTAAATTCCTGACGTGATAAATCAGGATTTTGGTGGTAGGTTTTGCTCAACTCAGGGCGCGGTCATAACTCTTTTTTGGCACACAGAGAACTGACAAGATGTATGCTTAAACAGTCTTCTTTAGGGGTCCTGACAACCGTGACATATTTTTGTTACCATAAAAGTATTTTTTATCCTGTGAGTTTTTTTAAATTGTTCTGATCATTTAGATACTAAAGTATAGCTACCCATCCAAGAATATATGAATTTAATATTGACCAAAATTTTAAAAACAACAATTAATAAGTACGGAAAGTAATACATTTACGCACGCGACGGCAGTTGACCGAACTCGCTTTGTTTCATTCGGTCAAGCCGGCAAGGGCGGTAAAGACAATTTACGTATGTGATAGGTACAAGATTTTATCTATAGGCCTTAAAAATTCCCAAAAAAGAAATATAAATATCTCTATTTTAATTTTCTGAAATAAACGTAGTGACTTTACCGTACAGTGTGCTGTAAAGTGCCAAAACTTTACCGTACGCGAGTGAGTAATAGTTATTTACACAACAAGTGCGGAACGTGATACTTTTCCGCAAGCCGCGGCGCTTGTCAGAACGTCGAGCTAGCGGAGTTTGGGCAAGTCGTAAAAGACGCTTTCCACATGCGTTAGGTGTAATATGTTTTCTACGAGCGTGACGAAAATAAAAAACATTTGGTTTTGTGCCTGAAAAAATTTTTGTTTGCGTGAACCTTTTTTGCGTGGGTAACAATATTTTTTTCGCACGGCGCATAAGTCGCTATGCGAAAAAGTGGCACTTTTCGCACGCTCATAGAAAACTGTTATTTTGGCCGTTGATAAGTCGATTAAGCAATACTTAAGTATAGAGTTCTCCTTTTTTATTGGTAGTGTTACACTTGTTTCCTATTTGTTTTTTTCCTTAATGGATTAATTTTGATTGATTCCTTGATTAATTTGTTACTTGGTTGAGGTTGAATTACTAAAAAGAAGGCTCTCTGCTGCTTCCATTTGGATACCGGACACTTGGGCAATAGGAAGCAACCAACCCAACCTCACCATTTATTTTATTAAACCTTACCCACTACAACCAAGATGTGTGTATAAAGCGAATTCTCTTTAACCCGTTGTAAGTATATCAAGATTTTCTTCTTTCAAATAAGTTGGTATACTTTTAGCTAAAGAACCTATGGGAGGGTTGAACCTATTTAAGATCATATTAACTTAAATCAAAGTGAATTCTTTTACATGGCAATTGAGGGGTGAAATTTCAAAATGCGTTTTGTCCAAAAATAAAAATTTTCAGAAAACACACTTGCCCACCCTTGTGGCGAGCCTTTTAATTTTAAAGATGCGTTTTTCAATCTAGAACGTATCACCATCCAAAGGTATAAAAATGATGATGGAAAAAATGCATTTTTAAAGTTTGCTGCTCAATTGATGTAATAGGATACCTTATCGTCAGAGAGGCTTTTTGAGCCCTCTCAAGGCTCGAGAGTTGTAACAAGGCAAAAGCGCCCATTTATATTATTCCTACGACAAATTTATAAATGCTAAAGAAAATTTAAAAACGACGGGTAGGAGGTGTCACAGTAGCGTTCACGAAAAATAATAGAAGTTAATTTAGGAACGTCACGCTAAATATTATAGAGACGCAGAAAGCTAATTAAGCACCCTTTATAAATTTACAAATTAATTACTAATTTCATTTCGTATACAGAAATATCAGCGAACATAAATTAATAGAGCATTAAAATATGGTGAATTAAAAATGCTTTTTTGTACCTTAATCAAAAACACGAATTTACTCACTATCCGCAAATAACAAAACCATGTCGTTTTTTGGTAACCAATAAAAAAATTTGTAGTTTTTAGATTATGCAATATCGCATTTTTCGTTTGGTCTGCGATTTATAATCGCTTGCTTCTGGATGAAACCTGCATACAGGTGGCATAATTATATGTCTTTCGCAGGATCCATGCTACCTCTTCCTACTGCTAACTACAGTAGGTATTTCCTTGGTTTCGATCGCTCACACAGAGGGCGCCATTGACAGAATTTATTCCGCTTGAGTCGTAATCTTTCGCATATAAGCGGGACCGAAATTCTCTGTCATTGTGACCCACTTAGCTGATGAGTCCCTAATAAGGATACAGGGTTCCTAAGATTTTCCTTAGGGATAGGATTTCAATAAATCAAACAGAAGAAACAGGTATATTGAGCAATGGTGCCAGTTTGTTATTATTTCCGGACTGCTTTTATGAGAAAAAATTGTCGCCACTCTTTCAGTCTGAGCATAAATCATAGTTGCAATAATAACCGTTGACAAGATGTCTGCAAATTCCGCTAGATGGCAACTCTATCACCTCTGAAATGTTGACTGCTACGCGCCAAGAGTTTTACAATAGATTGGAATATTGTGAGGCTCAAGAAGGGGACAGATTCGAACATCTAATCTAATTAAAAATTAGATGTTTTCAGGTCCAAACCACAGCTTTTTCTTGCTTAAAGGAGGTGGCAGGGTCCATTATTTACGATACTGAGCGATAAACTCGTGAGGTTGTTAACATTAGAAAGAAATATCTTCGCTTTTAATTAAATTTCTTTCCATTCTGTTCTACTAGTGACATCTATCCGGAAACGGCCAAACCATGCAGCTAGCACTAGCAGCCAGAGAAATCAATAAACGGCGCTGTTTTTCCTGCAGAGCTTTTTGCTTCGATATTATTGATTTCAAATAAAGCTGGCCCTACACTACATTTGATATTTTCGAGGTGTTTTATTCAAAACTAGCGGGAGGGTAAAAGCGAAAAATAAGGGGCTGCCAATATTTGTAACACCCAAAAAGAGGTGAAAAGATGTATTTTGCTCTGCTTCTTTACAAAAAACGTTTTTTTTACGAAAAACTTGAGCTCTGCCACTTTTTTTATTTTTTTCCTCAACTTTCTCGAAATTTTCGTCATACCGTAAAAAAAAATTATTTCCCCCATGGTCATACTCTACTTTTATTCCAAAAAATTTAGAAACAGAGACGGGATGAGCTTTCCTAAAACGGGGGATCTTGGTTTCGAGTGAGAAGGTAAAGGGCGCCGCAGGCAAAAATTTTTTAATTAAATTAGTCGAACGCAAAAATGTTAGAAAAACAAAGCACAAAATAAAAATAGCGCCGCTTACAATTTTTTTACAAAAATTACGTAATTTCGGGAACGCAAAGAAATAGGTCCAAAGAGTATAATTTTTAAGAAAAAAATATCAATTTTCCCGCCCTCCTACACTGGGACTACAGGAGCCGTGCACAAATTACGTAATGGTCATAGGGGGGAGGGGGGTTAGAAAACGTTACGTAGGGGGAGGGGGTTTTCGACAGCGTTGTGTGTGAAACTAAGAAATTTTGGAATGAAAATAAGTAAAGTTTTTTTTTGGGGGGGGGGGGTAGTGGTTTTGAAATCGTTACGTAATATTAGGGGAGTGGCGTGCCAAACTGTTACAAAACATTACATAGGGAGGGGGTCAAAAATTGGTAAAATCACCGTTACGTAATTTGTGCATGGCCCCACATATGACTGTTCCTCCTTTTTGATTCCGAATCAAAGTGCAAAACCCAAAGTTGGACGTTCAAATGCGTCAACCCGTCCTATTTGTTTGATAAAGTTTCTACGGAAATATCTCAGTCGATTTCTACGGCCATGTATGAACGCTTTAGGTTAAGCATTTGCATGTATCTCAGTCCCCAGCCTGTAAACAGTGCGTAAGAACAATGGTTACAAAATGAAAAGCCAAAAAATATTTTTTTTACGATATCTTTCATCAGTTTGGTATTAAAGTCGAGCAAAAACAAATTTATTCCAGTCCTAAATGTATGAAAATGAAAAACATTAGAAAACAACAACCTGGAATGGATTTACTACGTGTAAGATGTAGTGACAACATCGCACCATGCCCATCCTTTTCTGCCTAATGTGCTTTTCCGTTTGTCTGCGTCTTATACACGGCTGCTTGACCCCCTAAGGATTTGCTTAGGAACCCTGTATAACGGCATCGTCCTATCAAAAAAAAAACATGGATGGTGAAAAAAACCTCAGAATTAAAACATCGATGTTTCTAAATATCGATGTTTTTTTTAACTTTTTTTAAAGGGTGTTCCGTTATTCAAAGAATCTGTTTTATTTAAGAATTACTAGGGGAATTTTGGAACGCTTAAAATTTTGACAAATTGATAGCCGTTATGGTAGTGTTTAACAACCACTACGACGACCATGCACCGATTTTACCAGTTTTTGGAACACATTAAAAATTGTCACTTAAAAAAAAATTGGAGATTAAAAAACCCACAAAATTGTCCTTAATTTTACAAAATAAATGGTTTATATGTTGGACCCTGGTAATATTTTATTATTTTTAAAATTAATTGCGCCAAAATTTTTTAAAATTTACCAAAAAATAACCATAAACACAACTATTGCGCAGACGCAGTAATTATCACAACCACGATGAAGTGTCAAACAAGTGTTCCAAAATTTCCCTATTGCTAATTTTACATAATACTAAGAATGCAAATAAGATATTCATAATAATTATCGGTACATGATATACAAAAGCTACACGAACAAAAATACCTAGTAACTTTTACTAGAAATTGGGTCAGTCTTACTAGAAACTTTAGTCAAATAGGCGTCAACTAAACTTTTAGTTGTTTTAACTAGACTCACCTAGTTAGAATCTACTACTACTGACTCAGTTACCCAAGTATTTTAGTTGCAGTTACCCAAGTATCTAGTTACCCTAACTAAACTATCTAGTAAACGTTACTACGAATATAGGTTCAAAATAACAACTCGGTAACCGTTACCGAATTGTCTAGTTGTTTTAACTGGATACTTAAGTAACGCTTACCAGATTGTTTGGTAAGATTAACCAACTTTTTTAGTCATTTTAACCACATTGGAAAGCTAAAACAGACGGATTTTTTGCTCATCCTAATAAATGTTTGGTCATTATGACTATACAGCATGTCCCAAAAGTTCGAGTCGACCCTAATATCTTCAAAACCAAAAGAGGCAGAGAAGTAAAATTGCACATCATTAGACGGTTTACAAAAAAGTATCTTTTTGGAGGCTAATCATCGCACTGTCATTAAGGAGGCGGAGCTATATAGGGCGTCGACGATATATTTTGAAAAATTTAAATAAAGCTTCTCCTTCTGCTTCCAAAAACACCTAATGTTACTTTTCTCTAACGGTTTTTAAATAAAATGGTAAAATCATCTCCATAAAACCAATGGGTCAAACAAGAAACAGATATTCTTTGTCTAGATCATTGCTCTTATTTAAAAGTTTATTTGTCGTTTTATTTAAAAACCTTTAGAGAAAAAGGTAACATATTGGGTGTTCTTGGAAACAGAAAAAAAAGCTTTATGTAAGTTTTCCAAAATATGTCGTCGACGCCCTAGCTCCGCCACCTTCACGCGACGGGTGCGATGATTAGCATCCAAAAATATACTTTTTTGTGAACCGTCTAATTATGTGAAATTTTACTTCTCTGCCTCTTTTACTTTTGGAGATATTAGGGTTCACTCGAACTCTTTGGACACCCTGTATAGTCATAATGACCAAACATCATTTATTAGGATGAGCAAAAATCCGTTAGTTTTAGCTTTTCGTGCATTAAATAATGTGCACTTTTACAAGTTTTATAAGATTGAATGAGGCAATTTAAAAAGAAAAATAGGTTTTTACGCGATTCTACGAGATTGTATGATAATTTAAGAACCTTTTTAAGAGTTTTTAAAAGATTTTACGCCACAGAAATATATTTTTACCAGTTTCTATAAGATTGTGTATTAAATAATGTGCATTTTTACAAGTTTTTAGATTTAACAAGGCAATTAAATTTAAAAAGAAAAATAGGTTTTTACGTGATTTTATCAGATTGTATGATAAACTAGGGACCCCATTATGCAAAAAAACAGTTAGCAACACAAGTTGTAATATTTGATATCTGTTACATCGCCAGTAAGTCAATTGTCATTTTTCTTAACATAACAGTGTTAAATTCTTACTTTAGTTACATTTTTTTAACAAATATGTATCATTTAATGTTACATAGTCAGGTAAAATTTCTAAAAAGATGTAACATTTTTAAAACAAACATTTAATATTTCATATGAACAACTATCCATACATTTTTTTAACATTCTTTTAACAACCCACTTGTTACTTTTTTATGAGAAAAAAAAAACAAAATTTTAATTACTTAAAAGTTACTGGTAACATTTTTTTGTGTAAAAATGTTGACAAAATATATTGTACATTTTACATCGCTTTAACTGGTTTTAAACTACTTTTTAAGAAAAATTAATATTGAAAGCAATATTTAATTCACTAAATTTTAACAACAATAATACAATTTTTTAACTAAATTTATTAAGTATATTGTCATACATTTCACTTACCTTTAACTGATTTTAAACTCCTTTTAAAGAAAATTTGAATGTAAATTTGAAAGCCTTATTAATAAAAAATCAAATTGAATTATTTATTATTAGAGCTATAGATAATTACCTGTCAAAACTCAGTTTTAAATGAAAAAAATGTTCATTAATTAATTTGGTTCAGAAAATGTATTATTATTAAAGGAGAGATTCTTTTTTTTTCTGTCAGTGACCTTAGCCCAGGAAAGGTCGAAGTGACGTTCAAAACGGGTCATGTGATATCCATACTTTTTAAGGATTTTCGATTTAAGAATTGGTCCTGGTTTGCCTGGACAGCGGTTCTAAAATAATGACGTCATTTAATATATTATTAAGATATCTTTGATTTTACCCAAAAAAAGACTATCTATAATTTTGCAAAATTTTAGGGGTTATGTTTACAACTAAAGGGCCGAACCAACCTCCCAGGCTGGTTCTAAAATTTCATAACCGGGTTGCAACTGTGACGTCATTGTTTTAAAACGAAAGGACCGGTTGCGGTTCTGGTTCAACCAGAACCAGGACCGATTGTAAAACGAAAATCCTTTTTGGAGTCAAATAAACATCAGATTTGGGTGAACTTTGGATGTGGAGCAAGAATCGGTGGCCTTAAAAAGTAAATTTATCTTATTCAGCAAAAAAAGGTCACTGATAGAAAAAATAGAATCTCTCCTCTTACACCCGGTTCCCACCTATAACTTTTTCGTGCGTGCCCAAACACGCGTCACATGACAGTCACAACATTTCAGAAACAACACAGAAAAGTCATGGGTGGGAACCAGGTGTAAGTATTAATTTTAAACAACAAAATTATTAGCAAAATCTGACTTCTAATAGAACCAAGAATATAGAAAAAACAATTTCACTCCCCTAGAGGTTGATGTAGATTGTGTGAGCCTCATAATATTACATGGCTGCTATAGCATGAATTAATAAATCTGCCCTTGGCTTTTTAATGCGCCATATTTTTATTCACACATAAGCACAGTTGCTTTTCATCTGTTCGAGCACTGGGATGTGAATTAAATTTTTTAATTTTGTCGGTACAGGGTGATCGGTTCAAAGTGATCCCTGGGATAACTATTTTTCTAACAGCCGCAGAAGAACCGAACAAATACTGGGTAAAAGGGTATTTTATAGGGAGATCAAAATCATTAATAAAAATTAATCACTTCAAATAGTATACACAGTGTGCCAAAAAGTTTTTTTTTCTTATGGAACAACCGATATATCTTGACATTTTTGAATTCTCCAGAAAATTAGCGTTTTAAGAAAAACCATATAGTATAAATCTGCATGTAACCATTTTCGAGATATTTCAATTTGAATTAGACATTAATTAATTTGTATTATTGTATTATATTTAAAGCATAGTGTCATACATAATAATATGCATACTCACAATAATCAAAAAGCTGTCAAAGTAGAACTTACTAAACAAAAAAAAAATAGCAGAGTTTTGACAGCAGGACGTCATAAATTACTTAGGTTTTATTATAATACAAAAATACGAGTTTATTACTATCTAATTCAGACTGGAATATCTTGAAAATGGTTGCATGCAGACCTATACAATATTGTATTTTCAAAAAGCTAATTGTCTAGAGAATTCAACAGTGCCAAAACATATAGGATGCTCCATGTCTATGGTGTTCCATAAGAAAAAAAACTTGATTAATTTTTATTAATGATTTTGCAGTCCCTATGAAATACCCTTTCACCCAGTTTTTGTTTGGTTGTTCTGCGGCTATTAGAAAATAAAGTTATCTCAGGGAAAACTTATAATCGATCACCATGTACCTTAACTTACCGAACTTTTTAAGTAAAATGGACACCACCCTAATTTTCAAGAAAGTGATGTTAATGAAAAAAAATGGAAATTTATTTGGGAAACCTAATAAAAATAAAACATTGAAGTTCTTATGCAAGTTTTTTGTAGGTTAATTAAAACATCTGTTTTAAGAAAATTAAAATATATTTTCTAGTCATAGCCTGTATAAAAACCTTACACCAAGTGTCATATCAAATAACCACAGCAGAGGTTATAAAAAACTTAACTTAAACTCCAAATTTTTGTAAGACTTCGGTCTGGTGTCACAACTGCAAAATATAATGATATAAAAATGGGTACCTATTTAGCATTTTGGGCCTAAAATGTCTTTAAACTTATCGCTAAAAAGGTGTATTTATACATATGTTTTAATACTAAATTTATCTATGTAATTTAACAAAAATTCAATACAGATAAACATCTGTAGAACACAGGGGAAAAGGGCATCACTTACCTTCAGG
This sequence comes from Oxystoma pomonae, assembly GCA_963921995.1. Lineage (NCBI taxonomy): Eukaryota > Metazoa > Arthropoda > Insecta > Coleoptera > Brentidae > Oxystoma > Oxystoma pomonae. The sequence goes on from OY998170.1 coordinate 45,967,079, forward strand.
TAGTTGGGTAGTTGTGTGTTTAGCAAACCTGTAGTCATCCTGGACGATGAGATGTTCATAAGGGGTGGCGGGACAGGAATATAACAGACACACCGCAGACCTTCTTGAGGCTGGTTCACAGGCATTGGGGTTTAAAGGCTTTGCAATCAGTTTGAACTCTTGATAAAACGTTTTATTTAAAGAGAAAATACCAATTATAACACTGGTAAGTTAGGTTAGTTTGTAGATTTAAACTCACCCGACAAGGCAAACAACCATGGACAGAAAATGGGCGAACTTGTCTCTAGAAGGAAGTAGAAAGCCCAGCAGCACAACAAGGGTCTAAAGGAAGCCTGATGATTAAAGAAAATGGCCAAAATTAAATTTAGAAATTTTCTTGACCACGTGGTAATGACTTACCTTCCATGCCTAGTGGAATTTTCTGCACTGAAACAGCACAATTGTGAGAGTATCACATGAAAATTATGTATCGAAATGTTAATGATAAAACGGGGCAACTGATTTACTGACTAAAAATTTCGAATTTTGAAAAATATCAAAAAAATCAAAAAACTTTTGACTTCGACGGCGATGCTCGAACATTGACGTCTGACATTTGTCAAACGTCAAACCAAATCGGTGCGAAATCCGTGCGTGCGCGTTCCAACCTGAATTCCTAGTAACCCTTACCATAATACTTTGGTCAAAAGTTCTGCAGTTGCTCCTACTACGAAATCTGGGTAGGAGCTACAAGAATTTTCAGTCAGGGTTACCATATGAAATAGTTCAAGATGACTTTAGTGGCTGTGACCACAAAACTTTAGTAAAAGTAACTTAATTTTTTTTACAAAAAAAATGTGGTTAAAGTAACTAAACAAACTGATTACGGTTACCAGTTTTACGTTAACTAGATCAAATCAGTTGTTTCAACTAGAATGATTTTTCAGACTAACCCTAAATATATTCATTTTAACTAGAAAACCTGTGACCAAAGTTCCTAATAAGCTCATTTTTCTCAGTGTATTAAATATCTAAAACCCGGTCCCATCCATGCGTTTCTCATGCGGCTCCCCTGACTCAAAACATGCATCACGTAGTCTAAGCGAGATTTTCCTATACATATAGGTTCATGTCGGACAACGTGATGATTTTTTTGAGTCCGGGTAGCCGCGCATGGGAAACGCATAGGTGGAAACGGGGTGTAAGGTAAAAACAACAAAAAAAGATATGAGTGGTACATTTAAACGAAACTATATATTATAGAAAAAAATATTGTTCTCATTGGAGCACACTCTTAGAGGTCCCAAACGCTTTTTCTACTGATTGTAGAAACAATAATTTATTGAGGGTTGGTCCCTTCAATCGATTCTTTCTTTCAGTGAGGGTTTGGCCAGCATTTGAAAACAAGCGCTCTGATGCAGTGGGATACAAGTGCAGACTTCTCAGACACATTATTTCCTTTAATTTTTTTTGTATCGACATTCGATGTTCCGATGATCGCCACCAATTATATCTTTTTAGATTTTTCTTTAAACTAGAAAAAAAAAGTGCAAGTTTTCCATATATTAATTACTCTAAAAAGAGGTTAAAAAAAAACTTTTTAACGAACAATTGAACCAAAGGCATTCAACTAAAATAGACCCGCCAACTCATTCATAAATCGCCTGTAAACACGATCAGTCGTCAGATTTAGTGAGAAACATTGTCCTCTCCACCTGCAACGCTGCATAATGCAATACCAAGCATGCTCCACCTAACACATGCTCCATTCACGGAGTTCTTTTAATCAACTTCAATTCAGCGATTGCTGAGTGCGTTTTCAGCAGTTGATTGAATAGCTTTTTCTGACAGAGCCAGTGCTGGCATAAAAAAAAATCACTCTAGATATTATAAATAAAAAAAATTACATAAACAACTGACAAGGAAAGGTTATGCTGGCAGCGATCACGGTCCTTAGAATAGATACGGTTAAGTAATTTTGCCCCATTCTTCGACCTGATGACGACACAAAGGTAGCTGCTGATTTTTGTCCGTCATTTAAAAATTGTATGAAGGCTTAACATATTAAATTAAGTTTTCGGATTTTTCTTTTTTTTATTGTTTAAATCATTGATGCAAGACCTATTTTTTGTTTGTATCTTTTATTGTAACTTTTTGTGTATAAGTAAATATAATTTATAAAAATTAAGATCGTTAGTTGGTAATCGATTCCGTCAAGATATTCATCGGATGAGTTGGAGTTAGTTCGTGTTCATAGTTCAGAAGTTAGGTTATCTAGTTGCTATTTTTCCTGTTTTGGAAGCTATTTTAGTTTGTAGTTGATTTTTGGGAGAGTGATTTTTGTTATTTAGAAGACTTGTTGTGTATATTATATGCAATAAATCTGATTGCAGATTTCAAACTACAAGGTGCCTTAATTTTTTGTTTTTTTTTTTCATTATTGATAATGAGCTTTCTCACCAAAAAAACGCATAAATGCAGCTACCTATGACATAAATAATGTAAGTAATATCATATAATATATAATTAGAGCCAGAATAAAAGAAATGTTGAACGAATAAAATTTCTATTACAAAAATTTATGCAAAAATAATATAACCCCAAATGTCACCCATCAGAAAAATCAATAAAGAAACCAGGCTGATATCTTTGTGTCGTCATCAGGTGGGCGGAGCAAAAAAGTTACTAGACCGTGTTTATTCTAGAGACCGTGGGCAGCGATTACTCATGTGCTGAGTTTATCAGCTCGATTCTACTAAAGCGGTAACTCCGACGGCAAATAATGAATGAGGCAGCATAGCATACGGCTATTGGGAAATCAATTTAACTGTGGCGACCTGATTTTTTTGCAAAATTTTACGTCATTGCATTTTTTTTCCATGGCAACGCGGAGAGAATATTTATGTTTGTCCACAGTGGGACACCAGAGCGTTTTTAACACCGAGTCAAAAATTTGGGGTTAGGTTACTTATTTTGACTTCGCACTCCGCGTCGCTAAAGCACATAAATTTTTTTTACTTTAGCTTTTTTTGTAAAGTGTGTGCGGTCTGGTAAGTGTCCGGTCAGACAAAAACAATAGGTTTTTCTATTGTCTTTGTGCCTCGGTTTCTGCTAACGAAATACATATGCCCCTTGGTGTACTTCAAAAATATGGAATGGATATGAATATGTTGGAAGAACATCAAGAAAAAGTAAAAGAAAGCAGAAACTTAAGGTAAGACTATACATTTTTTGAAGAAGTATTGTTGTCTTTATAAGGGTTTTTCTTTGAAATAACTACGAGTGACCAGGTACTCATTTTAAGTTTAAAAAAATGTCTTTTCCTTTTAGATCCTTTTGGGGTGTATTCAAGTTCCATAACTATAGCAAACAAATGCTGCTGTTCGCAGTGTAGTAAGCGGTATGCGGTAAGAGCAGCATGCGTTTGTTATTGTTTATTTTCCTTGCATCTTACCTCATACCACTTACCTTACAGAACCATGAATCCGCCTATATTCCTCTGCAAAAAAAACATATTATGTTACCTACATATAATAAGTATGTATTTCCTTTTTGAAGGGTTGACGACTCTGTTGACTACCATTAACATATATGGAATTAGGTACCATACAAATTAAAAGTCCCACAGCCCATAACTTACTGTTGAGACCTTGTCGAATTTTGCATAATAGTTATTCTTTATGTTCAGCAAGATGACTTCTTAAATATAGTTTTTTAACAAAAAGTGGACAAACATTTTGTCAAAAAATATATTTTGTCATAAAGCCCCCAACTTTATAGTATGGAAAAGTGAAAAATAAGCTCCTCACAGCTGATTTTTTAAGGATTGCTTTATAAGTATTTAAAATCAAGTGGTCACATTATCTAATTTAGACATTTCCGTGGAATTCTGTTGAAAAGACCTTAAATTAAGGACTCGGATAAGGGTTAAGTTTGAAGAGGTCTCAAAAAATATGCCCCGCTACCTTATGTAAGTAAGAAGAGAGATGTCTGACTGGGCATTTAGAACACCTTAAAAAACACATACAAAATCCTAGTAATATTGATCTGTTTTGTTAATACTCAAGTATCCGTGTGTTTTTAAAACTGAGGTTGGGATCTAAAATCTACCCTTTGTCCTCCAAGATTTCACTAGTAAACTTGCACATAACTATGCCGCAATAATTTAAATTAAAAAAAAATATTGAATCAAAATAAAAACAAAATTATGTGGGATTATGGGCGCTAAATGTTTTATGCGAATTCCTAGTAATTCCAGCGAGCCAGTAAAGGTCTCTTGGAGCCATTTTCGGCGGGCGACACGCGAAGTGGTTTCATATTTGCTTTAAAACAGTGTTTCTGAAAACATATTTTTGAACGATAAACATAACCTAGAATGGTTTTCTGCCAGAAAATGTAAAAATACTCTTCTGCCCCACTGCGGCCCTTGTTGACAAAACACCTGCAGTTGCCATGGTATCGGGGGCCTTAGTATAGTTGGGGCTTTAGATTAGAGGGCGCTTTTCTTATTTTGATTTCCCAATACAGAGTGTTTCACAAGTTATGTATAAAAATGAAAGACGGTCTTCTGCACTTTTCAATTTTGATGTTTTTGTTTCTCAGTTTATTCGACAGGTGGCGCACACAGGTACTACGTCTCCGCGGTTTACAAACGTTTTGTTTAAAATTCGAGATGTGTGCATGGTGCCTGTGTAGCTTCAACTGCCAGGTAAAATCATATGACTCCCTGATAATTCGTAATGAAGTGTGAAACAAAAACACTTTTTTCGATATGCCACGAGTGTTACTTTAATTTTTTTTAATTTGTAAAAAAGTTTCTGCTTTCGCCACGCAAAACGAGGTATAATTCATCAAAATCGGTTTGGTGGTTCTCCAAAAATTAATTTTTGTTTCCATCACTGTTTTCCAGATTATACGATTGCCTTCTCAAATTGATACTCAACCGATTTCAATAAAATAAAAAGCGTCATAGCGAAGATCAAAAACTCTTAAACGATCACTATCGAAATTAGTCGCCATTTTCAAACCCAAGATGGCGGATACAATTAAATTTATCTCTTTAAAGAAGCTTGTTTATTCTTAGGTTTCAACAACCTAAAAATGCCCTTTCTCCAGCGCGCATAGCTAGGTACAAATAACTAAAATCGGTTTAGTGGTTCTCAAAATATTAATTTTTGTCTTAACTATTGTGTCCTCATAAACTCATTATTACTGATCTGATTTTGATGAAATAAAAAACATCATGGTCAGAATCGATTTCTCTTTAAAGATTGCCATTAAAATTTGCCACCATTTAAAAAAGCCGCTCTTTTTTTTGTTGCAAGATATTTTTTTACCCTTATTTGAATTTATATTCATTTTCTAGGTTTGCGACGCCCCGCGCTATGCATGTTTTCTTTAAAGATTGTTTGCATTTTAGGCTCTTGCATCTCTCCATTGATTTCTTTATATACTAAACCGATTTTATTGAAATACAAAGCATCATGGTAACAACCGATCGCTCAAAAAAATCACGAAAGAAAAATGCTAGTTATATGCGGCTGAGACAGAGCTATTTTACGAATTTAAAAAATGTCGATAAGGTCAATATTCGAGCGTCTTTAAAAGGTCAAATTTGATGTTGTCCGCAATCTTGGCTTTACAAATTAGGACAAATTTTAATAGTTGTCTTTAAAGTTTAACCAATATTTGTCATAATGCTTTTTATTAAATTAAAATCGGTTTAGTAATTATCAATTTATGAGGAGATTAATGCAGACGCAATTGAGAAGGCAATCATATAATTTGGAAAACAGTGATGGAAACAAAAATTAATTTTTTAAGATATACTCAAACGGTTTTAATAAATCATTGCCTCGTTGTACGAACTTTTCTACGAATGAACAAAAATTAAAAAGTTTGCAGAAAATATGAATATACGAGCCTCTTTGAAGGATCAAGTTTGATTCTGTCCGCCATCTTGGATTTCAAGATGGCGGCAAATTTCAATAGCAGTGGTTAAAAAAACAATCGATTTTCACTATGATGCCTTTTATTTCATTGAAATCGGTTTTCTAATAATTAATTTATGAGAAAATGTATGCAGACAGAATTGAGGCGGCAATCGCATAATCAGTAAAACACTGATTGAAATTTTCTTATTTTTTTTGGAGCCACTTAACCGATTTTAATAATTTGTACCTCTTTGTGCGTGGCAGAAACAGAGCTTTTTTAAGAAGTCATAAAAAAATTCAAAAATCTTTTGTAACATAAGAATAAACGTGACTTTTTGAAGGGTAAAGTTTGTTTCTTTCCGCCATCTTAGATTTTAAGATGGCGGACAAAAAAATATTATTACTCAAATTCCTGCTTAATTCCCTGCAAAGAGCAGTTTGTTGCATTAAAATTGGTTATATGATTCGAGAGTTATAACGGAAAACATTTTGGCCGGTTTTTTATGGCCCACCCGCTATGTTGTAATTTATAATTCAAAAATATTTTTTTTTTTTGTAAACTGTGTCGTTCAAGTCAAATGAATCCACCCCAAATTAACGGTAGCTTATTAACAAAGATTTACATTTATTTTTCCATTTCAGGGACTAAAATTAGTCCCTCATTTTAGGGACTAAAATTGTACTTTTTATCCCCGTGACTAAAATTTTTTAGTTTCGCTCCTTATTATTATGCTATATAAATTAACTTAACGTCAGGACGAATGAAGGTTTGGTAAAAACGCATTTTAGGAACATTTATATTTATTTGTAACATCCGAAAATAGGCATGAACACAATATGAAAAAGAACTAGCCTAACCTATAAATTCTTAAACTATTTGATATTATTGTGCGTCACATTAATATTTACAATGGCCCCACTACAGCCAACTTCGCTTCGCTGCTGTATTGGAGTTTGAAAGATTGCCGATTGAGTATGTTCAATGCCTCAATCTTCAGTGATTGCAGTGCATAATATGGTACCTGATCTTCGCTTTAATAAAAACGGTGCCCAAAAGTTCAAAAAATAGTACATATACCATGTGACTAAAGTTTCTTTTTATCCCTCAGCGAATTTTAGCCCTCCCTCTTACCACTTTAGTCCCTAGTTATATAATGGACTATTGTTTGCAAAGAGGTTAAATGAATATAAAGACAGGTTTAAGACAAATGGGTAGGGTCCGAAGTTATCAGTTCATTTGGCTCAAAGAGATCCTTCTATCAGTGTAGATATAAAACCCGTCTCCGCGTGCTATGAGACGCTCACGCACTCCAGTGGAGAGTTTTTGGGCTTTAGAATAAAAGGCTCAAGGCTATTTAAAACAACAAGTTAAGTAGCCACTCAGTTAAGTCTGTTAGAATGTGACTTGCCGAATTTTGGCTTTAGTTCCGCCTTACATTCTAATCGCCTCGCCTACCTAACTAAGTGACCGCTTAACTCGTTGGTGCTCTTACCAACCGATGCGTTCAACCAAATATACTCTTGTAATAGCAATATATTTCCTTAAATTAAAAACACAATTACTTTACATACCAAAACATATTCTTAAACGAAGTAAATAGTTTTGTTACTAAATATTGCCTACTAAGTACTAGGCTGAATCATTTTTAAAATGTGCAGTTGCTCTACAATTTTTTAACTTGAGTGAACCATAGATTTTTTAAAATTAAGTACCCAAATCTAATTAAAAAATACGTACGCCGCTGACATAAGTCGTCCGCCACGAACGTGATGGATAAAGTAATACGATTCGAAATAAAACTGGAAGGCATTCGAAATTGCGCGGATTTCAGCGTGCCGTTTTGATAAGACAAAAAAAACAAAACAAAAATTTATCCTGAAGAGACATGACAAAAGAAATAAAAGATATATAAGTTGTATGTATGTTATTTGTCTGGAAAAGGGCTTAAATTAAAAACGAGGGATTTCATTTCAAACACGTGTAATTTGTAATATCAAAAATAGAGATAAGCTACACAGCATGGCCAGTATTCTTGAAATATCACCTAGAAAGTACTTCCTGAAATTTGGCTGAAAGCAAATATTAACTTCTCTACGTTACACCCCCTGAAAAATGTTTATATGCACCACTGCATCCTTTACCTTGGGGTTTACCATCAGTAAGTATCACTTATTAAAAGGGGTTAAAAAATAAGAACGCTATAATCACCCTTTGAATTATTACAAAAACAATAAAACGATTTTTTTTCTTATTCTTGCGTCATTCTTGCTAATAAGACAACTATTGCAATGACTATTACAATTATGAACGATACTTTACCAAAAAATAATTTAAATTTTATGCGTTTAAACACTTAAAAAGGCAGTCACCCAACTCGTAAGCATCCTTAATAAAATAAAAAGACAGACACACAAAATTATCACCAAGTTTATGCTTACGAGTTGGGTAACTGTAGGACCCAAAACGTTTTTCATTAAACAAAAGAACTGTCAAAAAAAAAAATCGTTTTTAAACTCGCTTTTCCATTATTATAGAAAATGTGCTAGAGCCCTTGACCACCAAAGATTTTCACCAACTGAAGGGTGTCGTCGCCAATGTTATCCCAAATTACTTGAAGTCGTGTCGAAATCTCGGGGAATCACGTGGCCCCTGTGGATCTGTCTCCTAATATCACCAACAAGAATTTCGAAAAATTCACTAGTAACCCTGTTTTTTTTTTAAATTATGGTGGGGGTGCAGGTTGACGTCAAGCCAAGTCGAACTTTTATAATTTTGAACTAATTTCGAACTAATTTTGTTCAACTTTTTAAAAAAATTTAACCACCCTAATGTTTGCGATTTTGATATATTTATTCAAAATCACGTAAGAAAAACTATTTCCATCTTTATTGGACTTTTGGTACTTAAGATGTGCATGTGTAACGCATTTTTACAATGGTTCTTTTTAGATGATGCGGACCGCTTCAAGCTACTGCGAACATAGGGAAGAAGTCTAACTTGCCAGTGTACGTACATGCAGAGACACAACACGCCTATCAGTGAAGCAACCAATACTCAGGCTTGCGATCACCACTTGCATGACTTTCCTTTCGTATTTAGCACGCCTCTAACCACGGTGCTGTGTGGAGCGTAGTCAATGAAACCGGAATTTGGTCAATAAATACGCAAATTTTTATAACGTATTTTTTGTCACTGATAAATAAGAGCGTTTTATTGTCAACTGCTCAGATTTATCAGTGACGACGTGTTACAATGAAAATAATAAGGAGAAACAAAATAAAAGCAAGTTCTCAAAATAAAATAATACATTCTAAAAACCAAAAAGATTCTCCCAGTCAAAAAAAAATTAAAGCAAATGTTCGAAAAGTCCTCCTTGCTCGGCTAGACAATATCCGAGCCTACTATAAAAACCCTTTCCAACGTTTCCAAGCATGTTAGGGCTGATAATTTGAAAAGCTTCTTCAAAAACAGATAGAAGTCATTAGGAGCAAGATCGGGAGATCGAGCTGGCCATAAAATAGTTCCCCGTGTACTTATAACCCGATTAGGAAATACATTATCAAGATATTCCCTAACAAGGCCAACATTGTGAGCGGAACAACCATCTTGTTGAAACCATGTTTCACCAAATCTTACACCTAACAACTGCCTAGCAGTTGGAATAATGTGCTGCTGCAGTAGATCCAAGTATCTAGGACCATTCAAATTGCAATTGCCGTTAATAAAAAATGGCCCAATTACGTGTTCACCTACAATACCCCCCCAAAACATTTAGTTTTTGGGGATACTGTGTTCTTACGTCAAAATACAAATGCAAATTTTCCCTCGACCAATATCGAACGTGTGTTGGGTTATGACGATTTGACCATTTGACCATCTGCACTTTTTCGGCAACTTCGTAGACATCCATTTTTAGTTTTAAAAATGTATTATTTCAATTAAGAACTTACCCATCTGTTTCTTGAGCAAGGCAGAAATAAAACAAAATAATAAAAACAAAATGAATTTCCAAAAGATAACACTGCAGCGTGCTTCGAATCCACCTGGGTCGTACGGCACGGAGAGTAAATTGGACTTGATTCCCCCTATGTTCGCAGTAGCTTGAAGCGGTCTGTATCTTTATGCATGGGAATATAATTAACTAATTAAAAACATTTCTTGTCTGGCTGTTATACATATACATAGGTATATAATAGTACGATGCTTTTTTTAAACAAATGAATTTTATTTTAGAAACAATAGCCTCTCACCGATGAACCATGCCACTACTTCCATAATTGTGACAACTACTGTCCTGAACGTAAATAAACCAGATCCTCCGGTGGTAAATGGAGACATTAATAAAGATGAGCCTAATTATTTGATTCAAATCCAGCAAATTAAGATGAAGCCACAAGTCCACGACGACCCAGAGAACTTAGTTTAAAATGAATTTATAGTTATTCTCTATTTAAACCTTACCCTTGGACCTACAAACAGTATTTTTGTTTATTAAAAAAAAACAATAAACTAAACTTCTTATTAATTTCTATTTTTAATAAAAAATTGCAGTAAGTATACATTAGCGTTTATAAACAACCTCTATAACTCAGCTTTCTTTGGAGACAAAGATGTCACTTTTTATACCGGAAATAAAAAAAATATGGAATAAAAAGTAAAAACTCAAAAACAAACCCGTTCTGGTTCCCAATTATATTTTTGTATTTTTTTTAGTTATTTATCTCTACTTTATTTACTTTTTATCCCTTCTTCTTGGTTTGCATTCCTCTTTTTTACGTTTTATGTCTCCTTTTACTTTTCACATCTTTAAATTTTAGGAATAAAAAGGAGCATTTTTATCCCTAAAATGGGGAAAAAAGGCATCTTTTATTGCTATTGCTTAAAAAATATTTTAAACCTACAGTACTAAAGAAACTACATCCTTACATTAAAACAACTATACGTTTTATTATGGGTAACAAGAAAATTTTTTATTGTTGTTGAAAATAACATTATTTTAATACCTAAAAAACTAAATAAACTAAAAAAAAATAAACGCTTTATTGTGAAACAATAACAGAAGGAACTACTAAAAAAAGGTAAGTATCTAAAAAACAGTTACTCTACAATATATTTTCATTTGCTCAAAATACGGCCCAAGCTAACGAGAAAGTTTATCCAATTGTTTTTTTCTTATTTGAACTTTCAGTTCAAGGCATTGTATTTTAAGTCAATGATGCTACTCTTCCATATGCAACGTTTCCCTCTCCATTTTCCTAATAGTATGATCTGCAATTATATTTTTCTTGTCCGCCAAGTATTCATACTTTTCCGCCAAAGCATTCAGTGTTCTCACTAGTGTGGCAGTTGGCCTCCATCTATCGGACCCCTAAAATATAAAAACAATATTATTGAGTGTTAATGATCTCAACCTGCAATAGAGTAACACACTGCAGATAATCAAGCCCAGTCAGCAACTTTTTCACTGGTCAATCTACCACCCTTATTTGGGGGTTGAGGGGAGTAAAATGTTACTGGATGTGTTTTTTTATGCTGTTGAATTGTAGCTGCCAAATTTGGTTAAAAGCGGACCACCAGAAGGTTCTTGTCAGTGGTCAATTGACCGGTCAATGTTTTAGAACAACCACACATAATCCTGTTGGTTTTTAGATTATTGATAACCGACATCCTGCAAAATTCCTTATAAGAATTTCACTTGTGGTAACCACAGAGTTATTTAAATTTCAAATTTTGGAAAGAAAATGGAAATACCGACTAATATATTTTGTAGTAAATAAAAGTAAACTGAAACATAATTTAGTTGCTAAAGAAATGGAACGGTCCTTCTAGCGGCTTTAAGTTAAATGCGAATCTATAATGATTTTTTACGGACTCTCCGCCTATGATAAAAAAAAATTAGGGCACCCGAGGGGGAACCTAACTGGAGGTCCAGGGCCTACCAACTATTTTTTTTTCAATTAGAGGGTACCACTTGTGGCATCTTTTTGTAAATCTTGTTAAAAAATAAATTTAACGCACTAGTTCTTTTTGTTGTCTGTCAACCAATGTGTCAAAAATTTTAAAAAAATAATTTTTTTGTCAATTGTTTTATTTTTTTACATATTTCTCTATTTACTAAGCGGCATAAAGAAAATATCACACAAGGACATTATTGGTGGCTCATTTGGGGGCGCTCATCGAAGGGGTGCCACTTTTAGCACTTTTTTGGAAAGCTTCTTAAAAAAGAAACTTGATTAAATACATTTTTTTGACATCTGTGAGTCCATGTGTTAAAAATTTTAAAAAACCTATTTTTTTTGTCGTTAAGGACGGTTGAGTGAAAAAGAAGATCAAGGTGTGCTTTGAATGCATTTCCCGTAATTTCCAGTAATATCTAGTAAATTAAACAAAAAGGTAATTAGGCAGCGCCCCCAGTAGTTTCTTTATTCCACTTAGTAAATAAAGAAATATGTAGTTTATTTTGGGGCTAAAACAATTGACAAGAAATAGATTTTTAAAATTTTTGACACATGGGTTGACAGATGTCAAAAAAATTTCTTTAATCGAATATCTTTTTTAACAAGCTTTCCAAAAAGTGCCACAAGTGGTACATTCTTATAAAAAAACGTTGGTAGGCCCTGAGCCTTCAGTGAGGGCCCCTGAATAGGCCGCCTATAATGTCCTTGTGTGGTATTTTCTTTTAGTAGTCCGGCTTAAGTCCCAAATGGCAATAGCAGGATTTATTTGGTTATATTGCAAAAAGGGTGTTAGGCTCTGGGTCGGGCATGGTTGGTTCGTTGGGTAGGGTTTGTTTTGATTGGATTGGTTACTATTTGTTTTTTTTTTAATTTGTAGGGGGAAGAAAGTTAATAAAATCAAAATATATCTATAATCTCTTATTCGTGTAACCTTGAGTCGACCAATGAAAACGTGGCACGCAAAGTGGGTTTTAATCTCTCGTAGTCAATCTAAACCAACACCTTGTTAACTACAAAGCCAATAAACCTATTGGCTGATATGATTTACAGTGGAATAAGTAAAAATCCTAACAGTAAAAAATCAAATTTTTTAAAATATACCTAGTAATACTTACCTTTATATACTTTATATACATATCTTTATGTACTTTTATAATTTAGCACACACAAACTGAACATAGCAACTGATGAATAAGTAAATATTTAAAAAAATATATATCTTATGCACTTTAGGGATTAAAAAGGTACTTTTTAATACCTGTTTTTAAGGAATAAAATCGATCCTTGGATCCCTGGGATTGAATATTTACTTTATTTTCCTCCGTGGTTAATAAATATATGATATAATTAATGGAATGCCAAGAACATCTCCAGTAGCAATATAAAATTTGGTTAAAGGCTTAATTTAATTTTTTCTGAAGTGCATTTTACAAACCTTAAAATAAACAATATAAAATTTTACCTAATAGATTATATTTCAAAATCATAAAAAATAACAATTTAGAGCATGTATAAATGTTTGACCCGCAACATTTCACCATAAACTATTCCAAGGACTATCTTAGCACTGGCATTGATTAAGAGTGATCACCGATATGGATTTTTCTCTTGGCCTGTATGGTTTATTGATGCTCGATTTCTAAGCCTTACAGATTCTAAGTGTGGCTCTGAAACACAAGTGTTTTTATTGTAATTTTTTTACTTTTTATACTTAAGTTTTTTACCACATAATATAGGTTACCAACTTTATTATTTTGCATTAAAAAAAAAATTTTCACGTTTTTGGTATGGTTTTGAGCCATATTCATTTTCCAAGGCATTTTCATACAAGAAAATCAGAAAATTAACCCTACAAAAACGCGTCTAAAAAAAGACCTAATCATAAATAGACATTAAACAAAACATACCAAAAAAGAAAAAAACCAGTAGGTTATATGACTTATAAGCTAGAAATCGGATGAATCTTTGCAATTCTTTCTTCGTGATTGCAAACATCTATTTTTTTGGATAAATTGGCGTTTGATGGGAAGTCAAAAACGGAAACCTTTGGCCCTCTATCGTAATTCCGGCGACACTTTGGCACGCAGCACTTCAACAGCATAATGCTTTTACTAGTTTATTATTTTTTTTTATTTATGAATCACTTTTCACAATTTACTGGAAAAACCATAGAAAATCAATAACACATCAAAATAAATCAAGTGAAAACGACAGCCAAACTGAATGAATATTTTTAGAAAATTATTTATCTTCTTAGATTCGGGATAATTTTCAAAATATTCATGAGCCGGTTAAAATATTCGGAAATAATTTAACCTGTTGTGGTATTAGTAATAAAATAATTCATTTACCACCTGCTATCATAGTAACCAACTTAGGAAACAACAATTATTTAAGAGTTTTAGGTTGGCCTGTTGTGTTACTTAAGGGAAGTGATTTAAAAGCGGGAATAATAAAAACATTTTGAGACACATACTAGTAAAACTATTAATTTTTTAAAAAATTGCCGAGAATTAGGGAATTTGCAGGGTAATGGCGGTTAGATAAGCCTACTTTTGTTTCGTACATGACTTATTTTACAAGAAATGCCACTCTACTTCCATATTTTAATCAAATAATATTAGCAGTTTTTTATATATTTATTTAATTTTTTTTATTTTCCTAAATTCTTTAACGTTTAAAAGTTATATAAATAAAATGCTGATTCTGCACTTTGAGATCAACTTTTGGGCAAAATTTTATCTTTTAGTCACGTTTCCCATACGGGATACATAGCTTTAGAAAGTGATGGATTACTCAACACTGCTAGAATAATCACACAAATTAAAGAAAAAAAAACAATCATGCGAATAACCTTCTAAAGACACTATAAGTAAATGTGTCAATTTTATGATAAATATATTTTTTTTCAAATTGTGTCAATTTATTTTTTTTTCAGAAATCAAAAAATAAATTTGGTACCTCATCTAAGCCTAGACTAGACTTTTTCAGTGGGATTTACTAAAAGGGTTTAGCGTATTTTAGGGAGGTCCAAAGTTTAAGTAAAATTGTTGGTTTTGGACTTAATTTGATTTATAAGAATAATTTCAATTATTTTTTTTTAGTGAAGAATCATCTTAACACAGCCTTTCGTAGGATGTACGAGGAAAATTTCAATTTAAAAGAAGTTTTTTTAACTCCATGTCCAAATCGTCAGAAAATATCGCCCTTACAAAAAATTTGACGATTGTTAAACACAAGTTGACACTTAATGCTTTTTTGTCAGGACTATTTGCTAATATTCCTTAAAATTTAGTTTCTTAATACTATTCTATTTTTCTGAAAACCCTGTTTTTTTATTTAAAAATGTATGTTATTAAGCTTGTTTTTATGTTTAAAAAAACCTTTAAAAATTTTAACTTACAAAACCATAGGTAGCCATGGAATGTTTCGCTGTCACTATTTAGAAAAGTCACACAAATTCTGTCTTTACTTTTACATGGTGAGAATTTTCGACCCTTTTTGACGTTTATTGGTATGCGTAGTAACAATTTAGCTCCGCCATAAACTAGTTCTGCAGATTTATCTTTAAAATATTAAATTTACAAAATGTTATTAAAAAAATGACGCAGTTCCTTTTACAACTTTAGGATAAATATGAAGGACGCTGTGTTTTTATTTTAAATGAGGCGATAAGTAAAAATCGCCACTTTCCAGAATTATGACGGGTGAGATTTTCTGTCGTTTCTGAAGAATCGCGACCTTTATGTCACTATTATCAAAACTTACCCTTGTTTATTGCTTTTCGCTTTTAATACTCACTGTCACAAAACCATTTCGATATGTAATCATAAAATAAGTTTGTATTTATTTAAAATCAGTTTTTACCTATTGAAAGTATGAAAGAACTTTACAAACACAAACCCATCGCAATCGCAAACCAGAAATAAAAATATTTCATCAGAGGTGATGTAAGCAAATGCTGCTAAAAACAGACCTGAATCCAACGATCATTCACTGATGCGTTCACAAATAGTATATTGCATAACGAGAGAAGAAAGTGACATTTTTCACATGAGCGTGAATGTTGTGAATGAGGCGCTAGCCGAGTGGAACAACACGCGAGTGTAAGAAGAAGACAAAAATGTTTTCTTCTCTAGTGACGAAAATAAAATTGATATGCGTGTGAAATATAAAACTTTCTGAGGCATTATGGAGTGCAGATTTGGTTACCTTTATGTGTGGTCGTAGGAAAAGAGTCGTGTCGGTTCAAAGAACTAGACGGTGCCCCGTTCTCTAGTAGAACATGAGAAAATAGCCATTACCGAAGGACCGATGAAAACTGCAGCTTTGAGACTTTTCAGTGTGATCTTTCAGTGGAAAGTTTTGTTTAATGATTAAACTTGTAGTTTGTAAATAAATGAATAGGTACGGTTGTTTTGCATTTTTTTCATTGGAAAGAGTTTTCGTGCATATTCAGTGACCTTTACTTGTTTGTTTTGCCTCGTAATGCTCTCCTAAATATATTTTTAGTGCTGAAACCGAGTTTAAATTACGGCGTTCCGCTGGACAAAATTGAAGCTGTTTTATTGATTATTGAACAACTTGAGATATTAGAGACATAAAGCTATTTGTAACTCATCGCGGTATACGTATCCGCATCTAGCGAGAATCAAGCACATTGATTGGTCAGAAACTTGTAAAACGTTCGAAAAGAGCAGATATATGCTAATTTAAGGTGTTTCTGAACGCAATAGGTGCTGAGATACGATACGTGTGTCGTAACACACCAACCACTCAACACCTATCGCGTTCAAGAACACCTTAGATTAGTATATATCTGCTCTTTTCGAACGTGGTACAAGTTTCGGACCAATTGATGTGCTTGGTTGTCGCTAGATGCGGATACGTATACGGCGATGAATTAAAAATAGCTTTATTTAAATAAGGCAAATTAATTCATGTAAAAACGGTTACCTAGGGAACTTATAAACGAACTTAATACCAATTGCCACAAAATAATCCTTTCTGGGGGCTATAAATTTAAACCACCCCCCAGAGATGGTCTAAAAAAATCATCAACTTTATAACCTAAAACATAGATAATGAAGCTAATATGTGCCAAATTTTTGGCGCATTCACCATTTGCCGCTTTAAAACCTTTTAAAAAATACAAAATAATCAATAACTTTTTTTTCATCTATTCTGTATGGATAAGTGTTTTCTGAAAATTAATTTTAAAATTTAGTATCCCCTATAGGTGTAAATATTTAGACCTGTGGAGGCTACTATTTTAGTTCATAGTAAATCCCACTATTTAAGTTTTAAATGTATTTCAAAACTACAAGAGATAAAAAAGTTACAGAATTTTTAGCGCACCATCAAATCAGGCCAAAAATGCTTATAAATCTTACACTTTTTAGGTCATTCTGTAAAAAGTAGCAAATGTAAAAAATGGCATGCCATTTTCGAGTCTCCAGGTAGTGTATTTAAGCTGGCTAAATTATTTTTTACATCTAAAATAATCAAGCAAACCAAGGCTCATTCACTTTAATTGAATCCACTCCCGCAATAAATTAAAATATATCCAAAACGTTTCCTTCCTGCACATTAATTATTACGAGTTAAGTTAAATGCGCTGTTCATAAAAATCTTAGTCCTTCCTTTCCTTATTTATAAAAGGTTTCCTGAAAAGTTGTGTTTTGTATCTATCTATATTGTCACCCGCGCGAAGTTACTTTAAAGTAAGTTTTAAACTTTCCTTAAGTGAACTGTCACGGCTTGGATTTAGTTTTTAAACTACTTTTTGGAGAGTTTCCTTATCGTCAGTTTATATGATACAATCCGATTTGATTAATTGATTTTTGGAGAACAAAGGATACAGCACGAAAATAATTTATAGAGAGTATAAAAAAGTAAAAATGTATGGATTTTCTTAAAGAGAAAAGCAACGTTACTTTATTAGCATGAAAGGAAAATGGTTTGGAACATTTTGAACATCATAGGTATTGGCTGTATATACTATATATATATATATATATATATATATATATATAATATTTTTAGCTTTATTTAGGATTTTCAGGGTCAGTGTCAAAGAGACAGGTTTTTAAAATCGACGGTTTTTCTACTTCGGTGGCATCGACTGATGGACAGAGGAATAGTGACCGCACCACCGATGAATATCAGATAAGCCATCAAGCGTCGAAAAAAAACGTCCCAATGTACACTGAGAAAAATATCCACTAACCCTAAATAAGAATTCATCAGCCCCAAGCAGAAACTTCATTTAAATATAAGACAAATGAACTGTCCACTTACCATAAGTTTTCTCTCCTAATTAAGGTTATAAAATAACATATTAATCATAAGTAAAAACTTTACTTACCGTAAGTGAAGTATCTACTAACCGTTAATAAATCTATAGCAGCGCAAAACCAGTATAACTCCTAAATTATGGCTTTAAATAAAATAAAAATTTTATTATTGAGCTCTAAAGACCATATCCTATCACAATATACAATAGGAAAAAAAATAAAACAAAAATTATTATTATTCACGTCAAAAATCTGACGAAAGGTTTTTATCAATTTATACAATTATTTGAAAAATAAAATTTCCCAAAACTATAAAACCAAATCAAGAAATAGTCGCATTTCAACTACCAAAAACGACTCATAAGCTAAAAACAAGAACAAGAAAATTAAAAAAAAAAGAAAATCCTGTGTAAATATGTCAAAGTTAGATGCCAAAGTTTAGAAAAATTAAAATTCATGGGGACGGGAATTGTTTATATCGAGCTGTAAGTTTCTTTTTGTATACACATCAAAACGAACACAGAAATCTAAGAAAAAGTTCAATAAATTTCGTTTTGGAAAAATGGTATGATCACCAACCATTTGTACCCACAAATTCTAAAAATGAATACAAGGAACAAATGTGGAAAGATGGTACATATGGAACTTTTTTAGAATGTTTGGCTATGTCTGATATTTACAAATTAAGTTTTAACATTTATAAAAGGCCTTCAAACGATAGTTCCATAAATGTTTTTGACTTTGAAGATAAACCCATAAATATATGTAGAATGGGAGATCCCGACACTATATTTTTATTTTTCTATGGAAATCCAGATAATGGGCATTACGATCTTCTTTTACCATATGATACGTATTGCGAAATATGCAATAAAAATTTTAAAAACAAAAACGGCTTAAACATTCACGTATCAAACATTCATACAGTTAGCTTTTAACTTAAATGTATCAACTAACAGTAACAGTAAAACAGTAACTTAACAGTATAATTTAACGAAATCACAAGATTCTCAAGTTAGTGAATGTAATAAATTCTTTAAAACAAACAAAGGATTAAATTTCCAAAATAAAACTAAGCATAAAGACATTGACAAAAATATATTAAATATCACAAACATTGATGAATATTCGTTGGTCAATTATTTTTCTAAAATGAATTCTTCGACTTCAATTTTAAAGAGAGTCCCCAAAGGAGCTAAACCACTAATTGCCGAAGTGCTATCCCTTCTTCTAAAGAAATGTATAACCTCAAATATTCTACAATCATGGACACATTTATTTTTGTTTCCATATGCTGTACTGTGTGTACCGAAAAAATCAAATCACAAAGAATCCTTAACTACCATAGTCAAAGAAAATTTAAATTCTTGTTGAAAAAACAAGATATTATCTTTAGATTCTTTATTGAAAATTTATCTTTTTACATTATCAAAGAAAACAAATCCAAAATACCCCGCACACTACCAGAAGAAAAAACTTTCATGGCCAAAAAAGCTGAAGCAAAATTATCAGAAGGCGGTATTAAAGGAGAAATTAGAACTCTTTCCTTAGATGATACTCTGCCCCAAATAATAATGAAACCTCTTTCAAGTTACCAGAAAAACATCCCGTTAAATCATCAACAGACAATTTTGAAGAACCCGAAAATATTACAGACACTAATTTTAATATTAATATGTTTGTTTCATAAAGTGAAATAATAAAAGCTATTTTCTCTTTTAGGCCTGGTTCTGCAGGGGGCCTTGACTCACTAAGACCACAGCACTTGAAATACCTTATTTCAGAAGAAATTGGTAATTTTCTTTAAATCTAAAACTTTCCATTGACCCTTTTGCATCTCATGTCATAAATGGATGAGTGCCAAAACCCATATGTCTTATCTTTTATGGGGCTTCACTTTGTGCTTTCAACAAAAAAGATGGGAGTATACGTCCAATTGCAGTTGGCCTTTGTTTTATACGCCAAATAGCGAAAGTAATATGTTCTCGCATTTCCAATAATTTAGGAAACTCTTTTTGTCCAAGGCAACTAGGTTTTGGTACCAAATCTGGTGCTGAAGCGGCTACACGTGCTATTCGTCGCTTCCTTAACTTTTAACACAGATCTGACAATTAATTATTATTACAATTATAAAAACGCTTTCAATATAATTAACAGAAATATTTTTCTTCAAAAAATGTTTGACCACTTCCCAGATTATTTTCAGTTCATTACAATGCTATAAAAATCCTTCCATTTTATTATATGGCGAACAATATACAGGGTTCCTAAACAAATCCTTAGGGGGCCAAGCAGCCGTGTATAAGACGCAGACAAACGGAAAAGCACATTAGGCAGAAAAGGATGGGCATGGGGCGATGTTGTCACTACATCTTACACGTAGTAAATCCATTCCAGGTTGTTGTTTTCTCATGTTTTCCATTTTCATACCTTTGGGACTAGAATAAAAATTGTTTTTGTTCGACTTTAATACCAAACTGATGAAAGATATCGTAAAAAAAAATATTTTTCGGCTTTTCATTTTGTAACCATTGTCCTTACGCACTGTTTACAGGCTGGGGATTGAGATACATGCAAATGCTTAACCTAAAGCGTTTATACACGGCTGGATACATCGACTGAGATATTTCCGTAGAAACTTTATCAAGCAAATAGGACGGGTTGACGCCTTCGAACGTCCAACTCGGGTTTTGCACTTTGATTCAAAATCAAAAAGGAGGAACAGTCAGATGTGGGGCCGTGCACAAATTACGTAACGGTGATTTTACCAATTTTTGATCCCCTCCCTATGTAATGGTTTATAACGGTTTGGCACGCCACTCCCCTAATATTACGTAACGATTTCAAGACCACTACCCCCCCCCCCAAAAAAAAAAGCTTTTCACTTATTTTCATTCCAAATTTGCTTAGTTTCACACAAATGCAAACGCTGTAGAAAACCCCCCTCCCCCCTACGTAACGTTTTGTAACCCCCCTTCTCCCTATGATCATTACGTAATTTGTGCACGGCCCCTGTAGTCCCAGTGGAGGAGGGCGAAAAAATTGATATTTTTTTCTTAAAAATTATACTTTTTAGACCTATTTCTTTGCGTTCCCGAAATTACGTAATTTTTGAAAAAAAATTGTAAGCGGCGCCATTTTTATTTCGTGCTTTGTTTTTCTAACATTTTTGCGTTCAGCTAATTTAATTGAAAAATTTTTGCCTGCGGCGCCCTTTATCTTCTCACTCGAAACCAAGATCCCCCGTTTTAGGAAAACTGATCCCGTCTCTGTTTCTAAATTTTTTCGTATAAAAGTAGAGTATGACCATGGGGGAAATAATTTTTTTCTACGGTATGACGAAAATTTCGAGAAAGTTGAAGAAAAAAATAAAAAAAGTGTCAGAGCTCAAGTTTTTCGTAAAAAAAACGTTTTTGTAAAGAAACAGTGCAAAATAAATCTTTTCACCCCTTTTTGAATGTTAAAAATATTGGCAGCCCCTTATTTTTCGCTTTTAGCCTCCCGCTAGTTTTGAAGAATTAGTTCGCTACATGTTTCGAGATCATGTCATAAAACACCTCGAAAATATCAAATGTAGTGGAGTGCCAGCTTTATTTAAAATCAATAATATCGCAAGCAAAAAGCTCTGCAGGAAAAACAGCGCCGTTTATTGATTTCTTTGGCTGCTAGTGCTAGCTGCATGGTTTGGCCGTTTCCGGATAGACGTCACTAGTAGAACAGAATGGAAAGAAATTTAATTAAAAGCGAAGATATTTCTTTCTAATGTTAACAACCTCACGAGTTTATCGCTCAGTATCGTAAATAATGGACCCTGCCGCCTCCTTTAAGCAAGAAAAAGCTGTGGTTTG
This sequence comes from Oxystoma pomonae, assembly GCA_963921995.1. Lineage (NCBI taxonomy): Eukaryota > Metazoa > Arthropoda > Insecta > Coleoptera > Brentidae > Oxystoma > Oxystoma pomonae. Next base: position 45,989,093 of record OY998170.1, read on the forward strand.
GACCTGAAAACATCTAAATTCATCTCATGGTGTGGCCGCCATCTAGCGGAATTTGCAGACATCTTGTCAACGATTATTATTGCAACTATGATTTATGCCCACAATGAAAGAGTGGCGACAATTTTTTCTCATGAAAGCAGTCCGGAGATAATAGCAAACTGGCACCATTGCTCAATATACCTGTTTCTTTTGTGCGCGCAGAACTTTCTATGCCATTTCTGTTTGATTTATTGAAATCCTATCCCTAAGGAAAATCTTAGGAACCCTGTATACTTTCGCAAGGAGGCGTTCAACAAGGTGACCTATTGGGACCCCCATTATTTTGTTTGGCCATTAATGACATCATGTTATCACTACAATCAGATATCAATTTATGGTATCTAGATGACGGAACCATTGCAGGAGATCCTGTTTCTGTACTAAGCGACTTTAAAAAAATTATATCATAAGGTTCCGAAATTGTCTTAGAGTTAAATTGGAAGAAATGTGAAATTTGTATTATTTCCGAAGAAAATCATCAAAATTTAAAATTCTTCCTGATTTTATTGTTATAGCTCCGGAAATTCAAGACACATCTGTAGAATTCTTTAATTTATTAGGCTGCTCATTTTACAAAAATCTTATTGAAAAATCACTCTTTAATAAAGCAAATCTCCTAACAAAATTCTCAGAGAACTTTAAATTCCTAAATCACCAAGCTTCGTTCTATTTATTAAAACACTCTTTTGCAATTCCACGTTGGTCTTAGTTGTTACGTTGCTCTCCTTGCTGGACTGCAGAAAACGCACTATTAAATTATGACACAGTTTTAAAAAACACTTTAAAATCAGTAACAAATTGTCACATCTAAAATGATTCATGGAAACAAAGCCAATTGCCTGTGAAGTTTGGTGGTTTGGGTATTAGAGATTCATCGACCCTTTGTATTACAGCTTTTTTGGGTTCACTTTCAAATGTTTCAATTTTACTTGAAGCTGTTCTTTCCCAACCAATTTCATTTTAAAACAGCCCTTATATCTTGGTTATCACTATGCAAATTTGAAAAAGTTCCAGAGTTAATGCCTAAGTTTCAGAAAGAATTTTATCCCACCCTCTGCCAAGTTCTTCTGGAAGATTTGACAAAATGCAACGGCAATGAAGGGGACAAACATAGGGCGCGTTTGCTGGCACTCCAGTCTCATGAAAGCAACGCTTGGTTCAATACTTTACCTTCCGCTTCTTTAGGAGTACTAATGGATGATTCCATTGCTCTTAGACTTGGACTTCCCATGTATGGACAACATACTTGCATTTGCGGCGAATAAGCACATGTTTATGGCCTCCATAGGTTGAGCTGCACTAAAAATGCAGGTAGGTTGTCCAGACACAGGGAGTTAAATGACATCATTAGACGGTCTCTGAAATCAGCAGAATTCCCCGCTGTTTTGGAGCCGGCTAGTGTTTGTCGGAGCGATGGAAGGCGGGCAGATAGCATGACGTGGTTTCCATGGAGGAACAGAAGGCAGTTGGTTTGGAACGCCACATGCAGACATACCTTGGCGGATTCCTACGTAAAACAAACATCAAAAAAGGCAGAAAAAACATAGGAAATATCATGAGCTAGAAAGCCGATTTGCGTTTCTTCCAGTCGCAGTAGAAACTGTTGGTCCTTGTGGGGATGAAGCCCTCAAAGAGGGCCAAAAGTTTCATTACGTAAAAAATGAGTCTGGTAGTTCAACGCGGTAACGCCGTATCGGTGTTTGGGACGCTCCCTGATGAAACAGGTCTTAAAGAAATATTTCATATATAACCCTAGTTTTGGTTATATATTTATATATGATTTGTTTTGTTTTTTAATAATATTTAGTTGTTATTTTACATAATTCTAAATTTATTATAGCATTTAATTATTGTAATATGTTAAAAATATAAATTGAACCAAATCTTGTACCTATTACGGTTTGTGAGATATAAGCGTTTAAAGATTGAAAAACAAGTAATAAAAAGAAAGTGAAACGCGTAAACGAGGCTGGAACCGACAACCTACAGGGTGATAGACCAATGCTTTATCAACTGTACCATGCCCGTATAAAGAAGTAGGTTAAAACCGCGGAATATAAACGTTTTGGCGGATTCTTATTGATCTACTGAGAAAAGCGTTAATCATGATGCTAATATATGGACAAGCATTTCTAAACCAAGGGTTACTGGGTTCGTTTCCGGTCATCGATTATTTTTCGACTTTTTTTAAATTTTGTGATGTGATGTGATAGTGATCGTTGCAAATAAAATTGTTGAATTCTTATGAAGGCAATACGTTGACAAATTATTATAGGCATGCATTATTATTAGGATGGATACATTTTCCGCATGATTTTTCAATATTTGTAGAAAAATTCACTAACCATAGGTGAAAGTTAAGTGACTTGTCGCATATTGGTAAGTAGATAAATCACACACGTTTTCTGCAGCCAGCTATTGAATTCATCACTTGTGGCTAATAGAAACTTCACTTATCACTAACAAAAAGCTAAGTAGACACTTTACTTGGAATGGTTTTCTGAGTGTACATGACATTCGACATAACCCGTCATTATTTTCGGCTTTTGCAGTTGTTTCATACACGAAACTCAGAATAAATGAGCTCTAGAAGATTTCTATTGCTCCCAGTGCACGATGGCAGGTCACTTCAGGTTGACCTAACAGCCAAAGAACAAAAATCCCCAAAAGTTTGTAGATGTTCATTTTACCCATTAAAATTAATTTAAGCTTATCTTCCGAAAAACTGTCTTTAGACCTAGCGAATATTTTTACTGCCATTTGGGAACGAGTTAGTGTTGTTGTTAAAAGTTTTTTTTAATAATACTTTTTTTAAGGTTATGTTAAACCATCAGAACCGGTCCACCGACTCTAAAGTCAGTAGAACCTGATTGCAATCGGTCAGTGGATTAATGGACCGATCGGTCATTTTAAAAACGGTGCCAAAGTACACTAAATATTTTAGAAACATGCTTGATGCCATCTGTGAATCCACCGACGAATTTAACAATATGCTCTAGCACAGTGGTTTCCAAACTTTTTCAGTTTGCGGCGCAATTACAGGTTTAGTATTTTGCCAGGGCGCCCCTACTCGCAATATGCATATATAGTTGTGTCTAAAAAAGTGTTGCATATGTATAATATATAAAAAATGTGCTTTGTAAGTTGCCTACTGTATAGTAGCAAAGCGCAAGCGTTGTACAACACTTTATTTAACACCATTGTAAATATATTGGCACTAGTTACAAAACACATGAATGAAAACAACTCCAATCTAACGCTCATAATAGGTTTATTATTAAACTAACACAAAAGAATACATTATTATTTAAGGAAAAAAAATCAGTGTGATGGGTGAGTTTGGTGATCTGCACACATTTTTTCAAAGCGGGGAATAAGGCTTGACACTGCCACTCTCATTTCTTGCTCCACGTTGATCTTTGAACGATATTTGCTCTTTATCACAGCTGCAGCTGAAAATCAAGATTCGCATAAATAGGAGCAAAGGAGATTATAATTCTCAAAGCTTTTAAACTTAGAGCCGGATTTTCATTTTTGATGGATACCCAAAACTCCACCAAATCAGAAGAACCGAATTTTGATTTTAGGCTGTTGTCGCAAGAGAGTTCAATAAGACTCTCTTCTTCTAGGGAAGTGAATTTTGGTGGAGATTGTGCATGAAAAGGATCTTGAATCCATACAAATATTTCGACATTTTCTTCTGTGAAGTATTTTGCAAACCATTCCGAGAGTTTCAAAAGGTGTTTGGTGAAAAGGGACAGCAAGTCTTGAGCTCATTAGAGGCTGAAAATTTATGCAATTCTGGAAAACAATCTTGACCACCATCTTCATTAATTTTTCTTATCCATAACTGCAGTTTTTTCCTAAATGCTGCAATTTTCTCTGATAGTTTCAAGATATGCATGTTATTGCCTTGAAGAGACATATCTAAGGTATTCAGTTTGTCAAATATATCGTACAAATATGCCAGTTTTAGCAAAAAGTCGGGATCCTTTAAGTATCTGGAGCTTGCATGACCTTCCTCTTCCAGTAAAATGTGAATTTTTTGATGTAGCTCAAATGTACGGGATAAGACGTTTCCACGTGAAAGCCATCGTGCACTGGAATAATATAGCAGCGCAGTGTGTTCAGCTGCCATGTCCATACAAAGAATTTTGAATAGTCTGGTTTTTAGCGGCCTAGTTTTTATGTAGTTAACTACGTCTATGATAAGTTCCATAACCAAATTCAATTCACAGCCCAACGACTTCGATGCAAGTGCTTCCCTATGAATGATGCAATAGGTCCACATGGCATACGGTGCTTTAATGCGAATAAGTGCTTGCAATCCACCATAACGGCCAGACATTGATCGAGCGCCATCAGTACAAACTCCAATACACTTCTACCAATCTAAATTACTCTCTGTTATAAACTTGTCAAGAATTTCTTTCATCGATACTTTTGCAAAAAAGAAGATCTTCAATAATAATATTATCATCCAGGAAGCCTACGTAACAAATAAGGTATGCATAAGGCTCATCAAGTTGCAGACCAAATTACTTGCCTTTAATTTTCTCTATCAATTGATCACTAAGATCCTCAGCTATATGATGGATCCTTCGACTGATAGTGTTGATAAAGATACCTTTAAAATTAGTTTTCCCGCCGATTCTTCTATCATAATGTTAACCCTGTCGACAGCAGCCGGCAAAATAAGTTCTTCTGCGATGGTGTGAGGTTTCTTGCACTTCGCCACCCTTTATGCCACTTTAAAAGAGGACAGCAGTACGTTGCTAAGTACTGAAGTTCGTAGAGTAAACACGTTCTTTTGTTTTTGTACATTCTGCAACTTTCTTGTGAAAAATTCGCGTGACTTTCCAACCATCGTAGGATGAATGGTTTCGTTTTAGCTTACTTGGAAGCATATTTTCGACCACTAGAATTTTCAAACAGAGCACATACTGCGGTCTCTCCTCATGCTTCACTTCTACTGAATTAAAACCAAACTTTAAATAGCTATCATCGTATTTGCGATGTTTCCTTCTTTTTACTCCTCCGTCACTTGTCGATTCTCGATCACTCTGTCTCGATCTATAAATTTCCTTATTTAATAAAAATGTTTCATCTTATGACTAACTTTTTACGAAAAAACGAAGCAACCGATCCGAGATTGGAACGTTTATGTGTCCTGAGTTCGTAAATCACAACACTTTGTATCACTACTAACCGCTTACAATTCCTCTTACGGTAAACTAACCTAGTAAAGCGGAATACGGCGACTTAAATACTGTCAAAGAGCGCTTGCGAAAATTCTCTTTTCGCTTTGGTTCTTTGTGTGTTCCTTGTGAGATCCTCATCCAGGTTTGAATTTTCGTTATTTCCACCCATGCATGTTTGGAGCATAATCCTATTGTAAATATTAACACGCCAGGACGAATCCGTACCAGGTAACTTGGATAAGTACCAGTGCGGAACGATGCCTATTTGTGAGTGATTCAAAGTTGGAAATCAAAATGTATGATGCTGTTTAATGATGTATGGGGATGGTGACCAGTGGAATCACCGTCGGGGTCACGCTGGTGACCCACAGCGAAACATCGTTTAATTATTTCTCTTTTCGCTTTGGTTCTTTGTGTGTTCCTTGTGGGATGCTCATCCAGGTTTGAATTTTCGTTATTTCCAACCAAGATCTTTTGATCTCTTGTTTTTAGATTCTTTTCGATTGAAACTGATTAGGAGATTTTTTAACTTCTTTTTTGATTTTTTGTTAGGTTAATTATTTTGACTTTTCGCGTTCTGCTCCGCTAAAGCACATAAGTATTGTTTTACTACTACAAAGCTTTTTTTTACTACGAAGTTCAAGTAAATTTGAACTTCGTAGGGGCTCAGGTAAGTGCTAACTAGGTACCTAAAGAAAACTGTTTACTATATAGACTAAAACCGTTTTGCCTTAAAATATGCATATATGTGCAGAAACTTTTTTTATATTTTTTTAACTAAAGCAGGAACTAAACAACCCAAACCTTGAACTCAAACCAACTCAGCACTTTTGTTAGAAATTCCAGTGCCCATAGATTTGAACTCTTTAGTGACTCTAGATACCTACAAGATTTTTTTCATAAAAAACCAAGTAAAATACTAAAATAAAAGAAAACCATTTATTTGAGAATTATCTGCTAAAAAAACGCTACCCAACAACGTATTAAAGTAACTGGGTGTAATGTTAAGGGCTACATTTACAGGTGCATTTATAGTTGAATTGGAAACACTCCCGCTAGCTGATACCGACAACAGGTTAACTGCCGCAGACACATTTTTGAAGGATAAACATAACCTCGAATGGTTTTCTGTCAGGAAATGTAAAAATACTCTTCTGTCCCACTGCGGCCCGATTTAGTTTGTTAACAAAACACCTGCAGTTACCATGGAATCGTATGAATTCTGCGATCTATCGGCCAACACTTGAACTGCGTGTGTCTCCCAAATTCAATGAGTGTGATTGATTGATCGGTTTTCTTTTCCGGAGTGCACAGGCGTTTAGAAAAAAGTAAACTTAGTTTTTATTTTCGTTTAAGCAAGGATATATAAAAAGGAAAAAAATTGTGAGTATTTCTCTATTTTTTTTGTAAATCGGGTTTGTTCGAAACCGCAATTATTTTGAGGCTTTTGGGATATATGACAGCACCAGAGCTTTTATTATGAAAAAAAATAATTGAGAATTTTGAAAAATCCTTCAGGTATTTTTGTTAAGCATTTAAAAATGATCACCTTTGCAAAATTTTAGCTAATTCGGATGATTAAGAAATAAGGTGTTGCCAGTAGTACTTTTTTTTACTTAAAATCTGGGGAGAAACTATAGCCTTAAGTGCTTTCATTTAATCTAAAGAAGAGGTAATTTCTTTTATGGAAAAGCTCTATTGCGGTTTAAGGGATATTAAGCAATAAGCATAGGAAAACAAAATTATGATTGTTTTCCACAAACCAAAACTACACTTTTTTGCACTCGACGCGCGTTTCGCTAACAATGTTAGCATCATCAGGAGGCGATTGTTTATCGTCTCCTGATGATGCTAACATTGTTAGCGAAACGCGCGTCGAGTGCAAAAAAGTGTAGTTTTGGTTTGTGGAAAACAATCATAATTTTGTTTTAGTGCAACCAAAGGTTCCAAATTTCCAACATAGATAAGCATAGGAGATTCTATGTTTGGAAAAAATTCATAGTTTTCTGCCAGTTTCTTCTGTTTCTACCCCTCCGTTCATTTTGTGATGTAAACACGATTTCTATAAAGTATAGTTTAGTCATGGCACATAACTATGAGATTGCGAGCGCAAGTCGACTGCATATTATCTTTGTTTTTCAAACTTATTATTGTTACACATTTTGCTATCCTTGAGCCATTATAGTAACTCATAGTTATATAAGATATGGCCCTCTTTTAGATGCTTTGTTTGAAAAAACCATCGCGAATGTCTATTCATTTTAGACTCTTCGGACCAATTTTAGTACATGGCGGCAAGGTATGCCTGAATGGGCTGTAAGACATATGAAAATGCCACCAAAATTCGTCTTCTGATAATTATTAGGGACCATTACGTAAGCTCAAAACTGGATTCCATGAAATCCTAGCTGATCCCTTTTCTGAATTTTTGCACATGATATTACTTTTTTGAAAAAAAAAAATTAAAAGAATGGAAGTTGATAAAATTATTCTAAAATATTTAAATTCAATATTTTATTATAGACCAAAACAAAAATTTACTGAAAATTGATGCTATGGACATAGGAATATCTTCTGAGAACCATAAACATTTATTTGTAATAATTTAGAAATCTGAGATAACTAAAGATTTTGTATTTGGTAATATTAGCTTAAACAATTAGTAACTAGGTACTATAACCTTCAACTTTCAACAATTAAAAAAAACTTTAACCTTTATTTGATAGTTTAACTCCAAGATATAAGAAACCATTTTCAGCAATTAAATATTTTTTTGACAAGGTAAAGATTTATAGCCAGTGCAGTGGTATCAATTGAGCATAATTTTAAGGGTTGTACTACAATTCGAGCACATTGAAAATAATAGCACATTTTCACACATTTTCTCGGATGAAAGAAAAAGCAAATTAAAAAAAAAACAGACGAACATTTTTGATGATTTGCAATGGTCCAAGCTGCAATCTTTGTCATTTTATTCAAAGTTTAATTTTACAAAATTTAAATTCGTGGTTGGCAACACTGAATCTTGAACAGTACTTCAAAAACTTTAGGCCTTAACCGACCAGGTGCGCAATCCACAATCTAGGTAATCCAAACTGTCGGCCAAGTGATGGAAAAAACTTGGATTTTTAATGTTTCTGTTACTTTTGCGGCAATAAATGAATAAATGAAAAAGTAGCGCCATAGGTAAAAAATGTTCAAGACTGACTGGGCCCCCTATGCATCGCCGGACCCCCGAGCTTTGCATCGAATTGATAGATGGTACGGAGATTACGTGAGAATGCCAGACACTGATAGGGAGTGTCTTCAAGTGGCAACAGACTTTTATAGAATTGCCATTGCCTCTTAGCTTCTGACAAGAAAAGTATTAAAATGTGTCTTTGATCTTTAATGTAAAATTTATTTAAAAGGGTTATATTAAATGTTATTATATAACTTAATATTTATTTCCCAAAATCCATGTACAAAGTTACAACAAATAATAATCTACTTAATATGGTGGCTATAAGAATAAAATCAATGTACTACTGAAACCGTTCAGAGTGAATTTGAATCCTCCATTGAATTTTTTAGAAAAATAAATATATATATGTAGTTTTTTAAAATAATCGATAATTTTTATCTTGAATGAAACCTTTTTAGGATAATTTTAATTTAATTAATCACGTCAATGGCTCCGGGATACTGCTTTAAAATAAAGCGCATGGAAGAAGCGCATTTTTTTAGTCAAATTTACCATTAATAACAGTTTTTGCGTGGAGCAAGTCCATCCATTTCTTTTGATTGCAGTGTTGGTTTTCCACTCACTGATTACTTATAAATTGATGCATACTATATGTTATAATTAAATAGTATAACTATAATTGTGATAAAGTTGTAGAGTCTGAGATAATTAAATTAATGGTAAAATAAAACTAATAACAAAAATTACTGTTTTAATATTTCTTTATCATCTGCCATCCGAGCTACCATCTTGAATATTCAAAGAAAACCATAATCTTAATATTTAAAAGTGGCCCTCCACCTGTTTTATGGATAGTCAGCCAGCTTCCTTCTCAGTTCCTTTTTTTTGTTTTCATAAAGTCTAAAAGAAAAAATAAAATTATTGAAAAAATAAAGTAGCTACTTATAAGAATGATATGGAAAAAAAGTAACATTAAATAACAAACCAAAAGTTTTGGAAAACACTACAGGTGTTTAGCTTTCTCTTACTTGAGTTTTATTACTCTGGGTAAAAGAAATACCAACCTATTAACTTTTCATGGAGCCCTGAGTAGTAGTAGCTATAGGCCATTTATACATTGGTAGTTGATGTGGTACCTGCATGACAACTGTCGCTGTATAGAGGGTCTCTAGTGGTAAGAATGTTAAAAAAAAGGTCTTTATAAAAAGATTTTATGTGGTAATCAAGAAACTGATAGTGAGACCACTTTTTCCTTGAGTTTTCTTTTCAGTATAATTTGGTCAGGTTCTATGTACTATTTTCAATATGTTATAAAATTAACAATATGTTGGTTAACACCAAGTTAAAGCCTGATACCTACCTATTTATTTTTTTAAAAAAAAGTACAGAAAGAAAGGTATTTTATAAGCAGGTAGTACTGACCTTAACTTAATCCATTTTTCTGTAAGCTACAAATGGGGCCGGATTAGTAAATTTTCTCTATTGTTCCTTTATTTGTCTTCTTGTCATCCAACACATCGCCACATTTATGCCTCTTATGCCTCAAACTAAAAAAGATCTCCTTTTTAGCTTGAATAAAATGGAGGGTGCCTTTATTTGCCATTATTTTTGTTTTTTTTTTTATGAAAAATTAAAAAAATACTCTACTTTATTAAACACCAAAAAAATAAGAAATTAGGATTATATGATAAGCACGCGACGACCGGAAAAAATTCGATAATTCCGGCGTTGCCACTTTTCTGATCTGGTTTGCTCGATCAGTTTACGGTGCATCACAATGAGCAAGCGGATCTGAGTGCTAAAACGGTGCATTTGGCCGTAAATGAATGATTTTTTTTTCGATTACAGTTTACTGAATCTCGTTAAGACAGTGGCGCAAAAGTAGTTTGTAGGCAAAAGTTCGCGGCTGTACCGTGTTTCTTTATAAGTCTAAGGTTGGATTTAATGTATTCCACAGGACGACGCTCGGAGTATGTTTTTTTATATGTAATATGCTCATGAAACATGGAAAGGTAGCTCCTTTTATTTTTATAAATTCTAATATTCCTCAACAGTCTTATAAACCTGACGGCTCATGAACCGTAGATAGCCTTACTAATATATTATATAATAGACATAACAGTGGGATTTAATAAAAGAGCTTAGCCTACTTGAAAGTTTGAGAAAATGATGTATTTGAAATTAACACTGTGTTTCGGACTTCCATTGTTTTATTTATAGACGACGTATCGATCAGTACAATTTCTGATCTTCTTCAGGTGCAAACTACAATCTATTTTTAAGGCTACGTACTTATATACTATGGGAAATCACTCAACCGTGAAGTTTAAGAAGTGGGCTTCGCCCAAGGAGGGACTTCCAATAGAATAGAATAGAATTTCAATACTTGGTTTACTGAAAATACCCTGGGTCTAATTTTCGAATCCATACAAAAATTTCCGCATACGTGTACTGAATATACCGTATGAGATGAAAGGTGAAAGATAAGCCGGTATGTGTGGACCGCGTTCAAATTCGACTGGTTTAGCGCAATATTACGCGAGTGGTTGGAGGGTATTCGTGTTGTTTCGCATGAAAAACCGGTTACTCTTTCACGTACTATCCATGAATCAGCATATCGGCATGTCTTTTGCCTTCTCTATACGTTATAGGAAGAGACGGAAGTCGTCGCATGAGAATAATTTCGTATGGTTTCGAAAATAGGACCCCTGATTCTGCCCAATAAGGGCAGCTTTAAGGAATTTTAGTTTCTTGCAGTGTTACTCCTTGTGCAAAACCTTTTGCTTCTGTCCACTTCATTTGGCGTTGTTTTGACCATGCGTGTTCGGCGATTCCTGAATAATTGATTTCGTTGTTTCACCTCTTTGGGTATTAGTCTGATGTTCCTTAAGCATAAGAGATAGTAGTCTTTTTGTTTCATCTATGTATGATTCACCACACTCATAAGGAACTTGTTAAATGCAATGTCTATTTTGTTTGTTCTCCGGTTTTGTTTTACAGAAGGCGTATTATTAGATTTAAAATCTGTTTTTTTTTTATATTAAAGTTGTTTGCTATTGTTCGAATTTTCTCTGATACTCCTTTATTGTATGGAATTGTAAGGAATGCATTTGCCTAGTTTTGGTCTTGTAATCTCTATTCTGTTTGCTGAAATTTAAAAATAGTATCTGTTATAAGTTTAGGTTTACGAGAGACTGTTGTTCTGATGTCGCTTTTTACTCGTTTGATAAGTACATCAAGAAAAGTAATTGACAATCTTTTTAATTTTAAGCATTTTAAAACAACTTTTCTTGCGTTTGTTTTTTAAGATTTTAATTAATTTAGTTATTGAATATTTATGTTAAAAAAATGTTTTGTTGAATTTAAGAAGAAAGTTTCAATTAAGAAGAAATTCAAAATAAAAATGTTATCCTACGTAAGGTCTAAATGATAACACTATGTAGAACAAATTAAAATTGGGGTTGTATGTCACCCTAAACAAAACTTACACATATTAATTAATATTCCCCATTAAATAGTTGATGTCACACAGCAATTTAGATACAACAGAATAAAAGATTTTGGGTTGAAAAAAAAATCAAACTTGGATAAGTATCCCACAAGGAACACATAAAGGACCAAAGCGAAAAAAGAAATGATCAATTGATGTTTTGCCCTGGGCAACCAGTGTGAGCTCATCAGTGGTCTCACTTTTAGATGTTTTGTAATGATTTTTTATTTATTTTAAAGCTTATTTATTTATCAAAAGTATTAAAAACTGTAGAAATATCACTGCCAAAATGAGAGTTTCAAAATGTTAATTGTGTTCAACTTGGAAACTTGAAAAGAGCAAGTTCGGACCTCTTAATTCTACTTGCACCTTGGCTGCTTGTACTTGTAGTGATGAAAGCTGCAGCTTTGCAATGAGTGGTCTTTTCGTAAAGAAAATTTTCTTAGATATCCTCATTGCTTTAATTTTAGATTGTAAATAAATTAATACAGTTGTTTTGGGTTTTTTTCCTTTGTTATAGATTTCGTTGACCTTCATTTATGTTTGTTTTCCCTCACATAATGCAACTATTATGTGCCAAATTTTTGGCGTATTCACCATATGCCATTTTGAAACCTGCCAAAAAATATTAAATTTAGGGTGTTTTATCCTAAAAAGTGATATATTTGAAGCAAAAAAAATAGTTTGTCAGTGGTATTTTCCATACAAAATAATCAATAACTTTTTGTCTTTTCTATATGGTTTTTTTGGAAACTGGTTTCAAAATTTAGTATAATTTAAAATATGAAAAAAGCTAAAGTTTAGTAGTAACCATTTTAAGAAAGTTCATGGGGCCAGTTCACATTTGGGCGGAAGTGTAAGAAAAACAACAATTGAGCCAGTTTTACGTTAACATATATAAAAAAGTAAAGCAGTTTAACATAATGCTTAAAATAATGCTTAAAATGCTTAAAAGTTTTTTTTTGCCAAAGCAAAAAACAAAAAAAAGCACTAAACACGTATTTTTGCTATGATGTTTGATTTTTTTATGGTTGCACAAAATCCTTTTATGCACATTATGCACTTTAGGGATTAAATATTATAGCACACTTTCTTGTAGTCGACGAACCATTTGGCGTAGAAATAGAAATAACGTGATTTTAATAATAATATTTTCTTAAAGTGCATAAAATAGTACATAAACCTCAAGACTAAAGCGTCTTTTAATCCCTTATCGAATTGTAGCCCTCCCTACTAAAGTAGCACTTTAGAGCCTAGGATTATAATGTACTATTTATTCTTTTCGATACCATATGGCGAACATTGTACAAGTTGGATATGGAACTCACCTCTTCAAAGAGGTGTGTCCTACGAAAATTTTAATATAGCCAAAACCCTCTTGAAGAAAGCAAATGTAATTACTATTCATACTTAAAAACGGTTCATTGATTTATTTTCTGTGGGATACCCTGTATATTAGTTCTGTTGAATTCTTCAAAAACGTGTAAATATGTCAAAAATAATAATTGAATCAGACAGCTAAATATAGGTGTTAGCAGAGGAGTAACATTTGGAAATCCTCTTATATGCGCTTCATTGAAACTGAAACTAGCCAAAATGAGTTTGAACCCGAAAGTTCAAAAGTTCATATCATCATTCATATTGAACCACCACAATCTAAAAAAAAATATATTTAGAAAAAAAAAATTATTTGTTCACCACTTACTTGAAATATCTGTTTTCAAAAAGCTTTTCCAGCTTGTTTAGCTCTGAAAAATCAACATAATTTAATAATACCGGCGCAAGCTGACTAAAAAAATACAAAAAAAAAAACTGTATCTTGATGCTCTCTATGGGTTTGCGTATTTCATGTAAATTTCTTCTTGTAATAGATATTATAGGTATATTTGGGTTTTAAGAGTGAATTTGAATTCTAAAAACAGTTCGTTTAGTTAAACAGATAAACCGCATATCAAAAATTAACAAAATTTTGCACAGCGGAGGCTTCTGTTATCTGCGTAGTTTTTCAAAAATATCTTGCTTTTATTTAGTTTTTTAAAATAATCGATAATTTTCACCATGAATTAAACATTTTTAGGATATGGAAAATTATGTAAGAAACTTAAAATTATGCAAAATCACGTGAATGGTTACGGCACAATGCCTCAAAATTTTACCGTACAAAATTTGATAGAAATTTGATTAACAGTTTTTTAGATTAACTAATTGAAAAAAGCTTATTTTTTATTCAAATTCACCTTTAACAAATATAGTAGTTTGCACATGGAGGTTAACTATTATAACGGGGGTTCATTTGATGGGTTATTTTATTGACGTCAAGGATTCTTAGGCTACCTTGATTGGATGTATTTTAGTCACAGTTCTCCTCTCTGTCCGGAGGATACAGAGTCCAGTCTTGCACAAATGATTAAGCAATGAAACTTGGCATGCATATTAAGTGGACCCTTAGGTAAGTTTTGAGATATGTAGCCACCATGAAGTCCTCTGCAGTTCTTTTCCATCTCTTCTAGAAATTGTGCCTTTTGTGCTTTTGAACTCAGTCTTACTATAGGGGGCCCTGAAGCTACTTAAGCGACGGACAGCAAGGGTGTGGCACAGTAGACGACATTTTATTTCTGGGAGGACGAAAATATTCTGAAGCTTGTGTTCAGATTTTATGGCGTAATCGTAGATAGAAAATACTTAAGATATGTAACTGATAAGTGGAAGTGAGAATAGTCCGTTGCACTTCCACTCGTTATAAACCCTGATCAGGCAAGTGGTGCCCCCCATTTACCTTGCGGAAAGTATGGAAACCAAAAATTTTGTTTTGCCGAGTAACTGTTAGAGGGCGCTAGCGGAGACCGCAATAAATAGGTAGTGCTGGCAACGAGGATACATGCTAATATCCGACGAAAGCCGACGGTATCCGAACAGCCAGCCAAGCCATGAAAGGGGAATTACCGCAAGTTTTTGATTCTTTGCTGAATACCGGTTTATCAGTGGCGTAAATGAATGAACTTGTTGCTAAGGGAATGGGAGCTGGTAGAGAGATCATAATATAAATTCATGAATATGCTGAATGAAGAAAGACAGTTTTTATTATTATTAAACGATTATATTTAACTTTACAGTCTGCCTGGCTATCATTTTGCGATTCGTTTTTGACACACTTCCCGTTAACCGATTTTAATAAAATTTGGCACAGTAGTGTAGTTCGGATGATAATACAATATTATGAAAAAAAAATTTGTCGGTAGGGGGTGGTTAAGGTTTAAAAATAAGGGGCTAAATTCATTGACACACTTCCCGTGAACCGATTTTAATGAAATTTGGCACAGCAAAGTAGATCCGATGACAATACAATATTATGAAAAAAAGGGGGGGGGGTAGTGGGTGATTGGGGGGTGTAAATGGGGTAAAGTGGTCTAAAGGGAGCAAATTCAGAACTTTGAAATGAAAACAGATACGAACATGTGGTTTTCAGATTTATTATTGAATCTGGTGACAATACAATTTTATAAATCAAAATCGGGGGTAGGGGGGGTAGTTAAGGGGTGTAAAAAGGATAAATTCAGAGCTTTGTAATGAAAACAAATACAAAAGTGCGGTTTTCAGATTTATGATTTGATCTGGTGACAATATAATTTTATAAAAAAAAACGGAGGTAGAGGGTGGGTGAGGAGTGTAAAGGGGGTAAATTCAGAACTTTGTAATGAAAACAGATACAAACATGCGGTTTTAGTGACAATACAATTTTATGAAAAAAAATCGGAAGTGGGGGGTGTGAGTGTGAGGGGTGTAAAGCAGGTAAATTCAGAATTATTTTATACTGGGACTTTTATGCAGAGTTAATTGGGAGAGAACTTGTACAAAATTGACAGGAAAGCGAAAAAATTATATAGGGTGTGCCAAAAAACAACTGCACTTTTTAAAATGATTATAACTAAGCAGGAAATTGTCCGATTTTAAAATACTCAATATAAATAAAACTTTTTAGAAATCTAAGGTTTCAAAATATACAAGACGAATGTCAAACTTGACATTTCCTAAAAATCCAAGATGGCGGACCTATTTAAAAAATAGGCATTTTTAACCCCCCTAGATATTTTTTTGTGTGCGACACTGTAATAAATCTGAAACATCGGTTACGAAGTCACATTATTTTAAAGCGAAAGCGTAGAAGAATATATATATCATTTTAAAAATTCGGACAAGAAATAAGGAAGTTTGCAATTTTTAAATAGACCGGAGTACCTACAAAATCATGCTTATTAAGAAAAAATCTACTTGTTTAAATAGCAATAACTTTTTCAAAAATTGATCGATTTTAAAAGGTTTAAACTTTTTAAAAGGCACAAGCTTCAAAATTTATAGAACTAATGAAAAAACTGACATTTAGTAAAAATCCAAGATGGCGGGCCTATTTAAAAAGTGACCAAATTTCACCCCCCTAGAAAAAACTTTCTGAGACACTTTATTCAATCTTATTTCTTGTCCGAATTTTTAAAATGTTTCATCGATGTGCTTCGAAAGAATGTGGCTTCGTAACCGATGTTTCAGATTTATTACAGTTTCCCACACAAAAAAATATCTACGGGGGGTTAAAAATACCTATTTTTCAAATTGGTTCGCCGTCTTGGATTTTTAGGAAATGTCGAGTTTGAAATTAGTCCTATAAATTTTGAAGCTTTGGCTTTTTAAAAAGCCTAATATTATTAAAATCGGACCGGTTTTTTTTCTGGCACATCCTATACATTTTGCATTTTGTTTCTTTTTGATTAGGAATATGTGAAAAATAAAACAAATATTTTTTTTAACTTGAACGATTTTATTAAAAAATTGCATTAAAGTAAAAAATATTTTGGCAAATCTCTGTTTACTACAGCCGTAAATGACACATTATATATTTTTAAGTTCGACATAAAATCATGGTGCATATACACTATTTTATAGGTATCTTTAATAATGTTTAACCATTGTATAATACTTCTTTATACAATGGTTTACCATAATATTTTGTTAAAATTTAAAATTATATCCTCTGCGACCATTCAGCATAATTTCCACACATAAAATCGCCATGCCGGTCCGCGTAATGTTTTCGACCTTCCCTTACAAAATTTAAAATTTTACTAGCTGCATGATTACTAAGTTGGCAGTACAAAAATCCCAAAAAATTACCATTATTTTGTTATTGAAAGTGGGCAACAAAAAATAAACAGCATGTGAGCATGGCTGCCCAGAATATTGTCGATTGATCAGTTTTCAACTAATTATTTTATTTCGCATTTTGAGTTGGGTTGCCTGGATAGAAATACAGCGTGTTAAAAATGGATAAAATTTAAAAAATAATATAGTTTTTAAATCGTGTTTTTTGCAATCTTGGTTTTAAAGAACAAGCGCGAAGCGCCTTGATTTATAGTGTAAAGATGGCGTGTTGCGAGAAGTGCTGTTCGTTCGAGATTTTTAAAAGTATTTTCCTGTTTTTCTTGGATTTCTTGATCAAGGAATTAAAAAAATAGTGTTAGCAACTCGCGGATAAACTGATGTGCTTTTTTTTACTCGCGTTTTTAAATAACTGCTTGCTGCGTTCGTTATTTCAAACAACGCTTGTAAAAAAAGCACTATTTTATCCACTAGTTGTGAAAACTACTATTTTACAACAAATGGCAAAAAGAGTGTTTTTTTTACGTCCGTTGTTATTTAAAAACCCGAGTAAAAAAAAACAGAGTTTAGCCGCGAGTTGTAAACACTATTTTTTTAATACCTTTATCAAAAACTCCTAAAAAAACAGGAAAAAAACTTGCAAAATAAATTTCAATCGACGTGATTTTGCATTTTTTGCATTGCTGAACAATATAAAATTTGGGGCAAAATGTTTTTCATAAATGACAAAATTTTTCAGTTCTTCCTCGGTTTTACAAAGAATGTTTAAGCTTCCCGAATGTTTCTTCCATTTTTCCAATATTACAATGTCGTTAATTGGAAAATAAAAAAAGCAACATCTTCGTTTTTATTTTTATGGTTGGGGAAGTTCCAATACGAACAACACCTTGTTGACATTCTGTAATTTATTTCGATTACTGTCTGTCTCTCTTCAACAACCTTAAATATTTTTCATTTTAACAGAGAAAAATGGTTTTATTGCTGTACTTTTTTAAAGCTAAAAAAAAGTGAAAACTTGAGAAAACTGAGTGTTTTATGCTAAAAATCGAAAGTTTGGAAAGAAGGCTATACAATGGGAACAAAATCTTGGCATAAAAATTTCTTAAACAAAAACGTTACCCCTTTAATTATGCTAAAATATCTTAAGCCAAATTTATTTATATTTAATATTTTGTTTATAACTGAAATTTTCTAAGAAATTCCAGAACTGCCCGATGTTTTTTTTTAAATAGTTACTACCTACTTAATTATTAATGCGAAAAAACGGTAATTATGCAGTATACGGTTTTCTGCCATTTTTGATTTTTTATGAAAAATTCTTTATGGTGGCACCTAATCCAACACAGTCCAACCCAACCCAAAACAATCAGAAAAACATTACAACCCCCCCCCCCCGGGCACCCTTTTTTCTCTTAAAAAAAAATCGGGCGCAGGCGGATTTGAGGTCCTAGGGACCCTAGTATAGGTGCCCCCATAAAGAATTTTTCATAAAAAGTCAAAAATGGCAGAAAACCGTATACTGCATAATTACTGAGAAAACATTTACCAACAGTTTTTTGTTACTATAAAACAAAAACATGCAAAATAAGCGTTAATAAATCACAAGAATAAAACTGTTTTTGTTTCAAAAGTCACAAAATCAACAAGATAATATTCTTTTTTTTTCTAACACTAAAAAAGTACTGATAAGAACAAGACGAATATTCTCTATGTCGTCATAAAAAGTTAATTTCAATGATATACGGTTCGATTTCCACCAAATCTAAACAATGGCAGTGATATTTCTATTTTCTACACTATCTAGCGCAGGAGGAATATTAATGCTAAGTTAATAGCGCCACCTATACGAAGTCAAGTGAAACATTGGAGAGTTATTACAGATTGCAAAGGAAAATTGATTATGTCTTCTATGCTTACAGATTTCGCTGCGGCGAAATGCACTGGGTTGATGACAGTCGAGTTGTCCAAAAGCGACTATGCGCGCTCTGGGGAGTTATCCACGAACGAAATTTTTGCTAACATTTTAGCCCGTAAGGTTACCTATCTTCAGTATTTCCTCTATCTACGGCGTAATTATGTTATTCAAGTAAACAAGTTCAAATATAAATTAAAGAAAAAATCAATCCTAACATCCTAGTTATGTTATAAATGCGAAAGTTTGTGTGTTGATATGTGTTTGTGGTTGTTCCTTAATCACGCCGAAATGGCTTGGCTTAGCTGGATTGACTTATAGGTTACTTTTTATTTGACATTTCGCTTACTGACAGCTTTCAAATTCCGGGGAGTTCCGAAAAAAAACCGTAATCTTCATTTTTAGTCTTTATTTTTCTGCGCTCTTATTCTTAAAGCTGTCAAAAAACGCTTAAAACTTTCTTCAGGCACTGTTTTAAGATCTACCTAATGAGAGGTCCATTTTTGAGATTTGACATTTCAACGTGACAGGAGCACTGTCAAGTTAAATTTTTCTTACGGAGACAAACTTATTTTGAGAAGTACCTGACGTTTTGAGTTAATTAATCATCATCAGACCAAATTCACAGATTAAAAAACAAAGAAGAAATCGTATTTTTTAAATATTAGGTAAAGTTATTTGTTATTTCCAAAATATCTTGAGTAAGTTAAAAGCAAAAATTAAGTTTGGGCCGATGATGGTCAATAAACCCAAAGCGTCAGGTGGCTTGTCAAAATAAGCTTGCAAAATGTTATCTGTCATCCTTTATAAACCAAACGGCAGGAGAAAAAAAGCATGGGTCCATAAGAAAAAATGAACTTAACAGAGCTCCTGTCACACTGAAATGCCAAGTCTCATAAACAGACCTCTGACTAGGTAGATCTTAGAAAAGTGCCTGTGAAAAGTTTTAAGCGTTTTTTGACAGCTTTAGGAATAAGGGTGCAGAAAAATAAAAACTAAAAATAAAGATTTCGGTTTTTTCCGCCTATCTCCGGAACTATCTGGAAATTGTAAACTTTATTTTTAGTTTTCAGCAAACCATCAAATTGCGCAACTTTTCCATAATTTAAACCTTTTCGTATCTTCTACCGTTTAGGAGATCTCCATGGTTAGCATCGAATTTGAGACACCCTGTATTTCGCACATTTTTCCTTTACTAAAACAAAGTAATTCAAAATATGTTACATTACAAAATAAACATACAAAATAGAAGAGATGACAACTTCCTATACTTTGGGTCCTATCGAGCCTGGCATTCTTGCCAACTTGAGTAAGCACACGGTTGTGGGGCACTTAGCAATGAAACACCAGGTTATACAGTCTCAAAATATATTTTTGGAAAATAGTGTAAAACAATAAATGTAAATTTTAACCAATAAAATAGTTTTTTTTAATTTTTTTAAAACTAACATTTTAGGGGTCTTTCCTCTTGTTTTTATGTTTAATTTCAATGATGGAAAGTTCTTTTATCAAAGATGAAAAAGTTTAAATGGTTCTCTTATAAAAAAAATGAAGTTGAAGCTTGTTTTGATAAGTTTTGATAAAATTTTATGAGTTTTTTTTTTGAAGGTTTTTAAAGAGAAAATGTTTGGACAGGGAAATATTTCTTATCTGTTTCCACATAGCTAGCCGATAACAGGGCTAAACATCCCTGGAACAGGTACACAGGACTCATGACTGGACTAGGCATCTCAGGCCAGGGCAAAGCAGCACTTAGGACGGAAAGTCGAAGGTATGGTGTTGAGAGTCGGCACTAGGACCACCCATGGCTGTGCACCGGAACCAAGCACCCTAGACAGATATAAAAACAACCTTCTAGAACAAGGGAGAACACCCTAACGTATCATTTATAACTAATTTCTAATAACGGACATGTATTTTACACAGGAAAAAAAAGAAGTAAAACAGTAACACAAAAAAACTACTGTTTACTTATTGTACGGGGCATGCCTGAGGGGCAACACTCGAAGTACATACGCCAAAAAAGCATAAAAAAAAAACATATAAGTCCACACTCTATTGTATAGTGGGTACCACGGACGATAAAACTAAAAATTACTTAAAACGACAGAAAACAGTCTAATTTCTTACAAGGGCAAAAATAATCAAGGTACACACGCAGCAAATATTTACCTCAAATCATCCTGAGGGCGACATTCCGCATGGCAGGTAACCTAATACCTCCCAGGGAGTTGACGTGAGGCCTCCTTAATCTGTAGCACAAAGAAAAATACAGAATAAAAAATAGTCAATATTGAAATAAACTGGAGGGAAAACGCTTAAAAAAAATCGAATATAATTACCATCGATCGGCTGATAAGCCACGGTCTAGCCGGCCATTATCCGTATCCTATACGGTCAAAAAGAAATCCTCGAAAATCACCACCTCAAACGCCAAACACAGGCAACGGGCACTTCCACGAAGACTTTCTTCTTTTTGTGGGACCTCTGCGGATTCCGTCTACGACGATTTCAGGTTGCAAAGGTCGCCATGGGCACGACTTCTTTTCGGTATTCTTGGAAAAGAAAATTTAAACGTGGCACTCAAAACGGTGCCGGAAAAGAAGTGTTTCCTTCCCTCCAGGAAATCTCAGACGCTAAAAAAGAAGCTTCCTGCGGGTAAACGATTGGTCAAAAACCTCAGAGGCGCGAAAACTACAGTCGAAAATCGCTTATCCTGATTACCATATTAGGTGATGCTGCTGAAAACGCATTACAATTGGGCGATCTTTCTGATATGGGCAAAAATCGACAGGGGCTGGGGTCCAAATTCTACTTTTCGAATGCGACAGGTTCAAGTCGGAAGTCTCTATTCATCAACCTAAGACAGACAAAGACAACGAAGCGGTGTTGTCAGATTTCCTTCTGTATCAGCGGGATAGGAAGAGATCACGTGACGAACAGAAGTTAACAACAAGGCATTGGTTGCAGTAGTGAGCAAGAAATGGACTTTATCTTTTTGGGAGTACCAATAAACAATAAGTGTAGACACTTGGTTTTCTCGAAAACGACTCAGCAGTAACGTAATGTGCAACTTTAAATCACAGTTATGTGACGTGAAGTTAGTCACTGTATACTCCCAGGATTTCGCCTATGACAATCTGGCAACGTCGTCCCAAACGTCACGGTCAGCTGGCGGTCGAATTTAATTTTGAAAAACCATAAAATGCCTAAAGAAAAACACGGATTTTCGCCAAGAAAAAGACCACTTTCCGGCACTCCAAGCCTTCCCAAATAATCCAGGTTAGTCACAGTTTCCTTCCGTGTAGGTAACATACGGATCCTTGACAAATATCTCTCTCCCCTTTACTGTTTGTTTACCTCTTTAGAACGACTATAAACCTCCTTTATTTCGAATTTCTTATACTTTTAGGCCAGTCTCGAGTCGTATGAGGACAGATGATCGCCTCGTTTGAATAAATAAACTGAATATCTATCAAAATTTAACCTGTTAAAGTCTGCACAGCCTATCGTATAAACCACAGGAAATATGGACCCTACAGACCAACAATGCACACAGAGACAAGCAAGACGGTCCACACTTGACATGGCTAGGCTGTACGAGGTTGGGCAATGCCCTTTAAGGAATTCACGCATACTTGAAACCAAAATAAAACCAACAGGTGAGTGTTGTGTCAACTGACGACAAAGGTAGAGTAATTTTGTAATATCAATACCATATGATTGGTGACAACCTTGGTCCTGTTATTTTTAGGACTTATTGGACCCCCTAAAGCCTGACATGTGCAAATTGGGGACCGATCAGTAACAGAAACTGCCAACCACTGACACATCACTAGTGACAAGAATCTACCACTCAACAAATGAACCGACACTAGTTTCTAGTAAGTATAAGACCGCTAAGTCTCTCTTTGTTTGACACGGTTTATAAAACTAACCTTTATTATCTACTTTATTTTCGGGTGTTAAGTAGTTGACGGAAGGAGAATTTGATATAATCAATAAAAAAAACAAAGGCTTACTAATCTAGTAAGTTGGCGGTTTAAACTATGCGCTAGAAAGACCGTTTTGGTGTTAAGTTATGTAAAATTATGTTATTTTTTTCTTGTTTCAGGTTACTGCAGAGCCAGAGCAACCTTTCTTGGACTGGTTAAATCATACAAGAAAAATACGAAGTTTCATTGAACTGTAGACTGTATATCATTAGTTAATATAAAAGAAAGATGGATGTTGTAATGTTATTTTTGGAAAACACATGATTTGCCACTGTAATTAAATTTATTGGTTTATTAGAAAGGGTTCAATGGTGTTTTATTTGAAATATTGAGGTTTGCTTTGTTTTAAAAAAAAAGTTAAACAGAGTAAAATGCCTCCACATAAAATAATCATAATTCTAGTATAATTCAACCTCAGTCCAACAGTAAATATTGTTCTTCCAGCGCATTCGCCATAAAATAGTAGGATATAGAATAAACAAAGTGCTCAGACATATAGTAAAGATGATTGACTTAAAGATTTTGCCAGGGTATTAGAAGGGTGTTTTGAAGAATTATTTTTTTCTAAGGGATATTGTTAGGGAAATATTGAACCGTTACACTCCCTCTTTCCTCCGTCAGAGGTGAACACCGATTAACTTTGAATTAAACTTCGGGTATCGTTTTGACAAGTTATTCCAAATCCATTACTGTGACCTATCCCTCACCGCTGGATTGATCCCAATACCATGTGCATCCCACCAAAAAAACAAGAAGCGAATCGACAACTGTGCGGCCTCGACAACACCTGTACCTTACTGCCCGCAAGGAAAGTATTTTAACCAATACCTTCAAAACTGTGAAACCTTGAAGAGGAAAAAACGTAGTAAAACCTTTGAAACCTTGAAGAGGAAAAGAAAAAGTAGCTAAAATTTTAACCACTACTGAAACTTACATGCTAAGTAACGCAGCAGTATCGCGTGCAACCCCTTGTTGCAGGCGACACTACCTAGTGGAGCTATAATGAATAGCTACCACTAATAAAACCAAAATAATATAATTTTGACAGGTTATCCCAAATCCATTACTGCTGCTCATTTCCCACCGCCAGGTTGAACCCAACACCAGTAGCCCGGACTCCCCATAGTTGATTGGCCCGCCTCAGCTACCAATCGAAGAGCCCGAACCCCCCAAATGCGAATCTCCGCCGCATAAGGCCACGTCAGATGCCCATCCATCCTGACACACCATCAGGAGGTAAGCAAAAGCGGTGACGGTGAAACCGAGCAGCACCCAATAGACAGGGACCCGTACCGAAAGGCCGAAAAAGAAATAATAAGAAAATGAACCCCCCCCCCAATATACCTTGAAGACTCCCCAGAGTGACAAAGCACCGACCAACCCAGAACGCCGGAAAGCAACCCTCCAGACTGTGATGGTGCTGCCGAGACGTCAGTATACCTAACGGAACCTACATCATTAGGCACACTGCGATGGTAGTTCGACCCAGCAGGCTAAAATTGCACAAGGTGCTAAGACAGCACCTGTCTCGTTCAATAGCCCTCACCACAGTCTAAAGGACCACGTCCCCGCACTCAAGGAAGACCAGCCCTCGGCCACCGCCCGGAAGTCAACCTGGCATACCAAAATACACACAAAAAGGGAAAAAAAGGTCGTGGATACTATCCACCGAAGAAAAAAAACTCAAACTTCTTCGACAGGACTTTGAACAACATATGCGTATTTGTTGTCCCCCATAGAGTCTCTACAGATCCTGTCAAACGCGCAAGTCAAAAAAAGACAAGAAGGAAGAAGCTTAAGAAGACATTTGATGTTCAGTCTTAATGGAGCTAACTAGAGCTTTGGAATCGGAAATCTGCCAAGTTCTAGCGCCAAATACAGAGAAACCCACCACTAACCCGATTCAGCAACTGCCTGAAAAAGATGTAAAATCCAGGCCAGTTACCACCAGAAAAAAAAATATGAAGTATAGAAAAAGAAAAGAAATGAACTTTTTTGTATATACGCATCTGTCGCTACAAATCAAGACTATCGTCGTCGTCTTCTGCAACGACCACCGGTTTCAAGTCCTGGACGTGCCAATTTCCAACGCACAACTTCCCATCCAAATCCTCAAGCCGATACGTCACAGTACCTAGCTTTTTCCGGACACGAAACGGTCCAACATACTTAGGGCACAACTTGGCGTTAACGAAATTCAGGGCGTCCGATTGAACTTTATTTTTCCTCCATACGAGATCTCCCGGTATAAATGACACTTCTCGACGTCTCAAATTGTAACGACCACGATTACGATCTGAAGACTTTTTCATATTTACCATGACAGCTTGGTAAAGCTTTTTGAAGCCATCTAGCCTCTTCTCTATGACAGGTTTAGGATCCTTATTTATGGCATAAGAATACTCTCGACCGTCGGACACATACTCTCGACCAAAGTTAATATAATATGGCGAAAACCCAGTAGCTTCACTTTTTGAAGTTCGAATCGCACACGCGAGCGCTGGCAAATTAGCGTCCCAACGACGATGGTTATCTCCTACATAAGTCGAAATCATAGTTTTGACCACTCGGTTTGCTCGTTCGCACGGGTCAGCCTGTGGATGATAAACAGCTGTGTAGG
This sequence comes from Oxystoma pomonae, assembly GCA_963921995.1. Classification (NCBI taxonomy): domain Eukaryota; kingdom Metazoa; phylum Arthropoda; class Insecta; order Coleoptera; family Brentidae; genus Oxystoma; species Oxystoma pomonae. The sequence goes on from OY998170.1 coordinate 46,014,682, forward strand.
AGAGCTTGAAGTTATACTTTTCGGCGAGACTCTGTAGTTCTTTACTTTTCATCTGGCTGCCGTTATCGCATATCACATATTGCGGAACTCCGAAGGTTAGAATAATATCATTCTCTAAGTGCTTACAAATAAAATTCGCAGTAGCAGCACGACCAGGAAAAACTGCTACGTACTTGCTGAAATAATCGCTTATAACCAACAAGTGGGTATTCCCCTGTTTCGAATTTCGAGGAAGTGGACCGACAAAATCAAGACTTATTACTTGCCATGGTTGAGTAGGTTCTGGAGCACGTCCCATGTGACCTGCTGGCGCTTTCTGCTCAACTTTAAATTTCGCACAAGTCTGACAGCGGTTAACATAGCGGGTTACATCGCAACGCATCTTGGGCCAGTAATACCTAGTTTTCAGTCTATTGTACGTTTTAAAAATGCCGAAATGACCAGAGCGGACATCGTCATGACTCTCTGTTAAAATCTTCGATCTATAGTCTTTCGGAATGACAATTTTCCAGTAATCAGATCCTTGGGCTAATTCAGGAATGGCACATTTAACATATTTGTATAATATCTTGTTTTCTATACGCCACTGAGAATACTTTAATGGAGAGGTGTTTACTAGGTTTTTCATCCTTAAATACCACGCATCTTTAGTATCAGAAAAGTCATATTTTTGGTTTTCTACGGTAACGCTGTCTACATTAGGGACTGACCTAGAAAGAAAATCTGGCACGACATGGTCACGACCTTTTCGATGAATAATCTGATAATTAAATGATTGTAGCCTTAATGCCCAACGCGCCAATCTGCCTGAAGGGTCTTTCAGATTGTGTAGCCACACCAAAGAGCTATGGTCGGTTATGACCGTAAAGTTGGTAAGTTCCAAATAGGGTTTGAGTTTCTCCGTAGCCCATACAACAGCTAGACACTCACGTTCTGTAGTCGAAAATTGTTTTTCCTGTTTTGTCAATGACCTAGATATGTAACAAATCACCTTTTCGCCTTCGTCGAACTGTTGCGTTAATACAGCTCCTATGCCAAATGCGAATGCATCCGTTTGTAAAGTAAATGGCTTTGTGAAATCAGGACATGTAAGAATGGGGGCTGAGACTAAAGCAGTCTTAAGCTTGCAAAAAGCGGTTTCACACTCTGGAGTCCAACGAAAAGCCACGTTTTTCATCGTAAGACGAGTCAAGGGAGCGACTACTGAGGAAAACTCGGGAACGAATCGCCGATACCAGCTTGCCATGCCGAGAAAACTTCGGACACCTTTCACTGTTGTTGGGGCAGGAACATTAATGATCGCTTCGACCTTGTCAACATCGCATTGAAGGCCCTTAGCAGTAACCGTAAAACCAAGAAATTTCAGACTGGGGCGGCAAAATTTGCACTTTTCGGGACTCACAGTAAGTCCTGCAGCCAGCAACCGATCCAAGACAAGTCCCACAATACGAAGATGTGTCGAAAACGATGGAGCAATGATTATGACGTCATCCAAATATTGGAACACGTAGGGTTGGAGATCTATGCCAATAACGGTGTCAATCAGTCTCTGCCAACAAGCAGGCGCATTTGTCAGACCAAATGGCATCCTTTTAAATTGAAACAGGCCTCTGCCTGGCACTGTGAAAGCTGTAAGTTCTCTACACGATTCTTTGACACTTACCTGCCAATATGCGGAGCGTATGTCCATGGAACTTATATATTTTGCCTCGCGCAGTCGATCCAAGATGGCGGAGATGTACGGGATCGGGTAAGCGTCCTTTGTTGTGGCTTTATTTAAAGCTCTATAGTCTACGCAAAACCTAAACTTGCCGTCCGACTTGGGAACCAGTAAGACCGGTGATGACCAAGCACTTTTGGACTTTTCGATGACATCCAACTCCAGCATTTTGTCGAGTTCCTCATCAATTAGCTTCTGCTTCAAAGGTGATACAGGATAATACCTCTGTTTGATGGGTTTGGTACCTGGTTCCAGGAGTATCTCATGCTCATACACTGAGGTAAACCCCAAGCCATCTTTCATTCCTGCAAACTTTTCTTTTAACGGGGTATCTAACTGAACTTGTTGTTCAGGTGTAAGAACTGATAGGGAACCAACCTCTTCCGTCTTCACTACAGTAGCTGAAGAACACTTGACCTGATCTAAAAAATCTTCGAAAAACTGTTGTTTACTAATAGCCTCGCAATCAACTGCACTATTACCGAAACTCCACTGGTCGCGTCTCAAATCAGGAAGAATATCCATAGAAATAATAAAATCGACACCCAGGATCAAGGGGTGGGGGAAATCAGGGACTACCATCACAGGTAAAACACGGATACGACCTATAAGTAAAAATGGAACGTCAACAGTTCCCTCAATATTCGCTGTCTGTCCATTGGCTACAACACATTTGGACCGACGACTCCTATCCAACTTTAATCCTAGTTCCTGGAAAGTTCTCCATCCAGACTCCCCAGCAATCGTGGAACTCGCACCGGAATCCAAAAGAGCCAAAATAGAATGACCTAAAACGTCAACATTCAAGGACGGCCGCCTGTCTCCAGCAGCATGCGACAACGCATAAGAGAGAAAAGTCTGTTCCGCCGTGGGAGTTTGATATTGGGTCACTAGACGATGGTCTAATGACCCTGTTCGGCGTTTCCCGAATTCGAACAGTTTGGACAGTTCCTGGTAGTAAAACCCTCCTTGGAACATCGGTAACATTTCAGTTCTTTCTCAGGACAGTTCACTCTAGTATGACCTTTAGCTCTGCAATGCCAACAGACTATTTCCCTGGATTGGTTACGTAACGGCGTGTCACCAGTGTGCACAGTGCTTCGTTGGGAGGTGCGCTTATAAGCTAAGTTAGGTTCGGGAAAATTCGTGGAGGTAGGTGGTGGAGCAAATTTTTCTGTTCGGTACATGGTCTCTTCTACTTCACTTCCTAATTCGATGAGGTGGTCAATGCTCTCAATATTTTGCAATACAAGGGCTCGTTGTAAAGGAGGTAACATGTTCCTTCTGATCAGGGCCACTTGCTCACTCATAGGTAACGGTGGTCTAAGTTGACGAAACAAACTTTGCATGCGGGTTACATACAGACCAAAGCGTTCATCTGAACCTTGAGTACGTTTAGGGATTTCCCTTCGCAAGGCTGCCTCATGATCATTAGGAAGAAATGTTCTCCTCAACTGAGCTTCAAAATCGTTCCAGTCACGAAAAGTGTCTCTTCGGACCCTATACCAATCCATTGCATCTCCTTTCAGAAATTCTCCCATAGCTCTTGAAGCTATCAGTTGCTCCTTGGAAATATTTCTGGAAAGACATTTATCTTCCAGACTATCCAAAAATGAGTTTAGGCTTGAATGTCCATCATAGCAAAGGTTCCACTTCTCAAAGCTGTTAAGTTGAGATACCGTTGGGTTCATCAAAACATGGGACAAGTTAGAGTTAGCCAAAGGAACTTGAGGTGGCTCTGTCCTTCGGTGTTGCAAAAAATCAGGGACTGGCTGGTATTCTCTTCGGTGAGGTATTTCTTCGGTATGCCTCTGTGGTAAAGAGTGGGAATAATGATGAGGTTCCGTACTGAACCTAGCTCTTTCAGTGGATAGGGTTTCGATCAATGGACCACGAGACTCCAAAACTGAAGGACGACTGATCGGTGAAAAGTCTGAAACATGGGGTTGAGAAAAACACTCAGGTCTCATCGAAGAAACAGCAGGACCACCAGGATAAAATCTATAATCGGATGCAGGGGCAGCACTATAATCAGGAGGGTACTGAAAACTAACTCGTCTACGCTCCACAGATGGATTTGGTTGAAGGGGCCTATAGTGGTCACGAGGAATTTCAACTGCTCGAAAAGGATCTTGAAATTGAAACCTTTGAGAATAACCAGCCCTGGGTAGAGGCTGTGAGATTTCCGGAATATTCCTTGGTTGCTCATTAAAATTACCAAACTCAATATTCCTGTTCTGTGCTGGAGGTAAGACTTCATCAACATTCTGGGGCTCAGGAGAATCACAAAGAAAAGGGTTGGTGTTGTTATGAGATCGCTCACTTTCAGCGGGTAAAGCTGATCCCTGCAAAGCTTGTGGGTGAGTAGCTGACTGTGTAGCTGAGTTGTTTCTAATAGCTGGGCGTGAAGAAACAATAATTTGATGGTTTTGTCGTGCAGCTGAGTTGTTGGTAGCTGTAGCTGAGTTTGTTGTAGCTGTAGCTGAGTAGCTATGTTGAGTATATGATTGTGAAAAAACATTAATTTGTTGATTTTGTTGTGTAGCTGAGTTGTTTGTAGCTGAAGCTGAGTAGCTGTGCTGAGTAGCTGCGTTATTATGGGTAGCTAAGCTTAAAAAATCAGTTCTTGGTACATTTGCTTGTGTAGCGGAGTTGTTTGTAGCTGTAGCTGAGTAGCTGGATTGAGTATTTGGGTGTAAAGAACCATTAATTAGCTGATTTTGTTGTGTAGCTGAGTTGTTGGTAGCTGTAGCTGAGTAGCTGTGTTGAGTATCTGGGTTATTATGGTTAGCTAAGCTCAAAAAGTTAGTTCTTGGTACATTTGATTGGGTAGCTGAGTTGTTGGTAGCTGTAGCTGAGTTGTTGGTAGCTGTAGCTGAGTGGCAAGATCCATTATTTGGGTTGCTTGGTGGTATAGCTGAGTTACCAGCAGTATCTGAGTGTGAAAAACCGGTATTTTGGTGGTATGGCTGTGAAGCTGAGTTGCTGTTAGTTAACTGTAGCTGTGCTTCTGTCGGTAAACCGACTCCAAGGTCTATCATTGGTTCATCAGAAGCTGTAGTAGCTGGATGACTGACAACTTCAGAATGTGAACTATGCTCTTCTGTTGGTATCCCGGAAGATTCCTCGGAAAGATTTTCAAGCAGATCACCCAAAAAGTCCTGTGCACTACCAGCTAGGCCCAAGGTTGCTATGTTGTAAACGCCTTCCAATGCTCTCAACAATCCACAACACAAGTCCCTCAAACTATCTTTTCGTCTCGCTTCCTCTTCGGTATCTGGGTGAATTAAATTTATCCTTCCCCGAACATGAAATAATCTTGTGTGAATTCTCTTAAATTCATTATCTCTGTTGTTTTTGTCAAATTCCTGTATACTCTCACCAAGCTCATCCAACTTTGCTCGACAAATAGCTAACTCTCGAATAGGATCAAAACAAACACGAGCTCTGGTGTTTCCAGACCTTTCTTCAGCAAAAACAGCCCTCGGCTGTGCCCTTTTGTCCCGAGCTGCAAAGTTTTTGATTTCCACTCCTCGGCTTTCCAGCCGTATGTGATCTCATCACTAAGTAAACGATTCACCTCCATATTTTCCTGAAGCACCAACGCACTAACACCAAATCAAACAAATATCCTGTCTTTCAACCTCAAAAAAGGTCAGGCTATGAAGTGTAACGGTTTCGGTTCAGGGAAAAAGTGACAAAAAAAAACTTGCCAAAAACACTTGTTTTTGTAAGAGGCGCAAAAATAATTTAAAATAAGAAAAACACAGAGAAAAGGGGACTCAATTTAGTCACTGTTTACTGTGACAGCAAAAAACTACCAGAAACTAGTTTCGGGGTAAACGCTGCTTAAAAAATAATTGCCGCTTGTAAAAAAAAAATAACAAACAACTAACTTAAACTAACAATACACTTAAACACTAATTCGTTTACAAATTCTTTTCCGGATATATATCTAGCCGACCTAGACTTCGAAGACTTTGACACATCAACACCCTTATATAAGAGAGAAATTATTGTGGAAACAAGCAAGGAATAAAAATTTTTAAAAATATATTTTTGATTTACTATTAAGACTTTCTTTGGATTTACCATGCTTTGAAAAAAATATATATTTCTGATTTAACAACAAAATATATCTGATTGATGATGCTTTAAAAAAATATTTCAATTTAATAAACATTGAAAAAAACAAAAGTTTGGGATTTTCTTTGCTTTAAAAAAAAATATTTCGTTTCATTATGCTTTGAGAAAGAAAAACATTTATTTACTTTGCTTTGAAAAAATACTTTTTAGAAAAATTCTGATTTGATTTACTATGGTTTGTGAACAAAAAAAATTTTGTTTTTAAAAAACATTCTTTTCCTGAAAAAAAAATCAATTTACTATGCTTTGCGAGAAGAAAAAAAATTGGTTGGGATATGATTTGAAAAACATTATTTTTGAATTTATTTTGCTCAGTGAGAAAACATTTTTGAATTTGCTTTACTTGGTAAAAAATTATTTTTGGGATTTATTTTGCTCGGTAAGGAAAAAAAATTAATTTACTTCACTCGGTAAGAAAAAAAATAATTCTTGAATTTACTTTAATTGGTCAGAGAAAAAAAAAATGTCTTTAATATACTTCACTCGGTGAGGAAAAAAAATTAAAATTTACCCCAAACAAAAAATTTTACATTAATTTTTAAAATGACTGGCTTGCTCTTAAAGAAAAATACCATTAAAAAAAATTGCAAATGCAAACCCCCCCTTCGCTTTCTCAAAGCAAAAGAAAAAAGAGAACGCTATAAAACCACTCGCTTAGGAGTACAACAGGAAAGAACCTACCTCTATACAGCCTTGTAGTACTCTACTGCAACCTATCTTCTTTCTTGAAGCCAAAGTACCATGGTATTTCATTGCCAAGGCAACCCAACAACCAAAAACTTTTTTAAAAAACCAAAAAAGAAAAGTACACCTACTCCAAAGAACAGAGAACCACGTTGGGCGCCAGTGTTACATTACAAAATAAACATACAAAATAGAAGAGATGACAACTTCCTATACTTTGGGTCCTATCGAGCCTGGCATTCTTGCCAACTTGAGTAAGCACACGGTTGTGGGGCACTTAGCAATGAAACACCAGGTTATACAGTCTCAAAATATATTTTTGGAAAATAGTGTAAAACAATAAATGTAAATTTTAACCAATAAAATAGTTTTTTTTAATTTTTTTAAAACTAACATTTTAGGGGTCTTTCCTCTTGTTTTTATGTTTAATTTCAATGATGGAAAGTTCTTTTATCAAAGATGAAAAAGTTTAAATGGTTCTCTTATAAAAAAAATGAAGTTGAAGCTTGTTTTGATAAGTTTTGATAAAATTTTATGAGTTTTTTTTTTGAAGGTTTTTAAAGAGAAAATGTTTGGACAGGGAAATATTTCTTATCTGTTTCCACATAGCTAGCCGATAACAGGGCTAAACATCCCTGGAACAGGTACACAGGACTCATGACTGGACTAGGCATCTCAGGCCATGGCAAAGCAGCACTTAGGACGGAAAGTCGAAGGTATGGTGTTGAGAGTCGGCACTAGGACCACCCATGGCTGTGCACCGGAACCAAGCACTCTAGACAGATATAAAAACAACCTTCTAGAACAAGGGAGAACACCCTAACGTATCATTTATAACTAATTTCTAATAACGGACATGTATTTTACACAGGAAAAAAAAGAAGTAAAACAGTAACACAAAAAAACTACTGTTTACTTATTGTACGGGGCATGCCTGAGGGGCAACACTCGAAGTACATACGCCAAAAAAGCATAAAAAAAAACATATAAGTCCACACTCTATTGTATAGTGGGTACCACGGACGATAAAACTAAAAATTACTTAAAACGACAGAAAACAGTCTAATTTCTTACAAGGGCAAAAATAATCAAGGTACACACGCAGCAAATATTTACCTCAAATCATCCTGAGGGCGACATTCCGCATGGCAGGTAACCTAATACCTCCCAGGGAGTTGACGTGAGGCCTCCTTAATCTGTAGCACAAAGAAAAATACAGAATAAAAAATAGTCAATATTGAAATAAACTGGAGGGAAAACGCTTAAAAAAAATCGAATATAATTACCATCGATCGGCTGATAAGCCACGGTCTAGCCGGCCATTATCCGTATCCTATACGGTCAAAAAGAAATCCTCGAAAATCACCACCTCAAACGCCAAACACAGGCAACGGGCACTTCCACGAAGACTTTCTTCTTTTTATGGGACCTCTGCGGATTCCGTCTACGACGATTTCAGGTTGCAAAGGTCGCCATGGGCACGACTTCTTTTCGGTATTCTTGGAAAAGAAAATTTAAACGTGGCACTCAAAACGGTGCCGGAAAAGAAGTGTTTCCTTCCCTCCAGGAAATCTCAGACGCTAAAAAAGAAGCTTCCTGCGGGTAAACGATTGGTCAAAAACCTCAGAGGCGCGAAAACTACAGTCGAAAATCGCTTATCCTGATTACCATATTAGGTGATGCTGCTGAAAACGCATTACAATTGGGCGATCTTTCTGATATGGGCAAAAATCGACAGGGGCTGGGGTCCAAATTCTACTTTTCGAATGCGACAGGTTCAAGTCGGAAGTCTCTATTCATCAACCTAAGACAGACAAAGACAACGAAGCGGTGTTGTCAGATTTCCTTCTGTATCAGCGGGATAGGAAGAGATCACGTGACGAACAGAAGTTAACAACAAGGCATTGGTTGCAGTAGTGAGCAAGAAATGGACTTTATCTTTTTGGGAGTACCAATAAACAATAAGTGTAGACACTTGGTTTTCTCGAAAACGACTCAGCAGTAACGTAATGTGCAACTTTAAATCACAGTTATGTGACGTGAAGTTAGTCACTGTATACTCCCAGGATTTCGCCTATGACAATCTGGCAACGTCGTCCCAAACGTCACGGTCAGCTGGCGGTCGAATTTAATTTTGAAAAGCCATAAAATGCCTAAAGAAAAACACGGATTTTCGCCAAGAAAAAGACCACTTTCCGGCACTCCAAGCCTTCCCAAATAATCCAGGTTAGTCACAGTTTCCTTCCGTGTAGGTAACATACGGATCCTTGACAAATATCTCTCTCCCCTTTACTGTTTGTTTACCTCTTTAGAACGACTATAAACCTCCTTTATTTCGAATTTCTTATACTTTTAGGCCAGTCTCGAGTCGTATGAGGACAGATGATCGCCTCGTTTGAATAAATAAACTGAATATCTATCAAAATTTAACCTGTTAAAGTCTGCACAGCCTATCGTATAAACCACAGGAAATATGGACCCTACAGACCAACAATGCACACAGAGACAAGCAAGACGGTCCACACTTGACATGGCTAGGCTGTACGAGGTTGGGCAATGCCCTTTAAGGAATTCACGCATACTTGAAACCAAAATAAAACCAACAGGTGAGTGTTGTGTCAACTGACGACAAAGGTAGAGTAATTTTGTAATATCAATACCATATGATTGGTGACAACCTTGGTCCTGTTATTTTTAGGACTTATTGGACCCCCTAAAGCCTGACATGTGCAAATTGGGGACCGATCAGTAACAGAAACTGCCAACCACTGACACATCACTAGTGACAAGAATCTACCACTCAACAAATGAACCGACACTAGTTTCTAGTAAGTATAAGACCGCTAAGTCTCTCTTTGTTTGACACGGTTTATAAAACTAACCTTTATTATCTACTTTATTTTCGGGTGTTAAGTAGTTGACGGAAGGAGAATTTGATATAATCAATAAAAAAAACAAAGGCTTACTAATCTAGTAAGTTGGCGGTTTAAACTATGCGCTAGAAAGACCGTTTTGGTGTTAAGTTATGTAAAATTATGTTATTTTTTTCTTGTTTCAGGTTACTGCAGAGCCAGAGCAACCTTTCTTGGACTGGTTAAATCATACAAGAAAAATACGAAGTTTCATTGAACTGTAGACTGTATATCATTAGTTAATATAAAAGAAAGATGGATGTTGTAATGTTATTTTTGGAAAACACATGATTTGCCACTGTAATTAAATTTATTGGTTTATTAGAAAGGGTTCAATGGTGTTTTATTTGAAATATTGAGGTTTGCTTTGTTTTAAAAAAAAAGTTAAACAGAGTAAAATGCCTCCACATAAAATAATCATAATTCTAGTATAATTCAACCTCAGTCCAACAGTAAATATTGTTCTTCCAGCGCATTCGCCATAAAATAGTAGGATATAGAATAAACAAAGTGCTCAGACATATAGTAAAGATGATTGACTTAAAGATTTTGCCAGGATATTAGAAGGGTGTTTTGAAGAATTATTTTTTTCTAAGGGATATTGTTAGGGAAATATTGAACCGTTACAAATATCTCCATTAAACTGGATGTGTAGTACTCCAAAATGTTACTGTCAAACAATGGGTTATCTCTGGACTTTAAGGCCATGCATTTTGAAAAGGAGAAATCATTGCATAGATTCAGATTTGAACATTGTACATAAATAAGCGTATACTGTATTTTATAGTAACTTTAACTTTGTTGATAAAATACTTAAATCTGATGCCCTTTTTATATGATTAGAATAATGACTCAATTACGAACAACCTCTTCGAATCACTATAAATTTGTTCAGTTTATAATTTACGTGGAGACAAATCTTTAGTACACGTCTTGTTCAGGGTTATCCATAGCATCGCCATCTTATGCCGGCTAGTTGACAACATCCCGAAACGTTGGCATATTCTCTAAATAATCTTACACCGGCTTTCATGTCATGACCGAACACCAAGGAACGAGAAAGCAGACGAACTTGCCAGACTAGGGGCCGAAACCCAATACATTGGACCGGAACCTCTTCTAGGAATAACAAGGAAACAATTACAGAGCGAGCTCAACAAACGGACGCAAGAGTCAAAGAGCAGACAGTCCAAGCTATTCGTGGATGGTCCGAATGTAGCCAGAACTCGACTCGAAAGGACTGCTGACAGAAGATCACGTATGTCACGCTTGCGGGCTCGAAGAGTAATCGGCGCAGAATTTGATAGCAGACTGCGATGCATATGCCAGATCAAGGCAGCTTAAGTGGGGATTTCCCACGATAGAGGAAGAAGAGCTGCACTCGCTCAAATGGGCCGACATACCCCTAATAACACATGACGTCTCCGGGACGTCCTTTTTGAACCCATTAGGTCCCGACGTCCCGGGACCTTAAAAGTACGTTTTTAAGACGTACTTTTTTGAACGATTTAAAAAAGTCAAATTTAGATATACTTAATATGTCATTCTTACGTATCAAAATTTTAAAATGTTGGTTGGCTTTTCTTTAACATTTATAAAAATATACTTTTTAAGCAAATATCCGTATTAAACAACTCTTAAAAAGTAAGTCTTTAAAATATGCTGTATTGGACGTTTTTACAACGTTCAATTTTTGAGGTTTTAAAAAAGTTCGTTTTTTTGTCCAGAGAGTTCGTCATTCTATAAAAAACAAATACTAGGTAAAATTTTTACACTGGATGGTTACTTTTCATTTTTTAATGGAAATATCGTAATTTGGAGACTTGCAACCTCTCAAAAAATCTGTTCAAAAACGTTTTTTAAATGTACCGAATTCGACGTTTTAAAAACGTCAAATTTAGACATAACTAAAATGTATTTTTTAAGTCGCAAAAATTTGATATTGTACAACAAAAGTTGAGTTTGTTTATAATAATTTTGTTTCATTCAATGTTTAGTTAAATTAAAATAGATCTCTCTGTAGGGAAAAATCTGAATTTTGAAATTTTAATATTCTTAATTATTATAAATACCCAAAACCCAGCGATTATTGTCGGTTGTTTAAACGGGGCATAAATCTGAGTAAATGAGATTAGGCAATAATTAAAATAATAACTCCTGTCGACAATCCCAGGAACCCAAATTTCGAAGAGAGCGAGCTAAGGTTCTTGATGGTTTGAAACATTTTGTTAATAATAAAATCTATACGTACCTTTTCACGTTGTATAATTTTATAACTATTTTACCTTCAAACTAATCAATATTTACTTTATATACTTTTGTTTCATTTTATTTTCAATATTGAAATTACTAAAATTCACTTATAGGTCACTGAAAGAGATAATTTTCTTCCTTTAATATTACTAGAATAATATTTCTGATTAACAAATTATTGTTGTTCTTAATTCAGATTTCATTGATAATAACTTACACCAAGACTGATAAACGGCTGTCAACGAATTCATTTAACTTTTCTATAAGTATAACTTTCTAAAAATGATTTTTTTATATATCAGCCGTTATTCAATTTGATTTAATTTACGTTTATCTGATTTCACTTTTTAAAGGAAATACGTTAAATTTTAAGTTTAAATAAAAATTAGAAGTTGTGGCAACGTAAGAGATTTTAATGTTAACTTTATTTAATATAGAACAAATAAAATGAAATAACAGAATTTATGAAATAGTGGTCAAGTACAAAACATATTACTAAAAGATTTATAAAACCAAAAAAAAATTTAAAAACATAACAAAAGAAAGTACCAAAAGAAAACTATATCGCAATTAGATTCTCTGTCCTTAACGGTAAACCTTCAACTCTAAAGTGAAAATGAGAAAAATTGCAAATCCTGGATCTTGGTGAGTATTAAAACTCTTTTACAAAACGGTAATGACTAATTCCCAAGTTTACTAAATGCGATTATTTATCACAGAAAATTAACTTTAAATTACCTAAAATTTAAAGAAAATATCCAGATAAAATTTACGAAATAAGATCCAAAATTTATCCACAAATTACAGAAAATACCAATTATTTCTAGACCTAGAAGTGACTTTATCTTAAAAAGAAGCAAAAGACGTCATTTAAAAATTCTAAACATTTACCTTGAATTTCACTAAAATCGCGATATTAAATTAAGACTTATCTTAAAGAAATCAAACTACCAATTAACTCAGAAATCTTAATTTTTGTAAAGCTTCTTCTAGGTTTTCGAAAGGCGTGTCTAGAAAATCCCTACCAAAAATTGTGCAGCCTATCATAGTTACAACCAGTCAGCAATCGGGCTTTAAAATAAAAAAGGAAAACACATCAAGTTATTGAAGAAGAAAAGGATACATATAAAAATATGAAATGCAGCTATTACGAAATTTCGGAAACATTTCTTCGTTTAGAAATTACTAAACGTATCAGCCCTCCAATTAGCTTTAAGTATACAAAGAAAAAGATAGAAAAGATGAGGTGATTTCGTTTTGAAAATGGAACAAAAGAAGTAATAAAACAATGCCAGTTGCAATTGAAAAATGAAATTACCCTATAAAATAATGACTTGACCACCGATTGATCAATATATTAAAAATTGAATTAAAGGCTTAAAATAGGTAAAAATGTATTTGCGCTGGTACACGCACGAGGTTGGGTTCGCATCTCTTATACGTCAAGGAAAAACCCAACCAAAAAACCTTGCGTTGTTGCCAAAAATCAAGAAACACTTATGTACTAATTACAAAGGCATAATTAGAAACTAATACCATAGCTTGACAAACTTTTCATTTGCAAAATTTTATAAGAATATTTATTTAAAATATTATTTAAACGCAAAAGTCAGAAACAAGAGTTTTTGCTGAAAATGATTAAAAAACTTACAAACACAGAAGTCCGAACAAAAGAAGAACTCTTTGAAAATACTGAAAAACTTCTATCAGTTCATTAATTTACAAAATTCTTACCCCTGTAAGGTAAGACCAATTTGACTTGAACAAAAAGATACATATTGTTATGACATACCAAAATAATCAGAAAAGTGAACAGAAATCAAAATTGAAGTTTTCTACGGAAAATTCTTAAGTATAATGAAAATTGTGAAAAACGGTTATTTTTCTACATCGAACAAAAAGGGCTCTGTTGTTTAACATGTTTTTCCATATTGAATTTCTTTTCCTTAAAGACACTAAACATTTGCAGTTGGGAAAATATTTATGGCTCTATAATACCAACACTTAGGAAATAAACACATAGAAAGTTTTAAAAATTATGAAAACCAATCATGATTCTGCAATGACAAACGTTTACGACTGAGACATTTTTCGTGAAAAAATAAAGCTGAAATTATTTTAAAATCAAAGATAGTTGAAATAAGGTAGAGTTCCACTTGTTACAATATGCAAAAGGAATAAAGTAGTTATTTATAGAGGTGGGGATGTTTATACTTAAAATTTTTAAGAATATAACAATTAGGTATATACTTTTTAAGCAAAAGATCCATATCCAACCACTCATAAAAACTATACCACGTCTTTAAAATATAGTGGATTGGACGTTTTTACAACGGTCAATATTTGTCGTTTTATAAACGTTCTTTTTTGTTCAGAAAGTTCGTCATATAAATATTATTACATAAACAACAAAAAACCAGGTAGAATTTTTACACTGGAAGGTGTAACTTCAAAGTTCAAGCAGCGTGGAGAGGTTAGGTTAAGTTTTTATTTAATTTGATCAAAATGGGCGTACAAAATATTGGTGCAGCTGACTATGTATAATCTTTTAAAAGACAATTTCTTATTTTTAAGTAAACTGAGAAAGGTTTTTTATTTAGAATTTAATTGCATTACCAGAAAGTTACAGTTACAGTTTGAAAAACGTTTCTTAGTGTCTAAAACCATTTTAAGACGTGCAAAAAACTTTCTCAGTGGACGTCCCAGGGTGTAAGATGAACGTCTCCAAAATGTCGTTTAAATGTCTTTCAGACATATAAATCCCGAACAGTACGTCCCTGGGGCGTCCGGTAAGTCCGACAGGAACTTTAAAACGTTTTAAAAATCTCTTTTAAAAACTTTAATAGAGGTTTTTAAAACGTTTTTAAAACCTCTTTTAAAAACTTTATTAGGTCCCTGAGGGACGTCCAAAAGACGTCTTTTTTGTGTGCTGGAAAATTCTTTTTAGGTCCTGACAACGTCCCGATTACGCCTTGAAAAGTCAGAGATCGTCCTAATCAAAGCGGGAAAATGATAATTTAGGGACGTCCGAAAACAGTTTTTAAACCTTCAAAAAACGTTTTGGATAGACGTCCCTGAGACGTCTTAAATATGTCTTTAAGACATATAGGTACCCAAGAGTACGTCCCCGGAACGTCCGGTAAGTTCGAGTGGAACGTCTAAAAACGTTTTCAAATCGACCATGTGTTATCAGGGACTGAACTTTGTACAAAAGACAGGTAGGTCCAGAGAGAGAGTTGCAGCGGAGGTAGGGGCATAGAGGTAAGGAACGGAGTATGGCGGAAAGGGTCCATGAAGAGGCCTAATTGCCTGACCCACGAGCCGCCTTTATACTACTAGTACTACTACTACTACTACTACAACGGCTTTGGTTAGAGAAATTGTCGGGATTGCTAGTTAAATCTTAAGGGTTAGGGCACTTTTGAGAAGTCAATATTATCAGGTGCATTTTTTTTGTAATTTTAACTAATTTTTTTAGATCTAGAACTATCTAATAATTAGATTTTTACAGAAACTAGTTATAAGAATGTACAATTCTTTATGAATAATAAAGTGATTAAATAATTGATTGATTTGACTGTGGAGTAGCTGCCTCCACTTGCGACTTGGATCTGGCGGTAACTAAAAACTACCCAGAAGTGGTATTGGGGGAACTATCTAATAATTAGATTTTTACATAAACTAGTTATAAGAATTTACAATTCTTTATGAACAATAAACTGATTAAATAATTGATTGATTTTGTTGTCAAACAATTTTCTAATACAATACCTGTGGAGTAGCTGCCTCCACTTGCGACTTGGATCTGGCGGTAACCAAAAACTACCCAGAAGTGGTATTGGGAGTTTCATAGCGGCCTTTATAATGATTTGGGGACCATTGTGAAACGACCAGTGGTACTTGGAAGGTTCTTAAATGAGACACCATGCGATTGCTTATATTTTTGTTTGTAATTTGGAGGAACTTTGACCTCCAATGTTGTACTAACTATCCTTAGCGTGGACACAAAAAGAAAAAGTTAGTTAAAAGGAAATTGCAAAGTTGGCTGCCCCATCTACTAAGGTATTTTTTGTTTTCGTTGGTGAAATAATCTTAATTTGACTCGTATTACTAGTAGTCTATTTTAGAACAGTCCTAAGTTTAAGTGAAATTTTTGGTTTTAAGCATTTTAAACCAAACCTCCTTGAGTTTTGGACATAGTTTGAATTATAAGAAGAATTTTAATAAGTTTGTTTTTTGAATAATCATTTTAACACATTCTTTTGTTGGATTTAAGAAGAACGTTTTAATTTAGAAGAAAAAAAATAAAAAATTTAAACCCACGCGTGGTTTAAATAGTAAACACTCCGTAGAACAAATTAAAATTGGGGCTATATGTCTCTCTAATTAAAACTTACCCTTATTCGTTAATTTTTTCAATTAATACTTGATGTCACACAACGATTTAGATGAGTAATAATAAAATAAGGAGTAAATTAATTTTGTATTTATTTAGAAGGTCTTTTTATTTATAAAATGTATTAAAAAACTTAAATGCCAGTTTTTTTTACATTCCTGTCATTGCTGAAATGTCAGTTTAAAAATATTAGCTCTGCGTTCTACTGATGAAAGCTACAGCTTTAAAATGAGTGGGCTTTGAGTAACGAAAGTTTTTTCAGTTTGTAAATAAATTAATATAGTTGGTTAGGGATTTTCTGTTTGGTATATTTTTCGTACATAATCAGTGACCACCACTTATGTTTGTTTTGCCTCGTAGTGCCCTTATAAATATATTTTTTGTGCTGAAAACGGGTTCAAAATATGGCGTTTTTCTGGACAAAATGGGAGGTGTTGTAATGGTTAATAAACAACTTGGAGTATTAAATAAGATAAACTAATCCTTGTAAAAACGGTTACTTACGGAAAAAATTATAAGCGAACTTATTACCAAATACCACAAAACAATCTTTCAAATAATGAAGCTATTATGTGCCAAATTATTGCCGTATTGGCCATTTGCCATTTTGAAACCTGTCAAAAAAAATTAGTTTTAGGGCATTTTCTTCTAAAATATGGTGTATTTTGAGAAAAAAAAGCAGTTTTTCAGTGGTATTTTGCGATAACAATACAAAATAATCAATAACGTTGTGTCTTTTCTTTATGGGTAAGTGTTTTTTGAAAATTGGTTTTAAAATTTAATATCAACCACAGGTATAAATATTTAGACCTGTGGGGGGTACTATTTTAGATCTTAGTAAATCACACTGTAAAAATTCAAGGACCTTAACTTTTTTCAGTTTTCTATGACCTAATTTCGAGGCCTTTATTGTTTTGACAGTGGTTTTTATTTATGACCGTAACATGCTTAAATCGAATCGAAAACCGCCTCTGATGGTCAATAAAAATGATCACTTTGTAAACCGGTAATCGGACAGTGAAAACAAATTAAAACACTGATAAATAATTTTGCCCCGGAAACGTTAACACTCGAGCCGTTAGAAACAATCAATTCTAAATAGATAACAACTCGGGATTTTCAGTGCTTAGGCATTGAGTTTAAAAGAGCGGGTGATATAAAATAGCACCTAGGGGTAAGCCTGTGTCAGTTTATTACCTGCTGGATCCTTCATTTATTTTATCTTTTTCTTTGTTAAATACATATATTTATAAGAAATATAAAGACTGAAGATCCGAGAAAATTGTCCCTTCAATAGTCCAATGAAGTTGTGTTACCATAATTTTTTAAGAGAAAAAGAGTACATATACCGGGTGGGCCATAAAAAACCGGACAAAATATTTTCCGTTATAACTTTTAAACCATACCACCGATTTTATTGCAACAAACTGTTCTTAGCAAGGAATTGAGCAAGACTTTAACTAGAGATATCTTTTTCCGCCATTTTAAAATCTAAGATAGCAGACAGAAACAAACTTTACCCTTCAAAGAGCCTCGTTTATTCTTATGTTACGAAAATTTTTTGGATTTTTTTATGAAATCGTAAAAAAGCTCTATTTCTGCCACGCAGAATGAAGTGCGAATAATTAAAATCGGTGAAGTGATTCCCAAAAAAATAAAAATACTTTATTCAGTGTTTTACGGATTATGCGATTGTCGTCTTAATTCTGTCTGCAACATTTTGTCATAAATTCATTATTACTGAACCGATTTTGATGAAATAAAAAGCCTCATGGCGAAAATCGACTGTTCTTTAACTACTTCTATTGAAATTGAAACAAATGCTATGTTTTCATGGATTTGAATTCGTTTTCAATATGTTTTGAAAACTTTTTTTTCATGAGTTTTCATGACAGGTTTTCAAATCGATTTGAAAACGGTTTTCAAATTTTGATACTTGGCAGCTGACATATGTCAGTTGTCAAATATTCATTTTTTGAGTTTTGGTACGTTTTTTTTAATGTATATTATTCAAAAGATGATGTTGGTGCTTTCCACAATTTTTTTTAAATTTTATTACTACTCTGTTTGCAAGTGGAAGTGAAGAAAGAAATGCTGGACTGGCATATGTGCATAGCACATACATGCACTTTCGAGCCAAATATTTCTTTTATGTTCCATAATTAATTTTTTTAAATTCTTTAAAAAACAAATCTTTAGTTATTTAAGTAAGGTTATGTTATTAATCTTCTTTTTTCTATAAAGTCCACCAAATTTTAGAATGCCGGTTCCACATTTTCACTTCTATTTCTATCTCTCTCTCTCTCTCTCTCAAAAACAGTGAGAGCAATAAAATATAATTTGGCGGCTGTCTAGTACGCAATATGCATGTGTAAGCTCAATCCCCGTTTTCATGGAAAATCGGTATTTCGATCTCAATAAGATCTTGATCCAACCCTAAAAATTTTCAGGGTCGGATCTAGATTGAAATCGATTTGAATACTGGAAAAACAGGGGTTTTCATGGACGGTATCGGATTGAAATCGTTTTCAGAACGAACTCAATTCCCATGAAAACGTAGCAAAAGTCAAACTTGTCCATCATATGTTCTGTAAACTTTTAAATATTTTTTAATTTGTACAAAAGCTCTGCTTTCGCCACGCACAACGAGTTATAAGTTATCAAAATCGGTTTGGTAGTTCTCCAAAACTTAAATTTTGTTTCCATCGCTGTTTTTCAGATTATACGATTGCCTTCTCAAATTGATACTCTACCGATTTCAATAAAATAAGAAGCATCATGGCGAAGATCAAAAACTCTTTAAAGATCACTATCGAAATTTGTCGCCATTTTGAAACCCAAGATGTCGGACACAATTAAATTTATCTCTTTAAGGAAGCTCGTTTATCCTCAAGAACCTAAAAATGCCCTTTCTCCAATGCGCATAGCTAGTTACGAATTATTAAAATCGGTTAAAACATTAGAATAATCGAGCGTCTTTGAAGAGTTAAATTTGATTTTGTCTGCAATCTTGGGTTTACAAATTACGACAAATTTCAATAGTGGCCTTTAAAGTTCAGTCAATATTTGTCATAATGCTTTTTATTAAATTAAAATCGGTTTAGTAATTATGAATTTATGAGGAAATTAATGCAGACGGAATTGAAAAGGCAATCGTATAATCTGTAAAATAGTGATGAGAACAAAAACAAATTTTTTAAGAATCACTAAACCGATTTTAATGATTCATACCTCATTGTGCGTGGCGAAAGCATAACTTTTCTATGAATAAAAAAAAATAAAAACTTCGCTTGTATTTCAAGATGGCGGCAAATTTTAATACCAGTGGTTGAAAAACAATCAATTTTCGCCATGATGCCTTTTATTTCATTGAAATCAGTTTTCTAATAAGGAATTTATTAGAAGATGTATGCAGACAGAATTGAGACGGCAATCGCATAATCC
This sequence comes from Oxystoma pomonae, assembly GCA_963921995.1. NCBI lineage: Eukaryota > Metazoa > Arthropoda > Insecta > Coleoptera > Brentidae > Oxystoma > Oxystoma pomonae. The sequence goes on from OY998170.1 coordinate 46,034,237, forward strand.
ACAAAACACTGATTAAAATTTTTTTAGTTTTTTTGGGAACCACTGAACCGATTTTAATGACTCGCGCCTCGTTCTGCGTAGCAGTACCTGTAGTAGGTATTCGGACACTTAAGTGTGGGAAAATTTTGAAGACCGTGGGAACATTTTACTGATAAGGAATCCTTTGATATATGCCGCCAGGTGCCACGCCCTAATTAGAGGCACGCGCCACCTATCACCTGTGCAGACACCTGTTGAGACCGTGGGAACATTTTACTGATAAGGAATCCTTTGATATATGCCGCCAGGTGCCACGCCCTAATTAGAGGCACGCGCCACCTATCACCTGTGCAGACACCTGTTGGGATGTTGAGGATCACCTACTATCAACCAAATAGATGAATGAGTCATATTTGCTGTTAAACTCTTGAGTTTTTAAGGTTAATAATTAAAGATGGATGCCCAGATGTAGCTTGATGAGTCACGCCTTCTCTAGAGTCAAATGTTGTGAATTACCTACCATCATTCGAAGAACTGTCTAGAGTTTATATACCTATTAATAAAAAAAGTGTGTTTTATACGGGGATCGAACCGGCGATATACAGCACGGGACACCGTCGCTCAAGACCACACAGACAAGGGGACTTGTTGATAAGCCTTTCTTAGATAATAGATAATAGATTTTTTTTAAAAATTCATAAATAAATCCAAAAATTTTTCGTGACATAAGAATAAACGCAGCACTTTGAAGGGTAAAGTTTGTGTCTTTCCGTCACCTTAGATTTTAAGATGGCGGACAAAAGAATATTATTACTCAAAGGCTTGCTCAATTCCCTGCAAAGAGCAGTTTGTTGCATTAAAATCGGTGCTATGGTTCGAAACTTATATAAAATAAAATATTTTGTCCGGTTTTTTATGTCCCACCCGCTACGTATTCAAAAAAAAAAAATGTTTAATAATTTTTAAAATAACATTCATGGTAACAGTTATAGTTTTTTAAAGGGGGGGGGGAGCGGTTAGTGGGTGTTGGTTTGGATAAGTCAAGTGTTAATTCTAGATTTGAATCCAAAATCATGTGTCTCAAATACGCCGCAGGCGAAAATATTGAGAAAATTATGCTAAAGTTATCATTTTTTACGCAATTTGAATGTTGCGTTGTCAAAAATAGGTTAAGAAAAAAACTAATATTATAACAAACAATGATATAGAGCTGCATAAATCTTTAAATATTTTGATCTCTTTGTTACGTTTTATGTAAAAGCGGGTTGGGTGCTGCCACGGAGGTGTGAGATATTCGTACAGTCTTAAATATAGATTTGTTACTAAAATCATGTCATAAATTTTTGCAAAATTATACTTAAAAAATTTAAAAGTTATTTTCTTACAAGTTTAATGCTGATGCCAAAAATATCTTAAAATTAAACTAAAAGTACCACAATCAATAAGGTTGTAGCGCCGCATGCGAAAATTTTAGAAACTTTTAAAAATTAAACCAAATATTTCGAGATTGTTTACATTTTCGTCATATTTTTTAAAAAAGGTGGGTTGGGTTGGCTGCAAAAAGGGGAGAGCGACCGCCACCCTCCCCCTTGCTTGCATGATAATACTTGCTTTGGATGGAGACTCAAAATATGACCTGGTTGATTTTTTTAACACATTAAGGGAAAGTGGTTATAAGATTTTGTGTTATTTGGTTACTTAAAACTTAGCAAAACATATTTTAGACGTGCCAATGGCAGAAAATTGTAAAAAGGTAAACCAAACGTGTCATTTTAAACAAGTTCTCAATGTTGGTGGATAAAAATTGCGTAAATTTAAAGTAAAATAACAAAAAAGAATGAATTAGTAGCGCCGCAGGCAAATTTTTTTTAAATGTTACTTTTAGATTTGATATTTCATTGATATTAGTTTGGTTGGCTGCTTATTTGGTTTGACAATAATAATAATGAAACGAAAATGGTTATTACTGAATATTGTTGTGATATGGGGAAAAAGAGTACAGTTCTAATTTAATAGAGTATAAAGCTTTAAAATAGAATACTGTACTCTAAAAAGAAATATAAATGATCACACTAAATGAAGGCTCGATCTTAGTCTGCGCGAGTTTGTAATGCAAGGCTCACCTCATTTCTCTGGACGTGTGTTCTTGAAAAGAGAGCGGCATAGGCGAATGATCACATGACACGTTAAATTTTTGAGCGATGATCTTGTCTAACACCTGGTTCTCAGCTACGAATTTTTCGTGAGTGTCCGCTCACGCGCCATATGACTGTCATAACATTTCATGACATGAGTGAGCACTCACGAGAAAGTCATAGGTGGGAACTGTTACTCATGAAAATCATACTTTCCCGATCGCATGGTCCAAAACCAAGGTACAGCGTCGAATCTAGTGACGCTTGCTCAATAAAGAAGCTTTTTTCTTGAAACGTATTATTTCTTAATTTACTTTTGGACCGTGGGAGGTGGTAGATCCCATCGCACGAGAGAAAGACAGGATCGTAGAACTTTCAAACATACATGTCCTTGACAACGCACCAGAACATTTCATTTGGTAATTCAGTAGCAGCCAATTTGATATATCGTAGGTTTGGCGAAACTCCTATTAACATAGGGAAATACTCTAGTATCTTATAGTAATATTCCTAAATACCAAGTATACTCGAGCTTTAAAATTACGCAAATAATTTTGCACTTTGCGTGTTTTCTTTGCAAATTTCCCTCCTCCTATAGAATCGTGAAATTAAAGAAAACACGCAATGTGTTTATTTTGACTTTAATTTTGCTTGTTGTTTGTTAATAAATCGATTTTCTCACTCATTTGAAAAAAATATATATTTTTTATCTTACGTTACAAACCGGTGGCTTAGAGTCAAACTACCCCCGCCCAATGGGTACAAAAACCAACCATCTTCAAGCGATCGGTGAAAATCCTTTACGGCGGCCATTCTCCCCCAAAAAAAATAATTGGGGGCCTTAAAGCGTTCTTAAAAAAAATATAAAATATGACGGATCTTTCTATACGCATTTGATCCTGCTGATTCCAAATCTGTAACTAACCTAACTTTTGATATTTTAGTAACACTGCAACCAAAAATTGAAAAATGCGGACCTGATTGCCCGCAATCAAAAAGTCAGAGTTAAACCGTTACACAAAAAACATTACCAATTCTAGCTAAAAAAACCACTCGTCTGCCAGTGGCCGGCAGTAGCCCACTTACATGGCCACCTCTTGAAAAAAATAAAGGCGTCTAAACCGAGGCTTAAACTATGTACAGGGTGTCCCATTTTCAATGGGTCCTTATGTAAAACTCCGTTAATATTGAAGATATCAAGATGCCTTTTACACATTACTGCCCTACTTTTTCGAGACTTGAAAAATGGTGTTATCAGATTTTGAATGGCTCTTGTCGTTTCTGAGCTACCGGGGGAAATCGAAAATTTGGCACTTTTAATAATTTGCCATATCTTCCTTAATATGCAAGATATTTTGATTCTGTAAAAATTTTTAACTGGCGGTTTGAGTTAGACCTACGTTTGAGGAAAAAATGTCACAAGAACTTAACTCAAGGAGGTCTTCACCTCCATCATACAATAAAAGTTTGGCCATTTTTGCAGAGTCGCAGTTCAGTGACTAGTTTACCGATATCGTAAAACTACTTTTTTATTTTCGCAGTCTCCCTAAGAATGGTCTGAACCTTTTTGTTTCCCACATCTTTACAAAAATCTCGAAAGCTGTTAAAATTAAGTAAATATGGATTGCAGATTTATAAACAGCGAGTTCGAGTTAAGTGGTATGAAAAGACCCGTCACAATATATGGTTTTTGAAAAACAGTTAAGGATCGTTATTCTTTTTTGGAGGCGTGGCCATAGAAGCGAGCCACTATCGACCGCTGGCAGACGATCGGTCGATTGTAAGTTATGAATAGTAAAGTATTTGTAGTGTCAGTAGCAGTAGTACCCATAACCACCGATCTACGACTTTTTTTTCATTTCAATTTAGTAGAATACCAAAGGAGTTCTGAGGTCTGTTCCAGCTGCTTGCCCGTATTCATATTTGAGCAAGTGCACCACCTTCTAAAATCTAGAAAGTCTCTCATTATAAAAATTAAGTCATTTAGGCTAAAGAAGAGAAGATTTTTATTACTTTTGGTAAGACAAGTTTCCTAAGTGTCTTCTTTGTGACGGATTAACACTTTAACGGTAGGATTTATTAAAATGGTTTAGTCTATTTGAGAACGGTTCTAAGTTTAAGTGCAATTTTTGGTTTTAAGCATTTGAAATCAACCCTCTTTGAGTTTTCGACATAGTTTGATTTATAAGAAGAATTTTAATAAATTTGTTTATTGAATAGTCATCTTAACACAATATTTTGTTGGATTTAAGAAGAAAGTTTCAATTTAGAAGAAAAGAAAATTAAAAAATTTAAACCCACGTGGTGTTTACATAGGAAACACTCTGTGGAACAAATTAAAATTGGAGTTATATATCACTCTAATGAAAACCTACCCTTGTTAGCTAATTTTTCCAATTAATTCTTGATGTCACACAACAATTTAGATGGGTAATCATAAAATAAGTAGTATATTAATTTTGTATATATTAAAAATGTTTTTTATTTATTAAATGTATTAAAAAATTTAAATGCAAATTTTGTGTACATTTCTGTCACTGTCGAAATGTCAGTCTCAAAATATTAGCTGCGTTCAAATTAAAAACAGCGATTTCGGATCTCTTACCTCTGTTTTTACATTGGCTCGCACCAACCTCAACTGATGAAAGCTACAGCTTTGAAATGAGTGAGCTTTGACTAAGGAAAGTTTTCTTGACTGAGCTTTCAGATAACCTCAATGTTTTAGTTTCAGTTTGTAAATAGATTCATATAGTTGTTTTGGGTTTTTTGTTTGGTATATTTTTCGTGCATAATCACTTCACTTCACTTATGTTTGTTTGCCTCGTGTGCCCTCACAAAATTGGAGATTTTTTATTGGTTGATGAACAACTTGGGATATTAAATAAGCTAAATTAATCCTTGTTAAAACGGTTACTTAGGGAAATTTTAAACGCGCTTATTACCAATTGCCTCAAAACAATTTTTTCTGGGGGCTATAAATTTAAACCACCACCCAGAGGTGGTCTAAAAAATCATCAACTTTATAACTTCAAACACAGATATTAAAGCTATTATATGCCAAATTTTTGGCGTATTCACCATTTGCCATTTTGAAACCTGTCAAAAAAAAATAGTTTTAGGGCATTTTCTCCTAAAATATGGTATATTTTGAGAAAAAAGAAGTTTGTGTCTTTTCTGTAAAATGTGTAAAATGCTATTGCCATCTTTCTGGCCCTCAACGCCACACACATTTTTTGTAAATTACTGTAATACTAGAATTAAATTAAAGAATCAAAGTGCTAAAAAATTGCTTCCATTAAATTCAGTTCAATACTGCAACAAAATAGCAATTATTCTTTCGTAATCTACCCTCTATTTTAGAGCACTGTGCCATTTTCTACCAGTTTAAATTTAACCAGCATTTCGGCATGCCCTTCTACTGCTGATACAATTACTATTGATAATAATTTTGCATCCAAAACATGCCGAGTCGTATAGAGTAAAGACCGGTTTATCCAACTGCCTAATGCATAACTTTATAATTATTATAATAGATTTTAAAAATCATAGAGTAGCCAGTATTCCCTTACCACAAATTTGAAATTCGAACGGTGGTATCTGTAGTACGGTATACTGATAAGCACCACATCATTAGTGCGAAACTCGAGTCTGCACGGTTACTGTTACCGTTTTTGCTACTTGCGGTATCGTATACTGATCACTGGTGCAAAGGTCGAATCTGTGGTTACCATGAGGTACTACTGTTTGTGAAGGAATTATTCCAAAACGTTTACAAACAAGCGGGAATGATCTTGAAACTTGCTACGGTCTCTAGAATAAGGGGCTGTCGCGTCACGCGCTTGCTCAGCCTCCAATTTAATTACGTCACGCTATCATCACACCTCCCACCAATAAAAAATTAATGTCTAATATTTTACTCGTTCGTCGTAAGAATAATTAGTGGCTAAGTATTTTAGGTTTTTTAATCCAAATTAGGAATAATAATAGTTTTAGCTAGAAATATCCCACCAAAATATTTATAAAGATAATAAATCTCTAGAAAAACCTTTTCTGTACATTAAACATTTCAAAAAAATTCTTGGTCTTGGCTTCTAACCAAACGATATAGATTTCAATTTGTAAAAATTATTCATTCTTGAAATAGTTGCCGAAGGTAATTTGAAACTGTCCGTGAATTCTGAGCAGGATAACCGTCCGCATCCTGTTGAAACCATGTTGCCTCCAAATTAATGTTGAGTTCTTGCAACCTGGGTATAACCTGTTGCTGAAGAAGATAAAGATATTTTTTGGAATTTAAATTACCTTTGATAAAATAGGACCCAATTATGTCAATCATCTCACTCTAGACGTTTAATTATTCATTCTTGAAATAGTTGTCGAAGGTAACATGAAACTGCCCGTGAATTCTGAGCAAGATAACCCTCCACGTCCTATTGAAACTATGTTGGTATAATCTGTAGCTGACGAAGATGAAGATATTTTTGGGAATTTAAATTACCTACCTTTGATAAAATAGGGCCCTATTATGCCAATGATCCCACTCCAGACGTTTAACTTTGAGGGTTCTCACCGTTGCTTCAAATAGTATTTTGAGAATAGTGCCTCTCAGGAAGGAAACATTGTTTTTTCGTCACTAAACATATTATTCTGTAGGAAATTTTGATCCCTGTTATATTTTTCCCTCATATTTTAACAAAACTGCATGCGACAAAAATAATCACCTTTAAACTACTCTTGAAAGCATTTTATCTCATGGGATTTTTAACCCATATTTTTTTAATATCCTTTGGCAGGTGCGATTTTCAATGTCGACCTCCTCAGAAATCGACCTAGTCGAACACAGTTCATGACTTTCAACGTAGAGGCGCATACCATCTCATCCTGTTCTATCCTTTCAGAAGGAAAGGCACAATTGTTACATGGTCATCATGTACTATCGGTCTATAACCAGCTATGCACCCATAATTTCAAAGTTATGACTGGTTGAGGACCGTTTAAAGGAGGAATCGCCCAATTAAGTTGTGAAAATCCTTACTCTTTAAGTACCACTTAATCATACAAATTCTTTTTTCACAAATATACGCGGTGTTCGTTTTTGAAAATCACCAGGAGTTACGCACCAGGAAGCACTCGGAACGCTAATAAATAATAAGTTTTTAAATGAAAACATAGTCTCTTACTTGTTCGCTTCTATATCCATAAAGAGACATGGACCTCCAATGACGGTAAACCAAAAAACCAAATTCATCATTCGTAAATGATGCAAGGCATCGAGGGGCAGACACAGACTCGTACTCGTACTTGTTGTAGCAAAGCTCTGAACCGTAATATCAAGCTCAAAAAATTTGAAATTCAAATAGGATCAACAGTGGGATTCAGCAAAATTGGAACACGAAGAAATCAGAAGGCGCTTTCAGGCGGAAATAGAGCTCCGAAACCAAGAAGATACAAATACAGATGACATCGACAACAGATGGAAAGTACTATCAGAAACAATCATAAGGGCAGCAAGTGTAACTGTGGTACGATTCGGAATGTGAGAGGGTACTGAAGGGGATAAATACTGAAATATTAGTAATGATGAAGGATTCTACTGAAGACAATGACAGTAAATGCAGACAATTAAAAAGAGACGTTAATAAACAACTAAGGGAAAAAAGAGAAAAGCAAGATCAGGAGCTAGAGAAATTAGAAGTAGATGGAAGGAGCAACACCATGAAATTCTATAAGTAAGACAATAAGAACCATAAAGAATGACTTTAGACCGAGAACCAACAACATCATCAAGGGCGACAATGGAGATCTAATAACCACGCAAGACCAAGTACTGCAAACATGGAAAGCGTATTTTGAACAGCTACTTAACTAGGGTGATACAAGCAACGAAGTATCAGCTAGCTTCCAACTGCGGAATTGTGAGAAGAATACCCTTCTCGAATGAAAATTGAGAACGCTATAGAAAACACACAATAATAAATCTCTTGGTAAAGACACGATAACCGCCGAACTTTCGAAACACGCCGGAAACACAGCAACATCCCAACTACACGAACTCATAATAACTATCTGAAAAAGCAAAAAGATCCCAGAAGACTGAAAAGAAAGCATAATATTCCCCATACAGAAAAAAGAAGAGAGAATGGTAGGGCATACAAGGCGCTATCAAATATAATCCTTTCGAGAATTACTCCATTCACAAAGGAAATAATAGGAAATTATCAGTGCGGATTTCGGATGAATCGATCGACAATCGATCAACTGTTCACAATTAGACAGCCACTGGAAAAAAGATGAGAATTTAATGGGCACCTACACCAATTCTTTATAGTTTTTGAACAGAGCTTCTGTAGAAGGGTCCAGAAGCAGAGTAAAAGTTGGAAGGGATATGTCGGAAGTGTTAAAGGTAAGTACGGAACTGAAGCAGGTTGACGCGCTGTTCGCTACACTTTTCAGTATTGCGCTCAAGAAGGTCGCAAGGGACTCCAAACTAGAAACAAAGCTGTTCCAAATGAATGGTTCACAACTGATACTTGCATATGCATACGATATTGACGTGGTGGAAACTAGCGTACTAAACAGCAAAGAAACGTTTGTTAAATTGGATCACGAAGCATCTAAAATGGGTCTATGACAGGCAGCGAGGAGAGTGGGACATAATAAGTACAACTTTGAAAGTGTCACGCCGTTCAAGTACCTGGGTTCGATCATTATAGCCGACAAGGACATCAGCAAAGAAATAAAGTACCGACTAGGAACCGCAAACAACTGCTTTTATGCTCTTAAGAACGTATTTGGATCCAAAGAATTTACTAGAAGATCCAAAATCAAAGTATACAAAACTGTCATCAGATCTGTCATCAGGTACGGTTGCGAATCGTGGACGCTGTCAATACGAAGCGAGGAGATCTTCCGAAGATACATGCAAATACTTAGAAAATTTACTGCTCGACAAAAGATCTACAGACACAGCAGCACAGAAGTAAAACAAACACAGAACTGAGAAATCTGTGTAACACAATAAAAGCTCAACGGCTTAGATGGGCAGGACATGTAAGTAGGCGACCTACAGATAGGCTAATACGACTGGTATGACAAAGGCTCCAGAGAGGAAAAGGCCACTTGGAAGACCCAGATTGAGATGGAGAGAAAACATTGCTCCGGATATCTGAGAAAATTGGGCGCCGAAAATGGTATGGAGCTATGATCGATCGAGTTAGATGGAGGCAAGTTTTCGCGTCAGTCAAAGCCCTTCGGGAGCTGTAGCGCTACGAAGTAAGTATGTAAGAGTGGCCTCAATAGTTTGTAAAGGTTGAATCACTTTTCCTAACAACTCTCTCTTAGTACATTTGATTTAGATAGCATTCTTACTCATCGCGCACTATTCCTATATACAAATTTTTGCTGATCAACCTTCTATGTATAGACAAGCTGAATACCCCGCAGCATTGTTTGTCTTTCTAAAAGACTTTAAAGTTAAAAATTTAAAAAAAAATAATTTTTGGCAGCATACTTACTTTATAAATAACTATTGCAACAAACTCTGCAAAAAATCTCATGTAAGGTCTAAAAAATAATGTTTTTCCGATATTACCAGAATCAAAATAAACTTGGCAACAACAAGGTCATGAACATCGCTGCACTACCGATAAAAACTCGCAATAACGCGAACTGGATAATTGATTGGGTGGAGTTTATTTATTTATCTCTGCCTGCAGTGCGCGTTCTTTAGTTAACATGTTCGAAGTAGTGTTTTTTTAGTTTTTTAAATTAAAATAATTACGAACGAAGTATACGCCAACATTTTATTAAGTTATGGCGAATATCGTAGAAACGCCAATTTAGCTAGTCGCATTTATCGGCACAGGGAACACATCCCAACGGGAGAACAATGGTGAAAGTTTACTAAAGACTCTGTGAAACAAAAAGTTTTTGATAGTGCCGCGATACTTCAGACAAGACTAGAAATAGTGCGAACTCCTTCATGAAAAATTGGCGGCGTCTTGCTGAGGCTTGTATTGAAGATATTTTGAAAAATTTATTTAACTATAAAGTTTTCAAAACCAGGCAAGTATCCCAACTGTTTTTTTATATTTATTTTTTGATTTTTAAAGTGGCCGAATGGGTACCATTATAAGTAAATTTCGGTTATGTAACTTAAGGTAAAATGCCAATCGTGTCCCACAACAGCGTTGCCAAGTTTTTTAAACCTTATGGTGCCATATCTCGAAAACAAAAAAAAATATTTAACTATAAAGCTTTCAAAACCAGGCAAGTATCCCAACTGTTTTTTTATATTTATTTTTTGATTTGTAAAGTGGCCGAATGGGTACCATTATAAGTAAATTTCGGTTATGTAACTAAAGGTAAAATGCCAATCGTGTCCCACCACAGTGTTGCCAAGTTTTTTAAACCTTATGGTGCCATATCTCGAAAACTATCCATTTTCAAACCATAAGTTCTAGGATCTTTTTTTCTTATTTTTACATAGGGTCCGTTTACACCCTATATAGGGTGTCTTAATCGCCATGGGCCACTATTGCTATCTCGGTAACTATAAGAACTACACGGAACGAAACATGTCCTAAATATTAGTACTATACACTAAAAACTAGTAAATCTTGGGATCAATACAGCGTCAATAACATTTGTATTTAATATTAGTACAGGTTAACTGATCTTGAGCTTGGCTGATTTTGAACTATAAATCAGTATTTTAAGAATAAATATAAGTAAGTATAAAGCTTCACTAATATTTATTTTGAAAAAGTACAGATTGCATTAATATTAAGAAAACTTGTACTAGCAATAACTCTTTGTCAGCACTTTTAATAATAGTATTTAGTATTTCCTGAACTAAATCTTAAACATCTTGGAGTAAATAATAATACATTTGTACTAATATTTATTCGTTTTAAACTAAAACCGTAGTATTTATTGTACTAGCTTTTAGTGCCACAAATGCCTTTTAATATTATCATTTAATACTATTTTTCCTAAATTACAGTTCAAGCGTACTAAATTTTAATGTATAAATAAGTATTGTTTTTTTAAATTAAAAACAATTATTAAATTTTATCGGTAACGGACAAAAAATATATAATATAAAATTATTAAGTTATTAAATAATACAAGTTACGGATTTGTATAGGTATTACTGTAATTAATCATTACCGGAATAACTAGTCGGAACGTTGTTCTAAAGTCAGATAAATAGTCCTGTAGTGCTGGTCATCGGAGGGTCTAAATTTTCTTTTGCGTCGTAGTAAATCGATGGGCATACTGCATTGTAAACAATTCGAAAATTAAAACGTTCCTTGAATCTAAAATCAAAAATACATGGATAATAATTTAAAAAATTACATAATGAAATTCATAATTATTTAAAAAAAAACACTTATTTTAAATAGTTTGTTTAACATACCTTTAAAATAATAAGTTTTTTCCTGTCCAAAATTGAAAACAAATATCAAGTGTTTTGCAAGCGAAAACGGTGCCATGACAGACTATAACTCGTACAACATGCACCCGTGAAAGTTGCGGGATAACTGACATGATCCTGATACAAAAACTTTCAATAAAAAAAAACCGGTTAAAATTAGTACAAATAAATTTATCTTGAGTATGTACATATTGAATATCAATACACCTTTTTTTTGTATTGATTATATCTAATTTACCTGTACTGTACTGTACTGAGTGGTACTAACATAATTTACTAATACCAATTTTTATAAGGAATAAAAACTATTGCTATACTTAAGTACTAGTATTCAGTACTTATGTACTTATCGTTAATTCAATGGTAAATACTAAAACCAATAAATTCTTATAATTATATTTGGTAGCAGCTGTACTAGAGTTTAGTGCTTAAAAGTTTAAATCAAATATTAGGGTCTGTTAAGCTTGTACTAGGGTTAAATACTGTCCAAAGATCGATCTTAGTTAGGCCGTACTAAATTCAAGTACACAGAAGATAAAATTAAATATATTGTACTAAATTTTAGTAAATTGACAGGTTCTAAAATTAATAACATGATTTACTGAATTCTAGGACATTATTTCTTTCCGGTTCGTCAAATTATACAAAATGTGCAGTTTTTGGGGGACATTGAAAATCTGGTTTCAGATTTTTTAAAACATATATTCTATCCCAAGATACGGGGGTTTTCGAAAAATTGCTGAAAACTATACACATATCTCAAGAATTTTTGACGTCCTTCAATTTGATAGTTTTTTACAAAATTTTCTACGTCTAGTTTTCGAGATATTAACATCAACTTACTTTTTTTAAGTACGGACCTGTATTTTTTATTCCATTTTTTTAAATAACTTTTCTTTCTGATTTTAACGATGTATTACATGTAAATATTTGTTTGTGTTTTAATAATAAAAAAAATAAAATTTATGTTTTATTGGGTTTAAAACAAATCAGAGTGGCTTAGACAACAACAACAACAACCAATAAAACAATTGCTTGTTTTAATAACATAAACAAACTGATGCAGCGTCTAATGAAAAAAACTATTTATTAACTTTTTAAATATTTAAACTTTTTACCATTTAATTAAATTAAACTTATTTCACAGTATTCCTATACTGTACATATCCCAAAATATTTATAGCTCATTTATATCTGATGGTATAGTCCACAAACCAAACCCAAAAATGATCTAGTTATTCAAAAAATTTAAAAGAAATTGTCGTAATCTTTAAAAATCTGGAAAATCATAAAATTACACCCGATATGATTGAAAAGGTAATTAAAAACCTTGTTTTTTTTTTAAATTATTGATGCCCAATTTAAAATTGGATGATACATACCTAATATATTTGTTTCATCTTCCCGTCCTCTGCCGTTACAGTTGGTCCCCGTTTGGAAAGATTTTGAAGTGATCCTTGCAACTTAATTTTTTGAACTGGTACGCGCCTTTCGAGGTACGAATTTTGATACATTTGAAGCGCTCTTTCAGCATTTCGAAATGCTTTTGCATAACAAAAAATTAAATCTAATTTTTCACCTTTTGAAAACGCTGCCATGTTGGTTTAAACTTACCTTAACAGACACGTGCGTAGGTAATAAACTATGTTTATTACCTACGTGTGTATTTCACATCATAGGCTTTTATAAGCAATTGTTTGCTTTTGCTTTCCAAGCCACCTATAATAAATAACCATTTTTCACCATTAAAACGCAAATAAATATGGCCATGTGATACATCGTTAAAATCAGAAAAAAGAGAAATTTCAAAAAATGGAATAAAAAATACAATTCCGTATTTAAAAAAAGTAAGTTGATGTTAATATCTCGAAAACTAGAGGTAGCAAATTTTCTTAAAAAATACCAAATTGAAGAATGTCAAAAATGCAAAAAAAAATTTCTGTACAAATTTTTTGTAAAAATTATACTTTTTGAGATATTTGATAAAATAGCTTCCAGCAATTTTTCGAAAAACCCCCGTAGCTCGGGATTGAATATTTATTTTTTAAATCTGAAACCATGTTTTTTTTTTAATGTCTCTCAAAAACTGTACATTTTGTCTAATTTGACCAACCTTGTAGTTCTTATAATTACCGAGATAGCAATAGTGGCCCATGTTAATTAAGACACCCTGTATGTATAGATTTTTTTTCTATTTGTGAAATATAACGCTGCCAATAATCCCCCCCCATTCTCCCCTCTTGCCACGCAAAGCTCTACCCGCCACCACTAAAATGCGTAGGTCATTTATGAACGGCCCCTAACCGGCACATTTGACACTTGTCAAATTTAGGCCGATAAATGTCAAAATTCTCATGTAAAATATCAAGTGTTCTGATTATTAGATACTTTTAACTGTGCAGGAGACGTTAACGTAAAGTTTTTCGGATGCGTCGTATTTTTGTCTTGCTTTCTTAAGATCGGCAACTTCGCGATATCACTTTTGCGATGCTTCGGGCTTCCTTCGGAAAAACTATTGCCAATGTCGTCGATACATGGCCTTGGTGAAAAACCTTACGCAAAACGATAGTCGCGCACAGTTCACTTTTTGTTTGATTTTCAGAAAAAAAAAATACTCTTTTCGAAAGTTATATTTTTGTGTAGGTGCCGTCCCTAAATAGTTATTCTGATAAAAATTAAAATCTTCTATATACGTCCTACTGTCAAAACCTGTAAAAAATATGCAATTTTTTCCCAAAATATTAAAAAAATTATATTTTTAAAAAAGAAAAATTAGGACTTATAGAGCATTTCATTTTAGACAAAAAAAATCAAACCAGCATTTTTGTAGTACTAACCGTTTTTTTATAAACGTCATTTAAACATTTTGAATTTTAATGCTGTTACTTAAAAAAAATATATTTTTTAAAAAAGCGATGTGAAACCTGAAAGAGAACATATTTTCGCTAAAAAACGTTACAATGTTTTTTACATTCACTTATAGTTTCTATATAAAAATAAAATTACTTGAAGAAAATGCTAAAACCATGTCGATTGTATTTCTAAAAAAAATAAAATTATGTGCTAAGTAGGTAGTCTTATTACCTATCAAACGACAGTAATAAAGTTTTGACTTTCTTATGTTTATTAAGTAAAAATAAGAAATAACCAAATTTCTGCAACATAAGAAAAATCATTTTTTGAATGACCGTAATACTCGCTAGTACATGATGCTTTGTGCTCTGATATTTTTTTTAATGTTCTATAATACCCTTGGAACTCACCGTGATTAAGGGGGCAAGATAGAAGCAGGAATAAGGGAAGTACCTTATCTAGTCAATATTTGTTGTTATTTTATTGTATATAAAAAGATGTCTTTCAGAGAGCTCCTCTTATTTAATTCCGCCCGAGGTTACCTTTTGAAATCTAGTCGAAACTTTTTACTGTCATTTGATAGGTGATAAGAGTAAGTATTTATTTTCATTATCATGGCGGCAACCCTACCAGAGGTCAGAAATAGCAGGAGAGACATTTGCATATGTTCCGACAGCCAAGCTGCCCTCAAGGCTCTTAGTTTACCAAAAATTGTCAGTAGCCTAGTGGAAGAGTGCGTTAACGCGTTACAGACATTAGCTGAAGACAAGAGGGTGACACTGATGTGGGCCCCGGGCCACGAGGGAATACCGGGGAATGAGAAGGCGGACGAACTTGCCAAAGCTGGTGCCGAAACCCAATATATTGGACCGGAACCGCTCTTGGGAATCACAAGAAAACAGGTGCAGAGTAATAAATGGGCGAGCGATCAACTGAAGTTGTCCTGGAGGGAAGAGTGAGAGTGCAGACAGTCCAAACTGTTCGTGAGTGAACCAGACGCAGCCAGAACTAAATGGCTCCTGGGAAAAACTCGCAAGGACATTGGATTGTTAGTAGGAATGCTGACAGGGCATAATCTGCTGCGCAAGCACTTGATATGCATCAGAGTATTGGACGACTCCGCCTGCCCAACATGTGGGTGGGCAGAGGAATCAGCGGTATACCTGATAGGAGAGTGTGACGGGTACGCCAGATTGAGGCAGCAGACGTGGAGTGCCCCCACAATAGAAGAGGAGGAGCTACACTCTCTAAGATGGGCTGACGTGCTGTCCTTCGTAACGAAGGCGGGAAGGCCCGGAGAGAGAGAGGGGCAAGAAATGTCGAGGGAGTGGGGGGATAAGGGTGCGAGACGGGGTATGGCAGAAAGGGCCCATGAAGAGGCCTAGTTGCCAGGCCTGCGGGCCGCCCCCTTACTACTACTACTAGTATTTATTTTTATTTTTATATAGAAGCTATAAGTGATGCAAAAAAAAGTTGTAACGCTTTTTTATCAAAAATATGTTCCCTCTCAGGTTCCCCATCGCTTTTTCGGAAAATATATTTTCTTAACTAACAACAATAAAATTCACAGTATGACAATTTTTCCATTTTTTAAATATTTAAATTATGTTTTTAAAAAATGGTTGGTACTACAAAAATGCTTATGTAACTTTTTTTGTCTAGAATGGAATGCTCTGTAAACCCAAATTATTTATTTTTAAAAAATATTTTTTTTTAATATTTTGGGAAAAAATTGCATCTTTTTGACAGGTTCTGACAGTAGGATGTACATGTAAGAGTTAATTTTTTTATCAGAATAACTATTTGGGGACGTCATCTACACGAAAATATACCTTTCGAAAAGAATATAATTTTTTTTCTTAAAATCAATCAAAATGTGAACTGTGGGCGAGACTCTGATATTTGTTTTTTAACAGAAGTCTTTGTTTTCTTTTATTCAAAAGAAAAAGACAGTATTAAACGCTACACATTACACGGTAACGTTAACATATTTCGGATTGACGCAAATAAGAGTAGCAGGAGATCCCGTGTGTCCCGCTTGCGGGCTCGAAGATTAATTGGCGCAGCACTTGATAGTACAGTGTGACGCATATGCCAGATCAAGGCAGCTGAAAAGTGGGGATTTCCCACGATAGAGAAAGCCTCTGTACTACTACTACTACTACTACTAACATATTTCGAATAACTTGAAGTGTCTACTATTTAAAACAAACTGCATACTGGAATTTGTTTATTAAATAAATTCAATAATGTTTTTTACAAAGTTATTTCATAATAGGTAAATAACATTTTCTTTATTGGGAGATAAATAAATTTAAATTAAATAACACACAGCAATAATATTAATATTTTTAAAATACTCCTGTGACAATAATGTAATTATTCTATAGCTGAGTAGTTTATATATGAAATACGACAAAATGTATAATTAAGAGGAAAAAGCACGTAGAACAAAACTAAACTAAACTATGAATTAATAAATATGTAACAAAACATTGCCTACCATTAAATTGTAAAATCAGATTATTAGTAATTTTTTAATTATCAAGTTCTACAATTGTAAAACGCGTGAATCTATTTCAGAATCTGCCGGAAAAAGAAAATCATCGGATGGCATATCATTAATTACGGGCTGCACTGATCATATAGTAAAACAAGAAAAGGGGTAATTTTAAAACTTCATCTGATCAGTGCCGTTATTATACTAAAGGAAAAAACAAATTTAACTGCAAAAAAATATGTAGATATGACTTAGTCCTGCAAATTTTTTTGTTGTACCAATCAGTTGAAAAGAAGGATGTACAGACCGTAGCTTTCTATATTCTTTCTTGAAAAGTGAAAGGTTTAAAAAAAATGTCAAGAAGTGTCAATTAATCAGACTTTTTAAGTAAAATTTAGAATTAGCATTATTTCTTTATTGATTCGGTGAATAATGACGTACGACGTATACGGAAATGTTTATGGGGGGGGGGGTTTGAGTTACAGCAGATTCTCAGACTTGGACCCTTAAACTATCTCCTCCCCTGCGTACGCCACTGCGGTAGTTTTACTAAACTCTGACCTAAGTGGGGTAAAGAAATAAATAATGTATTATATATTTTACAAAATCACAATATAAGCATTAATATTTTCATTTCAATGCAAACGGCCCTTTGAAGATAAAGGGTTAATATTACCTTAACTTCGTGCCAAAAACATTTTGGCACCCTCTGGCTTAAAGAAAATTATAAAACTCTGTTTTAAAAATCTATAGCGAATAAGGAAGATAAAGTTAAATAGTAGGGGACCGAGGTTATGGAAAAATATGCAAAAAAAAACACAAAAGAATATACAAAAAAACTCAATCCCAAAACCTTGGCTTGTGCCATACCGTACTCAACTAAAATGCCAGTTCAGTCCTACCTCTTCAGTTTTTACATTTTTATATTGACCAGTAAAACATTGATTTTGTGTCAGCTTAACGTCAATATGACTGCCAGAGTTAGCTTGAGGATTCTAAATCGAAAAATAATTAACTGACTTTTTAGTTGAGAAGGTGTTGGCATGTGTAGGTTTTGACGATTTTTGACATCTATATTAAAAAATTTTCTGAAATATGTAGTTTTTAAAGAAATTGAACATTAATAAGTATTTAACATTATTGAAACTGTTTTAAAATACGAAGTATACATTATGTGAAAAATAAATGGAACAAATTAGCATTTAATTTAAACAACAAACCATTTCAGAAATTTTGATTAGTTTTAAACATTTAACACCGTCAATATTTATAGTTTTACAAACATTAATTGTTAAATATACAACCAGTCTTTTCCACGAATGTAACATTTGATTTTTACAAATTTAAAAAATTTACTATCTACTTTTTTTCTTTAATTATTGGTACATTTACATTCAGATACTTAATGTTTTACAAAATCTAAAGGCCTATAAAATTTAAAATTAACTAAAATTTCAGCATTTTGGAAACGGAGTTTAATAGGTTTTTAAAATTTCTTTACCTTGGTGACCATCTACGCTCATTCAGGTCGTAATATTCAGGTAGCGGAATTTGGTTTATTCAATTGTTTCAATTAACTACGTTTAATCGTCCCATCCTGAAACTTTTCCAGGTCATTTTGGTTCATGGGGGATGTCAAAGATCTTTTTATATCCGACCGGAAGAAACCACTTTCCGCGTACTATTTTTTTCGCGGAGGTTTCACTTAGGACGACCTTATTAACCTAACAAATACGTAAAGTGATACTTTACCGCACGAGGCGGCAAGCGAAGCGAAGCCAGTCCGGTCAAGCCGGCAAGGGCGCTGTAGAGCTTTATGAATGTGTTAGGTATAATATTTTACCTATAAGGCTTAAAAATTCCCAAATAGTAATAAAAATATCTGTATTTTAATTTTTTGAAATTAACGTAGTCACTTTATCGCACTAGTGTGGTAAAGTGCCATAGCGTGAGCACTTGCTGCTGCTTCGGTCTCCTTTTGAGTTAAGTTGGTTATGACTTGTGTTTAGTAAGTTGGTCTTGATTTTATATGTTGTTAATCTTGACAGTTTTGGCAGAACAGAAATAGGAATGATGCTTTTTAAACTAAAAAAAAATGTGTTTTATTTAGCTTGACCCGGTATATTTGTTTCTTTGATTGTTACTATCTTTGTTTCAAATCTTGCAAAATATTTTTCAACTACTTCTCGTTAACCGATAAAATGCAGTCCATTTCATTTTTATTTAAACAAAACATAACCACAAATTCCATAGACCAAAAACCAGACTTTAAAATTTCCAGAATCAAACGCCCTAGGCTTTAATAATCGGCATTATAACTACACTGCTAATCTCAAATCACTCGGAATATATGAATATAAATATGAATCAAAAGCACCAGAGTGAAACAACATGATGCCAGGGATACTTTAAGAATGAAAAATGAATATGCCTGTTAAAGCCGCCATGATATAAGTTTTTATTTGTATACCGAACATAACCAAGAAAACTCGATGCAGACTCAATTTGACTGAGAGAGTAAAAAAAGAATGAGTTCAAATTTAATCTAGACAGTTAAATATTTTTCAGTTTTGCTTATTTTTATTTACATAGCTTTTGTTAGGTGTATATAGTGTTCCGGTGACAATACAATTAAAAAAAAATATTGAAAAAAATCAAACTACCGGTAATAAAGCTCCTTAAACAGAAATTTGGACTCAAACTTAACCCTTATGTTACTTACAAAAAAAACAACTTTATTTGACTGGATAGGTACCCGGGTACCCCCTTGTATATTTAGTTAAAATTTAAGCCTAAAACTTCTGTTTTATACATTTTATTAACTAGTCAATTCTCGTCAATTACGGCAGGTCCTTTACAAACGTGTCGACTTTTTGCTTTCGACAACAAAAAACATGTTCAATTGACTCGTAGCTCAATCACCAGTTTGCAGAGTCAGGTCATTTGATTTTTGTTTTTCGTTGAGGAAACAAGTAAGTGTAATCTAAAGTGTTTGACAGATTTCAAAGGCATGTCTGATAGTGAGGCTGGTCCAAGTGGAGGTATCAGTTCCAAACCAAGATGGCGTAGGACAAGGTAAAACTTAAAACGATTTTTTGCTTATTTATAGTAGGACATAGTTATTTTCCTATACGATAAAAAGTAATGTATGGGGGTAGATTTCAAAAATTAAAGTTTAGGTTAAAATATGGCTTGTGTGGCATCAAATGAAAGGTAATTGAGTCTGGAGTTGGATAAAATACATTTTATTTTTTTTAAGCCAGTGGCGGTATAAGAGGGGGTTAAAATAAATTTTATTGAAAAAGTGTCTTATGTGGTATCAAATGAAAGGTAATTACATCTAGAATTTAATATTTTAGATTGACTTTTGCAGAATTACGAGAAGCAATAGAACAGTTGAAGACGAATATATTCCATAATTATCGGGTGCGGAATCTGAGAAATCTGATATTGAAAAGGAGCTTGTTGTGGATCAAGAAGATTCTGAATCCGATGATAGAGCTGACGAACACGAGGTGCCCGCAGAAACATCTTGGGTTGGTAAGGATGGCACTCAATGGAGTGACACACCAATAGCACCAAAAGCAAACTGTTGGTCGTAACATTCTGCGCGAAAAAGGTGGCGCCCCATCCTTAAGTCGTTTATATACGGTCCTAAAAATCTTCAAGTCTATTTTATCTCCAGAAATTTGCAACATAATTCTACGCTTCACCAACCAAAAAGGTAGAAAAATTACGAACGTGTTCAATCAAGAACTTGCTGAAAAATACCCTTCAAACGATAAACCAAAACCAAAACAATTTACTCCATTTACTGAAATAGAGCTAGATGCATTTTTCGGAATTCTCATTGCTGCTGGTGTACGTAGGTCTAATAGGGAACACGTGACTGAAATGTGGAAACCAGAGTCTTTGCCTTTGTTTCGTGCATTCATGTCTTGCGATCGGTTTCTCATGCTTCTCAGATTTATTCGCTTTGATGATCAGAATACACGTGCTGAACGCTCCAAAACAGATAAAGCTGCCCCAATCCAGGACATTTAGACTATGATAAATTCAAACTTGGCAAAAAATTATAAGCCAAATGAATGCATAACCGTAGACGAATAGCTGTTTCCTTACAGAGGACATACGAAGTTTACTTAATATATACCGTGAAAATGACGTCAAATATGACACTGGTCGGCACTCTTAGAAAGAAGAAAGCATTTTTACCTCCTAATGTGCAGGCATCTAAAGACAGACCTGTGAACTTTACTGTTTTTGCATTCAACAAAGATGCAACAATATGTTCCCAAGAAAAAACAAATCTGTAATTCTCAACTATGCATACAACAGGTCAGTGATGATACTAACATAGCAAAGCCTGAAATAATAAACTACTACAATAAAACAAAAGGAGGCGTCGACAGCATGGACAAAATGCTAAGCGAGTATACGGTAAAACGCAGAACAAATCGTTGGCCATTGGCATTTTTCTTCAACATGATCGACATTGCTGGCTTGACGTCATATTGTGTTTGGAAAGAACACAATCCAAAATCTAAAGTAACAAGTGAACGTCGAAGATTCTTAAAAAATCTTGCGAACGAGCTTTGCTTGCCCGCTGTGCAAATGCGAGCAAATAATTCAAAAGTTATTGGAAATTATTTTACACATCAGGCCATAGAAATGGTTCTTGGTCGGCAAATGATCGATGCAGTTGATTCACCGACCAATGCAATTCCAAGACGGGATGGTACTGGTCGCATAATGGTAGTTGGAAAATGCCAGATTTGCCGATAACGAAATCACAGACAAAGAAAAACTCGTAAAGCTTGTCAATCCTGCTCTAAGCCAGTGTGCAACGAACACTCTGCAGATCGTATTGTATGTCAAAAATGTATGTAAAAGTATTTTATTTCTTATTAGGTACCAAATACATCATACGTCATGTATGGGTGTAAAAACTTGAGACTTTATTTATTTCAAAAATAATTAAAAAAACTTTACAAAAATTCAAATCTAAATGGGTACCTGGGTACCCCTTCAGTAACATAAAGGTTAAAAAAAAAATAAAATGGTGAACTTTTTTATTTATACACATATTTGTTCCTTGAAACTCTGGGGTGTTTCAATACAATTTTTGAATTAAACTTTAAAAAAATGTAAATGTCGAAATTTCCTATTTATGATTCAATATGTCTCAAACTTGAAACCATGCGATGTATAAGATCACTCAATACAACTTTTGAGTTAATCTTTAAGCAATGACGAATAATTCGATTTTTTTCAAAACATTAAACTTTGCGGTTTTAAGGTCCCTTAACACAATTTTGGAATCGCACTTTAAAAAATGGCACTTTCTTATTTGTAAACTGATTTCTATCTTTAAAACTGCATAATTTTTGAACGAAAGCTGCTACAAATATGCAGCTTTTAGATTTTCGGTCCACCAATTTGCTAGTTTTGCAGAAAAAAAGTACTAAAGGAGGTGATTAAGGTTATGATATTTAAAAATGTATAACTTTGAAAATGTAAAGTTCTGATTTGGGATTAAAAAAAATTTGGTGAACCATATCGCTGTTCAGTAGAATCCATCATTATTGACCTTTTAAGGCCATAATAAATAAAACCGTTTTACTTAAAAAGTTTTTTAAATTATTTTATTTAGAGAATGGATTTAAGTCTGAAAATGTTTACTGTTATTAATTTTATGTTGTCGGTTTGAAAAAACAATTACACATGATAAAAAATTTTAACTTCACGCCCTTTATGTGTCCTTTAAATTTTCTATGTCGTTCTATAAAGTTCACTTTTCCGTTTTGGTAACATAAATATATCTTTAATGACTCACGCAATATATAGTAGCATGCAGGTAAATTTTTGAGAAAATTCGGCTTCTGCAGTGTTTTTTAAACACCAAAGGCTACACCAAGACTTTATAATTTTATTGGAAAAATAATTGTTGGTCGATTTAAACACAACAGCTCTTCTACGTATCTGAACCAAGTGACATGAAAAAATGTTGGAATAGCAGGATTAATGGCAAAATTTAAATCTTATCTATTCTGTATATCTTCGAAAACGATGACATTTCTACCAAGATCACAAAATCAAAAAGACGCGAAATCAACAATGCTAAAAAATAGACTATATAGTTATACAACCACTTTTTTATTACTTAATTAATTTATTTACCCTAGATATCACAATGAAGTAGTTCTATTTTGAACGGCATCTGGCAGTAAACTACCCCCACTAGTCACAATATCCGGCTCCCCACCACCCATCCCACTTCCCAAATCACAATCGAACTTCCAAAGTATCTTATCCGGGAGCGGTTCACCTCTTGCCGTCATTATGTGTCCTATTGGTTGCCCCCCACTTCCAGAAACCACTATATCGCACTGGATTGGTTGGTTTGATAAGTGGGTGGAACTTAAAGCATGCGCGGAAGTTAAACATCGACGCGGTGAGCAATAAGATTCGCCGTAGACGGTTATTCCGCCCACAGGTTGTCCTCGGGTTTCACCGCACAGCTTAGAACCGCCTACTGAATGAGCACGTCGCACAGTGCCCACTCTGTTAAATGTAGCGCAATGGATATTTGTGTACTCACTAGTGTGTTCACTTTTGTACCCTAGAGTGGCGCTTTTTTGGGTTCGGGAATTGGAGGGACCTCCACAGCAATCTCTTATGGAGGTGGAGGTGCACGTAAAGGTGGAGTAGCCACCAGAGGTAAGCTGTCGCTAAGTATCTACGTCGTAAGTTACGGGAGACTTTTTCATGTCCATCATGGGCAGAACTACACCATCCTGGAACAAAAAAATATACCGTTTATTATTTAACATCTGGTAAATGGTATACAAAATTTTGTATTATTGGCGTAGTGAAGGGGGTCAATCTCTTCCATTTTTTCCCTTCTGTCATATTGTAGTTAATTGTGGTGAACCGTTATTTTTTACTTTACATGTATATTGGCAAAAAATTCAAGGGTTTACCCAATTTACTCGCAAAGAATGCCGCACGGATAACATGGGTTTATGGTCTACCGTGAAAGTTAACCATATTTTGAAGATATTGTACTTTAGATGAAAAAAAAAGAAATTCTATGAGGATCGTATGTCTGTGATAGGAGATATGAGCCGTGACAAAACGTATATCCGCTAAACACATACGGAGAAATATTCTCGTAATTTAAAAAGTACTTTAGATTTTTGTAATTGGCGTATCATTTAGAATGTACTTGAATACAGGATTATATTTTAGGGAGGCCTAATTATCTGGGAAGTTTAATTTAAAAAAAAACATAAAAATTAAAAGTAAAAATTTATTTTAATCCCGTTTGGGGGAACGATTTTTTTTTTAAAGTCTGGTCTGGTTTAAAAGGTAATGAATAAGTCTACAGAGGCGTACTTAGGATTTTGTGTTGCCGTGCTTATGAGAGCCAAAACCGCACCAATTTGCTTTTAAAAAAAATGTCAAATCAGAGTTACACTTTATTTTGTCCTGTTTTCGCTAGTAGTTTTCCGCAAGTTTGGCCCTTTTTTAATGGTAATACAAAATATATTAATATTCATCTTATGGGAATAGATTGAGATTTATACAAGAGGTTTAGGTAACTTTAAACTAGGTGGGCTTTGACTTTGCTTTGAAAAACAATTAGGAGCAGATCATAATGCTTTTTTGACATATCTATGTAATTGTTCTTTGTTTTAGAAAGCCACTGGAGATCGAGGAAGCAAAAAACTTTGTTTTATTAAAGATAAATATGCATAGTATTATATTAAAGATGTGTCAGTTCATAACTTCTGTTTGAAAATTAATTACTCACTAAGTTTTTGGTGTCTTGACAACTCAAACTTTCAAAGTAATGTCACGCTTCCCTTCCTTTAGAGCTTGCTCTAGGATTAGTGTCTTTAGTAGACCCGGGTTTCAGACTTGTGGTGCTCATCGGTACGGTGCTCGGAATTAATTTGAAATAGGATTCATGTAAAAAAGAACCATTTGTCAAATTGCAGAATCGGCAGATGTACAGCTGGGTCCTTTAAATTTTAGGACGACTCTTAAAGCAGTTTTTTCTTGAATTTGAGCAGTGTATTTGTTTTAATTTCAATTTAATGTCAGTCAAATTATAGTGTCAGTCTACTTCAAAAAGTGAGGAAGCTGGAGGACGGATGGTCTCTTGTAGCTATGGCAGAACATTTCAATCTTCACCGGAATACTGTATTCTTGATCAACAAAAGGTGGAGGGAAGAAAGAATGCTAAAGAGGAGAGGAGGATCAGGCAGACCCGCAGTTTCCAGCAGCATTTTGTCTCAGTTCCCAGCTTCTTCTCACTTGCATTTTGCTCTGAATTATATCAACAAGATCAAGATTTTTGGAACCGCGTGATTTTTACGGATGAAAAAATCTTTCAGTCATCAAAGAAAGGCAAAATTAGAGTGTTTAGGCCAGATAACGCCAGATTCAATCCACAGTATGTGAGTCACTAGCGAGCAGCTGGTCATTTTAGTGTGAAAAGAAGGGGATGGATATCAGCAAGAGGATTGGGGTGATATGGAGAATTGACGGAAGATTTGTGGCACAAACCTATTTAGAGATAAAGATAAAAAGATAACTGTCCGGTTCATACCGCGAACATCATAACAATATGGTTACGAGAAAACAACGTTGAATTACTTCCTTGGGACAAGTTACAGCCCAGATATGAACCCAATAGAGAATGTTTGGGGTATTATTGTATACAGGCTCCAACAACGCAGGTTCTTGCCACAAAATGCGGAAGGAACATTTCTGGGAAGAAATCACAACGATATGGGACGACCTTGCAGGCCAAGAAAAGTTCACTATGTCTTTCTATGTATCAATGTCTCGCAGATTACAAAGAGTTATCGACGTATTTTGTAATTTTTTATTATTATAACAACTACATAGACACACACAAAATGTATTTATTATTTTTGGTATAAAAGTCTTATAAATAAAGTAAACAAAATAAAAAAATTAAGAAGACCTTAGTGTAAGAAGTATAACCAGTTCCCTTAAAGAAACATAGATCATCCTGTAGTTGTAAATAACCTACTTGACGTTAAATTTTTTGATTAAGAGCTCGCTATTTTTTGTTTTTCATAATTATCATTGCTATCATTGAATAATTTATCTTTGAAATGGTCGTTATTACACCAGCGGCGCCGATGGGTAGGCGCATACCTACGCATGTTATATTACGTCGGTTAATTTGAGGGGTAGCCTTTTGGTAGCTATTTTGTTACGATTAGATTAACTTTGTAGCTGCTAAAGTTTTTGAGAAAATGCCAGGCCCATAGCTTAACCGATAAGGTGAGGAGCCACTCCATAACTTCAGTTCTGATGTTAAAGCTAGAAAGTTCAAATAAACAATACATTTTGTGGCTCGCCTTGGGTTAGGGAATCACATATTAAAAATTTTTAAAATATTTAGTTTAGTTAGCGTTTAACTTAACAAGACTTCCCCTAGAAGTTGAAATAAACATCACATTACTATTAAAGTTAATTTATTAAAAGTGTTGAAAATATTCATAGATTTTTTTTTTACAAGAAATAGTTAATATATTTTTCTCATTTATCAGGGGCCCAAACACTTTAATAGTTGATGATTTGAGCACAGTTTTAGCTATAATCTGAGGTAAAAAACATTTTGCAGTATATACG
This sequence comes from Oxystoma pomonae, assembly GCA_963921995.1. Lineage (NCBI taxonomy): Eukaryota > Metazoa > Arthropoda > Insecta > Coleoptera > Brentidae > Oxystoma > Oxystoma pomonae. The sequence continues at coordinate 46,060,818 of OY998170.1, forward strand.
ACGAACTTACTATGTGATATATTTTTCTTATTTACTAGGGGGCCTACAGACTTTGATAGTTGGAGTTTAATCTGACGTACTAAGGCATACTATGTGATATATTTTGCCTACTAAAATAAAACAAAATATCTCGTAAACGCAACAGCTATAAAATGTTTTTACAAGTCAGATGCTAGCTACAACTGTGTTCTACGAACCGAGTATCAAAGTGTGTGGGCCCTTTGGTAAATATAAGTATAAAAAAAGTATAAAAAATTTTTACTTGAGTAAAAATAGTGTTTTATTTCTTAAAACAGAATTCAAATATCTAGTAAGCGGCAAAAGCTACGAACTATTTTTTTATGTAAGATTATAATATAAACCGTGCCCCATGAAAGTTTGTTGGCCCCTAGTAAATAAAAAATATATCACATAGTATGTTTGTCCTATTTAATTTGCTTAATAAAATTAAATAAAAATATCTCGTAAACAGCATCAGCTACAAAATGATTTTCTACGTTAGGTAATAGCTAAAACTCTACGCACCAATTATCATATAAGGTGTGTAGGTCATCTGGTAAATTAAAAAAATATATTACATAATATATGGATTATACATACTAAAATTAAATAACTTACTAATTAAAGAACGATTGTGTCTCATAAAAAAAAACATCTAGGAATATTTTGAAAGTCATACTACAAAATGAACTGGATATAATCGTTAAGCTAGGGGAAATCCCGTTTTCTTGGAAACGGCTGTAGCTACAAAATTAATTGAACCGCAACAAAAACATGAAACCAATAGAATTTAAAATAAAGTTATAAACACTAATTAAAGACAAAAGAATAGTTTTTATTACATAAAAAAATTTACGAATATTTTAAAAACTTTTAATATATGATTCCCCCGAACAAACCGAGGTACAAAATGTTGTGTTGATTTGAACTCTATACCTTTAACAGAACTGAATTTATGTGGTGGTCTCTAAGCTTAACGGTTAATCTAGGAGGGTCGCGTTTTCTTGAAAATTGCTGCTGCTACAAAATAGTTACAAAAAAGCTACAAAATGTAGCGTTGAAAAATAACCGACGTTATTATATTGAGAGGGGATCTAAAAACTAAAACAATCCGATTTTATTCCTTCTAATCCTGTTACCATCACAGCTTTATATTTCTAAGGTTTCCTTTTATTTTCAGTAATACTCTTTGTAGGCCACAATAAAACTTAAAGTTGTGTTGCAGTTAAAATGGTGTTATTTATCCGTTATTTACAAGGGCTTCTCTGGGAAAACTGTGTATACCAGGGTATTAGAAAATAAATACCTACGGGGTATAACAATAATCGAAACAGAGGCGTTTTCCAGTACGATTTTGAAAAAAACCTCGGACTCCTTCCTCCTCCCTTTTGAAAGGTGGGTTTCACCATGCATCAAAGTTTAAAGTACGGAAAATAGGTCAAGTGATACCTAAAGGTCTCTTAAAGTAAAGTGTTAATATTTGAAAAATGTAGAATTAGTTTTCTAGATATTCAAAAGAAGCTCAAATTGTGCAGGTATCTTACTACAATTACTCGAAAACGCCTCTGTTTCGTGTATACATCCTGTATATACAAAAGTAGGTAATATATTTTGTGGCAATATTTATTTTAAAAAAAATTAACTCTGTGTTTCGGACTTCCATTTTCTATATTTTATTTATACATGACGTTTCGATCAGTACAATCTCTTATCGTCTTCAGGTGCAAACTACAATCAATTCCTAAGGCTACGTACTTATATACAATGGGAAATCACTCAACAGTGAAGTTTAAGAAGTTGGCTCCGCCCAAGTAGGCGCAGGCGCTTCCAAATATTTAGAATTTCAACACTTGGTTTACTGAAAATACCCTGATTCTAATCCTTTGTGCAAAACCTTTGCTTCTGTCCACTTCATTCGGTGTTGTTTTAACCATGCATGTTCGGCGATTCCTGATTTCTTTGTTTCACCTCTTTGGGTATTCGTCTGATGTTCCTTAAGTCTTTTTGTTTCGGCCATGTATGATTCACCACCCTCATAAGGAACTTGGTTAATGCATTTCTTATTTTGTCTGTTCTCCGGTTTTGTTTTACTAAGAAGGCTTCGAATTGTTTTACTACATTTGAAAGCTGTTTTAATGTTAAAGTTGTTCGCTACTCTTTGAATTTTCTCTGATACTCCTTTAACGTATGGAATTTTAAGGAATGCATTTGCCTGATTATGGTCTTGTAATCCCTGTTTTGTTTGTTGAAATTTAGAAATAGTATCTGTTTTAAGTTTAAGGCTGTAAAAATTCTGCTACAGATCCTTCTTAATGTTTATTATTTCGATTTCCAAGTCATGAGAATTGTTACAAATTTGAACGGCTCTGTTATACAAACTTCTTATTATGCCTCGTTTGGTTGTAGCAGAATGATTTGCACCTTGATTTAAATGTTGTCTTGTGTGAGAGGGTTTACGATAGATAGACAGATAGATGTTCTCATGTTGCTTTCTACTCGTTTGACTAGTATCTAATAATATCAAGCGATTCCATTATAGGAACATTGGTGTATAGACTTTCGACATCAAACAAAAGACTTAAGAATATTAACAAAATGGTTGGAATTTTGAAGCGCTTTTGCCTGCAAGTGGTTGAATAGTTTTCAAAAGAAATTTAGACATGTTGCTTGACAATTTTGCTCCAACTCTATTGTGAATTTGATGGTGAGTCTTATGTTACTTAAGTAGTGAAAAAATTTTGAAAGTCAATAAAAGTTGCGGTATCAACCGCATGTGATTCGAATCACTCCATGTAAATATTGGCCACTACTGGCGAAAGCGATGAACCCATTAGCAGACCGTCATTTTGAACATAAAATCTATCTTTTACTTGAAAATAAGACATGTAGACAGCACGTCATCACTTCCATCACTTTCTCCAGCGTTAGGCTGGTATGTTCATAAAGGGATTCATCATCAGCCAGTCTATCTAATAATATCAAGCGATTCCATTATAGGGACATTGATGTATAGACTTTCGACATCAAACAAAAGATTTAAGAATATTAACAAAATGGTTGGAATTTTGAAGCGCTTTTGCCTGCAAGTGGTTGAATAGTTTTCAAAAGAAATTTATACATGTTGCTTGTTGGAGAATTTCTGAACTTGTAATTGGGCGTAAGGGAATTGCATCTTGGTGAATTTTGGGAAGTCCGTATAGATGAGGAGGCTTGCTATAATGTGGTGTAAGTTGAGAATTTGTGTTGTCCGGAATATATCTAGAATACTTATGTTAAAATTCGATAAACTTTACTTTCGATTGATTGCGTCGGGCCGTTTGGGAGAAGTTTATAGTTTCCTTTGACAAGTACCTCTTCAACTTTCTGGTCATAGGTTTTCGTGTCCAAAATCACTGTTGCATTGCCCTTGTCCGTCGTTAAGAGTTTAACTTTAGGTTTAGGTTTTTTAAAGATTCTTCAATGCGATTAGCTCTGTCTTGCTTATATTAGATGTAACCTCTTGCAGGAAAAACCGCTGCATTTGTAGAAAATTCCAACCATTTTGTTAATATCCTTAAATCTTTGTTTTAGGATCTGAGGATAGATTTGTCAGTTTTGATGTCAAAAGTCTATACACCAATATCTCGATAAAGGAATCGCTAGATATTAGGGACTTATCGGTAAATAAAGTAGGCATAACCTGACTTTAATAAAGACGGCACTATTTTTGACAATTCCGCAAGTTTAAAAGAATTCTGACATCGTTGCTGTCTAAATATGTCATCTTTGCTGTCAAAATAATGTCGCCTTTCATAATGTTTGTGCCTGCCTTTAATAAAGGACGGCATTTACTTTAATTTATCAACTTTAAGAATGACACAATATGAGCATGTTTAGATGACATATTTATATGACAAAAATTTCAGAAACCTTTTAACCCTCGTACGGAACTGTCAGAAATATTGCCGAGTTTATGTACCGATAAGTCCCTATAATTATTCATAGACTGGTTGGTGACAAATCCATTTATGAACGTACCAGCCTACCGCTGGAGGAAGCGATGGAATTGTTGAAGTACCTAAACAATTTTTTTCAAGTGAAAGATAGGATTATGCTCAGGCTTTTGCCAGTGGTGGCCAATATTTACATGGAGTGGTTCGAATCACATGCGGTTGATACCGCAACATATAAACTGAGATATGTTGATGATACTTTTATTGTCTGGACCGGGAATGACCAACAACTTTAAAATTCCATACGTTAAAGGAGTATAAAACAGCTTTAAAATCTAGTAATACAATTCGAAGCCTTCTTAGTAAAACAAAACCGGAATGTATTTACTAAGTTCCTTGTGAGTGTGGTGAATCATACATAGGCGAAACAAAAAGACCACTATCTGTTAGGCTTAAGGAACATCAGACGAATACCCAAAGAGGTGAAACAACGAAATGAGGAATCGCCGAACATGCGTGGTGAAAACAACACGGAATGAGGTGGACAGAAGCAAAGGATTTGCACAAGGAGTCACACTAAAAGAAGCGAAAATTTCTTGAAGTTGTCTTTATTGGGCGGAATCACGGTATTTTCGATAAACCAAGTGTTGAAATTCCAAACCTTTCCTTGGGCAGAGCCAACTTCTTAAACTTCACGGTTGAGTAATTTCCCATGGTATTTAAATACACAGCCTTAAGAATTGATTGTAGTTTGCACCTGAACAAGATCAGAGATTGTACTCATCGAAAAATCGTGTATAAATAAAATATAGACAATGGAAGTCCGAAACACAGAGTTAATTTCAAATACATAATTGTCTCAAACTTTCAAATAGACTTCTAGTAGGGCTAACCTCGTGTTACCAAATAAGCTGTAAAACCCGACTCAACCACCTTGACCCTCATTTAATGGTATTCAAATAATTTTGGCTCTAAATTTGTTATTTTTTAATCATATATTGATGAAAATGTACGCACAACCCTACTTTTAAAAAACTGGATTCTGTAGCCTTAAGGCTCCCTTAGAATAGCATACAGCAGCTTACGCTGGCAGGTGCGGAATGTTTTATTTTTTAATTTATATAACTCCTACCATTCTATTGATTCCGTTTTGATCGTGATATGATAAAATGACCGAGAATCCATTGATTTTGCTTTCAATTTAGAAGAGTCGGAGATTTCTTTTGAAGAGTTTTATTTACAAAAACTCTTAAAAAAAAAGACTGTCTATTAGATATTGGGGACTGGTCGTATTAAGTTAAGAGAACAAATGCGTTCTCCGATTTGCCCCGAGTATTATTTTAATTTTAAACATGAAAACCTATTGGGAAAAACATTTTTTGAAAACAAAACTACAAGGGTGTATTTAGGTGCATTTATTTAACTTGCAGAGCGCTGCTTTTGGCCTGTTTAGGCTTTCTTCAATGCTAAAATAATGTTAAAATTATAAAAAATGGAAGGAAATTTTACAGGTTGTTAAGCTTACCTCTAGTTGATATTTAGGTGAGCCAAGAGGGCTTGTATATGATTTTTAATAGTTATTGTTTTACCAGAGGTGAGCAACTGGATTTGACAGTTGTTCGGGAGATGTTTAAAATTGTGTGTTGGCAATGATAGTTCGTAACCTCTGACAGATTTTTGATTAAGAAACGTCAGGTTTAAAAATGAAATTTTGCTATATCAAAAACTGTAAAAATACGTTCTTCGACAAATTTGTATTGTTCATTTGTCCAACGGAGAAAGAAATTCAGGAAAAGTGAAATGAAAACATGCATTTACCAAGCTGGAAAATTAATAAAAATAGCCGAATTTACGAGGTAAGTGAGCTACAAGCAGTAGGTACAAACATACGCATTTAGCATTTACTTCGTTAAAAAATAACATATTATGTTTCCATGTTTTATCGTAAGAAATAGAGTAACAAAAATATAGACCTAACGTTTGTATTCACTGTTTGTTTTTGTTTTGTCACGGCTTGACATATTTTACTCACCAAAAAAAATCAATCTTTCAAAATCTGTCTGGAGAAATTATAAAAAGAGACAACAAAATATCAGTCCATTTCATAAAATCCGTTTTATATTCAAATATGAAAGAAACTAGAAAAAGAGGGCAATACGGTAGAACAACAACTGTCAAATCTATAGGGGGGCTCTCTTTTATAATAACACATATGGTACAGAGACAAAACCTCGACCAACAAGACATATATATGCAAAATTTAAAACTTATAGTTATGAAAAGAATAAATAATTAAAAATTGTTATATTTTGTTCTCTTTGGAAAATTTTTTTGTGTGACCATTGTGAAGTCGGCGACAAATGTGAAATCAGCTGTTATAGGTTGGATGCCGTCTGTGCGTTCGGTTACGTAAACAGTTCAATTAGTTGACATCTTTATTATGTTTTAAATTTGAAATTAGGGTGGACATAATAAAGATAGCAACTAATTGAACTGTTTGGGTAACCCAAGGCACAGATGGCAACCAAAAATTTGTCCAAGGAAAAAAAACCTAACCAGCACAGTGGGTCTATTCTTGAATCGAGAGAAAATTTGCTGCCAGGGAGTCAAATTCTCTCGCTATTATGCATCTCATTGGGCCAAGTCTTCGATTTAAATCGGTTTCTCTCATTTTTGCACGATATTGATCGAAATTAACTCTCTTAATCAAAAACAATAGAATTACTTTCGATCAATATCGGGCAAAAAAAAATTTTCTCTCGATTCAAGAATAGACCCACTGAGCATCGTGTAGACTCCTAGTAAAAGGGGGAGGGAAAAAATAAAAGAATTGGATATTATTATATTTTTTCTTGTTCTTTTAAATTTTTCTAAAATATTCCATTTTTTCTTTAAAACATTTTTCAGCCTTATAAATCCTACTGTACTATTTTCCTTGTTTTTTAATTGGTTCGCTTACTATTTTAATCTGTTTCATACTATTGTAAACTATGTTTGCACTATTTCAGTCTATTTCTATTCTATCTTAATCTGTTTTTCTATAGCATAGTTTTTTTTTGAAATATATTAGATACCGTAAATATATAAACAATGCTAAAGGATCTTAAAATTGCTTTTTTTAAATGTTCAATTGCTGCCAGCCTCGCTGCCAGCCCTCTTTGTAAATATTAAAAACTGTTACAAGGCAATTATGACATTATGGGGACTTCAGAGACTTTTTTGAGTAATGGCATTCTAAATCATAATTTCGAAATTTTAAATTATAGTTTATTACGCAAAGATAGGTAGGTCGTAGATGTTCAGCTTTAGCGATCTATATACACAAAAAAATAGAGTTTAAGGTTTTAGATACAGGCACTTTTGAGGAACTGGAGCAACTATGGATAAAGAATAAAATCAAAAAAGATAATTTTATCTTTGGTACTTTACATAAAAGTCCTAATAAATCTAAATTTAATGACTGAAAAAATTTGAATCCCACGTTGAAAATTTTCTGGATTATCCAGTTATCTATGGAGGAGATCTTAATATTAGTTTGCTAAAAATTGATACAAATGCGGAGAGGTATAGCGAGGTAGTAAATATCTTTAATTTGCAACAAATTATCCAGGAGCCAACTTGAATTACTGAAAAAAGTCAGACTTTGATAGATCATATCCTAATCCCAAAAAAATATTACTAATTTTTTAGCTAAAGGCATTAAACCAACTCCACTGTAAAAAACACCATGAAAAAAAATTCACAAATAATTTAATTTTAGAAACCTAAAAAACATTGATAAAGATTTGTTAAATATTTTTCTGGAAATGGCGCCGCTGGATAATATAATGAATATCTCAAATATCAACCAAAAAATTGCTTTTTCAACGAGCTGCTTTTAAATATATTTGATGTGTTGGCACCAGAAAAAAAATCTCCGAAACAAAATAAAAATCCAGATTGGTTTACTCCAACTATCAAGAATCTGATAGGGGTGAAAAATAGATGCTTCTTAAAATGTAAAAGAACAGGTAATGAACAACATTGGATATACTATATGCAGCTCAGAACTCAAGTAAATAAGGTCATTGCCAGTGAAAAAAAAAATGTTTTTTGAGCAGTGCATTTGGGCTAACAATAATCCAAAATATCTCTCTGGAAAAAAGTACGAGAGTACAATATTTACAACGACAAAAGAACACATACCATTCCAGCGAGTTTAAATAAATCATAAAAAATAAAGAACTATATAAGTATATAAGTAATAAGTAACAAATGCAACAGTGGATGAAGGACTCATAAATTATTATTTTAATAATCGAAAAGAAGGAATAATTCAAGAGTTTCATTACGGCCCAGTGGATGTAAATATTCGAAAAAGATTATCTATTTTCTATAAAATCTTTGGCAACTGGAGCAAACTCAATAAACCTAGAGATGATCTTTTTATGCTGTCCTAAAGATCTGCCATATTTAAAGAACATTATTAATACCTCTCTTATCGAATCGTTATTTCCAGACTCCTGAAAGGTATCTTGGGTTATGCCCTTACCAAAAAAAATTTACAGTAGAGCCCTATAACGATCTGAGACCAATAAGTATCCTGCCAGTATTGTCGAAAGTCACTGAAAAAATAATGAATAACCAAATCAAACAACATCTAGAAAAACATAATATCTCACCAGAGCACCAATCAGGATTCTGTTAAAAGTATAGCTGAGCCACAGCCTTACTTAAGATAACAAATGACATCATTTAGTTTACAGATAAAGGAGAAAGCACAGTAATGGTTCTCCTGGATTATTCCAAGGTTAATCATAAACTTCTTTTAGCCATCTTACACTTCGTGGGCTTTAATGAGACTGCTTTAAAACTTACGGAGAGCTACATTTCTGACAGAGAGCAATTTGTTGAAACAGAGTCAGGAAAATCTAGTGCACTAAAGCTTGTCACTAGCGTCCCTCAAGCTTCGATTCTATCCACTCAATGAATGAAGATCTGAAAAGATTGGTTAAAGCTTCGGAAGCCCATAATCTAATTATTAATCCATCTAAATTGGGTTTGGGTTTAATTTATGGATAATGAGTTGCGCTTTGGATCCCATATTAGTAAATGTTTGCAAATGGCATATGGAAATTTAAAAAATCTTTAAAAATAACATTGACATATGCTTTGGTCCTAAGTCAACTTAACTATTGCGACGCAGTGTATGACCCCTATCTGAGAGCCTTGGATAGCAAAACAATTCAAAAGTCCCAAAGGGCATGCCTGAGATATATGTGTGATATATATTTATAAAAAAATAAAATTAAGAGCAAATGTCTACGCGCTCAGCAATCGATTAAAAAATCTTATTCAAACACCATCCCACCGAACCACCTTTTATGAAAGAAGTTTTAGGTATAATAAAAGTAAAGTCTCTTAAAATTTCCCAATTCAAGTCGTTCCTAAAAAAATTATTATTTTCATAACTCTCATTATCATAATTTATTTTTTGATTATGTTATGTTCTTGTTTGTCTTGCCATATTATGCCTATGCGTATTTATGATGTCCATGAAATAGCTCCTTATCAATTTCTTTTAAATTTTAGTTCTTTGGAATTTTATTGATCTTCTCATTATTTTATATCTCTTCCTTAATATTATGTTTATTTTATTTTTACTTTCTACAACTACTTTTTAAGAATATTATTGTGTCTGTATTCTAATGTTTATAATTTAGTCTTATTTTTACATGTTCCCACATCTATTTAAACTATTTTTTTAGCTATTTTATTAAAATATGGCTTTTGTGTAAGTAGCTCCTTATTAATATTTATTATTTATATTTTAAATTTTTTAAATCTTATATTTTATACTTACTTTCCTTTTAGTTATTTTACAAACTTTTGTTTAGAATTCACTACAGCTAAAGGAATCAAAGTTTGATCAAAGCAAGCTGTTTTTTATTTTTGTTGCAACCATTATCTATTAAAATATCTAATGTATGTACATTGCAACAAACGGATATTTATTATTATTATTTATTTATTATTAAATATACCCTTGTAGTTTTGTTTTTAAGGTCAAGGTGCACGCAACTCCTTCCCGATTTAAAATATTTTTTATCCTCTGTCATCGAAATATAGCCACTACTCGAAAATTATTAAATTAAATTCCTAGAGAAAAAAAAATTGTTTGTCAGTGGTTTTTAAATAAGTTAAAAAATTTTCCTACACACACGCAAATCCTTACTAGAATCTAAGTACTTATCTGACGTTTCGGCGGAAATTCTACTGCCGTTATTAAAGAAGTTTATTCTTTTCAAAAACTTTTTTCCATTCTTTTTTAAATATCTGTCTGTTGTCGTACAACTGACTGACTTTGACTGATATATATTTCAAATATTAACTTGATAGTTTCTTGCGTCGATAGTAGCCAACAAGGTATTGGGTGAATTTAGTAAAATTTAAAATAAAAATTATATTTGTTTGAGTGTTTTCGATTTTAGATTACATTATAAAAATACAAAATTTTTGTTTTAAAATATAAAGTATAAAGATTATCTTTTGACTGACTTTAAGAAAAAATACATTAGAAACCCAAAGAACATCAATGCTATTTTTCAATTTATTTTAATAAAACCTATTTGAAAATCTTGTTTTAAAATTGGAAGCTAAACTGTATTTATATCAACTGATATGCTAGCTATGCATTCATCTTCATTAAGATAGATGCAAGCTGCTTCTTTGATTTTTCGTTTAATTTTGTCTGGTTCTTTTTGTAATATACTGGTTTCTACCCACATTACTCTATGATCATTTTCAAAAGAATGTTGGCAAATTTTAGACCTCTCCCAGTCTCCCCTTCTGAGGTACCTCTTATGGTCATTTATTCTAACTTCAAGAGGCCTTGAAGTTTCTCCAATATAAAATTTCTTGCGAGTGTGGTAAATTTTATATTGGAGAAAATAGGTCCAAAATTTGCCAACACTCTTTTGAAAATTATCATAGAGTAATGTGGAGAGAAACCAGTATCTTACAAAAAGAACCAGACAAAATTAAACGAAAAATCAAAGAAGCAGCTTGCATCTATCTTAATGAAGATGAATGCATAGCTAGCATATCAGTTGATATAAATACAGTTTGACTTCCGATTTTAAAACAAGATTTTCAAAAATATATATTTTTTAATAAATTGAAAAATAGCATTGATGTTCTTTGGGTTTCTAATGTATTTTTTCTTAAAGTCAGTCAAAAGATAATCTTTATACTTGATATTTTAAAACAAAAATTTTGTATTTTTATAATATAATCTAAAATCTAAAACACTCAAAAAAATATAATTTTGATTTTAAATTTTAATAAATTCACCCAATACCTTGTTAGCTACTATCGACGCACCAAACTATCAAGTTAATATTTGAAATATATATCAGTCAAAGTCAGTCAGTTGTACGACAACAGACAGATATTTAAAAAAGAATGGAAAAAAGTTTTTGAAAATAATAAACTTCTTTGATAACGGCAGTAGAATTTCTGCCGAAACGTCAGATAAGTACTTAGATGCTAGTAAGGATTTGCGTGTGTGTAGGCAAATTTTTTTATCTTATTTAAAAACCACTGACAAATGAACAAATTTTTTTCTCTAGGAATTTACGCAGTGGGTTTTAACATATTTTTGAAAAAATTTCCTTAACTTAGTGGCGAAAAACCCAAAAAAAGTAGTTTCGACATTATGAATCCGCCACAAATATATAGATTTTATTTTGAATAATCTGGGACCTTCCTTATTATATCAGTAAAAATACATAAAAAAGAAATTTAAACAGAAGTTTGTTGACTCATAGAAAATGAAGACTCGCTGAATACGTTGGCCAAAGTTTTTAACTTGATTTATCGCAGATGAAAAATCTCCGCTGACTGGCTGAAATCAACATTTGTTAACCTGCCTAAAAAGCATTCAGCAAAGAAGTGTAGTAATTACCGCCTCATCATCCTAATGAGTCACATCGTGCCTTTAGAATTACAAGGTTCTATCTAGAATTTTTTGATATTGTGAATTAAATTAAAATTTTGAAGAAGCTAAGGATTCCAAAAATAACAACGTTCTAGGTGGCTCTATACAAATCTTTTGAGAATTGCATATGTCTATCGACAATAATATTTTTATTGTATATTTAGAATTGTAAGATTTAGAAGGACCTTGCAAACCAACTTTCAATAGAAAAATAATTAATTAAAAATAATTTTTAATATACCACCATACGTGTTACATTAAAAATTATTTTTTATTTAATTTTTTTGTTTTCTATTCATGCAGTTGCGTACGCAAGAGGGGCCTTAGGGATTCAAGCTTTAAGACAACTGCATTGTTCAGAAACTTCACTCCACTGGACATCCATTGGACTAAGTTGTGCTGTCTTTGAGATAATTGCCAACCGATACTGATAGCCAATTGTCCGAATAGGTTATAATAAACAAAAATCTTCGATGCAGTTGCATGTGGCTGCTTTAATATCTATAGCAAAAAGGACACTTCACAACTTTAAAATAAGGGCATAATTATTAACAGTTTACATTTGCAGACGACACTGTCATAATTACAAACACGCCGGAAGGGATCCATGAGTTTTTAAATCCAATTGCTCTCAAAAGCTCGGTCTTAACTTAAATAGTGAAGAAAACAAAATGGATGATTATAGGCAAGAAAGACATTAAGGCGTATTGGAAGTAATATGCCAACAAATCCGCAAGAAGTCCGTCCAAGAATCGAACAAGCCAAAGCATCCTTCATTAAAATAAAATGAGTTTTCTGTAGTGGTAATCTTAGTACCACTTCCCGAATTCGTTCTCTTTGTTGTAATTGTTTAGCGTTTTAAATTTATCATGCCTAAAAATCTTTTCAAATAAGCAATAGACAACTTACCTACAAATAACGACATAAAAATGTGGGAATCACAAAGCTTGACACATCTTTAAAATGTATGGATCATAAATATAAAATGGGGTTGTATGGGCTGCGCTGTAGAGGTAGTATCTCTTATTTAAGAAGCTTGCATCGAGAAAAAATTGGTTCTCACAGGATGGTCAGATCTCACATGTGACTCCACGTGCCACACACAAATGCATGAAACTGCAGGCCAAACTAGTTATAGAAACTAAACCGGCAACAAATTACGTAGTTAAAGGCGTGACAAGGATTGTTTTAACGGTTTTAATGCTGCGATGAGGAAGTTAATGGGAAACTACCTCATTACCGTCCCTAGGAAATATCATCGTCATGACTGGAAAACCGAAAGTCCAGGCCCTCAGTCCCCCACAGTTCTGAAGTGACCAGAAGGTGCTAAGAATCTCCGGACTAGTTATGAAGAAGATTGCTACATGGAACGTACAAAGTATGTTTCAGGCTGGAAAAGTCCACAATGTCACCAGAGAAGTGGAACGATTAGTCATAGAGATCTTAAGAGTTAGCGAGGTGAGATGGCCTAACTCAGGTAAATGCCAGATAGACAACTACCATGTCTACTACGCAGGAAATGACGGTCAGAACCATTATAATGGCGTAGCAGTCATTTTGACAAAAGTTATCTCTTTTGTTCCTGTGTCGGATCGAGTGATATTTCTTCAGCTAAACTCCAAGCCTCCCAACGTTAATATTATTTAAGTATACGCTCCAACAAGTAAATATTTAGGTGATTTATTTATTTATCTATTGACGGGATAACCCCATTTTAGAGTTACAATTAACAAAATTTGCAAAATACATTGAATTATAATTAACAAAGTCATATACTTAGGTATAAAAAAAATTCACAAAATCAATACTTATCTATAGGAGAATTAAAGTCATAATTTGTACGATGAAATGGGATATAGAACGAAGAAAATTCTTGTCTTCTATTTCTTGTAGTTTTTCAATTGCAATGTTAAGCAATAAATCCAAAGAATGTATCTTCCCATTAACTAAAGTCAGAGAAAATTCTTCGCTCCTTAAGTGTATTTAAGTGTATTTAAGTTAAGCTGTCTCTCTAAATGTCTATAATTATGCTAAATTTTTTCCACTGAATAATCATGAATGAAATAGGGAGACTATACTATTGAAGCATACTCCAGCATAGACCTAAGTAAAGAGCAATAAACCTCTAATAATATCAACAGAAAAGCACCCATAGTTTCCTAATATAAAGTCAATACTGTCCGTGTGTTTATATCTCAAAAAGAGTTATATTTGCATCAAGAGTTACTCCTAGATCTTTTATTTTTGATACGTAACTTAGAAGTTTCCCATTTAATGTGTATGAAGTATTAATTTTTTTTTCCACCTTTATAAAAACTTATCTTACAAAATTTAGACCGAAATCACCATTATTATGGGGGACTTCAATGCAAAACTTGAAAACGCTCCAAGAGAAGACATTGTTGGAAGGTACAGTCTTGGTACACCAAATGAACGTAAAGATCGCCTTTTCCAGTTTTCTCAGGAAAGAAATTTTGTCGTGTCAAATACTTTCTTTAAACTTCCAGCTAGACGCCTGTATACTTGGACTTCTAAATCCGACAATCCTGAGAGTATCAATAGAAACCAAATAGACTTTATATTAATTAATAAGCGATTTAGAAACTGTTTTAAATCTGCAAAAACTTACCCTGGCGCAGACGTAGGCGTATATCACAATCCAGTTGTGGCGAAAATTAAATTTAACCTGAAGAAAAATCGTCTTCTAAATAAAAAACCCAGACCCAGTTTGGACGAACTTCAAGAAACATCAAAACTTAAAGTCAATTTTAATAAAAAGCCTTAAGGTAATGAGTCCACCGAGCAAGATGCAGAAATAGTGGGGGCAAAGGTTAAAACTGCCATAGTCAAAAGCACAATATCCTTAGGAAAGGATAAAACAAGAAATAAAAAGAAAGTTTGGATGACCGATTAAATTCTTGAGTTGTTGGATAAAAGACGCAGTAAAAAAGGCAGCGATCAGTACCATAAAATCAATGGAGAAATAAAAAACAAGATAAGGTCAGAAAAACAAGACTGGATAACACAGCAATGACAAGAAATTAAAGAACTGGATGCTAAACATGACACTTTCAATTTACATAAACGCATAAAAGAAGCAGCCGGATTATTTAATAGAAGACAAGCCGGGATCCTTGTGGACAATCAGGGCAAATCATACCGGATATCAAAAAAAAACTAAAAGAATGGTGTAGCTACATAGAACATCTCTTTACCGATAACCGATCCGAACAGCCAGAAGAATTTTCAAACCAAGATATAGATATAACACCAGAGGAAGTAAAACACGCAATATCTTCAGCTAAAAACAGTAGGAAAAGACGTTTATACCTGAGGTTTTAAAGCTAATTAAAAACGATGATTCGGTAGTTACGCTGGTCAAACTTTTTATTTTTATTGATTTATCGCAGCGGTAAAATCCCCGATGACTGGCTAAATTCAACTTTACACTGCCCAAAAATATACAGCAAAGAAGTGTAGTGATTACCGCCTTATCAGCCTAATGAGTCATATGTTAAAAATAATTATAAAGATTATAGAGGCCTTGTTTGGCATTCAAGTCTTAGCTCAGCCCGTATATGCCTGTTTCATAGATTATGAGAAAGCGTTTGATCGAGTCCAACACGAAAAGGTCATAGAATTCCTAAAATAAGTTGGTGTAATGACCGAGATCTAAAAATAATCGCTAATCTATGCTGGAACCAGACTGCTCAAATAAAGATTGATGGCCAAATGTCCGAAAAGGTCCAAATAAGAAGAGGTTGTATATTGTCTCTGCTGTTGTTTCATATCCATAGTAACAAAAGAGGGTCTAAACATAAACAGCATAAAAATCAACAGCTTACGATATACCAAACCTACGAGTTTTTTTTGTTCTTTTCTTTTATTTTATTGTTATTTTTTAACCTACGAGTTGTTAAATCAAATTTCTGCCCAAAGTTCGAAATTCAGGCTTAACTTAAATGTTGGGAAAACAAAATGGATGGTCATATTCAAGGAAAAGAACATCAAAGGCATGTTAAAAGTAAATGGGCAGCAAGTTGAACGCGTGGATTCATAAAAATACTTGGGTTGTCTCCTTAATGAGAACTGGGACAACATGCAAGATGTTCGTGCAAGAATTGAATATGCCAGATCATAATACCACTCTCCGGATTCGTGTGCTTCGGTGTTATGATTTTAGCATCTTATATTATGGTATGGGAGCATGGATACTAACTGAGGCCGTGTGCAAAAAGTTAAAGGCACTCAAGATGTGGTGTTATCGTAGAATACTAAGGAAACCTTAGAATAAATAAAGATCTTAAAGTTTTATTTACCCTCAAAAAACAAACACTTGAATATTTTGGCTATATTTTGAGGAATGACAAATATAAACATTTAAAATGATTAATGGAAGGCAAAATTAAAGGCACAGGAGATCCGGGTCGTAGACGGATATCATGGCGACCAAGCAGTGTACAGGGTATAGATCGCACTGATGATAGACAACGTTCGAAGAGAGCATGGTACTTGAAGAAGAAGAAAATAGAAAATCCCATATTTTTTATGTTCGGTTATACTTGCGTGTCCAAAATTACCCCGTTGTACCCTATTGGGTTTATGAATGGAAAACCTAGGCTAAGGTTAATATGTCGATGCTTTCAATAGATAAAATAAAATACCATATAGCTCAAACATAAGAATAAAAGATTAGGATATCTCATGACCAAAAAAATCTTAGAAAGTACTATGATGTTAATACAGGGACATGAAACTAGCAAAAAAGGTACAAATGATGAGCCAACGTTCGAAAATAATTTGAAAGGGAAAAAATTATTGGAAAGTTTTTACACATCTTTTAGAATCATTAATATTTTTTTTTCAGGAAAACACATGAACTAACTAATTTTCTTGTGGGCGCGAAATATAAGATGCTTTCAGTAGCCAATATTTATCAGGTATCCTATTGGATTTTTTGAATAGAATGCCCAGTCTAGGATTAATATGTCGATGCTTTCAATAGATAAAATAAAATATCATATAGCGAATAAGGAACCAATCAATAAACTGCGCGCATAAATCAAATATTAGAATAAAAGACTCAGAAACTGCCCCAAAACAGATGTAAAACGGCGGAACGGGTCGTTTCAAAGCCGCCATCGTGCATGGCTATCGAAAATTTTATGTGCAAAAGTCGGTGTAAATAAGTTAAAAAACTCACATCGGCACAAGTATAAACATGCATAAGAGCAGAGAGAGATAACGTTTTGCTAATCTTAGAGTGGAAAAATTCGAATTCCTATTAATTTTTTTAATAAGAGAATAACATGAAACAAAAATCCTCCTGGAAGAAAAATAGGGAAGTAAGAGGTCCCTGTAATATTTAAATTTGATAAAAAAAATAAACAATTAATAACAAAGTAGCAAACAACGGAAAAATAATTTTTATTTTTATCTAAAACCCAACTAAGCAGCCTACTAACTACTACTAAAGTTGGGTTTTGGATAAAAATTAAAATTATTGTACACTTTTTATTTATTTCTTTTGGGAGTTTAATATTTTCTTATTTTCAATTTTTTAGGCTTTTCCAATGTACCTTTTCGGCTTTTTAAGTATACTTTTATTATACCGGGTGGGCCATAAAGAACCGGACAAAATGTTTTCAGTTATAACTTTTAAACCGTACCACCGATTTTAATGCAACAAACTGTTCTTTGCAGGGAATTGAGCAAGACTTTGATTAGAAGTATTTTTTTTTTCCGCCACCTTAAAATCTAAGATGATGGACAGAAACCAACTTTATCCTTCAAAGAGCTTCGTTTGTTGTTATGTTACGAAAATTTTTTTGGATTTTTTTATGAAGTCCTCAAAAATTTTTGTTTTAGAATAGGGTGCAAATTATTAAAATCGGTTAAGTAGTTTAAAAAAAAATAAAAATGTTTTAATCAATGTTTTACGGATTATGCGATTGTCGTCTCAATTCTGTCTGCATACATTTTCTCATAAATTCATTATTACTAAACCGATTTTGATGAGATAAAAAGCCTTATGGCGAAAATCGATTGTTCTTTTACTACTGCTATTGAAATTTGTCGATATCTTGAAATCCAAGATGACGGACAAAATCAAACTTGTCCCTTTAAAGAGAGTCGTTTATTTATATGATCTGTAAACTTTAAAATATTTTTTTAAATTTTTATAAAAGTTTTGCTTTCGCCACCCATAACGAGGTATAAATCATCAAAATCGGTTTGGTGGTTCTCCATCATTGTTTTCCAGATTATACGATTCATGGCGAAGATCAAAAACTCTTAAAAGATCACTATCAAAATTTGTCGCCATTTTGAAACCAAAGATGGCGGACACAATTAAATTTATCTCTCAGTTATTCTTAGGTTTGAAGAACCTAAAAGGTACGAATCATTAAAATCGTTATAGTGGTTCTCAAAAAATTAATTTTTGTTTTAACCATTGTTTTCTCATAAACTCATTATTACGGAACTGACTTTGATAAAATAAAAAACATCATGGTAAGAATCGATTTCTCTTTAAAGGTCGCCATTGAAATTTTCCATCATTTAAAAAAGTCGCTTTTCTTTTGTTGCGAGTAATTTTTTTACCCTTTTTTGAAGTATAATATTTTTATTGGGGTGGCATAACGAAAATCGTCTTAGTAGTTCTTAAGATATCAGTGTTTTCTTTAACGATTATTTGCATTTTAAACTCTTGCATCTCTGCATTGATTTCTTCATAAAATCATTATTTATAAACCGATTTTAATGAAATATAAAGCATCATGGTAAAAACCGATCCATCAAAAAATCACGAAAGAAAAATGCTAGTTATACGCACCAGAGAGAGAGTTTTTTTACGAATTTAAAAAAAGTTAAAAAAGTTCTCGAAACATAAGAATAATCGAGCGTCTTTGAAGGGTCAAATTTTATTTTCTCCGCAATCTTGGGTTCACAAATTACGACAAATTTTAATAGTGGTCTTTAAAGTTCAATCGATCTTTGTCATAATGCTTTTTATTAAATTAAAATCGGTTCAGTAGTTATGAATTTATGAGAAACAAAAATTAATGTTTTAAGAACCACTAGACCGGTTTTAATGATTGATACCTAGTTTTACGTGGCGAAAGCAGAACTTTTATACGAATATTTTTTTTTTTTAAGTTTTCAGAAAACAAGAATAAATGATCCTCTTTGAAGGGTCAAGTTTGATTCTGTACGCCATGATGCCTTTAATTTCATTAAAATCGGTTTTCTAATAATAAATTTATGAAAAAATGTATGCAGACAGAATTGAGACGGCAATCGCATAATCCGTAAAACACTGATTGATTTTTTTAATTTTTTTTGGGAACCACTTAACTCGTTTTAATGATTCTCACCTCGTTCTGAGTGGCAGAAACAGGGCTTTTTTACCGATTCGTAAAAAAATCCAATTCTTTTCCGTAACATAAGAATAAACGTGCCTCTTTGAATGGCAAAGTTTGTGTCTTTCCGCCATTTTAGATTTTAATAATTATGAAAATCGTTTGAGCCGTTTGAAAGTGAGTAGATTTTCCCAGTTTTGTCGTGAAAGTGAAAAAAGAACTCCTTGGCAATAGAACTCCAGATCAGACAGAGATCACAAATAAAAAACACCTACACAACAATTAAACATTCTTGTAATGTAACAGTCGTATTCCTAGAAAAAAAAATAATTTGATAGGAATGTTACACTTTACCATTGGGAATAAGTATTACTAACGCATGCCGGCAATAAGTTTCCTTTTTTAATACTGCCAGAATCCAACTCAACCTATAGATTCACCCAAGCATTTTTTTTTTTATTTTCACCTAAGTGGGGGAGGGGGAAGTGATGGTTTCCGTTTACCATTTCAATATGGTGACATAAAATTTATCCACAGGACATTTACAGTGGGATTTACTAAGATCTAAAATAGTACCCCTCACGGATCTAAATATTTACACCTGTGGGGGGTTACTAAATTTTAAAATCAAATTAAAAAAAACACTTACCCATATAGAAAAGACACAAAGTTATTCATCATTTTGTATTATTATTGCAAAATACCATTGAAAAACAGCTTTTTTCTGAAAAATATACCATATTTTAGGAGAAAATGCCCTAAAACTAAATTTTTCACAGGCTTCAAAATGGCATATGGTGAATACGCCAAAAATTTGGCACATAATAGCTTCATCATCTGTGTTTGAGGTTATAAAGTTGGTGAGTTTTTAGATCACCTCTGGGGGGTGGTTTAAATTTATAGCCCCCAGGGTACCGATTTTGGAAGTCATAGGAAGTGATCGTTCGCCTGAGAGAAGGGAAGTAGGTTCAACCAATAAACGCGCTTAAAAGCAGTGACAAGACGATCGAAGAATCACCAATCTATTATGGGCACGCGCAGAGCTGCCTCGAACAAAACTTTTTAAGCGAAGCCGTTCTCTCGACTAGACCCAGTAGTATGAACTTGTAGGAAAGCTCGTGTGAAAAACGTCTCTCGTATGATTTCAGAGCACGCTATTGGATGAAACCATCACGTGACAGATCTCGCTAATGCGCATGGTACGGCTAACTTGACCATCTCATAAAGTGCGACGTCGCACAGTGGTCGAATTTTGTAAAAACGCGGACATTATAAAAAATCTTCCATATTGTTATTTAATCGTACAAAATATTTAGTTTTAATAAAAAAAAATAGTTTACAATATTTAAATAAGTAAGTATTTATCTGTTTTTAGTTGACACACAGGATGATCGTGTGAATTTTCACATTTACCTTAAGACATTTTTAAGAAGGTAAAATTTACAGATTTATTAATTGGATAAAGTAAACTAAAAATGTTAGTTTGGAACAATCAAATTTACTTTAAAGTAATTGACACCATATATAAGTGTTACAGTATACTAGTATATTTTTATGTTTATACGGTCTATTAAAAAGAATGCGAACCGAAACTTTCAAATGAAACACCTAGTATATTATTGCATTTTTGCTTTCTGTTTTGAAATTCTAAGCATTTTTATATAACATACCCTATGTCGATCTTCACCTGTTTTCGAGATATCAACAGTTGAATACTGTGTTCTATTTGAAATTTGATGTTGAATACTGATGCGTAATATTAAACTCGTAAAAAACATCGTTTATTCTTTGGCCAACTATTCGCCTAGTATCTTGACAACCATATAAGGGCATTTAGACACATTTTGAATTTTTTAATTTTTCAAGTTATGTCCGCGTTTTTATGAAAATCGACTAGTGTGTTGTTCGTATGACTTTTGTCCGATGGATCACTTCTTAGGGTATGATCGTTCTCTTACGCCCAGAATCGAGCCCCAGAAAGGATTGTTGTGTGGCAATTGATAATAAGTTCGTTTAAAATTTCCCTAAGTACCGTTTTTAGAAGAAGTAATTTACCTTATTTGATATCCTAAGTTGTTTATTAATCAATAAAACACCTCCAATTTTGTCCAGAAAAACGCCATATTTTCAACCCGTTTTCAGCACAAAAATATATATATATATAAGGGCACTACAAGGCAAAACAAACATAAGTGAAGGTCACTGATTATGCACGAAAAATATACCAAAAAAAAAACAAAACAACTATATTCATTTATTTACAAACTGAAAGTAAAACAGTGAGGTTATCTAAAAGCTCAGTCAAAATAACTTACTCAAAGCTCGCTCATTTTTAAGCTGTAGCTTTCATCAGTAGAGGTTGGTGCAAGCCAAGGTGCAAGTTAAGGTAAAAGATCCGAACTCGCTGTTTGTGATTGAACGCAGCGCTAATATTTTTAAACTGACATTTCGACAGTGACAGAAATGTAAAAAACACTTCCATGTAACTTTTTTAATACATTTTATAAATAAAAACACCTTTTAAATAAATAATAAATTAATCTACTCCTTATTTTATTATCACACATCTAATCGTTACATCAAGTATTAATTGAAAAAATCAATTATCAAAGGTAGGTTTTAATTAGATTGACATATAACCTCAATGTTAATTTTTTCTACAGAGATTTTACTATTTAAACCCCGCGTGGGTTTCAATTTTTAAATTTTCTTTTCTTCTAAATTGAAACTTTCTTCTCAAATCCAACAAACGATTGTGTTAAGATGATTATTCAATAAAAAAAAAATAATTAAATTCTTCTTATAATTCAAACTGTGTCCAAAACTCAAGGAGGGTGGGTTTAGAATGCTTAAAACCAAAAATTTCACTTAAACTAGTAAATCCCACCGCTAATGTCATTGTCAAAAAACTGGTCTGTTTTAAATTGGAATTAACTACAGGTAAAGCGTATATACCTACAGTTAAGGGACACCTATAAATACAAATAACACTTAAGAAAAACGTGAGATCATCAAAAAACTGCGACACCTATTAGACCTACCTATATGATTGCTGGAAACGCGTTGTTTTAACAAGATAGTAATATTTTACTATGCGAAAATCCTGACAAAAATATATTTTTTGGGAATATTCATAAAAATAACTTGATTATCACATCATCCTAGAAAGAATATATAAATCATTTTGTAAAGACGACTGTGTGTTTTACTTCAAAAAATTGACTATTTTTTAAATCTTAAAGAATATTTAACAACAAATTGGTCTATAACGTTCCTATATTCTTACAACATAAACATTCCTACAGTGTTATGTGGGAAGAATTACAAAGCTTCAATCACAAGATCCACAGGAAAGAAAAGCACGGAAAACAGATACAATGAAAGAGGAACTCGACAACACATTTGAAGCATACCAAACACGTTGGTGAACTGCGCACGCTTCGAAAGAGAAAGAAACAGGCTCAGCAAAAAAATAGAGAAAATAAATAGCAAAAACGTCCATCATAATAATGTTAGAAAGTAGAGAGAACTGGGAATCAGCAAAGACATTAACGCAAAAAGTAATGAAATAAACAACTGACGACTAAATGAAACTGACTAGCCTTAGTAGGCAACTGGAGAGTCCCACCCTACCAGATATGTGGCGTTTGGGGTGCATTACGCATTTCCCCTTCAACGGAAAAAACAGCTTTAAAAAAATGGAGAAGGGGATCCATAAATTAAATACAATGTATATAATCGGGCCATTCCATTTCGTAATAATGTTGAGTTCTCTGGTTTTAAGTAAAGATAACCTTCCAAACTGTTGATAAGGGAGGTGTTATACTTTGAGAGCGAATAGTCTGAAAGAACTTATTGACCCGAACAAATTTTTACGATGTTTTGAGCGGGGCATTACTCAATGAGAAACGATTTATTTTTACCCTCTTTTCATGTTTTACATCAGAGCAAGTTGTAAAGAATCTTTTTTATTTTTAGAACTCATAAAGTGCAAATAAAAATGACCTATGTCAAAATAAATGGGTACCAATGATATATTAGTTCAACCAATCAAGGATTATTAAATTCTACTTAGCGAGAGCATATTTAGCCTCTATTTTGCAATGCAAATTTTAAATGATGCTGGAAAAGAGCTTAAACGATATATTCTGTTTGTTCCAACAAAAACGAAACAGGGCTTTTTCGTTGCGTATTTAGAGTCTGACTTTGTGAAAAAACTCGAATACATCATTTTTTTATTTGAAAAGGGCACTTGAAATTTTTGTAGCACGCATCCTCTTCAAGGGGTAAACTTTACCCCTGTATATTAAATAAAGAAAGTAGGTCGAGTGATACCTTGCTTTAAAGGCCATTCACATGCCTTCATAAGAGTAGTAAAGTTTTAAAAATCTAGCAATTGGTTATCGAGAAATTCACTTCTAAATGTGCATGGACCAATTTAAAAATCATTTTTTGTCTTACAACCTTAAAATTTGATTTTTGTTTTGGTTCATTGGACATTTTATCATTTTACTTTTTCTTCTGGGATATATTCCGACGATACAAATGGGGAAATTTACCCGTAGTATTTGGTCATATTTTAACAGTGAATATCTGAAAAAACGAATTGATATATTTTACACGGTTGTTAAAACATTCGAGAAATCTTCAAAAAAAGGTAACACTTGGACCACTTTACCTATTCAAAATATATATTTAACGGTTACCCCTCGAAGGGGGTGCTCTGTTTCCTTTTCGTCGGGGCACACTGTTAATAGCGCTACAGCAAAATTTTTTGTATACGCAGAAAGTTCACGAGATTTGTCAAGAAAGTGTTTTATATCTGGTGACATCAAGGTGTCTTAATTTTTCATCTTATTTCCCCTTTAGTTTCAGTTTTATCAATAAAAATATTTTATACAGACGTATACACAGATATTCTGCCTCCGTGGAGTCATTCGATGGAAAAACTACTAACTCTTGTTAATGAGATACAAACACGTTTGTACCACGTGCAGTGCACATTTTTTCATACAAATTTTAAATTTCAGCACTTGGTACATCTTTGTGTTTTCTTTATGTCAATTTTAATTTTTGTAGGCAGTTTTTGTGAAAAACCCTTTTTTATTTAAGCTTATTTTTGTGTGTAAACAAACCACTAAAACTTTTAACATACAAAAACATAGATAGCCATGTAATATGTCGCTGCCTTTGCTCAGAAAAGTTACAAAAATTGTGTCTTTCTTTTTACAGGGTAAGAGTTTTCGACACTTTTTGTTTATTGGTACGCGTAGGAGCAATTTAGCTAAAATATTAAATTTACATAAAGTTATTAAAAAAATGATGCAGGTTCTCTTACAACGATAAGATAAATATTAAGGATGCTAAGTTTTTATTTTAAATGAGGCCAGAATTGTCACAAGTGAAACTTTCTATCGTTTCTGCAGAATGGCGACCAATGGAATGTACAAAATACAATGATTTGACAAAATGTCTCCAGAGAGAATCAATAAAAATGAAATATGGCATAAATGAAATGTACACAGGTACATGACCTATTAACTTAAATTCTTTCAGCATGCATGAAGTTGCAGGCAAGATTTCCCTCTACTTCCTCTCTTATTTCTCATTTTCTCTTTCTATTCTCCATAAACACAGTATGTCTCTTTTACCTAGCGGCATATTTTAACTTCTTTTTTGTAATTTTAACAAGCATAGCAAAAATGGCAATGGTCCAAGGGGGGGGAGGCAGGTGTTAGGTTGCTTTGGAAAAAAGTAGACAACAAAGTTGCTGGTGGTGGTAACCTCGAAGTCTTTGGAGAAAAACGAGAAATTGCAGAACGTTTCTTTAACGACATTCTGTAATCCCACCACAGTATTTTGGGTCAGTTTGAAACAAACAAAAACCATGACATTAGAAATACAGAACAGTGTTATCGAGTTTCAGTTTATAAACAAGTTTTAGGCAAAATCATTTCGGACATAAAATTCAGGTTCAATAACGAGACTCTAAGTATTTTTGACCTGAACATATTCATACCAAGTTTTATACAACGTGAAGCCAAAATCAGGGCAAAATTAACTAATGTAGTTTCCAAATACTATAAGCTGTTTGAATAATACAAAACACAAATTCTTTAACTTTTGTTGGAAGAAGTCAGTATTTGGAAACAATATTGGTCAGTGTCGATATTTTTCCGTTGATAAAAAAGTAATGCTTTGTCAGAAAGAAGCTTCTCCTGCCTCACAAGATTGAAAATGTAAGTACTTAAAAACACTATGACGGAAATTTGTTTGACGGCCTTAGCGTTGCTGCATATCGTTAGACATATTGAAATTGACATTGAGCGAGTCATTGGACAGTTTGCCCAAAAAAACTGGAAACGAACTTTTTTTTGGGATAGGCATCTTATATTTTAGATATGCAATATAAAAGGTAATGTTTTAACTTAAAAAGCTTTTTAGATCTCAAAAAAAAAAAGTATTTGGCTATTAGGTTTTGTTTGTGGTTTGTTTGTTATATCTATGTTTCTTATAATTGAAAAAGTTATACGTAGCTACTCAAGCGCGAATTTTAGGGGGCTAGGGGGTAATTAGCCCCCCCCCACCTTAAATTTAAATTTTTTACGAAAATATTTAGAAAATCAAAAATAGGGCATTAACTTCGGCGCTATAACACCTTTGATATTTAGGGTGTTAGTTTAATTTTGTGTTAACAATGGCATTTGTAGTGTCACTTCCTTAAAAATTTTCGCCTACTGCGCTTTGTAAGCATTGATATATTCACAATTTTAGTTTAATTTTAAATCAAAAAATGTATTTTTTGGTGCAATTTTTTAAAAAGTTTTCGACTGAGGCGATACGTTGATATTTACGATTTTAGTTTAATTTGACTCGAAAACTGGATTTTTAATATAATTTTCTCAAATTTTCGGCGCATTTAAACATTTGTTAAAATAAAAGGTATATAAAATAAACAATTTAAAATCTGAGTACCACCTCTCCCCCCCCCCCTACACTTGAGGCCAAATCCCCGCATGCAATTACTAAGTTTTGTTTGCATATATTGATATGTTTCTCATAAAAGCTGAGTTGATGCTTTTATTTCTATTTTTTTTTCGTATCGAAACCGCCCTCCCCCCTTTTCAAATGGCTGGAACCGCCACTGATTGAAGATATATGAAATAGACCGCGAAGCCCGCGTTTCGATAAATTTCCATGTGTGGCTAGATTATAGATGTTGTTGCCAAGTTAGTTATAAGTGTGCACTGCACGTGTTATTCACTATTTACATTGCATATCATCGAACGAATTTTATACAGACCGCTTCAAGCTACTGCGAACATAGGGGGAATCAAGTCCAATTTACTCTCCGTGCCGTACGACCGAGGTGGATTCGAAGCACGCTGCAGTGTTATCTTTTTGAAATTCATTTTGTTTTTATTATTTTGTTTTATTTTTGCCTTGCTCGAGAAACAGATGGGTAAGTTCTTAATTGAAATAATACATTTTTAAAACTAAAAATGGATGTCTACGAAGTTGCCGAAAAAGTGCAGATGGTCAAATCGTCATAACCCAACACACGTTCGATATTGGTCGAGGGAAAATTTGCATTTGTATTTTGACGTAAGAACACAGTATCCCCAAAAACTAAATGTTTGGGGGGGGGGGGGTATTATAGGGGAACACGTAATTGGGCCATTTTTTATTAACGGCAATTGCAATTTGAATGGTCCTAGATACTTGGATCTACTGTAGCAGCACATTATTCCAACTGCTAGGCAGTTGTTAGGTGTAAGATTTGGTGAAACATGGTTTCAACAAGATGGTTGTTCCGCTCACAATGTTGGCCTTGTTAGGGAATATCTTGATAATGTATTTCCTAATCGGGTTATAAGTACACGGGGAACTATTTCATGGCCAGCTCGATCTCCCGATCTTGCTCCTAATGACTTCTATCTGTTTTTGAAGAAGCTTTTCAAATTATCACCCCTACAACATGCTTGGAAACGTTGGAAGGGGTTTTTATAGTAGGCTCGGATATTGTCTAGCCGAGCAAGGAGGACTTTTCGAATATTTGCTTTAATTTTTTTTGACTGGGAGAATCTTTTTGGTTTTTAGAATGTATTATTTTATTTTGAGAACTTGCTTTTATTTTGTTTCTCCTTATTATTTTCATTGTAACACGTCGTCACTGATAAATCTGAGCAGTTGACAATAAAACGCTCTTATTTATCAGTGACAAAAAATAAGAAAATTACGTTATAAAAATTGCGTATTTATTGACCAAATTCCGGTTTCATTGACTACGCTCCACACAGCACCGTGGTTAGAGGCGTACTAAATACAAGTCGAACGGCGGCGAACGGCAGCGAAAGGCGATCGGAAGCCTGAGTGTTGGTTGCTTCACTGATAGGCGTGCGGTGTCTCTGCATGTACGTACACTGGCAAATTAGACTTCTTTCGCCCTATGTTCGCAGTAGCTTGAAGCGGTCTGTATAGCAGTTTGTTTAACTAGAGTGTCCAGTTCAAGTTTTTGTTAGAACTTCAACATTCTTTCTCGGGACCTAAAGTAAATATTTCTTTTTAAGTTTTCCTGAGCTTTGCAAAGCTGCTTGAAGTGCTTCTGAGTTGATGCATAGTTTTTCAAGCACAATTAATGGAATAACGCATATGTTTCTCTGTGCATGTAGCTCTCGAATCAGTGAACCGATTTCTATGCGTTTCGATTTTAGTTTGTAGCCTTTTCTTCAGGGAGTGTCCTTAGATATGTTCGATTAAAATAGGCTAAGTAGTTCCAGAGGCAACAATAATGTTGGAGGTTGCAGGTGTTTTAAAAATGTTATGAATGACTTGCTGTGGACATGCCATTTTTTATTGTCTATTTTTATTTTGTATCAACGTTTCGTCAATTAAAAAAAATTAAATTTGATAAAATTATTGTGGATATCATTTTTCACAAAAATATATTTTTTAACTTCCATTTTAAAATTTTACGTTAGTTTGCCTCACGAACCTGATCCATTAAATTTTTTTATTTATAGGAACGAAAGGATTTAATACTGTTAATGTTTCGGTATACCTATACTTCATTGATATATACAATTAATTGAAAATTTACGTAAATTTTTGCTGTTGTTTCTCTTTTGTCTACCGTCACTTTTTTGATTCCAGTGGGAACTTTTAACTTAATTGGACGGGCCATCAGCTACCTTCAAACCCCAGACCAGGTAATTTTATCTGTTCTTTTTGTCCTTAAGTAGTCTACCGACTGGGGAGTGCGTAACTAGAGCTGCCTCCACGGAATACCAACCTTATCCGGCCTGATTACCGGCGTGAATTTAGAAGTAGGACCAAGTTACCTTTTACACTCTTCCCTGGTTTTTTTAGCCTATTAAGTTTAATCCAAGGACGAACAATTTTTTTATAAAAAGTGATTTAGGACTGCGCGGGGATTGAGTTCACGACACACCGGTAACCAAGAAACCTAATTTGATCGTGTCAAACGGATAACCAACAGGACCACTTCCTTCATTTTTCTCGTATTCTTAAACTACCTGGGTGCCGATTCTTGAATTTCGAGAGAATGATCGCCTGGGAACGTTCACATCCTTCGTTTCGACCAATAAGAAGTCTCAGAAGCTTCCAATTTTGTATGGCACACGCACAAAGCTGAATCGATTATCGTTCGTCAAGAGCGCCCGTTCTCCTGCTCAGAGGCAGGTGTATGAAAGTGTAGGAAAGTTCCTTCGATACACGGCAATCGGGTGACGTTCGGCCGTGAGCGGATAGGTTTCGGATAACTCGTGATAGCAGCAAAGTCTGTTTATTTGTCGATATCAGGGAGGTGACCGTTCCCATGCGACCTTCCTTACGAAATTCAAGAATCCGCACCCTGGGGGCTGATGTTTGAATATCGTAGGAAAGGTCGCACGGGAACGTTCACATTCTTCATTTCGTCTAATAGGAAGATTCAGAAACTGCCAAGCTTGTATGGTGCACGCGCAAAGCTCGTGATAGCTTCAAAGGTGGCCGTTCCCGTGCGACCTTTCCTACGAAATTTAAGAATTAGTCCCCTGATATGCTTACCCCATTCAAATGTGGAAGATCCAAAGCAGCAGGGACATATGTCGTAGCGGGGCTACATCTTGTACAGGACCGTCTTAAGGCAGGCCTTTGCCTCGAGCCGTGACATCTCATAGCAAATCTACAATGAATAAAAGGAAACATAAATAACAGTTTTAAGGTAGGTTAATTCATGGGTTATGGAAAGGAGAAAAACGACCATTTATCTTGGGCGACGTTTCGTCCTGTTCAAAATTAAAAACATAAATAACTAGGAATTTTAAAAAATATTAAATTCTTATTATTTTGTTTAAGAATAGTTAACCTGCACTCAAAAACTACATTCTGAAAAAGGAACTCTTGCCTAATTGGCTAGATAAAAACACTTCTTTTAAGAGCCTTTTCGTTTTCTGGAGAGAATGTTAGCCTTAATTCAAGAACCCAGGGGGGTTGACCCTATTTAAGATCGTAAGACCTTGAATTAAGATATCCATTTTTTTCACTGCATCCTCTATGATTTATTTGAGATATCTGTGCTTTTTGCACACCATTACAATAGTCTTCTGCTTTAAAAAAAACTTTTTATACTTGAAATAAAAAACAAAAGACAAAAAAAAACTATATTTATTTTTAGCCAAAATTATGTAGGGGAGTTGGACCACTTCATACAACAAATGTTTATTTTTAGTGAAATATTAAGTCAAAATAGCTAATTGTGTTCCCGCCAAAGTTTTTGAATAATTAGGTGGTAATAGATACTTAGAGTAAATATTTCAACACATCGGTATCGGTACACCTAACGCGTTCGAAACAAAGCCAAAATAAATTACATTTTTAACTTGTTCATGCTATGTTTCGAACGATGCTCACTTTTTTGATGGATGCGATGACAGTTGATTTTACTCGATGCGTACGGAGGTATGTACGTTACGAACCCACGAATGTACGCAACGAGTTCGAAACATTGCAAAAGTAAGTAAAAAATGTAGTGTAATATAACGATACCGATGCCGGATTTACTAAGATCTAAAATATTTACACTTACAGGTCTAAATATTTACACCTGAGGGGGGGTACTAAATTTTAAAACCAATTTTTAAAAAACACTTACCCATACAGAAAAGTTTGTATCTTTATCGTTTGTATGCTTTCTTTTCTCAAAATATACCATATTTTAGGAGAAAATGCCTTAAAACTAACTTTTTTTGACAGGTTTCAAAATGGCAAACGGTGAATACGCCAAAAGTTTGGTTATATAAATATATATTATATATATATATATATATCTGTGTTTGAGGTTATAAAGTTGGTGATTTTTTAGACAACCTCTGGGGGGTGGTTTAAATTTATAGCCCCCAGAAAGGATCGTTTTGTGGCAATTGGTAATAAGTTCGTTTATAATTTCCGTAAGTAGCCGTTTTTACAAGGATTAATTTACCCTATTTAATATCCCAAGTTGTTCATTAACCAAATAAAACACCTCCAATTTTATCCAGAAAAACGCCCTGTTTTGATCCCGTTTTCAACACAAAAAATATATTTATAAGGGCACTACGAGGCAAAATATACCAAACAAAAAAACCAAAAACAACTATATTAATTTATTTACAAACTGAAATTAAAACATTAAGGTTATTTAAAAGCTCAGTCAAGAAAACTTTCCTTACTCAAAGCCCACTTATTTTAAAGCTGTAGCTTTCATCAGTAGAGGTTGGTGCAAGTCAAGTTGCTCGCTGTTTGTGATTTGAAGGCAGCTAATATTTTGAAACTGACATTTCGATAGTGACAGAAATATAAACAAAACTTGCATTTAGGTTTTTTTAATACATTTAATAAATAAAAACACCTTTTAAATAAATACAAAATTAGTCTACCCCTTATTTTATTATTACCCATCTAATTCGTTGGTAAGGGTAAGTTTTAATTAGAGTGACATATAACCCCAATTTTAATTTGTTCTACACAGTGTTTACTATTTAAACTCCGCGTGGGTTTAAATTTTTTACATTTCTTGTCTTCTAAATTGAAATGTTGTTCTTAAATCCAACCAAAGATTGTGTTAAGGTGATTATTCAATAAAAAAAAATTATTAAAATTCTTCTTATAAATCAAACTATGTCCAAAACCAAAGGCGGGTTCGTTTAAAATGCTTAAAATCAAAAATTTCACTTAAACTTAGGACCGTTCTAAAATAGACTAAACCCTTTTAGTAAATCCCACCGTGAGTGTCTATTAATTTTAGTTTATACCGGGTTACGCATTTACCTCCGCAACATGGAGATGCTATTATATTTCTTCTCTATATTTTTTTAAATTGTTTCTCCCTAGATACAGTATGATTTTCGAGTAACTTTTTGAATCATTTGAAGCGTGATGATTGATCGATCGGGAAACGCATCTGCAAAATGTTCTGCTACATTATTTTGTATTGCGTGGTTCATTTTAATTTGAATTTTTTCTGCAAATTTCTTGACAGAAAAAAATTGACGAACACTGACAATATCAGTGGTTTATAGTCTGTCTAGTTTTATTGTTTATAAATCTACAGGGTGATCGGTTATAAGTGGTCCCTGAGATAACTTTTTTCTAATATAGTGTAGGGGCATATGTCGATAATTTCTCTCCCGTGGGATTTTTTATGAAGAACTTTTATGACTATTTGGGATTGATAGCTTTTTAGTCACACAATCAAGTATTACCGGCTGTTTTGTTCGCATTCGTGTAGAACGGGTTGATATGACGACATCTTTCAAGATGGCAACCAAAAATCATAAAAAATACAACTTTCGCAACCGGGGCATGATTATACTCAGTTCCATATAACTCGAGGGCAAGAATTCTAAAAAATTTACTTTCAAGGTCATCCGATCTTAAATGACCTTAAAAATCGCAAAAAACAAGATTTTTGCCATTTCCTCTTCAAAAAATATTAATAATTCGACGTTTTGTCAGAGCAACTTCAAATGTACCTCAAACTATTAGGCAAGTATGCCAAATTCGATCCTTAGAGTTTGATGCATTTTTAAGTTTCATGACTTTGAAAAATACCCCAGTCAAATTAAGATATTGCAAAAAGAACATACTAAAGGGCGCTATTCATCAACTATTAAAGCGAAGAGGACCAAATTTGGTAAGGAAGATAAGAAAGCGAAGTCCAATAATATTGTTAAAAAAAATTTGGTTCAGCTATGACGAGTTTCAATATGGCGGCTGATATATCAAAATGGTGACCTATAACCATTTTATTTTATCCAATTTCGTAAAAAAGCAAAAATTAAAAGGTGGCCATTAATTCTTGTTGACTTGTCGTCGCTTACTATGAAAAAAAAAGTTTAGTTTATGCATGACCGTGATTGACCTTGAAAATACCATGTACAAGTGAAAAACGAGCTTTTAGTAGTGATTTCTTCAAATTTATCACTACGCAAAAAATTTAGGTGCCGGAGATGAAATTGACATCTTAGCCATAGATAAACACTTCATTTTAAACCTCCCTACCATTTTTTTTTGTTCTGGCGGTCTAGATCTTCGTGTAAGAAAACGTTAAATTGTGGAGATTTTTTTGAAGAGAAAATGGCAAAAAATATGTTTTTTTGTGATTTTCAAGGTCGGATGATCTCAAAAGTGATTTTTTTGGAATTCTAGTCCTCAAGTTGTATGAAATCGAGTATAATCATGCACCGGTTGCAAAAACTGTATTTTTTATTATTTTTCGACCAACATTTTGGAAAATGGCATGTACACCTGGTCCAAAATACGGCAACGTATATCTAACTTCTGCTAACTCTCTTATATGTAATTTAAATGACTTTGTTGGCTAGATAAGTGAGTAGAACATAAAATTCACAGTTCCGAAAAAAAAATATAGGTCATTTTTACCGGGGTATAGCATAAACATCTGGGAAGCCACCAAAAAAAAATGGAAGTGAGGTTTAAAATGAAGTGTTTATCAAACGCTAGCATATTAATTTCATCTCCGGAAAAAGGTTTTGACTAGTGTTAAAAATAAAATCTAGTTTTTTAAGTGTACATGGTATTTTCAAAGTCAATCAAGGTCATGCATCAACTAAACTTTTTTTTTCATAGTAGGCGGCTATAAGTTAAAAAGAATTGATAATCATCTTGTCATTTTTGCTTTTTTGCGAAATAGGATAAAACAAAATGTGCTTATAGGTCACCATTTTGATATATGAGCCGCCATATTAAAACGCGTCACAGCTAAACCAATCTTTTTTTAACAATATTATTGTTCTTGACCTTCTTATCGTTCTTACCAAATTTGGTTCTCTTCGCTTTAATAGTTGATGATTAGCGTTCTTTAGTATGTTATTTTTACAATATGTTAATTCTACTGGGTTATTTTTCAAGGTCATAAAGCTTCAAACTGCATAAAACTCTCGGGATCGAATTTGGCATACATGCCTATTAGTTTGAGGCACATTTGAAGTTGGTCTGACAAAACGTTAATAAGATTTTTTGAAGATAAAATGACAAAAATCTTTTTTTGTGCGATTTTTAAGGTCATTTAAGGTCGGATGACCTTGAAATTATTTTTTTTGGAATCCTCGTCCTCGAGTTATATGTAATCGAGTATAATCATGTCCCTGTTGCGAAAGTTGTATTTTTTATGATTTTTGAAGAGCTATCAATCCCACATAGTCACAAAACTCCTTCATAAAATATCCCACGGACTTACACATGCCCCTTCACTAATAGCCGCAGAAGAACCAAACAAAAACTGGGTGAAACTGTATTTTATAGGGACCTCAAAATCATTAATAAAAATTATTCATTTCAAACAGTATACAAGGTGTGCCAAAAAGCTATTTGTTTTCTTGTGGAACACCCTATATATTTTGACCCTGTTAAATTCCTTTTTAAATACCATTTAATATGAGTCTGCAAGTAACCGTTTTCGAGATATTTTAATTTGAATTAAATATTAAAATACTCGTATTATTGTATTACAATAAAACCTAAGTAATTTATGACGCATTGCCGTCAAAACGCCGCTTTTTTGTTTTTCACAGCCAACTATTTATTTGGAAAGTTAAATAAGTTCTAGTTTGACAGCTTTTTGATTGATAATATTATTATGTATGACCTACTTTAGTTTAATTTTAATACAATAATCGGAATTATTTAATATCTAATTCAAATTGAAATATCGCGAAAACGGTTAAAGGCAGGCCCATACTATAAGGTATTTTTAAAAAGGTAATTTTCTGAAGAATTTAAAAATGTCAAAATATATAGGGTGTTTCATAAGAAAAAAATTACTTTTTGGTACACCCTGTATATTATTTGAAATGATTAATTTTTATTAATGATTTTGAGGTCACTATAAAACATTCTTTCACCCAGTGTTTGTTTGGTTCTTCGGCTGCTGTTAGAAAAAATGTTATCCCAGGAAACACTTATAACCGATCACCCTGTACAGTACGAACATTCTTTTTGGTGTAAAAATCAGTGTCAAGATTTTAGGAACGTGTTTTTAGGTTAAAATAAGACTTTCTACCTCTAAAGACATGTGTCCGCAAACGCTTTATTACCGATATACAGAGGGAGAAGTTGCAAGTTGTTTTTGGTTTTTTTTGTAGCCCATGCAGTTTTTGCGACATTTAGATCAAATTTAAAACCTAAATGAGACGTTTTTTTAGAATAGTTATTCTTGAAATCAGGAAGCAAACAATTATCTCCCTGAAATGCACAGATTAGTTTCTACTGGTCTTTAGTGTAACAAATAAAAGATACCAATTTCTATTAAAATACTGTCATTAATGTCATTTGTGGGAGAAATCAGCGGCATCGGCCAATGAGAACCGCGCATTTGTGAGGAATTATTTTCTTTGCCCTGTGAGGTTATTCTTGAATCGAGAGAAAATTTGCTCCCAGGGAGTCGAATTCTCTCCCTACTATGCATCTCATTGATCCAAATCTTCGGTTAAAATCGGTCTTACTTTTGCCTAATATTGATGGAAACTAATTCTCAACACCAATAGAATTACTTTCGATCAATATCGGGCAAAAGTGAGAGAAACCGATTTAAACCGAAGATTTGGACCAATGAGATGCATAGTAGCGAGAGAATTTAACTCCCTGGGAGCAAATTTTCTCTCGATTCAAGAATAACCCCCCTGATATCAAGAATATCTACATAGGAGTCAACTCTTTTTTCACCCCATTAAGCTTCTTGTGGTTCGCTGCTGGATTTAATTTTATGATACGGGTTTTTCTTTAAACTTGAGTAAACTTGTTGGAATTTTGAGCTTACTATAATCATATAACACAGGTTTTCCCAGTAGTTCAAGAAAAAAATGGAAAAAAGAGATTGTCGGTGGGATTGTACCTGTATAGAAACCTTTTAAATGAAAATTCTCTGTGAATTGGGTGACTTGCTCAGATTTTTTCTTTTTGTATTTCTAAATTCGCGGAGACCCATATATACGAAAAAATATTCATACACACATCTCTAATGAGAAACAATTAAAACATATATCTTTATCAAAGAAAAATTAAAAACTATCAAAACAAACCTAACTAATGTTTCGCTTGCTGACGGTTGGATGAGAACACTGACTTCTTAAATAAAAAGAAGCCTATTAGAGCTTTTGTTTAATTTGCTCTGTAATCCTTATGTTACCTAAATTATTGAGCCGGAGATGGTCACGCTTGCTTTTATAATGCTATGCGCAGTTTGATTGATTTGATTTGATACTGAATTTTGAAACACCAAGTATCATGTATAATGCACAGTTATTTAGGTTAATGTCCATGCTTACCTTAGTTCTTCTGCCATCTCACTGCACAGTGACTGTCTGTCTGTCTGTGCATTTTTCTTGCTGTTCCAACAAAATTCCAAGATGGCAACTAAAATGGCCAATGCTAGGCCGCAAAGAAGGACTACAAAGACGCCTCCTAGGAAAAGAATAATCGAATTAAAGCGAGTTCACATTATAGCCAACCAAATTAAAATAAAAGACAAAAAAATTTAAAGGGTAACATTTTCAAAAGTCCTTTTATTGAGTTAATTTAATACTTAAGTCAAGCGAGTTGAAAAAATATTGTACCTAACTCGCGCGTAAAGTGACTTTTCCGCACTAAATTGCTGGGAGAACTCCGCTAACGCGTTGTTCGGCCATCTGCAATCGTGTGCGGAAAAGTGGCAATTTCCGCACTAGTTAGGTAAAATACTATTTTGCTAATAAAAATGAAAGATTAATCAGCATATATATTTTTTTTCTACTAGCGTGCGGAAAATTCACTTTTTCGGACTATTTAGCGTGCGGAAAATTGCAAGCTAACGTTTTGTTCGGCCATCTGAAATCGCGTGCAGAAAAGTGTCACTTTCCGCACTAGTTAGGTAAACTACAATTTTGCACCACTAAAACTTGTTTAAAAGTTTTTTTGTTTGTTGTTTTTGTATGCACCTAAAGCCGCTTTTATATAAGGGCGGTTTTAAATAAAATCTCTTTCTCTCATAAAATATCAGTTTTAAAAGGAAACGAACAAAAAACAAGTCAACAACAGATTTTTTAGTAAAACGAGGGTTGAGTATTTCTTTAGATTGGAAGAAATGCCCTAAAACTTTTTTAGATGACCCTTAAATAGGCTTTAAAGCGATAAATCGCTTTCTAAAATCTTCTTTAAGAAAATAGATTTAGTCCTTAAAACGGTTTAAGTGGTGTTTATACCACAAAATTTTAAAACCGTCCGTGTATAAAAGCGCTTTAAGAGGCCCGTATAAACAAAGTAATTGTTTCTTAGCGTAACGTTTAAGCTTAGCTTTTTTTTGTTCGACCAAGAAACCCTAAAATTTTTTCTTAATTTTGTATATAGGCAACACTAAATTGTTTGTTTGTAAAAATATTCTCAATTCCCGCACAATTCAAATCCCCCGTACGTTTACGCCTCCTGTCGGAAAATTTATCGTGAAAAACAAATTGAATCAAATCGAATATGTCCCACGGACCTCAGTTATTTGTCGAACTTTTTTAACTCGAATGGAAAAGTTACTTTTTAGACAGAGATGTGTAAGAGCGTCGGTAGAATATAATGATCCTTAAAATATAATATAAGTGATAATATAATTTAAAAATATTTTAAAGATGCACTTTATAAAAGATAAAAAGTAATTGACCCACTCGAAAAAAGATACCGGCCCACCTAGAGCCACTGAAAATCCAATCACAAAGGTTGAATTTTCCCTAAAAATCATTCATTCGAAACCCAAGCCTAAGGACTAATTTCTTCGTACGCCACTGAAATTATACATTACATACTGAGATCCAGGCACTCGTCCATTGGAAAATTTAATATTCTTAGGAGGAAGAAACTATCCTGGGCCCTTATTCTTAAAATCGTAGACATTCTGCTCCCAGGGAGTCAAATTATCTCACTCATTGGTCCAAATATTCGGTTTAAATCGGTTTCCCTCTTTTTTGCTCGATATTGATCTAAAGTAATTCTTTTAGTCAATACCAATAGAATTACTTTCTATCAATATCCGAAAAAAGTGAGAGAAACCGATTTGGGACGAAGATTTGGACAAATGAAGAGCATAGTAGCAAGAGAATTTGACTTTTTGGGAGCAGAATTCTTATCAGTGGGTCTATTCTTAAATCGAGAGAAAATTTGCTCCCAGGGAGTCTTAGTCAAGACCAATAGAATTATTTTCAATCAATATCGAGAAAAAGTGAGAGAGACCGATTTAAACCGAAGATTTGGACCAATGAGATGCGTAGTAGCAAGAGATTTTGACTACCTGGGAGCAAAATTTTCTCTTGATTCAAGAATAGACCCCCCAGTTCGAGAAAAAGGGCACAGGAGAAAACTGATGGAAAGTTGGCTGCACCCTTGAAACAAATTTTAGTAGTTTTGGGGAAACACTAAACCGCATATATTCTCCGCGATACTTCCAGGGCCCGTATTCTTTAATTTTGGGGAACGGCATGCTCCCGGGAATCAAAAACGCACCTAATTGGTCAAAATCTTAGTTTTCTGTCACTATTTTGTCAATTTTGACTTTGTTCGTGACAGGTTTTGCCGTCAGTTTATTCTCCTCGTATAAGGCAGAAGCAAAATCGCTCACCAGTGCCAAAACTGACAGAAATGTAACAAACAAATTAAAACTCGGCCAATCAGGTGCATTTCTAATTCCCGGGAGCACTCCCTTCCCCGAAATTAAAGAATACGCGCCCAGATCTATTGTAGTTCCCCTGTATTCTTTGTTATAACGGGCAAGTCGTTATTCCGTCTTTATGACAAGAAGAGCAATCGTTCTGGGTCAAAATTTACCTATCTACAGCGTGGCTCTCCTTTATTTGCTTTTTGGTAATGCAGTAAAAAAATTCTTTAAAATGACACCCAACATCATATCTTATATAGTTTTTGAACTAATCGCTTTCAATAATTGAATTTTTAAGATTTTGATTGCAGATATCTCGAGAGCTAGATAGGCGAACCCTATGATATGAGGTATCTTTAAAAAGCAAATTTTATAAGGATTTAAAAATTTGGTATAAAAAACAGGAGACCGTGCAAAAAAAACTAGGTTTGCCCCCAAAAATGTTCCTCTATGCACTGTTTCGGCTCACAACTCTGTGTCTTCTTAGGAAGGTAGAGCAGTAAAAGACATCAAAGCTACTACATTTATACATTTTATTTAAGAAAGTTGTAGCAAAACACATGTTGAAATTCATTTTAGCATCAGTGGGCAACAGCACTTCAGGACTCAACAAAATCAGTCAAAGGCCAGTTTGCATACGAAAGAAAAGAGGGATCAAACTTCTTTTGCTTTCTGCGTTTGTGCAATAGCTAAACGTTATGGTAATTAACTACTACCAATTCCGTAAGCTACAAATCCATTTCGTTGTGGTTGTGGTTATTTTTCTAGTATTTTTAGAGAATTTTGGCGCAATTAATTTTGAAAATAATAAAATATTACCACGTGCCAACATATAAAACACTTATTTTGTAAAATTAAGCCCAATTTTTTGTTTTTTCTCATCTCTAATTTTTTTTACAAGAGACAGTTTTTAATGTGTTCCAAAAACTCTGGTAAATTGATGCGATGTAGTGGTAGTGGTTGTGAAAGTTGTCAAAATTTGAAGCGTTCCAAAATATCCCTATTAACGAATTAGCTTAAACTCCAAGCGGACACAAAACTAAATGTTTTCTATCCACCTTACCATTTCTCTAGTCTTCGGAAATTTCGTTCAACAAGTAAAACAAGAGGGAGCACACACCTGGGGATTGTCCTTTTATGTTTTTGTTGATTATCGGTTACTTTTTTAAAACGGTGGATGAATGTTCGGTAAGTATAAATTTCATTTTTAAAGCCATGATGAAATCAGTTCGTGTGAGAATAACGCATGGTTAACGCTAATAAATCATTGTTTTCACCGCCAGTTTATTAAATTTACTCTTTTATAAATAGCTTTGGTTTTTCCTGCAAGATTCCAGCCTTTTTATAAGAAATTATTCGGTACATGTCACTTACCAATATTTTCCACCCCCAAAGCGTTAGCCTTTGATTCTTTGCTCTTGTCATCTCTCGTACAAACGTCCCCGGTATTCTTCCACCACTTGTCGTACAATATTTGTATTATTCCTTTTTCCTGTAGCTCCAAAATGGAAAGGGATATTTTATCTCGCCAAGAACTACCCTTGGGCGTTGCTATGCCATATCCTTTGGAGTCTAGAAGGCCACCTTTGAAAATAAGTTAAAACGATTATATTATATTTTTTATTGTGTGTTATGTATTGTATGCTGTATATTGTATAATGTATGTTGTATATTGTGTATTGTATATTATATATTATGTATTTTGTATTATATATTATATATTATATATTATATATTATATATTATATATTATATATTATATATTATATATTATATATTATATATTATATATTATATATTATATATTATATATTATATATTATATATTATATATTATATATTATATATAATATATTATATATTATATATTATATATTATATATTATATATTATATATTATATATTATATATTATATATTATATATTATATTGTTACGTTAAAAATTGGTTTTACAACAACAACTAATCAATTTTTTACTTCACAAGTGTTTCATTACTTCGAAGCATAGCTTAGTTAAAAATAGCCATGTTTCTAATAGAAATGCGATAAAATCATAGAAGCCGTAGGGCTGTCGTAACCAGAACCTCTCTACTGTTATGTTTGTCTACTTGTTATTTCGACTTTTGGTGGCACGTTGCTGTCGGTTAACAGGAGTGACGTCTGACACCAATAAACCGGGGTTGAACAGGCTTGTCCTGTTTAAACTCATTTTTCCGCACTTAGATTTGGGGTTTTTTTAAACAACATCACTTTGTTTATTTTTGTTGCATGACTATTTCTAGGTTATGATTTAGGCAAAACAGAGTATAGAAGGATGTGCAAACCTGCACGCGCTTTCATTAATTGATCGAGAGGGAAAAAATAGGTCGTTTTGTTGATTAATAAATTAACGTAATTATTTATTTTTGAGCCATATACAATATACCATTTTCGTCTGAGACGTAGGGCTCTCCTTTTATTTTCTCAAAATCTCTTCGAGTATAGTCGCAAATTTTTATACTTTGTTGTATTTTCAAACTACGCGGTAGTCGCTATCAAATTCAGGCAGTTTCCGTTTTCTATCACAATTCAATGTTGCCAGGTGGACTCTTTTGTATAATATATAAGATTGTTAGCAATTTTATAAAATAAAGACACTTAAGTGAGGGTGTAATACGACCCGCTTACACAATCCCGTTGTTAGACAACGTCAGTTCTCCTATTTGTGATTTTTTTTATTTCCCCCAATATTGACTTTTATTCTGCTGGCTGTCGTTTTAACACTGGTCTTTGAGAAGATTACTGGATTTCCAAGTGTAAAGATTTTTAATTCATAGGATTGGCAGCAATGGGCTGTTATGCTTTTCGGGTTAGTTTTTTATTATAGTTTTGGATGGTGTTTTGGATTTTTAGAGAAGGGGTTTTTCTAGTGACGTATTTCCGGTAAGGTTTTAAAAAGGAATACGCGAAAACCATGCTTTAGTGCAATCGAGTGTTCCGTGTGCGAAAGTGGCAAATTTGGCCTTGTTCCAATTTTTCTAAAATCCGTTGAGGATTTTTACCCTAAGTAATAGGGATCAAACCAGGGCCAATTTGCGGTAGCTTCTTATTGTTTAAGTAGTTTTTTGGAAACGAAGCTCCGCACCTATTGGGATAAAAAAATTGCCACTCGCACACGTGTCGCCACCGTCCATCTGGGGGCGGACACTCGATTAACTCCAGCAGCTTCAGCAGAATTTCTATCTTGGTAAGTGGATTTTTGATAATAGAATTCGGCCTTCCAAGTTGATAAATTTTGAAAATATTTTCTGTTTTTTTTTGGGTTTTTCACACGTTTTTTTTGGGACTCAATTTGATGCTTTGCTTTCTTCTTGCCATAGGGGCTACTGTATGAACTCGTGGTGATGGATTCCTAGTTCCCACGAGGTGTCCACACCAGCCACCGAAGATGTCCGAGATGTCCTCTGGAGGCAAGTGTGCCTAAAAACCCTCGTACGAGGTAAGCTTCCTAGTAATTTTTTTTTGAGTTCAATAAAGTGTTGCACTTGAGGTAGTTTATTTTATTTTCTGGAATAGTAAGGAGTGTTATTCTCTTTATTCCAGGGTTTTTGGGCGAGAAGTAGTTGTAGAGTTGTGGGGCCGTATGCAGAGGTTTTCTCCAACATCTTTCCATTTTTCCTACAAGCTCCAACATATAAGTACCTACCAGTGCAACACCAATCCCAGTCATCGCAGGAGGTTACCGGTTTGAGATTTACATTCTAAACATTTTATTTCTAAAAAAAAAAGTTTTTTTTTGGTCTTATTTTGGAGGGATCATATTGACGGATGACAGTTGTAATTTTCTTTTTTTTGGGTTCCAATTGAGTATAAATCGTCATTACAGTTAATATGAAGCAACAACTGCCAAGCTGCGAAATGACTTCTTCAATTAAGGCTGTAATTTAGTATTTTTTTTTCTTTCTTGACTTTATGACATGGCTGACAGATAACCATCAGTTTTGCCTTAATTTCGTTTGACTTAGTGTAGAGATTTACATGTTGCAACCCTGTCGCTTCGGATTGCCGGACTAAAATGTGGGGTTAAGGCTGGCTCGTTGTTTCGGCCTCACATTGCAGAGTGGCAGTCTGGGGGGTCAGGTTGTTGTAATGAGTTTACTTTTATGTGGTGTCGGACATATGTTGCTGAGAGTTTGCTCGTACAGACGTAGCATAGTTCGGTTGGTTGGCCTGGGGTTGGCTGGACAGAGTACCACTGACTTGTTTGACATCGCCAAGATTTTGACTATTTATTTTTTTTTTTAAAGGCATATTTCTTTCATATTTTTCTTTGCTTGTGTTATCTATTTAGTGATAGCGGTGGTAGCAACATATACAAGCCAAGGTTATTTATTTTGAAATTAATTTAGGAAATTTAAGGTAACGAATATAGGTATTACAATTTGTACACGGTATATGAGCTCATAAATCGGTAACTTTAATACAACTTAATATTTGCATGATATTCATGTTAAGTTATTGAATGGTATTGCCGGCATTGGTATATTTAATATTTAAATATTTACAATTTTCCTTAAGTATAACAACCCCACATTATGAGAGTTTGAGTTGTAGGAGACTAGTCCAAAATCTGTATTTTTTT
The DNA here is from genome assembly GCA_963921995.1 of Oxystoma pomonae. Classification (NCBI taxonomy): domain Eukaryota; kingdom Metazoa; phylum Arthropoda; class Insecta; order Coleoptera; family Brentidae; genus Oxystoma; species Oxystoma pomonae. Next base: position 46,103,882 of record OY998170.1, read on the forward strand.
TCTGTTCGTCATTAAATCTGCAAATGTCAAAAACTTGTGTTCCTATTTCTCTCCCACTCTCCGTTAAAGAAGGTCGTCCAGGTTTGGTACAATCTCAGCCCAAAGTTCTTATTTAGTTACTTATTTATTCTTCATTCTGGTAATAACCAGAACACCCTGATCACGACAAATAAATATCAAAATTTCATCAAACAATCCTTGTGAGATTGAAAACAAAAGAAAAGGAACAGACTAAGGAGTATACTAAGTATATAAGTGTTTATTTTCCAAAATCAGGGAAGGGCCTTGATAGTTGTGACTGTTCGTATTTGATGCCATTTTGCTATTTAGCTGACTTATTAGTTCATCATACCTCGTGCAATGTCTTTAAATACGTGGCGCTCATAAATTTATTAACCTACGACCTACCGGCTGTTAAACTTAAAAAGCTGGCGGCAGGCATTTGACGCGATTCTAAACTAAATAAAAATAGTATTAAAATTTTGCTGATTTCGGTTTCATAATTTTAATCGCACTTAATCGATTAGAAGGCTAACAATATATTATATATTATATATTATATGTTATATATTATATATTATATATTATATATTATATATTATATATTATATATTATATGTTATATATTATATATTATATATTATATATTATATATTATATATCATATATTATATATTATATATTATATATTATATATTATATATTATATATTATATATTATATATTATATATTATATATTATATATTATATATTATATATTATATATTATATATTGTATATTATATGTTGTAAGTTGTAAATTGTAGCTGTATATTGTATGTTGCATAACAAATAATGTATTTGGAATTACCTATTTGTGTTAAATTACAATCCCTTTGGACTACATAGTCTAGCATGGTGCTTTCCATAAGAAAAGCATAGTTTCCTTGTAGTACCCTGTGTACGCCGTCCATGTACGATTTGACAAAAACCGAGGGATTCCGGCTTTCCATAAATCGCCACATTTTTTGGTAGATACCAATTTTTGAGTCCTAAAGGTTGGGGAATAAAATTATTTTTTTTATACACAAAAAATACAATTTAACAGGAGAGTATACTTACTCTGAAAAAAGTCATGGTACTACCTCCCTCCAAAGTACCATAAGAAATGTCAGTTTGATCCGCCAAATCTTGGGCACTTTCAATTGGCGTAATCATTCTTTCAACTGTCAAAAATGCGGCTAGGTTGGCCGTGTATGACGATATGATGATAAGAGTAAAGAACCACCAAATGCCGCCTACTATTCGAGTTGAAGTGGCCTAAAAAAGCGTGGGTTATAATTTTCGTTTGGATTTTTCGCTACTATTGTTAAATTTTAATCTATTATTGGGTACACCACTAAAGAAAGCTAAATGGGAAATTGGGTAATTTTCTTATGAATAATGTGCAGGTGATAATTTTGGTAAAATCTTAAAATGTTGTAGGAACAAGGCAAAAAATCAGAGTAAATTTCTGAAAAGATGATCCTTATAATTTCGAACGTACCCTGTATGAGTTCAATAAAATGTGGGGGGAGAATCATCATGAAAAAAATTTTTTTTTTCTTTCATACTAAAATGTTACAAAATTTATCGGAGTCACATTAGCCATAAAAAATGTCAAGGTTCTTTAACGTTTTTTGCATCCATTTAATTTGTGGTAACAGGCCACTTAATAGAGCTTGAGCTGATGCCCTATTAAACTTGGAACACAATTGAGAACAACTACTACATGACGTTTATTATTCTCACGATAGTGCATGCATTAATATGTGATGAAACAAAGCAACTGGGTATTAGCGAGTTGTTGCTGCATTCTAAATGGTGCCAGCAAAACAAACATGTAACGCTACTTTAGGCAAATGCAGGCTAGAGTCTAAATAGATCCAAATTTCTGAATGATTTAGTGGTACAAAAAAGGACTGGTGTTTTTGGACGTTCTAGCACATACAGCTAACAGTAGATCTAAAAAACGCGAATAAAAAAAGCACAAAAACAAGAAAAAATTAAAAAAAACTAAAAGAACAACAAAATCGCTCGAACACCACTTTTATTTGCGCATTAAGCCAGCGCCTTTTATTATTTTAGATGATCTAGTGTTTCACTATCTAATAATTCTTACAAATTTATGTTAATATTAAAGTACTGCCAGGAGTTTTTATTTTAAAGGCTTTGATAAATAAGCCTGTCATCTGTTTATTAAAGTAATTTTAATTGGAAGTATTTCTTCCTATTCAGTAACCGTACTGTCCTCACTGCCTACCGTTTTTGTTATTTGGATATTTTCTCGAATTTTTTCAAAGACAATTTCCTTATCTTAAAATAATGGCTATATATAGAGTCGACCATAAAAAAATTATACTTCTTAGATTGCCTACAATTTGGGAACCAATGGCCCGATTAAAAAAAGAACAGGTATTAAAAATAACGTTATGTAAAAATCCAGGCTGGTGAACAATTTTAAAAAGTTGCAATTTTTCCTCCCAATGAAACTTTTTTGTGTGCGGCAATGGCTCAAAAAATTGTTTTCAAAGATATAATCAAACCGATCATAAAAATATATCCCGTATTAAAATCGGTATTGAAAAAAAGACGTTAAAATTCATTCCATTAAGTCCTATTTATAAAAAAAAATAACTTTAATGTTCGCCATCTTGAAAATTTTAAAAATATCAAAGAACCCTTCCCAAATTACATTGGAAATGGCTTTCGGATAAATGTAATAATTTTATTAAATATTTTAATACTCGATTAAAAAAGCACAAAAATAAAAAAAAAAACGAGATAGGGAGCTGGATTATTTTTTGAGATATGGAGCTTTAAAGTTGACGTGTTTTTGGGTTATATTTTTGGACATGGTACAAGTTTCTTTCCCATAACTTTGTTGATTACCGCCGAAATAAAAGAATTCGAATCTTTAATTGCCTGGAATGGAACACCCCTTCCAACCATATCAAAATGTTTTTATATGGTTCCTTTGGTACCATTAGAAAATTGACTGATTTTTAAGATTTAAAAATGAAAGAAAACGACAGTTTTTTAAAAAATGAAAATTTTCATTTTCTTTAAAACAAACGGCCAGATTTTAAAAATTTTTACATATGTTATTGAAAATAATGCTACTTAGCTAAAACTTATATTTTTAGCTTGAGTGGTACCATTAATTTCGAAAATGGTAGGCACCTTTAATGTTTTTTAATATTTTTGAAATACTGGAGAAATACGAAAAGTGACTTTAAATAACTTATAGGTAGGTTACACAAACTTTATGGACAAATCTAATCCAAAAACTTAATACCAATAATTTGGTACCAATTAGTACCCATTGTCACCTGTATTTGACCAATCAAATTGCTCGTGTGATATATGCTTTTAGGCTACCTTTGGGTCGCCGGTAACGAATTTTTCCGGTTACTATTACTGGTTTTCTAGGAGAATACAGTTAAGTGTTTTTCCCACTTAAGTGCGGAAAGTGGTTTTTACGCATGCATTTGCGTGCAAAAAGTTAAAGTTAAAACTCTTAAGATATGTTTAATATGGCGGCATGCGGCGGCTTTGTATTTTTTAAAAAATCAAGGTAGGCTATGACACCTTGCCAACTTCAAACTTTTGCTTAAGAAATGGCTCCATTTGCTGCCAAATAATTTTACGCATTCTGTTGGGAAAATAGTGTAAACAACCGGAAAAATATTATCATGTTCTTTACCGGCAACCCCAAGTTAGCCTAAAAGCATTTACCACACGAGTAATTTGATTGGTCAAATGCAGGTACTAATGAATACCTATCGGTACCAACATATTCGTATCAAGCTTTCTATAAGTTATATTAAATCACTTCGTATTTCACCAATATTAAAAATTTTTAAAGGTCCCTACCATCTTTGCAATTAATGGTACCACTTAAGCTAAAAATGTAAAAACAATAAACTAAATTAACGTACACTCTATCTTATATACTAGCTTTTAGTGGGCGGAGATAATACTAATAATTTGCCGTTGGTCACAATTTATAATCCTATCTCCCCTCAACTAAAGAATAAAGTGTACTAAACGGAATGGGGCTTTTATCTTTATTTAAACTATTTCTGGATTTAATGATTTCCATAATTTCATATGCATTGTTTGGTACAGTTTTTAGAAGTTTTAGGTTATCTAATGTAAATCTATGATTGTTTTCAAAAGCATGCTCGCCCACACTTGACTTTTCTGTTCTTCCGTATTTTAAGTGTGCTAAGTGTCCTTTGAATCGTGTTTGAATAGAGCGTCTCGTTTGGCCAACATATTTTTTGTCACAATCCATGCAACTCATTTCGTGAATTTCACTTTTCTCTAGAACTGTAGTTTTATCCTTGGGATTTCCAAGTAAGCTTCTTATTGTGTTTCCGGATTTATATACTAATTTACGAAACGATAATCTATCAATTTGTGGTTCAAATTGATAGAAAATAATATTCCCGATCCTTATATGAGTAGAACCACAATCTATCCGAACCGCTATTGGGCATGCATCAAATTTAAATCTCCAGAGCGCCGTAAGTACTAGATTGCGGCGTTGATAAGTTTCTCTACTTGGAAGATGACAGGAGGATTTTTTTTTATTAAATGATTTTATTTAACTTCACAGTTTCTGGCTGTCTAACGATCTATCAAACCTTGCGATTCATTTTTGACACACATCAAGTGAACCGATTTTAATACTATGAAAAAATGTTGGGGTAGGGGGTGGTAAATTAATACAATATCACAAATTACTTCGAATCTTCCTTGCCGTATGCATGACTATCGGTTTAAATCATTTTCGGACAGATTGGGGTTCTTGAATTTTGTGGTTCGGCATGATTATCTTTCTATTAAATTATTTTCGTTAAAAACATTTTATGACATTTTGTGTTTCTATAAAAATATGTTTCGTTTAAACTTAATTCTATGCATATATTTTTTTTCCGAGACAATATTTTTCGGACCAATTATTTTCTTTTCTTTTTAAATTCTGACAAATTATGTTTCTGACAAATTTGGTTTCAAATTTTTATAGGGACCCACATAATTTTTTCTTAATCCGACCATTGTTTTTAAAGTTATAGGCAGTTCAAAAAGTCAAATTTTTTATGGCCCACCGTATTTATTCAGGTAGGACAAAAATTATCTGTTTTTCCTTAAATCTTGAAACCAATTTTTTTGCTCTAGTGTATGAAAACAAAGTTTGGCAAATCGTCTTTTAAATAAAGATATAACATATTTTAAAGTGAGTCTGTGCTGTTTATCAGTTTTTTTTATATTTTTTAATTATAATTTTAGTGAAGGGGCATGTGTAAGTCCGTGGGATTTTGAATGACGTCTTCGTTCAAGATGGAGGCCAAAAATCATAAAAAATACAAATTTCGCTTATTATACTCGATTTCATATAAATCAAAAACGAGGATTCTAAAAAAATACTTTCAAGGTCATCTGATCTTAAATGACCGTGAAAATCGCAAAAGACAAGATTTTTGCCATTTTCTCTTTAAAAGATCTTAATAATTCGAGGTTTCGTCAGTTCAAATTCAAATCTACCCCAAACTATTAGGCATATATGTCAAATTTGATCGTTAGAGTATGATGCAGTTTGCAGTTTAAGTTCATGACCTTAAAAAATACCCCAGTAAAATGAACATATTGTAAAAATAACATACTAAACATACTATTAAAGCGAAGAGGACCAAATTTGGTAAGAAAGATAAGAAGGTTAAGTCCAAAAATACTGTTAAACAAAAATTGGTTTACCTATCAAACGTTTCAATGTGGTGGCTGATATATCAAAATGGCGACATATAACCACATTTTATTTTATCCAATTTCGTAAAAAAACAAAAACGATAAGGTGGCCATTAATTCTTGTTGACATATTGCCGCTTACTATGAAAAAAAAGTTTAGTTGATGTATGACCTTGATTGACCTTGAAAATAACATGTACAAGTAAAAAACTAGCTTTTTGTGATGTTTTTTTTTAAATTTACCACTATGCAAAAACTTTAAGTGCCGGAGATGAAATTAACATCTTAGCCATAAATATTTATTTTAAACCTCCCTACCAAGTGACCTATATGCCTGTCGTTTTCGAAATCCCACGGGATAGAAATTATCGACATATACCCCTACACTATTTATAAATTCTAGAAAGCGGTTCGGGTTTATTTACAATATTTTTCTATGTTTCTTTAGAATACTAGTTTATTTTAACCAAGTACAATTCTCTTGAAGTTTAACTTTTCATAGAGGTTGCGTGTTGATTCCTATATCTATATTTTTTATTTTTCTTTTTGTTTAAGTGGGTCCGTTAAAAATAGCAGAAAATACCAATTAATACTTATCAGTCAGGTCCGTACGACGCTTATCTTTTAAAGTTTATATCTCAAAAACTTCGCGAGATATTTTAGGAAATGCCTGAATAACATGTTCAAGTAGCCGCATTTTACGTTACTTTAAGCTAGAGCACCTTGAGTTTATTATTTTAGTAGGTTTGTATAGTTTGCACTATGGACCCAAAAGAACCAAGGTTAGTGAAGTTTTTATTTTTAATCAGTTTGTTTAAACACACGTTCATGTCACCTTTCTCTCGGTGCTTTCCTTGGGTTTCCTTCAACAAGACTCGCTACCCTAGCAGTTTGGACTGGATGCCAAACTACATAAATTAACGTCGGTACTGATCCCGTTAACGTTTCCTGTATGAAAAAGGCATATAAAATTAAACAATACTATCCCTATCAACCATTTACAGGTGCATTTTTCCATAAAATGCATGGTTGTCAATTTACCTCCGAGTATCCTAGGAAAAATCAATGCATAAACTTCTTGACCCCCTTTTTATAATGTATTGACTATTTTATATATTTTTATGTAAGATATTAGATTATTCTCAGTAATTACCTTTTTTAAATTTTTAATGAGTCGAATTTCTAGATTTACAAGAACACCAGCAGATAACTTGGTTTCGAGGAGCCGCGAGTAAATTCCGACCTATTTGTTTGCCGCTAACGGCAGTGTTTTTCACGGGAGTTAATGCTTGGTGACTATTTGTGAAAAAAAATTTAAGTAAAGCTATTTTGAGGACCAACAAAATGGTTTACTAGTGCGTAGTATGCAAGAAAAGGGGAGATTCCAGCCCAGAATTTATATTTCTGAGGTAAGAAAGATCATGTCATTTTAGCTTGGTCATGGGCGTAGTTGGTTGTAAAAAGATCGGTACAAAGCTCGGTAAAAAGCTTGGTAAAAAGATCGGTAATCTTGTAATTAAATTATTATTACCTTACCTTAAAAATCTAAGATTAATTAATACTGATGCAGTCAATATTTTCGATTAAATTTGTTAGCCTTAAAATTTTTGTAATTTAACAATATAAAGACTTTTTAACATCCTTTATATTTGCGAAAATTTATCTAGATTTTTGATTTTACAAAAATGTTCCTTTCATTTAATAGATAAATTTTATAACAATAACTGGTCTTAAAAAAAACCTTTCAAGTGCCCTTATTCTCGAACTGGGGGTCTATTCTTGAGTCGAGAGAAAATTTTCTCCCAAGAAGTCAAATTCTCTCGCTACTATGCATCTCATTGGTCCAGATCTTCGGTTTAAACCGGTTTCTCTCACTTTTTCCGATATTGATCGAAAGTAATTCTATTGGTATTGACTAAGAGATTCAAGAATAGACCCACTGATAGAAATTCCGCTCCCAGGCAGTCAAATTCTATCGATACTATGCTTCTCCTTATTTCAAATCTTTGGCTGAAATTGCTTTCTCTCATTTTTGCCCGATACTGATAGAAAGCAATTCTATTGGTCTTGACCAAGATAATTACTTTCGATCAATATCTTGGCAAAAATGATGATTTGGATCAATGAGATGGATAGTAACGAGAGAATTTGACTCCCTGGGAGCAAAAATTCTATAATTTGAAGAATAGGGGCCCATTGGTCAAACTTTAGTAAACTTTTGTTCTATTCCTAAATACTTACATTTCTCAAACTAAACTCTATTCTACAATAAACCATTTTTTTTTTGTTATTGAAGTTCTGGCAGTACCCAGTTAAAAATTTACTACGGCTCACTGTTGGCCTATTGCAGAATCATGGAGAGTCATAGTAATGGCCTTTTAACAATATTTTTATGGGATCCCGGTACGGAAATGTCCCCTTGGGTGCATAAAGACGCCGCGGCGGTCCGGGACCCCGGTATTTTCTGCTGGCATGCCTGACATAGATCATCAATATCCCAATCCGTGAGACCGTCAATGCAACTACAATAGGCCATCGTTATAAAAAAAGTAAAAGATTAATGCAAGCCAAGCATTAGGCTAGAAATGGCCTTTTGACAATATGTATATGGAACCTCGGTCCAAAAAAAAGTACGGAAATGTTTTCTTGGGCCAATAAAGATGCCGGTCGGGGACCCCGACATTTTCTGCCGGCATGCCTGACATAGACCATCAATATCCCAATCCGTGAGACCCACCGAACAATTGATGGTACACAGTACTAAGACGTGTAATTTGATGCCATACACACTTTATCTTGCATGATGACTTAACACTATACAAGTAAATCGTGCGACAAGTACGCATGTGTATGTCCGGCTTAAGTGGTGCAGCAAACATGAACGTTTTAGTTCTTTAATGGAATGTGAAAACTAAAAAAGTGGAAGGGGTAAAGAAGCAAAATGGTACCTATTCCTTTTAAAAATAAATTATATAAAACATTAAGAAAATGCTTTCTAAAAATAAAAGAAAGGCAACAAAAAAACTTCGATTTGACTTTTTTAAGAGATCAACGGTTGTTACTTATAATTTTGGGTTGCATTATATAGTTTTTGATTGGCCAACAGCAATTTTAAATAAAAAGTAATAACAGCTGGGAAATTAAGGGCGGGCCAGCATATGCCCTTGGTCTTTAAGTTGTTGCATAAATATCTGTAAGAAAATGGTTACAGGACTTTTGTCTTATACCCGGCCACATAAATGTCCAAATCTTACTCAGTGGGCCAACAATAGGCTTTCTGCAAACTTCGGGGGAGTGACTGCGGATCATTATAGGGCCTTTGCTTAAAAAATGAGCCAAGGTATCACCGGGTATCAACCAAAAGGCTTTTACTAGCAAAGTGTGGCCCAACCATCCCCCGGAATGTCCTTTACTGGGCCGGACATTTCCCGTAGCAAACATGTTTACTGGGTAATTTTACATTTTTTTCTATCCGAAATATTTTGTGGTACCCTAGAAATCCATAAATCAAAATTCACATCGCCACTAGTAATGAAAAGAAAACAATTTTCGACAGTGCTGCCGTTTTATTTCTTTATCTCTTTTCTGCTCGCATTATCGTCCAGAGGGTGTTGGATTGTAAAGATTAGAGGATTTTTATAGGGAATTTTTGGTCTCTTCTTGAGTTATTAATGTGAGCTTACACCAGACGACATAAAAAAAGAAGCCAGAAAAGCTATATTACACACTAACGATTAGGTCTTTTGCACAGCTTAAAGTGTCTAATATCTTTGATTTGTTATGAACTTCAACGTCATTAATATCAAACTTGTAACTTATTCCATGTCGGTCTCGTGCTAAGACTCGATATATCGGGATTAACCTGGCTCTATTATATAAACCTTCCTGTCTGTGTCTGTATGGTTCGATGGAATATTGAGCGAGGTATTAAACGTATTTAGCGGTGTTACGAAAAACTTATCTAATACATAATGCCAATTTCGTAATGTATGGTTGCAATTTATTTATTGGGATCGTAAAAAAGTTGCCAAGCAGTAATTGTTTATTATGTAGCAAATGTGATTGGTTTTTATTGAATGCAAATGAAGATCAAACCCATTTATGCCTAATGTAAAATATTTAGTACACTGAATAATATCCTGCATTTTTACTTGTAGTTTTTGTGTAATGCTGTAAGATGGCGCTGGTCATAAAGAAGACGAGCGGGGGTTAACAAGAAACGTAAGTTTTAAAAGAAAATTGATTTTTTAAAAATTTTAGTCATGCTTCCACAATTCAAAATACAAAAAAAAAGTGACTAAAACTAAAATAATAATACATTAATTATACACCTAGGGACTAAAGTGGTATTTTAAACCCCGACACAAAAAGTTTATAATTTATCGAGGGATTTAAAAACACTTTAGTCCCGAGGTGTATATACTATTTTATGCACTTTAGAATAGGTAAAACGTTAAAGAAAAAATGACGAAAAAAAAATTAAAACGGTAGGTACTCTATTTCTGAAACGTCATCGAAGGGGCTGATTGTTACCATATCAACGACCTCACTATTGTACTAGGATGATTCAAATCACGATTTTCAATGTCAACTAAAAATCTTGGTGTGTTATGACAAGTACCTAAGTAAAACAAAAGCCTCTCGATAAATATTAGTCCAACACGCCACATCAACTGAAAGACGTTAATCGCAATGAAACAAACAGAAACAACATAATAACTTACGGAGACTAACCGAAAGATATAACCCTTATCCATGAATAAGGTCTGGCACACCAGGTGATTTTTGGTCTGGTAGTACTACTACATCATATATGTGAAAATGGTGGAAGTTACCCTACCCCTTCCAAAATTACCCACCTTTGGATTCGTGTGCCGAGTCCTTATCCACAATTTTGAGGTACAGGATTTGAAAATGCACATCTTATCAAAAAATGGCGAGGGTTACCTATCCATCATAATTTTTACTGCGAACGCTTGTACTATTAGGTGTGATGTTTTAAATTTAAAAAATTTTACCTGCGGCGCTCAGGGGCATAGCAACATAACTTGGGGTCCCGAGGCAAGGACAATTTATGCCCCCCCCCACTGATAAATGTATAAATGTAAATTTTAAATTTTTTTATAAAAATTAAATACGTGCCAAGTACCTAAAATTGTATTTTATTCAAGTAAATAAAATACTACCAAACGTTGGTATTTTTTTTATTGTAAAAAAACAAATATCTATTTTAGTTTGGCAAAAATGGTAACCCAACATACTATTAGATATATAATATTGTTATTAATTTTATTTACCGCATTTTTATTCTTAATATTATCTGCAATAAAGGCAAGTCTTAAGAAGTAAATAATTTAAAAGTCTCTTTTCCTCGCCTTTTCAAGCTAAGCTGCTAAATATACTATAACTCATTTGTGATCTTAAGTAATCTTTAAATAGTTTAAATTTACTAAATGTTCTCTGAAGAGGTGCCACTGTTACCGACAATGGTAAAAACAATAAAAGTGCGGTAAATATTTAAACAAGCTTACTTTCTAGAACTCCGTATTGTTTAATAACACTGTTCTACACGAATTTTTTTCTGGGGTACTGATATTTGATTCTAAATGCCATTTTCGTTCTAAAACAGAATCTGTAATTTAAATTGCTCTGTCAGGCCCAGATTTTAAGACATTCAGTATTTTATGGTAAAATTTAGGTAAAATGGGACCTAATATAAATGCAATTATATAGGATAATATCTACCTGGTAATTTCCACCAAATTAGTAACCGAGGTCAAAAATATACCTAAAACTATATTTTCAGGATTATTATGATCCTCAAAACACAATAGGACAGACAAAGAGCCCTCCCCTTTATCTCCTATCAATAATAGCATGACCTTTGACAAGGACGAGGTAGTACTTCTAACCCAGTGCAGCATATCAGTATATAAAACTTAATATAACAATAATGATGGCGTTGATTTCATCTAATTCGTTCATATAGAAAGTTGTATACGTTATAAGTGCCATAATTACACAAACAGCTTCTGCTATGCTGGCGATGAATATACTTTTGAAAGACACAGAAAACAAATGTCTCCAGTTGTACATAAAGCCTACAAACTGTATTTTGGTTATCCGATTAGTGATCAAGATAAAAAATGGGCGCCACATTTTTGTTGCGCGAACTATTATGTGAAGTTGATACAGTAGTGGAATAGAAAACCTGTTTCGATGGCCTTTGGTATTCCAATTTGGGCGTGAGCCCAAGGATCATGTTAGAGATTGCTACTTTTGTCTAACGAATGTACGCGGCTTTACTGGCAGGAAGTCTAAACACACAGGATACTCCATAAAGGTACCTTCTGCTATACGACCAGTACCTCATAGCGCAGAAATTCCTGCACCACCAGTTCCTCGTAATTAAGATAAAATCATTGGTGTAATTGGGAATATGCCAGGAACATAAGCAGAGTCATCTTCTGGGACGGAAAGTCACTCAAATGATGAAGAGTTCTTGTCTGCATCAGACCCATCATATGAGCCTCCTGAACACGTAGTACGGCATCTCTTGACTTAGTCAGAGATTTACGTCTAAGTAAGAGTAAGGCAGAGCTTCTGGGTTCATGTTTGCAAGAATGGAATCATTTACAGCCAAGCACACATGTAACAGTGTATAGAGACAGAGAGCTTGATTTTGTCAATTTTTCTGAAAAAGATGACATCATTGCGTCTTATAAGGACATTAAAGGGCTAATGACAGCCCTATATACACCATATAAAGCTTCTGATTGGCGCCTATTCATAAAAGCATCTAAAACAAGCTTAAAAGCTGTATTACTTCATAATGGTAACTTAATGTCTTCGGTTCCCGTTGGTTATGCAAGTTTTTTCTTCAACATGTATTAACAAAAAGACTTGAAAATACTCGCAATTATACAAGATATACGAAGTACTATTGTTTTTTTATGTGAGTGGGATAGTAGTGCTCGAAAAGAACATTTTGTAAGAACAGTATGGCCAACCAGAAAATTACCCGTTCGAGATAAAAATGTGACGAATGATTCTCTTGTTGCCTTTCAAGATGTAATTTTAACACCGCTTTTGTGAAAGCAATGGATAGAAATGGCCAAGGATTTGCTTACCTTACTACCAAGTTTCCCCTTAAATATCTGATGAAAGACCATACTTTTGACACACTTTTGTCTACAAAAGAAAAGCGTTCATGGATTGCGTTCAAGGAAGTAGGTAAGCAGTTTTTGGTATATAAATACATAAGAAAAAAATAAATTTGTATATATCCTAGTATTAAAAAAAATATATTTTGTAAAAACTTTTGGTTCTTCATGTAAAATATACAGCAGTTAAAAATATAGGTAAGATGTGTATTATTCTCACGCTGGGGGATCTAAGGAGGGAAGGTGTAGGGGACCCAAATATTTAAAAAAAAATAAATTAACTTAATATATAATACCTGGCATCAATTAAACCACGTATAGTTAGCCCTGCCTTCAAATTTTCACTGCCGTATTTTGATAAATAATGTATTAAATATAAAAATCAAATTACTGAAAAACGATGCCTTAAAGAAGTAGATCTCAGTTTAGGAGCAAAAATCATTAATAATCAAATACAAGATTTTTTTTTAGAACAGTGTAATTAGCTCAAAAGCTAAGCTTTTCGACATATTATTATTTAGATCATTTTGTGCAAGTGGTAAAAGACGATTATATTCAATTACTATAGAAAGCTCTATAATTTAAGAATATTTATTATAAAAGCATTTACACTTTTGTAGAAGAATTTTTTCAGTAGAACTTGTAATGGTTCTGGGATCCCATAAATCAAAATAATCGCATAGGTATCGTCATCATACTTCTGAATCAATTCTTAATTTGACCTCTAACCTGATCAATTCCATAAAAAATGGATATGAGAGTTATGATGTTAGGTTGGGTTAGAGAGGGGGAAAAGTGCAGGCCTAATAAAATTATAATCGCGTTTTAGATGGTTTAGTAAAATATTGAATTCCCAGGACCTGAGGCTTTGCCTCGGGTTGCTCGATAATAGCAACGCCACTGGCGGCGCTATGACGTCATTTTGTTACAAATTTAATTTTATTTTAAGAAATATTTACGAACATCTACCGTCTACCAAAACCCATCCCAAATTGGCATCTAACCCATCTACTTTTAAAAAAATATTTTACAAAAAAAAACAAAATCAGAATCTTTTGTTTTTTGCCAAAATTGTCGCCGCCATAAAATTACTAACTGTTACAATTTTGTTCAATTTTAGGCAATATCTGTGTCAATAACATACCAAATATCTTAAAAAATTTTGTTTGCGGCGTAATTAAGTTTTAATTTTGAGAAAAATCTGCCATTGAAACTCGATTTCCCAGGGCATCCTCCATTGCTTTTCAAAATAAGTATTTTTGTATTATATCTACTAACCCAGCACCTATCAAACCATCGTTCCTTCAGTTTAGGAGGTCAGCACTCCTCCCCTTCTAGGGGCCCCGTGATGACACTAATTTTTTCAAAATTTGCAATAGTTAGGTAGTTGATTTTTATTAAATGACGAAAACAGCCCTGTCCAGAGCCGAGTTGTGTTAAAACTGCATTATACCTCACACGTTGTTTGATTTTTTTTTTTTACGATTATAAATATTTTTTTTTATGGATCTCTCATTATCTAGTTTAAAACTTTTGTTTTACATTTACACTGTAATTTTACCAAGAAATCGAAAATTAATTAAAACGTTTATTATTGGGTAAGTATATGGATTACCGCAAGCAGTATTTTTCTGACTTCCGACTAATTACAACCTAACATGACGTCGGTTTTGGCCCAAATTTAGGTCGGCAGTTGGTTTTTCCATCAAACAACGTATTTTTTACTAAGACCTGACGTCGCCAACAACTAGTGCATCAGTTGTGACGTCGATACGTACCAAAACTGACGTAGCCAAATGTTGGTGATACTCGCTACTAATCCGCGACGTAAATTAACGTTAATTACGGCGACGTAATTTTTAGAATAAAATTTAGGGTCGTGCCGAAGTGAAAACGGACGTCAATAAATTTAGTTGTTGCCAAGATTTCCTGTAAATGGCAACACTGCAAATACAAAAATATTTTATAAATATACTTTACATGAACTTATGTTAGAATAGAAAGTTTAAAAGTTTCTATTGTATAGTTTACAAAATAATCTTATAGGCGACTCACCTCGGGACACCCGGTATAACGTCCAATTCATGAGACGTTATATTTAGTATGAGTATTAAAGTAGAATTATAATAAAATTGACGTTGCCAAGCTTTTATTTATTAAATGTAACTATTCAGAGGTCCACCAACGTGGGTGCGTGACCTACAATTATACTACAATATTCTAGGTCGGGTCATTCTACAAGACGACGTCGCAGGAGGTGTTCTTGTCCGAATAGGTAAATAATCATTACAAATTTTGTCGGCGCCCGAAACGCCATTTTAAACGTTTAGCATCGATGCGCCATTACAACAGCACATTTTATTTTTTCATTTTAAAAGGCCTATAATGTTTTACTATAAGAAACGGGCTTCTTTATAAAGATTTCATTTTTAGGTTAATTTTTTTTCAAAATTAATTTCTTAATATTTTTGAATTATTTTTGTGGGTTTCTGTTTTTTTAATGTCTATTTTAATTATATTTATCAGTAAACTGACCTTCGTTGGAAGATTTGCATTAATTTTTTTCAGTTACCTACAATAACTAAGATAATAATTATTGTCATCCACAGTTCATTGGGATGTGTTTGTTTAGACATATAAAAGTTTTTACCTAATAAGTTTAAACTTGGTGTGCACAGTAAAACTTTGGGTCGTGGGTCTACGTAACTTGACGTAATATTTGATCAACACACTGTACAGCACCCGACGTCGAAACGACTCGAATTTTGATTCCCCACTTAGGTGCTAAATCGAGTCCTCAGGAAGACTGATGGACGACGGAGCCGACGTCAGGTATTTCTTACCCTACGTGACCATAACGTAATATAACATCCAAATGCTTGTTGGGACGTGTGACATTTTATTGATATTATGTTACATAATGAGTGATGGAGAAATAATAGACAATTTAAGTTGATCATGAGAGGTACAAGGTGTTTATCCGTAGACGTGGAGTTTTCCAGAGCGAACGTTTCTGTCTTTATATTACCGTGTCTTTCTATCTTGCTTTCTTTGATTCGGCCGTTCGTATTACTAATCTTTTGATTTTTTGACCCTCTTCGGTGAAACTCGTTACTAGTCGATGGGCTACCACTTTTTATTGGGCGTTTTATGAAAGAGGCAATACGCCTTGTATGATTATGTATTGGGACCTCCCGATTATTTTGGGAAGGCACCCCTTCGTTTCTTGAGGTTGGTGCAAAATCACCCCCTAAAGGTACAATTTGTTGTAAGTTGTTTGAAAATAAGTCAGGCGAGAAAGATTTATATTTCGAGTCAGGCAGTGGTGTGTATTCTCTAGTGACTTAGGAAACATAACACACGAGTGGCGTACAATGTTTTATCCAACAAGCGAAAGAAATCGTTTTTTTTTATGAGATAATAATTAATACGCTTTGTTCTCAAATCACTGTACTTGTACAGAATGACTTGACACTGACTTTTTTACATTTTGGTCAAAGTAGGTTGTTTGTTTGGTTGCTCCGGGTATGATACATTGTTAAAAAGCTTAAATAAATTTTGAAACCTGTCAGTTTTTGCAGAAAAGGGAAGCTTTTTTGAAGAAAAAAACGTATAGAAAATGGAGGAAACCGATAAAAATTACGATCCTGACGATATCCTTACGGAAGCGGAAGAAGCAGCGATGCAGATTTTGCCAGAAAAGTCCCGAGATGCTTACGGCAATGAGTTCAAAATGTTTGAGTCTTGGATGAATTCACGGAAGATAAAAGGTATCGATGAAAATTTTCTATTGGCCTATTTTTTATATTTGCAAAATAAATTAGCCCCATCGTTGCTATGGACCAAATACTCGATGCTTCGCTCGACTATTCATGGAAATCGACATTTCAGAATGTGGCAAAATAACGACCTTTTTGAAAAGCAAATCACAGGGATACAAACCAAAGAAGCTTAAAACATTAGAACGACCTAAAATAGAGTTTTTGAACAAAAGTCCCGACGACGAGTATCTGTTGATGAAAAAAAGGAAATATTTTCGGGTAGTTTTTGTTGGAATATTAATTTAATTTATATTCATACACATAGAAAAAATTAACAAAAATAAAAATGTACTTGCGCCTATAATGATCACAGCATATATATAAAACATCTGATACTATATACAGTATTGATTGAATATGTATATATATCGAGTGATGAATCAGTTTTCTTTTGTTTTAGAACGAGAAAAATAATACATATAAAATAAGAACTTCCTTTGTTTGAATAATAAATAAAAACAGTCAGTTAGTTATAATAGGACACCTGTGCGTTTTATTACAAACAAACCCCAATATTTTAACAGGTTATGGGGCCCAGTTTACGTTTGTTTTAAAAATAACGTTAAAAATAAACGCGTACGGTAACTTTGTAAAAAACACACGGAAATTTTCTTTAAAAATTACGTGGAAAGTTTCCACAGTTATAGTGACTAATCGATTGCGTAATAATGGATAACGGCGGAAATCCCAATATCCAGGCATTCAATGGTACGCGATATAGTGTGTGGAAATTTACAATAAAATCGTTGTTGGCCGAGTTATGTGTTTTAGACATTGTTAAAAATGATCCTCCAGAAGAAATTTTTGACCAGTGGCGTAGAAAAGATCAAATTGCCAAAAATGCGATAATTGAATATCTGAGTGATAGTTTCATAAGCTTTGCAAAATATAATGTGACGTCCAAACAAATTTTGATAAATTTGGATAGTATCTATAAGCAGAAAAGTTTGGCAAGTCAACTTTCATCGCGTGAGCAATTGTTAACTTTAAAATTTGAAGAAGACACAAATCTTTTGCAGCACTTTACCCGCCCTGATCAAATTGTAGCCGAACTTATTGCGGCCGGAGGCCGCTTAGATGAAATGGACAAGTTGGTATATTTATTACTAACTATGCCAGTCCTATGAAGTTGTAAGAACGGCTCTTGAGACTCTAGGTGACAATAATCTTACTTTGGCGTTTGTCAAAACCAGACTTATTGACCAAGAAATAAAGCCAAAAAGTGAAGTTAAAACTGCCTTAAAAATACTTTATGCCGATATAACAAATGCAACAACAAACAAAATAAAATGTTTAAAGTATAAAAATGCAAAACCTAACTTTAAAAACAAAAATAAATTTAAACGAAACAAATTTTTTAATAAAACAAATTCTTTTAAAGTTTCCAATATAAAATGTGATTTTTGTGGCCGTAGAAACCACTATTGGAAAGATTGTTTTTACCACAAAAAAATGATTGGTGAAAGTGGCAACCATGCAGCTCAAAGTCATAGTTCAGCAAGTACAATAATTTGGAAGGCAAAATTAGTTTTGCATCTCCCTTTTTCTAAAACTAAAGATAAAAGTTATGTTGAAATTATTTATCATACAAACTGATGTATGAGGTCCGATTTCACCAACTACTGTAAACAATAAAAGTTATTTTGTTAATTTTGTTTGAATACACCTATTACACAGTCACGTACCTGATAACATACAAATCAGGGGTTTTATCTGTTTTTAAAGATTTCGTACCAAAAAGTGAAGCACATTTTAATTTAAAAATGTCAAAACTATATTGTGATAATGGTGGAGAATATTTATCAGAAGATTATCAAGAATTTTGTATCGAAAAAGGGATAAGTTATCATCTCACTGTGGCTCATACACCCCAACAAAATGGTGTAGCGGAGCGAATGAATCGCACCCTTGTTGAAAAAGCATGTGCAATGTTGGTTACTGCTGACCTCGATAAATCTTTTTGGGGCGAAGCTGTTTTAACAGCTACTTATATAAAAAATTTATTACCAGCTAAAGCGTTGCAGATTAACAAAACACCATACGAACTATGACATAATAAAAAGCCTAGATTAAGGGTCTTAAAATTTTTGGATCGACAGCTTACGTTCATACCAAAAATAAAAAGACCAAATTGGATGCAAAATCTTTTAAATCCATTTTGACGGGATATCAGTCAAGTTGGTATAGATTGTGGGGCGTTGGAAATAAAATATTTATTACTGCTTGAGATATAATTTTCAACGAAATTAGTTTTAAATAAACAAGACCCACAAAATTAGTTAAAAAAAGTGATGAAAATTAAATCACTAAGAAAACTAAGTTGTCTGATCAATTTAATGTAAAAGTGAAAAATTACCAAATAAACTTATTGTCTCTTACAACGAAGATCAGTACGATGAAATGTATAGTTATATTTTAAATCTGGAAACATATACTACAAAAATTCCAAATAGTTTTTCAGATATTAAAAATATGGACGATCGTTGTAAGTGGGAGCAAGCGGTAAAAGAAGAAATCGATTCACTTTTGTTAAATAATACTACTACTACTACTACAGCAAATAAAAATATAGTACAGTGCAAATAGGTATTTAATATAAAAAATGATGAGCTAGGAAACTCCAGTAAATATAAATCTCGTTTGGTAGCAAAAGGTTTTAGTCAAGAATACTTATCTGACTATAATAAAACATTTTCACCAGTAGCGCGAATGACTACATTAAGGTTTATCCTAGCATTTTCAAATCAATAGCAAGTACACCATATGGATGTCAAAACGGCATTCCTAAATGGAACTCTGAAAGAAGAAATCTATATGACTGTTCCTAAAGGTGTAATGGTTTAAAATAGTGCAGTTGATCCATGCCTATATATCTTGAATAAAAATGATATCTTTAAAAATGTCTACATTGTTTTCAAAACTACAGACACGTTATTATACATAAAACAATTTTTAACAAAACATTTTAAAATGCAAGATTTAAAATCAGTAAAGCTCTTCTTAGGCATTACAATTGAAAGAACTTGTGATACTTTAACTATAAATCAAATCCACTATTTAAAGTGTATTTTAAATAAATTTAAAATGATAGATTGCCACCCGGTGGACACCCCATTACAACCAAAGCTAAATTTTCAAGCATTGAACCATGAAAGTAATACCTTGTAGAAATTGAATTGGTTGCTTGATGTATGTAACGGTGTGTACACGACCTGATCTTTGTGCGGCAATCAATATTTTAAGTAGATTTCAAAATAAAAATAGTAAAGAGTTGTGGAAAAATTTAAAAAGAGTTTTAAGGTACATACAAGAAAGGGGTTGTATGGGCTGCACTGTAGAGGTAGTATCTCTTGTTTAAAATGGTTGCATCGAGAGTCATAGACTGGAGATGGTTTTGAACAATTGGTCTTCACAGGGCGGTCAGCTCTCACATATGGCTCCACGTGCCACATCCCGGTAACTGCATCAACCTGCAGGCCAAACTATGTGAGGTTAGCCAGATATGGCGAGAAAATTAGTGTTGGGAAGCAGTAACACTAAAAGTAATTGTTCGGTGTACTTCTAGATATGGAAAGACAAACGGCAACAAATTACATAGTTAAAGGCGTGACAAGGAATGTCTTAACGGTTTTAATGCTGCGATGAGGAAGGCAACGGGAAACCAATATCATCATCATGATTGGAAAACCAAAAGCCCAGGCCTTCAGTCCCCGGCAGGTCTTAAGTGACCAGAGGTTGCTAAGAATCTCTGGACCAGTCATGAAGAAGATTGCTACATGGAACGTACAAAGTATGTTTCAGGCTGGTAAAGTCCACAATGTCATCAGAGAAATGGAACGATTGGACATAGAGATCTTGGGAGTTAGCGAGGTTAGATGGCCTAACTCAGGTAAATGCCAGATAGACGACTACCATGTCTGCTACGCAGGTAATGACGGACAAACTGACCAATCCAGACTGCCCTTAATTTTACAAAAAAGACAGAAATCACCATTCTTATGGAAGACTTCAACGCAAAACTTGGAAACGCCCTAAGAGCAGACATTGTTGGGAGATACAGTCTTGGTGGAGATCGCCTTTTCCAGTTCTGTCAGGAAAGGGATTTTATCGTGTCAAATACTTTCTTTAAACTTCCAGCTAGACGCCTTTATACCTGGACTTCCAAATCTGAAACTCCTGAGAATATCATTAGAAACCAGATAGACTTTATGTTAATTAATAAACGATTTAGAAACATTATTAAATCTGCAAAAACTTATCCTAGTGCAGACGTAGGCTCGGATCACAATCCAGTTGTGGCGAAAATTAAATTTACCCTCAAGAAAAATCATCCCCCAAATAACAAACCCAGACCCAGGTTGGAAAAACTTCAAGATAACATGATAGCAACTAAACTTAAAGTCGAACTTAACAAAAAGCTTAAAGATATTAATGAGTCTACCGATCAAGATGCAGAAATGGTCTGGACAAAGGTTAAAAATGCCATAGTCGAAAGTACAACACACTTAGGCAAGGATGAAACAAGAAATAAAAAGAAAGTTTGGATGACCGATGAAATCCTGGAGTTGATGGATAAAAGACGCAGTAAAAAAGGCAGCGATCAGTATCAAGAAATCAATAGAGCAATAAAAACAAGATAAGGTCAGCAAAACAAGACTGGATAACACAGCAATGTCAAGAAGAAGAAGATCTAGATGCTAAACATGACACTTTCAATTTACACAAACACATAAAGGAAGCGGCCGGATTATTTAATAAAAGATAAGCTGGAATCCTTGTGGACAATCAAGACAAAATCGTACCGGATACCAAAGAAAAATTAAAAGAATGGGGTAGCTACATAGAACATCTATTTACCGATAACCGATCCGAACAGCCAGAAGAATTCTCAAACCAAGGCATAGATATAACACCAGAGGAAGTAAAACACGCAATATCTTCAACTAAAAACAGAAAAGCGGTAGGGCAAGACGAAGTATACATTGAGGTTTTAAAGCTAATAAAAAACGAACATTCGCTAAATACGCTGGTCAAACTTTTCAACTTGATTTACTGTAGCGGTAAAATCCCTGCTGACTGGCTAAAGTCAACCTTTGTTACGCTGCCTAAAAAACATTCAACAAAGAAGTGTCATGATTATCGCCTAATCAGCCTAATGAGCCATATGTTAAAAATATTTCTAAAGATTATCCACAAAAGAATTTATGGGAAATGCGAATTATTTATGGGTGACATGCAGTTTGGATTTTGTGGTGGATTCGGGACAAGAGAGGCCTTTTTTGGCATTCAAGTCTTAGTTCAGCGGTCTAGAGATGTGTCGTTGCCAGTATATGCCTGTTTAATAGATTATGAGAAGGCATTTGATCGAGTCCAACACGAAAAGCTCATAGAATCGCTAAAAGAAGTTGGTCTAGATGACCGAGATCTAAAGATAATCGCTAATCTATACTGGAATCAGACTGCTCAAATAAAAGTTGATGGGCATCATAAAAGCAGACATGCTGGAGGGCCTACAAGACTTGTTGAATCAAATTGCTGCCAAAAGTTCGCAATTCGGGCTTAATCGCTAATCTATACTGGAATCAGACTGCTCAAATAAAGGTTGATGGCCATCATAAAAGCAGACATGCTGGAGGGCCTACAAGAGTTGTTGAATCAAATTGCTGCCAAAAGTTCGCAATTCGGGCTTAACTTAAATGTTGAAAAAACATCCCAGGAAAAGAACATCCGGGGCATGTTAGAAGTAAGTGGGCAGCAAGTCGAACGCGTGGATGCATAGAAATACTTAGGTTATCTTCTTAATGAGAACTGGGACAACATGCAAGAAGTTCGTGCAAGAATTGAACAGGCCAGATCATCTTTTATCAAAATAAAACCAGTGTTGTGTAGTCGCGATCTTAATACCACTCTCCGAATTTATGTACTTCGGTGTTATGATTTTAGCATCTTATATTATGGCATGGAAGCATGGACACTGACTGAGGCCATGTGCAAAAAGTTGGAGGCATTCGAGATGTGGTGTTATCGTAGAATATTAAGGATATCTTGGATGGACCGAGTAACTAATGTGGATGTTCTGCTTAGAATAAATAAAGAGCTTGAAGTTTTATTTACCATCAAAAAACGAAAACTTGAATATTTTGACCATATTTTGAGAAATGACAAACATAAACTCTTAAAATTGATAATAGAAGGCAAAATTAAAGGCAGAAGAGGTCCGGCTTGTAGACGGATATCATGGCTTCAAAATCTTAGACAATGGTATGGTGTTAGTACTACGACACTTTTCCGAAAAGCAGTGGACAGGATGCAGATTGCGCTGATGATAGCCAACGTTCGAAGAGAGCATGGCACTTGAAGAAGAAGAAAAGAAAACTTTTCTGATTTACTAGTTGGCTACACAGACTCTGATTGGGCAAATTGTGAGATTGACAGAAAGAGCACTACTGGTTATTTATTTAAAGTATTTGGTTTATGTACAATTTCGTGGAATTCTAAACGTCAGCATACAGTCGCAGCATACAATTTCGTGGAATTCTAAACGTCAGCATACAGTCGCAGCATTTTCGACTGAGGCTGAATGAATATATGGCTGTTTTTGAAAGCGTACGTGAGACAAAATGGTTAAAGTTTCTTTTAAAAAGCATGCATATTGAACGGACAAAGCCAGTAGTTTGATATGAAGATAATACAAGCTGTATATCTATAGCAAACAATCCTGCAAATCACAAAAAATCAAAACATATAGACATAAAGTATCATTATATAAGGGAACAAATACAGCAAAATGTAAGGTTGAAATATATTTCTACAGGACAACAAAAAGCAGACATATTTAATAAACCACTGCCAGCTCAAAAATTTACACAAATCAGATTTCAATTGAGAATTAAATAAACTACATAAAAACAGGAAAGACTTTAGTGTTTTAAGTATTTACAGATATCAATTAAATATAATCTTTTATACATTCTTTAAAAGAAATGTTTTATATTTTATATATATAATAGTTGTAGTATTTTAGTCCACTTTTTGAGTGGAAGTGTTGGAATACTAATTTAATTTATATTCATACGCATAGCAAAAAGTAACAAAAATAAAAATTTACTTGCGCTTATAATGATCACATCATGTATATAAAACATGTGATACTATATACAGTATCGATTGAATATATATATCGAGTGATGAATCAGTTTTCTTTTGTTTAAGACCGAGAACAATAACACATATAAGATAAGAATTTCCTTTGTCTGAATAATAAATAAAAACAGTCAGTTAGTTATAATAGGACACCTGTGCGTTTCATTACAAAAAACCCCAATATTTTAACAGTTTTGCCACACACTAAAATCCAGAAATCGAGAAGTATCACCATACTTGAAGAAAGATTTTCAGTCAACCCGATCAATTTGTGTAAAAAATGTCTTTGAAGCCAAAGAACACTAGTTCTAGCCGCTTTTTTGTTTTTTATAAAATGGGAGGTATATCAGCCAGTGTGTGGAAATAAATACATTGTCGAAGATACCTTTGCAATGTTTTTGAAATTATAGAAACCAGCGCTCTACACCGATCTCTGCCTGAGACGGTCTTCTGCGACTTTTTTGGCCAATTCAGGGGCTAACATGACTAGATTAAAGCGTCACGGAGGATGGAAATTCTCGACCGTAGCAGAAGAGTACCTAGAAGAATCGGTGAATAACAAAATATAAATTGCACTATTAGCAGCTGTACCGATATGGGAGCGCCTGGTTCCAATGAATCAACGAATTTTACAAATACTTCAAATTCGAATAAATCGTTAGCGTTTTCCTTTTCATTTTAATATCAATGTGAATTCTGCTTGTAATAGCAATAAACAAAAAGAATACTACTTTAAATTTGAACGTGAGGAATACTCCATAACTCACTAGTGAGTTATGCATTATAACACAATAGTGTGTTATTTGATATTTAACTTATCTAAAATGACATTAATAATGACAGTCAACTATCATGGGTGGGATAAAATTATTTTTAATTTGAAGTATAATATTTATAAGTAGGTGTTCTCCTGCAACCTCACATCAATCCACAAAATACCCCTATATTTTTGGATATATGGGGGGACCACAAAATTCCGCTTGTTTTAAATTGCCTATAATTTTTGACTATTTTGCTCGATTTTAAAAGTTTTTAGTGTTTTGTGAAGACAGAATATGAGGCTTCTTCGAATTTGATAAAAATTTGACACTAAAAAATTCAAGATGTCGGAAAATTTTACAAAATGTGTAAGTTTTACCTTCCCTGAAATTTTTTTGTCTGCGACACTGGAAAAACCATAATGCTTTTGTGATAATTGCTCGTTATTTCTGAATATATCAACGTAATATTTAATTAAATCGGTTAGAAAGTTCAAAATCATACACATCATAAAATTACACCTTTTGAATTTTATATGTCTTTTGACCTTATTGCTCCATTGACAAAATATGATAGTACAAGCGTTCGCAGTCAAAATTATGATGGATAGGTAACCCTCGCCCTTTTTTGATAAGATGTTCATTTTCTCGTCCTGAATAAGAATTGGATAATCTTGTACCTCAAAATTGTGGATAAGGGTCGGCACACCAATCCAAAGGTGGGAAATTTTAGAGGGAGCATAGTTTTATTGCCTACAAAAAATGTAAGCAAACTTTTCTTAAATATATGTTATAGTTGTTCAGATATTCGTAATAAACTGAATATTTGTAACTGTAGGAGGTGATTTGACTCCCGTTACATAGAGTGCGAAGTGAGTCCTCTCAAATATGGCTAAAATTCTAGTTGTAGCCCATCGACTATACGTTTCATACCATATCTCTTCATGGACTCTGATAAATGTATTCGCGCGGAAGTCTTTGTTTTTTTACAAATAAAAGGAAGACAGAATATTGCGCCATATCAAATGTCTACGCGTACTTCCTATGACCAACCTAAACTGTGTAATTGTGCATAATGCACGTGCTGTAACCGTTTAAATTCAATTAAAACTAACAATGCAGGAACCCGTAACAGGCTGTGCTGACTCAATTTTGCCTGATAATTTAAAATGCCAAAATCCAGAATATTTAGTTTTAGTAAACCGGGTCACACAGAAAGTATAATTTTTTTTCTTACTAAGTAAACGTTTTTTTTTAATATTTACCGTTTGTATATGAGGGTATAGGATAATAATAAAAATTTAAAATATTCTCTTGTAAAATAAACGTTTTGTTTTAAAATATTTACCGTTTATATATGCGTATAGTCATTTTTAATAAACGTAAAAATCTAGGAGTAGTGTATTTTGTAAAAGTTTTATGTCTTTTTCCATGGATCTGTCGAAAATGAAGGGTATTGTTTGGTTTTAAAAGTTGGACAACCTGCAAAGGCTTATCTTTGTTTTCACGGAATGAGCAGTGCTCTGGAATTTGACCCTTCTTCTCTCATCTGTATCATACTTAAGGTGTATAGATTTCTCCTGGGTAACTCCTATTAGGATAATGCTTTTCTTGAACTTTTTTTCGTTTTCTCTACTTTAGACATTTTTACTTTTGCCTGCGTTAAGTTTGTCACTTTAATCACCAACGTACAGGTTCGTGTAGTAGCTCCGTTTTCCTAATTAATAATTATACTTTTAGAAAACTGAACGCGCTGTTTATTATTTTGAATTTATTTTTTGCAATTTCTCTATTTGGTTCTATATTATTTGCGATGATTTTGTAAAATATTTAATCTTCATTTTAGTCTAGCAATAGATATTTTGTAATATATTTTTCTGTCCTTATGTTTTTTATTGTCTAGCTCTACTTCTGTGTCTTTTGGTTCTAGCATAAATCTACTTCACACTCCGTACCTTTGGGTTCAAATCTGACCCCTGCTGCATTAGGCTTCCAATAGCAAACCAAAAGCTGTTTCCAAGGGTAAAACCATTCTCCAAGGCATCCAACGTCACTTCGCCTTCGCCAAGAAATGATTCATGGTTGTGATCAACATCATGCTCCGTATTATTATGGGATTGATCATCGAAATTACCCTGATGATGTTCTTGATGACTTGTATTTCTATGACAGACACTGCTTATTTGTGATTCGTTTGCATGAGGTTTTATAAAAGAAATGCGTTCTTCTTCATCTGTAAGATAATATTCTTAATTAGCTATATATGTACTTTAACATATTGAAAGAGATAATTCTTTTTGACCAATTTTCGCACCTGTTTCTTCGACATTATCCTCTTCACTGTCACTGGCAATTCCGGAAGAAAATTCACTTTTAGAAACCACCATATGTATGCAAATTTTGTTTTCCACTCCATAGTCCTCAGCATATTTCTTTTAAAGGTCAAGTTTTACATATATATCAAAAACTATTTTATACCCAGTAAAAATGTTTTCTTTAAACATTAATTTATGAATGTAAGAGGCCTTAGTGGTATTACTAGGGAATAAACATGTTTAAAGAAGGTTCATTAAAACTTAGTATTAACAAACACAAGTTTCTTCTTTTGATGATTATCTGAAGGTCAAAATTATAAGAACAAGTCATAGCTTTAGTTAAATAAGTATTTTTTTCTTATACTACTATAATATGTTAGAATAGATATTTGTTTTTTGCCACTTCTTGCACCATTTTCTTTAATATTATTCTCTTTACTATCACTGCCAATTCCGGAACAAAATTCGTTTTTAATACCCACCATATGTACACAAACATTTTTGTCCTCTACACAGTCCTCAGAATATTTCTTTGACAGATCAGCTTTTACATATTTATCAAAAACTATTTCGTCCCAGTGGAAACGTTTTCTTTAATTATTAAATTTACCTTTATAGTGATATTAGTGGTGAATAAACATTCTTAAAGAAGCTTCGCTAAAGTTAAGTATTAACAGACGAAAGTTTTTTTTTTATTTTGATCACCTCAAGGTCACCATTATAATAACAAGTCGTAGATTTAGTTAAAGAAGTTTCTTTTTTTTATAAAGAGAATAAAAAAAATTTGGTCGCCTTTTTTATTTCATCTATAATATATATTGTTAATAAGGTTTAATATATTGGAATAGATTTTGTTTTTTGACCACTTTTCGCACTTTTTTCGTCGACATTATCCTGTTCATTGTCACTCGCTATTTCAGAACAAAATTCATGTTTAGCAACCACCATATTTTTTGTATACTCTATAGTTCTCAGCATATTTCGTTTAAAGATCAAGTTTTATCTAAAACTATTTCGAATCCAGTAAAAATGTTAGTACTTTATAGTTAATAAACATTCTAAACGAAGCTTTATTTATTTAAGTTAAGTATTGAAAAACGAAATTATAAGGACAAGTCATAGCTTCAGTTAACGAAATATCTTTTTCTCATGGAGAGAGTGAAAAGGATTTTTTTTATATGCAGAGAACTAAAGCATGGCTTTTTTGGTTACCGATGCAAAAAACTTTTTTTCGATCACGGGTGCAAAAAAAGATTTCGGTCCGTTTTTTACCCAAAATTAAAAAGAAATAGCGGAAAATAGTAATATTGAGAAAATCTAATTATTCTTGCCTAAAAATTAAGTCATTTCCGCCAGTTTCCACCAATTATTTTCAAAAAAATCATGTAAAAAATCAGCAAAATATCATACTGCCAAATATTAAAATGTCGCAACAATAAACGTCACCGAGTAAAAAGGCATATCACTATGGAAACCATATTGTTATTTCTTGATTCCTTGATTTATAGTGTAAAGATGGTGTCTTGCGAGAAGTGCTCTTCGTTCGAGATTTTTAAAAGCATTTTCCTGTTTTTCTTGGATTTTTTGATAAAGATATTTAAAAAAATAGTGTTTACAACTCGCGGCTAAACTGTGCCTTTTTTTACTCGCGTTTTTAAATGCTTCGCTGCGCTCGTTATTTAAACGAACGCTTGTAAAAAAAGCACTATTTTAGCCACTAATTCTGAAAACTACTATTTCAGCCTTTTTATTTTAATTCAATTTATGGGAAAAATATGCATTACTTGTTTTTTGTAGTGTTATTTGTATTGTGTGGTATGGCATATATATTATAGTAGTGTGTAGTGTCTATGTTGAAATGATTTCTACACTATTGCATTAACTATTAACTATTAACGACCATTATAGAAAAATATTATAGGACTGTCAAAAAGAGACTATGAGATCGATCTCCTCTTCCCGTTATTAAACAACGAATTGAGATACTAAAAGACAAAATGTCATTTTTGAGTAGTTTAATTGACAGATCTTTTGTCTTAATTTAGTCTACTTCGATATATTGATTTAAATCGTCCTTAGTAACATCACCACAAATTTTTTTCAAATATGGCCATTTTATATCTGACGGTAAAGCGGCTTTACTGGGTGTCGATTATTAGAAGGTCTACGACTGGTTAATTCGGATTCGTCTTAGGTTTTCTGACTTGACTGAGTTTTGGTATCTGGTTGACTTTATATGCACCATATATAAAAAAAGGAAGTAGAGCATGATTTCTAAAGTAGTATTGGAGCTAGTCTTCATTCTCTAACAGTATTGAGGATAACAAATTTCCTGAGCATCCATCCTGTTAAAATCACAGAGAAATTGGCAAAAAGAAAACTGTTGTTTGTTAACCAAAGTTTTTGTTATATATATCATAAAACTTGACCTTTAATAAACAGTCGTCACAAAGCTCGATTTCTTTCCATTCAACGGGAGAAATACGGGCCACTATGCAGATTGTTATTGATACTATGACATAAGCTCCTGCCATAGAAAACCAGATTTCTATGGCCAAAGGGTTGAGAAACGAAAACAGTTTTCCAGGAGGTCTTCTTGATTCCTTAAACAAGAGTTAATTTGTTAACGTTATAAAAGAGAAAAAAATACAAAAATACCTAAATAATATTTTGTAAAACCTGCAAAGAAAATGGTACAAAAACAGAAAAAATATTTTTCTTTAGAAAATTACACCCAGTATTTTTATGTACTTTTAATTGGGCCACGTTATTTCACAATTATCAGGGCTCTAAAATAATACATAAAAATAGTAAAACAATAGAACTACCGTAAGGGCATTTTCGTGTCGAAGATGGTACGGTTTGGAACCTGCGTTTTGTTCGACAAAAACTTTTTTTGCATAAAATATTTTTTAAGCTGTGATATAACTCTGTATGGGTGATTTATGTTTGCGCAAATTACGAATTGGGTTTTGTCATAGACTTTAACAAACAGAGACACAGTAAAATATTTGAAGGCATTAGTGGATAAATATAAGGTGTTAACGCGCATTTTTGGAAAAACTGAGTTTTTTCACCACACTCCATCAAAAGTGCATGTTGCTGTGCATATGCATGCTGTAGAAGAACCCTATAATACCCAAAATATCTTCTACAAACTACAAACTTTTTTCTTTCATGTAGGGCATAAAGATGCCATAATAAAACATGACACTTTTACTTTTCAATATCTGTTGGGGATTTTTCACCAAACTCCATCAAAAGTGCATGTTGCTGTGCATATGCATGCTGTAGAAGAACCCTGTAATACCTAAAATATCTTCTAGAAACTACAAACTTTTTTCTTTCATGTAGGGCATAAAGGTGCGTGATAAAACATGACACTTTTACTTTTCAATATCTGTTGGGGATTTTTCACCAAACTCCATCAAAAGTGCATGTTGCTGTGCATATGCATGCTGTAGAAGAACCCTGTAATACCCAAAATATCTTCTACAAACTACAAACTTTTTTCTTTCATGTAGGGCATAAAGGTGCCGTGATAAAACATGACACTTTTACTTTTCAATGTCTGTTGGATATAAACGTGCCAAAGTAGTATATTGGTCATGATTTTGCAGGATTAGTAGATGTACCAGTAAATATTTTTGATAATTTTTGGTCACGACTATGTTTATCCTCAGTATAATTCTCGAAATAATGTTTTTGCGAATTAACATTTTTGTCCACTAATGTCTTCGTTTATTAAATTTATTAAAGAATCCCGCACGGATAATATGGAAAAGTGGACTTCCGTAAAAGTTGACCATATTCAGATATTTTGAAGCTATCGGTCCTTGGATTAAAATAGTGAAATTATTAGGAGATCGTATGTCTGTGATAGAAGATATGGACCGTCGTTTCCTTATAATTAGAAAAGTTTTTAACCAATTTTCATAGTTTTAGTGTCGATCGAAAGAATATTGAATGCTCTAAAGGCACCTATCAGCTTTTTTAATTTTGACCAGAGTTGTGCTTTTAAAATGTAAACACTTATATAAATCATAACAATATGGATTTTGAAAGCATAGGTGCTCGATAGTCGTTTACTCGACCAACTTTTTTTTAGTAAGGGGTAGGGGTGGAAGGGCGTAAGAATCAAATTATTATTAGAAAATAGTATGTATGCGATAGAAGATATGGGCCGTCAAAGAAATATGTCTGAAAATTAATGTAATGCCATTTGTCCTAAAAATGCTTTTAACCAATTCTCGTAATTTTTATTTCAATCGAAAGAAAATTAAATGCTCTAGATAGAGGCATCTGTTATTTTTTGAAGTTTGACTAGTGGCGTTCCTAGAAGGTTGATTTTAAAACGTAAGCACTTATTTTTATATTGTAAAAATAGTTTTTCAAAGTATATGTGCGTTATTTGACCAACGATTTGACTATGAGAGGGAGGGAGGAGGGAGGACCTAATAATTTAATCTTTAATTTAATAAGTAGTAACCATGTAGTTCAAAAGAGAATATAATGTAGGTATAAGTTTGGCCTGATTTTATAAAATAAAATATGGCTTTTTAAAGTATTCTCTTCATTCTTTCTTATACTTTTCTCATTTAGATGCACACCAGGCCCCGAAAATGAAGAGAGTGCTTCCGGGAATTAGAAGTGCATCCGATTAGCCAAATTATCATTTTTTTGTCACATTTCTGTCAGTTTTGGCACTAATGGCATTAGTGGTGAGAATTTTGCTCTCCTGCCTTACACGGGGAGAACAAACTGACAGAAAACCGCTCAAGACCAAAGTTATTAGTGCCAAAACAGACAGAATAGTGACAGAAAACTGAGATTTTGACCAATCAGGTACATTTTTGATTCTCGGGAGCATTAGCTTCCCGAAAATTGAAGAATAAGGGGCCTGACGTGTCTGCATGAAAGCAATTATAAAGGAATACATTATAAAAATACTTTTACTTTTACATTATAAAAATAAGTACTTCCATTTTAAAAGCACCCTTTTAGGTACGCCTCTCGTTAAACTTCAAAAAATGACAGATGTCTCTATCTAGAGCATTCAATTTTCTTTCGATTGAAACAAAAATTACGAGGATTGGTCAAAAGCATATCTAGTTATGAGGACAAATGGAATTATATGCATTTTCAGACATACTTCTTTGACGGCCCATATCTTCTATCGCAGACATACTGTTTTCTAATAATAATTTTATTCTTACATCCTTCCCCGTCTTCCCCTTCTAAAAAAAAGTCGGTCGAATAACGCACCCACGCTTTCAAAATCTAGGTTTACATAAATGTTTACATTTTAAAAGCACCCCCCTAGGTACGCCTTTGATCAAACTTCAAAAAACTGACAGATGCCTTTAGATCATTTAATATTCTTGGAACCGAGACCAAAACTATTAAAATTGGTCAAAAACTTTTCTAGTTATAAGGAAAAATGAGATTAGGTGCATTTTCAGACATACATCTTTGACGACCCATATCTTCTATCACAGATATACGATCTTCTAATGATTTTACTATATTAATCCCAGGACTGATAGCTTCAAAATATCTGAATATGGTCAACTTTTACGGAAGTCCACTTTCCCATGTTAGCCATGCGGGATTCTTTATCAAGTTGATTGTAAAATTGCAAGATCTATGAGGCTAAAGGTCGACAAAACTTTTTTTCGCATATTTAAAGGGCACATTTTGTTTCGTCTAAAATAATGTGTTTGCTTCGTTTCTGTTGTTTCAGGTCAAATCGATTTTGTACCTTCGGATCATTTTATCATTTAATTATTTTAATTTATTTTACATAATATAAAAAAATCATATTTTTTTCTTACTTGAAAAGCAGCAACAAATGTATAAAACCATCTAATGGTCAGCTGCGATAACAAACAGGTATTTATAGCATTCTCTTTTAGAACATTTTTTAAATTAATTTACACATAAAAAAAATATTAAAAACGGATTAAGTGACCCATGAAAAAAAGCTGTGAAATTTAAACTGCAGTATACTTTCCAGCCACAATCATTAAACTAATTAAATGTTTAAATAGCGAGTATAAAATGGGGAAAAATAAAAAGTAAATGCGAGTTCAGTTTATGATAATAACAATAATTATAATAGAACCAGAATTTACTGGAATTTCGCATTCCCCACTCTCCGGCTTGTAAACGCTAACAAGCCGGATATAGTAATTCTCGACAAGAATGATAAAATTATGTATGTCATTGAGTTCTCGGCACCCGCCGAGACAAACATCACTGTCAAGGAGGAAGAAAAACGGACGAAATATCAGGATCTTCTCTTTGACCTTCGCCGAGTGTACCGGAGCTATACAGTCAAGCTAGTGATTTTGGTAATTGGAGCTCTAGGAGGTGCACAGCAAACACTGCTCTTAGCTCTCAAAACCTTGCTAGCCTGCCGTGACAAGGCAGAACACCTTGCTGGCGCATTGCAGAAAGCGGTCATCCTCGGATCATTACGTCTGCTCAGAGCACACGATGCGGAACACCTTTTCTACTTACCTCGCGGTTGGTGGGGAGTAGAACGGTGAATGGAACACCTGGCCTATCTGCACCCGAGTAAGTCGGAGCTGCGGGACCGCAGATAAGGCCAAACCCCCCCAAAAAAAAATGTGCTTTGGGTTTTATTTTTTATATTTTTTTATTTCCTTAATAGCTGGCTACTTTTAATATTTTAGTTTTTTCTTGGAATTTTTTATTATTGTAGAAAGAGTAAGTGAAATAAATAAAAAAGATAGCAATAGAAAAATAAATGAGTAATAAAAGAAATAAAAATAAATAAAAATTACAAAAAATAAAACACAAGTACTACTAGTAGTAGAATAAGGGGGGGGAGTTCGGCCCGGCGACTAGGCTCTACGCGAGCTCTTTTCGCCATCCCCCCACGGTCGAACCTTCCTTCTTTTGGATAAAGGTCAGGATATCTTTCCCTAATAATGTTGAAAATATCTGACACAGGATTCATGTAATCATTTCATCTCTTAATTCCTAGCACCGTACTGATGAGCACCACAAGTGCGAAATCCGGATCTACGGTTACCATTACCTTTTTTGAGGAAAAGCTCGCTATTCATTAATTTTTTATTTTTTAATTTGAACTTTAGGTATCGTCAGTGGCTGGGTATCGTACATCGGTCACATTGACCGACGATTCACACGAGAAACAGTTGTATAACTCTATTAGTCCAGTCATTAGAGATTAAAAAAGGCCATCAGCTTGCAAAAGGTGGGGTATGTGGGGTTATGTTGTTCACATTGGGCCACTAAAAAAAATTTTAGTTTTCGACCTTGGGGTGGGGGAGTGAGTTCATTCCGCCTTCTTGGATTTAGTGTGCATAAATTGTTTTTTTTTTAAATAACACGAAAACTATAAACTTCAGGACGAAAAGTCTTACTAAGGAGTTAAAGAGGATAAAATTTCCTAGAACTTCAATGTACTAATTTTTTTGTAGTTGTTAACCGTAATGATCTACAGCTTTACAAATCCAAATTTTTGAAAAAAAAATTAAGTTTTTTTTTTAAGTTTTTGCATACATTTTTGTGGTTTCTGAGAACTGACTGACGGTGAATTGCATTATATTATTAATATATAATAACATAATATTTAGTTTACATATTTCAGTATATTATATGTATAACTAGTGATATATATTATAGAGTATTATGTTTATTTTTTTTTTGGTAACTTCTTGCAGGTACCTAATATTACAGTTACAGACTTAATATACTAATTAAATATATAGGTATATCATATCTTAATAACATAGACCCTTCAGAATACTAATTTCCGGACGTTAAAACGTAAACCAAGGAACTGCCAGCAGCCAGCAGTTGTTAAACCCTTCTACATTACAAGAGCGTAACCGAAGCTCATTATAAATGTACCCAGAAATTAGATAACAAACAAGACGCAGACTCTCTACGTGTCTTAAATGATGAACAGATCAAGCATTCATTTGGCTGGTGATCTGGATATTGTCTGTCTCTGTTTGTCTCTGAATAGGAGCCCTGCTGAGATTTGGTCTCGTCTGGAGTATCAGG
Source organism: Oxystoma pomonae (assembly GCA_963921995.1). Lineage (NCBI taxonomy): Eukaryota > Metazoa > Arthropoda > Insecta > Coleoptera > Brentidae > Oxystoma > Oxystoma pomonae. The sequence goes on from OY998170.1 coordinate 46,138,916, forward strand.
CCATCAAGTCAGCAGCATTCAGTCTCCTTGAATCGTTACTCTGAGGTATACGCCACGCTTTGCTCAGATCATGGTTCTGTGATTATTGCTGGTGAACATATTGATCTTTTTGTTCTGCCAACGGCATTGATTCGATATCAAGAGAACATCTTCCTTCTAAAGCCACGGAAAGGAAAGATATGAGAGAAAATGTATTCACTAATTAGCTTGAAGCAGAAAAATCTAGCAGAATTCATTTGCGTTTTGCACGCATTTAGTGGATGTGACACACACAGCTTCGGCGATCTTTGATTAGGGAAAAACAAAATTTTTACCACTCTTAAAAAAAAAATAAGTCTTGCTGATATTAAAGTTTTTAACAGGCCAGATGCTAACTCTGACGAAGTTTCAAAAGCTGGCGAACGATTCCTGGTAGTATTCTATGGTGGTAATATTTCTGACAGCTTAGAGAGAGTCCAATACCAACGGTTTATCAAATCTTTAACAAAATCGAAAGTCAACCTTGCATCGTTTCCACCTACAAAAGATTCTGCCCGCTACCATTTGTTGCGAACATACCATCAAATCCAAAAATAGAGCGGTAAAAAAAAGCCTTATTAAAAGTAATTTTATGAAATTGCAAAAAAGATTGCGGGCCTCAAATATTCCATTGTTTGTGGATTTTGTAATGAACAGGCGTGTGAAAATCGAAACCAAAATTTGTCTATTGAAAGCGAAGAATCAATATTCGTTACTTTAGCTAATGTTATATGTGGATTAGGTCTATTGGAGACATCACAATAAAAAAAAAACGCGCCGTTTAATCTACCTCTTTATTGGTGGAGTAGAAATGAGTGTTTATTATATATAGTTATTATACTGGGTTGGCTATTTAAAAGGGTTCACCTGGATATTTTCAAACACTGTAAAGAATTGGGGAAAATGTTGAAACATATCGATTTTGTTAGTAAGGGAGAGATTTTTTGGCTACTCACTAATCGATAGATTTTCGAAATTATTACATGATTGTCAAAATATTCAGAAGGCCTTCAATACAAAATTTCAAAATATACATAAAATTGATGTATTTCAGCATTTTCTCCAATTCTTAACCGTTTTAAAAAAAATCCAGGTGAACCCTTTTAAATGGCCAACCCTGTATATAGTCATTATATTATATTAAGGCATATAGTAGATATAATATACCTATAATATATGTTATAATATAATAATAAATTTATATACATTAAACGTGTGATACATGTTGGTAAAATACGTAAAAGTTTTGTGGCTTTTTAATCAGGATAAGCGAAAAAAAGAGAAAAAAAACAGAAAAAAATCTGGCTTTGTAAAGCTGTAGCTCATTACAGCTAACAGCTAAAAAAATATGTGTACATAAAAGTTATGGGAATTTTTATCCTCTTTAACTTCCTAATAAGACTTCCTAAAGTTTATAGTTTTCGTGTTAATAAAAAAAAACAAATTTATGCACACTAAATCCAAGATGGCGGAATGAGCTCACCCCCCCAAGGTCGAAAAATTTTTTTTTGGGGGCCCAATCTAAACAACATATGTCAAAATCACTACTACCCCGCTTTTGGAAGCTAAAATTTTCTGATTACTGGACCATTTCACCCATTCTCAGTTTCTTTAGATGAAAGCATTATGTTTATCATTCGCATAGAAGAAGAATTTAGTTCTTCTTAAACTTAAAATTTTTAATTTGGACCCATCGCTTTTATTATGGTATAAGAAAGATAAAACATTACTTTCTACTTGTAAGTGCATTTAATAAAAGCTTGTTCTTTAAAAGTTTTTTTAATAAAAATTTATTTTTTAACTTCTAGATTTGTAACCTAAATCATCCATTTTGAATCCGCCATATCGAAATTTTTAAATCTGATCAAAAATTCATAATCTCCCATATTAAAAACCCCTGTATGCCAATTTTCATTCATTCATTCATCAACAAACTAAATATTTTTCCCCCTCCACTTTCCTCGTTGGAGAGAGGTGGGTACCTGAGAATACCATATTATTGTATTTTCACCGAAACTATAAACGAATACCAAATTTGAGCACAATCGAATGTGGATAAGTCAGTTAAAATTGGTTAGCAAAACATGACCGAAAATCGTTCATCTGGAATCCGCCATATTGAATTTTTAAAATCTGATCAAAAATTCGTATTACTTAACCCCAAAAGCCCCCGTATACCAATTTGGGTTGAAATCGGACAAACTTAGGTGTTTTCCCCCCTTCACTCCCCTCGTAGGAGGGAAGGAGGAGATGACATATGATTCTATTTTCACTGGAACTATAAATATGTCAAATTTGAAGGCAACCGGATGTGTTAGTTAAAATTGGTTAGCAAAAGATGACACAAATCGTCCATCTTGAATCCTGATTAAAAGTTCGTTATTTTACCTTCTTCGAGTAAGGGGGAGCTGTCAATTTCATCATACTATATTCTTGAATTATCACCGCAAATATATAAGCATGCCGAATTTGAAGTCGATCGGATGTCGGGAAGTTGGTCAAAATTAAGTTGCAAGATTCCACCCGACCAAACATATCTAGTTACATGGTTATATACATACATACAGTTGGTTCGGAAAAAAACTGATATGACATTGAAATTTCTGATGTCAAATACCAAAGGATAATCAGAACAATTCTTGCTATTTCGTATTAGTTTTTTTCCGAACCAGCTGTTCATTGCAAGTTAAATAAAAGCTTGTAAAAATAAACCTCTCTTATTAAGGATTTTCGATTTAAGAATTGGTCCTGGTTCTGGTTGACATTATTTTGACATTCATTTTGACAGCGGTTCTAAAATAATGACATCATTTAAAATATTGCGAAGATATCTTTGATTTTACTCAAAAAAATACTACCTATTATTTTAGGGGTTATGTTTACAACCAAAGGGCCGAACCAACCTCCCAGGCTGGTTCTAAAATTTCATAACCGGGTTGCAACTGTGACGTCATTGTTTTAAAACGAAAGGACCGGTTCCGGTTCTGGTTCAACCAAAACCAGGATCAATTGTAAATCGAAAATCCTTATTAACATGAATATTTAAAAAAAATCGTTTCTCTACGACCGTGCGGGAAACACCAATTTCCTTGACTGAGTACCTACGGGAATTAATTTCACCCGAGATTTTCCGGCACTAAGTCCTGAATTTTTTTTTAAAAGTGCTTAAGGGCGGGTTTAATTCAGATAAACCAAAGCATCAATTAAAAATGCACAGTGGGATTTACTAAGATCTAAAATATTACCCCCATAGGTCCAAATATTTATACCTGTGAGGGGTACTAAATTTTAAAATCAGTTTAAAAAGGGATTTATTGAGGGTGAATAAATAACAAAATCAATGAATAATTTTTCCATCATCATTTCTTCATTTCATCTCCTAATTCCTAGCACCGTACTGATGAGCACCACAAGTGCGAAATCCTGATCTACGGTTACCATTACCTTTTTTCCTCTCTAAAAGCTCAGTCAAAAAAACTTTCCTTACTCAAAGCCCACTAATTTTAAAGCTGTAGCTTTCATCAGTAGAGGTTGGTACAAGCCAAGGTGCAAGCAGAGGTAAAAGATCCGAACTCGCTGTTTGTGATTGAATGCAGCGCTAATATTTTTAAACTGACATTTCGACAGTGACAGAAATGTAAAAAAACTTGTATTTAAGTTTTTTACTACATTTCATAAATAAAAACACCTTTTAAATAAATAAATAATTAATCTACTACTTATTTTATTATTACCCATTTAAATCGTTGTGTGACATGAAGTATTAATTCGAAAAATTAATTATCAAGGGTAAGTTTTAATTAAAGTGACATATAACCCCAATTTTAATTTGTTCTACAGAGTCTTTACTATTTAAACCCCCCGTGTGTTTCAATTTTTTTATTTTCTTTTCTTCTAAATTGAAACTTTCTTCTTAAATCCAACAAAAGATTGTGTTAAGATGATTATTCAATACACATTAAAATTCTTTTTATAAATCAAACTATGTTCAAAACTCAAGGAGGATTGATTTAAAATGATTAAAACCAAAAGTTTCACTTAAACCTAGGACCATTCTAAAATAGGCCAAACCTTTTTAGTAGATCCCACCGGCAGTGTTTTAAAGGATCACTACTTGTGCAAGTAACAGAAAGGTTAATAATTTCTGCCTAATAGTTTAGCCAGCATTTGCTTTACCCTTTCTGAACTCCAGATCGAAATTGATTACGTAAGGGCCTCTTTCTTACAAATAAGAAATTGCTGAGCTAGAAAGCACGGATACTCAACCATACAATTAATTATTTTATGTTGAAAGGAAATGAAAATATCTCAAAAACTGTAGCTTTGAAAGATTTTAACCTTATAACAAAATTCTTGGGTAATATTTACGAAAACCATAATCTGAAAACCGCATATCAATAGTTGCTTTACTTCTAAAGTTACGATTTTTTTTATATATTTTAGGGTTTTTTTTAAATAACTCGGAAAATAAAGCTCCCACGAATTTGGACTTTATAACAAAATTTGTAGTGCGTATTCATGCAAACTTAAATCTAAAAACCGTATATCGCTACTTGCTTTTGTTTCAAAGATACAATTTTTTAAAATATTTTATCCCCCTTTTTCCAGTTTCAACCCCCCACCACCCTGCCAAAAGTTACCCAGGACGCGGTCAGCCGATAGAGCATTTTTGTACCACATTTCGTTAAAATCGATTCGTTATACAGACAGACAACAGACAACAGATCGACAGACCGAGAGAAAACTTTTTTTTTCATTGATTATTTGGAACCTTAGTAACTCATTTTTGATAAAATTAAGGAAAGTCAAAATTTCATGATTTTAGTAGTCCCCCATACCATATTGGTATTATGGACTAAAAAGAAAAAGAACAGCAAAGCTGGCACGAAATAAAAATGCAAAATGTGGTGATGCCAAGATGTGCTGGGCGAACTGCTCGCTATTCGTTTTATTTAACGACTTCAACACGTTACGTATTACGAGAATACCCGTCCTGGATTTTTGCTTTTATTTTAAAGGCAAACTAGGTATATTTTTATAACATTTTTTATAGTTTTTATTAAAATTTTATGTAAGTGCCATGTTTTTTCTGTAGGTAAAATCTTTTAATAAATTGACTACATTTAAAATGACAATTCTTATTAAAAAAAACCTGGTAACTGAAAGTAAGTTCTAAAATTAAGATAATATAAAACAATAAAAAAAGAAAAAATATTTAATAAAAAAATCACAGTCAGTCATTAAAATAATTTCCACATTTTTCAAGAGTAAATAAGGTTATAATAAGTGTTTTCAGGACATACACACACATTTTAACATTTAACAGTTACTAGAACCTATGGTCAAAGTATGCTTGGGTGGAATAAAATGCTAACTCAAGAAAAATGTTCTTAAACTAACATCTAAATTTTTTAAGATCTGCGAGATTGCGTAGTTCAATAGGTATGTAATTATACATTTTTAGTCCATTGTAAATAAATGAGTTCTGTACAAGTATGAGATGTGGGATGGGCAATCTCAAATCATGTATCTGCCGAATATGATAGTAATCACTACCTTTCGGAAAATGAGCGAGGTGCTTGTGGATTAAACACACTGTTTCCAGAATAAATACTCTAGGTAAGGTTCAAATTTTATTAGACACAAACAGGGGTTGACAATGAGTCCTAGGATGTACACCACATAAGAAACCAACCGCTCTTTTTGCATAATAAATGCAGATTGAAACAATTTATGGCTACAGCAACCCCAACATGGAATGCAGTAGCGCAGGCGAGATTCCACCAATGCAAAGTAAGTCACTCTAGCCTTTGATATGCCTAGTTCAGATGCAATAAGCCAGATGAAAGCTTTTTGTTAAGTACTTCAACATGTTTATCGAACTTAAGATTGTAATCAATGTTAAGACCTAAGAATTTTGATGAAGTTATTGTATCCAATGTATGATGGGAGAGTAGAACATCAGGAAGACTTAGATTTCTAAAAGTGATCATACGAGTCTTGGATAGATTTAGGGAAAGCAAATTGGCATCACACCAGTTTTTTATTTTCTTAAGATCTGAACAGATTATGTTATGAAGCACCACAGGGTCGTCATGACACCAAGTAACTGTATTGCATCAGGAAATACTGTAAAGACACCCGAAATATCAAGGGTCATAAGATCATTTATATAGATGATGAATAATAATGGACCCAGGACTGAAACTTGGGAAACCCCGCTGGAAATATACGAATTAAGATCTAAAATCTAAGTAACAGTCAAAGAATTTAAGTTCAGTGCCCTGAAAGCCATAGATGTTTAGCTTTTTTAAGAGTATTTTATGATTAACACAATCAAAGGCTTTTGACAGGTCGCAAAATACTGCAGCGGAAGGTTTGCGTTGGTTTATTGCTAAAAGAAGAAATTCCATAAAGTCAAAAATAGCATCTGCTGTACTTTTACCTGTTTGAAACCCAAACTGGTTTTTACTTAAAATATTGTTGCTATTAAGAAAGCCTAGTACTTGTTTTTTTACAAGAGTTTCTATTAATTTGGAAAGAGTAGAAAGTAAAGAAATGGGGCGAAAGTTTGACGGATTTTTAAGATCACAGCCTTTATGTATAGGTATAACTTTAGAAGTTTTTAGTGATGGAGGGAGTTCACCATTGAAGGCAGTTCTTCAAGAATTTTAATTGATATACCGTCTAAATCCGTGCCATTCTTATTTTTCATCTCCTTAATGGTGGCTTTGATATCTTTATGATTAATAGGATGAAAATGAAATGTCTTAGTGGCATGGATGTATGATAAATAGCTTACAAGAACAATTTTGGAAGATATAGTGTCAGTTATATTAGATGCAACTGAGCAGCCCCATTCTTCAAAAAAAAAAAATACTTAAATATTACTTAAAAAAAGTATTAAATTATAAAGTGCACTTAATATGCTGATAACTTAAAGACGCATCCATACTAATAATAAAAATTAAATAAAACGGTCCAGGTCCGTATTTAAAAAAAATAGAAAAATAAAATAATAACGAAAAAATAAAGCGTTTTTAAAATTCTCGATTATTGAAATCCAGAAACTAGGAGAGGTACCTAACAAAAAACAATTTACAATATTTTTTGAACCTTGAAAAAAAGGAGAGCAAGGTAAAAAGCACAAAACTTTATCTTTAATATTAACGTGCCCATTTAATCCCATCTAAAATGGAACACCCTGTACATACATAAGAAATATCCTAACTTAGATTAGAATCTGTGAGACGTGACAATGTTTCAAAACGCGTATTCTGTCTTTTTGGTTCAGTGCCAACAGATATTTTTCCTATGTAGACCCATCTTTTAGCGACTTTACAAGGAAATATCTTAGATAACAATAATATACTACAAAGGCATTGCCACTATTATAAATTGTATGCTTTTCCCTTTAATAAGGCAACTTTTGCATATCCGATTTGCGCCTTCGCTTAATAGGGTTAATTTTTTGTTATTCCGTGAATAAAATTAAATGATTTATATCCTTTACCAGAACATTTTATAAAAATTGAATCAATTCCAATTTCTGTGCATGGGTAACACATTAGTGTGATTTTGGTCAGGCAGTTTTTCGTAAAATTTCGTTATTTTTACAGTTTTTTACCGTAAATAACGGTAACTACAAGAGTTTAATAGATTTTTATTTTAAAACAAAATTAGAAGTACAAGCTTTTATTAAATGCACTCAAAATTAGAAAATAATTTTTTATCTTGCTTATAATTTATTATTTAAATTTAGGTATCGTGCATCGGTCACATCGACGATTCATCTAAGAGACAGTTGTATTGCTCTATAACCTAAGGACATTTTCAAAGGCTTGACAAGCATGGCAATCTCACCCGTTCTCAGCTTCTTTAGATGAAAGCATTATGTTTATCATTCGAATAAAAGAAGAATTTGGTTCTTCTGTTGTAGTTCCCTCTTTTTCACCGTAAAGTTAAACTTTTTAATTTTCGCCCATCGCTTTTATTATGATGTAAGGAAGATGTGCTAATTTTGATTTAAATCGAACAAATTAAATCTTTTCCCCCTCCACTTCCGTGTTAGTGCGAACTGTGTAACTAATAGGGACTTATCGGTATATAAAGTCGGCATAGCCTGACTCGGCAGTATTTCTGACAGTTCCGCACGAAGGTTGAAAGGTTTCTGACATTTTTGTCATGTAAACATGTCATCTAAAATTTGTGTCATTCTTAAAATTGACAAATTTAAGTAAATACCGTCCTTTATTAAAGGCAGGCACAAACATTATGAAAGTCGACATTATTTTGATAGCAAAGATGACATATTTAGACAACAACAATGTCAGAATCCCCTTAAACTTCGTGCGGAATTGTCAAAAATAGTGCCGTCTATATTAAAGATAGGCTATGCCGACTTTATGTACCGATAAGTCCTTAATAATGCCATACTATTGTATTGTCACCGAAACTATAAACGCATATCAAATTTGAACACACAGCCTTAATTTTTAGATTTGTACTATTAATCGTCAACTTTTAATCCGCCATATTGAAATTTTTAAATCTGTGTAAAAATTCATAATCTCCCTCCTTAAAAAGCCCTGTATGCCAATTTTGATTGAAATCGAACCAACTAAATCTTTTTCCCCCTCCACTTCCCTCGTTAGAGGGAGGTGGGTACCTGAGAATACCATATTATTGTATTTTCACTGGAACTATAAACGCATACCAAACAACACAATCGGATGTGGATAAGTCAGTTAAAATTGGTTGGTAAAACATGACCGAAAATCGTTCATCTTGAATCCGCCATATTGACTTTTCAAAATCTGATCAAAAAATCGTATTCCTTATCCCCAAAAGCCTCCGTATACCAATTTTGGTTGAAATAGGACAAACTTAGGTGTTTTCCCCCTCCACTTCCCTCGTAGGAGAAAGGAATGCCTAATAATGACATATTATTGTATTGTCACCGGAACTATAAATGCATGCAAAATTTGAACGTAATCGGATAAGTTAGTTAAAATTGGTTAGCAAAAGATCAAAATCGTCCATCTTGAATCCGCCATATTGAATTTTTAAAATCTGATTAGAAACTTGTTATCTCCATCCCCAAGTGTCCCATCACACCAAATTTTAACAAAATCGGGTGTACTTCAACTGTACCCCCCATCCACCCCATTCTAGTAGGGGGGAGCTGTCAATTTAATATATATGCATGCCAAATTTAAAGTCCATCGGATATGGGAAAGTTGGTCAAAAGTAATTTTCAAAATTCCAGCCGAAAAATAGTAGTTTACATAACAAGCATGTTAAGATGGTCATTAAATGCGAAGATCAAGTTTGAGACGCGAGCCGCTGGCGAGTGTCTTAATTTATCTGACCATAACATGCGAGTTAGTGTACTATAGTTTACCTGCGATCAATGAAAATGTCATCATTAATATAAGAAATTATTAAAAATATAAAACGCTAACACTATTAAGTCACCAATATTCAGACCCTGAAGTTTCAATGACGTTTTATCTAAAATGTCAAAACCAATCAGGTTACTAAGGGACTTTTCCTATATCTTTTTCAAAACAAGTTTTTTTTATTCGTAAAAATGGTTAATACGTCAATTCAAAGGGGACTTATTTCTGGTTAGGTACTAAAATTATATTGGATATATTTTCGTTTAATAAATATTTATTGTCTTAAAAATATAGAAAAATAATTCACATTTTTCCGTCAATTAGTGTAAAATAAATTTTTATCGCTTGTCGCGCCATCTTGTGGTTTATGTCTAAGCTTCATTATTATCTTAGGAGCGTAAATGGTCCATTACAGTCGTGTTGGGACGCTCGTTAAATTAGTAATATGGGTTGGTCGTAGGTAAACATATTTACATAGATACATTGGAAGTTAAATAAAAGCTTGTAAAAATAGTACTTTTGAACGTCCCATCGTCCCAATTCTTCATTATAAAATCTTTGGATTTGCGTATAATCATGTAAGCCCCACACTACTAATCACATAAAATAAAGTAAAAATGAAAAATTTACAAATTTTTGTAAAACAAAAAAAACTTTCTAATCTAAAATTCTCCAACCAGAGAATCACATCAACTCAGTGGCGTAGCTATCATCGAGCAACCCGAGGCAAAGCCTCGGGCCCCGGCGATGCGAGGGGGCCCACTGCAAATTCAGTATTTCCACTAAAGAAAATTGTTTATTTATTTTACTAAACCATCTAAAACCCGATTTTTATTTTATTAGGCCTGAACTTTTCGATCGATCGATTCAGAGGTATGATGTAACGCTTTTATAACAAATATTTTGAAATTATAGAGCCTTCTATTCTTTACCACTTGTAAAAAACGATCTGAATAATAATATGTCGACTAGCTTAGATTTTGAGCTAATCATTGAACAATACGGAGTTCTAGAAAGTAAGTTTGTTCAAATATTTACAGCATTTTTAATATTTTTAACATTGCCGGTAACAGTGGCAACTCTGCAGAGGACTTTTAGTAAATTAAAACTACTTAAAGATTACTTAAGATCACAAATGAGTCAAAGTAGATTAAGCAGCTTAGCTTTACTTTTAATTGAAACGAAAATTGCTTACGAAACTTTTAAATTTGCTATAACTTTTGATCGAATAGCTCGATTTCAAATTTTTTAAACTTTTTTGAAAGGCAAGACAGGATACTTTTACAATCCGGTTCAAAATTTGATATTTCGCAAAAATCCAAGATGGCGGACCAATTGAATATCGGGTAATTTTCACCCCCCGGCATAAAAAATACGTGCGGCACTGGAGAAAACCTAAGTCATTGCGACAAAAGCCTTATGTATATTTCTATACCAAGGCTTTACTTAATTAAATCGGTTAAGAGATAACAAAACTATAAATCTCTGACAAAAACAAGTGGTTTTTGACTCGACATTGTCATTTGCAAAAAAAATTGCAGTTTTTGCATTTGCTTGAACTTTTGATCGGATTACTTGATTTTAAACATTTTTACATTTTTGGGTGAACAAAGCTTGCGGCTTTGACATTTTTCGAATATCCAAGATGGCGGAGAGCTTTAACACGCTTTAACCATTGGATAATTTCACTCCTCTAAAAAAGTAACAAAACAAAATCAAAGCCATTCTACCTCCCATCTCTGCTAGGTATATGGAGGTATCACTTGCTTAAATCAGTTAAGAAGTAAACAAGTTAGTGTTTTTTGTTTTGCAATGTCATGGCAAGCTTGATTTTTAATTTCATCAGCATTGCAGGCTTAGAATAAATGGTACAAATATGCAGATACAGGCAAATTTTAAACAAAGAGGCATTTATTTAATTTATGTCCCATACTTATTGATCCATTTTTAATTTCTTAACCGTGGTTTAGTGATATCTTCATATATGCAGCAGGGAGGGAAATTTTGTTGCCTTATTTTAGATTTTGTTTAGTATATGTACCAAACATAATTTTTTTTCGGGGAAGTAGGGGGGAGGGTGAAAATTACTCATTATTTAAAAATGTCCGCTATCATGGATTTTTGAGAATTGTTAAATTTTGAACCACAACATAAAAGCCTTAAGTCTTGTACTTTCAAAAAGCTCAAAATTTCTAATATTCTATCTAAAGTTACAGCAAATAACTCCACTCAATATAAAAGCTCGTATTTTTTTAAGTTCTTAACCGATTTAATTAACTAATGGCTTGGAATAGAGAGAATACATAAGGCTTTTGTCACAATGACTTAGATTTTCTTCAGTGCCGCACATATTTTTTTTGCAGGGGAGGTGAATATTTCCCGTTATTTAAAAACGATCCGTCATTTTGGATTTTTGGGAAATGTCTTGCCTTCTCAAAAAGTTAAAACATTTTAAAATGACCGATTCGACCACAGGTTATGGCAAATTCAAAAGTGTGCAAGATTTTTTTGCCCACACTTTATATCTAATAGTATGTTGAGTTACCATTGTTACCAAACTAAAATAAATATTGGTTTTTTTACAATAAAAAGAATACCAACGTTTGGTAGTATTTTATTTACTTGAATAAAATACAATTTTAGGTACCTAACACGTATTTAATTTTTATAAAAAAATTTTAAATTTACATTTATACATTTATTAGTGGGGAGGGACATAAATTGTACTTGCCTCGAGGCCCCAAGTTATATTGCTACGCCGCTGCATCAAGTTTGATTATATGCTCTTTTAGCGGTAAATCTAGTTGCTATTCGGCACTAATTAGCGCTTGTGGTTACCTTTAATAAAAATAAATAACGTGACAGAACGCTACTGCACGTGCGCAAAATAAAGATAAGGGTAAAAGACTCACGGACCCTTGAATAGGAAGATTTTGGTCAGGTTTTTTGTCAGTCTGTTAGCCTTACCTTTATTCTGGGCAGGCGCAGTAGCGCTCTGTCAGCCTGTTATCTTTATTATCGGTAACCACTGGTGCTAATTAGCGTCGAATAACGACTACTTTTACCATTAAAAAGACGACTAACCAAACTTGATGTCATTTCGTGGTGGAAGATTTTTAAGTTATAAAAGTTTGTTTTCTTTAAACTGCACCAAAGATATCTTGCAAAATCATTTGCCTGACTAAATTTATGTTGGGGTGCCTGTCTCCCAGTCGTATCACTGAATTAATATTTTCCTCTATGATATGGTTAGAAAAGCAAATAAAAAGACTTGAGAAAAACAACAAAAGTTAATAAAAAAGTAAGGTTATGTTTACCGCCAAACCATTTGCTACCTTCAAAAGCTCTAGTTTTAACCTCTTGAAGTTACCTTTATTTACGGTAACGGTAAGCATAAGAGTAACGAAATTTGCCGTTAAACTGCCTGACCAAAATCTCTCCAATATAAATTTTCAGTTATTCGTTCCATGGACCACTAAAGGTAACATATGTATAGTCGGTAACTTTTCGTCTAACTTGGGAATACTTGCCCATTAGTGATCAGTAGCGAAAATGTTGCCATAATGAAGGATTTTTGTCACACGGTCATTGGTTCATTGAAGGTGGTCTCCATCTAACCAGCAACTTTTGGATGTAACGGTAACTAGTTACCTAAATCCTAAAATATGGCTTTCAATAAAATGAAAATATATTTTTGCGATCGAAAAACCATGAAATATATCCTAAAAGTAAATAGTAAATCAACAAACCATAAACGAAAGTGGAGACCAGATTACCAAGCCAATGCTATAACCACCGGATCATTGCGGATATAGGAAAAAAATTTGCGGTATAATAACCATTTGGCTAAAAATAGGGAGGGTGTAGGGTTCAATATCGGTGAGACGATTTTTATTCTTCAATGGCCCAACCACAAAGTCCGGTGTATTTAAGATGATGATATTTCTTCGTTGATTCAACATCGTATTACTGTTGGTAAAACAACTGTGTTGGCATACCAACTGAACTTAGCCAGTGAGCAAATAATGTATACTCCACTATCGAAGAGGATGTAGTTTTTTCTTTACTGGCTCAATAAAAGTTCGGTGAATTAAAGATAAAGTCCTTCTTCGTCGACTCAACATCGAATTAGTGTTGCCGAATAAACTATGTAAGCACAGCAACTGAAGATAATCAGTGAGCCAATAATGCATACTTCAGTATCGGAGAAATGTGTAGTATTTTGTTCAATGGCTCCGGTGTGTTTAAGATGTGTGTGATGTGTCCATCGATTCAACATCGTATTAGTGTTGGCAAAAGAACTGTGTTGGCAAACGAACTGAAGTGATTCAGTGAGCTTATAATGTATGCTCCGATATCGGAAAGAAGTAGTTTATTCTTCAGCGGCTCAACAACAAATTCCGTTGTATTTAAGATGAACTTGTTTGGCAAATTAACTAATGTTAGTCAGGGGCCCATCAAATAATTTCGGTGACAGACTTGTTCAAACGGTATAGTGATTTTGTCTTACTCTTCGATCTGATAACGACACAAAAATGGCAGCTGATTTTTGTCCGCCATTAAAAACTGTATAAAGCTTAATAAATTGAAATTGAAAAGTAAATTTTTGGATTTTTTTAATAATTATTAATGTAGGGGCTATTTTTTGCTCTTATCTTGTAATATGACTTTTTTATACATATAAATTAATTTTTTTTTTGGCTGAACCAATTCATGCAGGTTTTGAACAAAATAGAAATTGAGATCATTAGTTGGTAATTGATTCCGAAAATAAACTCATCGGATTAGCTGTTGTCAGTTCTTACTTGTAGTTCAGAAGTTAGGTTACGTAGTTGTTATTTACTCTGTATTGGAAACAAATGTGATTATTGATTTTCTTCAGGGATTTTAATATATGCAAAAAATCTGATTGCAAACTTAAAACTATTATTTTATATACCTTCATCAAAAACATGATTTTGATAACAGTCTGCAGATAACTAAAGCATGGCTTTTTTGGTTACCAATGCAAATTTTTTTGTTTTTTGATCACGGGTGCAAAAAAAATATTTCTGTCCGTTTTTTACCCAAAATTAAAGAGAAAAAGCAGAAAATCATAATATTGAAAAAAATCTAATTATTATTTCTTAAAAGTTAAGCCATTTCTGCCAGTTTTTACCCAGTATTTACGAAAAAATCATTTAAAACCATATGTCGTCAAAATATCAAACTGTCAAAGATTAAAATGTCGCAACAATGAACGTCACCGAGTAAAAAGGCACATCGCTATGGAAACTATTGTGATTTGATTTACCAGCCGCCCTGATTTATAGTGTAAAGATGGTGTGATGTATAGTGTAAAGATGGTATGTGCTCTTCGTTCGAGATTTTTAAGTGTTTTCATGTTTTTCTTGGATTTTTTGATAAAGGTATTAAAAAAATTGTGTAAACAACTCGCGTTTTTAAATACCTCGCTGCGCTCGTTATTTAAACCAACGATTGTAAAAAAAGCACTATTTTAGCCACTAGTTGTGAAAACGACTATTTTTTGCATGCATGTTGATGAGGCTTTTCTAAAAAAATGCATAAAAACACTACTACACACTACCTATGGACAAAATGGAAAATGGAAGTAATAGACACTTAAAGTTAATATTCGGTCTTATCAGCATTCGTATCCTTATCTTTATCGAGTCGAACTATCGAGCAGGTGTACTTTTAAACTAACGGCGAATGCGTGACAGCTCCAGTTGATCAAATGTGTGAAAACATCGTTTCGTATGCAGGGATGGTAGTAACGTTACGACTCCCTTATCGTACCTAACCAGGTTTTCATGCATTTGATCAGCTGGAGCTGTCACGCATTCGCATTGATTTTAAAAGTGCACCTGCTTGATTGGTCGACTCCATAGACATAAGGATAGGAATGCTGATAAAACTGAAAATTAACTTGAAATGTCTACTATCGTTAGGTACTTAATTTGGGCAAAACAAAAACAAGTTTTATTGCAAAAAAAGAACCACGCACTAAATACATTGAAAACCGGTCACGGTCAAATGGCTTTATCTTGTAGTGTGTTGTAGCCCTATGAATCATCTTCAAATAAAAGCAAAAAAAATGGGGATCAGTCGGACCGTTTGGAAGCTACGGCCGTTTAAAGTCGTCACTGCAGAGCTTTTTTAAATTCACAGATAGTCAATAAGGGCGTATGTAGGAATATGACATATCACTTCAGGCGTTTTTAGGGATTTCTAATCGAATAGTGATATTTTCATTTAAATATTTTGACGTTTAGGTGACAGAATACAATATGGCCGTTATAGTTTAAGAAATTTTGATTTAAATATTTTAGAGTTAAAGGGTTTGATGTAGCTGAGGGATTTTAATGGACGTCAAATAGGAAAATTGCTTTTTCATTTAATTATTTTGACGTGTTAGTGTAATAATTTAAGACGGCGGACAATTTACATTATTGCTGTTGTTACAAGTTTTAACTGGCAAAAAAAAATTTTCTTCACGCACGGCGTGCGGAAAAGTGGCACTTTCCGCATGGAAATGAGTGCGACAAAAGCGTTTTTCCGCACGCTCGTTGGATAAAATATTTAAGGAACTTCTAACTGCAATAATTTTCCCTGCGCCTGCGGCTCTAAAACACCATATTTACGATTTTAATTTAATTTTAAACGATATTTTTAGCGAAATTCAAAACATTCGTGTGGCTACGTCCTAAACCATATTATTTTCCCCCTTAAGGATGAATTTCAATAAAAAAATGCGCTTCTTCCAATTAGTTAATCTAAAAACTATTAATCAAATTTGTATCAAATTTTGTATGGTGAAAGTTTAAAAGCATTATCCCGGAACCATTTACGTGATTTTGCATAATTTTAAGTTTTTTACATAATTTTACGTATCCTAAAAGTGTTTATTTTACGATAAAAATTATCGATTATTTTAAAAACTAAATAAAGATATGTATTTCTTTTGAATAACCACGCGAATGGTCTGTGGGATACCAGAAGCCTATATTCCTATAGTATTCTAGCTTTTATCTTTGTCTTTCTGCAAACCCTGAATGGAGCCAGTTTTTGCTTATTTTCACGCTTGTTAGAGCAGTCCTGGTATTGTCCCTCGAGACCAAAAGAGATGTAAGGTCTGTATAATGCATCGGAACGAAGTTCGAAGGCTTTTACGATTTGCCATTGCATGGCTTTTATTGGACGTTTGATATAGAATTTTTAAGATGTATAAATATTTGATGCATGCCTTTAGCAAAACTAACTAACTCAATTTCTCTATTCTGTTGTAAATTATCTTTAAAAAGCTTTAACTCTGAATGTATAGTCTATACCACTATTACCAAAATCGGTTTAACCCGTTCACCGGCTTATAGCCTGGCACATATATACAGACATACATACATATGTACTCCATCCAATTCGAAAAATATTGCCTTTGTACCGTAGGCAAAATTTAAAACAAAAACACAACAATGGTCTTTATTATTCCTAATTTAAGCTTTTAGATCGATCGGAATAACTCGTTTAGAGGAAAACAATGAACAGCACTTTGATGAGTTGAAATGGAAAAGGGGCTTTAATAAATGTAAAAAAAATGCGTGAACGGTAGTGGCGCGGGGTGGAAGTGGAAAATGAGAGGAAAATTGTATTATTGTAATTTCTGGCAAAACCTAACGTCAAATAATAAAAACTTCAATACAAAAAATGTAGACCGTTCAGAAATTTACAACTTTTGCAAATATCACTTTTTAACGTTCTTCAGAATTTTCGAGAAAAATACAAAAAATCGCAATTACTTTTGCTTTTGGATTTTTGTTTTTCATTACCGCAAAAATAATTAAAAAAAATCAAATAGATTATTATTAACTTATTTGCCATATTAAATATACAATGAATATATACTATATAAATATGGTATGTCAATGATAAAGTCTAGTCAGTATGATAAATAAAAAAAACAAAAAATATCGATGCAAACAAGTAGGGGATGGATGTGTGTCCCTTGTCCCCCGAATGGGACAGTCTAGTTCACAGACGGCTCAAAAACGGTGGCCAGACGGGCTGTAAAACCACGGGGGCAAAGTTCCACTTGTCCCTAGGAAGGTACGCGACTGTTTTTCAGGTTGAGGTATAGGCCATTCTGATGTGTGGATATAAAAATCTGGAAATGTTCGCTTTCGGCAAGAATATTTACATTTGCTCATATAGTAGGGTTGCACTGTCTACTATCAGGTCGAACAGGGTTAACTCTGCCATTGAATTGGAGTGCAAACGTGTCTTGACATCTCTGGCAAGGCTCAACAAAGTCAATCTCCTCTGTATCCCGGGACATGAAGGTGTACCGGAAAATGAAGAGGCCGATAGATAAGGATCATCAACCGATTCGGTAGGTCCGAAACCCATACTAGGACTGAGAAGGGCGCTCTGAGCAGTTCTGGAATAGCACATAGGGCATAAGACAGGCCAAAATCCTGATTGGTGAGGTGAGCGTCAAAAAACAATGTCCTTGCTCAACATAGGTTGGAAGGATGTGAGACTAGCAACAAGGCTCCTAACAGGACACTTTCGCCTTAACAAACACTTACAGTGGGATTTACTAAGATCTAAACTAGTACGCCCCCCAGGTCTAAATATTTACACCTGTGGGGGGTGCTAAATTTTAAAACCAATTTTGAAAAAACACTATCCATACAGAAAAGATACAAAGTTATTGATTATTTTGTATTGTTATTGCAAAATACCACTGAAAAACTGTTTTTTTTCTCAAAATATAGGGAGGAGATATAGATAGGAGAAAATTCCATAAAACTAATTTTTTGACAGGTTTCAAAATGGCAAATGGTGAGTGCGCCAAAAATTTGGCACATAATGGCATCATTATGGTGTTTGAGGTTATAAAGTTGGTGATTTTTTAGACCACCTCTGGGGGGTGGTTTAAATTTATAGCCCCCAGAAAAGATTGTTTTGTGGCAGTTGGTAATAAGTTCGTTTATAGTTTCCCTAAGTAACCGTTCTTACAAGAATTACTTTACCTTATTTAATATCCCAAGCTATTTATTAATCAATAAAACATCTCCAATTTTATCCAGGACAACGCTATATTTTGAACCCATTTTCAGCACAAAAAAAAATATTTATGAGGGCACTACGTGACAAAACAAACATAAGTGAAGGTCACTGATTATGCAAGAAAACTGTTCCCAATGAAGAAAATCAAAAACAACTGTACATATTTATTTATTTACCAACTGAAATTCAAACATTGCGTTTATCTAAAAGCATAATCATCAAACAAAACTTTCCACTTCAAAAGTCTCATATTCTACCAGAGAACCGGGCACCGTCCAGTTTGTTGAGCCTACACGACTCTTTTGTGAACGCATCAGTGAGTGATTGGATTCAGACCTGTTTTTAGCCGCATTTGTTTTCATGACCTCCTTTGATAAAATATTTTTATTTGTGGTTTGCGATTGCGATGGGCTTGTGTTTGTAAAGTTTGTGACAGTGAGTATTAATCGTGAAAATCAATAAACAAAAGTAAGTTTTGATAAGAGTGATATATAACGTCAACTTGAATTTTCTCAACAGAATGGTTACCATTAAGATCCCCCTTAGGGTTAAAAAAAACTTCTTTTAAATTGAAATTTGCTTCTTAAATCCTACAAACGGTTGTGTTAAGATGATTGTTCACAAAAAAAAATAATTGAAATTATTCTTATAAAACAAACTATGTCCAAAACTCAAGGAAGTTTTGCGAAAAAGGCAGGCTTCCAGGACTAAACCATGGATAGTGGGCGTGCAACGGGCCCAGCAAGGCGGCCTACATAGATGGGAATTATTTCACCCGCATTTCTACATTCATGCATGATAAATAAAAATAAAAGAAAATCATAATTAAATTAAAAAAAGAGTAATTCCGGAGATATTGGGTTTTTTTAATACAAGACCACTATATTAAAAAATTCTATTTAAGAAAATAATCGTAGAGAGTTTTGGCATAGCACGTCTATTTGGTTATGATATATACTTTCTGATAAAATACAAAAAGTCTTTGTAGTCACAATGTGAAAATATAAAAAAGCAAAAAATTATTCTTGCGACCAGGAAGACCCGGGTTCGATCCCCGGGGCCATCAATAATCTACCTGGGTGCCTATTCTGGGTTTCGTAGGATGGGATCGTTCGCCTGAGAGAAGAGAAGTAGATTCAACCAATAAACGCGCTTAAAATCAGTGACGAGACGATGGTAGAATAATTAAACTATTATGTGCACGCCGAGAGCTGCCTCAAACAACGATTTTTGAGCGAAGCCGTTCTCTCGATTAGACTCAGTAGTTGGGACTTGTAGGAAAGCTCGTGTGAAAAACGTTACTCGGGTGATTTTTGACTCTGCTTGTCCGAGTGTCAGATATTTCAGAGCACGCTATTGGACGACACCGTCACGTGACCGATCGATATTTTACTCGCTAATGTGCATGCTACGGCAAACTTGACAGTCTGTTAGAGTAGAACGTCGCGCAGTGGATCGAGGTATAGGGAGTTTTAGACATTTACTTTAACTTAACTTAAAATATGGCATGACGGATCCTGTCAAAACTGAATTATACAGGTATAAAGGATGTTTTAAAATTGAGTGCAAAGATTTTAGGCACGAATTTTCCAGGTCAAAATGAGAAAAAAATTTTTCCATGAACTTGTCCACAAACACTTTGTTACTAATCTACGGAGCGTTAACTTTTCACAATTTTTTTAGTTTTTCTTTATAACTCTTGCAGTTTTTGAGATATTTGCGCCAAGTTTGAAACATAGGCAAATGCAGCTTAGGGCTTACGTAATCCAAACAGACTGACTGATCGTGAGGATCTATAGGGAAATATTTTTTCAGAGATAAAGTTCTTCTTCTCCCCCTAAACTTTTACGTGTTACGGCGCTGATGGATTCTAAATTAATACATAAATTATCTGTTTCTTTTAGAAACTATTTTGTCTCGTGTAAGTTTTTCTCATTATTTGTAACTTGCTATATTCAATTAGAATTTTTAGCAACAGGGAGACCACATAGGAATATTTAGTGCTTTTGGCCGTTTTTCTCAAAATATCGCAGTCAAGTAAAATGTTTCATTGGTTTATGGTTTTTAAAAAATGCAAAAATAATAAAACAAAATTGTGTATATTTGAGCATTTTTTTTAAAAATCAATGTGAATTTTAAAATGTTTGAAATTTTGATGTACTTGGGTATAAAGAAATTGAAAAAAAAATTATTCTTTAAAATATAAAATAACAAAATAAGTAGGGTTTTAAGAAACACTGTGAAGTATAGAAAATAAATTAAACAATTTGAAAACAAAGGTAACAAAAGGCTATTAAGTGTTTAAAGTATCCGCTCTTATGTTCACAAACATATATAAAATGGTCAGTAAAAACACGTCAGCAACAAACTACGTACAAAATAGCAACAAAAATGTTAGTTTCAGTTTTTTTCTTAATGTCCATAAAAAAGAGTTGTATCGATCCAATGTGCGTCGTTCGAATGACTTTTGTGCGATGGGCCGGTCGCAGAATACTGAATTTTGAATTTTAATAGAAGTGGTCACCTCCCAGGGTATGATCGTTCTATTACGCCCAGAATCGAGCCCCTGGAATTTTTCTTACAAAATTACATGATTTTGCGAGATTAAGGAAAACGCCATATGGAGAGGAGTAGGCCGTGTTAGCCAGAAGGCAGGCTAACACGATTCCACGCCAAGCAAAAATGTAGTATCTTTTGGCTTTCTTTTGAACGTGTTAGGTATACCGATACCGATGCGTTGAAATATTTACTTTAAGTGTCTAAAATATATTGATAGTGGAATAGTATTCGTTGGTTTGTCTTTCTGGAAATGAAAACCGTTTTTAAGTGTGTGTTTTAGTTTTTGAGATACTGAGGGAAAACTTGAACAATGCTTAGATTTTCCCTTTTTTTATTAAAAACTCGGTTACCGCCCTCCAAGGGACGCAGGCGGAAATTATTTTACTTTTTTACTTTTGACTGTAATATAGTCATGGTGTCATGTCATAAAAGTTTAAACAATTTTACACATTTTTTGAAAATTTTAAAGAAATAAACGGACTATTAGGGCTACTGGCAGGCAACATTTTTTCATGTAGTTTCTTAACAAAGACCTTACGCTATATAAAGGTAATAAAAACATTTTAAAATGGTATCGGCTTAAAGTCGAAAAAATATTTTGAAAATCCTGTTCTCAAAAATTCCCTTTTCAGCCATTTCAGGAGTCAATAAGTCGATTTGAATCAACTTAGAGTAATCATCAGAGGCGTTTCTAAATAGAATTTAAAATTGTCACGACGTAACCGACACAACATAGAATTTCGTAAGTAAGTAATCGCAACTTGCCCACACTACGTTCTTGTATACCATAACGCGACGTAGTAATTCTCTAACACTTTCAGGTTATTATTACGTAGCCACAACTTCAAAGTTAGGTACCAAATACCACACTGCTATGTCGCCACCGCGTTCCTGATAGGTCGTGGATGTGCTTCTTTTATTAGATGTATTCGAAAAATTAGTGGATCAGTTCCAAAATTCCTACTCGGTTCTTTTTGGTACCACAAATTAATATTTAACAAAAAGCAAAGAATCTCGCCAAATTTGTAGGTTTGTTTATGGCTCACAGATTCCTAAAGTTAGGGTTCCAAGAAAAAAAAACATTGTCCAAATTTGCGTTTTTTATCATCTTCACAATAGCCTTGATCAACAAAACTTTTTTTCGAAATCGTCTATATGGTAATGAGTGTTCAGTCGTACTACTGCAAGGAAAAAAGGCTATTCCCCCTTCCAACGTCCCCTCTTTCCCCACTGAATTGTTAGGAAAATGCTCATCCTTTATGAATTTCAGATGATTTCAGCATATTTATCATGCGTGGATTGTTATTGCTCTCAATATTAAAAACTTACCAAAGTTGGCCATAATTTGAAGTAAAAAACAATTGCTCTTACAATGACGGGTTCACACCTGCACGTTTCATTCTTCTTTAGCATCGTGCAAATTGGTTTAGACCAACTATTCTAAAAATAGTGAAGCTAAATTCTCATAAAGAGTGCAGAAAATCGGTTTGCTTTCGTGTTTCAATAAAGTCCATAAAAAAAACTATAAAATTAGTGGAAAACTGTTGACGTTATAAAACAAGAGTGTCAACTGTGATCAATACGATGAATGAAATTTTAAAATTTTGTATAAGCAGTTTTATATAGGGTAAATGAAATTTTTATATTTTGTATAATACACCATTCTATCCCGGCTTCCTTGCTTCAGTTTTATATAGCATCCGGTGCGTATAACAGCCGGCTTACATTCATCGTATTGATCAAAGTTGACACCCTTGTTTTCTGATAACGTCTACATCTTGCCACTAATTTTATAGTTTTTTTACGGGTTTTATTGAAACAACAATAGCAAAGCGATTTTCTGCACTCCTCATGAGAATTTAGCTTCGCCATTTTTAGAATATTTGTTCTAAACCAATTTGCACGCTGCTAAAGAAGAACGCAACGTGCAAAAGAGAGCCTGTCAATGAAATAGCATTTGTTTTTTAACTTCAAATCATAGCCAAATTTAGTAAGCTTTTAATACTGGAAGCAATGACAAGCCACGCATAATAAATATGCTAAAATCATCTGAAATTTATGAAGGATAAGCATTTATAGTTGATGAATAGTATCGAGGGACCCTTCCTAACAATTCAACGGGATAAGGGGTCGCGTCGAAAGGGGGAGAACAGCCTTTTCTTCCTGCAGTAGTTGGTATATTTTTTGTATAAAATTATGTAGTTTAAAATTTTCTGATTATTAAAGACTGTAGACTCAATTCCATATAGCTGACTTCGAAAACAAGTTTTGTTGATCAAGGCTATTGTGAAGATTATAAAAAACGCAGATTTGGAGAACGTATATTTTTTTTCTTGAAACCCTAAGTTTAGGAATTTGTGGGCTAGTATGTATTATATATGATCAAAAAGTGCGATGTTTTACGAGTAGAAAGTCAAAATTCAAGTGCGACGGAAATTTTTATGTGAAATATAGTCATGTTTTTTCAAAAAACAAGCACGCCCTCAAAATTCTGCCACTTCAGGGATTTTCGATTTAAGAATTGCTCCTGGTTCTCGTTGACATTATTTTAACAGCGGTCATTTAAAATATTGTAAAGGTATCTTTGATTTTACTCAAAAAAAGTCTGCCTATAATTTTGCAAAATTTTAGGGGTTATGTTTATAACCAAAAGGCCGAACCAACCTCCCAGGCTGGTTCCAAAATTTCATAACTGGGTTGCAACTGTGACGTCATTGTTTTAAAACGAAAGGACTGGTTCCAGTTCTGGTTCAACCAGGACCAATTGTAAATTGAAAATTATTTTTCTTGTAGCTGCTGCAATGTTTTAGTTGTGCCTTTTTTAGGTTATATTTTCATCAGGCCTCTAATTGCGTTTTCCATTGTAGAATGCAGTTCCGCACTCTCCTCTTTCCAGTTTCGCCCTGGCAGTGGCCCGGCGCAGTAAGAAAATATAAAATCGCGAGTCGTTATAATACAAGCGTTCACAGTAAAATTATGATGGATAGGTAACCCTCGCCATTTTTTGATAAGTGGACAATCCTGTACCTCAAAATTGTGAATAAGGACTCGGCACATCAATCCAAAGATGGGCAATTTCAGAGGTCACGTGATGGATAGGGTAACCCCCACTATTTTCACATATATGATGTAGTAGTATCACCAGACCAAAAATTATCTGGTGTGACGGACCTCATTCATGGTGGTGCTGAACTCTTATCCATGAATGAGGTCCGGTACACCAGTTGATTTTTGGTCTGGAGGTACTACTACATCATATATGTGAAAATGATGGGAGTCACCCAACCCCCTCTAAAATTGCCCACCTTTGGATTGGTGTGCCGAGCCCTCATCCACAATTTTCAGGTACAGGATTTTCCATTTCGTATTCAGGATGAGAAAATGCACATATTATTAAAAAAATTACCCTTTTGCTATATTTACACGTCCGTTTGTCAAAAGGGGTGTTTTCAACTTCACAAACATTGAAGTAGTACCTATAAACCATATTTCGATGTTTTTATTTTTGGGTTTTCTATGCGATGTTGTATGGTACAAAATTGTTCTTTGTTATTTTCGTCGCTGCTACTATTCAGCAGCGAAGAAAATGTGAAAAAATCTCTCACACTTGCTATTTTCGCTGTTCGCAATTGGAATTTTTAATGGCCGAAAACAGTTTTTGATGCGGCAATAGGGCCGGTGCCCAAAAAGCGGCACTCGGTGCCACACTGAAGTTGTCAGTTTTCCAGTGGAACAGTAAAACTGAAAAAGTGCCCGTTAATGGAACACAAGAACCGAACCAGTTGCGCACTAGTGGCGCACCGATTGCCTTAATGGAATACGCTATTATAGTGTGTTGGATATGGACATTTGCTGAATATAATATAATTTCGGTATAAAACAATTTATTTCCTCAAGATTAGGACTCAAAAAGCAAAAATAAAAGAAGGCGGATTTTCTATCCCTCAAAAGTATTTTTTCTGTCTCTGTCTTTCTCTATTACTTTAAAGGATTACGACTTATTTTAATCAAATTCATTGACATAAATAAGTAACAAATAAAAGTCGGGGGATTCACAAATAAATAGGAATCTTGGAGGAACAGGAACTTGCTATTGTTCTATGATGGTAAGGAATTCTTTCAAACAGCACACACCAAACAAACAAACAAAAAACAAATATGACTTTTGTGAGTGATTAATAAGTAAGATCCACTTTTGTGTGATGCTAGAAAGTATTCCAAACTTATAAGTCCCAAATTGTCGTTCTGACGATTACTGTACTACTATAGGAAAGTAGCGAGACATTTGCCCATGCAGCTGTTACTATAAATGTTAGGTTGGTTTATTAATCTCCACTAATCACAAACAAATTTATATTATGTATTTTGCTTTTAGCTGTTCTGTCGACGTATACGTCCCTTTATGATTAAACCCATATAGAAATCGTATGCTTCGGAAAAGAGCAACACATTGAAACTTGAATTAGGTTTTAGTTAGTTTTAGTTAGGGGATAAAAACCACTTCACAGGGGCATAGGAAATTGCCCCTCATTTTAAAGAAATTGATTGGGCCACTGTTTATTCATGGTTTTAATATAAAGTTTACTCGTTGGTGGCTAATTCATGGAATTACCCAGGTGTTCTATTTTTTTAATTTTACACACATGCAAATTCTAAAAAATTAATATTAAGGGTGTCTTGCAAAATTTAAAAACTAGGCGGTGGCGAAGCATATTTCCTTGTGTTGCATCATGGCCACCCTTGATTTGTAATATAAAAATGAATTTGTAGTAGATAAGTTCTCTATTCAAAGATTTGCTATAGAAATAATTTAACTTTCTTTATTTTAAAACGCGAGTTTTCTCGACTTAAACACTGAAATGTCGGGCGACCCTGTGGAAAAACAAAATAATGTAAAACAAAGCTCCGTATATAAGTCATTTTCAAAATGAATAAAGTAATGCACATATCAGACGGCAGTTATATTTTATGAAGCTCCAGCATATGATCTCTTTCTCATTAGAATACAAAATAAATACCAAGATTTATTTTTAGGGCATGTTTGAAAAGTCAAATATATTAAGTTCAGGAAATACCTGAAACTATCTATATAACAAACAACGGCAGGCAGTAAATGGTAAAAAATTATCAAACCTTGGGGTTTAGACCCGAGCCTTGTCTCAAAAATGTCCCGGTGATAAACCAAAAACTATTGGACACGGAGAACTGATTCTCCACGATGTCCGAATCCTGGTGACAGGGGTGGGGGTTGTTCCATTCGTATGGGGAAAACCTCGCCATAACGAACAGAGTGAACGAGACCAGCATATAGGCGGCCAGAACGTAGATCCATATTTCAAACGCCAGGGGGTTCATAAAGGAAAACAAACGGGTTGGTTGACTTGTAGGCACCTGGAAAAAAAACTGGTTTACTTTGTGAAATTTCTACAAGAATTTTTTTTTATATTTTCATCAAAAACATGATTTTAGTAACTGTCTGCAGATAACTAAAGCATGGTTTTTTTGGTTACCGATGCAAAAAAAAACTTTTTTTTTGATCACGGGGGCAAAAAAAAAAATTCTGCCAGTTTTTTACCCAAAACTGAAGTGAAATAGCGGAAACTGGTAATATTGAAAAAATCTAATTATTCTTGACGGTTTTGACCAAGTATTTACGAAAATACCATTTAAAAACATCGTCAAAATATCAAACTGTGAAAGATTAAAATGTCGCAACAATGAACGTCACCGAGTAAAAAGGCACATAGCTATGAAAACCATTGTTATCTCATTTGTAAAGATGGTGTATTGCGAGAAGTGCTTTGTTCGGGTCCCTATAAAAAAACTGAAACCAAATTTGGCAGAAACATAATTTGTTAGAATTAAAAAAAAATTAAACGAAACATATTTTTATAGAAACACAAAATGTCAGAAAATATTTTTAACGAAAATAATTTCATAAAAGCATAATAATGCCAAACCACAAAATTCAAGAACCTCAATCTGTCCGAAAATGATTTGAACCGATAGCCACGAATTCAATTGCTACGTTGCGAGGCTTACGGCAGGGAAGGGTCGAATTAAGTTGTGATATTGTATTAATTTACCCCCTTTACATCCCTCAAAGTTTTTCATAATATTAAAGTCGGTTCACGGGAACTGTATCAAAAATGATTCGTAAGATTTGATAGTTAGATAACCAGAAACTATGGAGTTAAACAAAATTGTTTAATTAAAAGAAATCCCCGTGTTATCTTCCAGATAGAGAAACTTGTCAACGCCGCAATCCAGGGCCTACGGCGCTCTGGACTTGTATTCTTGAAAGTCATACGATCCGGTCTTTCTTCCGTGCGATGGGATCTATCGCATGGGATCTATCACCTTCCACGATCGAAAAGCAGTTTAGGAAGCAATACATTCGAAAAAAAACACTTTATTGTGCAAGTGTCACTAGATTCGACGCTGTTCTCCGGTTTCGGACCATACGATCGGGAACGTATGATTTTCATGAGATCCGTAAAATTGGATCATCGTTCAAGAATATGAGGTTTTCATCCCATGTGATCATTCGCCATAGATCTATGCCGCTCCCTGTTCAAGAATACACATCCTGTAGATTTAAATTTGACGCATGCCTAATAGTAATTCGAATAGATTGTGGTTCTGCTTATTTAAGGAATGGGCATATTATTTTCTATCAATTTAAGGTTCGGGTGTTTTTCGTTTCTAGAAAATTATTTTCGATACTTTTCTAATTCTGATATTTTAAGTTTCAGGAAAATTATATTCATGCCTTTTAAGCATAGAGTAAATTAAAATTTTATAAAATTATATTCGTATCCATTATTTTCTGGCTGTTTTACTCTCGTTTATATTATGTTGTGAATGTTTTATTTTCTAAAAAGAAAGGTTCGTGGCATATCGGACACACATTTTGCTTTTCAATTCATTACGACCAGGCTTCCAAGATCTAATAGATAGTCCAGAAACCTACAGGCCTGTTTCATCCTTGTTAGGAATAATCAGGGTAACAACAACACAGTATTTTGAACAGTCTTCTTTCAGCAACCCGTACATTTTCGTAGGTTTCTTTTTTTTGTCCTGCTCGCAAATTTCATTTTGATTGATATTTGCATTCTTTAACGTTTTGCTTTTGGCGACGAAAGTTGTTTAAATTCGCTGGGTGTGATTGTTTATGTTATGCTTCATACGCCAGGTACAGTCCTATTACCCTGATGATTCCTAACAAGGATGAAACAGGCCTGTAGGTTTCTGGACTATCCATTAGATGGAAGCCTGGTTGTAATAAATTGAAAAGCAAAATGTGTGTCTGATATGCCACGAACCTTTCTTTATATTTATTTTTCTCGGACAACAAATTCCTTTTTTTAAGTTTTATTTTCTGTTCAATTGTTTCCGTTTTTGTAAATTCGGCTTTTTTGTGGGTCACACTTCATTCGAGATTTTTAATAGTATTTTCCTGTTTTTCTTGGATTTTTTGATAAATGTATTAAAAAAAATAGTGTTAACAACTCGCGTCTAAATGTGCTTTTTTGTACTCGCCTTTTTCAATACCTCCCTGCGCTCGTTATTTAAATCAACGCTTGTAAGAAAGCGCTATTTTAGGCACTAGATGTGAAAACTACTATTGTATCAGTGGGCTCAGGAAATTCGAACCGCAAACTGCTTAAACAAAAAATACATCAAAATATATAAAATGATATAATTTTATCTAAAACGCAACTTTTTAAAGTAACGCAAAAAGTTGAATTTTTACATAAAAATTAATTTTATACATTTAAGTGTATGTTTTTTAAGCCGGTTCAATTTGTTTTGAGTTATTATTTTTTAGTGTTAAACAGGCTTTCCTAATAAACCTCATCGGCTTTTTTCAAGTGGTGGGTGAAAATTTTGAAAAAAATAAAACAGCAAGACCAAATTGAACCTCTCCTAAATTAAATAAAAAAAAGAATTACGGAAATCGGATTAGCCGGTTGGGAGTCCGGTTTGGTTTGGATTTTTCCAATTTTATCCTGAAGGCAGTGGAAAAATTATATTTTCTAATAGCACTCCTAAATTGATTAAATTAGTAGTTTTTACAACTAATGGAAAAAATAGTGCCTTTTCACAAGCGTGTTTAGAAGGAGCGCAACGAGTAAAAAAAAGCACAGTGTAGCCCCGTGTTGTAAATATCATTTTTTTAATACCTTCATAAAAATATACAAAAAAACTAGAAATCAAAAGCCATCGGTTACCCTTTCTTTAAAAGACCACGCGCACTGAGCATTGTCACTGGCTTTTGGTTTGAATGGGCTGGGCGTTTAATATATTGTAGATCTATTCTCCCTGATCAACGTTTAAATGGACCTCTTCAGAGATATAGGTGTTGAAAGTTGGAAGTTGGATTTTTCACTAAAATCAGCTTTTTGCTTATTTTGTTGTATTCGAGTAGCTAACTTGCTACTTCCGGAACACCAATTGTTAGCTAGAGAACCAGGCTATTGGTTGCAGTTGAAAAAATTTTCATATTTGGTTGAAGTCACTCTCAGTGGCGGCACAAACTTGAAAAACGTTAAAAACTTTTTTGTCCAAATGCAATTTTTCGTAAAATCGCTAACTAAAAAGGAACAAATATTTTTTATTTTTTGATATTTTATAGAAAAATCTTCAGTTAAAAAAAGACAAGATACATATGTATAAGCTCATCACACTGTGAAAAACGCCCGTGAATTTGGAAAATGCTCGGGTTATTATAAGGGTTATTTGTCAAAATCGACTGAGCCTTCTGGTCTCTAGCATGACATAGACATGTACATAGTAGAATGGGGACAATAACCCGAGCATTGATTGAGCATATACATATATAGCTTATCTTTCCTTCTCTCAGAAGATTTTTCCATAACATATCAAAAAATTAAAAATAGTTCACCGTTTGTTCCTTCTTAATCAGCGGTTTTACGAAAAATTGCATCTTGAAAAAAATTTTTTTACTTTCTTCAAGTTTGTGCCGCCACTATTTCACAATGGGAGAGTGTAAACTCTGACTTTTGTCGCATTTTTATTTTCTGTGTTTCAACGGATAGTTTGTAGAAAATGTGTTGTATTAATTACGAACAATTTGCGACAATAAAAACTTTACTAAAATAAACTAAATTAAATCCGACATTTTTGAAATCGGCGCATTAAAATAACTATTTACTTATAGTCTTAAGGTAAAATTAAAAACTATTTTATTTTATAATTTAGTACTGCTTTTTTGAAGGTCGGTTTAATATTTTGTTAAATTTTTTTTAGTTTTTGTGATGTTTAGAAAAATTGAAATTGGTGTCACGATTACTGTTGTTGTCTCTTAGATTAAAACCTGAATTCAACAGGTTTTTTGCGTTTTAATTAATTTTACCCGACCTATAAACAAGCGGGTTTATTTAATAGTAATTAATTTTTGTGTCTGTTTTTGAGAAATTTTTAGAGCACCTAATATTTACACTCAGCTAACTTGTGTATAGTAAATACTTTGTTCATTTACACCTTTTCAGAAATATCTCTACATCCTGGGCTGATATTTATTTTATTTTTTTAAGGTGTTTACCCACGGTCTTATTTTCCCTTTCACAGAAATATTTTTCATATTTCAAAGATGAAATTTTATTTTGCCTCCAGATTTTTCATGTTTGTAATTTTAAAAAAAGTCTAAGTAATGCTGGAAATGTGCGTAGTGAAAAGAGGCCAAAAAAGGGGGGTTACTCTACAAAAAGTCCGTTGGTTCTGAATTTTCAACATGTTATAAAGGTCGGTAGTGTTCTTAAAAATCGAAGTTTTCGTCATCCCCCCCCTTGTGCTCCCTACTCCATCTTGAAAAAAAATTTTCACTTTTTAGATTTTTGCCTGTAGTTCTGTCCGTTCCGGTGCACTAAATCGCAAAAAAAGTAATGAATTTTGTAGAGAATAAAATTTTCGAGAACCTAGATGTATACGGTAAAAAATTTTGAGTGAATTTTCACTCAAAAATTACTCCGAATTTTTGGGAGTAAATGAAACTCCTAATGTAGTATATAACGTAACGCTTTTTGAGTGTTGTTGTACTCATTTTTGACTGCTTTTTGGGTGGTTTATCCGATTAGGAGTATTAAAAACCTCAATTATTAGTAATCTTTAACACAATTCGTAGTAATTTTCACAAATTATGAGTATCTTTAACACAATTCGAAGTAATTTTCACACAATATTGAGTATTTCATCCAATTATGAGTATTAAAAAACTCACTTTTGAATAATTTTTAACACAATTTGGAGTGGTTTTCACACAATATTGAGTATCGTTTAAAAAGTACTAAGTACTGTGTCATTCTTACCAGAGTTTTATTGTTTCTTTAGCCCTGTACACGGAGGGTGAGGATAAGGCAACCCTGCCTATAACAGGGTAGTCAAAAAAAAAAAAAGAAAAAGAAGACTGACAAAATTTCATAAGCTATTCATTTCTTGTTTGACTTTTTTACAGTAAATATTAACAAAGTTAAGGGGGTGTGCATTCATAAATGATCACCCTATACCAGAGGAGTAAATTTTTTAGTAAGCGTAGTGAAATAAAACTAAAAAAACTAAATTTTTAGTGAAGCTGTTTAAATGAGAATTTTTTGCGATGCATTAAAGTTTTTTTTTTATATGGTAGAGATGTTATGACAAATATATTTGTTTTAATTTACATTACTTAAAAAATGAATCCATATGATATTTTGTTATGCCTCCCTTCCAGTGTTTTGATTTTAATTATTTATTTATTAGTAATAGTGTATTATAAAATAAAAATAAAACAACTTATTCCTAAAGAACAGTTTTAAAAACTAACCAGTTAAGTAGAACTGACGAATATTAAAGCAATAATTTGTTAAAAATGATTATCGATTAACATTTATAAACAAGCGAAAGTACGTAAAAATAAAAAATATACCTTCGATTACATAGAAAACTTATTGCTAAAGAACTGTTAACTTTAAACTAATGTAAAAACTATAATATAAAAACAACACAACTTGCTCCTAATGAACAAAGTTTTAAAAATTAATAAGCTTTTGCTCGACTGTGTTGATGTTACTTAAAGATATTAGCACAATCGATTTCTTCTTCTGCTTATGCTTCTGATATATTTTATGACTGCTGTCAATCAGAACCGGGAAGGACCGAGATCAGTCGGAACTCTCCCTTGAGCAAAGGCAGAAAAGCAAGTGTATTGTATGAGAGTTGCGTTCAAAGATAAAAAATTATTAAAAAAAGAGACGCTTAATTTGTGTCAGTTTTTTTCATCATTATTTCATCTCCTAATTCCTAGCACCGTACTGATGAGCACCACAAGTGCGAAATCCGGATCTACGGTTACCATTACCTTTTTTGAGGAAAAATTCGCTATCCATTGATTTTGTTATTTATTCACCCTCACTAAATCCCTTTTAAAATTTATCAACTCCAGAGCTTAGGATATCTGTAAATACAATTATATCTGTCTCTATAGAGACTCTTAATTTTTCTTTAAATTGAAAGTACATTTGACGATTCTGCAATTTGACAGATGGTTGTCTTTTACATAAATCCTGTGTAAGATTTTTTCATCATCATTTCATCTCCTAAGTCCTAGCACCGTACTGATGAGCACCACAAGTGCGAAATCCGAAGCCACGGTTACCATTATCTTTTTAGAGGAAAAGCTCGCTATTCATTGATTTTATAAAAAAATATGTTTCTAGATTTTTTATTGTGAAAAAACAATGAGAAAATTTATGTTTTCAGAATTCCGTATACTAAATAATTTCCCGGTTTTATAAGTATTAAGTAATAAAAATTATTATAAAAGCAGTATCGGTATTATACAGTCAGAATCACTGCATGTTAGAAAATGGCTCGTATGTAATGAACTCAGAAAATAGTGTAAACAAAGAAATAACTCAAAAATGAACGAAATTGGGGTGAGAAAAGCACTTGATTTGAAAATGGCGAAAAATCTGTGTCAGATATTTTCTCTTTCTCAATCCATAAATACTTGGATAATCCTTTCAAATATTTGACTTTACTAAATATACATTAACTGAGCCCAGATTATTGTTCACTTTTTAAGATATATTTCTCAAAATAAGTAAGGATTCTATAAAATTTTAAGAAAGCTTAAAAAGCAAATTATTTTATCTGTTTCTGTCAACTAAGCGTATGAAATATCCTCTCCTGTGTGACACCACACTTTTTTGTCATTAAAATCGAGTTTACCAATAAGTTTGGCCATTTTTACCAGCACTTGCGCAAACACGACGCTTCAGAGCATCAGAGCCCACCAACTCGATCACCACACGTTCAGGAAGGAACTAAATTCTTCCACTCCGATCGGCACGACGCGACGCGACCTGCAGCCGATTCATATGCATTCAGTTTTGAGTAAAATCAGACTTTCTGTTTACCAAAACAATCTTAATTGAGTAAGAAAAACTCAAAAATGTGTTTTTTTTTATAAGTTACACAAAATTGATTAAAACTCCATGATTTGTTTACTCAGAAAATTTTGCTAATTACATCATTAGTTTTAATGGCATTTTTTACTGTGTAATTGTTCTTTTCTCGGTTTTTACAATCAACACCAACAGAGCTAGATAATGCCCAAAAATGACTAAAATCAGGTGCTTGGCAAAATTTTCAGTTTATTTAAACTTTACCCGGCATTAACTCCGCAACTTATTCTAAGAATTTAATTACCTAAAAAATCAAAAAATTGGGCTTAGTTTTACAAAATAAGTGTTTTATGTGTTTGATTGATTGATTCGTTTGTGAGTGTGCCAGTATGGCACTGTCCACTGCGACCACTATTGGGTCTATTGTAGCTCACTTTTAACATTTTTTGTTGTTACAGAATATTCAGCCCCTTAAAGAGGCTCGCAACTTGCTTTGGTGAAGCATCATTCAGATCCAGTCCGTTGATGTGTGGTTTACCGAAGATACGTTGACGCTGACGTGCAATGGCCGGACATTCACATAGCACATGTCTGGCCGTCTCATCATACTCCATACAGAGCTTACATTCGGTGTCCTCACTTAGATCCATTCTGTGTAATGGTACTTTCAGCCTGCAGTGTCCTGATGTCCTGCCTGGTGAGCTCAATGTTTTATATGTTGGAACCTGGTAATTTCTTTTTTAAATAAAGTAATAAAGTGTTGGAACCTGATAATACTTTATTATTTTTAAATTAGTTGCGCCAAAATTTTATAAAATTAACCAGAAAAATAACCACAACCACAACGAAATGGATTCGTAGCTTATGACGTTTAGCTATGGCGCAGACGCAGTAATTACCAGAACCACTACGAAGTGTCAAATAAGCGTTTCAAAATATCCCTAATAATATCTTCATCTTTTTAAGACCAAAATGTCTAGGAACTTCGGAAATTTCATTGTTACTACATCACCTTGACACCAGATGCATGTAGCAGTGATTTTTTGCTGGATTAATGGGCAAATTACGGTACTGTCAATATTAGGCAACTTCTATAATTAATTATTTTTATACATTCCTAAAAAAAAGTAATTTTATATATAGATATACAGGGTGTTCCAAATTCGATGCTCACCATGCGCCCTTATTCTTAAACCATGGGGATCTCCTAAACGGTAGGAGATACGAAAAGGTTTAAATTAGGGCAAAGTTGCGGAATTTGACGCTTTGCTCAAAATCAAAAAAAAAGTTTATAAATTCCGGAGATTGGAATCTTTATTTTTAGTTTTTATTTTTCTGCGCCCTTATTTTTAAAGCTGTCAAAAAACGCTTAAAACTTTCTACAGGCACTTTTTTAAGATCTACATAATGAGAGGTCCGTTTTTGAGATTTGACATTTAAGTGTGACAGGAGCACTGTCAAGTTAATTTTTTGTTATGTATACATGCTTTTTTTCTCCTGCCGTTTGGTTCATAAAGGATGACAGATATTTTACGACCTCATTTTGACAAATACCTGACGTTTTGAGTTAATTGACCATCATCAGCCCAAATTCAAAGATTAAAAAACAAAAAAACAAACGTATTTTTAGAATGCTAGGTAAAGTTATTTGAGACAATGATGTATTTGAAATTAACTATGTGTTTCGAACTTCCATTGTTCACCACCTTATTCAGGTGCAAACCACTCGTAGAGTTTATACATGAAGAGGATCAGATATTATACTGATCGAAACGTCGTGTATAAATAAAATATAGTCAACGAAAGTCCGAAACATAGAGTTAATTTTAAAGTTAATTTGTCATAATAAAATGTCAAAAAAACTGTAATTTTTAAAATGTAAAAAAACTGTCATTTTTAGAATGTTAAAAAAAGTACTGCAATCGGGTTTCCAAAATATCTTGAGTAAGTTAAAAGCGAAAATTAAATTTGGGCTGATGATGGTTAATAAACCCAAAACGTCAGATGACTTGTCAAAATTAGCTTGCAAAATGTTATCTGTCATCATTTATGAACCAAATGGCAGGAGAAAAAAAGGATGGGTCCATAAGAAAAAATGAACTTGACAGTTCTCCTGTCACGCTAAAATGTTAAGTTTTCAAAAATGGACCTCTCACTAGGTAGATCCTAAAAAAGTGCCTGTAGAACGTTTTAAGCGTTTTTTGACAGCTTTAAGAATAAGGGCGCAGAAAAATAAAAATTAAAAATAAAGATTCCAATCTCCGGAATTTGTAAACTTTTTTTTTTATTTTGAGCAAAGCGTCAAATTCCGCAACTTTACCCTATTTTAAACCTTTTCGTATCTCCTACGGTTTAGGAGATCCCCATGGTTTAAGAATAAGGGCGCAGAAAAATAAAAACTAAAAATGAGGATTTCGGTTTTTTCCGCCTATCTTCGGAACTATCTGGAATTTGTAAACTTTTTTTTTAGTTTTGAGCAAAGCATAAAATTGTGCAATTTTGCCCTAATTTAAACCTTTTCGTATCTCCTACCGTTTAGGAGATCCCCATGGTGAGCATCGAATTTGAAACACCCTGTATAGGTCCCCACTGTTCCTAAAAAATAACTGTTTTTTATACTTTTATCAAAAAAATGATTTTAGTAACAGTCTGCAGATAACTCAAGCATGACTTTTTTGGTTACCGATGCAAAAAATTATTTTTTTTTGATCACGGGTGCAAAAAAAGATGTCTGGCCGTTTTTTTACACAAAATTAAAGAGAAATAGCGGAAAATCGTAATACTGAAAAAATATAATTATTCTTGCCTAAAAATTAGGACAATTCCTCTAGTTTTCACCAAGTATTTACAAAAAAATAATTTAAAAACATCGTCAAAATATCAAATTGTCAAAGATTAAAATGTCGCAACAATGAAGTCACCAAGTAAAAAGGCACATCGCTATGGAAACCATTGTTATTTAATTTACCAGTAGCCTTGATTTATAGTGTAAAGATGGTGTGTTACAAGAAGTGCTCTTCGTTCGAGATTTTTAAAAGTATTTTCCTGTTTTTCTTGGATTTTTTAATAAAGGTATTAAAAAAATAGTGTTAACAACTCGCGGCGTACTTTTATTTACTCGCGCTTTTAAATACCTTTCTGCGCTCGTTATTTAAACCAACGCTTGTAAAAAAATATTATTTTAGCCACTTGTTATGAAAACTACTATTTTGATTAACTACCAAATTAAAAAAAGTAGTTCAGAATACAAAAAAGTCTTTTCTTTTTGCACACGCATGTCAAAAAATTAAATGCCCAACAGTAATCATTTTACCCAATAAAAACTATCTAAAAGCAAATCCCTATAATAAAACTAAGTTAAAACTTTTGCAAGGTTTAGTGAAAGTTATTTGAAAACTTTGCGACCTGTCGAGTGGAGTCACCTTTTAGTCTAAACTTTAGATGGGTAAAATGGGTATTTAACTCTTTAGTTGACCTGACGTGTCTTTAAAAGAAAAAATATTATAAGTTATATTGTAATTTATGTTATATTGTAAAAGAAATCATTTTTGGAACCTTTGGTTGCACTAAAACAAGGTTATGATTGTTTTCCACAAAACAAAACTACACTTTTGTACACTCGACGCGCGTTTCGCTAACAACGTTAGCACCATCAGGAGGCGATAAATAATAAACTAAATTAACCTACGCTTTATTTTATATACTATATTTTAGTGGGCTGAAATAAGACTAATAATTTGTGATTGATCACGCTTTATAATCCTATCTCCCCTCAATTAAAGAATAAAGTGTACTACAGAGGATGGATCCTTTATCTTTATTTAAACTATTTTTGGATTTAATGATTTCCATACTTTCATATGCATTCAAAAGTCTTTTGTTTGGTACACTTTTTAGAAGTTTTAGGTTATCTAATGTGAATCTATGATTGTTTTCAAAAGCATGCTCGGCCACACTTGACTTTTCTGTTCCTCCGTATTTTAGGTGTGCTAAGTGTTCTTTAAATCGTGTTTGAATAGAGCGTCTCGTTTGGCCAACATATTTTTTGTCACAATCCATGCAACTAATTTCGTAAATTCCACTGATCAAAGACGACATCATCACTTTTTAGTTTTTACCCATCGTATCGTAAAAAAAACACCCCAACTTATTTTATAAAAAACTTAAAGCATCGATTCCAGTACCACCAAAGAAATTTGAGGTATTCCTAGCTATTTCATATCCCTAAACATCGAACTACGATGTTTAAGTCTATAACAAACTGCCTCCACATTTATTTCAACTGTCTATGGAAACTTAAAAAAAAAAGAACACACATTATGAAAAAACACAAGGAAATTAAGCTCTAAAAAATTAATTTTTTATTTGTAATGCTTTTCGCATATTTATTAACTACCTGATCTAATCTACCAAACCAGTGCGTCTATTCTTGAGTCGAGAGAAAATTTGCTCCCAGGGAGTCAAATTATCTCGCTACTATGCATCTCATTGGTCCAAATCTTCGTTTTAAATCGGTTTCTGTCACTTTTGGCCGATATTGATCGAAATTAATTCTCTTAGTCAATACCAATAGAATTACTTTCGATCATGAAATAAGCCGATTTAAACCAAAGATTTGGACCAATTTTCTCTCGATTGAAGAATAGACGCACAGGTGAAAATATTTTTTCCCATGATTAAATTTGTTTGTTTTCTTTAATTTTGCTCTTCTGTTTTTAATTTATTACTATTATTATTACAGCTGTTAGAAGAATCTTAAGTATTTTTTCAAACATTATATTTTTATTAGTTTTTAGGACACAATAGATTAGATGTAAGAATATCGATCATATGTATTGTACGATAGCTATATCTCGCTGTATTGTTGTATCTTTTAATTGCATCAATAAAAGTCGTTCAATTCAATTCAATAACCTAAACTCAGTTAACGTGCCAGTACCTATTTTTCAAAATTTTATCTTTCGACCGCCATTCATTTGATCCTCACTTTGGTAGATGCAGATCTACAAGCATGAGGCATCGCAATCGGTATGAAAATAATGCAAAATGGCTCCACATGAATATATGCAGGGTGTCCTAAAATTTCGAGTCCCCCCTAATATCCCCAGAACCAAAAGAAGCAAAGAAGTAAAGTTTCACATATCATGTAAATGGTTTACAAAAAAGTATATTTTTGTATGCTAGTCTTGACTGCAGTCAATAAGGGGCAAAGACAAAACTTCTTTTTAATGAGATAATAATAAATTATCTGTTTCCAGAAATACCTAATGTATTACCGTAGATAGAAAATACTTAAGATATGTAACTGATAAGTGGAAGTGAGAATAGTCCGTTGCACTTCCACTCGTTATAAACCCTGATCAGGCAAGTGGTGCCCCCCATTTACCTTGCGGAAAGTATGGAAACCAAAAATTTTGTTTTGCCGAGTAACTGTTAGAGGGCGCTAGCGGAGACCGCAATAAATAGGTAGTCCTGGCAACGAGGATACATGCTAATATCCGACGCAAGCCGACGGTATCCGAACAGCCAGCCAAGCCATGAAAGGGGAATTATCGCAAGTTTTTGATTCTTTGCTGAATACCGGTTTATCAGTGGCGTAAATGAATGAACTTGTTGCTAAGGGAATGGGAGCTGGTAGAGAGATCATAATATAAATTCATGAATATGCTGAGTAAAGCAAGACAGTTTTTATTATTATTAAACGATTATATTTAACTTTACAGTCTGCCTGACTATCAAATTTTGCGATTCGTTTTTGACACACTTCCCGTAAACCGATTTTAATAAAATTTGGCACAGTAGTGTAGTTCGGATAATAATACAATATTATGAAAAAAAAATTGGTGGGTAGGGGGTGGTTAAGGTTTAAAAATAAAGGGCTAAATTCATTGATACACTTCCCGTGAACCGATTTTAATGAAATTTGGCATAGCAAAGTAGATCCGATGACAATACAATATTATGAAAAAAGGGGGGGGGGGTAGTGGGTGATTGGGGGGTGTAAAGGGGGTAAAGTGGTCTAAGGGGAGCAAATTCAGAACTTTGAAATGAAAGCAGATACGAACATGTGGTTTTCAGATTTATTATTGAATCTGGTGACAATACAATTTTATAAATCAAAATCGGGGGTAGGGGGGGTAGTTAAGGGGTGTAAAAAGGATAAATTCAGAGCTTTGTAATGAAAACAAATACAAAAGTGCGGTTTTCAGATTTATGATTTGATCTGGTGACAATATAATTTTATGAAAAAAAACGGGGGTAGAGGGTGGGTGAGGAGTGTAAAGGGCGTAAATTCAGAACTTTGTAATGAAAACAGATACAAACATGCGGTTTTAGTGACAATACAATTTTATGAAAAAAAATCGGAAGTGGGGGGTGTGAGTGTGAGGGGTGTAAAGGAGGTAAATTCAGAACTTCTTTTATATTGGGACTTTTATGCAGAGTTAATTGGGAGAGAACTTGTACAAAATTGACAGGAAAGAAACCTTGTAATAATAAGGCATTGCTAGAAATGGAAAGGTTGCGAAAAAATTATATAGGGTGTGCCAAAAAACAACTGCACTTTTTAAAATGATTATAACTAAGCAGGAAATTGTCCAATTTTAAAATACTAAATATAAATAAAACTTTTTAGAAATCTAAGGTTTCAAAATTTACAAGACGAATGTCAAACTTGACATTTCCTAAAAATCCAAGATGGTGGACCTATTTAAAAAATAGGCATTTTTAACCCCCCTAGATATTTTTTTGTGTGCGACACTGTAATAAATCTGAAACATCGGTTACGAAGTCACATTATTTTAAAGCGAAAGCGAAGAAGAATATATATATATCATTAGAAAATTCGGACAAGAAATAAGGAAGTTTGCAATTTTTAAATAGACCGGAGTACCTATCATGCTTATTAAGAAAAAATCTACTTGTTTAAATAGCAATAACTTTTTCAAAAATTGATCGATTTTAATAATTTTAAACTTTTTAAAAGGCACAAGCTTCAAAATTTATAGAACTAATGAAAAAACTAACATTTAGTAAAAATCCAAGATGGCGGGCCTATTTAAAAAGTAGCCAAATTTCACCCCCTCCCCCCTAGAAAAAACTTTCTGAGACATTTTATCTAATCTTATTTCTTGTCCGAATTTTTAAAATGTTTCATCGATGTGCTTCGAAAGAATGTGGCTTCGTAACCGATGTTTCAGATTTATTACAGTTTCCCACACAAAAAAATATCTACGGAGGGTTAAAAATACCTATTTTTCAAATTGGTTCGCCGTCTTGGATTTTTAGGAAATGTCGAGTTTGAAATTGGTCCTATAAATTTTGAAGCTTTGGCTTTTTAAAAAGCTTAATATTATTAAAATCGGACCGGTTTTTTTTCTGGCACATCCTATACATTTTGCATTTTGTTTCTTTTTGATTAGGAATATGTGAAAAATAAAACGTTAATAAAGCGTTAATAAATCACAAGAATAAAACTGTTTTTGTTTCAAAAATCAGAAAATCAACAAGATAATATTCTTTTTTTTTCTAACACTAAAAAAGTACTGATAAAAACAAGAAGAATATTCTCTATGTCGTCATAAAAAGTTGATTTCAATGATATACGGTTCGATTTCCACCAAATCTAAACAATGGCAGTGATATTTCTAATTTCTACACTATCTAGCGCAGGAGGAATGTTAATGCAAAGTTAATAGTGCCACCTATACGAAGTCAAGTGAAACATTGGAGAGTTATTACAGATTGCAAAGGAAAATTGATTATGTCTTCTATGCTTACAGATTTCGCTGCGGCGAAATGCACTGGGTTGATGACAGTCGAGTTGTCCAAAAGCGACTATGCGCGCTCTGGGAGTTATCCACGAACGAAATTTTTGCTAACATTTTAGCCCGTAAGGTTACCTATCTTCGGTATTTCCTCTATCTACGGTATTACCTTTCTCCATCGGTTTTTAAATAAAATGACAAAGAATCACCGAACACCCTTTTTCTTTAAAAAAAAAGTGTACAGCGAGCTTTCCCTCCAGGGGGCCTATTCTTGAATATCACATTCACATCCTTGGTTTCGTCCAATAGGAAGGCTCAGAAGCTGCCGAGCTTGCATGGTGCACGCGCAAAGCTGACCGGATTGTCGTTTTTCAAGAGCGCTCGTTCACCTGGTCCGGGGGCAGGTGTATGAAAGTCTAGGAAAGTTCCTTCGATACACGGCAATCGGGTGAGGTTCGGTCGTGGTCGGATAGTTTTCGGATAACTCGTGATCGCTTCAAAGCCTATCATTGGTCGATAGAGGGAGAGGATAGTTCCCGTGCGATCTTTCCTACGAAATTCAAGAATCAGCCCCCAAGAAGGTAGCGTTAACCATAGACACGGATTTCGCACTTGTGGTGCTCATCAGTAATGGTGAGTACCACAATTGCAAAAACTCGGATCTACGCTAAATCCTTTTTCAATTTCCTTGAAATTGAAAGTACATCTGCCGATTCTACAATTTGACAAATGTGAATACGTGACTTCTGTTTCAGATTAATTCCTAGCACCGTTCTGATGAGCACCACAAGTTGCGAAACTCGGGTTATTCTCGTTAAGATTGCGTTTTTGAATGGAGAGCTTGCTATTGTTTTTTTGTTATATATTTACCCTCGCTAAATCCTTTTTAAATTCTTTTTATTGCTTGACTCATTGATCTTATGGAGATGACTTTCCCATTTTATTTAAAAACCGTATAAAAAGTATACAAGGTTTTTCAAATTTGATGCTCACCATGGGGATCTCCTAAACGGTAGAAGATACCAAAAGCTTTAAATCAGGCCAAAGTTGCGCAATTTGATGCTTTGCTCAAAACTAAAAAAAGTTTACAAATTCCGGATAGTTCCGGAGATAGGCAGAAAAAAACGAAATCTTCATTTTTAGTTTTTATTTTTCTGCGCCTTTATTGCTGTCAAAAAACGCTTAAAACTTTCTACAGGCACTTTTTTAAGACCTAACTAGTTTGAGGTCCGCTTTTGAGACTTGACTTTGCGTGTGACAGGAACACTGTCAAATTAATTTTTTCTTATGGACACATCTTTTTTCCACTACCGTTTGGTTCATAAAGGATGACAAATAACATTTTGCAACCTTATTTTAAAAAGTCACCTGACGTTTTGGGTTTATTGACCATCATCAGCATAAATTTAATTTTTGCTTTTAACTTACGCAAGATATTTTGTTATAAGCAAATAACTTTACCTAATATTGTAAAAATACGTTTTTTTTCTTTGTTTTTTAGTCTTTGAATTTAGGCTGATGATGATGTCAATTTACTCAAAGTGTCAGGTTATAAAATATCTGTCATTCTTTATGTACCAAACGGCAGGAGCACAAAAGCATGTGTCCATAGGGTCCATAAGAAAAAATGAACTTGACAGTGCTCCTGTCACACTAAAATGTCAAATCTCGAGAATGGACATCTCATTAGGTAGATTTTAAAAGGGCCTGTAGAAACTTTTAAGCGTTTTTTGACAGCTTTAAAAATAAGGGCGCAGGAAAACAAAAACCAAAAATGAAGATTTCGGTTTTTTTCGCCTATTTCCGGAACTATCCAGAATTCGTACACTTTTTTTTATAGTTTTGAGCAAAGCATCAAATTGCGCAACTTTGCCGTGATTTAAACATTTTCGTATCTCCTACCGTTTAAGAGTTCCCCTTGGTAAGCACCGAATTTGAAACACCCTGTATACAGGTATGTCAGGTACAAAATAGTATGGTCGCAGCCCTAGCTTTGGTCCCCTAATGGCTGGAGGAGGAATGAGCATCCAAAAAGATACTTATTTGTATGAACCATCTAATTATATGAATTTTACTTCTCGGCCTCCTTTGGTTTTAGGCTCGGATTTTTCGGACACCCTGTATATGCGGCAGCCAACTTATTTGTTGCAATCTTGAAACTAAAACCGGGTACTATTATTTCATACATGTTAACAACGAGATTAACATCTCTTAAAAGTAATTAGAAAGCAAATAACTTTTTGACTTAATCTATCCTTAAATAGTAGTTTTCACAACTAGCGGCTGAAATAGTACTTTTTTTACAAGCGTTGGTTTAAATAACGAGCGCAGCGAGGTATTTAAAAACGCGAGTAAAAAGAAGCACAGTTTAGTTGCGAGTTGTTATTTTTTTAAATACCTTTATCAAAAAAATTCAAGAGAAACAGGAAAATACTTTTAAAAATCTCAATCTCAAATCAAGGCGGCTGGTAGATGAAATAACAATGGTTTTCATAGCGATGTGCCTTTTTACTCGGTGATGTTCATTGTTGCAACATTTTAATCTTTGACAGTTTGATATTTTGACGATGTTTTTAAATGACTTTTTCGTAGGAATAATTAGATTTTTTCAATATTACTATTTTCCGCTATCTTTCCTTAATTTTGGGTGAAAAACGAATAGAAATCTTTTTTTGCACTCATGATCAAAAAAAATGTTGTTTTGCATCGGTAACCAAAAAAGTCATGCTTTAGTTATCTGCAGACAGTTACTAAAATCATGTTTTTGGTGAAAATACAAAAAAATAATTTAAGGGCAAATATGCTGGTCTTTTAGCCTGTACGGATTATATGAGAGGAAAAGTCGTATAAAAAAATTATCTTTTAAATTAGCAACTTTTTCATTGCAA
Source organism: Oxystoma pomonae (assembly GCA_963921995.1). NCBI lineage: Eukaryota > Metazoa > Arthropoda > Insecta > Coleoptera > Brentidae > Oxystoma > Oxystoma pomonae. Next base: position 46,183,024 of record OY998170.1, read on the forward strand.
GTTAGCTATAAAGCTCGACTCCGGCCTGGTCTTAATAATACACTTTTCGATAATTCTCTATTGTCTTTAATAAACTGTAAGTAGGAGCTTTTCAAGACAGAGCAGAGTCGTAATCACGCGATTTTCACTCAAAGAATAATAATTTAGGGAGTCTAGCCTTCTTGTGTGTCTATTCATTTCGTACTATTTTAAAGTCGAAATTATAAAATTAACATTCAAATGGCGCTCTAATTTCCTGCAGTTAGGAAACTTTTCGCTGCTAACGTATTCCATAAGCAGTTCGTGGAAACTTTCCGTCGTTTTTTTTTCAAGGTTTAAACAGAAAAGGATGGGGGCGTTTTTAATAGATTATATTGTTCTAGGGTCACAAAACTATTCATTGACCAAAAATTTAGAGTGTAATAAAGGGAATTATCATTCGTTTACAGCGGCTTCTAGAAATCCAGACTGAGAACTAACTGCCTGTTAAACTTGTGAAAAAGGCTTTTTTAGTAAATATATATATAAAAAAATATTGTGAAGATTATAAAAAAAGCAAGCATTTTTTCTACCATTTCTAGTGACTTAAATTAATAATGGATGCCAACGAAACGACAAAGTAAACTGAAAAAATTTTAAATTTTTATTATTTAATTTGAAACGCACCTTTAGGAAAAAATTAGCTTTTAGCCAATTTTACTGAACAAAATAACATTGAGGAAAATTATTACCTTCCCCACATGCGTTAGTTTCGGGTTGAACATTGACGTCACGCCGAGATGCGCAATGTCGTATATATTGTTAGTAATACCACAAGAGATTAAATTATTTTCGGAAATTTTTACGAATGCATGAATATTTTGAAAATTATATTGAGTCGCAGAAGAGGGGGGATAATTTTCAAAAACTATTTAGGAGAAACAAAAAATTTTAGGATTTAATTTAACCTCACGCGGTATTCGGTAAGAAAATGTAACACCAAATTGTGTTCAATATAAAAATAATTTAAAAATTATATTCTTTGACTTTTAACGTCGTAGTTACAATTTGGGGAATTGTTTTTAGCAACACTGTACGTGAAATCAATTTAACTATGTCGACCAGATCTTTTGCAAAATTTGAATTTGTTTTCTATGGCAACGCGGAGACTCTATTTATGTTTATCCACAGTGGTACACCAGAGATTTTTTAGCACCGGGTCTAAAGTTTGGGGTTAAGTTACTTCTTTTGACTTTTCGCGTTCTGCGCCACTAAAAAAACAAGTAAAATCGCTACTTTCAGCTAATTCTGATGTTTAGTGTTCCCTTTGCACTCTGGCAAAAGATTAAAAAATTAAACAACAAGTCGTTGCCAGTTGTACTTTTTTTTACCTAAAATCTGGGAAGAAACTATAGCCTTAACAATGCCAACTTTTTTCTTTGACAAGACATCATCAAAACATAATGTTGTTTGACTTGTTTATTCAGTTGCCAGGGTAACTAAGTTAAATCTTAAACTAAAATGTATTTGAGTTGCAAAGCTATATCAGTTACTTTGTTTGAACGCGCCTCTTAAAGTGCTTTTATGTAAGAACGATTTGAAAATATTAGACATTTAAAGTAAATATTTCAACGCATTGGTATCGGTATACGTATCGCGTTCGAAATAAAGCCAAAATACACTACATTTCTGACTTGTTTGTGCGATTTTTCGAACGATGCCCGCTTTTTTGAAAGGTGCGATGACAGAACTGCTAATAGCAATCGATGCGTGCGTTGGGATGGACGTAACGATACGTTCGTCACTCCGTACGCATCGATTGCTGTCAGCTTTTGTGTCATCGCACCCGTCAAAAAAGCAGGCATCGTTCGAAACATGGCATGAGCAAGACAAAAATGTAGTGTATTTTGGCTTTATTTCGAACGCGATACGTATACCGATACCGATGCGTTGATATATTTACTTTAAGTGTCTATTGTCGTATAAACACCACCAAAACTGTTTTAAGCACCAAAACGATTTTATTTTAAAGTGATTTATCACCTTAAAAACCTAAAAAATACTCAACCCTGGTTTTACTGAAAAATCAGTTGTTAAATTAGTTGTTTTATTTGTTGTTTATTTGATTTGACATATTTAATGACATTTAATAAAAGTCGTATAAACCCTCGAAGAAAGCTATATTTATTGAAAACCGTATTAACGTAGTAAGTGTCAGCTTAAAAGTAAAAGTTCTGTGGCGCGGCGCGGCTTGAACAAAATGAGTAGTTTTGATCAAGATCATTTCTAATGTAGCTACAGGAAAATTCTATTTAACATAGTATATTCTTAGATTTTACATAAATTTAAAGTCACTACAAGTGGTAGAAAAAATGTCTTGCCTGTAAGAGGAAAGGAGGTGGCAGAAGAATACGAAAAAATATCTTAATTTATGTAAGTAAAATGCATCAAAATATAGTTTTATAAAAAATTAAGACCTAATTTTCTTCACTTGTTTTTAGTGAAAAAAATATTCTAAAAAATACTTGTGTTGCCGTATTGACTTGTCAAAAACACCCATTTTGATTGAGAAGTACTGGTGTGGAATTTTCGTCATAATATGACTTGTATTGTATTTAGTGAATAGTAATTGAGTCGGGAGGTAAAGTACTTTTTAATATAAATATATATTGCTAGGTGCCTACCAATTGGCAGATCATTTTTTTTACCACATACCTGTTTTGTAGTAAGGAAGAAACAAACAGCACCGGCAAAAACAAAAAAATATACCCCCAAAAGTAGACCAGCTTTACATTACAAATTGGTTGGGTTTGGATTGGGTTTCCCAAAAATATAGAAAAAGTTTTTCGTAATATTTATAATTTGACATGTTATTAAACAATTCTCAATATAAATTTAAGTAAAACTTTGTAAAACAGAATAAAAAAGTAACGCAGATGGTTATGGTTATTAAGCATAATGGTATGACATTTGGCTACTGCGCAAATTTAGTAATAACGACAACCATAAAAAAATTGTCAAATAAGAGTTCCAGTCCGTATTGTAGGTATTGCTCGCCCGTTAATCTCTATACAATTTGCAGGGGCCATTTAATAAATCCGTTTTTTCAAACAATAAACCATATTTTTCTGAAAATTCTGTAACTGAAACGAGCCACGCAATAAATAACTGTGGGCGTAAATTGAAAATTCCCTAGACGTCGCTAGTTTTTAATTGGGTCTATCTCGTATTGCCCCTGGAGCAAGATTAATTATTTTGCTACACAAAAATAATACTTAATAATGATAAAAAAATAAGACTGTTTACAAACAAGCATTTAAAACAAATTATCAGTGGTATTGCTATCCGCATTCGTATCCGTAATTAGTCGAGAACTTCTTGAAACAAGACTAATAAAAAATTATGAAAATTTATAATCCTTTTTATAGGTCAGCTTCATTTTTTCCAACATATGTGTAAACTCCAACAAAAATCACATCAGGCATTGTATGTGGAAACCTCAAAATCGTGTTGAATTTGGCCTTCTAAAACATAAAAATGTGTCTTATCTACTTAAAACTACAATTTTACAAAGTAGCAATACACTTTATATTGTAAATTCTTACAAATAGTGTAAATATAATGTCATACATTGAAATTGTTCAAGTGCTTTTAAAACCGCTGTTACTGCATTTCCGCCAATAAAGCGTCTAGTGGTGCGTGGGCATAGTAGCATACGCGGATGATCTAATGGTAATAGTCAGGGCTGACACAGCGATACATCTTATGCAAAGAGCAAACGAGGCACCAAGACCTATTAACGAATAGATGAAAAACAACCACCTAGAATCAGCACCACAAAAAACCCAAGCCGTTATTCTAAGCGAAAAAAGAGACCGGCAAAACATTGAGTTAAGACTAAATGGGGTCCTCATAAAACCGCAAAAGAGAGTACCATATGTGAAAACCAGAAATTCGGAAAGCATGTAGAAGAAACCACTAAAAAGGCAACTAAAAGGCTCGCTGAATTACAAAAACTTATGCCTAACATAAACGGGCCCAATACTAGCAAGAGGAAGTTATTATACAGTGTAATCCATATGGTGCAGTGATATGGAGTCCAGTACTGCGCACAAAGAACTAGAAAAACATGCCGATAAGCATGCAATGGAAAGCCTTACTAAGAGTAACCTACGGCTACCGAACGATATAAACGGAAGCTATTCAGGTTTTAACAGTAATCCCGCCCATAGACCTACTTGTCGACGAAATTGTATATGAAGATAAAAATGGACACAGTGAAGAAAACAAAGAAGCTGCAAAAGAGAAAACACTGGAATCCTGGCAAGCAAGATGGGACCGAAATACCGAAAAAGGACAATGGACAAAAATAATTATTCCCGACAATAAAACATGGATAGAATGCAAACACAAAAAAATGGATTACCATGTGACAGAAGCTCTAACGGGACATCTTTCAGGACATACACAAAGCGAATAGGGAAAACGGACGACATATGTCGGTACTGTCAAAAAATAGATGACGCAGATACGTTAATTTACTGTCCAAGATTTAAAAACTACCGCCAAACAACAAGACATGATCTACAGATAAAAAATATGACCATAGGGAACCTGTTTAAAAAAATGATACAAGACGTAGACAAATGGAACCAGGGACATGATATGATCAGAACGATTCTAAAAACTAAACACGAAGACGAACGCACCTAAGAGATCAAAACAGTAAGAGAATCGTTCCACTATTTCGACCAAATTTACAGCGGAGGGTTTTAGTCAGTAGGTGTCCTTAAAAAAAAATGAATCAGGCACATTCGGTAGACCACCAGAGACCGGTGTCTATGAAGATTTCTCGTCGCTATAAAAAAAAGTGGTGCATGCGTTGACGTTTCGTGCAGGTTTTGTTTTAGTTAGTTTTTGAATAAAAAAAAGGTTGCGTAATTAAGTAACTAAGAATGTTTGTGTCTAAGTTATGTAAAAAAATATTTATTTTGTAAAAAAAATATGAAAACTAAGTATATTTTCACCAAAACGAAAACTTTTATATGTCTTATAGTTACCGTCTAGACTGTGGGATACAATTTAAAACATATAGAGTTCGAGTATCACGTTCATTTGTATCGGACGTATAATCGAAATACTATAAAAATTTACCTCAGAGTTACACATAGTCATTCTGGTGCCGAAATAGATAGCGGAACCACGTTTTTATAGATTAATTTATCCGAAAGTAGTTGAGAAATGCTCCGTCAACTCTCTCTCTTACTAACCTACTTCTCGTTTTTTTTTCTTTTAATTAAACAATATGCTGCCACGGCAACAACGCCCGAGGTACACCGCTGCGCGTCCATTTTGGTAGTGGATTCACTATCTCCATGTGAAAAGAAAGTTGATGCTCTACGTCCTACGTGTTGTACGCCTCATGTGAAATGGGACTTGGTCATATAGTCGCCCTAGATGTGAATAGTCTCCTAATCCACAAAATATTAAGTTTTTAGTTATTGATCAATAGCAACTACTTTACAAAAGTCCAAACTTTGTGTTGTCAAAAGTAACCTTCGTTTACTTTTGTACTCATTACTTTTTTATGGCAGCGAACAAAAAAATAAACATTTTTATGCTACAAAAAAAGTTTAGTATTATTTTTCTCGAAAGTAGTGTTATGTGAATTAATTCCATTCACATCTAGGGCCATCTTAAGGCCATTATGTTTAGAGACGATTTTAAGTGCCTGGCTCTTAAGGCGCATTTACACAGACAAACTTTCCTTTGATGTTGAAATGCCGACAAACATTTACACGAGCCTCTTGAGCAAAATGTTCAAAGAAAAGTTCGAGCAAAATCTCGTACAAAAAAACACACGTAAATTTTGGAGACAATGTTGAGCAAAATTTGTTTGAAGAATGGGGGTATAAAAATTTCTTTAAAAATTCAAAATATATATTGTTATCGGAATTCATTGAACTTAACTGAAAATAGAAAAACAAAGTTTTGAAATAAGGTATTTTTAATCAAGTGCTTTCCGACGGAAAAACGATTTCATGCCGAAATTCACATTTTACCTCATAAGCAACTTCGATTGATCTGATTTTTATAGGGGATATGCCAGTATACTTGTAACTTTTTTGGGGTTGTAAGAAAAACGAGAGTAAAAAAAAATAATAATTGGCACTTATTTATTGTTGTTGCCTGTAAAATATAATAATTTACGTTTAAAAGAATATCCCTTTATTTTACTTCCTAGTTTAGTCTTTTACAATAATAATTAAGGCAAACTAAAAAACCTGTATACATTTTATTAAATCTCAAATATATGAACAAAAGCACGTTCGGTTTAAATAATACCCGTTTATTACCCACTTTTACAACCCTACGAACCCGACCTTTGTCCATAAAATATAATTTAGCAGTAACTTAGTAGACTGTGTCGCTGATCTATCATCCCGCGTTTTGGATTTCGCAGGTAATAGGCCGACCACCCTTTTGAATCGCAATTTTGCCCTTTGCATATTGTTGGTTCAGTGTCAGTAATCGACCTTGATTATTACCTTAAATTGACAGTAAATATCTATATCTTCAGCATTTTGATAAAGCTTTTGCTTTTTTAAGCAACCCTTGGGACCTTATACTAACTAGGTAAATCTGGTGTGAAGAATTAAAAAACAACAATAAAAGCTAAAGGTAAAGTAAAGTTACAAATATATGTTTAAAAAAAATCTCCCTCCCCACCACTCCTCATAGTCGTGAGGCGCGATTTACCGCTTAAAAGTGCAATTTTTAAGTTTTTTGCCGATATTTGAAAAACTCAAAATTTTTTTGGAAAAGAAAAATTTTCCTGGGTTTTTTTGTCTTTAGGAAAAAACCCTTGGAAATAAAAAAAACTCGCAAGAAAATCCCAAAAAAAACCCTGGCCAAAAAAATCCGGGAAAAACCCTTTAGAAAAAAATATTATAAGTAACCCTAATCCATGTGACAAAACTGATAGTAGAGCCAATAATAATGTTTTGCTTGCCGTCGGCTTTTTTTCACAAAAATTTTAAATAAAAGTTGGTGTTCCATTTTTTTAAAGAATTGAGATCACTGATCGCAAAAAATTTTAGATATTTTGAACGAGCTTTTATTTGAGCATGTTCGTCTGTGTAATTGCGCCCTTATATATTTCGGGATTTACATGCCTTTTTCAAGGGGTATTTTTAAGTTTAATTTGTATTTCTTTGAGCCATTTGAGTATAGAAAAACTATTGTGTCTGACGGTTATTTAATTGAAAAATTTTGATGCGTTTACAAAATATCTTGCATAATTCTATTTTGCTTTGGACAGGTATTCAAATAAAATGTTTTTGTGGGGAAAATAACCATTTGTTAATGTTAAAAAAATCGATATGTTTTATTGAATGGTTTTTTTTAACAAAAACAAAATTATCTTAGTCTCACATGTTAACTTGTATTAAAAAATAAGGAATTTATTGTAAGCCATGATAATTTAATCAAAACAATATCATCAATTTTATATGTATATATATAAAGCTGCTTTTTATAAATAAAAAAGGTAACTATATGATTTTATCATTGCAACGTAAAATTTAAGCATTTATACCTAACAAGATTTCGTAAAAAAAATTAAATAAAAAATAAAAAAAGTTGTTGGCGGAATTAGTATGGCTGTTCTGCATTCGTACTTGAGGATCATTTTCAAAAAAGTATTTCTTTTTTATTTTCTCAATGAATTTGTCCAGATATGGAGTCAAATTCACATTTTAATCCCTCCACACTTAGTTTTTATTGTCTGAGCTAACTTTGACAGACGATCCTTACGATAAAATTAGGGGTTAAAACGAGGGTTACATAAAGGATATTTTAGTTATGGCGCAAACGATCCGAAAATATATTTGTTTTAAATGTTGTTGTTGTTAATTTAAAAACTTTATTCCTTCTAATCGTGATTCCTTTTTGTCCGGCGCCAATAGTTATGTGATTTTTTGCCATGGGTTGAGTGACATTTGTTTTTTTATGCTATACTTTGTTTTGTGCCATTAAAAATATATTAAAAAAAACGGTTAAATTCAATAAGGCGGATGAGAAATAGTACACTATAAACCTAGGGACTAAAGTGCTACTTTTAATCCCGCGGCGAAAGGTTTGTCAAATTCGCTAAGGGAATAAAAGACGCTTTAGTCCCGAGGTTTATGCACTTCAAGAAAAAATTATTGTTAAAATCACGGGTTTTTTAGGCCAAATGGTGTTCGTCGACTAGAAGAAAGCGTTCTAAGAATCAATTTTTTTATAATTTACTTTTAATCCCTTGGGTATTATTTTTTTTAATCCCTTAGGGATTTATCTTTGTAATCCCTTAAAGATTAAAAGTTCCACTTTAGTCCCTAAAAAGAAGAATTAAACATACCTATTTAATCCTTAGAGTGCATAAATGGATTTTTTCACCACCTGTGATTTTTTTTTTGTAGAAACTCACTTAGGGATTAAAGGTTACACTTTAGTCCATAAAGAGAAGGATTAAACGTACCTATTTAATCCCTGAAGTGCATAAATGGATTTTTTTACTCCCTGTAATTTTTTCTTCGTACAAACTCTGATAAAACTTGAAGGTTTCGTAAAAAGTCTCTTTTAATTTTAGTAATGTATACTTTATTAAAATTGTTTCATTTAAAAAGAAATAAGAAATTAATGGAAAAAGAAATGTATTTTCTATTGGTTAATTATAACTATTTTTATTTAGGTACAATTTTAGAATTTTTGAGCGTTTTATGTAATGCTAAAAAGTCAAAAAAAGTTAAAAGGAGGATCCTTTTACTCCCCCCCTGAAAATAAAATTAAGCGCGCCACTGTGTTTTACTCCAAACATTAGTTTAAAAGTTAGGAAAAAGAATGTAAACATTAGTTAAGAGTTAGATAAATTATGGAATTTTGAAGTTATATAAATTTGGATTTTTTTGTTTTTATTTCAACTGTAGAACTGATAGTCCGATTTTTAAATTTATGATTAAAGTTTAGAAGTTTTAGCTGAAGAAATATTTAATTTTAACTAACGATACATCACTGTAATTAAATGAACATCTGGCTTTAACTAACATTATTTAGACTTTTTAGGGGAAGCTTTAGTCGTTCGGTCCACGAGGCAGTCTAGTGTGGAAAGAATGGATTTTCCACTTTCTTTTCTATGTTTTAGGCCAGTTTCCAAAAATAGTTATTTACCTAACAAGTACGGAAAGTGATAATTTTCCGCACGCGACGGTAGTTGCACGAAAGACGCGGAGCGGAGTTCGGGCAAGCCGTCAAGGGCGGAAAAGACTCTCTTCGCATGTCAGTTAAAAAAATTTTGCTACTTGCGTGTTTCTTGCATTTTCTTTACATTTGAGTTGACAGATATATATATAAGAAGTCGAATTGGACCTAAAAAGTAGTATCTTTTTACGCACGCCGTGCGCGAAAAGACACAGGGCAAATTCATTTCCGCACTTGCACTTTTACGCACGCTAGTAGGAAAAATTTTAATATGACGGCTGACATTTTTACACATAAACTAAATGTCATGGTCAGTGTCAAAAAACTGGTTCGATTGAATTTGGAATGAAATGAAATTTTACTTTTCTGATTTTCTTTGTTGTTCATATTTCCCTCTTTAATTTTTATGGTTGCTGGGCTAAAATATATGAGATTAAGGGGTAGGATAATAGGGTAATTACAGCGCCTTGTTCCGGGTTTTAGACGTTTTAACAGTGATTATGTTTTGTAATGGCTATAGGCGAGATTTAAGCACCTGCAAAATATATAATAATATTAGGGATTTTTAGCAAATAATTACTGTTTCCTCCATTCCTATTCCATTTAAAATGTGTTTATAAATTTATGGTGATATCTTAAGCGCCTTTAAAAAAATAGAGGATTAAAAATTATTAAAAGAGATCTTAAGGTAAGCTAAGCTAAAAATACAGCCGTAGTATCAATAGGAGTTCCGTCCCATCTTCCGGAATGGCAACTAGGATTATTTTAAACACACTCCTTTTGTATCAAAAACAGATGATATTGAAATAAGAAATTCATTCATTTCTTATTTAATGACTTGATTTTATTGATTTAAAAGGAATATGATTAACACATATTCTAACTGCCATTCAGGAATATGAACAAAAACTTCTATTGATACAACGGCAGTGGTTTTTTCCGTGTATACAGGGTGTTCCAAATTCGATGCTGACCATGACAATGTCCTAAACGGTAGGAGATCCGTAAAGGTTTAAACTAGATCAAAGTTGCGTAATTTGATGCTTTGCTCAAAACTAAAAAAGTTACAAAATCCGGAAATTTTCATGTTTAGTTTTTATTTTTCTCCGCTCCAATGACAGGCCCGTTTTTGAGACTTGACATTTAAGTATGACAGGAGCACAGTTAAGTTCATTTTTGTTTGAAAGTTTGAGACAATGATGTGTTTGAAATTAACTCTCACGACGTTTCGATCAGAGATTGTACTGATCGAAACGTCGTGTATAAATAAAATATAGACAATGGAAGTCCGAAACACAGAGTTAATTTCAAGTTCATTTTTGCTTAAGGGTGAATTTGAATAAAAAATGCGCTTCTTCCAATTAGTTAATCTAAAAAGCTGTTAATTACACGGGATTTATAAACTCGTTCGCGTCCGCAGTTGCAGTTGGTAGTTCGCGCGCTGAAGATCAGCTTATTGAAACATGTAATTCCATTTATAATAAAAGTTTCCGTTCGCCTTTCGCGTCCGCGTTCGCAGCTTAGAGATAAATTTTATGTTGGTAGTTGGTAAAGTTTGCGTCAACCAATCAAAGTGTAGGATTTTTTCGCATGATACATTTCTCAGTCATTTTTGTTTGTTGTTTTTTTTTAGGATAAATTTTTAAGTTTTTCTGCTTCACTTTGTGGGCTACATATATAAGAATTGTGGCCACAAAGAAGCCAAACAGTTTTGGAAATTCCCTATAAATTTTTTTTCAAAATGCTTATCAACAATAATCACTTTCAAACGGCCAAATTTTTTTCTGATTTTTGGTTAGTTTATGATCTTATGCTGTTTCTGAACTCCCAACTACGAACTTACGAACGTCGAACGCGAACTTCAACTGCGAATGCGAACGCGTTTATAAATTAAGCTTTATCCCATTCACGAACTGTTTTTAGGATTCAAATTCACTCTGCCGTTTGATCATAAAGGATAACATATAATATTTTGCAATCCTATTTTGACAAGTCACCTGAGGTTTTCGGTTAATTAACGATCATCGGTCCAAATTTAATTTTTGCTTTTAACTTCCTCAAAATATTTTGGAAACCCACTATAACCTTTTTTGAGGTTTTTAAAATGACAGTTTCTTTTTGACGGCATTTCTTAACAATAATTATAACAATAGGTATTTAAACAACAAGGTTTGAAAACGACTCCTTGCACACGATCGAGAGTCGAGAGAGTGTGTAAAGAGGTTTTCAAACGAGTTTTTTACGATACTTTTTATACGACTGCAAATGAACAGAGACCAGACAAATCAAATTTCAATTTAACTCGTTTTTATTAATAAAATGTATAATATTCTATTTGAAGTATTTAATCAACAAAACAAAGAAGACGCGACGGTTGCTATAGAACTCAGCCATCTTATATTGTTGGGTGACAACAACAAAAATCACAATGACCGGAGACCCGTGTGCAAAAATGACGTAAGCATTCGCAAAAATGAGGTAAGCGTGTGCAAAACGTTTAGCACACGGCGTGCGCAAAATGCTGCGTTCAGATCGTGTTCTCCGTGCGCAAAGCCCCCTTTCAAAATTTTTCCTTATACCGTAAAATGTGGTGAATAGGAATATGCAGAGGATTTATTTGTGGCTAAATCAAAGCTAAGACTACAAGATGGCAGTATCAGCAACTATTAATTAGCCGAACGTACTGTGCTACATAACCTTAAAAGTATTTATGAAAACGTATTCAGTTTTGAAGCTTTGAAAATTTTAGCTAAAAAGTCGCTAAACTGTAAGTAGAAAATACTAATTTTTTTAATGAAATTTTATTCTAATTGAAGTCCAATATTAAATTTTTGCTTACACACTGAGAAAAATACGTAAGAATTCATTAGCCCCAAGTAGAACTTTATTTAAATATGAGACAATTGAATTGAATACTTACCATAAGTTTTCTCACCTACTTAAGGTTATAAAATAACATATTAACTATAGGTAATAACTTCACTTACCATATGTGAAGTATCTACTAACCGTTAATAAATCTATAGTAGTGCAAAACCAGCATAACTCCTAAAATGTGGCTTTAAATAAAATGAAAAATATATTTTTGAGCTATAAAAACTATGTCCTATCACAATGCAACCTAATAAAAAGAAGAAAACCAAATAATAAAAAAAGTGCGACGCACCGATAGGGTTTAAACCGACAACCTACAGGTTGATAGACCAATGCTTTATCCACTGTACTATGCGCTTATAAAGAAATAGGTTGAAACCGCGGAATGTAAGCGTTGTGCCGGATGTTTATGGTCGACTGAAAAGTGTTAATGATGAATAAAGCTTAATCATATAATATTCGTGTTTGGTGGATATATATGGACAAGCATCTCTAAGCCAAGGGTTACCGGGTTGGTTTCCAGTCATCGATTCTTTTTTGAGTTTTTCTAACTTATTTCCATCATGATCTATAAATAGAACCATGATCGTTGCAAATGGGATTGTCGAAATCTTATGATGGCAATACGTTGACAAGTTATTATAGGCATGCGCATTATTCTAAGGATGTCTATATTTTTCCGCATGATTTTTTAATATTTGATGCCTTCACTTGTCCTTAAGGGTTAACAAACTAGTAGGAAAATTCACTAACCCTAAGTGACGGGAAACTTAAGTGAATTGTCGCATATTGGTAAGTAGATAACACTATTTATACACGACGTTTTGATCAGTACAATCTCTGATCGTCTTCAGGTGCAAACTATGGGTCGTTTTACTTGTAGCTATTGAATTCGTTACTTGGATCAAATAGAAACTTCACTTACCATTAACAAAAAAAGCTAATTAGACACTTCACTTGGGATGGTTTCCTGAGTGCATATTAACATCCAAAAAGTTACAATTTTTTTTTGATAATGAAGTAATTTTTAGGGGGACCAGCAGATGAATCGGAACAGTTGACGGGGTGAATGTGAACACAAAGAGACACAAGCCTTACGATTCCGAGACCACGCGTCGTGCAATTGAGGCTATAACAAACCACCAGTTGACGTATCAGCAAGCATCAGCAAGATATGGAATTCCCACTACAGTCCTGGCACGGCACGAGAAAAGTAATGTAAAAAAGAAAGGAGGACAAACCGCCCTAACGAAGGAGAAGGAGAATTTACCAATTAAGAACATTAACATTTTTGCTGATTGGGGATACTCTATTAATACTTATGATTTGAGGTTAATAGTTAAAAGTGATTTAGACAAGCTTTTTTTTTGGTTTTTTTGGAGAAGCACAAACATGAAATTACAAACTGCATGTGTAAGAAAATCAAACGATCTAGGGCTAAAGTTTCAAGAAAAATTATCGAAGCCAACCTTTTACAGGCTTTGACAGACGTAGCTCCAACACACGTACTTAACTACGACGGGACTAATTTGGCTGATGACGTAGGTCGCAAAAAGTTCTGACTAGAAGAGGCTGCAAACACCCTGAGCAAGTTATGAATACGACCAAGTCTTGCACTTTATTCATGTTTGCCGTTACAGGTGATGGACACGTATTAGTGCCCCATGGCGAGTATAAGGCACTAAACATTTATTGTTCATAGACAGAAAGTAGACCTCGTAACACCAGGTACAACCGCACACCTTCTGGTTACTTCGACATGTTCTATTTTGAAGATTGGGTCACAACAACAGTAATACCATATTTAAAAAATAGAATGTCGAAAAGTTTTGGTTGGCGACAATCGAGCTTCACATTAATGAAAGAATTCTGGTTATTTCGACATGTTCTATTTTGAAGATTGGGTCACAACAACAGTAATACCATATTTAAAAAATAGAATGTCGAAAAGTTTTGATTGGCGACAATCGAGCTTCACATTAATGAAAGAATTAATTAAATATAATATTAATGTGGTGTTTTTACCAGCTAATTCCACAAACCTTACTCAACTTCTGGACCTGGAATTCTTCCGGTCTCTAAAAATAATGTGGCGTAAAATACTATTGAAATGGGAAAGGGTCCTGGGTTTCGTAAAAGAAGAATAAGTCCTGTTAATTTAAAAGAAATTTTGACTTAACTTTCCAACGAAAACTTAGTCCAAAATGAGGTACACGCTATTAATACATCAGCTTTTGACTTATTAAAAGAAATGAGATATTCTGAAAAGGCAATACAAAAAGTCAGGAACAACAAGCTTGCAGTAGCACCTGAAAAAAGAGTAAAAAATGTCTCAAGCTGATTCTCCCAGCGAGATTGATCTAAGCTTATATTAAAAGCAATTGGAAGAAAACTATGTAGATGAAGAATTTTACATGGTAAACAAGAATTTTAATGATAATCATAATTATGACAATAAAAATGCTTTCGAAGACTCTAGTAATGATGATCTACCGCTTTCGGAATATGGCAATATTCACAAAAAAAACTAAGGATATGCGTGTTGGTCGTGGCACCACCTTGAGACGTTTGAGACTCTTCCTACGACTATTATATAGTAGAAAGGGTCTTAGGGTCGTTATGGTGGAGAAAAAATAATAATTGTAAACCTACTATTAAACTCAAAAAGTTACACATTGACATGGCTTTGCAGTGGCAGGTAGTTGACGATGGTTGGTTTAATAGAGATATAAACCAAATTGTGGTTTTAAGAGAGACTTTAATCAACTTGTTTAATTAATATTAATAAGTAATTTTGATTTTGAATATAAAAAGAAGAAAATATACCTTTGGCGTTTTTAGCAAACTTTTAATCTTTTGGGTGGCAACAAAATATCTTATTTTCTATGTTACCGACATTATCGAAATTCCTCTGGAGATATAAAATAATAAATGAAATGCGAAGAGGGAAGACTCCCAGCAGCCTTGATCCATGGTGTAAAACATCTTCATCACTGACATCGTGACAAGTTGGGGGTGGAAAAACACCTGGGAAAGACCCTTAATGAAAAGGGCATTTTCATGCTCTTTAACAGCGACGGCGACATCTTGATGTTATGAAGATACACTCCCTTGTTCGAGGATTTAATTTCCCCTCACTGATAGGCGGGTTCAATAAATCGACATTATTTAAAAATAGTAAGTTAATAAATAGAACACACACAAACGCCCCAAGCTTTGCCGCTAAGGAGCATGTAAAGGCCCTTTTAATTAGGGCACAGACACTTGATAACAATTTATGTATTGGTGACTGGGTATTAGTAAAGTTCCCCGTTGAACAAGCTGCTGCATCTATAAAAAACGGAGTTTATATCGGTAGAGTATTATTATTATTTTATCCATCTTATTTGGGCACTTTCCTTAGAAAAAAAGAGACAAAGAAATAACCCGATGGCATAATAAATTATCTTCATGCACAGAGAGAAAGGGACTTATAAATTTTAGAAATTTAAACGCCAAGGATTATGAAAATTTGATAATTTGTTGGTTTAAGCATTTATGTTGTTTTCTTGTTGCCTGGATTTAAATTAGAATATTAGTTCTTTAATTTTTCTGTTTGCTAAAATGGTATATCAGGAGAATTATTATTTTAAGTTTTCTCTATTAAGAAATTTCAGTTTTTTTAGTTCATATAAAACCTTTTTTTTAAGAAATAAAACCTAATTTAATTTGAGTTTTTCACTTTATTCCATTAAAAAAAATTGTCTTTATTTTTATTCCTTTTCACCTATACAGACGAATTAAAAGCGAACAGACGTTCCAAACAGGGCTTGTTCCTATTTACCACAATGTCCGGTGAATAGGAACACAGAGGTTTTATTTCTTCTTAAGGTACTGATACTTCCCAGAGAAAAGTTATACTTGAACATCATTAGGTCCTCAACTAGTTCGGACTTTTTCATAAAAAATATTTTTTAAACCGTGAAAGGGTTTTCATGTACAGGTTCCGAAAATTCAAAAATTGTTCCTATCCGCCACATTTTACGTTATTTTAAAAATATGGTTTTACTTTGTTTTTAATTTTAAAATTCTTGTTTACAAATACCACTTACTGACTTAGTCATTCAAATATGAATAAGATAAGTTATAAAACTTTGAAAATGTCAAAAATGGTCCTGCAGTAGTCTTTTCAACTTATCATGAGTATGTTAAAAGCAAAAATTGATTTTGTGCTGATGACGGTCAATTAACGCCAGATAACTTGACAAAATAAGTTAAAAATATGGCAGGACAAACGAGCATGTGTCCATAAGAACAAATTAATCTGACAGTGCTCCTCTCACACTAAAATCACAAATCTCAAAAACGAACTTATCATTAAATAGATCTTGAAAAAGTGCCTGTAGATAGCTTTAAGAACAAGAACGTGAAAAAAAACTACCCGGAATTTGTAATCTTTTTTGTTTTGAGCAAAGCATCAAATAGCGCAACTTTGGTTTAATTTAATCATTTTCGTATCTCCTATCGTTTAGGAGAGCTCATGGTGAGCATCGAATTTGAAACACCCTGTATGCGTTTAACTTTTTTCTTAAAATCCCTAATAAAAAAATCCTTACCTTAAAAAGTATCCCAATTCCCAGGTTCATGAACGGTTTCGTAAAGTCAATGACGCTCTCTCTTGCATAATTAATTGTCATTGAAGCAACGGCCAAGTCTGCCCTCTGCAAACAAAAGAGTAATACAGTCATGTATTAGAACTGCAGTTGTTTCTCGACCGAATAGGAACACTTGTTTAATTCCAGGCTCTATATTCTGTGTACTGCAGAATTCTATAGCAATATGGCTTTCCCTTTTTCATATCGCTATGGAATTCTATATTACACAGAATTAGGTCCCAGTGTTTAAGTCTTAAGTCTCTATCCTAGATTGGTCCAAAAAATTTTAAATTAAACTGTAAGTGGTTTCCTTAACGTTTTCGAGGGAAGGTAAATAAGAGGAATAAGTGTGAATTAATGACTGAGCGACCCAAAAAACTTCTATAAAATGAAATTACACATAGTTAAATATTATATCCATGTATTCACTTCATAACATTATCCCCTCAGGAATATCGAAAGTGGAAAGTAGTAAAATTTTAATAATATCGACCCTCTCGACCATCGGATTTAACGTATTTAAAAAAAAAAATATTTAGTACAACTTAAATCTAAAAACTGCCAGCTTTGGATCAAAAGTTATAAAGTTCCAAATATATCATGCTTCTCTCACCTCCTTTTAAATGCATAAAAGTTGCTTGTTTGCACAGGCGGGCGTGCGGTCATGTTTTATATTATGGCGAAATATAATCTCTCAAAAATTTCTGAAAAAACATCTTTTTTACAAAAATATGCTCAAATCTAAGTCCAAAAATCTTTCAAAATTACCTAAATATGCCAGACATGACGTTTTTCCTTTAATTCTGGATTAAAACTTTAAAAAAATAAAAGATTTATAATTAAAAATCTCAAATTTTTGAAGCGCGTGAAGTTTAACAAGGTAACATGATAGTTTTCGTCATCAAACGGGCCTTCGCACAAAGATTTGACTCTTGGGAAGTCCACAAAATGCGTATTTTTGATTGAGAGTTTGTTTAACATTGGTAATATTTATTTTAGTTGCTTTCCATCTTCAGTTTTATATGTTGGCGGACAAGTTTGATTTAATTGCTATTTGTAAATACATTTTTTGTCAGGAAAGTTAACTTTTAAACAACATTGCTTTGGTGTACAAAAATATGCTGTATTTTCAGGGGCCGTAGACGTTTTCACAGGCAACAAATATTCCTCAAAATAGCTGTGACAACATTTTCATAACGTTTTCAAAACGTTGTGGTAGAAGACAGCAAAAGCATTATTGTTATATTTAAACGTTATCCCAGTGTATTTACAGCACGCTGTGTTACTTGGGATGCTATTAGTATACGATGAAATTCGCAGACACTCAAATCTTGAAGATCAATTGCAAATAGATTTCTCCGGCGCCTTAAAAGAAGTGTTTTTTGCTCGGTTTTCTTAGTGTTTTTCAAAATAAAGAGTTTAAACAAATTAAAAACAGTTTAAAAACTGCGTGACACGTGTTTTTAATTTAAAAGAAAGGGTGTGTGCCCTACTAGTGTACAAACAAATCCTTAAAAGAAGTGTTTTTTTAAGAGTTTGCCAAAAAAAAATAATAAAAAAAGAGTTTTTACAAATTAAAAAGAGCTTTAAAAATTGTGTGTCGTACTTTTTTATAATAAAAGAAGAGAATACCAGTGCAATTTCTAGCGGGGGTGCAGCGCGGGCGGCCGTCAGCAATGGTGGCCGCTCGCATTTGCACGACCGCATCTATTTACACAGATTGTGAAAAAATGAATAGTAGACTCTTATTCCTATTAGTTTCATAAAATGACTGTGATGACTTTAAGAAAAGCATGTATTGACTTGGACCTAAAGCTACAAATAATAAAGGCTGACAAAACTTTGCGAAATTTGGTTGGTCTCGAACTATGTAATTGAATATTGAGAGATCTATTTCCCACTCAAATGTAACCTTTTGATATTTCAACGCAGATAATAAACCACGACTTGTCACTATAGCATTAAAATTTTTTTAACACTGCCAATTTCTATAGTGCCAAGTGTTAGGTCGACAATGGGTCAAGAGGTCAAGTGTCTAAAGAATTTGGCTATTATCTCTATTTAAAATGACATTTCAGAAAACTTAGAGAAAGGCAAGAAAAGTTAATTTTTAAATTAAGTAGTATAAGAAGTTTTATTAAAATTGTCGTATTTTTGTTTTTGAATTATGTTTGCATTTACTTTATTGTTAGGTACCTATGTGAGAAAGACAAGCTTTATTTTTAGACACTTTAGATATCATTAATCTAAGAAAAGTTACGTGATTATTTATTTTTTAATATTTTCGTATTTTTTACCAAGCAAGTCTATGTGTGCTGACAATGACATGTTTAAGGATTTTTCTAAAGCACTTTCAAGTTGTCAAGGTTTTGTTTTCAAAAATTGATGTTTCTACCATGCAGTAAAGGGTGCTTCTAAAAAAATATTAACAACATTTAAATGCAAATATCTCTGAAATGAAAGAGTTTTCAAAAATACATTTTACTATTTTTTATTTAGAACAACAAATTCTACCTACAGTTAAAGTTTTTCTAGGGAATTTTGAATCATCCTGTATAACTAAATAATATATATGGAAGTATAGGGCGGCCAAATCGTCACCTGATGTGGGCGGCCTATACCCTAGGAACGACCCTGGAGAATACTATAAAGCTTTGCATTGCTTTTCAAAGGAAAACTTTATTTCGATATCGAGATGGACTTTTAAATAAACTTTTACAACCAGACGAGGCGCTAAAACCAATTTCCGGTAAGTACACATTTATATATTTGCGTTTTACTATTTTTAAATAATTAATAATTTGTAAGTTGTGAAAAAAGAACCATTTTAAAGGTGATATAAGTGTATCGTGGTGATATGTTAATATTTACGCTGTAGCGTGCCGCCCGCGCCGGGCTACGCTATCATGAGATCTCCTTTAATTTTCTCGCACCTAAAAGCGCATTATTACAAACTGTGTTTAACTTAAAAGTCGTATATCTTCGAAACCACTAAGTTTTAACGCCCATATTATACGAACTTTTTTGTTTGTTTTACCTCCCCCCCCCTAACACTCATTTAAATAACTACTATCATTTCGTTTGCACTCTGTATATCTGTCTCCGCAGAGATGCTTAATTTACATCTGCCGATTCTGCAATTTGGCAGATGGTTGTTTTTACATGAATCCTGTTTCAGATTAATTCCTAGCACCGTACTGATGAGGACGGGGGTCTACGGTTAACATTACATTTTTTTAGAAGTTACATTCACATGGACTTTAATTTCGCAGTGTGAACAATTAAGTCTAAAAATTCATTGCATTGTCATTAGTCACATATGGTATTTGGATACAACAATGGATTTCTGACTTTATTAACAAAGTTTCTACGCAACTGTTATTATGCGATAATAAAGCTGTCATTCGTAATGGTATAAATTATAATATATTGCTCCAACGAAGTGCGGGAAAGGATTAGTAAGTCACAATCACAGAAAATGTTGCAAATATTTTGAGTGGGGAAGGTGGGTAATTTTCGAAATATAGGGGGTAAAATTTATGGTCAGAAGCCTTAGTAAATTCCGTTGACATATCCACTAGCTACCTTTTGGCGATTATGTTGTATAGTATGAAGGTTTTTTAGTTTTACCCTTATGCATCCACAAGATATGTAAAAAGTCGAATTAAAATTATTTGTTTGTACACCTTCTATTGCTAAAAAACAGAATTGTGCTGTACACATTTCAAACATGAAATAAGATTCCGCCTCTAGGCATATCTGAATTTGTTCTATTTATGTGCATTTAATTTTGATCCTCTTTACCAAAGCACTAAAACATTTTTTTTTATATGAAAGATATCTTCATTTTTTAGATTAACTCTGTGCTTCAATTTGTCTATATTTTATTTATACATGACGTTTCGATCAGTACAATCTCTGGTTGTCTTCAGGTGCAAGGAGATTGTACTGATCGAAACGTCGGCGTCGTGGATAAATAAAATATAGACAATGGAAGTTCGAAAGAAATAGTTAATTTCAAACAAATCATTGTCTCAAACTTTCAAACAAATCCCCATTTTTGTTCTTAGGAAAATATCAAATCTTACCCTGTCCATTAGCTCTCTAACAATTCCATTCCACGTTTTTGTCTCTGGATCATAAACACCGTACATATTATCGGGAACTAATTGGATACGGTATTGGAACCCAACTTGGTGTGCGATGGCTTTTAGCAAATCGATACAGAATCCTTCAAATTTGGCGTTGCCTGTAAGATTTTGTTCGTGGCGAACCATAACGCAGGGACGTTCCTGAAATTTAAGAAACAAAGTTGAAAATATATAGGGTGTTCAATCAATCGAATATTTTTTTTTATTTGCCAAAACACTTAAAAAACAAAAAGGATCGCTTCTCGATTATTTAAACCGCTTACACTAAGAGCGAAAAGGGGTCGACCCAGAAAAAAAACCAAATAATAAATGTAAACTAGAAAAAAGAGTATAAGAAACAATATCTTAATAATAATTGTGAAAAAATTTATGAATTTATACTATAAACTATACGTAGTCTGGCTATTACCCCCACAAACACACCGCAATCTCTACCAATGGTGAAAATGAGGTTAATCACCCCCCCCCCCCCCCCCCCGAAAGATATTCGAGTTTTGATATGCTTATAATTTCGAACCAATTTCGAACTAATTGTGAACAACTTTTAAAAATTTTGAACCACAATTCTTCCTGTTTTCTTATATATATATCAGTGGCGGTACCAGCCATTTCAAAAGTGGGGGAAGGGCGGTTTCGATACGAAAAAAAACTCGAATAAAAGCATAGCTTTTATGAGGAACATATCAATAGGCAAACAAAACTTAGTGACTACAAGCGCAGATTTGGTCTCAAATCTGGGGGGGGGGGTTACTCAGATTTCAAGTCGTTTATTTAAAAAATGTTTAAATGCGCCAAAAATTTTTGAGAAAATTACATTTAAAATGCAATTTTGGAGTCGAATTAACCTAAAATCGTAAATATCAACGGTATCATCATCACGCAGGCGAAAATTTTTAAAAAAATTACACTAAAATATTATTTTAAATTAAACTAAAATTGTAAATATATCAATGGTTTCAAAGCACAGCAGGCAAAAATTTTTAAGAAAATGAAACTACAAATGCCATTTTTAATGTGTTATAGCGCCGCAATTTATGTTCTACTTTGGATTTTCTAAATGTTTTCATAAAAAATTTGAAGCCAGGGTAGGTTGGGTTACCTACCCCCCTATCCCCCTGAAATCCGCGCTACGTATAATTGTTTTAGTTATAAAAAACAGATAACAAACAACACACAAACAAAATCTAATAGCTAAATACTTTTTTTTTGTTAAGGTCTAAAAAGCTTCTTCAGTTGAAACATATCTAAAAAAAAACTCGTTTCCGATTTCTTTGGGCAAACCGGTCAATGACTCGCTCAATGTCAATTTCAATATGTCTGTTGATACGAATGACGAATTTCCGTCGTAGTGTTTTTAAGTACTTATGTTTTCAATCTTCTGAGTCATGAGAAGCTTCTTTCTGACGAAGCGCTCATTACTTACTGGCATACATCCAAGAATGTTTTTATCAACGGAAAAACATCACCACACTTGTTCATTGCCTCGAAAACGTTATCAGGGTTTGGATTTAAGCTTGTGCCTACTGCTAACCAATATTGTTTCCAAATACTGACTTCTCCCAATAAAAGTTCAAAAATTTGTGTATTGGATTAATCAAATGGTTTATATAGTATTTAGAGACGACTTTAGTTAATTTTACCTTGATTTTGGCTTCACGTTATAAAAAAAAAGCGCAGTTTAGCCGCGAGTTGTTAACATGCACTATTTTTTTAATACCTTTACTAAAAAATCCAAGAAAAACAGAAAAATACTTGTGCAGCTGGTAAATGAAATAACAATCGTTTCATAGCGATGTGTCTTTTTACTCGGTGACGTTCAGTGTTGTGACATTTTAATCTTCGACATTTTGATATTTTGACGATATTTTGAAATGATTTTTTCGTAAATACTTGGTGAAAACTGACGGAAATGGCTTAATTCTTAGGCAATAATAATTAGATTTTTTCAATATTAATATTTTCCGATATTTCTCTTTAACTTTGGGTAAAAAACGGACAGAAATCTTTTTTTGTACCCGTGATAACAAAAAAAGTTTTTTTGCATCGATAACCAAAAAAGCGATGCTTCAGTTATCTGCACAGTTACTAATATCATGTTTTTGATAGAGGTATTAAAAAAGTACTTTTTTATGTCCGAAATGATTTTGCCTAATACTGGTTTATAAATAGAAACTCTATAATACTGTTCTGTATTTCATTTTTTTCACCAAAGACTTCAGGGTTACTACCAGCATCTTTGTTGTCTAATTTTTTCTGGAGGCGATCGCCACTGTATATATATATATATATATATATATATACGTCAAGCTACACCCCCTTCATTTTAAGCGTAGTATCACCAAAAAGAATTTCAAAAAATCCACTATTAATTTGGATGCGCAATAAAGATCTTGCTGCTCATATAGTCCGCATCAGCTAAGAAGCACCATTGGAAAAATCAGGTGCATTACACATGCACATATAAGGTACCAAAAGTCCAACAAAGATGGAAATAGTTTTTCGTTTTTCTTACGTGATTTCTGGTATATTTCTATGCCTTGCATACTGACTGGATTTCAATCGGCTGAACCCCCCCCCCCCTTTTGAATAAATATAAAAAATCACAGAGATTAGGTTGGTTAAAATTTGTTGTACAAAATTAGTTTCAAATTATAGCATCAAAGTTCGAAATCTGTGGTGTGGGCTTGACGTCAAACTGCCCCCCCCCATATTAAAAAAAAAACAGCGTTACTAGTGCATTTTTCGAAATTCTTTTTGTTGATATTAGGAGTTCGAAATTAGTTCTTAATTTTGGGATAGTTTCTTTTCATTTTTCTCTGCGCTTGGGCACCCCTCATTTTGAAATATCAAAACTTTTTCGGGGGGGGGGGAGGTATGGATAGACTGACCTGTGAAAACAAATTTTTTTATATCCATAAATCCGCGAAGAATTACTTAATTCTTTTTTAAGAGGACAAATCTTCAAATTTTATTTAGACACATTTCGTGAAAATATGGAAAACCGTCTTACAAAATAGAAGTTTTATTATCTTCGTAAATTTTTTATGGGCTCCCACGTGGAACGATGTACACGTCCTAAAATCGGTTTAGAAAAAAGTTTAGTACCATTTTAAGGTAAAGGTCTTGTTAATATCAGTTCGTTTAATTATTTTAACGGCTGTAACTTTGCCAAAATTATGCGACTGGAACAACGTTTGGATTTTATAAAAAGAAGGAATTCTTTTATGAAACAAAATTAAATGCGAAGCAATTTTCTTAAAATACATGGTTGCATTGTGTAATGTAAATGATTAGTAAATGTTTTGCAAATCATGTTATTATTCAATGGCCTAGCCATATCGGCAGTGGGGCGGGATTTTCGTCATTTAAAAAAATTGGTGCTAGAAAGCACGTATAGTCCACCATACAATCAATTATTTTATGTTGAAAGAAAATGAAAATGTCTCAAAAACTGTAGCTTTAAAAGATTTTTTACCCAATAACAAAATTTTTGGGTAATATTTACGAAAACCTAAATGTGAAAATCGCATATCAATAGCTGATTAACTTGTAAAGTTATTATTTTTTTAATATATTTTAATTCGTTCAAATAACTCGGAAGCTAAAGCTCCCACGAATTTGGACTGTATAACAAAATTTGTAGTTTATGTTCATGGTTTTGTTCTAAAGTTACAATTTTTTTAAATGTTTTGTCTCCCTTTTCCCCCGTTCAACCCCTCACCACCCTACCCAAAAGTAAATCAGTTTATGGTCAGGCGATAGAGGATTTTTTTACCAAATTTCCTTAAAATCGATTAAGGTGTTCTTGAGTACTCGTGTATACAGAAAGACAACAGACGACAAACAACAGTAACTCATTTTTGATAACATTAGGAAAAGTCAAAATTTCACCATACCATATTGGTATGGTGGACTAAAAATCAATTACCTATTGCTTTTTACTAATGGGGTTAGCTCTTGAACTGCAGGGAGGGAAAGGGGCGGTTTAAGCTGTTAGATTAGTGTGTATGAAACAAAAATAACACTGTCCAACAATGAAAATGTTTCGGGCTCAAAAATAGCTAATTCTTAAGTATTTTCATCCACTGAATTCAAAAATCACCGTAAAAATTAGAGATTAGCTCTAGTTTTTGAGATAAGGTGATATTTTACACATTATATGTTCTAAAAGCATCGAAAGAGAAAACAATAGAAAGGGCAGAGAACTGGATAGGGTGGGGAGTTAGATATAGTGGTACGCCACCATCGAAATTGACTATCGATAATATTGATAGAGATAAAACTACAGAACTACCGATAGTTCTAATTTAGCTATCGATATTTGCAATACAGCTCTATTTTTCTCGATATATATAAGCGGGGACTCCCTCCTATCCGAAGTAATTGCGTATTTGCGCGTCTTTGTCAATGAAAAAAGATGAACAGTTCAATATCCGAATCTCTCATCTGCTATTCAACCTATACCACATTCAGACAGTTTACCAATTCCTACTTCACCTCAAAACTATGAATTTGTATTAGAGAGTGAAGACAATGTGGAAGATGAGGAACTAAACATGCCTTCAATATCACACGACCCTGATTTTGAAGAAAAAGATGATCAGCCATACAGATTGAGCCAGTCTGAGTTAAATGATCTCATTCGAGATCTTGACTTGTCACAGGAGAAATCACTTCTAGGACCTTCTTCAACCAGATGTCAGGGTCTCTAAGGTCTCTAGAAGGAGTTTTCTGCTGTGATATTAATGGTCTGATTAAAAGTTTGAAAATGGAGCATAATCCAACTGAATGAAGGCTATTCATAGACTCCTCCAAGCTTAGTTTAAAAGCTTTATTGCTTCATAATGGCAATCGTCTTCCTTCTGTTCTTGTTGGTCACGCAGTTCATTCGTTAACCCAAAAGATGTTCTTCTTCCACCCCTACATATCAAGCTCGGTTTAATAAAGAATTTTTGCAAAGGCTTAAACCAAGATGGTCAGGCTTTTAAATATTTGAGAAAAAAATTTCCCAAATTAAGTGATGCAAAAGTCAAGGAAGTCATCTTCGTTGGGCCACAAATAAGTGAAATCGTAAAGGATCGTGCTTTCGACCTAGTTCTGAAAGGAAAAGAAAAGGAAGCTTGGGAAGCTCTTAGAAAGTTATGCATGGATTTTTAGGGAACAGAAGGGAGGAAAATAACACTCAATTGGTAAAAGTACTTCTGAAAAAGTACCATCAACTCGGATGTAATATGTCACTAAAAATGCATTTTCTCCACTCCCATCAGGATTTTTTATGTATAGGGATGCTCCAGAAATTACTTACAAGAGGAAAGCCAAAAGACAGCGATCTCATGAAGCCCCTTAATTAATTCCTGATATATTCAACCACCGGTGAGTGTTCTTTTGTCATTTATAGTGTGTAACTGTCATTAAAAATACACCTTTTAATATTGTTGGCATACATAATTAATATTTTTCGTTACCTTATAATCCTTACTAAATGAAAAACTAATTATTTTTTATCACAGAAACTAGAGCTAATAAAAAATTTTCTTTGTCATATTCGTTTTTCGCTATCCAAAATTGGTAGGAATTTACTCATAAGTTGAGGGAAATAAAAAAAAAAAAATTGTTGGACAGTGTAATTATTTTGAAAAGCAATGGCGGATTGCCTGGCTGATCAGGTCTTAATTGTAGAGTTTTCCCAAAATTAAGCCTTAAATGGGTCACAGGTAAAAATTCTGAAAAAATTATACTAACATGCTAATTTTAATGCGATTAAAATCTTGTTTGCCAAAAAATTGCTTAAAATTTAACAAAATTGTAATAATTAATAATGTTATAGCCCCGCAGGTGAAAATTTTGCAAAACAAAAATGTCGATCTCCTCCTTTTAAAAAATTATATTGGGTTAGAGGACAAGAAGGAGTGTGTTGCGATGGTATATATAGATTGGTTGACAAAATCATATCGTAAATGCGCCGTAGATGAAATTTTTGAGAAAGTTATACTAAAAATGCCATTTATTACATGTTTTGAATGCTGTTGATAAAAAATGCTTAAAATTAAACTACAATTGTAAAAATTAATGATACCATGGAGCCGCAGACAAAATTTTTAAAGTATAAGACATTACACAAAATTACACGTCCTAAACCGAAGTAAAGGGTCAAATAAAGTAGGGGTTGGCTTCTCCTGGCACCTTCGATGTGACGCCTTGGCATGATTATTTTGTAGATGTGATTAGACCCTCTTAGGAGGGGAGGGGGTTTACCCCAAAAGCCCTACTGGCTACGGCACTGTATTAATATGTACTCCTTTTCCCTAGAAGATGGCGGACATCCTATAAATTAAAAAAAATGTTCGGGTAGCTTCGTTTAAAGAAAGGCGGTTTAGTAGTAGTAGTAGTAGTATTACCATTTATTTCCGTTTGGTTTGGTTACAAACATTGGATAATGTCAAAGTAGTTTTGTGGATTACTTGCTGTGTTACGAAAGAGAATACCCATTTATGTAAGATTTTGGCGAAAAGTGCCATCAATCCTATAATCTAAACGCGCCCCAATAATTTTATATTTTTACCATTTTTTGTTCCGGAATTCACTTTGTCATGCACTCAAAGCCTCGAACTTTTTAATCAAAAATTTTTTTCGCGTTTTCACACATTTTTCGCCCACATTCCAATTAAGTCATCCGTGCCGTGGAGCTTTTAAAACTTCATTTTATTTAGATGTGTGCAACAGCGGCGTCATTTCACATTTCTCTTGGAGGGGGGGGGCATACCTA
The DNA here is from genome assembly GCA_963921995.1 of Oxystoma pomonae. NCBI lineage: Eukaryota > Metazoa > Arthropoda > Insecta > Coleoptera > Brentidae > Oxystoma > Oxystoma pomonae. Next base: position 46,210,647 of record OY998170.1, read on the forward strand.
ATTTCGAAAACAAAAATATGAACGAAGAAAAATATTTTAAAGGAATTTAGCGAGGGTAAAAAACATTTTATTGCCGCCAAAATAACTCAAATAAACATAAAAAACAAAAAAATTTTTTGGTAAAATATACATTACAAAAAAAACAAAAAAGATTTGAGCTAACCCTAAATTAATGGTAGTAACTGTAGTAGGTGTACCTAAGTTAAAAGGTGTTTTAAAGATATGTTTTAATTTGAAAAAGCCAAATTTTGATTTTTGTTTCCGGATACTCAACTCAATTGACGTCGATGGTGTGCAAGAAATTTAATTTTGAGAAGAACATCTTAAGAGTAGGGGAGGGGGTACGCATGAGCTGTAGGCACCGAGAGCTGAGATTTTCACTTGACGCGTACTCTTCAACTTTGTGAAAGGGAATGCTCCCGGGGGGCATTTCTCTTACAAAAACGCACCTGATTGATCGAAATCTCAGTTTTTTTGTCACTATTCTGTCTGATTTTGCCACTAGTAATATTATTTGTAGGCGGTCTGACCGTCAGTTTGCTCCCTAGTTTAAGATAGAAGAGTAAAATCGCACACATCTAATTACTGCTAACTGACAAAGACGTGAAAAAAATCAGATTTCGGCCACTCAGATGCGTTTTTATAGGGGAACTGCTCTCCGGGAGCACTTGTTTCTCTAAAATTCAAGAATAACGAAACTTCTGAAACTTTTAACAGGACTGAGTCGACTTCGATACACCATAGTCCAGGTTAACCTTGGTAGTAAAATTTCTCAGAGGTGTAAGCAAAAAAGGAGACATAGATTGTGTCATATCTTTGAATATTGTTTTTTACAGATAATTGTTATTATTTAAATATGTATGCAATCAAAAGTATTTTATTTTTATGAATTTCTGAATTTTACTTGGGTGAATATTGCTATGACTGCACCTATCAGCTTACATGAAAAGCAAAAATCAATGTCATGTTCCTTCAGAATCGCAAACAGCCTATTTTGCTGGGGTTTTTAAGTTCTTTTTCTTCTTTCTTTAAATATTTTATATTCATTTATTCAATTTATTTCTAAAAATTTGTTTTTTTTTGCACCGGCGGTGAACTTTCTACGTTCACAAAAGTGATCGTTCACAGGATGTGCTATCTACGTCAATTTTTTCTGTTTCAGCTGATAGGTGACGTCATAGAATTATTGATTTAAAAATGTAAATACAATCCCAAATTTTAAGAAAAATAGAAGACTATTTGATTATATAAATATTTAAATATAAATAATTATCTGCAGATTTAAATAATATTCAAATATATTACACAATCAAGGTCTCCTCTTTTGCTTACACTTCTGAGAAATTGTAGAAAGTTAATTTGGACCGTGATAAGTCGAAATTGACTCCGGAGGAAATAAGCAAGAATTCTTATGCGCAAGTACTCAAAAATAGGTTGATAATCTTCGAAAGTCAATGTCAAAGATGTTTCTGACAGAATTGTAAGTATAAAGTTATAATAAGGAGTGTTACTCGAATTTTTAATCTTGAGCCCATGTCTCGTGCAATTCAAGATCCTAGTACGTCGACTTACTAAATTAAACTTTTTTTTTTTTTCAAGAACTGTATAGTAAGGGTCTGCAAATTTACAAAAGGTTTAAAAACATTCTTTAATAATTTCCATGGTTAGGAAAAATATTTTAAAATTTTTGAATCCTTGCAGTTTTTTAAAAATTAAAAAAAAAATGAGTTTAGTAAGTCGGCTTACTAGGTTCTTGGTTTACACGGCAGCTATTGTTTCTTTATCATTTTTCTGCTGAAGAATAGGCTGAATAGATTATTAATAAAACCGATTGTACGTTGACCGCATAACCCATATTTTTTCCGCTTTTTTGCAAACGTTTGTCAAAAAAAAAGGAAGTTTACCCACCTATGACCAATTGCAGTTGAGTGATTAATGGGTTACAGTGGAAAGCGTAGAAAACTATGTAGTTTTATATGGGCAAAGAAAGCTAACCTTTAACTTTTTTTTGTAGTTTTAACTTTAAAATTTATTTAAAATACCGGGTGGCCCAAAAAAAATAGGAATAACTTTAAATGGCTATATCTTTGTTAGTTCTTCACCGATTTTAACAAGTGATAGCTCTATTAAAAGCGAAAATTCCCCTTCGATAAATTCAAAAAAGTTGGCGGCCATCTTAAAATGAAAGAAGGTGGGAATTGTCAAATTAAAATATTTCAACTTGTTTCTTTTTAAGGAATCCACTTAAATAAAATTAAAATATCAACACTATTCAAAAGACTAGTTTCTGCCAAGGCGATCGACATATCGCTTATTAAAATCGTTTAATTACTTTAGGATTTACACCCAAAAACTTAGGAGAAGTTCCAGTGCTCTATATGTAAATAATGAATATATTCATATCGCCGCAACTTTTTTATTTCTTAACCGATTTTAATGAGTGGTAGATCGTTTGATCAAGAACTAAATTATCCTGCGACGACAAGAAAAATCGTTTATTTTTATGGAACCCAGTCAAGCAAAGTATCGAGAATAAGACTATTCAAAAGCCTAGTCTCTGTCGAGACGACCGACATATCGCTCATTAATGGACTGAGGGGCAGTTTTATTACTCGTTACTTTGCTTGAGTTGGTTCCAAAAAAAATAAACGAGATTAAATATGTATGTCTCGTGTAAAATCCGCCATCTTGAATTTAAAAATAACCGCCAATTTTGTCGCTACAGGAAAATTTAATTCTCGAATAGAACAAGCTATTAATCATTAAAATCGGTTAAGAAGTAGAAAAGTTGCTGTGATATCAATATATGCATTATTCAGATAAAGAGCACCAGAACTTCTCCCAAATTTTGAGGTGTAAATCCTAAAGTACTTAACCGATTTTAATGAACGATATATCGATCCGCCATTTTGAATTAAAAATGATTAACAATTCTTTTGTCGTCGCAGGAAAATTTAATTCTTGATCAAACAAGCTATCAGTCATTAAAATCAGTTAAGAAATAAAAACGTTGCGGCGATATGAATATATTCATTATTTACATACAGAGCACTGTACCTTCTCCCAAATTTTTGGATATAAGTCCTAATGTCGATCGCCTTGGTAGAGACTAGACTTTTAAACAGTGTTAAGTTTTTAATGTCATTTAAGTGGATTCCTTAGTTGAAATATATGCTTCATTTTGACAATGTCCACCATCTTTGATTTCAAGATGGCCGCCTACTTATTTAAATTTGTCGCTAAATCGCTAAAGAACTAACAAAGCTCTTTAAAATTATTCCGGTTTTTTTGGGTCACCCGGTAACTAAAAAGTATAAAAGTATAAAATCAATTAGTTAAATAAAATTACTCTTCTAGGACTTTCTAATACGAAGATCGAAGCAGCGCTGCACCGCTGAACAGCTCAGCTAATTAGCTGGACAATGAAACTCCTGGTCAGTGAGTTCTTGCTCGAATTTACGCGAATTTTTTATTCGGCTTTGCCTCTTGACCCCACGGTACCAAGGTTTCCACACAAAAAGAAACAAAAAGTAATTTCTCGATGAATTCTTTATATTTATATCTTCTCTGCTGTTCTCTAAGAAAAGTAGACTTCCCAGCTATGTTGCTAGTTCTGGATAAGTAGCTTTTAGCTAAAGTGTCCTACAATTTACATCCCATATCAAGTATTTGTCTTCCCTCCAAGGGACCTCTGAGTTTTACGAGATTTTATAATGTTTTACCAAGTTTTATATGTTTTCTATGCAGTATACTTTTTTAATTCTTTTTAATAAATAAATAATAATATTTATTCGTACGAAATGAATTTACATTCCAGGCTACAAATTTTTATGAAAAACTTAATATAGAAATAAATATAGAAAAGTAAAGCTTAGTTTATGTTGGGAATTTGGAACCTTTGGTTGCACTAAAACAAAATTATGATTGTTTTCCACAAACCAAAACTACACTTTTTTGCACTCGACGCGCGTTTCGCTAACAATGTTAGCATCATCAGGAGACGATAAACAATTGTTGTAGTTTTGGTTTTGTGGAAAACAATCATAATTTTGTTTTTTTTTTGTCTTCCCTGTGTTTATAAAGAGCAAATTCATATGTACCCATTTAATAATTTTATAAAGAGATATTTGAATATTAGATTTGACTTCTTACCAGGTTTCCCCTTCGTTAATAAACACCTTATCATCAGCAAAGGCAAAAATGCTGCCATTCAAGTCCAGCCTCCATAGTCCGTCACTATATATATATCAAACAGAAGAGGGGAGATTACTGTCTCCTGATGATGCTAACATTGTTAGCGAAACGCGCGTCGAGTGCAAAAAAGTGTAGTTTGGTTTGTGGAAAACAATCATAATTTTGTTTTAAGCATAAATTGTTTTCGGTTTTTTTAAAAAGTAAATAAATAAATATTAATATTTATTCGTACCAAATGAAGTTACATTTCAGGTTAGAAATGTTTATGAAAATCAATTATAAAAATAAATATAAAAAAGTAATGCTTAGTTTAATGTTTTCGGTAAACATGTATTGGATTAATACGCCGTACTCCACAAAGTACTTAAAGTGCTTGTCTGTACAGTACAGCATACAGAAACAATGCCTTAAATAATAAAATAATAATTTTCTTCTCTTTATCCCATGTTTAAGCCTAAAACAGATACAGGTACAAATAAATGTACTAGTGATCAATTTCTGATAAATAGGTTACCACCAAATTCAAAATTATGATCCTATAATAATAACTACATTAATTATGTTGGGAATTTGGAACCTGTGGTTGCACTAAAACAAAGTTATGATTCTTTTCCACATGTTTATCGATAAACATTGTTCATCGTCTCCTGATGATGATAACGTTGTTAGCAAAACGCACGTCTAGTGCAAAAAAGTGTAGTTTTAGTTTGTGGAAAACAATCATAACTTTGTTTTGAATTACATTAATATAAATATTGTGGTACTAAACAAGGGGTTCTAGTAATTTTTCCAGGTTTGTTTGAAGTAACCATTTCTTAATATCTTTATTAAATGATATTTTATTTTTAATGTGTCTAATTTCTGAAGGAATAACGTTACATATTTTTTGTCCAATATAAATAAAGTGGCTTTGTCCTTTCGCTTTAAGCATTTTAGGTAAAACAGTATTATTTTTTTGCATGAATCTGGTATTATGAGTGTGTTGTGGCAAGGTCATAATCTTGTCGTTTTATATATAGTTTAGTAAAGTTTTATAAGAAATATTTTTTATCCTAAGAACGTTTGATATTTTAAAGAGATTTTCGGTACTATATCTAGTGGGCACTTCACAAATAATTTTAAGAATTTTTTATATTGCTGTATGCTCCACCCAAAGCCAAGATTTCGTAGGATAGCATAGATTGAACTAGTTCATAATAAACAGTTAGAGCACTTTTAAAATCAACTAGTTCCCTTGTTTCTTTAAATAGATATATAATAGATCTTATTTTTTTGGTCGTGTTTTGGACATAGTTATTCCATTTTAAGTTTTAGTCAAGAATAATTTCAGGGTAATTTGTGCTGTCTGTTGCCCGAATTATTCATATCTAACCATTTAACAATTCTAGAAATAAATATTTGAATATTAGATTTTAGTTCTTCCCAGGTTTCCCCTTCGGTAAAAAATACCTTATCATCAGCAAACGCAGAAATGCTGCCATTCAAGTCCATCCTCAAGAGTCCGTCAATATATATATCAAATAGAAGAGGGGAGATTACTGTCCCCTGTGGTACACCATAAGTGACAACATTTTCCCCGCTGAAATAATCCTTTAATTTTACTTTTTGCGGTCTATCATCCAAAAGCTTTTTTTTAATTTAAAAATATATGTTACTATGCTTATTTTTGTGTGTAAACAAACCTTTAAAACTTTAAACATACAAAACCATAGATAGCCGTGCAATATGTTGCTGTCACTAGTCAGAAAAGTCACACAAATTCTGCCTTTCCCTTTACATGGTGAGAATTTTCGACACTTTTTGAGGTTTTTTGTCTGGTCCTGTAGAATATCTTTAAAATATTAAATTTACAAAATGTTGTAGTTTCTGAAGAATCACAACCACTTTGTCGAAGGCTTTAAAAAAGTCAATACAGACAGCAGCGCATTTCCTGGATTTATCCATTGAGGTTTACATTTTTTGGTTAGCTCTGTGATTGCATTTTTTATATGAAATATCATATAATGCTATGTGAAACAAATTGGTGAAAACCTAAACAAATATCATGAAGTACTGATTTTTTTCTCAGTTTTGAAGAGAAAGATGGGTAGGCTAGAAAAATCTCATAAAACTTTAAAAACAACATAAGAACTCAATAAATTTCATAAGAACCTATGCGGTGTTTTTACCTGGGTTGGCTCTTGGATATTATAACTAAAGATATGTGCAGAATTTCGTTTATAAACCGACGTCTAGACAACCTACCAGCACTATTCGAACAGAATAGGACATGATGACCCAGAATGTCAACTAATTATGCGCAAGTGCAAGTGTGTTGTTCGCACACCGGTTGACCTAAGCGGAGGGCATCGGAAATGCGAAAAGTGGAGGTTTTATTTACATAAATTCCTCACATGATTACTACGTTACATAAATTTTAGAGTACTTTAAAATCATAACAAGGTGAAATGTAAAACTCTTGTATAGAGACAGAATGTTAGTAATTTTCAGTTTGGATATTTTAAGTCCGATCAGTAGAGGTTCCTAGCTACACGTTTATTAAGTTTGTTTTATTTATTTGCTAATACTGTTCCGGTTTTATTAAATATTTATTGTACATTTATGTAAAAAATATAAAGATATTTGGGTTATCTAGAGAAGGCAATCCGAAAAAGTTTGAACACCCTACAAACCTATAAAACTTTTACAGTTATAAGTAGCTAACCACTTAAACACTTGGTTTGCCTTGATTTTAATGTTGATTTTAAAGTATATAGTTTGGTAAAGTTTTATAGAAAATATTTTTAATGCTAAGAACGTTTGATATTTTAAAAAGATTTTCGGTACTATATCTAGTGGGTACTTTACAAATAATTTTGAGAATTTTTTATATTGTTGTATTCTCCACCCTAAGCCAAGATTCCGTAACATGGAATAGATTGAAAGTTAAAGCAGTTTTAAAATCAATTAGCTCCCTTGTTTGTTTGAATAGATATATAAGAGATCTTATTTTTTTGTTCGTGTTTTGGACATAGATATTCCTTTTTAAGTTTTAGTCAAGACTAATTTTAAGGTAGTTTGTGCTGTCTGTTGCCTGAATTATCATTGTTGTTTCTCTGCATGCCACATGTATCTCAATTTGACTGTAGGTCGGTAAACCAGTAATGGTACTACAGAATGGTATAAATTTTGTCTTCCCTGTGTTTATAAAGAGCAAATTCATATGTACCCATTTAATAATTTTATAAAGAGATATTTTAATATTAGATTTGACTTCTTACCAGGTTTCCCCTTCGTTAATAAACACCTTATCATCAGCAAACGCAAAAATGCTGCCATTCAAGTCCAGCCTCCATAGTCCGTCACTATATATATATCAAACAGAAGAGGGGAGATTACTGTCCTTTTGGTACACCATAAGTGACAACACTTTCCCTGCTGAAATAATCCTTTATTTTTATTTTTGCAGTCTATCATCCAAATAACTTTTAATTAATTTTTTTTTGGGGTTCCCCGAATTCCGGCATTTTCTAATTTAAGAAGAATTCTTTTGTGACATACTGTGTCGAAGGCTTTAGACTAGTCAATACAGACAGCAACGCATTTCCTCCATTGTTCGTTGACATATGGTTGGTAAAACAAATTTGTAAAAACCTAAACAAATATCATGGAGTACTGATTTTTTCTCAGTTTTGGATAGAAAAATAGCTAGACTGGTAGAATTTTGTGTGTATTTTTACGTGGGTTGGTTCTTGGATATTGCAACTAAAGATCTGTGCAGAATTTCATTTATAAACCGATGTGTAGACAACCGACCAGCACTATTCGAACAGAACAGGCCATGATGACCCAGAATGTCAACTAATTGTGCGCAAGTGCAAGTATGTTGTTCGCACACCGGTACCGGTTGACCGAAGCGAAGAACAACGGAAATGCGAAAAGTGGAATCATCTACGTTACCTAAACTCCAGGGAACTTGGAAATCACAATAAGGTAAAATGCTGTTCCGGTTTGGTTTTAAAAGTTAAAAAAAAGTTGGATTTTATTAAAAATTTATTGTACATTTATGTCAAAAATACAAGATATTTGGGTTATCTGAAGAGGGCAATTCAAAAAAGTTTGACCACCCTACAAACCTATAAAACTTTTCTACATTTTTTTTGGGCTTTGAAAAAAAAACTTGAACACTTCAAGTGCTTATTTTAAGGATTGTGATAAAGTCAATAAAGAAGTTACGAGTAGTTAACCACTTAAATACTTGGCTTGCCTTGATTTTAAAGTTGATTTTAAAGTATAAATTTAAGTTTCAACTTTATTCTGAAGTTTTCGGTTTTACCCTCGGTTCTAGGGGACCATAGGTTTTTTCGCAATTTTTTAAATCTTCGCCAGAGTGGCCAGGGAATACTAAACATCATAAGTATCTAAAATTTTGCCAGTTTTGTAATTTTCAAATTCATAACATTTCCGCCTTAAGGCCGGGCCTCTCAGACCGAGTGTATAATAGAACTTCTGAAATTGGCTGTACAAAACTATGCCGCTTTCGTTGGTATCCTAATTTAAGGAGCTCGATTTACAGCGCAGTAAAATACGGTCTTAAGGACCGACCTTAATGACGTAAAGGTTACATTACATAATTACTTTGTTACAAAAATTACTAGGTTACATAAATCTTAGTTAACTTGGAAATCACCTTATTATCAAATAATCTTATTACATAAATAAGATGTAACTAGCGTAACATAAATCATTCTGAGTGCAAAAAAAAAAATGTGAAAATATCAAAATATTTATGTACGCTACACTTTCTACGTAAATATTATGTAACTTAAAAGTAAACTGGAGGTAAAATTCTTTAAATATTATTTGCATATTGCAAAAGATACAACTAAATAGGCTTAACTCCATGTAAATCACGTACTATGTATGTTAATTTTTTATAGATTAATAACGTAAAAAATACTAATACAACAAAGAACGTAATGTTTGTTTTTATACGAATGTTATAACTTTTATGTAACACCAAAGTCTTATTTTTTACATAATAATTATATCATAGCAAAGTTCAACACGAGGTAAAATGTAACTGATATGTCCTGCGGAACGTCGTAGAGGAGGTCGTGGTTGTTGAAAGAGGATAATCTTTCATATAGGTATACATGTTCATAGAGTTCCTGATAGTAATTTTCAAGTTCACAGTTTGAATAACTTTTTGCTTTCTATATGCGTAATAATATTATGTACAATAGGGGAAAACATAAAAACTAGCGCTATCTACCTACAACGATCTAAATAATTAGATTACAAAGCTTACAAAAATTTTAGATATTTTTGTATAATTTTTGTTTCATCAGGTTTACATTACAAACCTTACCTTAAGTAATATAAATTTGACATATAAGTTGTTACATAATATTTAAATAATTTTTTATTGCAAAGTTTATGTCACAATTTTTATATCATGTTTACATTAAAATCTTTACTTATATTTTAGGTATATTGATGTAATTTTAACAAATATTCATGTTACATGTAGGTTTTTACATATTATTTATTTAATTTTGACATATCTTTTAATGTAAATTTTATGTCAACATTTTTACCTCAAGATTACATTACAATTTTTACGTAACTTTTTGGTATGCAGCTTAATTTAAACGTATTATAAATTAATGAATATGTGTATACCCTGTAGCTTTTTACTTAATATTTACATATTTTTTTTTATTCTACAGTTATATCATAATTTTTATACCATGTTTACATTACAAACCTTACATAATAGTTAAGTGGTTTTGTATTGTTGATATTAAATTTACTGTTTAATAGACCAATATAATACTTACATAATTTTTATGTAAATCATTTCCTGTAAAATAGTTTACTTTGGATTTATGTAAACATTACGCTAATGTAACAATTGTGTTTGCTAGGATTGCTCTGAAAATTTTGAAATTAACTACTCCCTATTAATACTTATGATACCTATTTTTCTACTTCTTCCTCACTAATTTAAGTATAAATTAGTAAATATATTGGAAATGACAAAAGAGAGACCTGTAATCTTCGTATTTTTGAAAAGCTTACTTTTAAGGATTGATGTAGTGACATAATATAAAGGGTGTCCAATTTAAAAAAGGTATTTTTTTGGACACACTGTATAAAAGGGTCTACATTTTTTTTGACGCATTCTTACCTAAATTAATTCTATATAAGTTTAAAAAAACTATAATTTTCTCAAAAAATCCAATATTTCCGACTTTTGGGAAATACTATACAATATTCTCTGTCTGGGAGACCGGCCTTGAAAAATTTAATTTATCATTTTTTATTTCCTTAATTTATCGAAAAAAAAATCGGAACGCTTTGGCACTAAAGAAAAGCAATATTAATATTTGAATAAGTTAAGCTTTTTGCGGCTCTTTTCCGATAGTATGTTGTCTTTCGGGCTGTTGGGCCGTCGTTCTTCAATTGTGGGAACAGATCTCCTGAAGATGCCGACCAGTCGAATCGACGAAACGTTGAGAAAAAAAAAATCTCTACAGAACGACGGCCCAAGATCAATATTTGTTGTTTTCTAAGCGTTTCTGTTTCATTGAATTTAATGCAAGGGTTGTAATATAGATCGCAGTACTGTGTTTGGTCGAGGTCATTTGGCAGTATCATGTGTATAGGGTGCCAGCCCTATCTGCTTCTGGATTTTGTGGGTTAATTATTGGTTGTAGAGCAAAAGTAGATTTGTAGCAAAAAAAATCAGCGCGTATTTTAATTGGACTACATTTTACATACAGAGTGTTCCAAAAAAGCTACGTAAAAAAAACTATTTTGCAAAAATTTTTTTTTTATTTTTGTGTGGAATCCAATGTTTCAGCAGTTAAAGATAATATTATCCTTCCTAATTTTGACAAAAATTAACATAAACTTTTTTATTTTTTAACCCATCATGTTGATTTCTTAAAACGTTGATAAAGATTTTTTTCTGAATCCAACAATACCCTACATATATCTTTAATATGTATCCACATTTATAGTTTTGGAGAAATTAACAAAAAACTGTCTCATGCAGAAATATTAACAAAAAAATAGTATTCAAGTAGGCTAAATAAAATATCGCACCCGGAATGCTATGGTCGGTTATTCCAAAAGAAACATACGGTATTACAGGTGGCTTTGGAAACAAAAAAAGTTATTTTTATGTCAAAATGACAGTGAAGAATGCATTAAATAATGATTTCTGATATACTTTCTTAGAAAATCTAAAGAATGCGACTGTAGCTGTCAACGCTTATGAGCGCAAATACCTGAATCAGAGAGAATATTAGACACTTTAAGTTGGTCATAGGACGTGGAATATAGCGTAATATTCTGTCTTCCTTTTATCTGTACAAAAGCATAAACTTCCGCTCGAACAGATATCAAAGTGCAATTTCTGCGGTCCATCGTTAAGCTTTTTCCTCAAGGTCAGTTCATGTGTATGTATAACGTTCATACATGATGGTAACCTACGTAGCATAGCGTTTGCGGTATGTTGCTAACGTGAAGATGTCATCAAATACGCAGCGAGTTTTGCCGACGGGCGCCAAAAATCAATAGACAAGCGACCGAACCAAAGAAAGCAAGATAGAAATACATGGTAACAAAATGTAAAAGACAGAAACATCCGAACCGGAAAATTTCACGTATACCGCTGGGCACCTGGTACATGTCATGACCAACCTAAAGTGTCTAATCACAGACAATTTAGAGCAACTGGTAGCGTGGACAAAAAGAACAAGACTCATCCAAGGGAGGTTTTTAATGAAAACACCGAACAATCAGGCATTCACAGGGTTCTCAAAAAGCATAAATTCAAACCATTCAAGCCCCTATTAGTCCAAAAACTTCTACCACATGATTATCCATTGATTAGCAAGACTACACTTTTACAACTATATGTTTCGTCAACAAGAAAACAACCCAAACATTGTCTATGTAATCTGTTGGACTGCTAAAGTTATTTTTACCACATAATGAAGGGGCATGTGTAAGTTCGTGGGCTTTTGAATGAAGGGGTTTTGCGACTATGTGGGATTGATAGCTGTTTAGTCACATAATCAAGGTTACCGGGTATTTTGTTCGCATCCGCGTAGAAGGGGTTGATATGACGTCATCATTTAAGATTGCAACCGGGGCATGATTATACTCGATTCCATTCCAACTCGGTATAAAATTCACAGTTCCGAAACTTAGTAAAAACGACCGGGGAATAGCATAAACACCTTGGACGCCAGATCAAAAAAAATGATAGAGAGGTTTAAAAAGATGTGTTTAGTTATGGCTAAGATGTTAGTTTCATCTCCGGCATTTAAAGTTTTTGCGTAGTGGTTAATTGGAAAAAACACTACAAAAACCTGGTTTTTTACTTGTACATGGTATTTTTAAAGTCAATCAAGGTCATACATCCAATAAGCTTTTTTTTCATACTAAGCGGCGATAAGTCAACAATAATTGATGGCCACCTTGTCAACCCAACTCAACCCCTTCGACACGGATGGAAACAAATCACACAGTAACACTTGATTGTGAGACTAAAGAGCTATTAATCCCACATATCCACATAGTCACAAAACTCCTTCATTTTTCCCACGGGATAGAAATTATCGATATATGCCACTACACTAACTGATGGAATCTATAACAAAAAAATTTTCACTCTTGGGACGACGTCAATAGACACGAAATAATTGAAAATCAAAAACAAGAGGGACGTAGTTTTAGTTGTTGGGTTGGATTAGCTGGAGACTAATTTATATGATTATAAACTAAATGAAAGAAGATATTTGCGTTTATCGTAGGATGAAATAGAGAATCATCTGGATAACTTGCCCTTGAATTAAGCACAAAATTTAATGTGGCAACAAGATGGTGCCCCCCCCCACACAACGCCGTTACGAATTTTTTAAATAATAAATATGGACGACGCTGGATTGGACGTTTCGGGCCTATCCACTGGCCACCAAGAAGTCCAGATAGGCCTCCCAGAATTTTTATTTGGAGATATTTAAAACATGTGGACTATAGATATCGGCCAAGAAACTTGGATGAAATTAAACAGAGAATTAGAGATTAAATTATTAGACAGAACGAAAATCCACATATCATTAGAAAAGTTATGAGGCAAGCTTTCAAAAGATTTAGCTTATGTGTTCGTGAAAGAGGGGGTCACTTTCAATAATTTTAAAGAAGAAGAAGGAGAAGGAATAATCAGCATGAGTATTAAAATTGAGTTTTGTTTGTGTCTTAAAATAAATACAGATATACAGAATACATGGTATACAGAAAAATAAAAAAAAAAATTGCAAAATATTTTCTTTTACGTAATTTTTTTGGAACAGCCTGTATGCAAAATAGAGTCCTATTAAAATACGCGCTGATTTTTTCCTACAGATATTTTTTTAACACTTTTGCTTCGCAACCGCAACCAATAATAAACCCACAAAATCCAGAAGCAGAGAACTTTGTACATTTTTGATAAAAACTATTTTCCTAGATCCAAACGACATCCTTAATACAGAAAAATTAATATCTTTAATATTTTACGTGGGTCAACGAAAACTATATTACTTACACAAAATTAAAACAATCTTGTAAAGGAATCTTACAAGAAAAGGAAGCGACGACAAAAACAAACTGAAGCAATTTTAATTTATTTTTGTCTGAAGTCAGCAAAAGTCAGCTACTTTCGTTTGCTGTTTCAAGTAGGCTACGACTAATTGGCGCTGTTGTTTTAAAATTAGTTATCTTTGAATCTAGCTGGCTTCCCTTAGATAAATAAGAAGAAGTGCTGGACTAGCGTTTTGACTGCTAGTAGATAAGAGTTTCAGTTTTGCTGCTAAATAACACAAGCCTGCATTTTTAACATTTTGAAAGTTGATTTACAAATTTCAACTGGTTTATAGTAAATGAGAAGAGTTTAAATCTTTTTTTAATTTTTTTCTATCAGGTGCCCTTTGTAAGTTAGTTTTATAATATATTAACGAAGAAAATATAAAAAATTACAAAGTGTACATATAGAAACTTTTAGAAATAGTTATTTATTCTTTACGCTTTCTTTTTTCAGAAAAGCTTCCTTTGATTGTTTTTCAGTCATATTCAACTAAAGGAATGATCTATTTTCAAGGTTCACCAGTAATTGGCCATCATTTTTGTGTCCCAGTACCTCTGGTATCTTTTTTCCATATCTTTAATATCTTGATGAAATCTTTCACCTCGCTTTTCATTGACGTCCCTAAGATTTTTCAGGAAATAGTCCAAATGGGAATGTAAAAAGTGAATTTCTATGCTCATATTGCAACCAAGAATCTTTATTTTTTTCAGCATCGATCTTCGGTCTTTATAAATCCCTGGTAATTTATGTACAACTTCTTTAAAAGCATTCCAAGCATATTTTTTCTTACCTTAACTTGCGTTATATTTTCAAATTCTGTATCTTTCATCTACCTCCTAATCTGCGGTAACACAAAGAGTCCAATTCAATTCAATTCAATTCAAAAGTAGTTTTATTTATCAAAAATACATTTCGTACTCAATAACAAAGCCATGCTTATAAACTATATGGTACAATAATCCAATTACAAATAAGTTAAAAAATAAAAGGGCAAAAGATCTTGGGAGGAAATAACGAAAATTCAAACTTGGATGAGCATCCCACAAGGAACACACAAAAGATCAAAGCGAAATGATCAAACGATGTTTCGCCCTGGGTAACCAGCGTGGGCTCATCAGTAGTTTTGTGAGTGGTTCAAGCCTGGAAATAAAAGTGTATGATGGTGTTTAATGAGGTATAGTGGAAGGTGTCCAGTGAAACTACTGATGAGCCCACGCTGGTTATCCAGGGCGAAACATCGTTTGATCATTTCGCTTTGATCTTTTGTGTGTTCCTTGTGGGATGCTCATCCAAGTTTGAATTTTCGTTATTTCCACCCAAGATTTTTTGATCCTTTGTTTTTTAGTTTCTTTTCGGTTGAAGTAACTGATTTGGAGGTTTTTTAACTTCTTTTTTGTAGAAATAAGATATCTACAATAGCAAATTTAGTACTAAAATACTAAGACTTATATAAATGCTCACGCTATACCCTACCATAATAAGTGAACAATAAAAAATACAACAGCTAAGTGTAAAAAAATAAATGTGATAAAAAGCAAACATAATACAAATGATTAAAAAACATACAAGGAACGATTTCAAAACACAATTAAAACATAAACCGAAAAGTACATATCACAATTGGTTTAAAAAAAATAAAACATTTTGTATATGAAAATGTCAGATAGTGTCATAAGATTAAAAGTTGTCATTAAAATATTCCTCTGTTGAATAATATACCTTGCTCAAAAGAATTTTTTTTTGTTTGCTTAAGAAAGCTTTTATCTGAGTTCAGTATCCTAATTGAAAGTGGAAGTTTGTTGAACATTTTTTTACCCTCATATATGATTGACTTCCTAACGAGTTCTGATCTAGGAAGCGGAAGATTCA
The DNA here is from genome assembly GCA_963921995.1 of Oxystoma pomonae. Lineage (NCBI taxonomy): Eukaryota > Metazoa > Arthropoda > Insecta > Coleoptera > Brentidae > Oxystoma > Oxystoma pomonae. The sequence goes on from OY998170.1 coordinate 46,226,332, forward strand.
TCAGAAGTGGTTTTCTCGAACTGGAGTGAGAGGAAGCATTTAGTTCAGACCTGTATTTTTTAAAAATTATGCAAGATGTTTCCAATATGTAAATAGAGCATAAGGTTAGAATACTATGACTTTGACAACAGGGATGACAAGAATCTCCCATTTTTAAATGAAAATTTGTGACGAACTGCCCTTTTCTGCACTTTAAAAACTCTTTAAATAAATTTTTCCCGCATGACCCCTAGAAACAGATACTATAGCGTAAGTGTGACTCAATTAGTGAATAGTAACAGTTTTTAGCAATGGAAACTTCTAGATTGTCCGAAATAACACGCAGTGCATAACAATTTGATGACATTCTACTACATAAACTCTCAATATGTTTCAGAAACTTTAAAGACCGGTCCAAAAACTGCCTTGACAACAGCTGATTTTCCAAAAAAACTTCACCCAACCTACATTTGAAATGCAACATTTTTGTTTTTGTAAAACTAAGCCGATTTGCATCGCACCACTTTTTGATTTTGCTTAAATCAGATTGGACCAATTTAACCAATTGTTCCGTGTTCGACTCATTCCAAACTACAGTGACATCATCGCAAAACATCACAATGTCAAGATGAAGAAGATCCTCAAAGTAAATACGGAACAGAAGCGGGCCAATTACTGAGCCCTGAGGAACTCCACTATCAATCTTCTAATGTAATGAGCAGACGTCATTAAATTGAACACCCTGTGTTCTCCCCCCCCATCAGCGAGCGAAACCACTCTAATTTAGTCCCCCGAAAACCATAAACCTCCCACACACAATCCCTTTATTAATTTTTGCTCTGACAAAGTCGGAAATGTTTTACACAAGTTAATTAATAGGTCCAAGTTTTATGCGAAGTGGTGGATGTACAATTTTTTGAGAGTCATTAAGACTTTCGCGAATTACATTTTTGGTTCCAGGTGTTAAAGTCTCTCTTTGTGGCCAGTTCTTTTTATCCAATGCTGTTCTTGATTCCTGCTATCCCTCTCACACAGGAAACATGGCAATTTAATAAATCCAGACTGTTGACCCAAGAGAAGAGTTAACATTTTTAGATCTCCAAACGCTTCCCAGTTATGATTTTCATTTTGTATTCTTAGAACTAATTCCTCTAACTTTTAGTAATTTTCCTTTAGATGAACTGAATGGCCAACCGGAAAAGAAGCAAAAACATTGCCACTATGTAAAAAACAGCTTTAGGCTTCTTTTTGACGAGTCAATGAAAAGTCTCAAGTCAAAAGGTGTGTTCTCAGGAGCTCCGAGGCAAGTAACTAGATTAGCAATTGCTTGGCAGTACACAATGCAAAAGTGCAAAATATTTTATAAATTCAACCTCACGATTTCTATATCAAGAGAAGGTAGTTTCTGGATCAAGCCAAATTTTTTGTTTCATCCAGACCCAGTAATGTGTTAAAACGCCTTTCATAAGATTTTTTTTATTTTTTATTTTTATTGCAAAAAAAATTTTGGGTGACAGAGACAAATTTTATTTAAATTAGTTATTTCTATTTTAATAATAACTGAGCTTATCAAACTACAATCACGTGGGAGCATTACAAAAAAAAAATAAATTTCTTAATTTTATGGAACTCAATGCTAGACTAAAAGCCTTGTTCTAAAAATGTTTATATGCACAATTTATTTTGTTTTTCTTATATCCTTTTTATTAGGACACCAAAAATTTTTAAATTAAAAGAAGCATCCTTAAGGGTTCTACAAACGGTACACAGCGTAATACACCTTCTATCCAGCCTGTTATATCTCTGGTTTTGAGAAAGGCAAAATAATTTGCAGAGGTAAAAAACTTTTAAAATTAATTGGGCGTTGTTGTTTCAAAAAGGTTCTTCAATTAGAGAATGTCTTTTTAATCAAAATGGCGTGAAAATATGAGATTTTCTTGTCTAAATAGCAGACTAAATATAGTAGGTAGGTATACATATATGGGCAACAAATTTCCGCACTTTTTGAGTCGCTTAGTTCATACTTTGACTTAGTTTCAAGATATTAAAGTATGATGGCGTTTTCGAAAGACAAAATATAAGACTTTTCCTATTTAGTAAAAAAATATAAGTTTAAAAACAGTCCTAAAAAATGTGTAATTTTTACCCCCCATGAAATTTATTTATGTACGACACAGAACAAGCTCAAGCAGAACAAGCTCTACGTATAGGTAATATTATACTAAATCGGTTAGGAAATTAAAATGTTACGCAGTTTTTAAATATGAGTGTTAAAAAATCACAAAACTCACGCTTTTTAAATTTGCTGTAACTTTTTATCTGGTTGCTTGATTTAAAATATTTTTGTTTTTGTAAAAAGACAAAACAAGAGACTTTGTTCCAAATTTAACACTTCTTAAAAATTAAAGATGGCAAACGATTTTAAAAATTAGGTAGGTTTTATCCGCCTTAAAAATATTGTGGCGCTGAATTGGATTAGAAAGATAGGATAGGAAATAAAAGAGCTATATGTATTCAACGTATCCATTTTGAAAACTAGCCACCGTCTTGGATTTTTAGGAAATGTTATATTTTAAACTAAAACCCAAACAGTGGGATTTACTAAGATCTAAAATAATACCCCCCGCAGGTATAAATATTTATACTTTTGGGGGGGTACTAAATTATAAAACCAATTTTAAAAAAACAATTACCCATACAGAAAAGACACAAAGTTATTGATTATTTTGTATTGTCATTGCAAAATACCACTGAAAAACTGCTTCTTTTCTCAAAGTATACCAGGCGGAGGAGAAAATGCGCTAAAACTATTTTTTTTGGCAGGTTTCAAAATAGCAAATGGTGAATACGCCAAAAATTTGGCACATAATAGTTTCATTATCTGTATTTGAGGCTATAAATTTAATGATTTTTTACACCACCTCTGGGGGGTGGTTTAAATTTATAGCCTCCAGAAAGGATTGTTTTGTTGCAATTGGTAATAAGTTCGTTTATAATTTTTCTAAGTAACCGTTCTTGCAAGAATTAATTTACCTTATTTAATATCCCAAGTTGTTCATTAATCAATAAAACACCCCCAATTTTGTCCAGAAAAACGTCATATTTTAAACCAGTTTTAAGCACAAAAAATTTATTTATGAGGGCCCTACGAGTCAGAACAAGCATAAGTGAAGGTCACTGATTACGCACGAAAACTGTTCCCGATGAAAAAATTCCATAACAACTGTACTTGTTCATTTATTTACAAACTGAAATTAAAATATTGAGTTTATCTAAAAGCTTGATCATAAAACAAAACTTTCCACTGAGAGATCACACTCAAAAGTATCAAAGCTGCAGTTTTCATCGGTACGTCGCTAATGGACATTTTCTCATGTTCTACCAGAGAACCGGGCACCGTCCAGTTCATTGAGCCGACATGACTCCTTTGTGAACGCCTCATTTCTTTACATGACCTCCTTTGATGAAATATTTTTATTTGCGGTTGTGATGGGTTTATGTTTGTAAAGTTTTTTCATACTTTCGATAGATAAAAAGCCCTTTTAAATAAATACAAATTTAATCTAATCTTATTTTACGATTACATATCGAAATGGTTGTGTGACAGTGAGTATTAATCGCGAAAATCAATAAATAAGGCTAAGTTTTGATAAAACTGACATAATAACGTCAATTTTAATTTGCTCAACAGAGTGTTTAGAATTTAGATCCCCCCTAGGGTTAAAAAAAACCTTCTTTTAATTGAAATTTTTTTCTTAAATCCAACAAAATGTTGTGTGGGATGATTCTTCACTAAAAAAAATAATTAAAATTGTTCTTATAAATCGAACTCCAAAAAGTCCAATATACAAGGAAGTTGGTATAAAATACTTAAAACAATCAATTTCACTTAAACTTGGGACCTGTCTAAAATAGGCTAAACCATTTTAGTAAATCCCACTGAAAAGTTCTATATTTTGCCTCTCGAACAAAAAATTAATGTTAGAATTAGAATGACTAGGGACTTATCGGTAGGTACATAAACTTGGCATAGCCTGACTTTAATAAAGCCTGCACTATTTTTGACAGCTTTGCACGAAGGTTAAACAACTACTACTTATTTTACTCGCGCGCTTTTTAGGAAATTTTTAATTAAATTTACACGCTTATGTGCTCTTATCCAACTGAAAGAAAGAAAACACAGTTATTTTTATCAGGGCTGGTTATTATGACAAAATTAAAGTTAGACCGCGCTTTTTTTGGTTTCCGGGAGTATCCGACCACAGCATTTTTGGGCGCAATGATGAGAAAATAATGTCGACTTTTATAATCATTATGACAAGGTTTGTGCCGACCTTCAATAAATAACGGCTTCAACTTTATAGGTGGCAGGATATCAGCATGATTAGGTAATATCAGAAATAGTAGCAACAACGTTAGGTAACCAATTTAGGGGCCCTTCAAATGCAGCAAGGTGGGGAAGAAGAAGAAGAAGCTGGAAGTGTTATAAAATGTGAGTGAGTGAGACGGGAGGATGTGTTCCAGTAATTTCATAGCAGGGGGTAATGTGCCCGAAGTATGTATATTACTTGTTTAGGCAGACAAGCCGCCGACTGTTGGGGACGTGAGTCAGCTCCCGAAACCCTCTTGGGTTAAAGGTCCGGACAAACCAGCCAGCAGTCGGGGAAGGGGTGCCGTCAATAAGTGCCAGCCGTCTGGGTGTTTTGAATGGAGAGAGAACACAAAAGCAGCTATGAATGGCGAGAAGCTTCGCGATGGCCAATCTGCCTGAAGCGCCGAAAGGAAGCGGTAGTCTGTAAGGACAGGCCACCCAGAAGCACTCCAGACCAGACACCTCCAGGACGCCAGAGGAGCGAAGAAAAAGGCCGAGGGGCGGATCGGTCAAGGAACCCAAGGATGGAGAACACGCGAATCGGTTGCCCCTACTACTACGGCGCAGGGAAACCGTCCGCGGCGACCAACCCGTTCCGATGCGGCGGTCCGAGCTCCAAGGCTCTGAAGGTGGTGTTCCGCTCTGATAGGGTGAATAGAACCATCGAGGAGAGTAAAGTTGCTGCGATCCGTCAGCAACTTGTTGGAGCAATGCTCAGGGCGATGAAGGCTCCAGAGGGCTCTGAGCTACGCTACAGGAACTGCCGCCTTTTAGAACCAGGCTGGATGTTTTTTACGGCGGAGTTGGAGATAACGAGAGACTGGCTCCTGAACCAGATCGTCATGGTGGGGGGCACGATCTACAGCCCAATCAGGGCTGATCAAGAAGAGGTGGACGTCGCAAGAACCCTGGAATTCCTGGGTCTCCAGAACCACCCACTGGAAATTGCCCAGTCCCGGCATTTGGAGACTACGAGAGGACCAGGGGGAGGGCGAATGACCTTCCAGTACCTGGATCGGGTGTGTCGGGTCACACTCGTATGGCGCGGCTGCCGGCCAGCCCGCGAAGAGTAAGGAAAAAGGTCCGCCCGCCTCCAAAGGGTCAGAGTAGGGGGTGCACTCCATGACATCCCCGATATGGCGGTGACACGGGTAAGTCAAATCAATCTGCATAAGGCCCACGGTCTGACCACAGAGTTGGTGAAACTGTTGGCTTGCAATAACGCACCGCAGATTGTTTTGGTACAAGAACCTTATATTTTAGGAGAAAAAGTGAGGGGTCTAGGGAGTGCCAGATATAACATCATAACCGGCAAAGATGACAACGGAGAAGAATGACCAAGAAGCTGCATCTTTTTATCAAAGGTTCTTACTCCGGTAGCAAAAAAAAGACGAGGCAACTTGGGAAGATTATAGGGAGGCAAGAAGAGAGTTTAAAAAAGAGGTAAGACGTAGCAAAAGGGAGCGCTGGAGAACATACTGTGATGAAATAAACTCACTGCCGGAGGCCTCCAGACTCTTAAAAATGTTAAGCAATGAAACAAGGCAAGACCCTAAGTTCACTGAAAAGGCAAGACAGAAGCTAGACCGCCTCTGTGTAAGAGTCACTTAGACACCTCCTAGAGGTCAATGCCGTCCATACCTGATGAGGTTGCAAGGAGCTGGAAGACCGCATAGTCACGGAGAGCACAATAACCTGGACACTAAAAGAGTTAAGTCCCTACAAGTCACCCAGTGCCGACGGAATCTGCCTAGCGCTGCTGCAGCGGGCTTCTAGAAACACTAATTTCTTACACGAGGAAATTGTTCAGGGCCAGCGTAGCCCTGGAATGCGTTCCTACTTTATGGAGGAAGGCCAATATAGTTTTTATACCGAAATCAGGAAAAAAGGACTACACCACAACTAAATCATTCAGATCGATAAGTCTCACATCATTTATTATGAAGGCAGTAGTGCAAAAGGCACAACACAATGAATATGCACTCATGGTGATCTTCGATGTGAAAGGAGCCTTCAAAAAGGCAAGAACGCGGATTATGACATCTGCCTTTCAGGAAGGAGAGGCGGAAGCAAGTCTGACTGAATGGGTCAAATCCTCGTTAACAAAGAGGGAAGCACAGGCCTGTTTAGGAGAGTCCAAGGTGAAGGTGGATGTGACGGGAGGCTGCCCCCAGGGTAGTTGCTTGTCTCCCCACTTGTGGTGCCTAATAATGGATGATCTACTGAATCGCCTGACGCAGGAGGGATTCGACTTACAAGCATATGCAGACGACGATGGAGAACGGCTGCTTTCTAGCCACAGTCTGCGAAAGAATAAGAAAACCAGAGGAATTCAGAGCTTGGTATCACAACTTAAGTATTGGGGTGATGCTGAACAAGGGACTCAAGTGGAGCGAGCATGCTGCCAGAATGATTGTTAAAGTTCAGGCAACATTGTGGCAGTTGCGCCGAGTGATCGGTCGAACCTGGAGCATTAGCCCGAGGATCCTACATTGGATATATGATGATTGGTGACCCGCTGAAGAGAAGCTAGAGATGAATATCCAAAAAGATTACGAGCCTGCAAGACTGCCAGTAAAAGCACCGCTTAAACCATGAAGGTTCTATAAAAAGTACAAAGTCACAATACCAGAATGAAACGAGTGATAAAGGGAAGAATTCCGAATGAAATTAAGCAGAGAGCCGACCGACCGTCTACACGGATGGCTCTAAACTGTCAGCCAGGCAGGCAACAGACGCAGGAGTGTACGCGGAAAGCCTAGAAGTTCAGAAAAGTTATCTACTTGGAGAACACGCTACGATGTTTCAGGCGGAGTTGTATGCCATTATCATATACATATGCTCCGACAGCCAGGCTACCCTCAAGGCTCTTCTTCTTCAAGTGCCATGCTCTCTTCGAACGTTGGCTATCATCAGCGCAATCTGCACCCTGTCCACTGCTTTTCGGAAAAGTGCCGTAGTACTAATACCATACCATTGTCTAAGATTTTTAAGCCATGATATCCGTCTACGACCCGGACCTCTTCTGCCTTCAATTTAGCCTTCTATCATTAATTTTAAGAGTTTATATTTGTTATTTCTCAAAATATGGCCAAAATATTCAAGTTTTCGTTTTTTGATGGTAAATAAAACTTCAAGCTCTTTATTTATTCTAAGCAGAACATCCACATTAGTTACTCGGTCCATCCGAGATATCCTTAATATTCTACGATACCACCACATCTCGAATGCCTCCAACTTTTTGCACATGGCCTCAGTCAGTGTCCATGCTTCCATGCCATAATAAGATGCTAAAAATATAACACCGAAGCATACGAATTCGGAGAGTGGTATTAAGATCGCGACTACACAACACTGGTTTCATTTTGATAAAAGATGATCTGCCCTGTTCAATTCTTGCAAGAACTTCTTGCATGTTGTCCCAGTTCTCATTAAGGAGACAATCTAAGTATTTGTATGAATCCACGCGTTCGACTTGCTGCCCATTTACTTCTAACATGCCCCGGATGTTCTTTTCCTTGGATATGACCATCCATTTTGTTTTTTAAACATTTAAGTTAAGTCCGAATTGCGAACTTTAGGCAGCAATTTGATTCAACAACTCTTGTAGGCCTTCCAGCGTGTCTGCTATTATGACAGTGTCATCGGCATATCGTATGTTGTTAATTTTTATACCGTCTATGGTCAAACTCTCTTCGCAGTTATGAAGTGCATTCTCTATTATTTTGTTACTATAGATATTAAACAACAGCGGATACAATATATCCTCTTGTTATTTGGACCTCTTCGGACAGTTGGCCATCAACCTTAATTTGAGCAGTCTGATTCCAGTATAGATTAGCTATTATCTTTAGATCTCGGTCATCTAGACCAACTTTTTTTAGCGATTCTATGAGCTTTTCGTGTTGGACTCGATCAAATGCCTTCTCACAATCTATGAAACAGGCATATACTGGCACCGACACATCTCTAGACTGCTGAACTAAGACTTGAATGCCAAACGAGGCCTCTCTTGTCCCAAACCCACCACAAAATGCAAACTGCGTTTCACCCATAAAAGATTCGCATTTCCCATAAATTCTTTTGTGGATAATCTTTAGAAATATTTTTAATATATGTCTCATTAGTCTGATTAAGCGATAATCACTACACTTCTTTTACCGCTACGATAAAAAAAAAGTTTGAACAGCGTATTTAGCGAATGTTCGTTTTTAATTAGCTTTAAAACCTCAAAGTATACTTTGTCTTGCCCTACCGCTTTTCTGTTTTTAGCTGAAGATATTGCTTGTTTTACTTCCTCTGGTGTTATATTTATGCCTTGATTTGAGAATTTTTCTGGCTATTCGGATCGGTTATCGGTAAAGAGATGTTCTATGTAGCTACCCCATTCTGTTAATTTTTCTTTGGTATCCGGTATGATTTTGCCTTGATTGTCCACAAGGATTCCAGCTTGTTTTTTATTAAATAATCCGGCCGCTTGTCATGTTTAGCATCTAGATCTTCTATTTCTTGACATTGCTGTGTTATCCAGTCTTGTTTTGCTGACCTTATCTTGTTTTTTGTTGCTCTATTGATTTCTTGATACTGATAGCTGCCTTTTTTACTGCGTCTTTTATCCTCAACTCCAAGATTTCATCGGCCATCCAAACTTTCTTTTTATTTCTTATTTCATTCTTGCCTAAGAGTGTTGTGCTTTCGACTATGGCATTTTTAACTTTTGTCCAGACCATTTCTGCATCTTGTTCGGTAGACTTATTACTATCTTTAAGCTTTTTGTTAAGTTCGACTTTAAGTTTAGTTGCTGTCATGTTATCTTAAAGTTTGTCCAACCTGGGTCTAAGTTTGTTATTTGGGGGATGATTTTTCTTGAGAGTAAATTTAATTTTCGCCACAACTGGATTGTGATCCGAGCCTACGTCTGCACCAGGATAAGTTTTTGCAGATTTAATAATGTTTCTAAATCGTTTATTAATTAACATAAAGTCTATCTGGTTTCTAATGATATTCTCAGTAGTGTCAGATTTGGAAGTCCAAGTATAAAGGCGTCTAGCTGGAAGTTTAAAGAAAGTATTTGACACGATAAAATCCCTTTCCTGACAGAACTGGAAAAGGAGATCTCCACGTTCATTTGATGTACCAAGACTGTATCTCCCAACAATGTCTTCTTTTGGGGCGTTTCCAAGTTTTGCGTTGAAGTCTCCCATAACAATGGTGATTTCTGTCTTTTTTGTAAAATTAAGAGCAGTCTGAACTTGGTCGTAGAATGCCTCTACGTCATCATCTGAATATTTACTGGTTGGAGCGTATACTTGAATAATATTGACATTGAAAGTCTTAGAGTTTAGCTGAAGAAATATGACTCGATCGGACACAGGGACAAAAAAGATAACGGATATTTGAATTTCTATATTCAAAATGATTGCGACGCCGTTATAGTGGTTTTGTCCGTCATTGCCTGCGTAGTAGACATGGTAGTCGTCTATCTGGCATTTACCTGAGTTAGGCCATCTAACCTTGCTAACTCCCAAGATCTCTATGTCCAATCCTTCCATTTCTCGGATGACATTGTGGACTTTTCCAGCCTGAAACATAGTTTGTACGTTCCATGTAGCAATCTTCTTCTTGACTAGTCCGGAGATTCTTAGCACCCTTTGGTCACTTAAGACCTGCCGGGGACTGAGGGCCTGGGCTTTTGGTTTTCCAGTCATGATGATGATATTTCCTGTGGGCGGTAATGAGGTGGTTTCTCGTTGTCTTCCTCATCGCAGCATTAAAACCGTTAAAACAATCCGTTTTACGCCTTTAACTATGTAATTTGTTGCTGTTTTTCTTTCCATATCTAGAAGTACGCCGAACAATTACTTTTAGTGTTACTGCTTCCCAACACTAATTTTCTCGCCATATCTGGCTACCCTCACATAGTTTGGCCTGCAGGTTGATGCAGTTACCGGGGTGTGGCACGTGAAGCCATATGTGAGAGCTTACCGCCCTGTGAGGACCAATGGTTCAAAACCATCTCCAGTCTATGACTCTCGATGCAACCATTTTAAACAAGAGATACTACCTCTACAGCGCAGCCCATTCAAACTTTCAAGGCCCTAAGTGCACCCAAAATAGTCAATAGTCTGGTGTAGGAGTGCTCTGAAGCACTGCAAACACTGGCTCAAGACAAGAGAGTGTCACTCATGTGGGTGCCAGGTCATGACGGAATACCAGGAAACGAGAAAACGGACGAACTTGCCAGACTAGGAGCCGAAACCAAATTCATTGGACCGGAACCTCTTGTGGGAATAACAAGAAAACAAGTACATAGTGAGCTCAACAAATGGGCGAACAATAAACTGAAGACGTCCTAGAGGCAAGAGTCAAAGTGCAGATAGTCTAAGCTATTCGTGGATGGTCCGAAAGTAGCCAGAACTAAATGGCTCTTAGGCAAGAACCGAAAGGACATCGGAATGCCGACAGAGATGCTGACTGAGCACAATCGGCTTAACAGACATCTGATGCAAATAAGAGTAGTAGGAGATCTCGTGTTTCCCGCTTGCGGGATCGAAGATGCCAGATCAAGGCAGCTAAAGTGGGGATTTCCCACGATAGAGGAAGAAGAGTTGCATTCGCTCAAATGGGCGCAACGTAGTATGGCAGATAGGGCCCATGAAGAGGCCTAATTTCTAGGCCCACGGGCCGCTTCTATACTACTACTACTACTACTACTACTACTACTACTATTACTGTTCGCGCAGAGCTCTCTGGTACGCGTTTCTATAAAAAATAGTGTCGACGTTGATAATGTTTGTGCCGACCTTTAATAAAGGAGGACGGCATTAACTTTAATTATGTCAACTTTACGGGTGCCACAACATGAGCATGCATGTCTAGATGACAACAATGTCAGAAACCTTTTAAAATTGTGCGGAACTCTCAAAAATAGTGCCAATTTTATTAAAATCAGACTATGCTGAATTTATGTACCGAGTAGTCCCAATTAAAGGTCAGCATTTATTATATTGGACATTATTTTCATAGCAACGCGCACAAGAAAACTCTGCCCGAATGTAGATTTCGGATAGAGCGCCGTCTTATAAGAGATGGATAAAGTGTCTAAAATTTGTAGTAGTTATGCGGAACTGTCAAACATACTGCAGTCTCTAATAAAGGAGTGCATTAACTTTATTTTAATTAAACAGGTAAGTTCCTATTATTAAATTAGAGCAAAGTAAAAAATGAGCGCTATAATAATAGGGCCTACTTGCCAAGTCGTAGGACGTCCCTCATCTCCTACTACTAGTATTAAAAAATGCTATATATCTGCCCTGATACATCGCACCAAATTATCAAATCATTTAGGTTTGCCAAAATTATATTTATATTAAAATACGAAAAAATTAAATAGCCAACCGCCGCAGGCGAGGTCAAAGAAAATGCTCTGTTATACTGTCATAACTGTCCTCGATTTATGGTTTAAAAATGGCGACCTGTCAATAATTTTGATGTCCTAGTTTTCTGTCTTTTTTGATAATGGTGTTAAGCGAAGTGGAATATCTGCACGAACTTTACTATACCGAATTGGCCCATTCAAAATAACCGTGCCAGCATATGCACATTTCAGAGTAAAAATAGACTTCTTCGATATGAGGATTTCACCATCACAAAATTAAAAAAGAAAAAAAGATAAACAAAATGTTAAATGTTAATTTCTACACACACTTCCCAAGTTCCACAAGCTTGCATCCTGCAGAGTTTTCCGTGCACTTCGACCACAAATTTCATTCTGAACGCCGCCATTTAAAATACACAGGGCAACCTTCGATGCTGGGGTCCTATTTTCGAAACCATACGAAATTATTCGCATGCGACTACTTCCGTCTCTTCCTATACCGTATAGAAAAGGAGGCAAAAGACATGCCGATATGCTGATTCATGGGTAGTACGTGAAAGAGTAACCAGTTTTTCATGCGAAACAACACGAATGCCCTCCACCCACTCGTGCAATATTGCATTAAACCAGTCGAATTCGAACGCGGTCCTCACATACCGGCTTATCTTTCGCCTCCCATTTCACACGGTATAGAAAGAGACTGACATAAAAATTGTGAATATAGATTTAAGATGTCTCCAACTTGCGATAAGCCATGCTTTTTTAAACGGTTTTATTTAGCTTGACAGGTTATATGGCTTTCTTTGTTTGTTTGTTTGCTTCAAATTTTGCGACAGCTTTTTCAATTACTTCCTGATAAGCTAGAGACTTGAAATTTGGTAGGTGTGACAATTAATTTTAGTAAATTTAAAAAGGGATTTAGTGAGTGTGAATAAATAACAAAATCAATGAATAGCGAGCTTTCCCTCAAAAAGGTAATGGTTAACGTAGATCCGGATTTCGCACTTGTGGTGCTCATCAATACTGTGCTAGAAATTAGGAAATGAAATGATGAAATGATGATGGAAAAATATGACACAGGATTCACGTAAAAGACAACCATCTGTCAAATTGCAGAATCGGCAGATGTACCTTCATTTTGAAGGAAAATTAAGCGTCTCTACGGAGACAGATATAATTATCTTTACAGATATCCTAAGCTCTGGAGTTAATAAATTTAAAAAGGGATTTAGTGAGGGTGAATAAATAACAAAATCAATGAATAGCGAGCTTTCCCTCAACAAGTGCGAAATCCGGATCTACGGTTACCATTACCTTTTTGAGGGAAAGCTCGCTATTCATTGATTTTGTTATTAATTTTAGTATTTTTTATTAACAAAAAAAAATGTTTTTTCTACTTTTGAGTGCATTTAATAAAAGCTTGTTCTTTTAATGATTTTTTTAATAAAAACTTATTTTTTAATAGTCTTCGCCAGGGCAGTTTCAGCACGATATAAATTTTTAACAATAGGTAGTTAACTATGTCTAAAAAAATCAAAATCTGTTTAAAAACGGTAAAGCAATTGGATACTATCAAAAAAGAAGCAAAACCGGCAAATGAAATCTGAAAAATCTGTGAAAACGCCGAAAATCTGCCGAAAATCGCGTGCACGGAAGGTAAACAAAAACAAAAATTCGAGGTTGGAAAACCTGTCACAAAAGTTTGTTTTTGTGGCCAAGGTGGCCAACAAAACAAAAAGACTACGGAACGTTCAGGAATAATGCAACGTTGCTGACTCTTGCTTCGACCAGCTAAACAAGCCGATGGCCTTGCTAGTAGCGAAGCGCGGATGCACTGCGCAAAAAGCAAATAGGTAAAGGCAAAAAAAATGTTAGCACAGACACACAGATATAAAAATGTGATTGCTGCAAAATAAAGGCAAAACCTAATCACACAATCAAGCAAACTGCGTTTTCCACGAGCTTTGCCAGAAATCAGGTATACAATGGACCACAATGTTGGGTCCCGCAAGAGCAAAAATAACTAGAAATATTAGCAACAAAAATTCTCCCAATTAATTTACCCTTTTGGGATTGCAAAAAATACTAATTCCGTAAAATTATAAAAAAAAGAAAGGCGACTCACACGTAAGGACCTACCTTCTTTCTTGAAGTTTCATTGCCCAAAGTTGCAGCGAGTTGAAGTCGATGATCTCTGTTGGTCGCGGCCGCTTTTGCAACCACGAAGAAATGAGTTTTAAAATTATGAAATTTTGGTGCGGCTTGACTCACAGGTTTTTCGCAAGTGTCCTTTTCAAACATGGCGCTCTTCCTTTACTTCGCGCGCTTGCCAAAAGACCTCACGTGGGTTTTCGTAAAATATAAGAACCAAAAAAGTTATGTCTGAAATTATGCTATTCTCAAAATGGTCAGCAGACTTTCTAACCCACATTTACTTAAAAAATAAATGAAAACAAAAAAATGGATTTCAAACACAGACAGACCGACAGACAGGCAGAAGGGTAGATCCACGGCGTCTGAAAACTTGCTTATTAGGATTCAGAACCACTAATTCCCTAGAAATTTATTAAAATCTAGAAGTGCGATATTTAGATGATTACGTTACTTCCCTTACTAAGGAAAGTAAGAAGCCCTTTTAGCCACTACTTTTATTTTTAGAACAATAGAATTAAATTTGGAAAAAATAATACCCAATAAACACGTGTCATTCTTTTTTTTATTACTTTTTTACTTTATCAAATACTACTTTCGAACCATTTCTTTCATTTTGTTCTTGTTATTTACTCTTTCCTCCAAGAAGCAATGCATCTACCGCACTAGTAAGAGTGTGTTATCACTGCTTTGCTTGACATAATAGATAGTTTTTGGTCGTGTCTAAGACGCTCGACGACTATCGCTATTTTAAACTGTTAATATTTTAACGACATTTATGGTTAAATTAACACCTAACATAAGGGTGGCGCTGCGCTCAGTACTCTGGTTGAGAATTATTTTATGAATTATAAATTAAATAGGTAAAGTCTTTTTCAAGATATTTGGTTTCCACTTATTGACCGCAAAAATTTTACCTAATTGCGACTGTCATAAAATACCTTAATGATGTTTAAAGGCCGGACTGAAATAATTGTGACTATACTTATAAATATTACAGGTATTATTTTAAAATTAAATTTGGTCATATCAGGCAGTCTTTATTTCGGACGAGAAATATTCAGTTGTGTTCTAGATATTATTTTATCAGTCAAATTTCACTCAAGTATAAAACAGAATTATGTGACGCCCGTGGCAAATTAGAGATAAACCATCTTCTAGTGCTTCGGTAAAGAAAAATGATTTATCTGTCGATGCTAGAGAAATTGTAAAAAGTATATATAGTTCTTTATTGAACAGAGACTGAAACATGTGCTCTTACAAAGGTACCTCTGAGTACAGTGAGAAGAATCGTGTCAAAGCCCATTTAACCAGAAAGAAAAAGCAGAGATTCCGGTTCCACCTAGTGTTTTGACGAAATTGACAAAGACGAAAAATCTACACCATGTACGAAGAACAACGTGTGCCTTTATGATTTAAGATGAAAACCAAATAAATTGTAGTGTCACTAGTCTTTGAAGAGTGTTGTTTAAAATGGGCTTTAAGTATCGCACAAATAAAAAAAGGCAAGTACTTATCGAATCCCACCAAATGAATAAGAAAATACCGTTCTGAAAATCGTCCTACAATTTATCTTGACGAGACGTGGTTCGATCGGGGTTCGATATACATGAAACACCATCCAAACGATGCCAAAGCTCCAACAAAAAAAGGAAAACGGATAAGCATTTTACATGTGAGATCAGAAAACGGTTGGGTGCCAAAGGCCTTATGGCTTTCTGTAAAAAATATTAAAGACTCCGACGTGGACTATCAAGAAGACACAATTTCAGAACTTTTTGAGGAATGGTCTAAGAACTGTCTTCTACCAAATATTCTTCCAAACAGCTTGATAGTATTGGACAATGCAAGAAACTACCATAGTCGTAAATTACATAAAGCTCTAAATTTAAACAATTGCAAACTGGAAATTCAAAATTACCTGGCGGAAAATTATATATATTTTGAAGAATGTTATACAAAAATTGAGCTTTCAGGAGTTTTACAAGCATTTTGCAATAAAAAGGTACATGTTTGTGATACACTGGCCGAGGAAATGGGACATACAGTGCCAATACTCCCTCCCTATTATTGTATTTTTAACCCAATATAGTACATATGACATCAATTAAAATCGAAGATTGGGTCAGAAAATATTTCTACGACTTTAAGTGGTAGTGCAAGCCATTTGATAACTGTAGAAAATTCCTACATTACTTTGGACCATGTAACAATCAAACCGATTTTAATAAATATTGATGATGATAGTGACAGCGAAACCGAATTGTCCTGGTGTCAGCATATTGAATCAGTCTGCTCAAAATTAAACAAAAACTTTTTTATGTTAAGTTCATTGTCATTTGGGGACAGGCGAGCAACGTCAAGAGGATCCTCATTGCACAAAAGAGGATCCTCCGACTGATGTTTGACCTACCATTTTATGCTAGCTGTAGGTATACTTTCAAAAAGTATAAGATTCTTACTGTGGTCTTCATTTACTTACTTAGTATTTTAACTTACATTCATAGAAATAAATCAAACTTTGCGTTTAACGGAACATAAATACTACACTAGAAACCGTAAAAAATTTTCTGTTCAGAGGCAAAATCATGAATATTTTAAAAATTCTCCAATTTTTGCGGGAACACACTTATACAACTCTCTTCATGATGAACTAAAAAACTTATCGGAGAAGAGACTCAAAAAGCAATTAAAAAAATGTTTGTGCCAAAACGCTTTTTACTCCATTTCTGAGTTTTTAGACACTATCTACTAAATTAAAATTAAAAAGAAAAAAAAATATATTTTAAGAATTTGGGATGTAGTCGCAAGTGAACCTTTTGTGTCCTTTTATAATTTTTTAACTGAACTGAACTGAACACAACCGGGAACTCAAAATGTTTTAAGTCTTTCCCAAGTTAGGTGATGCGAAATTAAAGGAAGGCATTTTTATTGGGCCACAAATCAGAAAATGGTGGATGATGTGAACTTTACAGAGAAGCTTACCAGGCATGGAACTCATTTGTTAGTGTAGTAAGGGGATTTTTGGGCAACAAAATGGATGCAAACTACCAACAGGTAGTTGGTAAACTTTTAGATGCCTACAAATCGCTTGGTGCCCGAATGTCATTGAAAATTCACTTCGTCAATTCCCATCTGTCATTTTTTCCAGAAAAGTTGGGAGCTGTCAGTGACGAGCAGGGTGAAGGGTTCAACCAGGATATGAGGACAATGGAAATCCTCTATCAATTACTGTTGGTTCTTAAAAAGAGAAGATACTTCCCCTCATAAAAGGAAAAAATAAAATTTAATTAGTGTGTTCAGTTAATATTTTTAATGTCCGTGTTTTTCTTAGATGTTAGGTATGTTTAGTAGGTGTAAAAATATAAATATAGTCAATATACACTCTTAAAAATGTCTTTAATTATTTTTTCAATAGATATTAAAATAGTGTACAATAAATATTGTACCATAAATGTAACAAGAAAACGTTACGTGTTACAACTTTTTTATTATAATTTTCGTATTTGGAGACCATAAAAAAAAATTTTGTCGGCCAGAGATTTGAAAATATAAAAGTTCAAATAATTGTTTTTTATTCCGAAAGTTTTTTTTAAGGGTTATTTTGGTGGCTTTTTCGGGTGTTTTTAGATTCCTTGTTCCAAGAAAAAAGCAACTAAATCCAAATTTAAAAAAAAGTAATAATGCATTCTCTATAAGCTAATATTAAGTTTTAAAATTTAATGACATGTTGAACAAAGTAATTTGGCGCCCACTTGGTGTTGCAGTCAGTTGGACCTGCGCCTTTCTGTCCCAGATCGAAAAATATATAGTTGTGTTTTGTTTTATTTAAAACACACCCAAATTTAATGGGACGAAGCTAATTTTAACGTTAAGTGTCTTTTTCACCCTTGGTGCCTGGCAATTATCGCGCACTGAAGAAAAAAATGTCTGGACTCAATTTCTTATGATCTTGAATAAAGCCGAAACAGATCGTAAAAGAGGAGCTTTATCTTGTTTCTTATTAGATAACCTTACATCTAATCTTGAAAATGAGATTTGTAAAACAACGCTAAGTATATTAAAATTACGTGCGTTTAGAAACGAGTTTTACCCACGGCTACCTTCATAGTCAATATATTATATAAATATTCTTTCACTCTTTTTCTTATTGTTACCTACTATACTTATTTTTAATTATAATGTTCTGTTTTAGTAAAAGAATAACTTATTTTTTGTTTTTGTTACTATTGATCTTATTAGGTCTTAAAGCAGATTAACTATTATTTATATACTTAATTTCTTTCTGTTGTGTTCTGAACTGAATTTTCTTGTTATTAAAATGTAGTTTTTTATAAACAATAAATGAATTGATTGATTTATTGATTATCTTGTTTCAAGGAAATTTCGACCTTGGGGGCTTGGCCCATTTTATCTTTAGGTAAGAGATCCTTTTTTTTCACTCATCGCGGAAAATGACCACTTTTTCTCTTTCAGATCTGATAACAAATAAACGGTCTTCTATCTTAAATAATCACATGCATTCATCTCGTCTTCTTGATTTAGGATCAAATATAGGGGTTGGCTCCATTTAAGAACCTGATTCAAAATATTCTTTATTCATTGTGTACTAACCGTGCATGGTGGTGGATTTCGCGTCATATTTTCCAACTTTTTTTCCCTCTTTGGGGCATTTTATCCACATGTCACGTTGTTACCGTGTCCGCTCGATTACATCCGGGTCATTTCTTTTTCGCGGTGACTTTCGCTTTGAAGAGGAAAACCCCGTGAAATTTTAATAAGTATGTTTCGATAGCACTTTCATACATACTAACATACTTTATATTATGTAACTTTACATTTTTGTTTAGAATTAAATTTTTTAAAGATTCTTAAGTTTTCTTGCAACACTTTCTTTTCAATCCTTTGCATGTGACTTTACATGGTCTGTAAGAAAATATTTTGTTTAAGTAAATACAAGGTTATTTCTGATAATGATGCTATGTCCACAAAAAGTTAATGCCCTATACTTTTTAAATTTTTAGGCGAGAAAAAATTTTTCGGTCAAAAAGTTAAATAAGATCCTTTAAAAAAGTTGTCGTCGCCCCGTCTCTCCCCACCTTGGAGTAGCCCATGTCAAAGCCCACAACTTTTTTGGGAAAGTCCAAGCGAAAACAATATCATCATTCGGTTAGCAGCAAAATCGCTTTTCTCGCACAAAAGTCAATAGTTATTTATCTAACAAGTGCGGAAAGTCATACTTTATCGCACGCGATGGCAGTTAACCGAACGAGGCGAAGCGAGATCGGTCAAGCCGGTAAAGACACTTTACGCATGTGTTACAAGATTGTACCTACTTATAAGCCTTAAACCTCCCCAAAAAATAAATATAAATATCTGTATTTTAATTTTCTGAAACAAACGTAGTGCCTTTACCGCAGAGTGTGCTGTAAAGTGCCGTAACGTTAACTTTACCGCACAGTATGCGGTAAAGTACAAACTTCCACACCCAAAATAGTGTTGTAAAGTGCACTTTACCGCACGCGATTAGGTAAAATAAAAAGTGGCACACTCTCTAAAACTGCGATTGTTTATAATTTTTACATAACTCTATCGTGGATTTAATCTCTGATAATACTTCAATATCTGGATCTGAGGACAATCCAGAGTAGTGGCAGTAGAACTCATAGTAGAATATCCCACGGTCAAGGATTGCATACAAAAATACCACTGTCCTTCAGATTGAAAACATTTCATATGACGTTCAAAAGTTTGAGCCAATAATGTGTTTGAAATTAAATCTGTGTTTCGGACCTCCATCGTCTATATTTTATTTATGCACGACGTCAGTACAATCTCTGATCGTCTTCAAATCCCTCAACTGTGAAGTTTAAGAAGTTGGCTCCGCCCAAGGAGGGGCTACCAAATATTTGGAATTTCAACACTTGGTTTACTGAAAATACCCTGATTCTGCCCAATAAAGGCGTTTCTTCCAGTGTGATTCCTCGTGCAAAACCTTTGCTTCTGTCCACTTCATTCGGTAGTGGTCTTTTTGTTTCCCCTATGTATGATTCTCCACACTCACAAGAAACTTGGTAAATGCTCTCCCTTTTTTGTTTCTTCTTCTATTTTGTTTTACTGACAAGGCTCTTACTAAACTTAAAAGCTGTTTTAATATTAAAGTTGTTCGCTGCTCTTCCAATTTTTTCTGATACTCCTTTAATGTATGGAATTGTAAGGAGTGCATTTGCCTGGTTTTGGTCTTATAATCTCTGTCCTGTTTGCTGAAATTTAAAAATAGTTATCTGTTATAAGTTTAGGGTTGTAACCATTCTGCTGCAAATCCTTTTTAATGTTTCTTATTTCGATTTCGAAATCATGAGAGTTATTACAAATTTGAACGGCCCTGTTATACAAAGTTCTTATTATGCCCACTTTGGTTGTAGCAGAGTGATTTGAACCTTGATTTAAATATAGTCTTGTGTGAGTGGGTTTACGATAGACTGCTGTTCTGATGTCGCTTTCTACTCGTTTGACAAGTATATCAAGAAAAGGAATTTGACAGTTTTTCTCAACTCCAGTGTAAATTTATTGGTGGGTCTTAAGTTATTTAAATGGGGAATAAATTCTGAAAGTAATTGGTCATTTCAGGTTCAGACAATAAAAGCATCATCAACATTTCTCAGCCAGACCTTAGGTTTATATGTTGCTGTATCAACCGCGTGTGATTAGAACCAATCCAAAATTATGATTGTTTTAGTGCAACCAAAGGTTCCAAATTCCCAACATAGAACCAATCCATGTAAATATTGGCCACCACTGGCGAAAGCGATGAACCCATTGGCAGAACGTCGTTCTGAGCATAAATAGGTTTTATGCTCAAAACGACTTTCACCTGAAAGTAAGAGTTATATAGATAGCACTCCAACAACTCCATCACTCCCTCCAGCGACAGGCTGGTACGTTCATAAAGGGATTCGTCATCAACCAGTCTCTGTCTAATATCTAGCGATTCCTTTATCAGGAGATTGGTGTAAATATAGACAATAGAAATCCGATACTCAGAGTTAATTTTATTCCATATGCCATTTGGAAAGTGTAGGTTATTTAATAGTTATGCATATGCTTTTTGAACAATCGTAGAAGACTTTTGACATCAAAACTGACAAATCCATCCTCTTGTCCTAAAACGAAAGATTTAGGAATATTAACAAAACGGTTGAAATTTTCTAGAAATGAAGCGGTCTTGCCTGCAAGAGGTTGAATAATTTTCAAAAGGAATTTAGACAGATTCCTTGTTGGAGAATTTCTGGAAATTGTGATTGGGCGTAACATTACAGCAAGCCTCCTCATCTATACGGACTTCTCAAAGTTCACAAAGATGCAATGCTCTTACGCTCAATCACAAGTTCCAGAAATTCTCCAACAAGCAATCTGTCTGTCTGTTTAAAAATTATTCAACCTCTTGCAGGGAAGACCGCTTCATTTGTAGAAAATTCTAACCATTTTGTTAATATTCTTAAATCTTTCGTTTTAGGACCAGAGGATAGATTTGTCAGTTTTGATGTTGACGGCTATACACTAATGTCCCGATAAAGAAATCGCTAGATATATTAGACAGAGACTGGTTGATGATGAATCCCTTTATAAACGTACCAGCCTGCCGCTGGAGAGAGTGATGAAGTTGTTGTTGTGCTGTCTATAGGAGTGCTTTCAGGTGAAAGATTTGAAAGGATAACGATCTGGCAATGGGTTCATCGCTTTCGTCAGTGGTGGCCAATATATAAGCCTAAGCTCTGGCTGACATATATTGATGATACTTTTATTGTCTGGACCGGGAATGACCAACATCTTTCAGAATTACTTTAACATCTAAATAACATAAGACCCACTATTAACTTCACAATGGAGTTGGAGAAAAATTTTTATTTTTTTTTTACTTGTCGAACGATTAGAAAGCCAGATCAGGACAACAGTCTACCGTAAATCCACTCCCGCAGGACAATATTTAAATCAAGGTTTAAATAATTCTACTAAAACGAAACGAGGCATAATAAGAACTCTGTATAACAGAGCCGTTCAAATTTGTAATAATTCTGATGACATGAAAATCGAAATAAGAAACATTAAAAAGGATCTGTAGCAGAATGGTTACAGCCTTAAACTTACAAGAGATAACAATTCTACTTTTCATCAAACAGGATAGAGATTACAAGACCAAAACCGGCAAATGCACTTACAATTCCATACATTAAAGGAGTATCAGGGAAAATTCTAAGAGTAGCGAACAACTTTAATATTAAAACAGCTTTTAAATCTAGTAATATAATTTGAAGCCTTTTTGGTAAAACAAAACCGGAGAACAAACAAAATAAGCAATGTATTTACCAAGTTTCTTGTGAGTGTGGTGAATCATGCATAAGTGAAAAGAAAAGACCACTATCTGTTAGGCTTAAGGAAAATCAGACGAATACCCAAAGAGATGGAAGAACGAAATCAGGAATCGCCGAAAATGTATGGTCAAAACAATACCGAATGAAGCGGACAGAGGCAAAGGTTTGGTACAAGGAGTCACACTGGAAAAAACGAAAATTCCTTGAAGCCACCTTGATTGGGCAGAATCATGATATTTTCAGTAAACCAAGTGTTGAAATTCCAAATACTTGCATAAATAAAATATAGACAATGGAAATCCGATACACAGAGTTAATTTCATTCCATATGACATTTGGAAAGGGTAGGTTATTTAGTAGTTATGCATATGCTTTTTGAACAATCATAGAAGCAAAAAAGTACAGCGACTCACGTCGATATTAGAGATAATGTTTATTATGCAACCTGTATGGCAATGCTGCCACATGATTTATTGGCATTTTATTTAATAATTAATGGGGATTAATGGCACAATGGTAATTCTTTAACAAATCTGGCCCTTAAAAAAAATCTGACGATTTTTAATTACAAGTTTACACTAACTGTTTTTTTTGTCAGGCCTTCTTTGCTAATATTCCTTATAATTTGATTTCCTAATACTGTTCCAGTAAATAAGAAATATGTAAATTTTAATTTTTGTAGGCAGTTTTTGTAAAAACATCCTAATTTAAAAATTATTTTTTTGTATAAACAAACCTTTAAAACTTTTGACATACAAAACCATAGATAGCCATGGAATATGTCGCTGTCACTGTCCAAAAAAGTAACACAAATTCTGTCTTTCTTTTTCCATGGTGAGAATTTTCGAAACTTTTTGGCGTTTATTGATGCGTGTAGTAGCAATTTAGCTCCGCCTTAAAACTAGTCCTGCAGAATATCTTTAAAATATTAAATTTACAAAATTTTATTAAAAAAAAGACGCAGTTTCTCATATAACGTTCGGATAAATATAAAGAACGCTGTGTTTTTGTTTTAAGTGAGGCACTAAGTAAAAATCGCCGCTTTCCAGAAATGTGACGGGTGAGATTTTCTATCGTTTCTGAAGAATCGCAACCAATATTGATTATTTAAAGTCAAAACAAACTAATCCACTACACCAAAGAAATTGAGCGAATCCTTGCAAACCCGGCGACAAAAATATTTGTAGGAAAATTCAAAACTTTAAGTAAAAAAGTTTGGGCGGCCAACAGTCCCCACGCCGAGTCGACAGCCATACCGAGATGTGCCCTTTCCCCAATAAGTTGCCAAATAATGTCATTCATAAATTTTGCCACATTACCAGGTAAAAAACTTTTTGAACTAAAAACCCCTTCGGTGGGATTTACTAAAAGGGTTTAGTCTATTTTAGAACGGTCCTAAGTTTAAGTGAAATTTTTTGTTTTAAGCATTTTATACCAACCCTTCGTGAGTTTTAGACATAGTTTGAATTATAAGAAGAATTTTAACAAATTTTTTTATTGAATATTCATCTTAACACAATCTTTTGTTGGATTTAAGAAGAAAGTTTTAATTTAGAGGAAATTTAAACCTACGCGGGGTTTAAATAGTAAAACTCTGTAGAACAAATTAAAATTGGGGTTATATGTCACTCTAATTAAAACTTACCTTTGTCAATTAATTTCTCCAATTAATACTTGATGTTACACAAGGATTTAGATGGGTAATAATAAAATAAGGAGTAGATTAATTGTGTATTTATTTAAAAGGTGGTTTTATTTATGAAATATATTAAAAAGCTTAAATGCAAGTTTTGTTTACATTTCTGTCACTGTCGAAATGTCATTTTCAAAATATTAGCTGCGTTTAAATCACTAACAGCTATTTCGGATCTCTAACCTTGGCTTGCACCAACCTCTGTGGGCTTTGAGTAAGGAAAGTTTTCTAAACTGATCTTTTAGATAACCTTAATGTTGTAATTTCAGTTTGTAAATAAATTAATAGAGTTGTTTTGGGTTTTTTTGTTTGGAATATTTTTCGAGCATAATCAGTGACCTTTACTTATGTTTGTTTTACCTCGTAGTGCTCTCATAAATATATTTTTTGTGCTGAAAACGGGTTCAAAATATGGCGTTTTTCCTCGCGTTTTTCTGGAGGTATTTTATTGAATGAACAACTTAAGATATTAAATAAGGTATATTAATCCAAAAAACAGTTACTTAGGGAAATTATAAACGAAATTATTACCAATTACCACAAAACAATCCTTTCTGGAGGTTATAAATTTAAACCTCCGAGGTGGTCTAAAAAATCAACACCTCTATAAACTCAAACACAGATAATGAAACTATTATAGTTTTTTCTCCTAAAATATGGGATATTTGGGAAAAAAGCAGTTTTTCAGTGGTAGTTTGCAATAACAATACAAAATAATGAATAACTTTGTGTCTTTTCTGTATGAGTAAGTGTTTTTTGAAAATTGGTTTTAAAATTTAGTACCCCCCACACGCGTAATATATAAAAATACTTAGACCTGTGGGGGTACTATTTTATATCTTAGTAAATCCCACTGTTTATGATTTTCGGTAAGTTAAAAATAAAACTAAATAACACACTTACCTCCCTGGTCATTACAACCAACGTGATGTTGGGCGCATGTAGGTCATAAAAAGCATTTGGATCCGTGATGTTGATCCCTTCACTAGGACTCCATTGGCCGACTTTTTTTATTTCCTCTTTTTTGAGTTTAAGGAGGTCCACTTTGAAGTTGGAACGCTTTCCCTCGTAGAATTCGATGTTGCCGGTCAGACCGTGAAGACCACTCTGCAAGAAAATATCAGAAAATAGTCCTTTTTCCAACATATGCGGTCTTACTCATGCAAAAATTCGCTTGCAAAAGTATTTTTGGCCCACATTGTTTTATCCAAATTTAAAAGTTTTTTAAAAAATTTTAGTCTCATTTTAAAGATAAAGCTTGAAGGGGCCAAACACTATTGAAATATCTTTTGTAGTTTCTGAGATATTTGCGTTTAAAAGTTTAATAAAATACATTAGAAACGACAATCGTTTTTTTTTCAAGGCCACTAGATTTTTAAGTTTATATTGTTAAAATAAAGAAATACATTCATGTCTTACTTGGTAGCTTGATAAGTTGGTCATTTCCAATGTATTTTCATTTTGACAATTATTAAATCTTAAACACAAATATCTCATGAATTACAAAAGATATTGAAATAATGTTTGATATTTTTGTAAAGCTAATTTTTTTTTTAAATATACAGGGTGTTCTACTTAAAGAAATTGTCTTTATTGCCACACACTGTATACCAAGGGCAACAAAAAAAAGTTGTTATTGCGCTTAAGTTCGTTGTAAATTGCTAAGAAATTTTTGAATTTAGACCTACCCATTATTTTCAATAATAAAAAAGATACTGAGTGTTTCAGTTATAAACAAACAATCTGTACAAGTTTTTAAATTTTTGTGAAATATAGATCCAAATATGGCGTATTTTGCCTGGTCATATCTGCAAGGCTAGACAAAAACAGCAAAAAGTACCACTAAGAACCCTAAAACTAGATTAAAGTGAAAAAAAATTCTGTATTTCGATAGAAAAAGATGGTTCAAAAAATACCCTTGCAAGCGAAATTTTGCGAGAGAGAGCGGAAAGTACTTTTTTTTGAAATGTTGGATTGTCAAAAAATTTCAAAATTCTAAAATAAATAAAAAATTTTTGTTTAGAAAGAGCAGCAAAGAAACCTTTTTTCTTATGGCAACGTTTCGTTATTTTTTCATTAATTTTTCAATTTTTGTCACTGCAGATCTTAATTCAGCAGATCCAAAAATCCCAGATTTGATGTATCACATGCCTTTATTGGTAGGTAATATTTTTTTGATATAAAATCAGCCCACCGGTCGTTTGGACACTAACCAGAAAAAAATTGGTACTAGAAAGCACGGATAATCCACCATACAATCAATTATTTTATGTTGAAAAGAAGAAATATCTCGAAAACTGTATCTTTGAAAGATCTAAACTTTTAACAAAATTTTTTAGTAATATCTACGAAAACCAAAATCTGAAAACCTCATATCAATAGCTGCTTTATTTCTAAAGTTATGATTTTTTAAAAATATATTTTAACGTTTTTTCAAGTAACTCGGAAGCTAAAGCTCCCACGAATTTGGACTTTGAAACAAAATTTGTAGTATATATTCATGGAAACTTAAATCTAAAAACTGTATATCGCTACATGCTTTTGTTCCAAAGTTATAATTATTTTTAAATATTTTATCATCCTCTTCCCCCCTTTCCGCCCTTTTCCCCTCTTCAACCCCCACCACCCTACCCAAGAGTTATTCCATGGCCAGCTGATAGAGGATTTTTGTACCAAATTTCCTTAAAATCGATTAAGGCCTTCTTAAGTTACCGTGTATACAGACAGACAACTTTTTTTTTTTCGTCGATTAAGGTGTAGTAACTCATTTTTAATAAAAAATACAACATTTTTTTGTCGATTAAGGTGTAGTAACTCATTTTTAGTAAAATTAAAAAAGTCAAAATTTTACCATTTTAATA
This sequence comes from Oxystoma pomonae, assembly GCA_963921995.1. Classification (NCBI taxonomy): domain Eukaryota; kingdom Metazoa; phylum Arthropoda; class Insecta; order Coleoptera; family Brentidae; genus Oxystoma; species Oxystoma pomonae. Next base: position 46,253,138 of record OY998170.1, read on the forward strand.
GTCCTTCATAACATATTGGTATGCTGGACTAAATACTATATTGGATTTCGGCGACTAAAAACCGACTAAGGGCTAATTTTACCACCAAGCTAAAACTCCAGATTAAACCATAATTTAAACTTCAGTTTAATCTTTGGCTTAAACCATTGGTAAAAAAGTTAAACCACGGCCAGGAAGAAAAGAAGAGGTGTTGGATTAGCTATAGGATTAGGAGCATAACAAGTTTTTTCCTAATTTAAAAAGACAACATTTTCTTGGCATATAGGGTTGATTATTTCAAACATATCTTTAAAATGGCACCAACTAGAGCCAAACCCAGCATAGTCACCAAATTTGATAAAAATCAGTCAAGTACTTTTTGAGATGTCAGCGTGGGTTACAGACAGACATACTGGTCTGTGGGATATTCCAGTAGTTGTAGTAGATAGGCGACTGTAGGCCTGGAAATTAGGCCGCCTTTTTGTTATACCCCCTGTGCACCCCCGACTGATCCACGGGCCTCTTAGGATGCAAGTTTTCTTTCTCTAAGAGGACTAGATTTTTGCCTGGCACCTCTTTGTCGAAGACAGGGATCTTTAGACTGCGTAGCAAGTATTCACAGTGGACCGCCGGCTTTACACCCCCTCCGAAGGGTGGTCCTACTACATGTTAGACTTGTATATATCTAACATCGCCACCATCCCAGCAGAACTTGGTTGACGGTAGACTTTGCTTCCCAGCAGGTGGGGTCTCTGGCCGTCCACCTTTGAGTCCCGCAAACTTTTTGGTGCAGTGTTAACCATGCCGCCTACTTTTACATCGTTTGTTTTTATTCTATGCACAACGTCGCTTGTGTCGTATCTCGTCGTATTCGGTGTTGTGTGAAGCAATGTGTAAACTTGAATAAAAAAAAATCTCATACATGCATTTTTTCCTATGCCACAAAAAGTGTATACTATTATAAGGCACCACAAGCTTAGTATGCCTGACAGCTTAAAATTCAGTATGACATCCTTAAAAATGCCACAGATATCAACATTTACAAAAGTTCAAATTATCACTAGAGTTATAGAAACGGCTGGTCTATAAGAAGAGCGGCCACCCATTTTGGAGTTGATAAAATGACGATAACGCGATGTAAAAGGCGCTGGATTGAAAATAATTCTACGGATACGAAAGATGGATCAGGACGACCAAAAGTCAGTTCTGAAGTGCAAGATGAGAAACTTATTGATCATCTCAGACAAAATCCTTTTTCAACGTAGGTTCAAGCAGATAATGTCACATTATTTCCGGGTTCTTTAGCAACAATAAATAGAAAAGTAACGAAATCAGAATTCTCTTGTCGAGTTGCTGCAAAGAAGCCTTTTCTAACATAAGAACAAAAACAGGTCAGAGTGATTTTTGCACTGAAAAATGTTCTTCGTGATAATGACTTCTGAGAGAGGGTGGTTTTCACTTACGAAAAAATTTTTCAATCATCTTCAAGCAGCAGGAGAATTTTAGTTTATCGTCCACCAAATTCTAGATTTGAACCCGAATATACAAACTAAATTAAAAAAACTGAACATTTTTCTGTAAACATGTGGAGCTGGTTTAGTGCTAGAGGTTTGGGTTTTTTTTGGAGAATCGAAGGAAGATTCAATAGTAAACGATATATTGAAATCCTTGAAAGCGTTATGCTGCCATCTGTACAGGATTTACATGAAAATAATGACTTCGTTTATCAGCGGGACAACTGTCCAGTACAGATGGCTAATGTTGTTCGCCAATAGTTTCAGAATAATAATGGAAATGGTATGGGGTCGAATCGTTAAAATAATGTACGAAAGGAATTGGAGACCACGAAATACTGAAGAGTTAAGCGATGCTATTTATCGCGCATTGAATCAGCTCTCAGAACACCATCAGTATTTTCAAAATTTATTCTTTTCAATGCCCAGACATTTGCAGCTTGTAATAGAGAAAAATAGTGATCCTATTAAATACTAAATTATTTATTTTAGTTCTCTTTTAACTTAAAATAATTAGTATTAAGTTTACCATCATTTTTGTCCTAATTCAAGTTTCCTATTCGTCGAATTGTTTTCAATCCAGCACTGTTTCCATCGTATTATTGTTATTATATCAACTCCAAAATAGGTTACCGCCCTCTTTATAGAACAGCCTTCGTCCGTTACTCGAGTGATAATTATTTACTAAAACATTATTTTTTCTGATTTTTTAGTATTATGAAAAATTTAATATAAAAATAAGGTTGCCTTTAATTTAAGTAAAAAAATATTTTCAGTTTTAGACACCAATATGACAAATTGTCGTACTTTTAAAGTTTTTAGGCATTTAACTGTTAGTCCGTATATATTATACACTTTAAGAAAGGTCAATTTTGTGACTGCATATATGCGTTTTTTTTAAAATCAAGTTTACTTGCCGAGATCCGGTCCTGCGATATCTGTTCTGCAGGCTAACATGCTGTTCACTAGTCTACAGCGGCCCCGGAATGTTCAGGCTCTTGTCTAATTTCCCTGTGCACAATTTCGCATGTCTCTTTAGATGTTCTAAACCTCTTTTTAAAATCTACATCGTCGTAATTCTCCAAAGGATTTTCTGTAGGACGAATAATTTTTGGTCTTCTTGGTACTTCCACAATGACAATAATTTCGTCATCATCTTTTCCTAGTTGATCAAAAATCGATCATAGTGATTTCACTAAATACTTAGTTTCTTTTACCAAAAAGATATAAAAAAAAATTAATAACTATTTTGCGATTAAAATATTTCGGTAACTATTAAACCGAAGTATAACAAATATCCAGACCACCGGTAACAATTAAGCTAAAGTTTTTTGGTAAACTGCACCTTTAAAACGTAAAAAATTCGACATCCGTGGTTTAAACTGAGGTTTCACTGAACTGAAAATTGCTTCTTAAATGATGTGCCATACACTCCCGTTTTTTCACTTAAAAATGGCCGCCATATTGGATTTTTCAAAATGCCCAAAAGTGCCAGAGTGGCACCAATCGGATTGCGCTTGTCTGATTTTTTATACTAACGTTAGTATAAAAAGACTTTTTTAGCCGCTAGTTCTAAAAACTACTTTTTTATTCCCAAAAGTATTTTAGCGGCTGATGCGTCATTTTACCTATAACTTTAAAACAATTTTTTTGTTATTAAACATAACTAAAAACAAAAACAAATGCACTTTTATCAAAGATTTAACGGGATTTGTTCTTTTAAATCCTGAGAAAGAGCAGAAATGCAAAATAATATAAAAGCCTTTTGGCATTGTGGCTTAAAATTTTTATTTTTGCAGGGCGGAGACCATAGATTTCCTAAACTTAAATACAACAGAGAAATAGTCCTTGACCCAACCAATATAAGAAATCATTAAAAAACTTTCTCACTTTCTTTTTACTTTTTTAGCCAACAATACAGTTCATTCATAGACTAAACAAATGTAAAATATATGTGAAAATACTGAAGGTTTTACCCAACTTCTCATACTGATAATCTATAACTTTAATTGATAGTGAATAGGTAAGCGTAATTTTACTGCTAATACATAATTTATCAGCATCAAGAGTCCATAAGAATAGTGCATTAGGATAAATTTTGACAAATTTTGACAATAAAGAAAAAAAAAAGTTTCTTTTGTGGGGTGCCTACCTTGATATGAAGCTACACACCCCATAAAAAAAATTACGTTATCTTGAGAGTAGCCAATTTTCTGGACGAAATTAGAACATAATTAGTAGCAAGCTATGGCATAATTACATCTTTTCAAATCTCTTTCCTAATCTTTTTCCTAGGCAGAGGGGAATGTGCCTTGATATTAAGCTACACATCCCATATAAACAAAAAAAAATGAAGTTATCTTGATAGTAAGCAATTTTTTAGAAGGGATCGAAATTAGTACATAATTAGTAGCAAACTATAGCATAATTGCTTTTTTCAAACCTATTTGTTAAAGGCACAGGGGGGGAGGGTGTGCCTTGATATCAAGGTACACACCCAATAGAAACAAAAAAATAAAGACATCTTGAAAGTAGGTAGAAGGGGGCAAAATTAGGACATAATGGGGCTTTCCCATAAAAAAAAAGTTACCTTTTTTTTGGAATATACATAAACATAAAGGTCCAAGAAATCCATCTAAAAACTTTTTTCCCCAAAAAATTTTGGTTTTCTATGTGAAAAATAATGTTTTTAATCGTCGATTCAGTGGCCTTACGATTTTTCAAAACGAATATAGGTGACGTCATAATCAATACAGGTGACGTCATTTTTGGCTGGTCCATTGTAATTTGTCAAGTGCAGTTTTTATTTGGACCACTGGGTTGCGAACTGCGGCCTACGGCTAGCTTTAAGTCATACTGTCAATTCGTTTTTTTAAGTGTTTTGCTTTTTTGGTTGTGATTCTTTTGAAGTTAATTTATAAAATTATAAACATTTAGTAGTGCGGAAGTTTATATTTGTTTCTTGTTTAGAAAGCCTACAAGTAATATACAACTATATATGTAGTGAATGTTATTACAAACAGTACGGTTCCTGTCTACCATAGCCCTAGCTGCTAAGAAAATTTAAGCTGGGTTTATAAGCTTAATTCGGAGACAAGAAGAATAAGAACTTTTGATTGCGATTTTTAACAGAGTGTGCGCATACAAATTTTGATATTTGGTAAGTTTTTTTAAGTAATTTTATATAAGGGAGTGTCTATAAAGAGCCGACAATTTGGCTAAATAGTCGTGAGGGTAAAGAGCCGACAATAATTATTTATTATGTGTTTCATATTTTCATATTTTTTTAAAGTAAATTAACCCAACCTAACCTAAACAGACTCAAACCAACTTATTAAAAGCCAAAACAACCCAAACATTTTTTTTATGCCAAAAAAAGATGTAGGGGTTGTAGTGTGTTTTTTTGGGCTGTTTTGGCTTTGAATAAGTTGGTTTGTTTAGGTTAGGTTGGGTGAATTTAGTTGGTTTGAGTCTGTTTAGGTTGGGTTAATTTAGTTTAAAGTGTGTTTTTTTGGGTTGTTTTGGCTTTTCATAAGTTGGATTGAGACTGTTTAGGTTAGGTTGGGTTAATTTAGTTTTTAAAAAAAAACGAAAAATACATAATAAATTGTCGGCTCTTTAGACACTCTCTTTATATAAAGCCGCTTTCTGACGCATCGTCAAAAACCACCATAAAAACTCAACCCCAGATCCAACAATTTTCATGCTTGCTACATGTCTATTAGAAGACAGAATTTTCTCCTAAAATCTATATCTTTTGATAGCTTTTCTTATTTGCTTGCAAAAGTGTAGATTCATACTAGTAACATTATAAAAACTACGTTCTGGTATTGTTTAAAATCTGTATATTGGTACAGCCAACGGGTGAAATGATCCCATATTTTGTACGTCTCCTGGAAAAAGTGTCCATATTCCAGTTCTTCCTGGGTTTAGGATAAAATGAAACTCATAATATAGGAGGCCTGCAAGTGCTAAAATATAGTTCCTGCCAAATATTTTGTGCACTTGCTGGATTGGTTCACCCCTTGGGTACAGCCATGATGGTATTTTCAGACTTCAAATACAGCTATCTATTCTAAAGCGATAATATTCTGTTCTTTTAATTTTTTTGCACTTATTTTAAAGGTTTCAATATTTATATTAAAAAAAGTATTGATAAAAAGATTTTTAAAGAGAGCTGTAGGTAAGTAGTTTTTTAACTTTTTGAATTTTGTTAAGATTTTTTCTTGATTTTTTTTTAGAGAATATGGCTCAGAATATGGAGAAGGGATTTGTGAAGGGTGATTCTAACAACTTACCCAAAGTGGATCATGAGATGATTAATTTATATTATTTGGATAATATGGATTTCTTTAGCGCTGAGATGAAGAATGTTAAGACTGGAAAGTGAGTATGGTTTAACTGCGCACATTAAAAATCCAAATTGTGTCAAAATATATGAGTAGACTGTTAAGCATTTGTTATAAAAACCTTGTCAAGTGACTTGAAATATAATTTTGGACACCCTGTACATATTTTTTTAAATTTAACTTTTTTTTCCCCGATTACAAAAACACAAACCTTGTTACTTTTTTATGCCAAGTAAGAAGAAGCAAGGTAACTTTTTGAGAAAGGACCTCAGCACAAGTAATTTAATATATTTATTTATATTTATAGGGAACAGAAACCCCATTAAAATCAATACCTTGTCAAAAGAAAAAAAATTTACATAGTCAACACTGAATACTAATTAATAAATAAAGACATGAAATATAGTATAGTAGGAGTTATAGTATGAACAATGCAAAATATTTGAAAACAGACACACAACAGTATAAAATTTAACTAAAAAAAATATTTAGTCTGATAAGATTCTTTTTGTTAGTCTTTTTAAGGAGTTAACAGATACATTAAAAACATTAATAACTGGTTACTGAGCTAAGCAATAAAGTTCTTTCAATAAATTATTTTTTTGTCTATAGTCAGTTGTATGAAAAGTAATGTGAAAAGTATGATGATGTCTAACAGTCAGTTAGACCGTTAATTAATTTATGCATCAAACAAATGTCAGTAATTTTTTATGCATCTCTAAACTATCAAGATTGAGCTAAATTCTGACATGATGATAATTTAGTGCTACATTACCATCAAATTTCTTTACTAACACATTAGGCTTATGACGGTAAAGTTTTTTCAGAAAAATGCAATGTTAATTTCGAGGTTAATTTATATACTTAGAAAAAGCTAGTTTAAAAAAAATACAAAAGAATGTCAATAAAGTAAAAAACTAAACTAAAAATAAATATTTAAAATTAGGATTTTGGGTTTAATAAAACCTGATGACTAGCTTATTAAATCATTCAAGTATCTTTCAAAGAAAATCCCAAACATTTAGTTAAAATGACTTTTAAAACAAAACATTATATAATAGTCAATTAATTTGTTGTGAAGAGGGTGGAATTGTAGCAGCTAGCAATTACATTTACGTTGAAGTCAGATCTGTAGTTCTTGAAATATTCAAGGAAAATAAAATATACTTTTAGCAGCTAGCAACACGTGGTTTTAATATTTAGATAGATAATTACAGTTCCAACAAAAACTATATCAGATTTGTAGTTTTTCAGATATTCAAGGAAATATTGGACTCAACAGGATTTCTTACTAGTTTTGACCAAGGTTTTGACCAACTTATTAAAAGCAAAATATAAATGACAGTAAATAAGTAATTTATTACAGTTACTATATTTTAAACATCCTGGATTTTTTTGTAACAGTAAAAAGCTGCAAAATGTGAAGATAATAAAAAAGTCATTTGTAGGTACACCTAAAATTTTGCTATAAAATTTAAAAGAAAATTTTAGAAAAGCTTTATCAGAAATAATTAACCACAGCTGTAAAATCTGGGAAAACTATTTTGAGGTATATAACTAAGACAGATTTGTCTCAAGATTTGTAAAAATATAAAAAAAATTGTATTTTTTTTATCTTATATTTTTAATCTCAAAGAAGTTCCAAATTTCATTCATGTTATGAAAAATATCATAGCATGAAAAATTAACAGCTAATGAAGTGTCACCACATGCCATTCAGTGCATTACAAAAAAAATATGATTTCTAAACTTTTGCCATACCTAGAGGACTCATGGTATGTAAACTGGACATATGAAGTTTTGTCTATCTATCAGTTATTCTCGTGTCATATGAGAGTTGCAATTCTACGTGTATATGAAATTATTTTTACTTTGTTTGTACCTTAAAAATGTACATAAATGTACATGGTCTGGTTGATTTGGTGTTAAAAATGAGATGATTGGAGGCTTAAGTGTTATTGTTTATTTTAGAGTTACGAAGGAGGTCTATGGTGACAAGTTAAGAGAGAAGGAGATGTTTGCACAGTCAAGGCGAAAATAACTCCGGAGCACAGAGTAAGAAATACTCCTTATACTGTGGAAATTTCTGTTAATGAGAAGGAGGAAAAAGTGCTGCATTCTGAGTGCAAAGATTGTTCTGCTTCTGCAGGTAGTTTTAAAAACTTTTGAAACTATACATATTTTACATTACATTTAAAAAAAAATATTTGGTTAATCTCTTTTTAAAGTCTTCTTAAAATTACTTAATAATTGTTATTATTTACATTTTTTGAGAAAAAGAGGTAAAATTATAACTTACAGAATAGCAGCTGCCACTGTTTTGCAATTACACCTGGTAGGAAAATTATATCTTTAAGGTATCCAAACTTACAGAATATTAGGCGCTGCTCTTTTTTTTGTACATATCTGTGGTGGAAAATCCAAGTAAAACTGCTTAAAATTTTTTAAAAGTTGACCTTTATGCATAGAGTTTTTAGAGCATACCAACACAAAAAGTTACGTTTGTTAGGACAAAATGAGGAGCTATGAACATTGGAATAATTTTTTTAGACATTAAAAGGTTGTATCCCCAAACCATCTCCGAGACTTGTTTAATTATCAAATTTCGGCGTCATTTCACATTTCTCTGGTGGGGGGCATTCCTAACTTCAAAAACAAAAATATGAGCGAAACAAAAACACTTTATTTATACCAAAATAACTCAAATAAACATGAAAGACCTAAATACAAAATTTCTTAATTGGTGCCTGCCTGTCTGTCTGGACAACGATGACTGAAAAGCCACTAAAGTTAACCGATTTTGATGAAATTTGGCACAAAAATCCTTTGGAACCAAAGAATGAGCTGATTAGTTTTTGATGAGGATGAAGATTGTAAAGAGGGTAAGAAAGGGGGTTGAAAATCATAACTCACAAACCGTATCAGCTAGCAACACACATACAGTTTTCACATTAAAAGAAATAATTATATTTTCAACAAAAATTAGCAGATCAGTAATTTTTGAGATATTGAAGAAAAATAAAATTTATACATGCCTGCTGGTGCCATGTTTTAAAAAATATTTTTCTGGTATTTTCTAACTATGATGTATTTTTTGTACCAGTTTCTGTTAAGCTAGGAACACACAATGCAAATTTAGTTTTCACAAGATAAAAAAAGACGCAAGCAGAATGTGTCTCCTTTTAACCTGTTATTAGAAAATTTTTAACTGTTTTTAACTTTTCTTTTTTGATACTTACAGGGGGCTGCAAGCATGCCATTGCTGTTCTTTTTTGGCTTCACAGAAGAAGTGAAGAACCAGCCTGCACCTCTACAATGATGTTGGAAATGCCAAAATGGATTTGCAGTCACTTAAACGGAGACGTGCCAGCCCTCGGACCAAAAAGTCATAATTATGTGTCTCAATTGATGTAAATCTGCGCAGATAACAAAGGGGTAATATATACCCTTTTGCGATCTGAAGACAAGTACACCTATATCGATGTATACCAGCTCTGGTTCAAGTTTAAAACTGCAGAGAAAATGGACCAAATGGAATGTTGACAGGTTCATTAATTACATGCGGTCAAATATGAGCGATTCCTTGTGTGTCGAAGCTGAAACGGATACTCGACTTCAAGCCAATTCTCCATTATGGCACAGCTTGCGATTTGGCAGAATAACGTTAACTGAGGCTATTTTTGGCGCTTCTAAACACCTGGGCACTGAGGCAGTGGAGGCTTGTACCTGAGAAGCCAATACCCATGTTTTGGTGTGGTGTCTTTTTGTTACATTAGTGGAGAGCTGCTAAACCGATTTTTATAAAAAAATTTACAAAATATCTATGGCATCAAGCAATGAGTTTTTAATGGTCGTGGGAGGTTGGAAAGAGGGTTGAACTTTTAAAAACATCCTTACTTACTGTAGCTGCTAGCTAGAGATATTCAAGAAAAGGTTCTTTGGGCGATATATGTGTCTGCTAAAGCACTTTAAAAAATCCGTGTTTGTTTAATTAATATCTGCGGTTTTTTTTTGGTTTTTTAATGTTTATATTTTTTTAAAGTCTCATTCGTTACTTAAATATCTGGTCATAAAACAAAAATTTCATCTCAAAGTGCCATAAAAAATGTAGATATCTCAAAACGCGCATACTTACAGCAATACCAAAAATATAGTTACTACCTAAACTAATGCAAAACATTGAGTTGTTTAATAAAACGCGGAAATTATTTATAAAACATGGATTTTTTTTTGTGAAAATCACAAAAATATATGATAAACTCCAAAAAATGTTGTCAGCCTGAATTTTTTTATCTCTGTAGAAAATTCAAAGTGATAGATCACAAATGACCCCCAAAGTGAAGTACCGTTTTTTATCAAATCTTGCAATGTTTTATGTGAAACATTGTTTTTCGCCAATTTGAATAAAATTTTTTGTTTCATGTAAACCATTTATAATGTACAGGGTAAATCAGATATCGTGATTAAAATTACTACTAAAGACTTAAAATAAGTGTTATAAAACACTTTTATGAAATTTTCGTTATGATTTCTGTATTGTGTATTTTGACTACGACAATAACATACTAAAATTTTATCCAAATTGGTGGAGCACAATTTTTTACAGAGGAGTCTTATGACAGGACCATCAAAAACTTAAAAAAACTGTTAAGAGATAAAACCTCAATGTAAGGTACCGCCAAATAAATTATAGGTTTTTGGTATTGCTAAAAAGGTCTTTTGACAAAGATTTTGCAAGAAAAAAAATCTTCACTGATTGATGTTAATACATTGTTTTGATTCCCTGTACAAATCTTGGCATAATAAAAACCGAAGACAGGCTGTTAGGATAAAAAATTGTCTCTCTGAAGAGATATTAGTGAAGTCTGGAGTACCACAAGGGGACCTATGTCAACAATTCTTTTCATTTGTTTTATTAATGATATTTCAAACTGTTTCTGTTGCTGTATAATCCTTCTATATGCAGACGATTAAAATATTTTTAGAATTGTTAAAGATTTTAGGGATTGTGAAAGAGTGCAGAATGATCTCAACACTTTTTCACAAAATTTAAAGACTTAAGAGTATTATTTGACCCAAGCTTAAGCTTTAAAAATCACTATAACTTTATCTGTATCAAAGCTTTTAAACTACTGGGTTTCTTAAAAAGGAGCCTATCTGAATTTAAAAATGTAATCTGTTTTAAAAATGTTTATTGTTCTCTTGTTAGATCAATATTAGAATATTGTAGTTCCATATGGTCCCCATTCTATAAATGTCATGTAGAAAATCTGGAAAGGGTATTGAAGAAATTCTTATGTTTTGTAGCTTTCAAACTTAAAATTCTATCTGGGGAAATAGTTTATTGTGATGTTTTAAAATTTCTAAAGGTCACAACTCTTGAAAACCGTAGAGTAATGTCTTGATCTAGCTTTTCTTTTCAAGATTTGAAATGCAATGTTTGATTCTCCTCAATTAATACATAGAATTGGCTTAAGGGTTCCACACCGGAGTACAAGAAATAGGAATATTTTTAACTTAGAATATTATAATACAAATTACAACCTTAATAGACCTATACGAAGAATGTGTAGCTCTGCTAATAATGTGGATATTTTTTCCACCTCTCTGGATTCCTTCAGATATAAAATTAAAGTTTTGTATATTTAGAATAATAAAAAATTGTAGAATTAAAATAGTACATTTATTTATTTTGTTTTATTAATAATTTACTATTTTCTTGTGTATCTAACACTCCTTTTGTTTAAATAGTATGTATTTTTGACCATATTATTTAATAAAACTATTTAACTTTAGTCTTGATATTTTTTTGTCCGCCTTTAAAAGCTTGAGTTTTAGGATACATAAAACATGGTAAACGCTCTACAGTAGGTATATTTATTTCTTACAAAACAAAAGAACAGGCAATGATTTTATTTCACTTCACTTATTAAAAATAAAAATTATATAAAACTATTGTAATATTAAAAATGACAATTTTTTCCATTGAAGTCTAAAAAAAGATTGAAACAATTTCAGACAGTATAAAACCACTAGGCGCCCACCCCAAACATCATTTTGAATCACTCACAAATAGGCATCATTCCGCACTTGTACTTTATTATAAGTCATCTAATATGGGTTTGTCCTGGCGATGGCGTGTTAATATTTCCAATAGGAATATGCTCCTAAGGCAATTAAAACAAAAGAGAAATAAAAAAAAGAAGTTAAAAAAAACGCATCCAATTTTGAATTTCGTTTTTCCACCCAAGATTTTTTTCGGTTGAAAGTTATGAGAAAAAAGTCTTCTTGGGTGTTTGCCAGACATCTGTTATTTGACGGCTCATATGTCCTATCATATAAGATCCTCATAGAATTTCACTATTTTGACCTTTGGTACAATACATTAAAATACGGTTACATTTTACAAGTTTTTGTGCAGGGGTTCTTTCAAAAATTTTGCTTGTGGCTCTATAATGGCATTAACAAATGTGAAAATAATGTCATTTTTAATATCATTTTTCACAAATTTTCGTCTGCAATGCATTAGTAACTTGATTTTCCCAACATCTAAAATTAAGACGAGATTCGACCCCAACCCAGTCCTTGGCAGGTAAACTAACCCAGAAGTTTTTGGTTTAAGAAAAATTTGGGAAGAAACATTGACTCTTGCTAATCAATGCATCTCTCTAAATTACTTGCTATGAACTTCTTAAACTTCAAAAAAATTAACCCTGAGGCAATAAATTTAAATATAAGTTTAAAAAAATTCCACTAAACTTGAAGAAAAAATATTAGAAAAAAATAACTTGAAGTGATTTACCATATTTTTTCACTCCCATCACTGGAACTAAAAAAAAGTTTTACAGAAGTTTTATACGTCCCTAGATTCCTATAAAGGTGGGGAGGACTGACCTTATCAGACTTTTCTATGTCATAAGTGGGAAGTTTGGCTCGGTCAATTTTAAATAAATCTTTTCTTTCCAGTTTTTAAGCAAATCAACAAAAGTCTTATTACAGAATGAGATATAAATTCCCAATGTCTATAGTAGAGTTAAATATAAATAAAAAAAAGAGTTTTACCAACACAAAACTATTGGATTTTTGGGCTCCTCCACTAGTTCTACCACTGACTGGTTTCAAACAAATTCCCACTATCCATAGTAGCCATCATTTCTCATCCTGTTATCTATAATGTTTTGCCGAGCATTTGTTCATGATGGCATATTGATGATCCCCAACAAGGGTGAAACACATGTTTGCGTTTATTCTCCAAGTCGCACCCGGTATGTATTCTTGTGGTACTCCGGTGCATTTTGTAAAGTTCATTGTTTTTGTTATCGATTCGTTATAGTTGAAGGGCCGACTGGTGGATGGACTGTGTCTGAAACCAGTGGTGGTTGGTAAAACTCTTTTTTATTTAAAAACTTTATTGCTATAAGAATAATGGGTTAAACAAGAAGTGAACTAAATTTTACTTGTCTTAACAGATTGTACGGGGGTTATTTTACGCGAGAACCATCAAAGGTAAAGGTTTTCCTTTGGGTGGCGATGTCTCTAATGGGGTTGTATTTGAATTTCAGCTGTGATCTTCACACACTATTGCGCCCAGCCGTGGATAATTTTTTCAGCATTAGTGCCTCTAGAGCCACAATTTTCTTCTTGGTCACAAAGGGAAGGGCAAAAATATCTTAAATTTCCAGGGGAATTCTGACATTTATTTATTTTCACATCCGCGGAAAACGCACTTTTTCATTTTGATGCAGAAAAAGCTCGAGAAAAAATAAATACAACTTTTAACAGATTGTTTACTAAACAGAAATGACATTTAGTGACAGCTAAGCATTAAACTGAAGTTAGGAAGAGGCTGAGAAAAAGGTCACCACTCGCTACTTTTCTCGTAAAGTTAGTTGGCTAAAAAATTTTTTTGAGCGTTTTTGTAGAACTCCAACTTTAAAAAATTTTTTCTACAAAACCAAGAGTTTTTCAGAAGAAATAATAAATGCGTTTTGGATAACTCACTCTAAGGTACCAAATTCCGTTGCTTCCCAAAAATGTGGGAAAACCCCATTAGTAGCAAATTACGGCACAATTGCTTTGTTTCAATTCTATTTCTTAAGCAGAGGGGGATGTGCCTTGATATCAAGCTACTCATTCCATAAAAAGAAAAGAATTTAATGTTAAGAGTATGCAATTTTCTAGAACCAAATTCTGGCATAGTCACTTTTGGTCGAATCTCTGTTCTAAGCAGAGGGGGGTGTACCTTGATATCAAGCTACACACTTCATAACAAACCGATGGTATTTATAAACGAAAAGTACCCTTCTTTAAGAGTGTGTCCATAATTAGGACAAGTTATGACATATCAACATTCATTAAATCTGTTTCCATGGGGGGGGAGGTGCAGCTTAGCGCTTTTAAGTGCGAATAACTCCGTTACTCATTAAGTAATTTTTTTTTTCAAAGAGGACTAAATTAGTACATAGAATTAGTACATATATTTTACAATATCTAAATTGAGGGGGGTATGGTGTAGCTTGATTGAGCTGATAATTTATTTTTTTTAACCTTCATCAAAAACATGATTTTAGTAACAGTCTGCAGGTAACTAAAGCATGGCTTTTTTGGTTACCGATGCAAAAAAAAAAAATGTGGATCACGGGTGCAAAAAAAGATTTCGGTCCGTTTTCTATCCAAAATTAAGAGAAAAATCGGAAAAAACCTAATTATTCTTGCCTAAAAATTAAGCCATTTCCGCTAGTTTTCACCAAGTATTTACGAAAAAATCATTTAAAATCATCGTCAAAATAACAAACTGTCAAAGATTAAAACCATCATTTCATTTAGCAGCCGCTTTGAGATTTTTAATAGTAGTTTTAACAACTAGTGGCTAAAATAGTGCTTTTTTTTACAAGCGTTAGTTTAAATAACGAGCGCAGCGAGGCATTTAAAAACGCGAGTAAAAAAAAGCACAGTTTAGCCGCGAGTTGTTAACACTATTTTTTTTAATACCTTTATCAAAAAATCCAATCCAAGAAAAACAGGAAAGTACTTTTAAAAATCTCGAACGAAGAGCACTTCTCGTAACACACCATCTTTACACTACAAATCAAGGCGGCTGATAAATGAAATAACAATGCGGTTTCCATAGCGATGTGCCTTTTTACTCAGTGATGTTCATTGTTGCGACATTTTAATCTTTTACAGTTTTGGTGAAAACTGGCGGAAATTACTTAATTTTTACGTAAGAATAATTAGATTTTTCAATATTACTATATTCGGCCACGTGGAGGTCGATAACATTTTTCTTCCAAAATATCAATGACTTCAACGGGTCCCAAAAAGAACTACTAACAACTTGCTTCTGTAAGAAGTTGTCCGACTGGACATAAAGAACGTATATATATATATATATATATATATATATATATATATTGTATGGTAGACAGAAGAATCCTATACAAAGTGTCTCTCTCTCTCTCTTGCTTTACAATGGTTTTGCGCAACTATAACGACCGACCAGTACTACTTTTTTCCCTGTATTATCTATATACCCCTTTCCCCATCCCACTCACCAGACCGCAGTTTTCTTTTCCTAGGAAAATGTAATTTACCGTAAACCCCTTTGTCGGGGCTACGGATCGTTAACGTGCTCTACTATCATTATATAGATCACACGGGACTGTCCTCTTAACGTCCTCTCCGAGGGACGGTATGGAATCGAAATAGCCTGCCTTCTAGATAACACAGTCTACTCCGCTTCATACTGCGTTTTCCCTTAATCTTACAAAATTCTGTAATTTTATAAGAAAAGGTCCAAGTAGCCTACCTGCAAGATCCGGGGGTTGAACCCGGCATCTCCTACTTGAAAGTCGCGGTCTGAACCCCGACACCAACCAGGAAAAGTGTCAACGCAAAGGTTATAATAATTTTTTTTTGCACAAGCGGGCGATAAAATGCACTTTACCGCCCCCATTTGCAAACGTGAAGTGGCACTTTATCGCCCTCGGGCTGACAGAATAAATTTAACCCTTTTTTATTATTGTTTTTTATTTTTTTTTGGAAAAAATAAATGAAAATTGAAGAAAAATGCTACAATATTTTTTATTCTGATTTAAAATTAAATATACAATTAGAATAATTAGCTAGCTGCAGCTAATAAGGAAGCTGTGGCTCGAGCGTTTACCACTGCTTGAATATTATTTTTTTAGTCTTTACTCTGGTTTGAACATTTTGATGTTAAAGGCAGGACCTTATCTTGCGTAAAAGATGCTGTTGTGTTCCCAACAATTTTTTTTGCAATTTTTTCTCTACTGATTTTGGTTTTCTCGATGTACCCCTCCGACACTGAGCCAGACTTCCATCCGGCATGTAATTTGATGTTGGTAAGGCTTTCATCCGCTTCAGTAAGTAGTGTGGCTAATGTTCGCCGAAAACAGTGCCCTGTAAATTGGTCGGCATCAGAAAGATTTAAAAATGAAGCGATCTTCCTTGGCATCTTGCCAAAAGTATTTTTTCCTACTAGTTGCGTTAAATATTTCATATTTTTGTAAAACACAAAGAGTCTATTATTGCCGGTCGCAAGGTTAAGTATTTTCTGAATGTTACCAAGAAACTAGGTAGCTCCTTTCGTCCATCAGTAATCATAAGCATTCTGGCAATATCATTAAATATCAATATCATTATCATTATCATTAATATCATTAACTTCAAGTTTCGCTAGTTCTTCGCGGCGACAGTCTCCGCACACGCCAAATATCAAGGCCACTTTGACTAATAAAAAAAACCTCTTCTGGTGCCTCAATTAAAAACTTTTCGACTTCCTCTTTGCTCAAAACTTTGGATTTCTTGGGTTTATAACCATCCAACTTTCGTTTTAGAAAAGCAATCAGTTTTGGGAATTTGCTTATATACACACCAATATTGAGGTTTAGGGTAGCTTTAGGCATGGAATAAGAGCTCCACAACGAGGACGCTTTGTAATTCTTGGACTTTTAATTAAAATAAGCTAGCATAACGTTTTTATTAAGTCGACTTACGGCTACAGACTTTTCCATGAGCCATGCAGAAAATTCTTTGTAGTGCTTTTCATAGATCTTCCTTGACTTTAACGGTAGCAGATCTTGAGTTGTTTCGTCTACAGACTTCAAAAGTTCTCGAGGTAAATCAGATTTCAAAGAATTTATTTTTATCTTATTTTACTTAAAAAATTAAAGGTTGTTTATCGATTGCTATTACGATACAATAAAATTGAACCGTGGCATTGCTAGGGAAGCTAAGCAACTGCCTCCTTCGATGAACAGTGGTTTGACACATATTATTATGTAATATTATGATATGAAATATTACGGCAAGTTACCATTATTGTACCAAACCCAAGTTAAATCAAAAAAAATTAAACCTAGTTTAAAAATAAATACTTTCCTATTGCGTAAAATATTGTATGTATCTCGGTCTTAAATTGCGTTTAACGCCCTCAGCGTGTTATAGCCCTTGCCTAACGGCTCAGGCTATAACTTTCACGCCGCGGGCGGTAAACGCCTACTTTACGACCTAGATACATAAATAACTATAAAGCCTGGGTTCAAGGCCAAACACTTTTAATGCGAAAATATCATTGGTTATAATATTATTATGCTATTGCTTCCTAAAACTGTTTTTCCAATAATAATATAAAAAGTACATACATTTAAATATGTATTTACAATAATAATTTAAAAGAAAACATTTGATAGCATAAAAATATATTAATCTCCAAAAGTTTGTTTTTCATAGACTATAAAAATAGGGAGAACAATCGGTGTATTTTTTTGATTCCGGTGTACACGAATTTGCAAGAAAAACATTCTTGTTTATTTATTAAAAAGAACATGTGGAAGCTAATCCAGGTTAGTTTTATATTTTTCAAACACAAAAATATTTATAAATAAAAAGAGAGTTTTACCAGCAGAAAACAGTTGGATTTTTCGCCTTCTCCACCAGTTCTACCACACATTGTGAATTTATTTCTCATTTTGTTAATAAAAATATTTGTTAAGCGCTGCGTCGTGAAATAGTTATTTACCGCAAGCGATGGCAGTTGACCAAACGAAGCGAAGCGAGTTCGGTCAAGCCGGCAAGGGCGGTAAAGACACTTTACGCATGTATTAGGCACAAGATTTTACATACAAGCCTCAAAAATTCCCAAAAAAGAAATATAAATATCTGTATTTTAATTTTCGGAAATAAACGTAGTCACTTTATCGCACTGAATACGGTAAAGTGCACTTTCCCGCACACGAGTAGATAATAAAATTTGTGCGGACATATTCAAAACGTCTTCATTTGGAATTGTGTCAAATAAATCGTTGTTTCGGGATGTAAATAAACCACCGATTTTCTGTGTTCTCTATGTATAAGATTTTGTATGCATTTCGAGAGGACTGCACGTAGGTAATACGTGCAATTTTGGACGAGCCGCAGAGCCTCAAGAATTGTGCTCTTTAAGATTCCAGACGCATCTTTGTCTGGAAGAAATACTCCCAGTAAAACCGCCTACTTTTTAAAGAGATTTTTGAAGATTCTCTGGCTAGCCATAAGCACCATACACTGATCTACATATCTACTAATGCTAAGTAAAAATTCATTAGCCTCAAGTAGAAACTTTATTTAAATATGAGACAAGTGAAGGGTCATATTTGATGCCTTTACTTGTTCTTAGTAGAAAAATTCACTAACCCTAAGGGAAGGGAAAGTTAAGTGATTTGTCACATATTGGTAAGTAGATAAATCACTAAGGGTTAACAAATTAGTGGAAAAATTTTCTACCCTAAATGATGGGAATATTAAGTGACTTTGTCACATATTGGTAGATAGACAAATCACCTAGGGTTAACCAAGTAGTAGAAAAATTCACTAATCCTAAGTGAAGGTAAAGTTAAGTGAATTGTCGCATATTGGTAAGTAGATAAATCACTAGGGGTTAACAAACTCGGGTCTAAGTAAGTCGTTTTACTTGCAGCTATTGAGTTCATCACTTGGGGCTAATAGAGACTTCACTTAACACTAACAAAAAAAGCTAAGTTGGGATAGTTTTATGAGTATAGATTTTAAAAACTAGAGACAAGGCACAATATTTATCAACTTGAAGTCAACACTAAACGATATCTATGATCATGATATAAATGACAATGGAAGTAGATGACCCGCGTTTCTATTTAGAACACGCTTCGCGCGCATTTCCATCTATTTATGGCGTTTTCCTTTTGATGCACTGGGGCAAATCTGAAACTGATCTGGAATATGAAATGCATGGTTTGACAGCAGATTTTTTTTATGTTATTTTATGTAAATCCGGAAATAAGTATTTTCCGGACTGACATTTTATATTTCTAAGGTAGTAGCTATCATCAACGGTTTTGTTATTGGCTAGTCTTATTTCTTATGTTGTTTTCTTGTATAAAACCAGGTTAATTCAACAGTAAAAATAAAATGTTGTAACTTTATATCTGTGCTTACTTGTAATAATATATAAATTAACGTTCTTTTCCACCATAGTGCTCTTCTTAATAAAAATATTACTTTATCTTCATCATGAAACAAATTTGAATATCTCGTCTTTTTTTTTTCTAGCGACGAGAAATCTTCATAGACACCGATACCTGGTGGTCTACCGAATGTGCCCGATTTATCCTCTCTTGAGGACGCCTATGGACTACTACCCTCCTCTGTAGATTTTGTCGAAATAACAGAACCATTATACGGAATATAACGTCACTATTTGGCCGTTTACTGTTTTGATCTCTTAGGTATCGATCGGATCATATCATGTCCCTGGTTCCATATGTCTACGTCTTGTATCATTTCTTTAAACAGGTTCTCTATGGTCATATTCTCTATCTGTAGATCGTGTCTTGTTGTTTGGCGGTAATTCTTAAATCTTGCACAATAAATTAACGTATGTTCTGCGTCATCTATTCTTTGACAGTACGGACATATGTCGTTCGTTTTCCCTATTCGCTTTGTGTCTGTCCTAAAAGATCCATGTCCCTTTAGAGCTTGTGTCACATAGTAATACATTTTTTTGTGTTTGCAGTCTATCCATGTTTTAATGTCGGGAATAATTATTTTCGTCCATTATCCTTTTTCGGTATTTCAGTCCCATCGTGCTTGCAGTATTTTCGCTTTTACAGCTTCTTTTTTTTCTTCACTGTGTCCATTTTTATCTTTATATACAATTTCTTCGATAATTAGATCTATGAGCGGGATTCCTGTTATAACCTGAATAGCTTTCGTTGATATCGTTCGGTAGCCGCAGGCTACTCTTAGTAAGGCTTTTCTTTAGCGGGATCTTACTTGGGAATCTAGTTAATTGTGGGTGACATCGGCAACAGCGTATCGGTTTCTCTTTATTATCTCTTTCGCTCCCAGTTACTAGCCATTGCGCCTCTTTTTTAATACACGCTATTTCGGCACCCTAGAGAAGAACTGTCGGACATTTTAAACAAAGGTATAGTCAGAATCTCAAAAAATCAACAAAAAACAATAATTGATCAACTACTGGCGGTCATGCCAGTAAACCTGTACTCAGGGCAATATAAACTGCACTCGTTTTAATACGAATATTGAGCTCGGTGCGCACTCGTGCATTAAAAGGAAAACGCTATTAGAACGCAAGTCGTCAAACGCATTGACATTTCTTTGTAAGAACATTTTTTTTTCTTTTTTCCAACACATTGATATAAAAACTAATGTTGTCATTATATTAATTACATTGTTTTAAATGGCTTTCTCTTGTTCATGTCTTTCTTAATTTTATGTAAAAAAAAAACTGACAAATACTTTGTTTATAAGGGCCTCTTAAAGCTCTTTTAAATAAGGACGGTTTAGAAAGGTTGTCAAAAAAACATCACTAAAACCGATTTAACCACTAAATCGATTTTATTTTAAAGCGATTTTAGAAAGCGGTTTATCACTTTAAAACCCATTTTATGGTCGTAATAATAATCTGGAAGGTCATGGAAATTTCCCGATAAGAGGATCGGAATTGCTATTCATATACTCTTTCAGGGTATTAAAAATGCCCTTTGCAACTAACCTAACTCACTTTTTTCCACTATTTCATAAAAACGTAAAAAAGATCAAAATTTACCTAACACCGTTTAAATCATATAAAAAATTATTTTTTTAGACAAATTTTCTAAAAAAAATTCGTCTGCGGCGCGTTTATTCAACATTTATCACATGATCTTGGCAATCAATCTATAAATAAAGGGTCGCGATTCGTCAAAAAGGTCGCGATTCTTCAGAAACGACAGAAAATCTCACCAGTCAGAATTCTGGAAAGTGGCGAATTTCTTGTTGCCTCATTTAAAAATAAAGCACAGCGTCCCTAATATTTATCCTAACGTTGTAACAGAAACTACGTCATTTTTTTAATAACATTTTGTAAATTTTATATTTTAAAGTACTTAAAAACTAGTTTTTCGGTGGAGATAAATTGGTACTACGCGTACCAATAGACGTCAAAAAGTGTCGAAAATTCTCACCATATAAAAGGAAAGACAGAATTTGTGTGACTCCTTTGAATAGTGCCAGCCACCATAGATAGCCATGATCTATGGTTTTGTATGTTAAATGTTTTGAATACTTTTTTAAATATAAAAAAAGGGGTTTTTCATAAGAACTGTCTAGAAAAATTAAAATTGACATATTTTTTATTTACTAGAACAGTTTTAAAGAACTAAATTTTAAGAATACCAGCAAATAAGTCCGAACAAAAAAGCAGTTATTGAAAATTTGTGTTTAAAAATCCACAGATATTTTAACATAAGTTTACACTAACTGCTTTTTTGAAATTTAGTCACTTAATACTATTCCAGTAAATAAAAAATATATCAATTTAAATTTTTGTGGGCAGTTTTTGCAAGAAACCCTTTTTTATGTAAAAGTGTGAAATAAAGCCTATTTTTGTGTAAACAAACCTTTAAAACTTTTAACATACAAAACCATAGATAGCCATGGAATATGTCGATGTCAACATCCAGAAAAGTCAGAGAAATTCTGTCTTTCCTTTTACATGGTGAGAATTTTTGACGTTTATTAGTACGCGTAGTAGCAATTTAGCTCCTCCGTAAAAGTAGTCCTGCTGAATTACTTTAAAATATTAAATTTACAAAATTTTATTGAAAAAATTACGCAGTGTCTCTTACAACGTTAGGGTAAGTATTAAGGACGCTGTGTTTTTATTTTAAATGAGGCAATAAGTAAAACTCGCCACTTTACAGTATTTTGACGGTTGAGATTTTCTGTCGTTTCTGAAGAATCGTGACCTAGATGCCAATCCAAAAAATATATTTTACAAAAAATTTTCTGCATAATTTTAAGAATAATTTTAACAAGTTGGTCATGGAAAGTCATGGATTTTCGAAAAATTCTGTGGACACCCTGTTAAATCATTGACTCTCTCCATAAGAATTTTTTTCCGACCTCAGACGTGCAAGTGATTTTTTTAGTTGGTTCGTTTTGCTTAGCAAATAATTTTTCTTGTTCATATTAAACATTTGTACTTTTTTCTTAAGGCAAATAATTATTATCGAACCTTTCGTCAAACAGTCATTGTATTGCACTGTAACAATATACAAATGGTTCATGTATTTCTTAAGGACGATCGAGGACGAATTGTCATGCATCACATATGATTCAGGGAACTATCAACGTGTTAGATTAAAGCGCTATTAAAAAAAGCGTTTTTTCTTAAAGTTCTAAATTTGATTTATTTATGTCTATCCAATTTGAAAGTTATCTGATTTAATAAGAAAAAAGCAAATAAGACCGTTTTCCCGACTCTGCAATGCAAGTCGGAGTGCGTTTGACTTGTATGCGGGAGATCCCAGGTTCGATTCCCAGCCAGACCAAAAAAAGCAAGGTGAGTGGTCGTTTGCTCAAGGCCCCTGTAGCTATATAGAAAAACTAGATACTTAAAACGATCTTTGATAAAAAATTATTGAAGATAAGGCGAAGAACCCGCACTTTCGCCTACGGTTTTACCCGATTTTTCTGGTTTTCCAGACGGTATGACAGATAGACATATAAACTGGATTTTTGTAATCCATATCGTTTCAATGTACAGAAATAATCTTTCAAAAGATATATTGTATGTATAGATTTAAAAAAACAAATAAAAACAAGAAAAAATAAAAAAATCGGCTGCATTGAAAATTCCTCTTGAAAAAAATTATTTGGGGTGTATAAAGGGTGTAACGTAAAATAAGGAAAAAAGTTTATATAACGTGGGTCAAGGCAAGAATACTCGGTAAAACCCCGCCAATTCATTGTTCCGTTGAGCAATAGTTCGAACTGGCGATGGCGCCGATAATTAACAGCTCTGCCCACCCAAGTCGAACAAGTTGTTGTTAAACGGTTAGTAAAACCTTTTGCCAGCCAAATTCTGCAGCCATATGGTTTTGGCTTGTGTCGAACACAACCTCTTTAAAATGTTTTGAGAACGTTTTCCCAACTATTTTTACTCTACATTATTCTGCCTTTAAAAGGTTTTAAAAGCCATGAGTCTTTTTCTCCCTTTTTAACTATATGTCAAAGAATAAGCCAAATAGTTTTTTAAATAAAAAAAAAATAGGTGATATGAAAAGGTGCTTTTAGTATCGGGGAAGGCTGAATTTTTGGTATGTTCTTTCTCGGGCCATTTTGAAAAATCATTGTAACCGACTTTTCTCCATTTCTCTTGGTCGGAAGCAAAAATGTCTGAGGACAAAAATATTCGGCGAAAAATTTGCAACATCTTTGTCTGAGTGCTCAACTTTCTGTAGTTAGTTTCAAAAAAGTTACAAAAAAACACTTTTAAAATATTTTGACCAACAAAAGGTGATTTTTTTAAAAAAAACTTTAAAAAAGAAAGTTGTAGATCTCGGAAAAATCCCATAATATATATATGTACATTATCTATAATTAATTAAAAAGTCTTTGAACTACAGCGACTGAAAGTCGGTAAAATTCTTTGAGTACCGCTTTCTGGGAATGCATGAGATCGCGTGTTGTGGATTATATATTATTATTTATAGCAAGAGCAGTAAACATGAGGTATCAAATTAAAGCTTGTGACGTGTGCTACGGCATGAAAATTGCCGAAAGTGTCTGACAGACTGACATTTAGTCGCTAAACTATTGTGTGTAAGTATTTTTCATTCTTTTGAAATAATTGGTACTTTATTTTATGGAAACCCATATCCCTGTCAAGAACTCGCTCACTGGGCATCGGCCACGGGAGTACCTATTGGAATTATTACAAGTATAACTGTTTGGCTCAAAGTTGACCAAAAGGGCGTAAAAGTATCATTTTACGCCTTCACTTGCGGTAATTAATATATTGTAAATCGCCTGTTTAGACCAAACTGTCATTAATGTTACGTCAAATTCACGTAAATTAATTCACGTCAAAAAGCGGGTCAAACCCACGTGATATAGACGTCGAAGGGACGTCGCAATAAACTCGCGATTGGTCGAATTTTTTACGTCTTCTCGACGTGATATATAGGTGTTTAGGTCGTCTGGGTTATAGTGGATTTGGTTGAACCATAATTATAACTATGAGATATTATAACGGCCCTGTCCTTGCATTTTCCGAAAAAAAAAGTTAGCGCGGAAAAAACGCAGAGGCAAAAAATAATCTGTAAATTTTTCGCCTTTGACCTTACCCATGGTCAACCCTGATTTTGATATTATTTGCCTTGTTTTTCAAAGTTGATATTTTTACACATTTTGCGACAATGGGCATTTATAGTATAATTATTATAGTTATATGGGTTGGACCCTCTGAGGCTGGTTTAAACCCTTCTCCCTGAGTCGCGTTCGACCTTAGATGCAACTAGCCCCAAAAGGGTAAACTGCATCCTTCTAAAATTTTGATAAAGCTTTAATGACTTGCCATATAACAAAAAGAGATAGCAACAGAAGCGGCATGCATTGAGTGTGACGGGGGTCTAAGCTGTATAGAAGAAGCCGCACGGAAGAGACCGAATATTCGCGATCTTTAAATCATCTGTTCAGGCGGAAGTAACTGTGGGACAAGTTTTCGCGCGCGTAATCAAAGATTGATCCAAGACGGACGTCTACTGCATATCTCAGACATACAGCGTTTATAACCGCGATCAAAATAATGTTTTTTCCTATTATTTTTCGTAAATTTTGTTTGTAAAATAGTTGTAATGGTGCAATGCAAATTACAAAAATGTAGGAAGTTCTACATTTTATATTTAAATTAGTTTAATTTATATGTAAAAGGCCTACTTCATTTAAGGGGCTTGTGTCCTTGCCGAAAAAGAGCGTGAATGCCATAGCCCGAACGAGGTTCTGGCCACGCCACTGGTTTATGATGCACCGATGTCAAGGAATTTGAACCGTTCGTCCGATTATGATGGAATTTGGCGCGTAGATGTTGTTTAAGCACTACTAATTTCAGTTTTATTAACTACAAAAAAATTACTTTGTTTTTTTGTTTAACTACGTCCTGCCCCAGCTCATTTTTTTAGTATTTGAAACGTTATTTTCCATTTTACATATTTAAAAGACAGGAATTAACTCATTACTTTTAGAATGTTTTCTCAAGACAATTTTTCAACGCCCCTGTTTCTACCTATTAACACCTGTAAAATGAAACATTAACAAAATTGTTGTGCAGACCAAGATTGAGTGAACCTTTCCACTATAAAAAAAAAACAATATGTTATAGTGAGTTTTTTTATTTTTTTTTTACCGCCACTGATATACAAAGTTAAAACGAAACTTTTTTTTCTAAAATAAATTCCAAGAATCCAGTTTCTAGTTCTGCTGTGCTGCATTAATGAATATGAGTAGGTAAAGAGGAACAAATCAGCCTTTTTCGTATACACATTTGAAAAAATAAAAATTTTAACAAAAAACTATGGTTATTTTAAAGAAGACAAAATTATCTTTAAAATCATCACACACTTATAGAATTTGTTCTAAGTGCCCCGATGATTACTAATAAGGACGAAAGAGGTCGGTGGGTGTTTGAATTCTGATAGTGATGAACCGACATATAAATTGCAACCATTTCAATTTATTTTTACGTATATATTATACATAAGAAATAGTACATTAAAAACAAGGTTCGAAAACGACTTTGAACCGGAAGGCGAGGTCCATAAGTCAAGCGAGTATTCAAAGAGGATTTTAAACGAGTTTTTTACGTTATTTTCTTTACAAACTGCAAATAAAACAAAATTAAGAACTTGTCAAATGTTTTGAAAACTAAAATGATGATTATATTTTAAAACTTCTAGTTGTCATGTCAGAATGACAGGCTTAAAAGCTTCCACTTAATTCCCAAATTGTACTTATCTTGACTCTGTCTCTTTCTAAAAACCAAAGTGAAGGAGAGATAGACCATAACATAAGTGGCACTTAGAACTTAAGTGGAAGGTGAGAAAGTAACCATTTGTGATGTAAAGTTATAGGCTTATTAGAGTTTCTAATAATTTATAAGTGCTATCTTTGATTTTTGTAAGATTTTCTTCTGTGGTTAATACTTTACAAAATTTTTATTTTTGACTTATAGAAACTTATCCAAATAATAAGATCCTACATGTTTTAAGCTGTGGCCCCTTAGAAATAGATATAAAGTCATAAAAAAATATTTAGGTCCACCTGAAAGCTTACAAAATCTTATAAAAAAACTATGATCGCATCATCTTGTGATGATGTGATAGAAACTTATCAAAGTGACATCTCTCCCACAGCTTCTGGCAATAAATGAGTACTTATACGAGAAAAATGTTCTTTTAGATGTGTAAAGCATCTGCGAGTCCAAGGTCCCAGTGCATGGTTAGGTCATCGTAGTTTACTGTATTAATCCATATTATATAACTTCCACTACTATTACTTCTACTACCACTGCTGCTGAGTTGTGCTGTCTTTTTTATTTTAGAACGTGGTAGGTAGAGTTTATAGAATTAGGAGTTGCCTTATTAAAAATCATAAAATATTGTAAACTTTTTTAAAGCAAAGATGATAAAGTTTATGCGGGATTTATGTTCTACTTTATAGTTTAATGGGTATATAAAAATTGATTTTTAGGGAGGAGATTCTTTTTTTTCTGTCAGTGACCTTAAACAGAAACGGGTCAAGTGAATATCCATACTTTTGAAGTCAAATAAACATCAGAGTTGACTGAACTTTGAATGAAAAGCAAATTTTTTTTTTAAAGTAAGACACGGCTCGGAGCACTTTTTAGATTTTTTTCCAAATAAGCTAAAATTTGTTTGAAAGTTTGAGACAATGATGTGTTTAAAATTAACTCTGTGTTTGACTTCCATTTTCTATATTTTATTTATACAAATTATGCTTTCTTCATAACTCTTATTTTCAGGTGAAAAATAGGTTTTATGCTCAGAATGACGGTCTGCCAATGGGTTCATCGCTTTTGCCAGTGCGGTTGATACCGCAACATATAAACCTAAGCTCTGGCCGACATATGTTCATGATACTTTTATTGTTTGGGCCGGGAATGACCAACAACTTTTAGAATTTCTTTACCACCCAAATAACATAACCCCCACCATTAAATTCACAATGGAGTTAGAGAAAAATTGTCAAATTCCTTTTCTTGATGTACTTTTCAAATGAATAGAAAGCGATATCAAAACAACAGTTTATCGTAAACCCTCTCACACAGGACAATATTTAAATCAAAATTCAAATCATTCTGCTACAACCAAACGAGGCATGATAAGAATTTTGTATAATAGTGCTCTTCAAATTTGTAACAATTCCCATGACTTGGAAATAGAAATAAGAAACATTAAGAAGTATTTGTAGCAGAATGGTTACAGACTTAAACTTATAACAGACACTATTTCTATATATATTTTTTATAGAGATTACAAGACCAAAACCAGGCAAATGCATTCCGCGATAATTCCTTACCCTAAAGGAGTATCAGAGAAAGTTTGAAAAGTAGCGAACAACTTTAATATTAAAACAGCTTTTAAATCTAACAACATAATTTGAAGCCTCCTTAGTAAAATAAAACCGAAGAACAAAAACACAAAACACAAAACAAAGTAAAGAATGCATTTACCAAGTTCCTTGTGAGTGTGGTGAATCATACATAGGCGAAACAAAAAGACCACTATCTGCTAGGCTTAAGGAACATTAGAAGAATATCCAAAGAGGGGAAACAATGAAATCAGAAATCGCCGAATATGCATGGTCAAAACAACACCGAAATAAGAAATAAGCAAAGGTTTGGCACAAGGAGTCACACTGGTAAAAACAAAAATTCCTTAAAGCTGCCTTTGTTGGGCAAAATCAGAGTATTTTCAGTAAAGCAACTATTGAAATTCCAAATATTTGGAAGCCCCTCCTTGAATGGATCAGAGATTGTACTGATCGAAACGTCATGTATAAATAAAATATAGACAATGGAAATCCGAAACAAAGAGTTAATTTCAAGCTAAAATTTCTTTTTAAATTAGTAATATTTTGAATTAGTGGAGTATGCTGGCACACTGTATATTAATTCATCGAGAAAACAATTTATGGGAAGCTTTTTTCACTGATCTGCAAATACCTAAAATACATTGACGCTAGATCTTCTTTGCATGACCTCTAACTTTGAATATGTTCTCCTCTAATCACGTAATTGCAGTTTTCTTGTAATGGATCTTATGCCTAACGAGTTCCTTAAAAATATGCCGCAAAATTTGACGGTTTACATCAACTAGATATACTTAAAACTTCATTTTGGATAAGGAGAGCATACCGGAGGACTGGTAAACTTGTCACATGTAAGATGATTGACTAAAAGGGCCCATTCCACAATTATAACAACTACAGAGTTAAGAAGACTTCTTTCTTTGTTTTAATTGCCTTAGGGGCATAATCCTACTGGAAATATTAACACGCCAGGACAAATTCGTATTAGGTAACTTGGATAAGTAAGTACCAGTGCGGAACGATGCCTATTTGTGAGTGGTTCAAGGTTGGAAATCTAAGTGTATGATGGTGTTTAATGATGTATAGTGGAGGGTGACCAGTGAAACTACTGATGAGCCCACGCTGGTTACCCAGGGCGAAACATCGTTTATTCATTTCTCTTTTCGCTTTGATCTTTTGTGTGTTGCTTGTGGAATACTCATCCATGTTTGAGTTTTCGTTATTTCCACCCAAGATCTTTTGATCTTTTGTTTTTTAACTACAGTTCTTGCACTAATCAACTATATTTCCAAGTTATTCACACAATACTTCTTTTTAGACTGGAAAAATGGTGCGAAATCTGCTCCGCTTTGCCAGTGTCAATCCGGCTTCAGCAAATCCAGAAAACGTGTGAAAAGTGACGTTCGAAGCGGGTCATGTGACATCCATAATTTTGATTTTGATCAAACTCGGAGCACTTTTTTGATATTTTTGTTAATTTTTATAGGCAGACGACCACATGGGCTGTTTTTTTTTTAATATTTATTAATAGAGATTTCTGATTTTGTGACATTATATGTGTTTGTCAGATATAATATGAACGACAGATCGAAAAACAAAAGGTCGAATGACAAAAAAGTCGAAATTACATAATGTCGAAAATACAAAAGATCGAAATTGCAAAGGAACGAATGCGAAAAGGTCGATATTATAGAAGGTCGAAACTAGAAAAGGTCTAAGTTACAAAAGATCGAAATAACAGAAGATCGAAATAAGAAAAGATCGAATATCAAAAGGTGAAAAATACAAAAGATCGAAATTACCGAAAGTCGAATGCAAAAAGGTCGACATTACAGAAGGTCGAAAGTACAAATAGTCGAAATAACACCAGATCGAAATAACAAAAGGTCGAATCTCAAAAGGTCGAAAATAAAAAAGGGCGAGGTTCTGATACGTTATATCCCCCTCCTCATTTCTGATCATAGAACGATTTTTTTGCTTAGAATAATATATGTATTTAGACTCTTTCAGATTCATTAATAAATCTGCCTTGGAAGTTTCTTACAGGTTTTTTGCCGTTAACAGCATCTTTTCGGATATAAAAAAACAAAGTATGAAGAAAGGGACAAAAGGCTAGCGACAATTATAAGAGGACATGAAAAAAATTTGGTGGACCATACCATGTTTCTTGTAAACTATTTATAGTTTAATAAAGGGGTCGCCGGCGCTCTATAAAATTTTTGTATATAGGGCTTATTTTTAGCTTGACTATAGTGTATGTATGTATAATTTCTTTAAAGCTAACTATAAAGTTACTTTCTTTTTTTCTTTTTAAATATGCGTTGTTTTATCTTCTATATTTTAATTTAGATTGGACGTAGGTTAGTAGCGTCTTTTTAGCGCATGAACTAGGTTTCATTTTGATAAGGAAGAAAGATTGGATTAGGGTTGGGTCAAAGTTGGGCTAGGTTTGGGTAGGGTTCGGGTTAGGATTGGATTAAGGTGCGATATTAGAATTGGGTTAGGTTCATTTCAGTGGACTTTAATATTTTGACCTTTGTTCATTTTTGATCTTATGTAATTTCGACGTTTTCATGTTCGATCTTTTAGAATTTCGACCTTTTGTAAATTCGACCTTTTGTAACTTCAACCTTTTGTAGTTTCGACCTTTTATTTTCGACCTTTTGTAATTTCGATCTTTTGTATTTTTGACCTTTTCTAATTTAGATCTTTTGTATTTTCTATCTTTTTCCTCCTCCTCCTCTTGTTGTGGAAACAAGGGTGAATATGTCAAACTATACACATTCTGAAAATCAAATCAGTCATCTTAAACTTAATGTTTTCGAAGAGCAACATTTCCGTACTATATAGTATGGCCACAAAGGCCTCTGCTTCATAAATCAAAAACTAGTGCCTCGGATTGGTGAATAAAACTATAAATCTATCATTCTAAACTTTTTAAATCATTGCTTGCCAATTTAGGGTCTTCGCTACACAAATATTCTGGAACAAGCTTAATCTACTTTTTTCAATAGACGCATCTGCCATAAACCACACCAGACTTTCTGATACGACTTGAGACCGGACAACCCCACCTTGCAAAGAATTTAAGATTAGTCCATTCGCGTGTTTTTTTTCGTGTTAATGCACATTTTACTCTAAAGGTTAAAAGCCCTTAAATTTGGGATCAGTACTGCACTTATTGGAGATCTGTCAAACGCACGCCAAATACAACATGGCGGCTAAAACATGAAAAATATACGTTTTGCAAAATTCACAACTCAAAAATTTGCGTGCTAACTATAGACCCGGGAGTCTATTCATAAATCATTACTTAAAACTTAAAATTTGGTAATTACGGTTTAATTTTATTTTACTTATTTATTGCGAAATAAAATGTCCATTTTTTTTAGAAAAAATTTAACACAAATAAAAATTTTATTTTGTAAACATTTTGATATTCACTTGAGTTTTTTGACTTTATTGAATATAAATTAATTCAGTCCTGATTACTGTTGGGTTTTTATGCTATATTTTTCTAAATTTAAAATTTGGACGGGCTTTATCCAATTTTAACTAGAGGCGGGTGTGTAACACTATTAGTATGTAACACTATTACCAATAATGGTAAACTAAACTATAATGACTGGTAATTAAAACTGTCTTTTAGTTCACGACAATGCCCATAATATTCCATTATATAAACGTGAAAACTTAAAATACTGTATAGTTTTTATATATATTTTTTATAGATTAAATACATATAGTAGTAGTAGTAGTAGCTTTTAAAATAAATGGCCCTACCTGTTCCCTATCAACTTCAAAATAAAGTATATTTTTTAGAAATTTTGGAAATGAAAATATTTCGAAAATTGTAGC
This sequence comes from Oxystoma pomonae, assembly GCA_963921995.1. NCBI lineage: Eukaryota > Metazoa > Arthropoda > Insecta > Coleoptera > Brentidae > Oxystoma > Oxystoma pomonae. Next base: position 46,284,771 of record OY998170.1, read on the forward strand.
TTTGAAAGATTTAAACCTTATAAAAATTTTTTGGGTAAACGGAAAACCAAAATCTGAAAACTGCATATCAATAGCTGCTTTACTTCTAAAGTTATGATTTTTTTATATATTTCAACGTTTTTTCAAATAACTAAACCCCCTAAAGCTCTCACAAATTTGGACTTTATAACAAAATTTGTCGTCCATATTCATGGAAACTTAAATCTGAAAACCCTATATCGCTACTTGCTTTTGTTCCAAAGTTACATTTTTTTAAATATTTTATCCCTCTTTTCCCTCCTTCACCCCCACCACTTTACCCAAAAGTTAATCAGTTCATAGACGATTTTTGTACAAAATTTCGTTAAAGTCGATTAAGGCGTTCTTAAGTTCTCGTGTATACAGACAGACAACAGACCGACAGACAACTTTTTTTTGTCGTAGATTAAGGTATTTTGCAACCTTAGTTACTCATTTTTGATAAAATTAAGAAAAGTCAAAATTTTACGATTTTAATAGTGTCCTACACCAGTGGTTCCCAAAGTCTGCGCTGCGGAGCCCCGGGGCGGCGCGAGAGATAGGGTAGAATTTGAGTTACATTTGGCAACGCCGCCGCCGCATCCGCTATTAGTCCAGCCTATATATGCATATTGTGAGTAGGGGCCCCTTGACAAAATACTAAACCTGTAAGTGCGCCGCAAACTGAAAAAGTTTGGGCACCACTGTCCAATACTATATTGGTATGGTGAACTAAAAAGATAATTTGCAAAACGTGACAAAAACGCTTTTATAATTACAAATTAGACAAAGCCCACTGCTTGGCAAGGACGGATTTTTTTTTAGCTTTGTTTATGTTGACGTCACCATATTTTGGATGTTCTTTTTCTAAGGTTAAAAAGCATTAGAAAACTTTGTAGGCTCTTGAACTTAAAAAATAAAAAGTGCTAAGGTCTACCCGAAAGGTGGTTCGGTCGTCATTTTGTGTACACCAAAAGGCATTTTTTAAAATGCCTTAAAATGCATAGAATGCCTCTAAATGCTCCCGAAATGCCTCGAGATAATGCTTCAAGATGCCACCTGCGTATATACTAAAGTGCATTACAGAGCTACCCCTCGGGTCTACCCTACTTTTACACCAACTATCGGCATAAAGGACTGTCCATAAATGATGTACGCACGTTAGGGGGGTGGGATGCTTTGCGTGATGACACGTGACAAGGAGGGAAGGGGGATTATTGGCAGCGTGATATCACTCAAATAAAAAAAAAATTGAAGTATTTATTCATTGATTGCATATTTCCGGTAATATTGTTTATCACCAAAAATATTTTTTTGTCTTCATTGCTATAGAAAAAATATCCTAAAATTCCTTGTTTTAATTAACCTTTAGCTTTATATATTTCAGTGGTTGTTAAGCCCTCGCTCGTATATAGGTATAATGAACAAACATTTTTGATTTTCCTTTTAATATATTAACTTTTTTTGTAACCAGAAGGGGGAAAAGTGTATAGGTAATTATTTATGATTTTAGTCTACCTTGAACTGTAAGGGGTGAAACATTAGTCGCTTCATAAGAGCAAGGAAGAAGAGAGTCAAACGCTAATGAAGTTTTTACATGGTGCTTTTTTTAGGTAAAACACTGTCGTGAAATTTAATAAAATGTCTTTTAAGAAGTGGTCAATTTAGCCCACGATCTTTAGGACACCAACCAAAAAAGTTTTTTAAGAAGGTTAAGTTACACGCGATTTTCTCGAAGGGTAAGCAGAATCACATGCATGGTATGCGTGGAGTAAAGAAGAAACGTATAACTTTATTATAATTTTTATAAAAAGTCGGAGAGTTTGGGCAGAAGCTGTTTTAAAATTGGAGATTGATCGCTCATTGCCCCCCTCCCATGTTCTTGTATGCCACTGAAGGTGGTCTTGTCGGGTCTTGGGTGGCCTTATCGGGCGTTGAAAAAAAGCATTCTGAGATCTTGTTGTGTCTTTTTAAGAATTTTGGTTAGGAAATAAAGGGTCTTGCTGGGGAATTACAAGACCCTTTGTTGTATAAAAAATAACTGCTTGCTTATTGTATATGCATCGATTTTTTTAATTGTTGCTTTTTGCAAAACACAAAGAAAAAATTGGTCCACTATTTTGTTAAATATGATTTATATTGAGATACTTGCAAGAAAACTTTTGATTTGTGCTTAGTCTGAGTTACTTTGTCTGGTGGCGTGTTTAAGTCATCATCCGAATCCCGCCGCATAAAAAAAAATAAGAAAATTTTATTTGATTTTACAACAATATATATTCTGCCCTAAAAATCTAGTGGGGGACACAGCTCCTCCAAAGGGGGACTGGGAACGCAACGTTTTATATGGATGATTCTACAAGAAAGGTGCTGTGGAATGGAAATGCATATTTCTGAAATACAACCTGCACAAGAAGCATTTATAAGATGTAGAGTTGTATGTTCGGGTGAAATCTTGCCACTCAATTTTGAATAGCTTCTAGATGTCCAATTGAATTCAAGTCGGGTATGCGATTGTAGTTCCGGCGACAATATAAAAATTTGGTATTATTAGGTACCCCCTCACGCCTATAAGAGGAATGGAGGATGGAAAACACATAAGTTTGTACGATTTCATCCAAAATTTGTATACCGAGGTTTCTGGGGATAAGACATACGAATTTTTTAATCAGATTTGGAAATTTCAATATGGCGGATTCGAGATGGACGATTTTTGGTCATGTTTTGCTAACCAATTTTAACTGATTTATACACATCCGATTATCTTCAAATTTGGGATGCGTTTATAGTTCCGGTGTCAATACAATAATATGGTATTATCAAGTACCCATCTCCCTCTAACGGGGGAAATTCATTCCTCTAGTCATCATTCTCTTGAAATTTGTATAATACAGGAATTCCATAATTTCAGAAATTCAGGAAAAACAGTGTTTTTAGCGCATATCTAATTGATTACACAAATTTTATGAAGATGAAATTATTTATTGTGCTGCTTGATATCCAAATGGCCCACTTTTGGTAGAATCATCCATATATTAAACAGTGATTTAACTTAAAATAAATCACAAAAAATGATGCCGCGCGTCGCAGGCATACATTTTTCGAAAAGTGCCTTACGTGTAATTTTACCAAATGTTAAAGAAAATATGAAGAATTCTTGACGAAAAAAGCGTAAGCAATAAATAAAGCAAAAAAGGTCCTAAAAGATAAAGAATACTCCCAGTAAATATGATATTTAGATCATTTTTAAGTTATGATCATAGTAGGTGTAGCTGTGTTAGATTGGAGGAACATTGGTCAATACGCGGGACAAAAGCGTTTGGCAAATGCACACAGACCTTCACGGACGAGCCGAGTGCCAACCTCGACGAGTGTAGCCTTTGGGCTACCGGTACCTACTGGGAGAGTTGTGAGGGCGCTGCATGCAACAACTCTGCAAAACGGCACAGGCTTACAATACACACGCAGACACAACAGCACACAATCACACACATCAGACAACTCACACACACAAGGCCTTGTCTCGACCCCGATTCTCTCGCCCGGCCCCAAGCATGTAGACCCAGAGTCGTAGTGGTAGTAGCAGAAGAACTAGAAGTGATGCGCTAGATCACCGAGAAGAATTAGGGCCCACCCTTTTCTAACCAACGTAGGGGGCTGTCCTGGACATTCGGTGAAAATCTCCAAGCGTAACAGTGTGCAGTTGGTAACTGGAAGAGGAGCGCTGTGCGCCTTGGGGGGCTCTTAACTACGGCCGTCGATGGTCAAGTGACACGGATCCAGCCTGGCGGGGGAAGTCGGGATGGATGACACTGCCAAGCATGAAACCCAACACATATGCATTCATACAGACATACAAATGGATACATACCCCTTAACCCTCTTTTTTGTATGAGAAAAATGAGCTAGAAAAAGAAATTGGCATCAGAAAAGAGGAGCGAGGGATCCCCCTACCCTGACCCACCATCCGCTGAGGAGGCTGTGTGTGGTATTCGGCCGACGAAATGGAGGTTAAGGTGAAGCTAGATGAGGGAAAGTCTGGAGGCGAACCCTGAGGGAGAAGGGGTGAGCGGTGTCAAGACTCCAAAGCCACTCCTGAATCTCCGGCCAAGCTTGCTCAGAAACCAAGGGAAGTAGCCGAGGGAAATTCCAAATCTGGCAACGCCGAGACCGAAAGGACGTCGGCAATGAAAAGGGCGGCGAAGAAAAAGTGCCCAGGAGAAGCGTGATTCCGCGGCCGGATGAGGAACCTGGGACCAATATAAGGACCCAATTTGTCTGGCGCCCCGAAGGGGGCGGCTCGGCAACCCAAGGGTGGAGAACCCGCGAATCGGTCCCCTCTACTAAGGGTGGTTACGGTCGCGGGGAAATCGTCCGCGGCGACCTACCCATCCCGAGGTGACGGTCTGAGCTTTAAGGCTCTGAAGGTGGTGTTCCGCTTTGATAGGGTGAATTAAGTTGGTAATTTGTAGCGCGTACCTTCCATACGAATAGGGGCTACTCCCTCCCTCAGTGTGGGGCAACAGCGATTTTAACCCAAGGGGTGAAGCTCTATATGAGTTCCTAAACACGATCAAACTGGAATTAGTAAACAAATGGTGTGAGGCTACGTTTGAAAATAAAGACGCTGGTAAATGGTAGAGCGAGCATGTTGTCAGAATGACTGTAGGGGGTCCAGGCAACATTGTGACAGTTGTGCCGTGTGGTCTGTCGAACCTGGGGTATTAGCTCGAGGATTCTACACTGGATATACACGGCCATTATGAGACTAAGGATCCAATACGGATCAGTGGTCTGGTGGCTCGCTGTAGAGAAGCTGACCATATCCAAAAATCTCAAGAGCCTGCAAGGGCTCTTCTGCAGAGGAATAACAGGCTTAATGAGGACGACCCCCAGCGACGCCCTGCGATTAAGGGACAAGGCACACTAAGACTTTCAGTGAAAGCACCGCTTAAATCATGGAGGTTTGATAAAAAGGACAAGGTCACAATACCAGAACGGAATGAGGAGCAAATGGAAGAATTCCAAACGGAATTAAGTAGAGAGGCGACGGTCTGCTACACGGATGGCTCTAAACTGTCAGTCAGGCAGACAACAGGCGCAGAAGTGTACTCGGAAAGCCTAGAAGTTCAGAACACACTACGGTGTTTCAGGCGGAGGTATATGGCATTATCATGGTAGCAACCCTACCGGAGGTCGGAAATGGCAGAAGTTCACCCAAAATAGTCAGTAGTGTGATGGAGGAGTGCGCTGAAGCACTGCAAATACTGGCTCAAGACAAGAGGGTGATACTGATGTGAGTCCTGGTCATGAGGGAACACCAGGGAACGAGAAAGCGGAGGAACTTGCCAGATTCTGGGCCGAAACCCAATACATTCGACCGGGGCCTCTTCTGGGAATAACAAGGAAATAGGTACAGATTGAGCTCAACAAATGGGAGAACAATGAACTGAAGACGTCCTGGAGGCAAGAGTCAAAGTGCAGACAGTCCAAGCTATTCGTGGATGGTCCGAATGTAGCCAGAACTAAATGACTTTTAGGCGAGACCAGAAAGGACATTGGACTGCTGACAGGGATGCTGACTGGGCACAATCGGCTGAACAAACATCTGACGCAAATAAGAGTAGCAGGAGATCCCGTGTGTCCCGCTTGTGGACTCGAAGAAGAATCGGCGCGGCACTTGATAGCAGAGTGTGATGCATATGCCAGATCAAGGCAGCTGAAGTGGGGATTTCCCACGATAGAGGAAACAGAGCTGCACTTGCTCAAATAGGCCGACATACTAAACTTCGTAAAGAAGACAGGGAGGCCCGGAGAGAGAGTTGCAGCGGAAGTAGGGTTATAAGGGTAAGGAACGGGGTATGGCAGAAAGGGCCCATGAAGAGGGCTAATTGCTAGGCCCACGGGCCGCCCCTAATATACTACTACTTACTACTACTATGATCATACAATCCAACGATTGATCTTTTCACGAAACCTACGCAGACTCTACTAAACGGAAATTTTGAAATTTTGAGTTTTGATGATGCTTTAATAGAGCGAAACAGGTTAGTTATTTATGGAAAAAAGAACTGTGGGAATATATAAGACAATCTAAAACGCAGTTTCTACGGGCTAAACGAGTGCTTCTCCTACTCTAAAGACAACTTGATAGGAAATAAATTACCACACAGCGAATGCTGCAAGTCTATTCCGGACTTAAAAACAAGCAGCGTTTCTTCGCGGGTTTTAAACTCTGTTATTTATACTTATCGAAATATCTAATAGAATGGAAAGAGACCTACGAAAAAAAAACTGTAACTCAAAAATCAAATAATACATTTATTCATCAATCGACCCAGTGGTGCCAAGATAGGCCGAGTTACCAAGTTGGGATACAAAAACAACCCGATAACAGTTTTTTTTTTTATTCTGAGACGTTCTTTATAATTACACAATAATTTTATGAAATGTTCATAAGAAACCTGAGAAAGGTACTATTAAAATAAATAGTATTGGCTTTGTGGTTACTCCTGTTGGAAAATCTTTCGGTGGGATTTACTAAAAGGGTTTAGTCTATTTTAGAACGGTCCTAAGTTTAACTGAAATTTTTGGTTTTAAAAATTTTAAACCAACCCTTCTTAAATTTTAGACATAGTTTGATTTATAAGAAGAATATGAATTATTTTTTTTATTGATTAATCATCTTAAAACAATCTTTTGTTGGATTTAAGAAGAAAGTTTCAATTTAGAAGAAAAGAGAATTAAAATATTTAAACCCACGCGGGTTTTAAATAGTAAAAACTCTGTAGAACAAATTAAAATTGGGGTTATATGTCATTCTAATTACAATTTACCCTTGCTCATTAATTTTTGCAATTAATACTTGATGTCACACTACGATTTAGATGGGTAATAATGAAATAAGGAGCAGATTAATTTTATGCTTATTTAAGAGGTGTTTTTATTTATGAAATGTATTAAGAAAGGTAAATACAAGTTTTGTCTACATTTCTGTCACTTTCGAAATGTCAGTTTCTAAATATTAGCTGCTTTGAAATCACAAACAGCGAGTTCGGATTTCTTCACTCTGCTTGTACCTTGGCTTGCACCAACCTCTACTGATGAAAACTCTACAGCTTTGAAATGGGTGGGCTTTCAGGAAGGAAAGTTTTCTTGAGTGCGCTTTTAGATAACCTCAATGTTTTAATTTCAGTTTGTAAATATATTAATATAGTTGTTTTGGGTTTCTTTGTTTGGTATATTTTTCGTGCATAATCAGTGACTTTCACTTATGTTTGTTTTGCCTAGTAGTGCCCGCCCGTGGCGTTTTTCTGGACAAAATTGGAGGGGTTCTATAGGTCAATAAAGAACATGGGATATTAAATAAGTTAAACTGATCCTTGTAAAAACGGTTACTTAGGGAAATTATAAATGAATTTGAATGAAATACCAATTACTACAAAACAATCCTTTCTGGGGGTTATAAATTTAAACCACCCTCCAGAGGTGGTTTAAAAAATCACCAACTTTTAACTTTTAACCTCAAACACAGATAATGAAGCTATTATGTGCCAAATTTTTAGCGTATTCACCATTTGCGATTTTGAAACCTGTCAAAAAAAATTAGTTTTAGGGCATTTTCTCTTAGAATAAGGTACATTTTGAGAAAAAAAGCAGTTTTTCAGTGGTATTTTGCAATAACAATAAAAAATAATCAATAACTGTGTAGTTTCTATATGGGTAAGTGTTTTTTGAAAATTGGTTTTGAAATTTAGTACCCCCCAAAAGTGTAAATATTTAGCCCTGTGGGGAGTACTATTTTAGATCTTAGTAAATCCCACTGTTTAAGTTTATTTTAGAGGTATTTTTATCAAAGAAGAGACGACAAAATGCCATTTAACCCTCAATTAATTTTCCCAGAATGGAGCGATTATATTATCTGACCCTTATGTTTACGGCTATAAAATGATAGGTACCACGAAATGTATTTTATTGGAAAGATAAGACCGTAGATTGCTCATTATAAATCTATACATATAATAAATCCTTAGAAAAACCATTTCTCTTCACTAAATATATTTTTTTAAATTTTTTAAGTAGGCTTCTGTCCAGACGTCTGTTGTCTGTCTGTTTGTTCCAGCATTACGCAAAAACTACAAGACCGATTTTGATGGGACTTTCAGTGCTGCATTCCTTGGGCTACTGAGACTACATAGGCATCATTTCGTCAAAATCGGTGCACCGGAACAAAAGTTATGATCATTTGAACAAGGAAAATGGGAAAAATGGGAAAAAAGCTAGTCTATACATATAATAAATCTCTAGATAGAAAAGGACCACGCAGTATTTAAATGAAAAATTGTTCTCCGTGATATTTGAATGCGGTTTAATTATGTTATATAGGACACACTAAGAAATATTTTTTACCATGGGCACAATCTTGGATCTAGGACAGGGGCATGTAATATCTAAAAGCAGGCAAACCATGGCCGATTTTTATTAACAAAGTGTCAATTCCTACTAAGTTGAGCAAGCTAGATCCAAAAATTCTAACCATTTTGCCAGCTGTCAATTCCTATTAAAATGACGGCGCCTAGTTTTTTTGGTTTTTAATATTTTGTGACATGTGATATAACCTTTTATACTTTTGTCCTAGTCTAAAAAAAAGTCTAAAAATTAAAGTAAAAGTGACAGCTGTGGGAACATGTCAGTTGTTTTAACTAACAAAAGTGTCAAATTTGGCTTTTATTTAATATACAAATAGTTTATTAGCAATAAATACAAGTGAAAATCTATTTACAAGTGACAGGTTTTGACGTATTTCAATGCCTGTCAAAATGACAGCACCCATTTTTTTAATTTTTTATATTTATATTTATATTCCGTATAACACGTTTTAAAGAACACTTAGCACACCTAAAATACGGAAGAACAGAAAAGTCAAGTGTGGCCGAGCATGCTTTTGAAAACAATCATAGATTCACATTAGATAACCTAAAACTTCTAAAAAGTGTACCAAACAAAAGACTTTTGAATGCATATGAAAGTATGGAAATCATTAAATCCAGAAATAGTTTAAATAAAGATAGAGGACCCATCCCGTTTAGTACACTTTATTCTTTGGTTGAGGGGAGATAGGATTAAAAATCGTGATCAATCACAAATTATTAGTCTTATCTCCGCCCACTAAAGGATTGCATATAAGATAGAGCGTAGATTAATTTAGTTTACTGTTTATCGTCTCCTGATGATGCTAACGTTGTTAGCGAAACGCGCGTCGAGTGCAAAAAAGTGTAGTTTTGGTTTGTGAAAAACAATCATAACTTTGTTTTCATTATATTGGAGTAAATGCCTAGGGATTTTCAAGAGAAAGTCGCGATTTTTCAAAACCCGTCATAAAATCTGGCCCTTACAAAAAATCTGACGATTTTTAAACACAAGTTTACCCTAACTGCTTCTTTGTCCGGACTTATTTACTGGCATTTCTTAAAATTTAGTTTTTTAATACTGATCTAGTAAATAACAAAATATTTAAATTTTAATTTTTCTTCGCAGTTTTTGTGAAAAATCCCTTTTTGCTATTTTAAAATTTATTTTATTAAGCTTATTTTTGTGTGTAAACAAAGCTTTAAAACTTTTAACATACAAAACATGGAATATGTCACTGTCACTCTTTAGAAAAGTCACACAAATTCTGTCTTTCCTTTAAACTATAAAATGTACAAAATGTTATTAAAAAAATGACGCTGTTTCTTTTACAACGTGAGGATAAATATTAAGGACGCTGTGTTTTTATTTTAAATGAAGCAAGAAGTAAAAATCGCCAGTTTCCAGATTTTTGACGGGTGAGATTTTCTGTCGTTTCTAAAGAAATTTTCCGAGCTGTCAAAGTTAGGAAAAAATGTGTTTTTTGCGTTTTCAGAAAAATCACATTTTTGAATCCTATTTACATACTACAAAATTATTCGGTTGGGAAAAATCAATTTAATTGCTTTTCTTGAGAGAATTTAAATTTAGTTAAATTAAATTTTTAATTAACGTGTCCCATATTTTGCCAATTTTTGTTTATTATCTTACGAATTTGTGTTCTTTTAACTTAAGTACCCGTCATTTTAACAAAGGTATAAATTTTTTTGACACAAAAATTTTAATCTAATTAAGCTCATCCTAAACCTGCTTTTGTTTGAGAAAAAATGTAAACGGATAGAAAAATAATGTTGTTTTTTCATTTTAGATGCTGCAATTTTGATTTGTGAATGATATATGTTACTTTTTTATTTTTGGAATGGCTATATCCTACTAAACGGAACCCAATATTTTGTCGATGCTTTGTGTTTAACTTCCGGACGAAACAAAAAAAAAACACTTTTTTTTACTTAATCGTCCGCCATTTTAAATGAAGTATTAAAATTATTTTTTTTTAGATAAAAATTTAAAACTAATTTAAGATTTAAGTTATCCTAAAACTGTTTTGGTTTGTGCAAAATTGCCAACGTTTCTTAATTTTAGTCGCGGCCATCTTGATTTGGGAATGACATGTGTCATCTTTTTTGCAATTTTTGAGACAAGCGTCCTCAATTTAGTACAAATTGATATATTGCATGGCGTTAGTATAAATAACGCACCAGAAGGGGAAAATTAGTTTTTCCCGATAGTTTGGCCGCCATTTTGAATATCAAATGTCAAATCAAACGTTTCTTAAAATAGTAGCAGAGACGAAGTCATCGCTAAAAGTATCTACTAAAAATATATATATATTATATTAATGAGGTCTCTTATATTTTTGACTCCATCTTTGTACCCGCTTATAAACTCCAATCTTTTTTATGATGAGATCAAGAAGCCGGCGATGGCTTTAATATGCGCCATTAAAAAAGATAAGAAAAATCAAAGAAAGGCTAAATTTTTAAAATCTGAGTGCCATTTTGTTTTGAAGTGACATATGGCGCACTTTTTTTAAATTTTTGGATTAAGTGGGACCTAACTATTACCCAATTGATTTCGATTTGATTTTTTTGTGAAAACGTAGAAAACACATTTTTTCCTAACTTTGATAGCCGCCATCTTGGTTTCTGGGGCCGGAAAATCGGGGATCCTTCACTGGAATTTTAGTTTTTGGTGTTAGGTATTACTATGTCAAATATAAAAAATATACCCATTTGGCAGTTTATTTTTACGAATTTACTCCACTATTATAAAAATGAAAGTAACACTCGTGGCATATCGGACAAAGCGTTTTTGTTTCTCACTTCATTACGACCAGGTCTCCAATGTCTAATGGAGAATCCAGACACCTACAGAACTGTTTCATCCTTATTAGGAATCATCAGGGAGTCATAGGATTGTACCTGGCAGTTGAAGCTACACAGTGACCATGCACATCTCTCGAATTTAAAACAAAAAGTTTGTAATCCGTGGGGACAAAGTAACTTAGTGCGTTACCTGTCGAATAAACCGAGAAAAAAAAACATCAAATTGAAAAGTGCAGAACACCGCAAATACAAGCCAGGTACAATCCTATGACTCCCTGATGATTCCTAATAAGGATGAAATAGGTCTGTAGGTGTCTGGATTCTCCATCAGACATTAGAGGCCTGGTCGTAATGAAGTGAGAAACAAAAACGCTTTGTCCGATATGCCACGAGTGTTACTTTAATTTTTATTTGCGGACACGAGATTCATTTTGTTGTTTTTTAAATATTTTGGCTTTTTAGTTCTGCGGAACAAGCCTCCTCCGAAGCGATTGCTTACTGATGCCTTAAAATTAGGACCACGTAATATGAAGCTCCAATTGGGGGTGGTGCTGCTGCGAACGATACCTCTTTTTAAGAGTCATGTTACAGTGACCTTATACTTTTACAGGCTTCTACTTTATAACCTGCTGAAGCGTGCATGATTCTGTATTTACGGTGTTCTGCAATTTCAATTTTGATGTTTTTGTTTCTCGGTTTATTCGACAGGTGGCGTACACAGTTACTTTGTCTCCACGGATTACAAACTTTTTGTTTTAAATTCGAGAGGTGTGCATGGTCACTGTGTAGCTTCAACTGCCAGGTACAATCTTATGACTCCCTGATGATTCCTAATAAGGATGAAATAGGTCTGTAGGTGTCTCGGTCGTAATGAAGTGAGAAACTATAGCTTTGTCCGATATGCCACGAATATTACTTTAATTTTTATTTGCGGAAAAGAGATTCATTTTGTTGTATTATAAAAATGTTTCAGGCTCTACAGATAAACACAGTAGGCATTTTCAAAGGTGTATTTTCGAGATGGGGGGTAGGAGGGTATTACTCCCCTCCCCTTGGCGTAATTTTTTTTACAAAAAGCATTTAAAAAGTCATGACGCACTAATAAAGTAATAGTCGTAATTTTAGGTATAAAAGTTGAAAGTTGACAACTTTTCCGTAGAACTGCGCCTAAACCCATAACAGAGCACCATCACAAACTTTTTATTTACACTTTCATAATAAGACACAGTAGTTTTAACTATTTTATGTTTAAGACTAACAAAAATTAAACCAGAAACTAAGCCTATGCCTTGTATGAACGATACTTAAAGATCGCACAAATTTTTTTTCTAACTTTATTAACAAGGGAAAAATTTTGTGTTGTTATTACTGTTTCCTCTTTTCTTGTAATAGGAACACTGATCGAATTTTTGGGACAAAATTAGATTAATGTGAAAAGTAAAACATTTTTAGAGTTTTATGGTCGATTATTGCCCGCGCTCATTTTCTATCAAATTGAACGCTGAAAACGAAGAAAAAAACTCCTAAAAATTATAAGTAGGTAGGTATGTAAAAACTTACCACAGCGTCTAAATAGTTATACAAACTCAGACCATCATCCCACGGCTTTTCTGTGTCACATGACAAATTGGCAGGCTTGATGGAATACCCAGAATCCATGGCAGCCAGTCCCTTGGCAAATACGTACACCGAATCGAACATTAAGGCAGGTTCAGCCTAAAATAGTAGTTTACATAACTAATGCGGAAATTACCACTTTTCCGCATGCAAATTTCGATGGACAAACGACGCGTTAGTACGCGTTAGGTACAATTTTTTTTCTACGACCACTTGAATGTGCCATCAAACAGACGCAAATAAGGAGAGGTTGACGTAAAGAAAAAAAAAACAATGAATAAAAATCCTAGTGCCGAAAAGTATGGGGATAAATTAATTTCCGCACTCAGTGCGGAAAAGTCCAACTTTCCGCATGCAAATGAGTGCGGAAAGTAAGTACTTTCCGCACGCTATTAGAAAAAATGCATTTTGTATATGTATATATTTTCTTAATAACACCAACACCACACAAAAAAAGTGTGTTGTCGGTTTCCTTTTTACTTTGATATTAATTACTGTGTATTATTTTCACTTTGTTTATATTGTCTACATTTTTCTATTTATTGTCTAAGATCTACTATTTATTGTCCATTTTCTACTGTGTACGGTTTATTAGATATCATCAACTGGGATAACTTTGACATTCTGAGCATTAGACTAATTAGACTAAAGTAAAAAAAAGATTCCTGGTTTAACGAAAACTCCTTGGCAAATAATAACTACCCAGCAAATACAAATCGTCGGCATTGAATCGGCCCACTGTCGACAACTATAGTCGATAAACCTTATCTACTTTAGGGCCGATGATGGTCCGATTGGAACTTTGCTTAATCGGTCGAAAATCTATTTACTATAGTCGATTTACTATAGTCGACTTTATGCCGACGACCACTTTATCTGCTTTAGGGCCGACGATAGTCCGACTGGAACTTTGTTTGATTAGTCGAGAATCGGCAACTGACGATTTACTATAGTCCGATTTTCTATAGTCGACTTTATGCCGAAACGTATTCTATTTGCTTTAGGACCGATGATGGTCTGATCAGATTTTTGTTCGATTGCTTGCTGCCTAATAGTTTCTTCCTAGTATGTAGAGATGGCGGTAATGCCACTATGTTCCCTGTACAGTGGAAGATAATAATCTATATATAATGAGCAAATATATTTTATATATTTTAAACTAGAATGCGGACTTGACAAAATAGTGGTACATCTTTACAAGAATCACCTCCTTCGCCACTTAAACCACCCCGACTGGTTAAACACCCGCATTATCGAAACTTTTTACTTTGCCAATGTCGGATCGTCTCAAGCAACCATCGATGGACTTTCGTCAATCACCGACGTCAGCCCGCTGTGAGAGGCCGATGTGGGGCCTTATTATCCACCCATTATCGGACCTTTGTGGTTTGCCATTGTCGGGTCGCTTTAAGCTACCACCGACCGATCTTCGTCAATCGTTGACGTTGGGCCGCTTTAGAAAACCAATGTCGGACTTGAATAGTTTACCGATTTTGGGCCGAGACCAGCTTGCCTATATTAGACCAATCAAATTAAGCAGCTATATGGGTGGATGGTTGGTACCATCTGGTTAAACCATACCGGACCTTAATTGTACGGAGACGGTATGCCTATGTCAGCAAAAAGTAAAATTTATCATTGGTCCGACGGCGGGCTACAGTCTAACGTTGCCTCGCCAAACATACATTGGGCTTACATCGCAAAGCGGAGAATCCCGGACTGAGAGACAGATGCTTTGCCGTACCGGCTCCTTGATAGCCCCGTGATTGCGGCCCGGCAGATGTGGGCCAATGCTATCTACAACAATGGCCACCTGCTGGTCCTTTACTTTTTTTAAAATGGCCCAAAAATTAGCCGACATAGAAGTTTTCTAATAGAGATATTTTGGAACGCTTAAAATTTTGACAACTTTGACAGCCGCTGTGATAGTGTTTAACAACCATTACCACGCATTGATTTTACCACAGATTTTGGAACACATTAGAAACTGTCACTCATAATTTAGAGATGAAAAAAAACGTAAAATTGGGCTTTATTTTATAAAATAAGTGTTTTATATGTTGGAACCTGGTAATGTTTTATAATTTTTAAAATTAATTGTGCCAAAATTCTATAAAATGAACCATAAAAATAACAACAACCACAACGAAATGGATTCATAGCTTATGGCAGTGGTAGTGGTTAATTACCACAACGGAATGATGATTAGCTATTGCGCAGGAATTACCACAACCACTACGAAGTATCAAATAAGCATTCCAAAATATCCCTATTAAATTAGTTGGTTTATCTAAACAACAAGAAACATATTTTGAGCTCTATACTTCACAAAAACTAACCGAATTAATTTTTCTATTGCACCAACTTTAAGTCTGTGTTTCAAGTCTGACTTAAAAGTTCTCTCTCTCTCTCTCTCTCTCTCTCTTACTGCATGCTTCTGAGAGATATATATCAGAAATTTTAAGTCAAACCGAAAACACAGACTTAAAGTTGGTGTAATTGGCAATAACAGTACTATTTCTTTGATTAAATCTAAAGTGCACTAAACACTTTGCTTTTCGTTTAGGCGAGGAGGGTATTAGAATTATTTGAACATAAACGACAATTACTGGTCCATGCGTTCTTTATCCGGACCGGTAGCTCGTATGTAAAAAAGCAGGGGGTCGGTATAGTTTCGCAGATACAGATGGTTACCCAAAGCTGACGGCAATCGGCCAGACATAACCCGGACCACCACTGTTTGCTGGGTAGCTATATAGTAGCAAAATCGATATAAATCTTTTTCGTCATAATTTCTTGTAATATTAGGAATTAATTTATTATTTTAAATCTAAAAACTGCATATTCGTACCAGCCTTATGCTGGCATATACCATTGTAAAATTTCCCCGATTAAGACTTAAGCCGTGATTACATAATATTTTTCTTATGCACCAAGCGTTTTTTTCTCCTAATCGGCAATTAAGTTTAATCGCCCGATGGCCTAGAATTAAGGATCAGATAACTGCGGCTAGTTAATTAGTGAGGTTATGTTTGGTTTTATGTTTACAAATATTTGTCAAAAAAAACTGAAAAACATAGTTTGTGAGAAATAATAATAATATGGAAGTAAAAGACCTATTATTTGACGATGATTTATACTTTTTCTATTACTATAAAATCCCTAAATGCCTTGGATGACCTTGACTGATTTTGGCTAATGTTGGGTTTATACAGTAAATAAAATTAAATAAGAAATAAGAATCTGTGCTTGGTCAAATGTAATCATCTCTTTAAAAATACGGTTTTTTATTGGATGTTTTTATTTGTTATCTTATATTTTATTTTGCTGTACTTATAAACCTAGCGTAAGTCATTATTGGAAACCAGCTCAGAAATCAGTCAGTAATCTTATATATACATTTGTACCAGAATGACATTATTACAAATGTGTATTTAAGTCTAACTTTAACATTGTATGAATTTTATCTACTAACATGCTCTATGGCATGGCACTTTCCCTTTGGAAATGAATTTTACAAGTTAAATAATAATATTACTAATTTTTATTTTAGGTTCTCACATTTTTTTTTCAATTTTCAGGAACAATCCAGTTAACCCTATAAATCAGTGGTTTGCTTTAAGTTTTTATGCCTCTAATGGACACCAAATAATTTACTTAAATATAAATTCCTAGAAAAGCGAGTTGCCAGCTCCTTTGTTCTGCTGGCCCTAATTATCAAATCACAATTAGCTAATTTGAGTACAAAATCTTTTAGTGCACAGTACTGACCATTTAGCCGTGATTACATAATTAGCGGTGATTACATAATTAGCCGTGATTAGCTAATTATGAAAATACGTGAAAATGGTGCATACAGGCACTAGTTGTGATGAAGTTACATCAAAAACCTCACCAAGCTCAAATTTATAAAGCCGCAGCTCTGGAGGATTTCAACTAAAATTGGTATATGGGTTTTTGTGGATAAGTAATACGAATTTTGAATCAGAGGGGATGCCTCATAATACCACATTATTATATTGTTATTGGTATACAAAATTTGAAGACAATCGGATGTGTATATATCAGTTAAAATTGGTTAGCAAAACCTGACCAAAAATCGTCCATCTCAAATGCGCCATATTGAAATTTCCAAATCTGATCAAAACTTCGTATTCCTCATTCCACAAAAATCTTCGTAATCAAATTTTGGTTAAAATCGAACCCCTAGATGGGGAAAAATGCCTAATAATACCATATGACCAGACCTTGACAAAATTCTTTTTGTTTGATAGAGCCATTCGTCCTTCATAAAGTCCATATTTTGATAAACTTTTCTAAGATGCAGTTAACTTGCTGGGAGGGATGAAACACAAGGGTGCCAAAATCGCAAAAGTTTGTATGGTTACCATTTAAAGCATAATTTTTTAAGAATTTTTTAAATATCTTAAAATGATCCATGTCAAGAGATGAAAAAAGTCATTTCTCATTTTTCTTGTTTAGCCTCTAGTTTTTTGAGATATTTTTATAAAATTATAAAAACAGTACCTTTTTGCTCTGAATGGCTAGGGACGCTGCACAGTTTGATTCATATTTACCAAATTCGCTCAGATGAAAGCCACATAAGGGCTCTATAAAACCTTATCTTTCATTAAATTTTAAATGAGCGTAGAGCGTAATGAAAGCCACGTAAATTAAAAAAAAAATAAAAATTTCGTGAAACTCTAATTTGGGCTTCCGCACAACTACTATTTTCCACTGGAAGTCCGTTTCTTGTATGGTATTGCAAAGACTGTTCCCTTTGCTCGAAATGGTTTTTAATTTTTTTTTAAATGTCATTACTAATGATAAAACCTTCTTGTTTTCCATGATATGTAATTTCTGATTAGAATTTTATAAAATCTTAGAGAGGGGGAACATTGAAAAACAACAAAATTAATTTTTAAAGTATGGGTTGTGGAGTATTAATAGAAATTTTTAATTAGAAGAAACTGTTTAAAATTTTCTGAGGGGTACAGGAGTGAGGGTATTTAAAAAACACACATATTGGCTTTATTAGGGGCTCAATGATTTTTGAAATACCCATATTGCTTGTGACCTGCAGTTATAGGTATCTACAGTAAGCATTCTTCAAAAACTAAAGATGATAAAATATCCTTCTACTAATAATAATATTTGCGTGAAAACACAATTTTTTTTTCAATTTCTCCTTTATCATACATTTTCAGTTCTCACTTTTTACTGAAATATTTTTGATAATTTTTTAAATGAAATGAATAATAAAAAACGTACCCGTTCCTACCTAGCTGTTGACTAAAATATTTTAATTCTTTCTGCATTAATGTTTTGGCGTTAAAGCATTGAAAAAAAGTTAATTTCTTCTGAGGAGTTAAACAACGTGATTCGTTTATCTGTTAGGGGTTTCTCCAATAGTCGACATCTACAATGTTTCTGCAAGTGCTATTAATAGGACACTTCGACGCCATCGTGAACTTGGTAACGTTCAAATGCATCATGGTGGTGGCAGGGGTAGAAGAACGAATGATCGACAAGATCGCTTGATGACAACCGGAGCTATACGTCATTGAACTGCGACCGCCAGACAAATTAATAATGCGCTAAGAGCTGTCACTGTGGTTGTAATAGCAAATCAAAATGTTCGAAGAAGGCTTCACGAAGCAGGATTAAATGCAAGACGTCGCTATGCTTGCCCTCGTTTAAGCCCTCAACATCGTGCGGCCAGACGTCGTTGGGCAGCGGCCCATCTAAACTGGAGGGCACATCAATGGAGGCATTGCATGTTCTCCGACGAGTGCCGGTTTCGACTTTACGAGTCCGATGGTAAACATTTAGTTTGAAGGAGGGTGAATGAGTGGAGTGAGGAAGTGGTGAATGCAAGGGAGGCTTTTGGTGGTGGGAGTATTACTATTTGGAGCGGTATTACTTATGCTGGTCGAACAGAACTGGTGATTTTACCGAACAACCAAAACATGAACGCTCAAAATCAATTTTTGTGGACGAAAACGCAAGACCCCATCATGCAAGGATTGTAAATTATCTGTTAGATGCCAACAATATCGAGAGAATGGACTGGTCAGCTAAATCTCCTGAGGCCAATGCAGTAGAACACGTTTGGTCACGCATTGCAGACAGTCTTGCAAGACGAAGGCATAAACCTGCAATCTTACAGGAATTGGCTGTAGCGCTTCAAGAGCAATGGAATACTTTTGACCAAAAGTTCATACGTAATTTATTTAATGGCATTCCACAAAGAAGTATTGCAGATCAGCGTGCTAGATGGGGTCCAACTCGATATTGAATTTGATCGCCATTGTACACTCCGCGAGTCTATACTACCAGCAAAGTCGTCATTGCACATCGTCGAGTTGATATCTCCTTTCCTGCCCTAACAAAATTTTAAACAGGTTTTTCCCAATCTAAAATTTAATAACCTTTCCATTGATACGCCACAACCCATACTTTACACATCAATATGTTTTTTTCCAATGCCCCCAATCCTGTACTCCTCAAAAAAATTTAAACAAAAAATTCGCATCAGAAATTGAATTACCTTTCCACTGATACCACACAACCTATACTTTACATACCAATGTTTTTTTAATACCCCCACCCCTTTACCACCCTCACCTTATTCCTCGCATCCACCTTGAATGTAAACCAACTTTTTTTGCAATAGCAACTGATTATGTTGACGTAAACAACAAAGATTGCAGTTCTGTCACTGGAAATTACATATCATGGAAAACAAGAAAGTTTTACCATTATTAATGACAGTTAAAAAAAAATAAAAAAAAGTTTCGAGCCAAAAGAACAGTCTTTGCAAAACCATACAAAAACTGACGTCCAGTGAAAAATGGTGAATGTGCGGAAGTCTAAATTGGAGGTTTACGAAATTTTTATTTTTTTATTTTACTTAGCTCTCATTCCGCTCTACGGTCATTTAAAATTTAACGAAAGATAAGGTTTTATAGAACCCTTATGTGGTTTTCATCTGAGCGAATTTGGTGAATATGAATCAAACTTTGCAGCACCCCTAGCCATTCAAAGCAAAAAAGTACTGTTTTATAAAAAATATACGATATCTCAAAAATAAGAGGCAAAACAAGAAAAATGAGAAATTAATTTTTTCGTCTCTCTCTTTAAAAACATTTTTTTTTAAATTATGCTTTACATGGTAGCCATACAAACTTTTGCGATTTTGACACCCTTGTGTTTCATCCCTTCCAGCAAGTTAACTGCGTCTTAGTAAAGTTTATCAAAACATGGGCTTTATGAAGGACGAATGGTTCTATCAAACAAAAAAAGTTTTGTAAAGATCCGGTCATTAGTTCAGCCCTAATTTATACCCAAATTTGGGTGAAAAATTCAGGTGCGCCACTTCAATTGTTGACCAGTTTATAATCGCATACCAAATTTCAATTCAATCGGACATCTAGAAGTTAGTCAAAATTGAGTTTCAAGATTTGACCCGAATATATAAACATACATACATACAAGTCAAGTGAAATAAAGGCTTGTAATAAACAATACGCAAAATTAAAAGCCAGTACTGCATTTGTAAACGTCCAAATTGAATTTGAATTCCTTATTTTTTAAGTGACTTCGCTCACCAGTGTGGGTCTCTCTCAGGCATATTGGGTCTGCTTTGCGTTTTCTTTGTTAAGTTCGGTATATAAATAAAGATGAATGTCATAGCCGCTTTAACAAGCATATTCATTTTTCATTCATAATTTATCTCTGACATCACGTTGTTTCACTCTGGTGCATTTAATTTATATGAAAGCGTAATATAAGGGGTTATTCGGAGTGATTTAAGGTTAGCTGTGGAGTTATAATGCGGAATACCACCGTTTGATTTTGGAAACTTAAAAAATCTGGTTTTTGTTTTTTGGAAATTGAAGTACTGTGTTTTTTTTAATATTTTGAGAAATTAAGTACAGTTGACGAGCATATTGGAACATTCAGGGGCTCGATTCTGGGCGTAATAGATCGATCATATCCTGAGAAGTGTTCCATCGCACAAAAGTCATGCGAACAACGCACGGTGGTCGATTTTCAGAAAAACGTGGAAATAACTTGAAAAATTAAAAAATTCAAAATGTGTCTAAATTTGCCCTTATATGGTTGTCAAGATACTAGGCGAAAGAATAAACTATGCTTTTTACGAGTTTGATATTTCGCATCAGTATTCAACATCAAATTTCAAATAGAAGACCCAGAGTATGACAGTATTCAACTGTTGATATCTTGAAAACAGGTGAAGATCGACATAGGGTATGTTATATAAAAATGCTTAGAATTTCAAGACACTCATAAAAAATATACTCGTGTACTGTAACACTTATATATTATGTCAATTACTTTAAAGTAAATTTGATTATTCTAAACTAACATTTTTAGTTTAATTTAGCCAATTAATTAATATGTATCTTTTACCTTCTTAAAAATGTCTTAAAGTAAATGTGAAAATTCACGCGATCATCCTGTGTATCAGCTAAAAATGAATAAATGCTTACTTATTTAAATATTGTAAACGACATAGGGTGTGTTATATAAAAAGCTTAGAATTTCAAAACACTATATACATAAAAAATATACTAGTATACTGTAACATTTATATATTGAGTCAATTACTTTAAAGTAAATTTGATTGTTCTAAACTAACATTTTTAGTTTAATTTAGCCAATTAATAAATATGTATCTTTTACCTTCTTAAAAATGTCTTAAGATAAATGTGAAAATTCACACGATCATCCTCTGTATCAGCTAAAAAAGAATAAATGCTTACTTATTTAAATATTGTAAACCATTTCTTTTTTTATTATTTTGCACGATTAAATTGTTTTTTTTTAATAACCACGTTTTTACAAAAATCGACCACTGTGCGACGTCGTACTTTACGAGACGGTCAAGTTGGCCGTAGCGTGCGCATTAGCGAAATCTTTCACGTGATGGTTTCATCCAATAGCGCGCTCTAAAATCATACGAGTTTCGTTTTTCAGACGAGCTTTCCTACAAGTCCATACTACTGGGTCTAGTCAAAAGAACGGCTTCGCTCAAAAATTGTTGTTCGAGGCAGCTCTGCGCGTGCCCATAATAGATTAGTGATTCTTCGATCGTCTCGTTACTGCTTTTAAGCATGTTTATTGGTTGACACTTCCCTCAGACGAACGATCACTTCCTATGACTTCCAGAATCGGTACCCTGGTAAACTACTAAAAAGTGGAGATAATAAGGTTTAAATTCCAGTCCGTTTCATTTTCATTTACACAAAAGCTAACCTCAATGTCCCACTGAACAAGAACAGATTTGAAGGTTGACAGAAATTCAAACGCCCTAGATTGTTGCTGTTGTCAAATTTAAAGTTTTCAGTTTTTCTGACAGAAATTTTGGCTCGTAAAAATGAAAATTTTTAAATTTAAAATACCTTACAATTGTGTCACACCATTAAATCTGGCTTGACCCGCATTGTTTTTATTTTTCATAGTTTGCACTTTTTGACACCGACATTTTGTAACAAAATGTTTCGTTATTTTTGGCTAGACAAGGCTGGCAATGTGTGTGATGCTTTTATCCCTAAAATTATAGATAAAAAAGTGACCAACTGTCTTTTTAAGGAGAAAAAAATTACCAAACGTCAAATAGTAAGTTCTCGCTGATAGTTGACTTCAAAAATCTGTATAAACTTCAACTGGAACATACTGTGGTTGTTGCAATATTTTCCCTAATTTTCTTAATTTCTTAATGGGAGAATTAGATGCATTCGCTGCAGAAATGGATTGACAGCGCTATGCAGTAAGAATTCTATGTGCTCACGATATTATTCCCCAATAAGATCCTAACAATACCCAACAAAACCCTACAACGCCCTTCGAAGATTCACCAGGACCACATAATGCCCGTTTTCAAGATTCGACATGACACCGTGTGCGCCTTCTTGTTCATATAATGCAACCCCAAGTGTAGCCCTTTACACAGTTTTACTTTGAATAAAAATTGGTATTAGTCAATCAGTATATATTTAAATACTTCCACACGAGCAACTGAAGAGTAAAAAATTACGCCAAAACAACATAACCCCAGTTAATGGCAATAGAGAGTAAAAGCCAAACTACCGCGTAAACGTAACGTAGCTCTTAAATCCAGCGCTCTCATTGGTCAGATCCGACAGGAGTTATCAATCGCACGTCGAGCGAGCCTGATTTTCATGAGATACGGGAGCTAGCGTGCGCTATATGGTGTATTACGTTGCGTCGCTTGATCAGGTAGCTGAAATCACGTTAGTTGAGGTGGAAACACCGACCTCCGCTGGTTTTCACCAATGAGAGTGCTGGATTTTAGAGCTACTTTACGTTTACGCGGTGGTTTGGCTTTTACTCCCTAATCTCTAATTTGTCTTATTGCTTAGTTTACCTGAATAATGCCACTCCGGTTTAAAATGGCATGACCAATTTGGAATTTTTCCATGGCTTCCAGAATTTTCTTTACCTCTGGATGTTCGACGTCCACCAACCGAAATGCTGTAATGTTGACTGAATTGTACTTAAAGTCTTCCAGGTCGAATGTTTCGAGGTCCTAAGAAATACCAGAAAATAATATTTTGCAGAAGTGGATTAAGTCCCAAAAACAAGATAAGAAATTTCTTTTTATTGCGTTTATTCATGTTTTTATGCCATATTGTTTACTGGGGATAGTATAATGACCTTTCTTTAATTGGGCAACACCATATATTTGTGAAATCTACAAACTCTTTTCTCTAAATATAATATAATGGTTTACCTGCCTTAAAGATTCAGTGGTGGTAACATGAGGATGATAAGGGGCCGATCACTTCCTTCTTTGCAGTCAGCCAAACCCACTTTTTAAACATTTCATCGAAAACGTAAAAAATATTAAAATTTTGGAGAAATTCTTGGCTTAAATATCGAATTTATTTTAATTTTTGCCACAGCAACGTGTAAAAAATGGCTTTTTATTATTTTATATGGATTATTCTTAACAATTCAAAATTAAGATCTCTCCTCAACCCAGCCTTCCTTGGTAGCTAACCCAATCCAATGTTTGGGCAACAGCAATATAAATAGGTGCTATCTGACCCCCTTCAAGGCATTTCCATCTGAATCTGTAAGGGCAACGTCGTTAATGTTGTAACTAACTAATTATGTTTTAAAACACTGCAAGATCATGCTACTTGATGGAAAACGATTTAGGTAGATATATTTAAAACCGATATTTCCTTAAAAAGTAAATGGTCTGTGTATTTTACAAATATGTAAAAATATACGGGTGGTCTGATGAAAAGACATAGTAGTTCATTACTATAAACTAATAATTGGATTAAGGTTAATAAAAAATCTCAGTTAAGAGGTTTTTCAATATTTTGAAAAAGCAAAATTGTATAAGGCATTCTAACTAACTTTCATTTAAAGACCCACCCCGCCTATGTTATTTGCTTATTACATTATTAACAAACTTTCAAAGTTTTACATCCTTATCTACTTTACAATTTTAAAAAATATCTGCCTATTTTTTAAAATAGCGAAATTTCCAAGCTAAAAGTTGCGGAAAATGACGCGCTATCTTTTCGTCGGGTCTTTTTGAAATAATTTTAACAAGATTTGTAAAACTTTTTAACTGAACTTATCTACTATCTCACGGAAAATGAGTTAAAAACGAGTTTCTCTCGCCTCGGTAATGCAACAACCATTATACATGAGACACTGATTTTGTTAAAAAAGTGAGTAAAATTAAAAATGTAATTTATTCAAAGTAAACTTACAAAGGTAGTGAACATGTAATGGTATCTATAGTCGTTCATTTGGAGTTGTAGGATCTGCAAAGAATAGAAAAACTAGTTAACTAAGTTAAGTTAACCGCTATAAAATACTTATCTTAATGCTAATAAACGTCCCACATTTTTTCTGCGATCAGTCCTCTTCGCAGGCTCTGGTGATATACAGGGTGTCCCAAAAGTTCGAGTCCACCCTAGTATCTCCAGAACCAAAAGAGATATAGAAGTAAAATTTCACATAATTAGATGGTTTACAAAAAGTATCTCTTTGGATGCTAATTGTGCCGCCATTCATTAAGGGGGCGTAGACAGTCGCAATACTTTTGAAAAGAGCTTTTCATTCCGTTTCGGTGATTATTTGTCTAAATCATTGCTCTTATTTAAAAGTTTTTGTCATTTTATTTAAAAACCGTTAGAGAAAAAGGTATTAGGTATTTTTGGAAACCGATTGAAAAATTTTTTTCAAATTTTAAAAAATATACAGTGTGTCTCATTTAAAAAAGTATTTTTTCCGCCCTAGCTCCGCCCCCTAAATGAATGGCGGCACAAATGGCATCCAAAAAGATACTTTTTTGCAAACCATCTAATTACGCGTTAGCCTTTCAAAGAATGACATTAAATTTAATAGATAATAGAGAGATATTGGGGGTTCAATAGCGCCAGGCACTAATAATTCCTGGCCGTATTTGACATCTGCGTATGCGCAGTAAAACAAAAATAAGGTCAGGAATTAATAAAGTTAGTGCATGCCACTATTAGTGGATGTTTTACGCCGCGGCACACCCATACTTTATCTCTTCTTTTTGATAAATTTATAGCATATACAGCCCACCTTCAAAGAAGAATTTATCACTTTGTTTATTTTATTTAACGAATCACTATAAACTGGAATACGTTCTATCTGAACGAAAAGCAGCTAAAAAGAGGCGGGCCTTAAAAAAATCTACAAGTTGAGAGCCACTCTCTTCGCAACACAAACAAATTTTTGTAGGATAGGAACAATCGAACATTTTTTCTAGGTTAGGGATAAATCCGTGCAAGAACACGCGTCCAATAACTCTATTTTCTGAAACAATTTAAAGTCAGCCACTATTTGACGGATTTAATAACGGATGGCACTATTCCAATACCTCTCTAATAGATATTAGCGACATAAAGCTATTTTTAACTCATCGTCATATACGTATCCGCATCTAGCGAGAACCAAGCACATTAATTGATCAGGAACTTGTACCACGTTCGAAAAGAGCAGATATATGCTAATCGAAGGTGTTCTTGAACGCGATAGGTGTTGAGATGCGTTAGGTATGATTACGGCACACGTATCTTATCTCAGCACCTATTGCGTTCAGAAACACCTTATATCTGCTCTTTTCGAACGTGCTACAAGTTTCTGACCAATCAATGTGCTTGGTTCTCGCTAGATGCTGATACGTATACCGCAATGAGTTACAAATAGCTTTATGTCTTTAATTAATTTGGTGTTTTTGTGTATTATATACAGTGTGTATTCTTTAAACGAAACGGTGCTTCTAGCTGGTTAGAATTTGATTGTATAGAAAAATCCAAAAACACGTCAACTGAGATTTTAATTTCCTTTAATCGTGCTATCTTGGATTTTGTTTATTAGTCGAGGGTTTTTTATCTTTTTTCCAATGTATAGGAAGATTTTTGATGATTTTGTTTTAACTCGGTACACACTTAGGTATCACTTCGATGACCACCAAATGAATATTAGTTTTTTCGGCGACGGCGCACGTTAGGCGTCGCAACGGCCTAAAATTTTTTTAGGACATAGGGTCATTTTTACAGCTATATCTCGGTTAAGTGTCAACATTTTAAAACTTTGGTTAAACCTCTTAAAAGGCTATGAAATTGCCTTTACTACGGTATGCAAAACATGGTATTTTACTTCCGGTTGATTGCATAAAAAAATTATTAATTTGAAATTGTACAAATTCTATTCTCTATTTATGAACGGGATTGTGCAAATTCATATTGAAGTGACTATAAGAAAGTCCTAGCTATTCGTCGATATAAAAAACTGCATGCCACGAAAAAATCACATGTTCGAAAAATTTACAAAATCTCGCCGGATGCTTAACTTCAAATTTTTGAATCTACATTCCCTTTACAAACCTGACAAATAGGTTTTTTAAAAGGGTATATAACACGCTAGAATATTAAGTATAACAAGTCACGATGGGTCCCCAAGTTTTAATAACATACAACCACAGACCTAAAAACCATAGACCCTGAATGCCATTCATAAATTCTTATTTGTTTTGTCCCCAAGCTAGCCTGTGTGCCAAAAAAAGACGGAATGATTTTCAGAATGTTGCTCGGCAACACTACGGTAAGTTTGTAGACGTGTATCCTAGATACATCCATTTGTTTTACATACTCTACCAGTAGCGGCGAAAAAATAATAAATATGTAAAAAAATAGGTTAATTGCACTAAAGCAGTAATTTGTAGTTTTCGTTAAAAGAGCGTTGATTTAAATTAACGAGCGCAGCGAGTGATTTAAAAAAATTATTTTCTTTTGCATCGGTAACCATGCTTTTGTAATTTATTGACACAAAAATCGTCTTTTGGATGAAGTTATAAAAACTCAGCCCCTTTCTTGTCACCCTTTCAGAAACCCGCCACCAATTTAATTGTGTTATATTGTTAAATATTTTTTTAAGTGCTAATGGTGAGTAAAAGCGATTAAAGTAGGTGATAATTTGAACAATTTTTTGGGAGCCCTCACTGAGGAGGTACCACTTGTGGCACCTTTTTGGAAAGCTTTGAAAATAAATTTAATTTAGTCAATTTTTTGTGTGTGTTAAACATTTTAAAAAATCTATTTTTTGTCGTTAAGAACGGTTGAGTGAAAAAGAAAATCGAGGTGTGCTTTGAATCTATTTCCCTTTTATCTAATATCTAGCAAATTAAAAAAAAAAAGCTAATTAGGCTGCGCCCCCAAATGGGGCGCCAATAATATCCTTGTGTGGCAGTTTCTTTTTTCCACTTAGCCCTTAGTAAATAAAGAAATATGTAGTTCAATTTGGGAGCTAAAACAATTGACAAAAAATAGGTTCTTAAAAATGGGTTGATAGATGTCAAAAAATGTATTTAATTGAATTTATTTGTTAATAGGCTTTCCAAAAAGGTGGCACAAGTGATACATCATCATGATCAAAATGTTGGTAGGACTTGGGCCTTCAGTGAGGGCCCGCCAATGGGCCGCCAATAATGTCCTTGTGTGGTATTTTCTATATTGCGCTTAGTAAATAGAGAAATATGTAGTTTTTTTACAGCTAATGCAATTGACAAAAAAATAAGTTTTTTCAAATTTTTGACACATTGGTTGACAGATGTCAAAAAGGAGTTGTGCGTTAAATTTATTTTCTAACAGGCTTTTCAAAAAGGTGGCACAAGTAATACCTTCTTAGTTGGGGGCCACAATTTTTTTTTTATCATGGACGGAAAGTCCGTAAAAAATCATTAAAGATTCGCTTTCGGTTTTCTTTAAAACATCTTCCCTAAAACCGCTAGAAGCACCGTTCCATTTAAAGAATCCACCCTGTATAAACAGCGCATATAACATGGACTCCGGAAAAGTCTGGACTTACCCAGAAAACGTTTAGATGCCTTCTGGGAAAGTCCAGATATACTCTAAAAAAGCCTGAATATATATTGGAAACGTCAGGATATACCGTGTAAAAGTCTAGATACACACTGGAAAAGTCTGGATAGTCTTTTAGAAAGCTTGAACACACCCCGGAAAAGTTTGAATATACCTATAAAAAGTCTGCATACGCTCTGGAAAACCAGGATGCACTGTAAAAAAGTCCGAATTTCCCTGAAAAGTTAGGACAAATAGTGAAAAAGTCAGGATAAATCTTGGAAAAGTCTGAATACACAATTGTATACGAGTACTGGTTTTTTATGTATTTTCTTAAACAAGGGAAGTTTTGGAGTTAATCTTTACTCGATTTATTTATTTATACTTATATTTTACTTATTATTCTTCGAAAAACATAAGTTTTCTACATCTTTTTTTCCTTAATTTTTTACTTCCAATGTACAATTACTAACTGTATCCTGAGACCACTCTCTCTGTTTTCAGTTCTCCATCCAAATTTTTCTTATTTATAAGATGTCGCCATATTTGTAGCATCACCCTAGGGTAAGTTTTTTGTCTTTTTCAGTTTTGTGGTATGTTTGGTCTGTCCATCGGTTGGTCACTGGCTTCGTGATGGCCTTCCCTTGTGTGTTATCTTCCATCTTCCCGTTGGATGGTTGGTGCTGTGTTTGTGCCTGACGGATAAGTAGACGAAGCATAGCTCTGTACTCAAAGATCATAATTATAGTAAGCCTTCATGGGTTCTTTTAACATTCACCTAAAGATGACAGTCTAAACTCTAAACATGTTGGATGAATCTTTATTAAAGAGTGGAGAATGACCAAAGCATTTTCATTTATTGTTTTTTGTATCTATTTAAAGAACGAAACAAATAGCGGGTCTTATAATTTTTTTACTTTTATTTTGTTTGAGAATCATAATCTAATTGTCTACTAGCTGTATTTGTATATTCTCTTGTCCTTGTGATTTACCTACTTTTACTTTCTCTCTTTTTTTTCAGTTTTAACTTAAAATATTTAAATACTACTGGGGTTAAAAGGAAGAACAGACACCTGCTTCTCGAGGTTCCTAAAAGTAGGTGAACTGAATCTCACCCATTGTGGATGTATGATATATAACTACATTTTTTTACCTTATCACTATGAATTTTTTGATGTATATTTTTTTCTGCAAGACCTTTATTATTATTACTAATATTACTTTATCACAAACACGGAATAAGTAACTATCTGAAAATAACCGAAACGTGGGTTTTTTGGCTACAAACTGACAAACTAATTTGAAGAAAAATAGCGCAAAATGGAAAAAACTTAACATGTTTAAAAGAATAATTTCGAAAATACAAGCCAGGTCAGAATAAAAATAAGGATGCCAACGCAGCGCTGAGGGGGCTGATTCTTGAATATCGTAAGAAAGATCGCACGGGACCGGTCAACTCCCTGATATCGATCAATAACAGGCTTTGCAGCTATCACGACCTATTCGAAACCTATCCGACCACGGCCGAACCTCACCCGATTCCTGTGTATCGAAAGAACCTTCCTACATTATCATACACCTGCCTCTGAGCAGGTGAACAGGCTCTCTTTGTACAAGCTTTGCAGCTTCTGAGCCTTCATATTGAACGAAATGACGGATGTGTAGTTTCCCAGGGGACCATTCTTTAGAATCAGCAACATGTTAGATCGGGTTGGATCCTATGAAAAACTTACGCAGCTTAACGTACGAGTATTAAGAAGAACAGACTGAAATCACCCATAAACTCAAAGTCAATTAAAATCTAACTGATTTTTATGTTAAACTTTCCCGTTCTTAAGCTTAAAAGATTTTCGATAGTAAAATTCTTGATGGTTGGAACTTTAAGTGCCCTTCCTCTTTGAGACTATAAAACTTTTAAATGGGTGATGAAGCTTTCATAGAGATTTAAAGCTATAAAAAAGTTAAATAAATATTCAACAGTTTATTCGAGTCTCTTAAAGAGTGACTGATTCATATTCTATAGTAAATTGTGGCTTAGAAAATGAATGAACGAATTAATGTATAGTCAGGGGTGGTTTGCACTCTTGCGAGTGACAATTTAAGAACCCAGCAGATTTTACATAATAATATAATCCAGAAACTTGGGTAATACATTATTCATTGAGGGATTCCAGATTCTTACAGGCTTAAAACTTGCCCTCTTCTTTTATATATTCGAATGTGATAGTGGAATCATTCTGTCGAATATAACGTCACTTGCTGTGTCATTAGTTTCTTTGTATTATTTCTTTTGATTGTCCCTCAGCTTGTTTTATTCGCATTATGTCTTGAATATATTTTGTTGCATGATTCCATTTCTCCTTTGCTCTTCGCATCTCGTCGATTCTTAACATGATATGTTGTTTGTAGGTGGTAGACAATGTTGAACTGAAAAGTAAACTAGAATTTGACTTTTCTTGTCCTTATTTTTTACTTTTTCACAACGTTTCGAATGCTTATGTATGTGCAATCGTCATCAGGTGATTACTAGAAAAAACTAAGACTACCTAATGTTATACACTAGCAGCATGAAAGTAACTTGGGGTTAGTCAACTATGAAGTTTACACTTGGTTGATTCCGCTGTTTCGCAATTGAAATCTGGAACCTCCAAAAAGTGTTGGAAACCCAATATCCTTGATCCTGGTTCATCTCCTTTGACTTTCGGCTTGAGTAAATTTTAATCCCTGGGGGTCTATTATTGAAAAAATTATTTCGCTACTATGAATCTCATTGGTCCAAATCTTCGGTTTAAATCGGTTTATCTCACTTTCGTCCGAAAGTAATTCTATTGGTCTTGACTAAGAGAATTACTTTCCATCAATATCGGGCAAAAATGAGTCAAACCGATTTTAACCAAAGATTTGGACCAATGAGATGCATAGTAGCGAGAGAATTCGACTCCCTGGGAGCAAGTTTTCTTTCGATTCAAAAATAGACCCACTGGCGACGATCTTTGCTTCTTTCCATTCCATATGATGTTGCTTTCCCCAGCAGCATTGAGTTATTTTTGATCCAGTTGTGTCCCTTGTCGAGTTTTGCATTTGTGTGTTTGTGTTCTGTATGGTTCACTGAACACATGCTGCTAGTATGTAAGATGAGGTAGTCTTAGTTTTTGTTAGATTTAATCTAATGACGATTGCAGATACATTAGCATTCGAAAAGTCGTAAAAAAGTAAAAAATAAAGACAATGGAAGTTAGAATTTCTAGTTTACTAGTATATGCCTTATTTCAGTGAATCTAGTGCAGTGTATAAATGTGTGTTATATACTCATACTAATACAATATGTACATTCTGATATGTTTGATGTAGGCCTTGAAACCTTCATGATATTGTAAGAATTTGAGTAAGATGGTGGTTTATTAGTCTATGTTTACATAAGGTCCTTCTTTTAATGTTTGGTATTAGTATTTTTGTGCACTCAGTGTTTTCTGTGTTCTCCTTCCATTTTCTTTGACATTTCTCTTGTGTTGTTTTTTCGCAATTTCGTTTCCGTCTGGGAAAAAAGTTTCGTTCTTTGATTATGTATTGGAGGTATTTCTGAAATGACTTATAAATCCTCACTTGGTGCAGTTTGCTATGTACAGGGTGTTTGTTTATAACTAGAACACTAGTATCATTTTTATTAAAGAAAATAAAGGGTAGGTTTGAATTCAAAAATTTGTTGGCAAATTGCAACGAACTTAAGCGCTAAAACAACTTTTTTTTTGTTCTCATTGGTATACAAGGTGTTACAATAAAGCTAATTTTTTTACATAGAATACCCAGTACATTTTTGTATTTTTGAATTTTTAAAAAATTTATCTTTACAAAAATACCAACCACTATTGAAATATCTTTCGTAGTCTCTAAGATATTTGCATTTAAAATTTTAATAAAATAAATTAGAAACGACCATCTGATTAAGCTACATTGCCTTCAATCGTTTTTTTTTAAGGTCACTTAAAATAATGAAATATATTCATGACCCACTTGGTAGCTCAATCAGTTGGTCATTTCTAACATATTTTCATTTTGGCAATTAATAAATAAATTTCATGGAGTAGCTGTAACACTACAGTTGGTTTACTTTTTTATCACTTGGTGTATTTATTCAATATAATCTTATTTAGTTTAATGGCGGGTTTACCCAACCTTTTATATTGATAATTTATAACCTAAGCACAATTTTATTCATAGTCATAATGTTAAATACAATATTCTTAATAGAAGTGTTTACCCAAGTTTTGATAGTTATAATTCACAATTCATAAGCACAGTGCATAATTTAAAAGTTGCTTAATTTTAACTTTATGCACTATCAATATGAAAATAGCAAAGAAAACATTTTGGTTGGTTGATTTCAAAATGGGAATGATTGATTTTTAAGAAATCCGTAATTTTAGCTGATATTACAAAACAGAAATTTAGCAAGAAGGAAGAATACCTAACCTATCGAGATTAGGTAAAGAGAAACATTTTTTTTGTTCTTCTTTTTTATCAATTTGTTATGTTAATTTTCAAAATTCATCCTAATGCACTATACTTATAAATTCTTGGATAAACAGGTGCTGTTAAATTATGTATTAACACTAAAATTGTGCTTATACACTATGAATTAAAATTATGAATTATCAATATGAAAACTTGGGTAAACCCGCCTTAACACCTTCGCTTTTGCATGAACCTTATTATTCGTGTTTTTAGAAAACCTCCATTCTGAAAAGTTTCCTCTTCCAGGACGTCATGTCGAGGGCGACAGGAGGGGGGCTATAGCTACCCCTTACTTCTTTTAGTCTTTACTCTGGTTTGAAACATGTCATTTGGTGTAATGGTCGCGATTCTTCAAAAATCGTCAGAATATCTCGCCGTTTAAAATTAAGTTTCTTAATACTGTTCCAGTAAACAAAAAATATTTCAATTTAATTTTTGTAGGCAATTTTTGTGAAAAACCTTTTTCTTATTTAAAAGTTTATCTTATTATGCTTATTTTTGTGTGTAAACAAACCTTTAAAACTTTTAACATACACACCATAGATAGCCATGGAGTATATCTTAATCACAAATTCTGTCTTTCCTTTTACATGGTGAGAATTTTCGACACTTTGGTCGCGATTCTTCAAAAATGTCAGAAAATCTCGCCCTTACAAAAAAACTGACGATTTTTAAACAAAAGTTTACACTTAATGCTTTCTCTTAGGACTATTTGCTAGTATTCCTTAAAATTTAGTTTCCCAATATTGTTCTAGAAAATAAAGAATATGTCAGTTTTAATTTTTTTAGGCTGTTTTTCTGAAAACCCTGTTTTTTATTTTTATATATATATTATAAATGTATGTCATAAAGCTTATTTTTATGTGTAAACAAACCTTTAAAACTTTTAACATACAAAATCATAGATAGCCATGGAATATTTCGCTGTCACTGTTCAGAAAAGTCACACAAATTCTGTCTTTCCTTTTACATGGTGAGAATTTTCGACACTTTGACGTTTTTTGTTACGCGTAGTAGCAATAACTTAGCTCCGCCGCGTAAAACAAGTCCTGCACAATATCTTTGTTATTTTTTTAAAAAAAATGACGCATTTTTGTCTTACAATGCTAGCATAGATGTTGTTGTTTTAATTTTAAATGAGGCACAATAATTAAAAATCGCCAGTTTCCAGAAGTATGACTGGTGAGATTTTCTGTCCTTTTTGAAAAATCGCGACCATATAGCGTAAATTTTTAAAAAATTGCAGCGTTGCTATACCGCCGTTAATTTTTACAATTTTGGTTTTTGAAAAATGGTTTGTTTGATTTTCAATAATTTTCGCGTTCGGCGCCACACCATTACTAATTGTTACAATTCTGGTTTAATTTTAAGCAATTCTTTGTCAATAATATTCAAAACGCCTAAATAAAAAATCGTTAAAAAGTGTAACTTTGGATTTTTTCGTAAAAAAATGTAGATTTCGATTTTTTTGTAAAATTTAGCATCATATCCTTAATCTTGGTTATTTAGTTTTTGATATTTGTAGGCAAAATAAAAATTTTTGCTTTGCACCCTAGAACAATTTTTTTTTGCATCGGTAACAAAGAAAGCTTATAGTTTGGTTATTTCAGGACAGTGAATAGCATCGTGTTTTTGATGAAGGTATAAAATAACTGCTAAATTATCGTAAGATAGCTAGTACATAGTCTTAATTAATTTCTTAAGAATAGAAAGTTTAAAATATTTTTTTCCCTCTTGGTTTTAAACCTTATATTTTGAAAAGTTGATTAGTTTCACTAGACAAATAGAATTCAACTCTCTATCTGACCCTCTAATTTAATTGAATTTAAAAACAATCTTGCTGATCGGCCTAAAGGCATTCTTACACAGCAAGCAACTGGTACTGAAATAACTAAACTTTTTTTTTTCATCAAATTTAAAAAATATCTCATTTTTACATTGGGTTGGGCTACCCACCCGTGTGTTTTGATACTGTCGTAGTTGTTTAAGTAATTTGTAACTTAGTTTACTACTGCTTGGCTCATGTCTCAAACGTTCTTTTTCGCAAAAAGAGAAAGTGCGGGCTAATTATTTTGATAAGATTTCTAATGTTCTCTTATGGTTTGTTTGGGTTCCGAATTTTAAAACTGTCCTAGAACGTTTTAGAACTGCGCGTGATAGTTGCGCAATCGACGGGACTGTTCTTAACAGTTTACAATTTTTGGACGAACCCGAACGCATTTTCATAAAATTGTGGCATATACATTGATAACAAGACATAATAATAGGGTGAAGAAGAAGCACGTGATGTGATCCAGAGTGTCTTAAGTTTATCTCTTTATTTTTAGCATAAAAAAATAAAATAAAAAAAAAATTTGGAACCATGAGTTGGTTCTCATCATATAGGCCCACAGTTTCTTCTACAAAATTCGTAGCTTTTATGTTTCTACAAAATTCATAGCTTCATATTTTTATTACATTGCATTTAAAAATCTGCCAATGGCTTCATCATCACCACTACTTGATAACGAGGTAGAATCTTGCTTTAATTCTTCCAAAGTGAAATTCTGCAAGTTTTGAAAGAACAGAAATTTAGCACTGAAAAAGCTGAATTTTTGGGTTAGGCAGGGTCACACCATACAAAACCCTCGACAAAACCTTTATAAAAACACACGCGGATAATAAAATAGTACAAGATTACACTCTGGCTTTTTATTAGTTTTCGTAAAAACACATTTATTTGGGTATATTTTCAAGAAACAAATTATTTTTTCGCACACACTTTACATGCATAAATGAATTTGCGCATACGTCAGAAAATAGTACTTAACAGTTCCATTTAATTCCGCCCGGCTTCACGGGACTATACAGAACAGTATTGAACCAGTCCTGGACAAATTTTCGGTAGTAACCCGAACACAAAACTTTTCAGTTCAGAACAGTTGTGGTAACCAGAATGCGTTTTTTTAAGCGCCCATGCTCCGGACTGTTTAGAACAGGAAATATCGATGAACCCGAACAAACCATTAGAGGAAAATGTGCCTAAACCACATTGCTTGCTAAGTTATTTTATGTCCTTTTTGAGAAAAAAAACCCAAAGCAGATGCTTACATGCACTGAACTAAAGACAGAACACCCCGTCCGAGGTTAATCCTTTGCATCAAAAAATAGGTCGATCATGGCTACATAAAAGGATTTTAGCAGCAAGTTAATAAATATATGAAATTGTTTGCTTTTTCCCCGCAAGGACTAAATGTTTTGAAACCAAAGAAATACACAAATAATTTGATTATATTTCAGAATGCTTTTTGCTGCTTACCAGCTTTTTTAGATGCCATGGTGCCATGCCAGAAAACGCATTGAATAATCTTTCTTATTCTGTGATTTATTCAGGTGCCTTTTCAAAAAAAGGTCGGATGCAGTCGGTAGAGCTGAGCGCTAAGCGAAAAACAGTGACATCTTTCTAATTTTTTTTTAAAGAATATTTAAATTATTCTTAGTGGTTGCTATATATAGGAAGTGCTAAACAATCGCACTTTTTTTAAGTGAGCGTAGCTAAGTGAAAAACTCTCCGATTTTTATAGCGTTATAGAAAGTCAAAGTGTCAAAATTTGTAGACCCTATGTTAAATTTGACATTTCCTAGAAGTCGACGATTCAATAAAAGAATAATATTTTTGACCCTCCTCGATATTTTTTTTGTGCGACACTGTTTTGGCAGCGGCGTGCGGTCTATAGGAGCAAGGGAAGCAGTGCTTCCCCTAGGAAAACGTCATCTTCTTAAATGTAATTTTCGAAATAGGGTACAATTTCTTTAGATTGCATTAACCCGTAACTACAGACATGCGGTCATTTTGACCCCCAACTTTTCTGATAGAATGATATCTTGCTCCGCCTGCTACTCAGATAGACAAGCGTCTCAGTACCTTTCGGACTAACAGATGTTGCATCAAGAGTGATTTATTTATGGAATATGAAATACGCGCCTATAGAGATTGCGTAGTATAAAAAAATCTCAAAAAACCATTTGCACGTTTTTTTATAATTTTATAATTTAACTTGTGTCTACGTTTTTTAGGTTTGTTTCACGTTACTTTAGAACATTTATGAGTAGTAAGTATCACAGTTGATTTTGTTTCTAATAAATTGCTAAATATAGGGTTATTATATTTTTGAGCAAAAAACTATATACCTCTATTATTTCATTTCTCTTACAAATTTTCCTGCATAAAATTAGTTTTTATTCCACCAAACATATTTTAGACGGTCGTACAAATGATATAATAAAGTTACAAGAGTGGAGTATTTTTTTTCAATCAATTTTACTACCTGAATTAAAAGGGTCATTTCGACCGCATGTCTGTTATAATGTTACTGTTTCCATACGCCTGTGGTTAAGAGTTAAAAATCAAACGGAAGATGGCTGTGGCACTGTAAATCTAACGGAAAAACAAGAGTTTTTTGTACTTCAGTGCAACATGGGCTTCCTGAATTTCGATTGCTCACACAGAGGGTGAAACCTAGGACGACGCCGTTTCGTCCTTATTAGGGACTCATCAGCTAGGTGTACCACAACGGAGATAATTTCTGGGTGCCGATTCTGGAAGTCATAAGAAGTGATCGTTTGCCTGAGAGAAAAAAAGCAAATTCAACCAATAAACGCGCTTAAAAGCATTGACGAGACGATCGAATAATCACCAAACTATTATGGGCACGCGCAGAGCTGCCTTGAACAACAATTTTTGAGCGAAGCCGTTCTCTCGACTAGACCCAATAATTGGGTTTTGTAGACCAGCTTGTGTGAAAAACGTCACTTATATTATTTCAGAGCACGCTATTGGACGAACGACCGATCGATATTTTACTCGCTAGTGTGCATGCTACGACAAACTTGACCGTCTTTTAGAGTAGGACTCGCACAGTGGTCCATTTTTATAAAAACGCGGACATTAAAAAAAACTTCCACATTGCAATTTAATACACAGACAGGATGATCGTGTGAATTTTTACATTTATCTTAAGACATTTTTAAGAGGAAAAAGACATATATTTTTTAATTAGCTAAATTAAAGTAAAAATGTTGGTTTAGAAAAAGAAAAAAATATATATATTAAAAAGAATGCCAACCGAAACTTTCAAATGAAATACCCAGTATATTATTGCATTTTTGCATTTTATTTTTAAATTCTAAGCATTTTTTTATACCAGTTGAATACTGTCATACTCTGGGTCTTCTATTTGAAATTTGATGTTGAATACTGATGCGTAATGTCAAACTCGTAAAAAGCATAGTTTATTATTTGGCCAACTATTCGCCTAGTAGCTTGACAATCATATAGGGGCAAATTTAGATACATTTTGAATTTTTAACTTTTTCCATTTATGTCCGCGTGTTCCGAAAAATCGACCACCGTGCGTCGTTCGAATGACTTTTGTGCGATCGGTCGGTCCCAGAATACGGAATTTTGGATTTTAATATTTCCACTGGTGGTCACTTTTCAGGGTATGATCGTTCTATTACGCCCAGAATCGAGCCCCTGCCGAGTACCGAAAGTGGCGCCCTCCGTGTGAAGCTTCGACAACCAAGAATGTATTGAAAATGCTAAAATGCAAACCGAGTCTCAGCAGAAAGTATTCCCACGTGTCGTGCGCGCGCTGCTTTTTACTACTCTAGAAAAACCCAATAGAAGCTCTCCCCGCTGCTAGGGTATCTGTAGTCTGCAGCTATAATACGCCAGCAGTATGCCTCCTTTCGTGTAAGTCGAGAGGTCATTGAATCTGCTGAATATATCGAGCATCGACTCGCGATTGCGTGCTTTAGGAGGATGTGCACGCTGTCATTCGAGTATATGGATGACAATACGGAATTGAACAATGCAAATATTATGACGGAAGTATTGCTAAAAATGTTGGACAGTTAAGTAAAAAGATTGTGTGTGAATGTGTAGCGTGTGTCTTAATAATAAAAGGTTTTTCACCGCTTAATGTCGTAGTTACAATCTGGGGAATTGTTTTTAGCAACACTGTACATGAAATCAATTTAACTATTTCGACCTGATTTTTTTGCAAAATTTTATGTCATTGAATTTGTTTTCCATGGCAACGTGGAGACTTCATTTATGCTTATCAACAGTGGGACATCAGAGGTTTTTTAGCACTGGATAAAAAATTTGGGGTTAGGTTACGTATTTTGACATTTCGCGTTCGGCGCTGCTAAAAAACCAAGTAAAATACTAAATTAAATAGAACCATTTATTCCAGAATTACCTGCTAGACAAACGCTAACCAACTACGTATTAAAGTGACTGCGTGTAATGTTTAAGGTTGCATTTATTTATAATTGAATTGGAAACACTCCCGCTAGCTGATACTGACAACAGGTTAACTTAAAAGCATGCAGATTTAAAAATCGGCTATTGGCGCTAGACGAAATAATCGTATTCTATTTTAAACAGGAGCATCAACGACTAACAAGAGTCTTTCCAACCTCTGAATGGAGCTTTACTGACCTGTTTTGTTAGTACTCAAGTATCCGTGTGTTTTTGAAACTGAGGTTCTAAAATCTATCCTTTGCACTCCAAGATTTCACTAGTACACTTCCACATAACTATGCCGCAATAATTTAAATTTTAAAAAAATAGTTGAATCAAAATAAAAACAAAATTATGTGGGGTTATGGGCGCCGAATGTTTCTACGCGAATTCTTAGTAATCCCAGCGAGCCAGCAAAGTTCTCTTGATTCTTTGATAGACTCGGGGTAGTACCCGCGCAGCACCTTTTTCGGCGGGCGACCGCACACGCGGTGTGGGTTCATATTTGTTTTAGAACAATCTTTTTGATAACACATTTTTAAAAGATAAATATAACCTCGAATGGTTTTCTGTCAGAGACTTAAAGTTTGTTGACAAAACA
Organism: Oxystoma pomonae; assembly: GCA_963921995.1. Lineage (NCBI taxonomy): Eukaryota > Metazoa > Arthropoda > Insecta > Coleoptera > Brentidae > Oxystoma > Oxystoma pomonae. The sequence goes on from OY998170.1 coordinate 46,324,422, forward strand.
CTTGAAGTGCGTGTGTCTCCCAAATTCAATGACGTGAACCGGAATGCACAGGCTTTTCCGGAATGCACAGGCTTTTAGAAAGAGGGAAACTTAGTTTTTATTTTCGCTAAAGCAAGGAAATATAAAAAGGAAAAATGTAATCCAGAGGAAATTGTGAGAATTTCTCTATTTTTTTTGTAAATCGTGTTTGTTCTAAACCTTCAAATATTTTTGTTAAGCATTTAAAAATTATCACCCTTGCAAAATTTCAGCTAATTCTGATGTTTAGTTTTCCCTGTGCACTTTGGGAAAAAATTAAAAAATTAAAGAACAAGGCGTTGCCAGTTGTACTTTTTTTTTACTTAAAATCTGGGGAGAAACTATAGCCTTAAACGTATACAAAATTTTGTGAGAAATGCAACAGTTCAAGACAGACTTTCGCAAATATCGCTTTTTTTTGTCAATTGAAAATAAACTTCTTCAAAGCTTGCCAGAGCATTCACGTTATTATGATGACTTCATTAACGAATTTGCAGAAAATTATCGAAGAATCGAATTAGATTACAAATAAAATAAGTTTTTAGAAATTGCTTCTTTTACTTGAAGTTTCACCGCACGCCTCTGAAAATTCGGTAAAGAAAGAAGGAAGTTTGAAATATAAAATCACGCTTATTAAGAAAAAACTAACACTTGTTTGAATAGCAATTACTTTGGCAAAAATTGTTAAGCTAAGGCGTCAAAATATGTAGATACGATGTTAAATTTGACATTTTCTAAATATCCAAGATGGCGGACCTATTTATATAATGGGTATTTTTCACCCTTTCTGATATTTTTTTCTGTGCGACATTGTCTTGGGTCTCAAACATTTGTTACAAAGCCACATTCTTTTCAAGCACATCGACGTAACATTTTAAAAATTCAGTAAAGAAATAAGGCAGTTTGATATGTTTAAACTGATCAGAGTTTGTCTGTAAAATCTACTTGTTTCAATAGCAATAACTTTTGTAAAAATTGAAAATTTTTAATAAACTTGGTCTTTTTATAAAGCACGGGTGACAAAATTGAAGAACTAGTGTTAAAACTGCCGTACTTAAAATCCAAGATGGCGGGTATATTTAAAAATACTCCATTTTGACCCCCCTAGAAAACACTTTAACAACACTTTATTCAACCGCAAACATCAGTTACAAAGCCACCTTTTTCTTTTTATAAAGCACGGGTGACAAAATTGAAGAACTAGTGTTAAAACTGCCGTACTTAAAATCCAAGATGGCGGGTATATTTAAAAATACTCCATTTTGACCCCCCTAGAAAACACTTTAACAACACTTTATTCAACCGCAAACATCAGTTACAAAGCCACCTTTCCTCCAAGTATTCTAAAGTAATACTCAAAAATATTGGTTATGAAATAAGGTACTTTTAAATTGAAGGTGTAGGTTTATGGGTTTCGGGGCCTTTAAAATTGAAAAGTCCTTTTTTCGAAAATGTCAACGTTTAGCAAAATTTATGTGCTTCTCTATGGCTCTAAAATTGAAATTACAATCGAAATAGATACATTTACCAAAGTTATAAGTTTAACATTATTAAAATAATAAGAAAAAAAAATAACAATTTAGCAACACCTAAAGGGTAAAAAAATATAAAGACTTGCGTTCAAAACGGCCGTTCTATAGTCGCGATTCTTCAAGAACCGTCAGAAAATATCGCCCTTATAAAAAATCTGACGATTTTTAAACACAAGTTTACACTTAATGCTTGTTACAAAAAATCTGACGATTTTTAAACAAAAGTTTACACTTAATGCTTGTTTGTCAGGACCATTTGCTAATATTCCTTAAAATTTAGTTCCTTAATACTGTTCTAGTAAATAAACAATATATCAGTTTTAATTTTTGTAGGCTGTTTTCTGAAAACCCTGTTTTTTATTTGAAAATGTATGTTATTAAGCTTATTTTTATGTGTAAACAAACCTTTAAAACTTTTAAGATACAAAACCATCGATAGCCATGGAATATTTCGCTGTCACTGTTCAGAAAAGTTACACAAATTCTGTCTTTCCTTTTACATGGTAAGAATTTTTGACACTTTTTGATGTTTATTATTGGTACGTGTAGTAACAATTTAGCTCCGCCATAAACTAGTCCTGCAGAATATCTTTAAAATATTAAATTTACAAAATGTTATTTAAAAAAATGACTTAGTTTCTTTTACAACGTTAGGATAAATATGAAGGTCGCTGTGTTTTTATTTTAAATGAGGCGATAAGTAAAAATCGCCACTTTCCAATATTCTGACGGGTGAGATTTTCTGTCGTTTCTGAAGAATCGCGACCTATGTGTCAATTTTGTTGCCATCATACGTTATGGTTATGTGAAAAGATATCCAGAAGCATGTCAAATTTTTCTGAGGCCCCCCGCAAAATGTTTTAGGGTGCCCCCCTGTTCAACTTGATATTTTTTACTACTACTACCCTGATATTTTTGCCAATATTTTATTATTATTTAATTAGATATTTATAATATATTTTAAAACTAACTATAAAAAAAACAATAACACAAAAAAACATCTCATGTACCCTCTGTTTATTAGTATTCAAAATGTATGCAATTTTAAAGGAGCCGAACAAAATAATGGGTCTCATGTACTCTCTGTTTATTAGTATTCAAAATGTATGCAATTTTAAAGGAGCCGAAAGGTATTTGTGTGCGTATTTGTTTTTATTTATTATATTCTTTTCTTTTGCTTTTTATAAAGCGGGAGCGGCGGAGGCGTTGACACGCCCCTGAAAATATCGTTTTTGGTAAAGTTGTGCAAACTTGACGTAAAAAAACACACATTTAAAAATATTTAAGAGGACGTAAATAAAACACTTTAAAATGATGTTAAAATTACGGACAGATCTGATTTGATTTTTATAAAGACAGTTTAAAAATGTTGTCGTACAAACATCACTAAAACCGATTTAGGCACTAAATCGATTCTAATATAAAGCGATTTAAGAAAGTGGTTTAAAACCCATTGTTTGTTAGTTGTTTTATTGGGTTTTTTCTTTAAACTGACATATAATGACATTTAATGAAGGTCGTATAAAACCTTGGATAAAGCGATTTTATTTAAAACCGTCCTTATATAAAAGCACTTTTAGGTGCGTATAAACGTAGTAATTTACTTTGTTTATACGGGCCTCTTAAAGCGCTTTTGGATAGGGACGGTTTGCAAATTTTGTCCTATAAACACCGCTAAAACCGCTTTAAGCACTAAATCGAATTTACTTTGATATCAGATCCACAGATTTGCTTATTGCTGCTCGATGCTATAGCCCTCTTTCTCCAAGAGAGAGAGAGATGGAGAGAAAATGTTCAATTTGACAGCTTTTGCCGCCAAGAAGTAGGATCTCGCCCAACTTTTTTGTGTTTTTGTTGAAGATGCTGGAAATCTAACCTCATTTTGTTAATTATTTTTCGTTAGTCAGTTTTATTTATAAAATCAGTGACGGCTTTAGGATTCGGTCTTGGGGGGGGGGCGCCTCGGTTTCAATTAACTTCCTTCTCCCCCAAAATTCAAATCTATACATATATCGTAAGTATAAAAATCATTATGTACAGTTTAAACAACCAAAATTTTTTTTATTTAAACAATTAGGTACCAATTTTCAAAAGGTTACCTATTCCAGTGGCGGTTCCCCTTTTTTCGACAATTTATTTAAGCAATCACCAGTTTTTCACAAAAAGTGCAAAATTTTTATTTCCTAAAGTTCAAAAAAATAATTTAGTCGTATGGAATTTGTGGGACTATATTATATTTGTCAACATGGAAACAGATAACAATATCAAAACAATACTTATTTTACGCAAAAACTATACTACCAATATTTATTAAAAATCATATATGAAGGCTATTATAAGTACAAGTTCCTCTCAAAAGCTTATTGCAGAACTCAGGATTGTCTTTAATAACTTTAATTTTAGTCCAAGTTGATAAAAAATCAAAATTAACTGACTCCATTGCCTGCTCACTAAAAAAGCCATGTCCGGTCTGATTTGCGTCGCAGAATTGTTTTACGTGGAAGAATATTGCACGAATTCTAAGTAAAATTAGCTTTTGCGATATTCTTCTATGCATTTGCTATATTCTGGGTTGAGTTCAATTCCAAAGCAAAATTAAACTACATTTTTAAAAGTTTCAAATGGCTAATCCCAGAATATTATGCTTCGTAGTGTATCTATAGAGTTGAGTAGCCTCTTGCAGAAATTCACTTCACGAGTAGCATTGCATGCTTTAGCCCATGTAAAAGACTGCTCTTTAAACTCTTTTGCCATATGCTGAAAAAGAGTATTAACAACATCTAATCATAAATGTAGTTTCGGTGGAGGAATTATTTCAAGTAAAGTTTTTTTCTGGTTTTCCTTCAGCTAGAGGTAAATGTATACAGTTTTTAAAATATTTTGCTTTGCAATGAATGAATGTAATTTGCCCTTGTCTTTTAAACATCGATAAATCAGTAAAAGTGATATTGTTTTCCTCACCTTTCTGCTTATAATATACATTTCTCTTGCATGAAGAGCATAAAACCCCAGGAGTATTTTCTTCGTCTGTATATTTATCAAAAACTTCTTCCATGTTAGTTTTTAGGTTGTCAATAATTTCAAACATAACCAATTTCTTCTGCAAACACAATAGAAAGACTTGTAGCCTATTTTGACTATGATTTAGTTCCTTGTTAGGCACTTTTTTCAAAAGCCAGCTAATCCAGTCAACAACTAGCTCGATCATCGACCGCACCTGACTCATGTGTTGGGAGTGAGGCGACTGTGTGTGTGGAGTGTGAACGCCGTCTTGTCAGTGTGACTGAGTGGTGCGATTAACAAGTTGCAACCTGTCCGTTGGGTTTTTACTGTAGACAGTATTATATTATTTTATTATTATATTTAAATTAAACCCCACCGCGCATGCGCTGCTTATGTTAATAAATGTTTGGTGTAACCCTTAAAAACATTCGTGTTGGATATTCATTTGGATTGGCATTTGTCTACCTAAATATATGAAAAATATAGACATGAAATAAAATCTACATGTCCGCCATCTTTGACCCGCCATATTTCAAAAAGCCCTCCGGCGATTTTTTTTAATTTTCACGGAATTTGTTCGCGAGAGTAAGTACTTCGTTTCGTACGTCAGATTTTGGAAGTGATAGAACTTTTAGCAAAATCGAATTTCCGGAACACCGTGGGCATGGTAGCACTAATAGTCCAAGAGCTGATACACATATTAGGCTAGGTCTTTTGGTGGCCGTAGAAAGTTCATAAGGCATCAGACCTTCGTTTTTAAAAATAAATTATGGCCCAATATAAAATAGATGTGGATAAGCCGCCCACTTTGGGGGGGGGGCGTGCCCCCCGCGCCTTCACCTCTAAAGATGCCACTGTATAAAATGGAGAAAGAGATGGCTTTGCTAATGTGGGGTAGGGAAATAAAATCGAAAGAGCCATTTTGCTATATTCAATTGGTTAAAGGTGGAGACTCGCAACAAAACACACGCAAAAACTGCTCGCTTTTTTACGCTAAAGTGTAGAAAACAAAAAAAAGCCGCTAGCTTTTTTGTTTTTTTTTATAAAGCTAGCTGCAAAAAGGAAATCTGTGGATTAGGCTTAAAGCGGTTTAAAAAAACGTTTTATTGCTTTAAAAGCCATTTTAGGGTCGTTTTATGATCAAGCCATGATGAACCTTAAAATAATTTTCTTAAATACCTGTTAAATTATTCTTAGAAGTGCTAAAATACACTTTAGTAGGACACGTTTTTTGGTAAATTTAAAGACTGTAAAGAACTTTGATTAAAAGAAATTAATACCACCTTATGTTACACACTTTAAACTTTGAAAAATTACAATTTTTGCTGTTTTTTGAATAAAAATTGCAAAATAAAAATCATATGCACGACACCACTCAAGATGACAGACAGATGGCATAACAGAAATTTTTAGTAAACATTTGCCTTAAATTGTTTCCATCTTTCTCTAAAATACTTTTTTATAGCCTGCTGTCTCTCTCCAACTACCTTAAATATTTTTTATTTTAATAGAGAAAAAATGTTTTTTGGCAGTACTCTTTTTAAACGCTAAAAAAACAGTGAAAACTTAAAAAATGTGAGTGTTTTATTCTAGAAATCGAAGGTTTGGAAAGAAAGATTTAAAACGTCAGCAATATTATGGCACACAAATGTGAAAAACATAGTAAAAAATTGCTTCATCAAAAACGTTACCACTTAAATTATGCTAAAATATTTAAGAAAGAAATATTCAACCATGGTTTTCCAAAAAAATCTGTTGTTGTTAAATGAACTGTTTTAATTGTTTTTCTTTAAACTAACATATTTAATGACATATAATGGAAGACGAATAAGCCCTCGCAGAAAGCACTTTTAGGTGCGAATAAACGCAGTAACTGATACGTAGCAGGTATGGTTTTCGAGGTGGGCTTTGTTTGTTTCTTTCCCCATCCTACGTTGTTATTTTAATTTATTAATGATATGTGTTTAAGTTTTTGATGTCAGTTCTTTTAACTATTGAGTTAGTTGTCTTCTTTATGTGCTACATCTTAGAGAAAATCCTTTTTTTATAGTTTTATTGGCATTTTCAGTAAAAGGATGTTGTAATTTTAAAGATCCCCAAACCCATTATAAATACATCTTCAATAAATTGAAAATAGGCTCGTTAAAATAATATGCAGTAGTTTTAAATGTTCCAATAAACCAGAATTTGCCTCGGTTTTCCTGCGAAAATTTACTTGTTTGAAGGCAAACCGAGGCAAACTCTGGTTTGTTTAAATAATTATAACTACTTTGTTTCTTAACCGAATTTTTGAAAGTGTTACATGTAAATACTTAAAGAGTATAACTAACGTTTGAGATTGAATATAGTATTGCATAGAAAGTTTTTTCTAGGGGGACAAAAAATGCCTATTTTTTAAACCCGTCACCTTGAATCGAGAGTACATGTCAATTTGGACATTGGTTCTATAAATTTTAAGGCATGTTTGTTTAAAAAGTCTCAGTTTATTGATATTTTTCGAAAAGTTACTGCTATTTAAACAACTAGATTTTTTCTTAATAAGCTTAATTTTGGAGCCAAACTCTGGTCTATTTAAACATTTAAAATTTCAAAACAATCATAATTTTGTTTTAGTGCAACCAAAGGTTCCAAATTCCCAACATAATTTAAAATTTCCTTATTTCTTAGTCGAATTTTTGAAGTATCGCTTTGCAACCAATGTTTGAGATTTACTACAGTGTCGCACAAAAATAAATATCTTGGGGGGTCAAATTCACCTAATTTTTAAATACGTCCGCCATCTTCACTTTTTAGGAAATGTCAAATTTGATCTATAAATCTTGATGTCTTTGCTTTCTAAAAAGCATTATATTATTAAAATCGGATATTGTCTCACTTAGTGCATTATTTTGGCACACCTTATATATTTGTGTATGGAATCCCTATAGCCCGCTATATTTCTGTCTCCTAATGTCTAATCAATACGTTCTACGGGAACGATCTGGATAAAAGGGATTGACGGAAACCTTGCTTTCACGGTTTTAAGTTAAGTTAAGGCATTGCCTTTCCTATTTGGATCAAACAGAAAGTCTCATAAAGCGATAAACTGTAAGTAAACATAGCGTAAGGAATGCCTTTGAGAAAGGAATTTCTCTACAGGGTGTCCCAACCTAAGTATCACACGTCGTTCTCAGGACGCCCGACCGAATAGAACCACTGAAACAATTTTAGGACGTCCCGAGGACATCCATTATTTTATTGGTTTTGTAAGTTATAGTGATAAAATCCATTAATGTTTAAATGCCCTGGGTCCAAAATATACGTTCTGAGGACGTTTCACGTGCGACCAAAATGCGAATTAAACCACTCAAACAGTTTTAGAACGTCCCCAGGATCCCTATTATAAAATTGGTTTAATAAGTGTCGTTTTTTGGTGTAGAACATGGCGCTTTCGAAATGTGCCGTCACCGGTTCAACCGCAACGTCATTGGTTTTTGCCATCACCAAAATGAATTTCCAATGACAGTTTTACAAACCTAACCTAACTTTGTTTTTATTTCTTATTCCCAGTTTATAATTCCTGGGTTATCTCATCCTTATTTATTTTGATGTATAAACCCACCATTAAATGACATTCTTGACGGAAGTTGCTTGGCAGTGTCCGAATCTTCCTCTAAGAGGAATTCTCCCAATTGAATTTGGTACATTAACAAATCATACTCCATCATTTTATTATAGAAAAAACAAAAAAGAATAGCCGGTGCGCCACGCCATCCCAAGTAGCACACATCTGTCTCACAAAGGCACCGGACATCCCCGGGATGTCCGCTTCGGGATCTACACCGCCTTTAGAACGTCTCTTGGTAGTCCAAAGGACGTAGGTTAAAGGCGTCCCTGAGACGTATACAGAAATCGTTTACAGGACATACGCAAAGAGGACGTGTCAGGTACGTCCGCTTCGGGACCTACGCCGTCTTTAGGACGTCTCTGGGAGGTCCAATGTTACAAAATAACTAGTCCACAGGACGTACGATAAAGGCGTCCTTGGGACGTATACAGAAAACGTTTACAGGACATATTCACAGAACGTCTCAGGTACGTCCCGCTTAAGGTTTAAATACCTTTTTAGGATGAACCAATTTTATCCCTAAAATATCTTAGGGATTTCCGCCACTAAACAATTGAACATCCCCGCGACGTCGGCTTAGGGACCTACGCCGTCTTTAGGATGTTCTTGGGAGGTCCAATGTAACATTCTTATTGGTTTTGTAAGCCTAGTTATTTATTATAGTGATAAAATTCATTGATACTAAACGCCCAGGTCCATAACGTACGTTCTGGGGACGTTTAGCGTGGCACCAGAAATCCGATTAAACCGTTCAAACAGTCTTTGGACGTTCCGAGGACATCCACACTATAAAATTGATTTGTACTTATTTCGTGTCTGGTTTTAATTGATTCCTATTTTATTTGCTTTTTATTGGTCTTGTAAGTCATTTAAATAACTAATAAAATCCATTAATGCCAGACGCCCTAGGTTCAAAACGTACGTTATGGAGACGTTTGATATGGGACCAGAAATCGATTTAAACCACTCCAACGGTTTTAGGATGATTCAAAGCGAAGGCGCAGCGCGCTCTATGTGCGACACATGCAAGCTAGCCGTACATCAAATAAAATATGTGAGTAACATTTCTCTCACTGTCCCATGTAAAATATCTACTTATACCTGTATAGTTTTGTCTAAGGTGTGTGCTATTCTATATATATTAGTGGCTAGGTCATAGTTTAATTTATGTTAAGTTTAGGAGGTGTGGTTTAAATTTAGTTTGTAAATACAAATACATATAACTACTAATACTGCCGCTATTATCTCAGTAGCACGCGTCATCCTCAGGACGTCCCATTACGATCCGAACGTTTCGGGTCCAAAACGTACGTCCTGTGGAAGTTTTCTGTATACGTCCCACTACGGACGCCTTTGTCCTATTAATTATGTGGACTAATTATTTTGTAACAGACATCCTGTGAATATGTCCTGTAGACGTTTTCTGTATACGTCCCAGGGACGCCTTTGTTGTACGTTCTATGGACTAATTATTTTGTAACATTGGACCTCTCAGGTAGGTCCCAAACGGGACGTACCTGAGACGTCCTGTGAATATTTCCTGTAGACGTTTTCTTTATACGTCCCACAGACGCCTTTGTCGTACGTCCTATGGAATAATTATTTTGTAACGGACCGCCCAGGGTCGTCCCAAAGACGGCGTAGGTCCCGAACCGGACGTCTTGGGGATGTTTGCCTGTCCGGAGGCGGACGTCCCAAGGACATTTTTGGGACAGATGTGAGCTATTTGGGAAAAGTTCGAGTAAAGAACCAAAAGAGACAGAGAAGTAAAATTTCAGATAATAGGATGGTTTACAAAAGAGTCTCTTTTTGGAGGCTAATTGTACTGCAATTTATTACGGAGACAATATGTTTTTTAAAATTTAAAAATAGATTTTCATTGTGTTTCCAAAAATACCTAATATGTTACCTTTTTCTTTAACGGTTTTTAAATAAAATGGGGAAATTATCTCCATAAGACAAAATGAGTTAAAATAAAAAAACAGCTTTTCGGTGTCTAAATCATTGCTCTTATTTAAAACTTTTTTCATTTTATTTAAAAACCGTGGAAGAAAAAGGTATTTTTGGACACACAATGAAAATGAATGCATTTTCCATGAATACTTCTTAATTGCGAAATATTTTGTTAACTATAAAACAAAACCCAATTTAATTCCATAAACAATTCTACCTACGACCAACGAATAATACTAATTTTAGTGCCTAACCAAATATAAGCCCCGTACAAAGATACATTTTACAAAGTTATATGAAAAGTCCCCTAGTAACCTGATTTAGATAGAACGTCATTAAAACTTCAGGTTATATTATGAAGGTTGTTAAGGTTCAAGAGTGTTTGCGTTTAACATTTCTAATAATTTCTGACATTTATGATGACATTTTCATTGGTCGTAGTCAGTGGCGGCTCGTGGTCTATTAAGAGGAGGTTCACAAAGGATATCGCTCTTTTTAAATAGAAGTTTGTATTAAGTAGAATTGCCTGTTTTTTATATATTTTGTAGTACTCGTCATAAAAAAAATTTTGTTTCATAGCGCCAACTCTCTACTTCTCCCACAAGTACCCGAAAAGTGACGTGAAAGTTGTCGAAATCGACGAAATCCAAGAAACCTAACTGGAAAAGAAAAGTGTCGGCCATACTGAAATTCGTTATTTTTTGTCCAATTTTTGTTGCACATAAACGTTTTCAATATCCAAATTTGATCCAAAATTGACATATATATGTCAGCGGCCAGTTTATATTAAACTTCGTTATAGTTTGCACGACTTAAACAAAAAGGTGTGGCTTAAATCGGTGAAAAAACAGCGAAGTTCAATATGGCCGACGCAAGATGGCTACTGATATATATTAATTTTATGTCAAAATTATATATTGTTAAAAACGCTTTATGTGCAAGAAAGTTTGGTTTAAATCGGACTAAAACCAACGAATTTGAATATGGCCGACGCAAAATGGCGCCTGACATATGTCAATTTTGGGTCAAAATTGGATATTGCTAAAAACGCACGACATATGTAATGTTTGCTTGCTATTTAAGGAATATTAGAAATCCTTAAAATGTATAAAAAGTTATGTTTAAATCAAGCAAAATATAACGAAGTTCAATATAGCCCTTGTAAGATGGCTACTTACATATATCAATTGTGGATCAAAATTGGATATTGTTGAAAACGCTTTATGTGCAACAAAATTTTTTTTTTAATCGTACAAAAAATAACGAAGTTCAAGTTCAATATGGTCGACGCAATCTATCAGTTTTCTGTCACAGTGTCTTGGAAACGTTTTATAATTGAGAGAAGGTTTGGTTTAACGGTCCAATTACATCGTTAAACCGGCAACGCTGTTGGGTCCGTTTATTAGGCAATTCTTTTTCCGCATGTTTCTCGGAAACGGGACTTCCAAATGGTGTGAAATTTTGCCTAACTTGTTTATTGGACTATGTTTTTCCATCAAATCTTGGTACTTTTTTAAAATTTTGTTTATTTTTGAAAAAAACTCTTTTAGCTTTTGTGGTGCTTCAAAATTGGCGCGCCCATATTACGTCAGAAATACCCTTTATAGAGACCTGTAAAACTAAATTGGAAATATTTGTAATTTTCCAAATAATGGACACCTAATTTCGATAACCCTCTAGATACTATTAATAATTTTGTAATCCTCTTCCTCTAATAAAAAACAAATTGAGTATTATTTTCCTCTAAAGCTAAAACATGCGGAAATGTAAAAACATGGACTATCAATATTAGTTATATGCCTAGCATCAAAAAGTACTTAAATGGTTATATTATAGATACCGCCACCATCAAAATTAACCACCCACGTCTTTTTTTTGAGAGCTTATCCTAGGCATAGTTTCTAGTGTTCTCTTTTTCTAAATGTATTCGGCTAAGAGAGATCTAGCATATATACCTAGGTAACACCCCTTACCAGGAAAAAAAATTTACGCCATTCAAAGATCGAAATTGGTCGACTCACTGTATTTGCAACTAACCAATGTCAGTGTGTCAGACTGACATTCCTCATAACCTTAGTTTTGTCGTTTTGTTTTGGAGTTCGTCGGCCTGGTTTTTGTGTTTTATTTAATAATTTTTCCTTTTGTGTAAAGCTACTTTTTAGAATCCTTAAGTGGTCGGTGTGTATTTGTAGAATATGACTTGTGCACTGAAACATTGCAAATCGATAAGGAGGCTGACGGAGGACGTTAACATTTCTTTTCACAAGTAAGTGTAAGGGTCAGTTTATGCTCGCAACTTAGATCAAGCTAAGACATTCTTTGCGGATTTTTTACAGGGTAATTAAACAACCTGCAAACCTTGTACTGCTTGTTGATCTAAGATACGAGCATAAATTGACCTTAAAGCTGGATTCATTGTTCCGTAAATTAAGCAGAAGAAGTAAGATGAAAAGAAAAATAAAATAAACTACATACTATACATGCATTTATTAATAGTTCACAGCTTAGCTTACAGTAAGAAATTAATAATTTTTATATCTTACTTCTTAGGTACTTTACGGAACCATGACTGGACCTTTAAGGCCCCATTACACCTTAAGTTTTAATGTGTTAATCCCATCGAGTACCAAGTAGAGTACCTAATTCATAAATATGTGATGTGCCTAAATACAAGGTCTTTTGTGTCACCGTTACAAACTCGATGTTGCTGTTCATGGTGACAGGAACAATAACACTATTTTTAGAAATGGTGGTAAGTTGTCATGTATGAAATAGGTAGGCAATGGCAATAACCCCAAAATTATTATCTTTTTGCAAAAAATGTAAAAATTGGTGAAGAAAATGAGTGTAAAGTTGCCTACAAGTGTAATTTCACTGGCAGGTATATATGTGCATTTTGGTGAACATTAATTTTGATTTTTCATTCTAGTTTAAAAAAAAACCTTATTTTTTTTCCTTTGTTTCACATTTTTTAAATACATGCGAACTCTACAAAAAAAAGTGAAATCCCCCTCGGTTTCCTGATACAATAAGTATTTTTTTTTTATTTGTGCTCTAAATGTTGTGGGTTCACTTAACCATACTTTGTGCTTAGCAAACTTATTTTTTTGGCAACAAAGTGCAACTAGGAGCAAGGACATTTCATTTCCTTTTACATTAATAGTTTAGGTACCCAAAAAAATGCTGGACAATTTGAATTTTATGGTTCAGGAAAATATACTTATAAAAAAATATAATAAATACAAGAAAACAATTTTTTTTTAAATCATGCATACCCAGTTAGTTTTAGTAGTTTTTTTTTTGGTATATCTAGTGTCAGACTGATATCATTACTGATATACAAGTAAATGTTTCCATACATGCAAATTAAGTAATTAGAGGAAATAAATATAATTATACAAACCAAACAGTTTAAAATTGCTAAATCTTAAATAAAATATATGTGTAGGTACCTACCTAGCTAATACACAGCGAGAAACTGATACATTAATTTGTTTTTTTTAATCAATTTTTAGTATGTTTGCATTTATCAAGAAAAATAATGTCCTTTCCACCAAAAAATGTAACATTGGTTTTGTAATTAAACAATTACAAAATATCTTGTGAATAATTCAATAACAAAAGGTTTCACATTTTTTTAGGATTCCAAACTAAGGTCCGATATCCCAAATATGGCGTCAGGCCCTTCAAGTGAATCCTGAAGTAGCAAAGGAACAGGAACAAATTAGTGTGCTCCACGCATTTTAAAGTTGGAAGACTTCTTATCAGATAAAAAGAGAAAGATGCCTAAATTTAATGCTGTGCCATCTTTACTTTTGGACATAGAAATTCAATATTTAAGTCTGCATAGTACCAGCATCAGTGATATACCACAAAACTCAACTTTTATGAGTTCAGATGCAAGCATAAGTCAAGTTTCACAAAATTCACCTATAGCTGTTTCATCTGCGTCTTCATCGGGGAGCATTTCTAAGGAAAAGACATTGAAAAGAATTGTAATAAAAAGAAAGTAAGTATTTTTTTGCTGTCTGATATTTGTTATGATACAGAAAACCACATTTTTTAAACTAATTTTACTTTTAGTATTTTTACTATTTTTACCTAATTTTTATGTTACTGCTACATTTTTAAAATTCAGTTTTTATTTATTTACTTTAGTTTTTTTCCTGTTAAGAGTTTCCTATTCAAAATGTTTGATTTTTCGACTGCAATATTCCGCTTTATTTATAAATTCAAAGCAGCTATATATCAACCAGCAGCAGTGATACCAAGAGGAAGAGGCTGGCATTTATTAAAACCATTCACATTTACAGGTTAGTATGCTGCACTGTCTTATTTATTCTGAAACTTACATTTTTGATAAAGCCAAAGATGATAATGGAACAGTATTTATAAGTTACTAGAAAACCAACAAAGGTAAACCACAAACCTGATCTATTATTTGTATTTTTTGGAATTAAGAAAAAAACCCACCTTAATTTTAAAAAACATACGAGTATTTCATTTAAAATATAAAAGTTAATGTCATAATTTGATATTTGGGATGATATTTGCAAGTTTTCAAGTATATAATTTGACAGAGTAAAGAATATTTTGCAACCTATTTAAATTTTTAATCTAGTTTACATAAAAATGAATGGAAATTTGTTAAGAACAAAAATGTAATAAAAAAGAAAAAATTTCATCTGAATCTTGATTCTCAAAACCAAACTGCAAACGCTAACCGGAACTACATTAGTAAGCAAAGGTGTACCAGGATGCTTTTTGTTGATTTTTTGTCATTTTGTTACCTTTATTTTTATTCCATAAGCAATACTTACATAAGTCATACCATTAGTTTAAAGTGGTTTAGGTTTGTTTTTTGTCTTGTGGCTGTAATTAGTGTGTGTGGATGTTATCTTTTAAGTTAACAGCACAACAAAAAATGGCTCTGCACAGAATAAACATAACTGTAACAGAGATGCAACAAAAAAAAGTGCCCTTGCATCATTATTAAAGTTAACAACATGACAGGGCCATACTACAGCAGAGCAGAATAAAGCTGAACATAACAGAGTAGCCAAACAACCAACAAAAATCACCCTACTGGTATCACTACAGATGCACCTTCATTTTATTTATTCAAAATATTATATTTTTTGTTTAATTTTTTAGAGACACAAAAAGCGAGGAAGAAATAATGAAAAAATCAACATAACAAGAGCGGTGAAGCTTATGGATCATTTCGTAATATTTGGATATAAAATGGTTTTCATAATTTTATAATTTATACCAAAGTTTTTAGTTTGGTAAAGTCCCTATTTTTCGTTAATAATATCATGTATATAGGTAGGTATTCTTTGCTCTTATAAATGTGTCCACTCTTATCTGACATTGCTGTAACATTCCACAAATTTTATTAACTGTCAAGAGAAACATAGGAACTATGTTTACAACTTGGTTTACATTTGTGCTCAAAAAAAGTAATATACATGTCATGTTAAGAATTGTTATTCGAAGGTGAATGTAACTTCCATTGACATTTTTTTTACTCTGTTTTTCAATGTCCCGACTGCTTATGTATCTGCAGTTGTCAAAATGTGATGACAATTGCAGATACATACATAAACTATCAAAACATTTAAAACTCTAGTTTACTCTTATGTCAAGAATTATCATGATTTTACTTTTTTTTTAGCACAGTTGTATATGGGTGATTCCACCAAAAATGTGCATTAGTCCCTATGGGTCAAAAGCCAAAAAATAAATAAAAATACGGTTTTTAATTTAAAATTTTATTGAGAACAATGTTATTTCTTAAAGCTTTTACAAAAAGTATAGGAATTTGTTATTTTTATCCCGCAAACGTCATTCCCATGTCATGTCCCCAACGCAAAATTGTAATAGAAAATGCAGCAAAATTTAATAGTAGTTTAAAAAGTTATTTTTTAGTAAACCAGTAATAATAAAATACTTTAACTTTTTATCCTGACTAAAAAAAATAAATTATATAAAATTATTTTGACTCTGTCCCTGTTTAAATTCTGTCCCTGGGTATTTACGCGCTCAAGCTCACGCGGCGTCTATCCTTGAAAAAAAGTGGTGGGAAGGTTCGTTGGTAACGTTGACCACTGCAGAAGAGCTTGGCTTGAGCGCGTTTATTCGTGTCTAAACATACCACAGACACCACCAAGCTTGCTTTATGTTAACTCTAGAAACAAGAGCCGAGAGATGCTTATGTTTTGGTCAAATATGAACACAAAATTCACAAAAAAAATAGCAACTTATCAATATGTAGCAATATGCCAAAATTATATTGACTTAATTGATTGAGATGTAAAAGTCACATTTCTAAGGGTTTGTGAAAATTTCGATAATGCAGATAGTGATATTCAACTTTTTAAACTTAATGAAATAATTATAATTTCAAAAGGAAACAGGATTTACTACAAGTTTGACAAAAAAGCCTAAATAGCCAGTATTTTTTATAATTTGAATTATTAAAAGAAATAAGTTAACAATAAGTAGTTGTTCAGTTTAGTCCATGTTCAGTCAACTTATTTTTGTGAAAATAAAACTTAAAAACCGAATTGTGCATCATTCTCATGTTAAAAAAATAATTCCCGTACATTCAATAGTACAAAAAAATATTTTGTCATTCCCATGTTAAGCTTCACTCCCGTGTAGAGTCGTGTTAAAAAAATCTAAAAATCTCCCTAAATATGTGATTATTAATAGGTTTTTCTAGTGCACCTTCAAATATAATGACTTTAGATTACTATTTAGCATAACAATGCACACTATTGATTTAATTATTAATTTAATTTAATTAAAACTTTTGTGTACATGTCAATGAAACATTAAGTTCTCTAGTGTGGAAAGAACGACGATGATCTTTTGACATTCAGGCAAATTCAAATTTAACTTTTTTGCCATTTTTTTTTAGGGTTATCATGAACGAAATTTTAAGCGAAATCTTGACGCAGTTGGTTAGCAAACATGTTCAGATTATGATTAGACAAGAGGCCCACCACTCTAGCTTTGCTGCTATGAGGTATTTTATATTTGCTATTGCATATATTTTTTTTATTTTCCTCTCAAGGAGGGGGGAGGGTAAAGTTATAGCAAAAAAGTTGCATGGCCCTTTTTAAATATATTACCAATAGCCGCAATTCTCTCTGGGGGGCCGCCACAAATAAGTTTCGAGATAAAATATATACCTGAACTCTGACTGATATTTTTTACTGGACTTTACTTATTCAAAATTACAAACTTTGGCCATGAAGGCCGGTGGTTGCACATAATATAAAAAATAATCACAGAAATACAAATTCAATAATCAAATATAAATCTAAAATTTAAAATAAAAAATATAGCCTTAGCACCTAAGTAAGTAACTTTTTCTTGAATGAGGGAGACTGGGGAGCCCGTCCTCAAAAATAAACATCTGCGAACCCTGGTATGTTGTTTGGAGTTTTATGGCCCCAATACATATCCTTGGATAATACCAAGTGTAGAAAGGTCCCTAAGTTTTTCCTGTGAATTATATTTTTTCTTTTTTAGGTGAATTCCTGCAACAATTTAAAAAGCTCACGAGTAGTTGCCGTCCAAAAAAATTAATGACAACTGAAATACTGCTGGATAATCAGTCATCATAAGAGCCAACACTTATAGGATAGCAATGTCCTTTTTTCACGAAATGCTGCCTCACTGGACAAAAAAGGTTCAAACAAATTCAGGAGAAAAAGTTTGTATCTTGATTGATTTATGTAATAATTATTATTAAAGCTTATGTTGGTGTTATTATTTATTGCTCTGTTTTTACTTTCATGTAACTATAGTATGCTAGTAAATAATTACCAACCAACGAAGTACCTTATCCAGGCTGTATTAATTTTCTTTTTGCTATTAAATGTGTTTTTCTATAAACATAGTCAAACAAAAAACTGTCTTTTAGACAAAACACATTTTACGTAAGGCTTAAACATTTTTTATTTCATAAAATAATGGAAATATAGGATAGGTAATCAAATACTATATTTATTCTTGACATTTTCTTATATTCTATGTGTTCCCGGAAGTGTCCTTATAGGAATAGAAGCTTTTTAAACTTTTTCCTAAAAAAAAAATGCAAAACTAGTAAATTAGTGATACAATTTTGGCAACTTACCTAGTGATTTTGGTGGCTGATTTCTCAAGTAGTAGATAACTGCTGGGACATACGTCACGTCCCTAGTACGCACAAGGACGTACTATGTACGTATCGAGAACGTACATTTTCCAACGCTTTGTATGTCCCCAGTATGTACCTTGGATGTGGTAGAGTACGTACTATATACGTCCTATGTACTAAACTAACTAAACTTAACTGCTAAGATTGTGACATATACTTTATAAAGGATTTTACATCTCGCTCTTATAATATACGTGTATTTACGTACATGTTTGTACGCACTACTTACACGTTTGTACGAACATATATAGTACGTTCGTAATTGGTCCCCGAAAGTACCGACGTAAAATGTACGTCCCTGGGATGAAGTGTGCTGTATGATGTTGTAATGAGGCGACTAACTGCCTCCAGGATAAATTTATTAAAGTTATTAGAGATTTTTTGTGGATCTCCCTTGATGTGACATGATTTTTCTTTATAGGGCCCTTGCCCCTAATTTCCGCTACAATCTCCCAAATACATTTTTAAAAAGTGAAAAAGAGACAGACCATAACTGGCACTTAGAACTTAAGGTAAGTTGAGAAAGTGGCCATTTGACTAGTTGTCACTGCTCTCAATTCGATCACCTAGGTGATAAATAAACAACGCCCAATAAGATCATCAGAAAAGAAATAAAAGTAGTAGTGTAATTTTAACGTTTAAGATTTTATTTTTAAAATTAGATTTTAGTCGGTTTGCAAATAAGGTCAGTACAGTAATTCAAAAATTGCTAAAAAGTGCGAAATCGACCACTTTGACATCACTTTTCAGGTACTTCAGAGAGGAGGAGAGAGTTGGCGCTATAAAACAAAAATCTTCTTAGGACGCGTACTTCAACATATAAAAAAATCAGGCAATTCTACCGAACACAAATTTCCATTTAAAAAGGGCGATATCCTTTTTTTTTTGAGTTGCACGACTAAAAGTCATGTGCGTTTTAAATTTTCTGCTGAAGTTCTCTATTGAAATTCGCGATATCCCTCGCTACTCGCGCACTGAAAACATACAGATATATTTCTAGGTTCCAGCTACTCATCAAGAAGAGTAGTTATACTTTCAAATTAGTTACATCAACCGAAAAGAATCTAAAAAAGAGAAGATCAAAAGATGTAGGGAGGAAAGATCGAAAATTCAAAATTGGATGAGTGTCCCATAGGAAACACACAAAAGACCAAAGCGAAAGGAGAAACAATCAAACGATGTTTTGCCCGGGGTGACCAGCGTGGGCTCGTCAGTGGATTCGCTAGTCACCCTCAATCCAGATATCATTTAACACCATCGCATACTCTGACTCACGCTGATAACTCCGGACGAAACATCGTTTAATTGTTTCTCGTTTCGCTTTGGTCTTTTGTGTGTTTCTTGTGGGGCACTCATCCGATTTTGAATTTTCGTTCTTTTCTCCCAAGATCTTTTGATCTTCTCTTTTTTAGATTCTTTTCAGTTGATGCAACTGATTTGGAACTTTAACTTCCTCTTTTAATTGTCTTAGGAGCATATTCCTATTGGAAAGATTAACACGCCAGGACGAAACCGTATCAGGTGACTTATAATAAGTACCATGCGGAACGATGCATATTTGGTTGGTCACCCCGGGCAAAACAGTGTTTAATTGTTTATCCTTTCGCTTTGGTCTTTTGTGTGTTCCTTGTGGGACACTCATCCAATTTTCCAAGATCTTTTGCTCTTAAATACTTGTACCGATTAGTTACTTTTAATATCAATACCAGTTACTTTACATTCAGTACTAGGTACTTTCGGTATTATTAATTTAATTTTGAGGACTACAGCCTGTAGTGCCTGTAGTCTACAAGTATAAAAAAGTAACGAGTGATGAGTAGTTTGGAAAACCCGGTAATTTGTAACGAGTAGGTAATCTTTTTACATCACTAAAGCATTCATTTCATTCGGCGCGACGCGACGGCGAGATCGAGCAGCAAGCTGGTATCAGGAACTGCGTTGAAAAAACGGACGTGGCAATGAGAGCGCGCGAGCTGGACAGAGACCTGGCTGTATTATATTTTAAATACTCATCTAATTTTGACGCGTTGCCATAATAATTTCGCAAACATTACAAAGAATAATATGAATCAGTCATTTTATTATTGCTTCCTTATTCTATGTGGGGGATGCACGTGCTTATGTGCTTCTATGGAAGACCCGCCACTGGTCGTACCTAGAGTATACACTAACCTGCGGCTCGCGTCTCAAACTTCATCTTTGCGTTTAATGACCATCATAACGTGCTTGTTAGGTAAACTACTATAATTTAATCGAAATTGACTTTCGTCTTCATAATCTATATTAGCAAAAAAGTATGTAAATTAAGACTTTTAATTTTGCTCGATTTAAAGAGCCTTTGTCCTTTTGGAGCTCGTTTTTCTTGTTTTTAGCCTCTTTGTGGTTTCCTGTCAAAAGCAAAAGGCTATCGGGCCACAAAGAAAAACAGAAGATAACCTAATTAAAGGGTCCGTTTCTGATTGAATTTTAAGCAGAGATTTTAGACGCTGGGGGAATGCCGCAGTTGAGCCGGTTGCAAAAATGGGGATTACAAGGGGAGTTTGTCGATGTTTGTGTCTCTAAACACACACGTAACTTTTCTGACATCAGACTTTGCCTAGTTTGACTGTGCTTTAAATTTTTGTAATATACAACTTTAGTTTAGTACTAAAAAAACAGTTTTCCTACGTGCGTGCGGAAAGTTACTTTTCAGCATGATTTTTCGTTTTGAAAGTTGCACTTTTCCGCACGATTTTACTTTTCTGCACGATTTTTACTTTTTCGCAAGATTTTCACTTTAAAGGTTAATATTTTAATTCTACATATAATTTAAATCAAATCACTATCTATTGATACTATTTTTCATACAGAAAATTTATAGCCTAAACCATTAAACTTAAAAAGTCACACGCAGGCACAGTACTAAAAAAATCGTAACTTCCGCGCTAGTGCTGAAAAGTTACTTTGTATTGTTTAAAATAAAGATATTTAGGAGAGAGAACTATTCTATCTTATGTGTCATTTTGAAGCATTATTATAAAATATTTACAATTTTTTTTTATAATAAGATGGTAAGAACACTCGTAGGAAAAACATTGTACCTATCTCTTGCGGAAAATGTCTTCGCGTGAGGAAAAGTATCACTTTTCGCACTTGTTAGGTAAATAACTAAATCAATTCGATCAGTACTGTGTATAGCTAAAATTTTTTTTCCCTAACTCCTTAATTTATATTAATTTTTAATAATTAAAATACAAATTTTAAAATATACCTTTTGATTTATAATTGACTTTTCTTTTGAGAGGAATTCACTAAAAATGCTATGTAGTTCTATATCTAAAAAGTGTAAAGCGCGGTCTACATGTTACCTCTTATTGTACGCTTTGCCTGTGCCAACAACACGTTGTAAATAAAACGATTTAGAGGAAACGCGTTTACACTGAACCAGTAGATGAATACAATTTAAAAAAATACTTTTGTGGTCGAACAAACCAACTTAAGGGTTTAAATAACAGACCACGTTCACGATGGTCCCAAAAATGGTTATTAATAAGACATATTTAATCCCCCATAGGTATAGTTGATTAACGATCTACAAAGTGAACCTGATAATTGGAAAAAAACTTAAAGATGGAAGTCGAAGCTTATAAATTATCTGCTGCAACAAATTATTTAATCCATTACAAAGGCTAATTTGTCTGGCAATAACAGGGGCATTTCCAACCTGCCCCACCGTTGCCTTGGAACCTTCACTTCATCTTAGCGTAAAAAAAGAGGCAAATAGTAGTGCTCATAGCCCGATAGATAGTTTCAAGTCTGGAGATCTGAGGTGCCAGGAAACCAACCGACCAAATGACGGCCGTGTTGGACTTAAAGATTCTATTCGAACTATGAAAAACAACTACCACAAGCCGAGAACGCCTCGCTCTGGTACACTGATGGCTCCAAACTTGAGAATGGAGCCGGATTGTTCATTTTCGGCCCTAAATTTAAGCTATCCAGGGATCTGGGAAATATCTTACCATATTCCAAGCTGAACTACTTGCAATCAACATGTGTGCACAAGAGTGTCTCAACCAGAGACTCGAAAAAAAACACATCTTTATACTCAAAACTAGTCTGGGAATGCTAGCAAACCCTACAAAAAAGCGCTCGCAACCCACAGCCAGGTAAACTTGATGTGGGTACTAGGACACCGAGGCATAGTGGGCAACGAGGAAGTAGATACTCTTGTAAAACAAGGTGCTGAAACTCTATATTATGGCCCAGAGCTCTACTGTGAACTCGTTCAAAAAGAACTCAACAATTGGGAAAAGGACCAATTTTTAAAACACTGGAGACACACTTCAAGACTAAGACAGGCAAAAAGGTTCATCACCACATCAAAAAAAAGATCAGAATAACTCATAAACATGAACAGGAAAGACATCAGAAGAGTCGTCGGACTGCTCATCGGACCGCAATCGAGACCGCAGAACACTTACTCTGTGAATGCCCTGCCCAACTCTGGAAGAGGCTTAAGCACCTCAAGAGAGTACTACTATCTACATATGAAGTGGGCCAACTATCCCCCAAGAAAATTGCTTCCTTTCGAAGAAGCCTTAAATTCCTAGACATGAACTAAGATGTCGAGTCATGCACAAAATTTCTGCAAAGGAAGCAGTGCCGTGCGGCTAGAAGAGCCGAAACGACTCCCGTGTTACTCAAAGTGACTCAAAATAGAGTGAAACTTACTCAAAATAGTGTATTTTAACTCAGAATTGTGTGAAATATTTACGACATTGACAAGTTAAAACATTGTGTTCATAAAAATTGAGTTTAAATGTCAAAAAATTTCGTTAAAACAAGTCCCCCGAAAAATTGAGTCCAAACTTTGGACATTTAAACCGAATTGGTGTCGACACCATTGACACAAAGTTTGAACTTGTCAATTGTCAACTTTTCACACAATCCTGAGCCAGCACTTACACACACCTCACACTATTTTGAGTGACTTTCACTTAATTTTCAGTGATATATTTTTTACAGTGTAAATGAAAGGTTGCAAGACTTTTTTTTTAGAATAATTCACTAAAAATGCTATAAGGGTGAGGAAAAGTTTATCGACTTTAAAATTCTCAAAGTGTGTTTACAGCATTATTTCATGGATTGAAATAAGGAAGTTATCAATATTTTTGGACCTGTCTGTATATTCCTTTCTTTAACATATGTACATTTTTGTTGACTTTTATAAAGTTATTCGTTCATAAACACCATTTTTACTAATCTTTTAGAATCTCGCCTTCCAGATGATCTGAATTTGGTTTGAGACGTCGGCACTTGATTTAAGTTGTTTAAATAAAAATAATTGTCCAAACAAGACGAAACCAAAACAGTAGTATCTATATTTTACGAAAGCGTAGAAGCACCAAAACCTACAAAAGATATCAATTTACACTCTTTTGACAAAATTTTGTAAATAATTTGTATATTAATACCTTAATTCTTTACGAAAAAGTTAAATTAAAAAGAGTAAACTTCCCAAAATATTTGTAATTTTTTTTTTACAAACAACCACACGTTCTTTACGAAAAAGTTAGATTTACGATATTTTTTCACGAAATTTCGTAAAAAAGTGTGAACAAACTCTTGACTTGTGTGTGTGTTCGGTCACACTTTTTTTACGAAATTCGTCCGAACGAACGAACGAACGAAAAAGTGTTCTGTAAGTATACCTAAAATCGCAAAGTATAAATTTTAATGAATTACCGATCTGAAAAAATGCTGAATATTTCTCGGATTGGTGTCCACAATCAGCTTGAAAATCTCTTTCTGTCTAATTTCCCTCAACACTTGTCTGTAGGTGGAAGGGGTAGCTTGACGTATGTACATTTCCATTCTGCTGGAAGAGGGTGCTTTCACCAGTTCCTGGAGTTTAAAGAGGCCTGGAACATATAGAAAAGTAAACATCAGAATTTTTTTAACGTTTACACCAAGAATTCACTACTTAAAATTAAGGAATAGAAAATACTAATTTTTTGTTACTGGCGTGCCTAACTTTTGTAGAACTTTCTCCCCTTCTAATGAAGCTGTAGTTATTAAAAAAGAAAACATTTTCAAAATTACACAAAAAATAACGACAGTTTTTAAACGTGTGGTAAACAGCAAAGTCATTGATTTTAAAATGGTTTTAAACAATATAATTAAACAAATTTATTATAGACATATGTACAAGTTCTAAAATGTACGAGTGCAAGTAATATTTTAATGAGTGAGGGATAGGGCAAAAGCAGGTTAATAGTAATTTTTACAACTATTGACTGAAATAGTTCTTTTCTCTACAAGCGATGGTTTAAATAACAAGCGCAGCGAGGTATTTAAGAACGCAAGTAAAAAACACACTTTAGACGCGAGTTGTTTACACTATTTTTTTAATACCTTTATCAAAAAATCAAAGAAAAACAGGAAAATACTTTTAAAAATCTCGAACCGCAACACACCATCTTTACACTATAAATCGATGCGGCTAGTGAATGAAATAACAATGATTTGGATGGCGACGCGCCTTTTTACTCGGTGACCTTTATTGTTGCGACATTTTAATCTTTGATATTTTAACGATGTTTTTAAATAATTTTTTCGTAGATACTCGGTGGAAATTGGCGGAAATGGCTTAATTGGTGATTTTTTCAATATTAGTATTTTCCGCTATTTCTTTTTAATTTTGGTTAAAAAACGAACAGAAATCTTTTTTGCACCTGTGATAAAAAAAAGTTATTTTTTGCATCGGTACCCAAAAAAGTCGTGCTTTGTTTTTGATGAAGATATAAAAAAAAAGTTTTTTTGCATTGGTAACCAAAAAAGCCATGCTTTAGTTATCTGTAGACACTTACTAAAATCATGTTTGTGATGAAGGTATAAAAAAATAGTATTTTTCATAACAAGTGGCTAAAATAGTGCTTTTTTTATAAGCGTTCGTTTAAATAACGAGCGCAGCGAGGTATTTAAAAACGCAACTGAAAAAAAGCAAAGTCCAGTCGCGAGTTGTTAACACTATTTTTTTTAATACCTTTATCAAAAAATTCAAGAAAAACAGGAAAATACTTTTAAAAATCTCGAACGAAGAGCACTTCTCGCAACACACCATCTTTACACTATAAATTAAGGCGGCTGGAAAATTAAATAAAAATAGTTTCCATAGCGATGTGAATTTTTAACCGGTGACGTTCGTAGTTGCGACATTTTAATCTTTGACAGTTTAATATTTTGACAATGTTTTTAAATGATTTTTTTCGTAAATACTTGATGAAAACTGCAGAAATACTATTTTCCGCTATTTTTCTTTAATTTTGGGTAAAAAACGAACAGAAATCTTTTTTTGCACCCGTGATCAAAAAATAGTTTGTTTCATCGGTAACCAAAAAAAGCCATGCTTTAGTTATCTGCAGACAGTAACTAAAAATCATGTTTTGGTGAAGGTATAAAAAAAAAGTTTTTATACAACATGGAGGTGGAAACTTCAAATCTTTAAAAAAACTTACTAACGCTGTTAATTAATTATTGGAAATAAATAGAGCATTAGAAGGATTTAGGGAAAGAGCAAATAATCCTAAACGCCACAAGTTTGTTAAAATGGTTTATTTTTTGTCTTAAACTATTTATCCCCGACGCGATTCGGATATTAATAATCCATTTTTCCTAAAACAATAAAAATAAATGGGCTGGGAAAAAAATATAATATCCAACTAAGAAGACCTATTTAAAGGTCTGGTGGGTTAAAGAAAGTACAAAAATATTATTAATAATTACAAAATGGCAAATTGAAGTTTATGTGGTAACGACTCACATTAAATTAAAAATTGTAGTTTAAAATAATCAGTAATAACAAACTGCTGAGTTAATGTAAATATTTTTTACAAAACGATACAGTTAACTTTATCTTTTGGTACACAAATCAATTAAATATAAATAATATTTTTAGTATATAACTTTTTAAGAACCTCATTTGGTACGGAAAGTAGCCAAATTATTTTTTTTAAAATTAAATAAAACATTATCGGATAAAAACTGTTAAGAAGTTGATAGTTAAAAAGTTAATATAAAATGAAAATATGTAGTAACTGATAAAATTTATTTTATAGAAAATAGACTTTATAATTTTAATTTAAAAAAAAAATTAAAATTCTTGCTGCCTCCATGTATGATTGGATATTTGGTCATTTAAAAACGTTTTATTTTGATCCAAACTAAATCTAGCTATCTCTATGTTTTTCACAAAATTTAATAATTTACTTTTTGGATGAAGATGAAGAGGCTTAAAATCTTTTGAAATTTCAAAGGTATGATTGTCAACTGTCAAATGTCTACCAAAAAGTGATTTATTATTGCTTTGATATCGTTGAGCTAATAAACGTTCCGTAATTCTTGTTTGGAATTGTCTACCTGTTTGCATATGTAAGGTGTACCACAGTCTTTACAGTCTAATTGGTAGATTTCAGTTTTTCCCATTGATTTTTGGTTTGACAATCATAGTCCTATGTTGGTATTAATTTGATAAATATTTTGCTTCATCATTTATTATTTTTGCACTCATACCTTCTACATCCTGTATACAGGGTGATTCACGACGAAATGCAAATATTTTATTGGTAAGTATTATAGGTCAGGGGCAAGTCACATCCAATGCTAATTTTTTGAGTCTTTGTCAAATATACATTGTCAAATATACACACATAAGCTACTTCTACTAATGTATAAAAAAAATTACATTCCAGGTTCTGACTAAAAATTTTTTAATATTATATCTTTTTGTTAAAAACAACACTCTGTATATCGCAATTGGCAAATTTTGGTGTTACCACATAAAAGCTCAAGGATGGCGCTATAATATCCTTAGATTGTATTAAACACGTTAACTTTCAGTTTTTTATAAAAAAAATAAAAATTCCAAATTCCAATCCTGAGATATTAGGGTTACAAACAATATCACTTTTTAAATTACTAAAAACGTATTTTTGGGTTAAAACTAATTTCAGCATAAACAAATTAACACTCCACCTTACCCAAACCAAAAACCGGCTAGTACAGGGCCGGATTAATTTTTTTTTAATTTACAAACACATACTTTTAATTTATTAATAAACCTATTTTAATTTGAAATACGTTTTCGGAACTGACTTGAAGTCGTATTTAAATCATCAAAATTTCAGTTCTACACTAATATTTATTTGGTTTTATTTGTCCTTATTGGATTTTTTTGTACTTCATTTGGAGATTTTGTTATCACAACTTACAAGGCAAAGGATGTTGCTATAAATATTTTTTTAAACTGATTATCACCAGTAAAAGTATCCCAAGATTACAACCAGGAGATAGTGTACAAAGTGATCTACCATAAATGCCACCGCCATTTATCTCCGTTATTATGTATGCTATATAAAAGTTTTTGAAATCAGATGAAAACGAGGAATTAAGGACATTTGCAATCACACTTTTCAACTTTGGCATACCTATTTTAAAAAGCTGGAAAAAGTCACACAGCTTTTGAACCAAAACTTTTTAAAGCATGCCTAATAACAAAGAAAATTGGCGGTTTATGGTAGATCACCCTGTAAATTCTCCCCTGGTTGTAATCTTTGGACGGTTTTGTAGAAGATGATCAATTTAAAAAAATACTTATAAAAACATCCTTTGCCTTGTATGCTGTGATATCAAAATCTCCAAATGAACTACAAAAAAATGTTGTTTTCCAATAAAGACAAATAAAGTCAAATTAATAATCGTCCAGACCTGAAATTTTATTGATTAGACTACGAGTTCAAACCAATTCCGAAAACGATTTTCAAATTAAAATGGAGTTGATTAATAATAATTTAAAAGTATGTGTTTGTATATTTTATAAAACTAAATTTAAAAATTTTAATCAGGCCCTGTACCTGTCTGTTGTTTGCTTGGGTAGGGTGGATGTTGATTTATTCATGCTTAAATTAGTTTCAACCTAAAAATACGTTTTTTTATACCTTCATCAAAAACTAAAGATAACTAAAACATGGCTTTTTTGGTTACCGATGCAAAAAAACTTTTTTTTTGATCACGGGTGCAAAAAAAGATTCCTGTCTGTTTTTTTCCCAAAATGAAAGAGAAATAGCGGAGTATAGTAATATTGATAAAATGTAATTATTCTTGCCTGAAAATTAAGTCATTCTCGCCAGTTTTCACCAAGTATTTACGAAAAAATCATTTAAAAACATCGTCAAAATATCAAACTGTCAAAAGTTAAAATATTGCGACAATAAACGTCACCGAGTAAAAAGGCACATCGCTATGGAAACCGCATTGTTATTTCATTTACCAGCCGCCTTGATTTATAGTGAATAAGAAGTGTTGCGAGAAGTACTCTTCGTTCGAGATTTTTAAAAGTATTTTCCTGTTTTTATGGGATTTTTTGATAAAGGTATTAAAAAAATAGTGTTAACAACTCGCGGCTAAACTGTACTTTTTATTACTCGCGTTTCTAAATACCTCGCTGCGCTTCTTATTTAAACCAGCGCTTGTAAAAAAAAGCACTATTTTAGCAACTGAAATGAAAACTACTATTTTAGTAATTTAGAATGTGATATTATTTATAAACCTAATATCTCGGGATCGGAATTTGGGTTTTAATTTTTTTTTCTATAAAAGATTGAGACTTAACGAATTAAATACAGTCTAAGGGTTCTATAGCACCATCCTTTATCTTTTATGTGGTACAACAAAAATTTGCAAATTGCAGTATACAGAGTGTTGTTTTTAACAGAATTACTATTTTTTTTTAGTCCGAACCTGGAATTTTCATTTTTTTTTATACGTTGGTAGAAGTGGCTTTTGGGGCTTCTTATATGTGCCAAATTTAAAGCAAATACGTATATCTTTTGCCGTTCGCTTTTATTTTTTCAATATTTTAATTTTTTCATAAATCATATTTGACAAAAAGACTCAAAAAATTTTTGGCATGCCCCTAGCCTGCAATACTTACAATTAAAATATTTGCATTTCGTCGTGAATCACCCTGTACACTGTAGTCCTGCAACCTATGTCTTCCCGTGTGCACGTATGTTTAGACGTATTGTGACACTTCTTTTTATAGGAATTGCTTCCACAATTAATAATTTCCATAGTGGAGTAACGACATTTTGTGCAAAGAGTGCTTATGACATCATCAAAGATAGCCGTCGTTTTAAGCACAAATGAGTTGTGCTAAAACGGTTTTTTGGCAATAACTCCGCACTTAATAATCTAGAGACACCAAACTTGGCACAGCTTTGCTAGAGAGAAAAATAATGCGTCTCATTTTGTTAACCTCAGAGGCGTCCAAATTCAAGAAATATTTTAAAAAAAAGTTTGGGACATATTATTTTTAAACCTTTTTTTTGATGTCAATATTATTTACGTTTTTGCATTTATTACTGCACAGTTTTGTCTAGAGAGGGGTTTTAATAAAGAAAGTATATAATATTTTAAACATAGATTTTTGCTTTCGATATATTACCAACTACCATTTACCGTAAAAAGTAAAATGCGTGTATAGACCTTTTCTTGGGGGATATTTTTGGAAAATATTCTGAAAATCTTAAATATTAAGTCGCTACTGTGACTTCATATGTTAATTCTTCGCTGAAATTCTCTTTCCAATGGTACCCCATACCATAAGGTTACTTTACTAGTTTTCGAGATATTGGCTTTTAAAATGTGACAAAAATCAATTTCTAAAGGACCATATCTTAGAAACTAAAGAAAATCTCTATATTTTAGAGTTTTTTACAAGGAAACAAAAAATGACAAAAGTTAGGGTAATTTCAGGACTAAAACATTTTGTAAATGTCGATTCGTAGAATAAAAAACTCACTTTTCTCAAGTTTTCACTATTTTTTGTGGGTTTTATTTTTTGGGGTTTAAAAAATGGACTGCCAAAAAATATTTTATATTTGTTAAAAATTAAAAAAATTAAGGATGTTGAAGAGGGAAAGCGGTATTAAAAAAAAATATTTTAGAGAAAGATGCTCATAATTTAACGCCATTTTTCATTTCATTTCGAATTTTCTGTTTTGTCGTTTGTTTGTCATCTTAAGTGGTGTTCTCCTAGGAGCCTTGTTAACAGCCAGGAAATTTTTTTCGGTATAGAAGACTTGTAGGTAATAGTATGAGCTAGCAACTGACTGAGATTCAGATGTGTAGGTGCATTAGTATCTATGGAAGGTAGTAGGGATAGCTTAAATCACATTTTGGTCCCTGTTGCCCCCTAGGGGACACATAGGTAATTTTTATGGCACACGAGGGTACGTCGCCGGAAGGTCAATATATGTGCTAAATTTCATTGCTTTAGCTCAAAGCGTCTGAATTTAAGAAAAAAATGTAACACTAACTCTACTTCTTAACCGCAGCATTTGTGGGGATGTTAACAGGTTAGGCAGTGTTGACGGGTCCATTAGTAATCAATTAAAATAAGTTTCCTAAAATCTTCCTCAAAGGGCCACGGAAGCCAAATTTTCCATGTGGGCCCCCCAAGTATACTGGAGAACAAAAAAAATTCAACACCATGTATATGGATAAATATTTGATAAATTTTTTGTCTTCTAATCTTTCCTTTTTTCACAGATTTTTCCTATTCATTTTCAAAAACAACCAACACATAAAAGACCTTTTCTGAATAATTTTTTTCGTAGTTTTTGGTCTTTTAGGATTACTTACAGTTTATTTAAAAAATAAAAATGCTCAGAGTTTGCATTCGCCAACAATTTCATAATTTAAACGACTTCGAGAAAGGACGCATTGTGGGCATCATGAAAGAGGTTTTTTTTGGTTTACGGGAAATTGCAAGAAGGGTTAATACCAATCCATCAACAGTGTTAAAAGTTTGGAGAAGGTGGTCCAATGATGACAGTGGTCCAATGATGAGACTTATAGACGTTGTGCGGGTTCTGAACGCCCTAAATTATCACAAAGTCGTGATTTACGGCATCTCAGACTTCTTGCTCTCAGAAACCGACGGGACAGTATACGCCAAGAAAGAGATGCTCTAGTTGCAGCTACAGGACGAGTGTTTTTAAGGATGATAGTTAATCGAAGGTTGCTTGGTATGGGGCTGAAGGCTTATCGTCCGCTTTTGGTGCTACTTTTTACCCCACAACATAAGGCTCGCCGCTTGGAGTGATGCAGAGCTCGGCAAAACTGGAATGACGAATGGAATACCATAAGCTTATGCGACGAATCCAGGTTTTTTTACGAAATGTAGACTCTGCTGTTGAACGTGATACAGCAAGGCAGCAAAGTATGGGGTGCCATATGTTCAGGAATCAGATCGCCTCTAGTCCTCATCAATGGCAATCTGACCGCTCGGCTATATATTGATGAAGTGCTGCAGCCAGTTTTAAATCCCAACCTACAAACTATCCCAAATTCAATCTTGAAACAATGGAATTCTTACTTAAACTTGGCGTAGAGACTTTGGAATAGCCAGCAAGATCGCCTGACTTGTCGCCTATCGAACAAGTATGGGATATGACAGGGCGCAATCTTAGTCGATTACCACGTCCCCCTGGAAACTAAGATGAACTCTGGCATGCCGTAAGGAGGATTTAGATGAGTGTTCCTCAATATGATATAGATCATCTTATTTTATCAATAACTAGTGAGGAGCCACTTATTATTAATTTTTTGATGATTAACATGGAGGAATCTTCTTAGAAATATAATCAATTTTCAAGAGCAACCTAGTGTATTAAAATATAAATAAATTACTTTAAAAATATTTGTTCTTTCTGGTGTTGCATTTATTTTTGTTCTACAGTATATTAGTGCCAGATGTCACACTCATAAATGAATAAATCAATCAATCAAGATAAATTTGATCCAAGTAGGAAAAGATATCGTACCTGTACATGAGCGCAAAGTGCTTTTTACCAATGCCCACGGTGTGGCATGTCCAAGCTCCGCAAAACTCGTTCGTGCCACGTATTACCTTACATATCAGGCTTTCCTTACTTGTTAGGTAAAGAAATATTTTTTATTAATGAAGGAATTAAGAAAGGAGGGCGTCTGGTGGTAAAGTCAAACTTAATAAAGTGCTTGTTGGGTAAATGAATTTTTCAATACAAATTACCGTATGTATTAGAGGTATTTCTTTGAATCGTCCCATAACAATATTAATATTTATTGTACAGGTTACAGAGGTTAAATAGTTAAGCTTTTGTGTATTTAATCGAGACGCCTTATAGATTTCAACCATACATTACATGCAAAATAGGAACGTTATTTACCGTAGTCTTCTTCGTATATTATAGCCACTTTCGTCCAGTTAAGAAACTTCATCAAGTCTTTGAACGCCCTGTAACAAAAAAGAACAGTTTTGTTTATTAACAATTACACTTTTTGGCATATTAAAAAACATTTTTTTTTTAATTTCCACTATTGGAAGGTGTCGCCGAGAAATATATAGGGTGGACACAAAAACTGAGACTTATAGAATTGCCTGCAGCTTTAAATGCAACAGACCGATCCAAACAAAGCTGGAAAGATGGTGGAAAATTTAAAAAAAGTGTAAGTAAGTAAAATGAATTCTTAACTTTGGTTATAATTTTACAGAAACCTCGATTTTAATAAACTGAAGCATTTATTTTAATTTTTAAAATCTAACGTCAAGTTTGACATTTTTAGTAATTTCAAGATGGCGCACATTAAAGTTATTTTTTTTTGTAAAAATAGGACCTAATTTAATAATTTTAAACGTGTTACTGATTTTTTTAAGTGAAACATTTTTATTTTCGTAATGAATAAAGATTTAGGAAAAAAAATTAAGCCAGTGGCGTACAGAAAAAAGTTCTAAAAAGTTATGAGAAATAGCAAGTTTTAAAAATTGCCCACCATCTTGGATTTTTACCAAATGCAATTTTTGACACTTGTTCTAAAAAGTATGAGGTACACTTTTTTACAGCCAATTTTTTTTGTTTGTCTCCAAATTTTAGGCAATCCAAAGTCTTATTTTTTGTGGCCCCCCAAGATGTGAGTTAAGACATGGAAAGAAAGGTTAAGGACACGTTTGTCCACAAATTTTAATATTGTATAGGTTTACCCGAATTAACTTTTACCAGTCCTGCATATTCACTTTCCTTGATAATATCAACATAATTTTTTTAAAATACCTTCTGCGTTATTTTTGATAGACAATTTAAAGCAAATTAAGATTCAAACAAACCAAAACCAAATTAGTAAAACATTATCAGTTTTAGTATTTTGAAAAAATTTATTTCACATTGATATAATTTTTCAAACTTTTGAGCCTAACAATTACTTAAAAGACCAAAAAGTCTTTCTTGGAACGATTTGGAATGGATCTGAATGATTGTTTTATTGACAGGTAAAATACGCTGTGTTTAGCTTCATTGACAATAGAAATTTTAAGGTTTTCTCTACTGGTAAATCAAAATAAGGAAAGCGCCCTCTAATGAAAAGCCCGCAACTAACCTAATGCCTTTGTTTCTATGGTAATCATCAATAAATTTTTAATCGGGCCGCAGTGGGACAGAAGAGAATTTATACGTTTTCTGATAGAAAACCGTTTGAGCTTATGTTTACTTTTCTAAAATGTGTTTTTAAAAACATAATTAAAAAAATATCTATAAAACCACTCCGCGTGTATATTCGCTTGCTGAAAATAGCTTTGCGGGCCTTTTTTATAGCGACGAGGACGCCTATGGACTATGAACCATTCTCAGGAATATAACGTCACTATTTCGCAGTTCACTATTTTGGTCTCTAAGGTGCGTTCGACTTCGTGTTTAATTTTTAAAATCGTTTTTATCATATCATGTCCCTGGTCCCATTTATTTACGTGTTGTAACATTTCTTGAAGAGGTTCCCTATGGTCATATTCTCTATATGTAGATCGTGTCTTGTTGTTTGGCGGTAGTTCTCAAATCTTGAACACTAAATGAACGTATGTTCTGCGTCAGCTATTCTTTGACAGTACCGACATATGTCGTCCGTTTTCCCCATTCGCTTCGTGTATGTCCTATAAGATCCATATCTCGTTACAGCTTGTATCACACAGTAATCCATTTTTTTGTGTTTGCAGTCTATTCATATTTTAATATCGGGAATAATTATTTTCGTCCATTGTCCTTTTGCTTGCTTTTCTTTTGCAGTTTCTTTGTTTTCTTCACTGTGGCCGTTTTTATCTTCATATACAATTTCTTCGACAAATGGGTCTACAGGCCGAATTCCTGTTATAACCTAAATAGCTTCTGTTGATATCGTTCGGTAGATGCAGGCTACTGTTAGTAATGCTTCCCTCCATATCACTGCAGCGTATTGAATTGATTACACTGTAAAGTAACTTTCTCTTGCTCTTACTGAACCTGTTTATGTTGGGCATAAGTCTTTGTAGTTCAGCGGGTCTTTTATTTGCCTTTTTAGTGGTTTTTTCCATATGCTTTCCGAATTTCTGGTTTTCGCCGATGTGGATTCCAAGATATCGTACCCTCTTTTGCGGTGTTGTGAGTCTGAACTCAATTTTTGGCCGGTTTCTTTTTCCGCTTAGTATTCGTTTTTTTCTTGTGCTAAATCTAGGTAGTTGTTTTTCATCCATTCATTAATAAGTATTGTTGCCCCGTTTACTCTTTGCATAAGATATATCGCTGTATCATTCCTGACTATTACCTTTAGATCATCCACGTATCCTATTATACCCATGCCCCTAGGGAGTTTTATTTTAAGTATGGGGTCATATATATATGGAGTAGGGGCCCTAATGCCGATCCTTGGGGTATGCCTGCAGATGCTTTAACTTTTTTTGTTTTGTAAGTATGTATCGTTCTTTGAAGTAGCTAATTACGGTATTTATAAGATATTGGGGTATACGAGTGTCTGTTAGCCTTTCTACTATTTTCAGCCACGAGGCAGAGTTAGAGCCGGTTTCTCAATAGCGAGTTAGCGTTAACTCGAGCAACATAACCTTGTGAAAATCTTTAAAGAGCGGGTTAAAATTAACTCCAGGATGACCAGGTCTTAAAGTTGGGATTTATAGCCCGAGTTAATTTAACTTTCTGGTAACTCGCTATTGAGAAACCGGCCCTTAACGGGTCTTACCCCGAGTTTATTAAAGAACCAAAAGATTCTTACTCGCTGGCTGGAATTACTAGAAAATATTGCATGTGCAAATATACTAGTGAAACCTTGGAGTGCAAAGGGTAGATCCCAATCTTGTTTTCAAAAACACATGGAAACTGTTTGGGTAATGTAGGTATACTAAAGCAAGTAGTTAAAGCTTTATTTAGAGGTTGGAAACACTCCAAAATATGGGTAGCATCAGAAGACGCTTTTTGTATCTGTATTGACTTGTTGTTGTCAATACGTGTTAAAAAATGTAGTAATTTTGAGATGTGATTCTTTCATAATGTGTAGTTGGTAGCGTCTTTTAACTGGTAATTATGTAGTAAATGATTTTCTTTTATTTCACTATTTTACTCGGTATTTTATAAAAAAATCTTGTGTTTGGGCTCTGACTTGATTACCTAACTTCACTATCTTTAAGGGTTAAAAAAAGTCTGTTTAGAATCGCGTTAAAATGCTAAAAAAGTTTTTTGTCTTTCCAGGCATTGAAATAAATAAGAAATTCTGGTTAGCATGGAAAACAAATGCAATGACGTAAAAAACGGCAAAAAAATCAAGGCGACACAGCTAAATTGATTTCCCAATGGAAAGGTTAATATAATAATAGTAGGGATGTTCTTGTCGGAGTATCCACGTCCACTATAAAAAGGTGTCCATCAGAGGGAGGTGTCCAGTAAGAAAGGTTTTAATGTATAACCTATATTCAAAGAAAAATTACGTATTGTTCAAACACAAATTTTCTGCTTTATTCATTAATTTATCTAAATCGACGAAAAGAGCATTTTATAAATTTATTAATTTCATGCACACCATAACGCAAAATCGTTTTTATTTTCACTTCACTGTTAATTAATTTTTGTGAGTTTTAATAAAACTTTGTGTTAACGCAAGCAATTAATAAAATTACGTCAATTTTGAAATTAGAGTGTATTGGTAAAGTAAATATAATTTTATGAAATAAAATAAGCAGAGTGAAAAAATGTAAATTTTTAAAATTCATCTGAAAAACACATATTTTTTGGTACAATGTTCCCATAAAAATAATTAAATTACACATTTCAGTTTTCTCAACATCTTGTCACTCTTCCTTATGGTTTAAGGGAGTTTTCTTCGTCCCTAATCCTACCCTCTATATTATGTTCCAAAAACAAATAACCTTACCTATTCATATATTCCTGGCTGGGATGCAGATTGATACTCAGTTCCTTAGACATGGGCTCATAATCTACCCTGGCTTCCAAATGAGGAACGTCTAAGGCTTCGCAGATGCTTTGTATATGGGCACCTAAAATGGGGTCTGAAGGTCCAAAGATCGCTTGTACTCCATTTTCCATCTGACGGCATGCTGTAACAATATAAAAAATATTAAATAATAAGGCAACGTTGCGTCGGAACTTTTTACGTTATTCCACCAAACAAAAACCAAAATGTTTAAAAATACATTTATATATGCAGTTTTAGCACGTTGAAAATAGATTAAAATTTTTATCTAAGAAGACAATGATCGACGTTACTTTAAAAAATTGCAGTTTTTTTATAGTCTAAAATTCTATTATAATAAGTAATAAATTATAAATATAAAAAATAGACTAAACTTGTAAAAATTCAAAAAAATTAAATAAAAATATACATACATAAAAGCTATAAATAAAACACTTCTTCTAAACCTGATTCGGATGGTAAAGTCCCTAGCACTGAAGCTGCATTTCCCCTTTGGATGGCCACACTAATCCGCTGGGTGATGAAGCATTTGGCGTCTTTGGTGTTTATTATTTTTGATATTTCTGTAATTAAAGATTTTGCTGCATCACCCCACGGACCCAGTGCCTCCACCGCAAAAGAATAAAACAAAATGCCCGATTTTCTAGCTCTTTGTACTTCTATCGTTTTTGCTTTTCTCCCATCTTTGCCACCTCCCCTGATTTCTCAAATGATTTACTAAGATATCCCCCCCTTCCAAGGCACCAAAGTGATCCCGTCCACTGTCTTTCCATCGCCTTTATATATACCAGACGATTCCAGTTGAGCTGAAAATCCAGCTGAAAACAAAGAATGTCTGATAATGTCATTGATCAACCTATGGCGAGCCAAACGTCCTGCACTTTTCCTACAGCTCAAGCCGTGATGCCCTAATTTGTCAATTATGTCGCCGCAAGTGGGGCTCGCAAACCGGCTGACCCAGACGTAGAGTGACAGAAATACGAAAGGACGCGTCATCCAGTTTTGCCAGAAAAGGAGAAGTTAAGGCATTGAGCCATGCATTGGTCTCTGGTTCTAGAAGACGTGCGCGATTAACTTGATATTTGGACTATGTTGGCAATTTGGAACCTTTGTTTGCACTATAACAAAGTTATGATTGTCTTCCACAAACCAAAACTATACTTTTTTGCACCTTTTTGTTTATTGTTTATCATCTCCTGATGATGCGTTAGCGAAACGTGCGTCGAGAGTTTTTGAATCATTTAAACAGCCAAGAAAATCAGAAAAACAAAGAGCTGAAGAGTTTCTTATTGCTAAACCACCTAGTTTAACTGGTAAGGTACGTTGTGTCCAGGAAGATAAATCAATTTTGCAGTTTGCAATATTTTCAAAACTGTTTTTTAAAATTGTGTCAAAAACATTGCGAGAGTCTCCAACATGGTGCAGTCCGTAAGAGATAGGTAATGCGTGGAATTGAAAAATAATGTTTTAAAAGATAATAGGCTGTGTGGGAATTTAATAATTTCAGTTTTTGAGAGAGTTTTAAAAAATATTACACTTTGCGTCCAAAAAATTTTCAATTTTGTTATCAAAAAATAGTGCGTCTAAAAGAGTTAGGTCATTAACATTTGTTTTTGACCGACTTTAAAGCTTTTTGTTAGAATTAAAAAAATTGAGATTTCATGATTTAAAATTGAAAACTCGCATTTTTTAAGATTAATTTTTAAAACTATATCTATACAGGTTTTTTTTCAAAAAATCAAAATCTTTAAGAACGCAGCAAGAATCTCCCGCTAAATTACCATAATCTAGGTACCATAAATTGATATTAGATTTTAAATTTGAAATGATGGGGTATAAAGATAAACAAAGATGCGGAGGACCTAGTGGATCTCCTTACTGAACGTCTCTTTGTGATAGAATAATTTTTTCCCCAAACGACAAAAAAGAAGGATTTTTATAACATTGAAAAATAAATGGAAAAAAGTCAGGAATATATTCCCTAACTCTAAAATGGTACCTCGATTAACCATATTAATAGCATTATAAAAGTCAATTATTAAAATATATTTTTTTAAAGTGAGGGAAAGAGAGAAAACGACGTAAAGAATGACTTATTATTTCACAGCCACTTTTTGCACCAAATCCTAATTGAAATGGACGTAGCATATCTCCCAAAGTGTCATGAATTTTGGAACACACTAATTTTGCTGCAAACCTTCGAAAACAGAGTTCAAAGGCAATTGAACGAATCCTGCATCTTTCTTATTGAGGTCGCAAAGTGAAGCTCCGCAAAAAACTTTCAGAGACAGAACCGTTAAGGAGATTTATAATAAAATTGGATAAAGAATTTTGAAGATTTGTAGAAAATGTGCCTAAATCATCATTAATTAGATCTTTAAGATGCTGCGGAGTCATGGTATCGAGACCCACCGCCGAACCAGGCTTAAAAAAGATAATTGTGTTTGTGATATTTGAAAAAATAAAGCTAAAATTATTTGTTGCGTTAGTATTTGGTTCTGGGTAGTTTTGGACATTTTCGTGTGACGGATGTTTCTCAAGAAGATTTTTGTAGGTGACTTCATCTTTTAGAGCCAAGGAGTCTTCAGAAGAAAGCAAGCGAATCGCTCCTCTTATGTCCCCTTCAGAGACTTTTGTCTCCACCTTTTTGGTTATGTAGTTTAATATTCTCTTATATTTTTTTTAGTAGTTTTATAATTCTTTGCTTTTGTTGTTGCGCTCTCGAAACTGCAAAAGGCGATTAGGTCGTGGCAGGTCGTGCGCGATCAAACTTTTTACTCGGACAGATCTAAAAGTTTATGCATTCAAATGTAAACGTAATTGTGATCAAAACCAGTGGACATAAAACTTTTAGTGCTTGTTTATGTATTGTAGAATTCATAAATATAGATATGGCTATTTTTCTTTGACCTATCGTTTTTTATGTAAAGATATCTTTGTTATATGGAATTAGTTAGGACGAGTTGTAATAAGTTAGGATTAATGTGTAATATTAAAAAAAACTTGAATAAAAGTTACTTGTTTGTAGATATTAGCTTTTTTATTATAAAACATAAAAAAATAAAGTTATTTATTTTAAAAAACCTAAATGAATTCACAACGGCTTTTTTAATAAAAATTCAATAAAAATCTTCTAAAGAGGAAGACGACGACGAGTCTTAAACTATTTTGGTCACATAAGGCACTGCTCTTGCAAAATTAAAAAAAACAAATTCTAACAAAAAGTTTACCTGCCACCGCAAGGCCAACGACTTTGAAAGCTGGTGGAAATAACCAACGCTAGAGTATATCCGCAAATTTAAAGTTTTGTTCTGGAACTGATTCTTTCTTTTACCAACAGCACGACAAAAAAAAGACGATTTTCCATAATTCTCGGATATACCTCTTTTTGACATCGGCACACATAATAATAAAAGCTGATCTACATAAATTTAATGATTTCTGATAAATTTGACAATGTTTGCCCTATTCAACATACGAAAACGATTAAAACAAATAGTTCTATCGCAGTCTCTCAAATGATTTTAAGAATAAACTTGAAATCTGTTTAAAAATACGTTTTTTATTCGCGTGTGAAGATAAAACCAAATGCACCCAAATTTGGTGGCATTCCAAATTATTAATATTATTTAATTTTTTTAAAATGTGTGCAATTGGGTATAGAACCAACTCGTGCTGGTAATATGCCCGATATTTTAATATTTTTCTTGTAAAGTACCTATCTGAAATAAATATAAAAAAAATAGTTTTGAATAAGACTACAAAATATTGCGTGGGAAAAAAAGTTTTTAACGACGATTTAATGACGATAAGTAAGTAGGTTTTTTCTTTGAATCTTTCAATTTAATATCTCATAAAACTAAACTTAAACACTGTAGTGATCAGTAAATAATTCGTTTTAACTAAAAACTTAACTAAAGTTAAGTTAAAATAAACAAATTAAGTTTAAAAAAATAACTTATTGGGAATCCGGACATACCCTTAGTGGACAACACGGGCAATGCAGAGTCTCATATCCTTAATCACATCTTCTTGACATATTTTACATAACCATTTGCTTGCTTTTGCTACTAAATTTTTGTTGAATTTTTAAAATTTTTGTGGTCAATTGATAGCCCACGTTGAACCACTTTGTTATCCTCTGAATTAGTTCTTTTTCTGCCTTATACCAGTTTTAAGTTCCATCGCCAATTTTGTGCTGTCAGTTTTCTCAAGGTATCGTTTTAATGTTCTCCTAGGAATATTAAATCTTTTAGAAACCGAGTTTTTGGATCCTCCCGCTTTCACTGCATCCAAGGCATTGTCCAGTTCTAGTTGATACCACTTACTTTTTATTTTCCCACTTTTGTAATGTGACATCTGAATAAAAGACACTGAGTAAATTTATTTTAACATTAAGGACGGATAATATGCCCTTAGATGCAAATTACCAAAACTTGTGATAAACATATTAGCGAATTAACAGTTATGAGTCTCTTTTGTTAAGCACGTCATGAGATTTAGAAATTTAAATATTTTTTTTAAATTTTAACACTTAAAAATTGCAAACATCTAACGAAAACTTGTATAATGATGAAAAAATTCAACCCGGGCGATAACCAGCCGGAGCATATTCCCCGGCTCGCGGCAGCACTTTAAAAATATACTTTATAAAATTATATATTCGACCGACGAATAACACTAATTTTTAAAAGATATCTGAAAAGTCCCTTAGTGGCCTTATTTATTTTGACGTTTTAGGTAGAACGTCATTGAAACTTCAGGTTATGAAGGTTGTTGGCTTATTAGTCTTAGTAAAGTAATTAACTAACTAACAACTAACTCACATGTTATGGTCATTACATACTCAGACAAATTAAAACACTCGCCTGCGGCTCGCATCCCAAACTTCATCTTCGCGTTTGATGACCATCATAACATGCTTGTTTTGTAAACTACTATTAAAACTTAGAAAGGTACGTTAGGA
This sequence comes from Oxystoma pomonae, assembly GCA_963921995.1. Lineage (NCBI taxonomy): Eukaryota > Metazoa > Arthropoda > Insecta > Coleoptera > Brentidae > Oxystoma > Oxystoma pomonae. The sequence continues at coordinate 46,366,037 of OY998170.1, forward strand.
AAGCCTTTTTCCATTTAAATTTAAAAATATATACTTATAAAATAATGGAACCGACTTTCCACACAGTTGTAAAAAATTCAAGCTATTTTAGGATTTTAAAAATTATTTGTGACAAAAAAGGCGATAACTTATATAGAAATTCCGGTCACATTGAGCCAAAAGGATTTGTTTTTTACAAAATGAATTTTTCATCATACTTCAATTATTTCTAATAAAATCGCCATCATCACTATCAACCAAAATAACATATCATCATATACCTAAATTGTGCTCGACTGCCGACGACGCGGTCAGTCCTGCATAATCTTCAGTAGCAGTGTGTGCAAGTTTAAGATGCAGTATTTTAGTTATTCAGACTTTATTAAGATCGGCATTTTTTTGACAATTACGCACGAAAGTTAAACAACAATTACGGTCATATTTTTTGGCGCTTTACCCACCTGCTATGAAATTACTGAAAAAAATCCTTGCACTTTTCGTGTGAATCGAGTCTCTTCCCCTTCGTAACACTTTACAAAACTTCCAGCTACCGCTGTTCCCCCTTCTTAATTCATCATTTAATTATAAAGTTGAGGTAATTAAAGTTAAAAAACATTATAATTGATTCTGATTGTATCTCTAGCTGTATTCTTTCACCTAAAAGAGATTCGAAGTCTTCGCTAGGTTCAGCACCCTCTTTACAAGTGTCTTCTAAGAGCCTCTCTTCTGAGAAGATTCCTCTTCTAGAAGATGCCGCGTTCTCCAGTAGTTAAGTTCCGGGCACTCAAAGATGATGTGAGAGGCTGATTCATCGTCCTCACCACACAGCCTAAAAAAGGGTTCTTCCTGGAAAATTGGCACTATGTGCAGGTACTTCCTCAGTGCGCAGTGACCGTTTAAGTGTCTTGTCACTATTCTAATCTGACCTCTCGAGAGCTTAAGTACATTTCATTGTTGTCCTGTGGTCTGGTTCCAATGGTCTTTGTGTTCATTTCTCGTCCATCGCTTTAGAATTTCACTGAGGTTTTTGATATACCGCACACAGGTTCAGGTCCTATGAGCTGTTTTACAGATACAATCCTAGCTAGGAGATCCACGCAAGTGTTACCTTGTTGTGGTTGGCTGTAGGCAGTTCCACACTAGTTTTGTATTTGTTGGCATGCGAAGTATTTTATAGCTGCCTCGCTATCCGAGAAGATCTGGACATTCTTGATGGAATATCTCTTTCCTACATTTTCCTGCAGGCTCATTTAGATTGCATGTATTTCGGATTGAAATACAGTGGTGTTGTCACTTCTCATGTCAAACAGTGAGTTTGTGACAACGTTTTTAATCTTAGCGTGTCCTGATATATGACTTAGGTAACAATTGTTATTGCACTCCAGTTTGTAAGCCCCCATTCTAGCATCCGCTTTCATGATAATATCAAGGGGTGGGAGGTTTGCTTCTTATTGCTTCCATTATGCAAAGGCAAGCAATTCTTTGAACTTTTGGCTATCAAACTGTTGATCCGTAGGTTATTCTGGGTCTTTCCACAACAGTATTTGTCCAGTAAACTATGCGGGGTAACAATCTCCACGTTTTGCCACTGCTCTTTTGATGGCCATGAGCGTTTACGGCATATGCAATATGCGCATTCCAGGTTTGTTTTGTATCAAGGATGAGTCGCAGATACTTTACTTTCTGAGCGAATTGTAGTTGTTTGCCTAAAAAAGTGGGAGGTCAAACCTGATCCAACTTTCTTCTTTTCGCGACGCGGATTGCTGCTGTTTTATCGGGGTTGACACTAAGGTTTACCCGAATAACACAGCCCTCTACGACTTTTGACGGTTCTTGCATTTGCGCAGATATTATATACATGTTTTTCCCCAGGAGGAGTGCGAGTATATCGTCAGCATAACCCTGGGTATAAATGCCTTTTTTGTTCCGTTCAACTAGGAGTTCGTCTACAGTTAGATGCCCAGACATCTCCATTGTCTCATTGTTAAGTGTCTCCTGGACCTTTCTGCCACAAAGAATGTTGTCGATCCACCTACCAATGGTTTTTTTTGATATCGTGCCTGGTCAGTATTCATAGATTCAAATGAGGTTTGGTCCAATGCCCCTTCTATGTCAAGAAATGCCACAAGGGCAATTTCTTTTTTATCGTTTTCGAGCTCTATTTTCGACATCAGTTGGTGTAGAGCAGATTCACAGGATTAGCCTGATTGATAGGCATGCTGGAGAAAAGTTTCCCTGACATGTCTATCTATTAATTTTTCTATCATTTTCATTATGAAAGATGTAGTGAAGGTAATCGGTTTAAAGACTTTCGCTTGTGAGGAATCTCTCCCAGCTTTTGGTATAAAGACCATTATGATCTTTTTCTAAGTCTGAGGTATATAACTCGTAGCCACGCTAGCTCTTAGTAGTTTGCAATGTTGTATGGTTCAAAGGACTTTATTGCCCATTCTATTTTTTTATAGTGATTTTAAAGTTACGGCTACTAAAATTTGGAAGGTTTTCGTTGGATTCGATTTTAACAGATTCCGAAAGATGTGTTCGCAGTAAGATCTGCACCGTTTCTCTTCCAAAATTATGATAGTCTAAATTATTTTTTACAGCACCGCAGCCAAAAAACCTTTGGCTGAATGGCCCGAACGTAGGTTTCGGATAGGCCCAGCAATCAAGGAGACCGCCGTCTAACCTCAATTTTTTCATAATATTCAGTCGTGATAATAATAACTATGTTTTCTTCTTTGTAGTTGGATACAAGCACCTGAGTGTCAAAATTTAAGTGAAACATTTCTGAAAAATGCGAGGATTTGTAAAGAATATGTAGAAGTTGTTTACTTTTGGTGTGCAACTGTCAAAAATTGTGCCGACTTTATTAAAGTCAGGCTATGCCAACTTTATATACCGATAATTCCTTATTGTTTTAAAAATATTAATTTTATAACAATATTGATTAGCTTCTATTTATGTTTTACTCAATACAGACTTGTTGCTATTCCTATTTCTAATCGTCATTTAGGAATATGGATGGGAACTTCTACTGATGCTACAGTAGTGCTTTTTCTCTCCGAATTGACAGTTAAACCCATTATTTCAATAGCGCAATTGTGGGAGCGCTATATTGGTTTTCTACACTGGGTTTAAAATAAGCTACAATGTATAGACAGGTATTTAAGCCAAGAAATTAAAAATAAAACAGTTGGCAGTATAAAAAGGGAGGTAAAAGAAATGTGACCCGTCGTATTTCACGACAATAAAATTTGAGACGAGCTTTTTATTATCGACATAAACCGTTACTCCTGGAACCAGAAAAAAACACTGGCACGTACAGAAGTCCGATCGGGCAGTGCCTACTCTACATATCGTATTATAGTAGTATATCTGTCAGTAAAAGTTTTGTCTCGTGTATCGGTACGTAAAAGTGTTTGTCACTTTTGATGTTCATAATAGTTTTACGTTTTAAAGACAGTGTTTATCGCCCCCGTGTTTTTGACGAGAAAAATGACTTCATGAATTATTCCACAAAAAAAAAATGTTGATCTAAAGCTCTCTAATATTTTGACAACACACGAATCACTATCAGTAAGCGGGGGTCTATTCATGTCACTTTTTAATCAAGCAATGGGAAAGTTCTTTAATTCAGCAGCTTTCCAGCAGTGATGTACCACCGGATTTTAACATATGACATATTACATCCATCTGACATCTACCGGTTGTTAAAATGGATGAAAACCATGCTGAAGAGACATTTTTGGTTCAACTGCCAGTAGACGATGAAGAGCCAATTAGTGTATACTTATCAGCACAAAAAAACACGAAATTTGTGTGTATCTTCGAAAAGGTTCAGGGCTAGTTGCCCCAACTGCAGCAGCGTTATCCATACTTCTAACAAAAAACAACAAAACAGTTTATGGTAAAAAAAAACAAATAAATAGGAATGACATATGTCAAAATCTCAACCGAGGTACTTCTTCGGTGGCGTTGGTGGACACCGATTGCTGGATTGCTGGAATCCACCGAATAATTTATGAACCCGCTTGGTGCCACCAACATTCCACCAAATATATTAAGAACTCTCTTGGTGAAAGCGGTGGACGAGTTGCTGAATAAAAGAACTTACCCAATCTGACAAAAAATTAAATAATGCTCCTAGCAACACGTAGCAACCAAATAAACAAACTGAGTGTCACTTGATAAGTTTATTCTAAATTTTCATACAAACTGCATTGACTTCGCGATTTCAATGGACATCAAGGAACAGAGTTTACCAAGTCTCTTCGGGGAAACCCTGGATGCCGCCGAAGAGGCACAGAAGGATTTTTTGCCCCCGATATTCAAAAAACTTTACGAAAAGGAACTTTACGAAAAGGTATATAAGTACTATTTTTTGTGGTTTTCAAAGAAGAATATTGCTGAAAGTGGATGCCTAAACCTATAAGAAGACACTTTGCTGGAGTACTTCAGCGAAAAGGCGAAACAAAACAAGCCGTCTTCCCTTTGAAGCTATTACAATATGTTGAAGACCACTATTAGTTAGGAAACGTTAAAAGGGTTTGGTTCTCGAGTTATTTAAAGCTTACTGCCAATAAACTGCGAAATTAAGCGACAGTGACGTAAGGAATATGACCGCTTTAAAGTAGGCATTTTGCAATTTCGTGAGTTTTGTATTTTTATGGAAAGAAGAATTTTCAAGTTTTGAGGAAGAAATGTTTCTTTCCGCTATTTAGATATTCCTAAAGTATCCTGGATACATTAGCCTTGTCATAAAACTTTTCAAGGAAATTCTCTCCAGGAATTTTTTTAACACCTTTTTTTCACCTTGAATGCTTTATTACTATTTAAACAGATATCTTATGGGACTCTATTTGGCATATGCGTGAATTAAAGGTAATAAAATACCTGTTTAATAAACAGATTTCGCCGAAGTACCCAAGCAACTAGAAAACAAAATGTAAATAAATATTCCATTCTAGAATGTCCAGCCAAGATCATTCGCAAATATTTATGAAATATACTATTTAAGGATTTTCTTAAAATATCTTTCAAATGTGTCAATGTGAAAAATATAAGGATATTTTAGGCAAACATGCCTGAAATATACAAGTTAGGATATTTGCTATACGTACTATTACAAATATTTTGAGAAAAACCTTTAAATGTGATTTCTATGGGCTAAATTTATAGGTATTCAAAAGACGATTGTCAAATATTCTAAAAATATTTTGCAAATGTGCCAAAATATTCAGATATTAACAGCACATTAGAAGAATATCAATGAATAAAAGGCAATGAAAAGTTTGCGATTGTTTATTGATCAACTGATCAATATACCTTTCTTGTTGTAAAATTACACTTATTTGGCTGGTCAATTTACCTCTACTTTATTAGTGAACTTTTCTATAATAAACAGCATAACTTCTTTTTCAACCATGCTTATCCGGTTTATTTTTATTTTTCTATGAGAATCACAGTGGCATTACAAAGAAAAGAAGCAGACAGTTTCCGATTTTAAGAATTTTACCACAATAAATAAAACAAACTTTATCATAATGTACTACTACTAGTATTTTCAAAAGTTTTGCCCAAAAAACATGGAAAATATTTCGTCTACTTATTACAGATACACCTTCCTTGTTCTTCCTTGGATAATTTGTCATCATAATTCACAAGAATTTCTTTCCATCAGCTTATGCAAATACTTGCAAAACTCTTATTCTTACCTTTTACTAAACTAAGTAACAATTATAGACAAAAAAAATGAAGGGGTGACCGGAGAGTGTATGTTCGGCAATTAACTCGAAAATATTTGCAAATTATCAAGATTACACAGATGTTAACCATTTAGAATATGAGAGCTATTGATTAGGTACAATAAAATGCCGCTCTTAATTAAAAAACCTAGATAGGTTTTAAAAAATTGGAAATTTATTAACAGACTAAAAAAAACTAAATTTTGTCTAAAGGCCAAAGGGGCCAACCCCCTTCAATTCCTTCATTTAATGATGGGATTGTCTCGACAGAAGATAAAAGCGCTTCTTGAAACGCCGTTTTGTGTCTTGGAGAGAATGATTTTAATTCAAAAACTTAGGGGAATGGTTCTATTCAAGATCATGAGCGTTGTTGATCTCCGTGCCTTTTTTTAGTTGTAACTTACATTTGTTAAGTTTTAAAAGCAAATTTTATAAATAATAATAACATTATTTTTGAAGGTTTCAAAAATATATATGACTCTTTGCAAAGAGTTTTGTGAATCTTTATATATTAAACAAACGACTAATTACTTCAATTTTTCTATGTTATGATCTGGTAATATTGAGAAGATTCAAAAGAATTTTCTTAAAATAACACTGTCCATCAAAATTTTTTTTTTTGTTTCCTTCAACTTATGAGTTAATTCCTACCAATTTTGGGTTGCGAAAAACGAATATGACAAAGAAAATGTTTTATTAGCTCTAGTTTCTGTGATAAAAAATAATGGGTTTTTCATTTAATAAGGATATTACGAGGTAACGAAAAATATTAATTATGTGTGCTAACAATATTAAAAGGTGTATTTTTAATGACAGTTACACACTATAAATGACAAACGAACACTCACCAGTGGTTGAATATATGAAGAATTAATTGGGGGCTTCATGAGATCGCTGTCTTTTCGCTTTCCTCTTGTAAGTAATTTCTGGAGCATCCCTATGTATAAACCAGCAGTAATCCGCGAGCATTGCTTCATTCCAGCGGCTCTGATATCTCCGTTCCATGAGAGAAATATCCTGGTGAAATCTTTCCCCATGCTCGTCACTGACAGCTCCACAACTGGGTGGGAAAAAATCAAGATGGGAGTGTAGAAAATGTATTTCTAGTGACATATTACATCCGAGTTGATGGTACTTTTCTAGAAGTACTTTTCCCAATTGAGTGTAATTTTCCTCCCTTCTGTTCCCTAAAAATCCATGCATAAATCCCTTAAGAGCTTCCCAAGCTTCCTTTTCTTTTACTTTCAGAACTAGATCGAAAGCAGGATACTTTACGAGTTCACGTATTTGTGGCCCAACGAAGATGCCGTCCTTGACTTTTGCATCAATTAGTTTGAGAAATTTTTCTCTCAAATATTTAAAAGCTTGACCATCTTGGTTTAAGCCTTTGACAAAATTCTTCATTAAACTTCTGAATTCACGAGAGGCTCGGCAACGACATTTTTCACACTAGGTTTAAGATTCCTTGCAGGCCAATCTACTTGGATATAGTGTGATTTCCCATCTCTACTATCTTACATACATAAAAAGCAACAGTATTTAGTGTACCCTAATTGAATTCCTAATAATATATCAATGACTTTTAGGTCGCCACAGATTTTCCAATTATGTTCAGCATATTTGATTGAGTTGAGGAGGGTTGCCATATTTGCATAAGTCTCCTTCATATGAACTGCGTGACCAACAGGAACAGAAGGAAGACGTTTGCCATTATGAAGCAATACAGCTTTTAAACTAAGCTTGGAAGAGTCTATGAATAGCCTCCATTTAGGTGGATTTTTCTCCATTTTCAAACTTTTCATCAGACCATTAATATCACAGAAAAAAACAAGATTATTCTCCTTCTTAAAAAAAGGTAACAGATTCCGCTGACGCTGTCTGTACTTAGAGACCCTGACATCTGGTTGAAGAAGATTCCATTGCTGTAACCTTGATCTTAGAAGTTCTGACTTCTCCTGTGACAAGTCAAGATCTCGAATGAGATCATTTAACTTAGACTGGCTCAATCTGTGTGGCTGATCATCTTTTTTTTTCAAAATCAGGGAAGGCATGTTTAATTCCTCATCTCATGGAGTAGGAATTGGTAAACTATCTGAATGTGGTATAGGTCGAATAGCAAATGGGAGATTCGGATATTGAACTGTTCCTCTTTTTTTCATTGACAATCCAGCATTGATAGGCGGAGTCAAGCAAAAATAGCAGTCATCTATGTGGTTTGTAGGTTCCCGCCAAACCATGGGCACCCCAAAAGCCATCAATCGTTTTTTATTTTTAAGCCATTTTCGTAACAGAACTGAACACGAGTTGCAACATATATGTGGAGCCCATGACTTATCCTAGTCTCCTACCTTCATTCCAAAATAACGTTGATAAGCAGTCTTCACAAGAGGCGTCAAATTGCGTTTCTGTGAAGAAAACGTTATTTCTCCAAAAATATAACAAAAATTGTTAACTAAATTTACACATTTACGAGGCATGTTAATACAATAACTTTTACTTAAAAAATACTCCAAAACAACAAATTTTGTACTAAACAAAACAGAAATATTGTATGTAAAATGTAAACCTTAGATTTACATCATAAACACTATAGTCAGTTTGCGATCATATATTGTGTCTCCGTGTATCTAGTTTTATAACAATACCATAACTACATTAACTGTGCGTTCGATTAGAAATATGAAACTGAACTATAAGAAATCAGTCGCCCTGAATGAAAAGACGCGCAAATACGCAATTATTTCGGAAAGGAGGGAGTCCCCGCTTATATATATCGAGAATAGTAGGGCTGTATTGCAAATATCGATAGCTAAATTAAAACTATCGATAGTTCTGTAGTTTTATCTCTATCGATATTATCGATAGTCAATTTCGATGGTGACGTACCACTATTTCTAACTCCCCACCCTATCCAGTTCTTTGCCATTTCTATTATTTCCTCTTTCGATGCTTTTAGAGGATATAAAATGTAAAATATCACCGTTTCTTCAAAACTAGAGCTAATCTCTAATTTTTATGGTGATTTTTGAATTCAGTGGATGAATATACTTAAGAATTAGCTATTTTTGAGCCCGAAATATTTTCATTGTTGGACAGTGTAATCATTAGCATACTTTCAGAAGTTTTTCAAACTTGAAAATGTTTATTTTTAGATTATTTTTTGTCGCACTTTCTTGGTATTTGATATTAGAAGTTTTTAGACGTTTTATTTAACAATATTTCAACAACAACTTAAAAAATAGGTAAATATCTACCTAATAAATATAGATAAAATATTATAGTATCTTTTAAAAATGCTTGTAATATATTATTTTGACATACATATAATTTTATTTTTAAATTTCTGGTAGAGAGTTTTAAAATGCTTTAAGAACCGCACATATATTTTTGGTGCCACCGTTGTTTACTTCTGATAAAAAAAAGAGTTTGAAAAAAATATATATATTTTTTAAATATCTAAATTTTTGCGTTTTAATTTTTGACTTATTGACGTAACATGAAATTTTTTTCCTTAGTAGTATTTTCAAAACCTCAGAGAGTTGTTTAGATGGACGTCACCTTTAAGTAAATCTTTAATACGTTATTATTGGGTATTTTTAACTGTATCGCGACGTAAAATTGTTTCAGTATAATAAAATTTTTGCAATTGTAACCTTTAATCCGTCGAAAAAAAAACCGTCCCCTTTTCAGTAATAGTAAATATTAAGTAAATTTCACGTGGTTGAAAAGATTGTTATTTAAAAAACGCTTCTTATCCTGCTTTTTCTTAGTGTATTGTAAGTAATGCACGGTTATGAAAGTTTTCAGGTAACAGAAATAACCTTCAAAACTCTTATTCGTAGTTTAAATCGCCCTGTGCGGGGATTTTTAAAAGTGTTAGAAGGGAGTACTGGCCAAGGGTGTATCCATGTCCTCTTCATACTTATGTACTTTTGTATATCTCCACCTCGCTCTCACTTAAATTTCTGGGAGTATTCACTGGTTTGCATTTCAAGAATATCCGTACTAGTCTCGCTACCCTGTCGACAATGAACAAATTGATTTTTAAGCGGTTTTACTTAGCTTGGATCATATAACTATGAAATACTATAACGGCCCATAAATCAAAAATCTACGGCGCATGCACTAACAAATCCATGCCTGGTGTCGTAGTGACCTTACGACAATTTAATGAAAAGGTATTAATTTGAGCGACACTGACAACGTCATCATCTGTCCGAAAACTTATTTATTATATTATGGATAAAACATTTCCTACCGCAAGTTTAACCTTACTCGAGGGATTCAATCATATAACTATGAGATACTATAACGGCCCAAGTGCCGCAAAATGTATAACGAAAAAAACAAAGAAGAAAATTCAAAATCGCGGTTGGCTTTGAAAATGTTTGGGCGACTAGGCTATAAACCAAAAATCTACTGCGCATGTACAGTTAATTTCAGGTAAAATGCGTACATGGAAATACAAAATACAACGTTTTTTTCTTCGTGTAAATGCGTCATTTCACACTATTAATTTTGCACCCGTTATAAACTATAACATATTTTATTTTTGATTTAAGTCAATCATTGTCAATAATTTTTTACTTTAGTCAAAATTACTTTTTGAAAATGGTTCCGCAACTTTCGGCCTTTACGAAATCGCAGATAATATCTCGACTGCAAGATGGATGGTTAGTAAGAAGGGTCACCAAAAATTTTGATATTAATAAAGCTACTGTGGTCAGAAGTTCGAAACGATCAATGCCAAGAATATCAATCTTTAGATCAAAAGCGGGGTACCGTTTTACAAAATAAGGTGAGCACAGAGGAACAGGATAGACAATTACTGAATAATTTGCGAGAAAACCCGCTTTCCACAGCTGTCGAAGCCATCAAAACAAATGATTTTCCAGGTTCCCGATCTACAGCATGCAGACGAGTTAAAAATTCTGAACTTAAATATCGCATTGCAGCAAAGAAGCCTCTCTTGTCAGAACAACAAGAACAAGCACGACTGATCTTTGCTCTCAATCACGCTGCAGAGGATGAGGAATATTGGGAAAGGGTGATTTTTACTGATGAAAAAAATGTTCAATCTTCTTCGGATAGTATATCGCCCACCCAACACCGTTCTGCCCACCTCGAAGTCGGTTTATTGAGCGATATACCCACCAGGTTAATACAGCAGGACACTTCTTAGTGAACATGTGGGGTTGGATGTCTGCTAGATGGTTAGGTGTTTACTGGCAAATTAAAGGAAGATTTACCGCAGTTACAAATTTGGAAATTTCAGGAGGGGTAATGGTGCCGACAGTTGATTTTCTATATCCGAAAAATGAAATAATTTTTCAGCAGGACAATTGTCCTGTTCACATAGCTAATGCTTTGCGTCGCTGGTTTCAAGACCAAAATATAGAAGTGCTGCTTTGGCCATCGAACAGTCCCGACCTTAACCCCATCGAAAATATTTGGGGAAGATTATTCAAAATAATATATGAACGTAATTGGATACCCCAAAATGGAGCCGCCATTAAATATTAGTTTTTCTTTTGTTTTCATCTTTATATTACATGAAATTAAAATAATTTGTTTGTTTATGAAAACGCATCCATAAACAACTCTGTGTAGTTGCTTTTGACTAAGTCCACTAACTTGCCTTGCTCGTGTATACAAAGAGTTTTTCTTTAGCCTTGTTTAAAAATACTATTTTCTAGCTAAGAAGTGTAAATTAGGTACTGACAAAGAAATAAATAATCGTCCAAGAGTTGCAGTTTTTAATAATTAGGTTAATTAAATTTTTAAAAAAATCATAGGTAAACTATAACAATAATAGAAATATCTTAATTAGCAGGTAGTGCCCCAGGTGCATACTAAAAAGAATAGGTATAGCTAAATACACTGAAAAAAAAAACGTAGTTGGGGTTTTCATGTACGCATTTTATGTGAAACCAACTGTACTAACAAATCCATGCCTAGTATCGCAGTGACCTTAGTGACAAGCTATTAATTTGATTGACAGTGACAATGACATCATCTGTCCGAAAACTTTGAATTTATTTATTATATTATGGATAAAACATCTCCAACCGCAAGTTTAACCTTACTCGAGGGTTTCAATCGATAAGGTAAACGCGTTACATGAGGACATGTCCCCAAATGCTACAAACAAACTATTTTCTACTTAGTACTTATCCGTTATGTTTTTACCATTATTAAAAAAGTAAAAAGAAAAAATTTCAAGGAAAAATTCCAACTTTTTTTGCACTAAATATATACATGCTGGCCTAATGCAGGACGCTAATTGTTCCAAATCAATGCTAACTAAGTACTTCCTACTTAGTACTTTGCCGTTATTGGCATTTCGAAAAGCAAGTGCTTAAAAAGTACTATATTTTTAATTCATATTTGCTGGGAATACATGAAATTTTTTGCTTCCGCTAAAAAATATAATAATTTTGTATATTTTTTCGCTTCCTCTCAGCGTTTTGTGAAAAACTCTTTTTAATTTTTGACCACCAACGGCGATTTAAACGTAACGCAAAAAATTTATGGAGTGTCGGTGGAGCACAAAAACTGTATTTTGGCTAAGCCTACTCCACTCATCATCATCAATTTAAAAGGCAAAATTCAGGGGATGAGCGGAGAAAAAACCGGAAAAAATAGGCCGAGAAAAAGTCCCTGGAAGAAAGACTCTCAGGAATAATTAAATATTATTATAAGAATTAAAATAAGTTAGTTGGATTGAGTATCAACACTTACATAGTAATTTGTCATCCTTAGCGGCTGCATAGAATATCCCTAAGAAAGAAACGATGTACTAAGGAGGTTCTCAATTAGCACTTAAATGTTACAAGCACATGCTAAGAATAGATTACGTTTCGTCTTGATCACATGCTATGGCAGGTCCACAGAATGTTCTTATACGTTCTAGACGTTCTTGTCAGATGCTTAACATATACGCTATCAAACATTTAAAGTTAAATGCAAGGTTAGAATATGCCATCTATATATTTATATACCAAGTTCTTTGCATATATTATCTAACCTGGGGTCTGTCTGGGATTATCCTGTATCCCCAAAATATATACATCTCTAAAATGTCTAAAAAGCTGATTTCAAGAATATCAAGAAAGGACATGTCTGGGATGTCTAATGACGACATTCACACAAATAAAGTCACCTAGAGAATATCCTTAAAAATGATTTTCAGGACGATATGGAAGTCGGATGAGAATAATCTTGCATAGATGTATTACCATCATCTTCAGAATAATTGTTATTACGTTCACAAATGAAATAATTTTTTTATCTATATGTGTAATATTCTACAATATGCATGTGCAATAATCTACAATAGATACTACAAGAGAAGTATCTACAATAGAGAAAAAACTTGGGAAGACTGATTTCATTAAACTGAAGGACCCTGGGATGTTCCGATAAAACGTTCTCAGAATGTACAAAAAGGATATCCTTGAAACATATTACGATTAAATTCAAAGAATCTGAAATAGGAGATCCCTAGAACATCCTACGTAAGATATTCTGGGGATATTCTGATCGGAATCTTAGAAGAATAATAAGGAATAATCAGGTTAAATCATTTTATATACTTAGTATATGCTAAGGATCTACTCAACCCAACGGATATTATCGTAAACCTCCTAATTATAAATAAAAGTAATTTTTAACAACTGCTTTTAGGATTAACGTTTTTTTTACCGGTCTTCTTTTCTGTGTTCATTAAAGGACGCATGGGGATTTTGTAATGATTTTTATCACCGCACTCCCTCTAGTTTTGGCCTATACTACTTGACTTTCGGGCTCACTGTTATTTTATATGCCTACTTGTTTCAGAAAATCCCTAAGGAACCCTTAAGGGTTTCTGCAGGAGCTTTCAAGCAGAGCCTAACGAGACTGGCGCCCTCTTTGTGAAAACTTTCTGATTAATTTGTGTCGGCAGCTCCAGAGATATAAAAGAGTGCATGGGTAAGTCGTTCAATAACAGTCTGCTTTTTGCATAGACAAAAATGTAATTTTTTTCTTGTTTTATACTTTTTAAATTAAACGAAAAAACAGTTTTTTGTAGTCATCGAATAGGTGAATAGTCAAAAATCAGTTGTCTGTTTTGTATTTAGTACCTACAAAAACCCCAGATTTTTTTTTATATTTTTATAACCCTAAAATTACTTAAAAATTTCTTTTAAACATTTTTTTTCCACCACTCCAATCTTTTTTTGCTTTAAATTTCTTGCGTTATACTGTTCTGTGTTTTGCGGTAAAATAAAAGTGAACAAAATATCCTGTTGCTATTAAATATTTCTTTAAAAATTTTAAGGATACAGATACCAAAAATCCAATTTTTAGAATTCTTGTCTGTCTGCACTGAAGTAAAGAAGTCTCTCTGCTTTGCTTTTGCACGCACACAAAAATTGTAACCAAAGCAGAAATCTGGAAAAACCCGTAGAAACAGCCGGTATTCGATTGGATAGAAGAGTTTGAGGGGCGGGAGGAAGAGGTATAGGGTTTGGAGAGGGGCAAAGAAGTGGCAATCAGGGGGGGTATAGATGGAAGGAATAAGTGGCAGGAGGTACAGGAGGAAGGATAAATCCTACAATTTTAGCACTCGAACCATGCCGCAGGCAATTGGTTATGGATACGATCGTATAATAAATCTCTAGGAAGACCACGTTCATTTTTTAAAATTTTTGGTTTTGTTTTCGAACCAAACTATATAATAGATACCAAGAATCCAATTTGTAGAATTTTTTTTCTACTTGTATGTCTGTTGGTTTCTTTCAGCATCACGCTGAACAGATTTTGATAGGAGTATAACAACTGGATTCCTCGGGGTCCTCGGCAGGTTTTATTTCATCAAAATCGGTTCACGAAAATAACATTTCTGATCATTTAAAGCAAGGAAAATGGGTAAAATTGTAGGCGAAGCCGTGAGATCTTTAGCTAGTACACTAAAATAATTAGAAGGTGGCAAAAAACTTACATACTTAGCATAATTTAATTAATGAAATGGATGGTGGTTGCGTGCACTTTAAATCTAACGAAAAAACAGGAGTTTTGTGTAGTTAGTGCAAAATGAAAATCCTGATCTTTGACTTTTGACACAGAGGGTGGAACGTAGGACGATGCCGTTTCGTCCTTATTAGGTACTCATCAGCTAGGTGTACCACAATGACAAACAATTCTCTCGCCCTTTTACGTCAAAAAATTCGGAAAGATTTAAAGTGCACGCAACCACCACCCATTCGTTTTTTAAATGTGCAGTACAGCACCTCGGGTGTTTTGCTTTTGCTTGTAGACAAAACTTGCATACAGATGGCATTGTAATATGTCTCTCGCAGGATCGATGTTATGCCATACAACTACTGCTTATGCAATGGGTACTCCTATTGGTTGTCGGAGGGTAACACAGAGGGCACTATGGTCGGTACTCGACAGAAATTCTCCGCGCTTTATTGAATTTTTTGGCGTAAAAGCGCGAGCGAATTGTCTGTCATTATGGCACACCTAGTCCCAATAAGGACGAAACGACGTCATCCTAGGTTCCACCCTCTGTGTGAAAAGTCGAAGATCAGGATGTTCATTTTGCACTAAGTACAAAGAACTCCTGTTTTTTCGTTTAATTTAAATAAAATTTTCTTTTTTGACCATCAAAAAGTACAACTAAACTCAACTCAGTAGCATGAATTTTGTTCTCTTATTTTATCATCCCCTTTTTCATTATTTCAATGTATTTGACATATTTTTTATAATCTTTTCTAATATATATACTATACAGAGCACCTCAGGCTACTGCGAACATAGGCTGCAAGAAGTAAAATTTGCCAGTGTACGTACAAACAGGGACACCGCACACCTATTAGTGAAGCAACCAACACTCAGGCTTGCGATCACCGTTTGCGACTTGCGCTTAGTATGCCTCTAACCACGGTGCTATGTGGAGTGTAATCAATGAGACCAGAATTTGGTCAATAGATACGCAAATTTTTATAACGTGATTTTCTTGTTTTTTGTCACTGATAAATTAGAGCGTTTTATTTTCAACTGCTCAGATTTATCACTAATAACGTGATACAATGAAAATAATAAGAGAGAGAATAATAAAGGTAGTAAAGATTCTCCCAGTCAAAAAAAAAAATAAAGCAAACGTTCTAAAAGTCTTCCTTGCTCGGCTAGAAAATATAAATACCCCTTCTAACGTTTCTAAGCATGTTAGAGGTAATAGTTTGAAAAGCTTCTTCAATTTTAAGCCGAAGTTCTTTCAAATTATTGGCCCTTTCATGCTCGTTAACTTTATTTTTGATATAACTCCACAGACAGAAGTCATTAGAAGCAAGATCGGGTGATCGAGCTAGCCATAAAACAGTTTCCCGTGTACTTATAACCCGATTAGGAAATACATTATCAAGATATTCCCTAACAAGACCAACATTGTGAGCGGGATAACCATCTTGTTGAAACCATGTTTCATCAAATCTCACACCTAACAACTGCCTAGTAGTTGGAATAATATGCTGCTGCAGTAGATCCAAGTATCTAGGACCATTCAAATTGCCGTCAATAAAAAATGGCCCAATTACGTATTCCCCTACAATACCCCCCAAATATTTAGCTTTTGGGGATACTGTATTCTTACGTCAAAATACAAATGCAAATTTTCCCTCGACCAATATTGAACGTGTGTTGTGTAATGACGATTCAATAATGGAAAAGTGCTTTCGTCTGTGAAAAGAATAGATCTCAAAAAGTTGATGCGTTTTTGACGCCTTGTAAGAATGATAACCATTCTTTTTGAGAACACGTAAGACAGTGGCTGAAGACGTATCAACTGCTTCGGCAATTTGCTTGCTAACTTTAACTTTTGATCTTCCTCCACTGCAGCGCAAATCATCACATCTCGTATTTCCTGCTCGTCATTCAAAACAGTGGGTTTTTTATGGATTCTTGGCGCTACACAACCAAGCTTTCAAAATTCTGCACAAACCTATGAATCGTTGATAAACTAGGTCCTGGTCGATTTACAAAATTCTCCAAAAAAAGTTCTTGAATAAGTCTCAATAGTCTGCCTTGATAGTACCATTTGACCATCTGCACTTTTTCCGCAACTTCGTAGACATCCATTTTTAGTTTTATTTCACTTAAGAACTTACCAATCTGTTTCTCGAGCAAGGCAAAAATAAAACAAAATCATAACAATAACACTGCAACGTGCTTCGAACCCACCTTGGTCGTACGGCGCGGAGAGTAAATTGGACTTGATTCCCCCTATGTTTGCAGTCGCCTGAAGCTCATTATATATTAGTAGCAGTAGGGAAAGGGCGGCGCGAAGCCCGGCAAGTAGGCCTCCCTAGGCCCTTTCTGCCCTATCCCGAGCCTGCCCCTAATCCACCGCCTTCACCACTGGTCTGGCAGTCTGCTAATCTGGTTTCATTGTTCTTTTTGCAAAGTCCACTATTTTGTCCCATTTGAGCGTGTGCAGGTCCTCCTCATCCAGGGTCGGCAAACCGAATACCTGGTATCTCGTCCTCTGGTATGCCTCACAGTTCGCTATAACATGTCGAGATGTCTCTTCTGCCGGCCCGCAGGCCCGGCAGATCGAGTCATTTTCCACCGCCATCCGGGCCATGTGCTTCCTTAGTCGGTTGTGACCTGTTATAATTCCTGGCAGCAAACCAGCGTCCCTTCGTGACCTCCCCAGAAGCCATTTTTGTCTGGCTACATCCAGGCCCTTCACGAAGTCCTTGGTCTGTCTGCATCCTGTCCCTCCTCTCCAAGCGATCGTCGTGGCATCGTTAACCCATTTATTGAGTCGACTTTACAATGGCCTCTTGGTTGTTTCTAGGAGTGGTTCCGGCCGTACATACTGAGTGCTTGCCCCGATACTGTCGAGCTCGTCGGCCATCTCGTTACCCGACACCCCCATATGTCCCGGTACTCACATAAGTGTCACTTTTTTGCCCTCTCCCAAGGATTCTAGTGCATCCGCACATGGCTCCAGCAGGGCGTTGTTGATCTTGGGCGCTCTTAGTGCCTTTAGGGCTGATTGGCTGTCGGAGCATATATAAACATGCTCCTCTCTACCGGTCGTTATTTCCTCCATAGTTGCAGCCATTATTATGGCATACATCTCTGCCTGAAAGACCGTGGCTTGTTGTCCGAGCGGGTAGCTCTCGAACCTCCTGGTCTTCCACGTAAATTCCCGATCCTGTGGTTTGCTTCTCCGACAGTTTGGACCCGTCGGTGTAGCAAATCACGGCGTTCTCCTCGAACTGTTCGCGAAGGTTTTCACTCTGCCATAGTTTTCTCTCTGGGATGACTACTTTGTACCTCTTGTTGAATCTCCAGGGGTTTTTTGATATTTGTGTTTTAATCGCTGCCATAGGAATTTCTTTCTCGGCGATTTGGGCAATCCTAAGATACCCGGCAGCTTCCCCTTTTCCTCTCCATTGACCTGTATTTCTCAGCCGGAGGTGGGTCGCCATCGCTTCTTTTCTGATCCAGATCGGAAGTAGCGGCAGTCCCAGAATGGTTTCGAGTGCCTATATAGGTGCCGTCCTCATAGCGCCGGTTATCCCTCTCATTGTATATTAACAACATGTAAAAAAATTAATGTTACATCAAAGCAAATTTCTTTTAGTGTTTCTCTTTCAATTTTCCTTGTCAAACACTTTCTACATTCCCTTTCATTTCTCTGGTCGGCGGCGGCATAAAACGATGAAAATTAAAACCTTTATAAACTTTCTGGTTGGCTTACGCGAGTTTGCTTGCCTTGAGGGATTACCTAAAGATTACCTGGGATTTTTTTCGGTATTCGGTAGGTTTTCAACAATTTGTGAGGATAATTCTTTTAAAAGTTTATAATCGATAATTTTAAGCGCAAATTCCAATAGGGAATAAAAGAGGGATGAAGGCAATTATTTTAAAAAATCCAAAATAAATCTACCATAGCCGATTTCTATTTAACGCGGTTTTGGTTTTGACTTCAGTCCAAATATTTTCAAAGCAAAAAAAATTCGTCGATTGTGTTATATTTTTGAAGAATGTTTAAAGTTTAAAATAATTATTTATATTGAAATATGTCCACGTAAACACAAACGGAATATATTTATTCTAAGAATATTACTTAAGGTTTTATTTTATTTTGATTTATTTATTTAATCAGATTTTATATTAATTGTAATTATTTTTTGATTCATATGCTAAGTATATTTATTACTGAGTTTAGTACATAGTATTCTAAAAATATTTGTATATATTCTATCATATTTTTGTATTATTCCTGAAATATTCCCTTCTGGATGTTCCTTTGAAACATTCCAAGAACATTCGAAAAAATAATCATTTTGCAATTGTTCTAATATCATTCCAAGTATATTTGGGTTACTAAATATTTTTACTAATCAGAATATTAACCAAATACAGTGCTTTATCTCAAGAATTTGCTTGACAATCTTTTAAACTTTATTAAAGTGAGGCTGTGACGACTTTATAAACAGATATATCCTTATTATTATAATAAAAGTAAACGCATAAATTTTTGTTTTTTTGGTAGAAAATTGCACATTCATGGAACATACTTTCCAAATATTCTTAGAATTTAATCTTGGTAATATTAATTTAATTATTAAAAGTGTTTACAGTGTTGAGTGTTCTGTGTTTGTTCAGTTGAATCATTAAAGTCGAGATGGCGCCTCGTTCGGAACACTTTCAGTAATATCCGTAATGTTTTATTTGTAACTGTTAGTTAAAAAGCATATCCATCATTAGTGGTTTACATTCTTTATGTAAACATTCTCTCCTAAGACGTTGTTAATGAAACGTCGATTCAGCTGGAAACATTCTTAAAATATATCTTAAGAATATTCGACAAAATGTAAGATGGAAATTTATGAAAATGTAAAAAGAATATTCAGAAGATGTGTGCTATGATTGTTATATAAATATATTTAGCCGTTTGAGTCGCACATTCTCTAGTAGGTTTGTGGAACATATTTTTTTAAATAATTTTATTGTTGCAAAAATAATAAGATACAAATCACACTACATCTATAAATATAAACTTAATATAATTAGGCAACAAAAGGTAAAGTTCGCACTTTTTTATTAAAAAAATGATAAAAAAGCGAGGCTCTTCTACCTAACATCATAATAATAAAGTAAATCTCTATTGCTACTGCGAAGTAACAGTGATTTACACCTTTTTTACACTGTTTGGAAATCAAAAAAAAATTAATATAAATTTTAAATAGACTAAACTAACAAACAAAATAAACCCATCAGCGAAAAAAAAATTAAATAAATTTTGAGCCAGTCGTCTTCCTCTATCGTGGGAATTCCCCACTTCAGCTGTCTTGATCTGGCATATGCATCGCACTCTGCTATTAAATGCTGCGCCGATTATTCTTCTCTTCGTCTTCAAGCGGGACTCTTGGGATCTCCTGCTACTCTCATTTCAGATGTTTATTCAGACGATTGTGCCCAGTCAGCATTCCTGTCAGCAGTCCAATGTCCTTTCGGGTCTTGCCTAAGAGCCATTTAGTTCTGGCTGCATTCGGACCATCCACGAACAGCTTGGACTGTCTGCACTCTGACTCTTGCCTTCAGGACTTCTTCAGTTCATTGTTCGCCTATTTGTTGAGCTTACCCTATACCTGTTTCCTTGGTATTTCTAGAATGAAATACTCTTACTTCATCAGACTATTCCTTTTAGACTTTTTGAGTGATTTAAAAAAATGAGATCTCAGTGTAAATCGAAAAGAAGTTTTAATAGGCGCAGTGACGCACACACCTTTTTTACAGGGGAGGGGGGTTAAACCACACGAGACCATCTCAGATTTCGAGAAGGCCTAAATGTTTTACCTTTTCAGAAAGATATCAACCATAAAAATCAGACAAGATTTAAAAAATCTGCAGAAAAAGAAGTGCGTTTTTTTTGGACCACCTTATATAAGCAAAAGAAGGAGACCTCGATTGTGTCATATCTTTAAATATGGTTTAAATTTACACATAATGGTTTATATTTAAATATTTCTACTTCTGGGAAATATTAGGAACAAGGTCAACCAAAACCCCGATAAATAGAAATCGAAGAGGATATTTGTTTTCGAAAAATTGACCAAGCAAGTTCATTCACAAGCTCAAAAACCTTGTAAAAATGCCATTGTAAATCGGATTTTTGTAATTTTAGTTTCTGCGAAAAGCTAATTAATAAAAAGTAATATTTAACTCTTTTTTACACCACCTACCAAAAGGTTATGTGCCTCATTACACTCGACATTAAAAATTTGCCAGAAAGCCATGTCTTTACCGACATCAGTAAGGTATCAGCTGTTAAAATTGGACGAAACACAATAGAGCTTAACCCGACCAAAGTAGTTGATGTTTTTACCTTTTATAAAACGTCGGTTTAAAACTCTGGTTTCTGTTCTAATGCTAATGATTTATTAAACCCTGTCCGTAGAACTAACAAAGCTTTATATAAAGAAGTAGATGCTGAATCTCCTCTAAATTTTTATTTTTTTGTTAAGTTTTTGTCAAGCCAAAAGTAAATACTTAGGTCATGAAATTATGCTGTTTAAGTTACAATTTTGGTTTACAGGATACTGTACAAAACAACAAAAAACTGATAATACAAATTATCAGAAAAATTAGATAAATGCATTTTATCTATTGTTTTACCAAAGGTTTAAAACGGCTCCTTCTTCGTTGGGTAAAGCTCTGTTAGTTCTTGTCCAATTTTTACAATTAATACTTTTTGTACACGCGAATGTGGTGGGTTTTCTGAAACTGAAATCAAGTTCATTGAGCGCAGTAACTTTCGGCAGAACAGGTAAATATATCTACATTTAAAAAACATGCGCCATTACGGATTTTTACGAAATCTTAAATTTGATACTCGGCTTATGTAGCAGAGAGCCTTAGCCTCTTGCAATGCCAAAAATGACAAGCATCAGACAGGATTTTACAAAGGAGGACGCACACGACGGGAAATTTCGCATCAGTGAAAGTGCTTCAAATTTTTATATGTTGTAGATATTGAAATTCCCACCAATGTTTAAATTACCCTAAATCTTGCAGGTCTTAAAGTTTTTGAGATGGGATTTTTTAAAGTTGCGGTTTTTGGGGCATATTTTTACTAAAAAATAAACCATACATAGCTTCTAAGAATATCAATTCCATGCATTTTTGAGATATTGGACAGATGAAAGATTTTAATTTGACATGATTGTCCGTCCTTTTGTCAACCTCAAAACATTACAAATAACTGCTAACGTAAGACCCAACCACCAAAACATTCTTTTTGGAAACTAAATAAATGGGATAATTAGAAGTGCAGCGTTGAGAACATAAGTGGTGAAGCTATACACAATGGCATAAATAGAATACAACACAGACTTTATTTGTACCTTTTTTTGGTGACTGAATGGCATAAATAGAATACAATACAGACTTTATTTGTACCTTTTTTTGGTGACTGGCATACTTTGGACTTTGGTATACGGGTTGAATCAGGATAATTAAGCGCGCCTAAAGTGAGTGTGACCGTGGTGCCGAATTGAATTTTTTAGGAAAGGTCGCACGGAAACGGTCACGTCCTTGATATCGACCAATAACATGCTTTAAAGTTATACGAGTTATCCGAAATCTATCCGACCACGGCCGAACTTCACCCGATTGCCATGTATAGAAGGAACCTTCCTCAACTTTCATATACCTGCCTTTGTGCAGAAGAACGGGGGCTCTTGAAAAACGATAATCAAGTTAGCTTTGCGCGTGTACCGTACAAGCTTGGCAGCTTCTGAGCCTTCTTATTGGCCGAACGTTTCCAGGCGACCATTCTCTCGAAATTCGGCACACGTGGAGCCCTAGGAGCACGGAATGTTAAACAAAACGATAGGTGAGGTTTGTTGAGGTGAATGAGTGCGGGACGATTGAACACAAGACTATTGCGTTAAAGAGAAACTTTTACTTTGGTCGACAGGGTTAACCTCACTAAATCTTCCTTACCGCTGCGAAACGGCTAGTGTCTGAATTAATCGCTTTCGATTAATCTCTAACATATGAATCGATTAATTGGTTTTGAAAATATAAGTATAAGTTTCTTTTATGCTTTCGCAAAAAAGAGATGGATATATCAAACCTTCGTGAATATTTTTTTTGAAGGTTTATGTTTATGGGTTGAGGGATCTTGTTAACGAAACGTCCTTTTTTTGAAATGTCAACGTTTCGCAAAATTTATTTACCTCTTCAGGGCTCTAAAATTGAATGTACAATAAAAATAGTGTGGATTAAAAAAAAAATTGTTAGATTAATGTTTACCAGCAAAAGTTTAGAAAGTAAAACGTTAATTTTTTTATTTTTTCCTTCCTTGCGAGTTTTTCCCAGGAGCCATTTAGTTCTGGCTGCATCTGGTCCACTCACGAACAGTTTGGACTGTCTGCACTCTCGCTCTTCCCTCCAGGACGACTTCAGATGATCTCTCGCCCATTTATTGAGCTCGCTTTGCACCTGTTTTCTTGTGATTCCCAAGAGCGGTTCCGGTCCAATATATTGGGTTTCGGCACCAGCTTTGGCAAGTTTGTCCGCCTTCTTATTCCCTGGTATTCCCTCGTGGCCCGGGACCCACATCAGTGTCATCCTCTTGTCTGTAGCGCGTTAACGCACTCTTCCACTAGGCTACTGACAATATTTGGTGAACTAACCTCCTCCTCCTATTTCTGACCTCTGGTAAGGTTGTCGCCATGATAATGGCGTATACCTCCGCCTGAAAGACCGTAGCGTGCTCGCCAAGCGGATAGCTTTCTTGAACCTTTAGGTCTTCCGCATACACTCCTGCGCCTGTTGTCTGCCTGGCTGACAGTTTTGATCCGTCAGTGTAGCAGACCGTCGCGTCTTCGCCTAATTCGTTTCGGAATTCTTCTCTCTGCCACCAATCCCGTTCAGGTATTGTGACTTTGTACTTTTTGTCAAACCTCCATGGTTTCGAAAGAGTCCCTACTGGCATCTTTAGGAGAGGCAACTCTTTTGTTACCAGTTCCTCGATTGCCAGATGACCCACTTTTTCCCCTCTGCCCTTCCATAGGCCCTTGTCTCTCAGTCGTAGGTGCGTTGCCATCGCTTCCTTCTTGATCCAAGTTGGAAGCGAGGGGAGACCTAAGATGATTTTCAGGGCTCTAATGGGGGTAGTCCTCATTGCGCCCGTTATTCCCCTCCAGAAGAGCCCCTGCAGGCTCATGAGCTTTCTGGAAGTGGTCAGGTTTTCTACTACAGGCCACCA
Source organism: Oxystoma pomonae (assembly GCA_963921995.1). NCBI lineage: Eukaryota > Metazoa > Arthropoda > Insecta > Coleoptera > Brentidae > Oxystoma > Oxystoma pomonae. The sequence goes on from OY998170.1 coordinate 46,390,037, forward strand.
GACCACTGACCCATATTGGATTCTTGGTCGTATGATGGCCTTGTATAACCAGTATAGGTTCTTGTGGGTGATACCCCATATTCGACCGACCACTCGGCGCAACTGCCACATTATTGCCTGGACTTTTTCAGTCATTTTGGCAACATGCTGCCTCCACGTGACTCCCTTGTCTAGTATGAATCCCAGATACTTAAGCTCTGATACTAAAGTTATGGGTCTGCCGTACATTATGGGAGCTCTGAAATCCTCTAGTTTCCTTTTTCTGGTGAAGAGGATCATTTCAGTTTTTGCAGGATTAACTGATAGGCCGTTCTGTCTGCACCAGTCTTCTATGATTCTGATCGCCTTTTGCATTCTTTCGCAGACAGTGGCGAGGAAGCGGTCAACAACCTTCACTACGCCGTCGTCTGCATATGCTTGCGCGTCGAATCCTTCCTGTGTCAGACGAGTTAGGAGGTCGTCCATTATAAGGCACCACAGATGAGGAGAAAGGCAGCTGCCTTAAGGGCAGCCCACCGTCACATCCATCTTGACCTTGGACTCTCCCAATCTTGCCTGTGCTTCCCTCTCTGTTAACGCAGACTTTACCCATTACCCATTCGGTCAGACGTGCTGCAGCTCCTCTTTCCTGAAGGGCAGATGTTATTATCTGCGTTCTTGCCTTGTCGAAGGCTCCTTCCACGTCAAAGAATACCATGAGTGCATACTCCTTGTACTGGAGGGACTTTTCTGCCTTGTGCATTTGCTCTGCAAGTGCATGAAGAGCCGATTTCGTTGATCTGCCCTCTCTGTATGCGTGCTGGTCCTTGTGGAATGGTCTGTTGGCCAGTATTCCCTCTAGAAGGTACCTGTCCACCATCTTCTCCAGTGCCTTCATCATAAATGACGTGAGGCTTATAGATCTGAAGGATTTAGCCGTGGTGTAGTCCTTCTTTCCCGGTTTGGGGACAAAGACCACATTGGCTCTCCTCCATGCAGTTGGAACGTATCCCAGAGCTAAGCTGGCCCTAAACACTCTCCTCGTGTGAGGAAGTAGTGCGTCCAGGCCTCGCTGAAGCAGTGCCGGGAAGATCCCATCTGGACCTGGTGACTTTTACGGACTGAACTCGTTTATTGCCCAGAATATTGTATCATCCGTGACTACGCGATCTGCCAGCCCCCAATTTGGCGTTGCCTCCTCGTCAGGTGTAGCTGGCATCCGCTCGTCGTGCGGATCTCCATCCCCCGGAAAATGTATCTCCAAGAGATATCTCAGTGACTCCTCTACGGAGTTGATCCAAGTTCCGTCTTGCCTCTTGAATGAACTTAGGATTTGCCTAGTTTCGTTGCTCAAGATTTTTAAGAGTCTAGAGGTCTCCGGCAATGAGGTTATTTCACTGCAGTATGTCCTCCAGCGCTCTCTCTTGCAGCGACTTACCTTTTTTGTGAACTCTCTCCTAGCCTCCTTGTAATACCAGCAAAAGTTTAAAAAGTAAAACGTTAAATTTTTTTACTTTTTAGTATAAGTTTGAGAAGACAAAAATAAACATAACAATAACTGCAATCCAATGTAAAAAATGTGAGACAAAAAAGAAAACAAACACAAGAAGTAAAAAAAACAGACTTACATTTAAGACAGCCGTTCCATGTGTCGATTTTATTACTTTAAACTTCCTAATAATGTTTATGTATTATATAATTTCCAAATTCTCGTTTCGGATAACGTACACTTAGTACCCCTACTAAAAATTGTGTCATCGTAATCCAAATGACGATGTCAATTTATTTGTTAAAATTCTAAATATGGTTTATTTCGTAGTAAAAATCTACTCAAAAACCGCAACCTTAAAAAAGCATATCTCAAAAACCTTATAACCTACAAGATTTACTGTAATTTAAAAATTGTTGGGAATTTCAATATCCACAACATATAAAAATTTCAAGCACTTTCACTGATGCGAAATTTCCCATGTATTGCGTGCGTCCTCCTTTCCAGTGGAACAAAAACAATTATTTTTTAACCTTTTTCTCAATCGATCAACCACATCCTCTAAGAAACCCAAAATCGGCACCTATCGTGGATAATCTTGAAATTGTGAAAAAGGCGCACCCACATCGATCTCCTCTAGTCCGGAACTACTTTTACTCAAATTTTGGTTCAGTAGTTGATTCCCCTCGTTCGTAGCATACTTCTGCAACTGTTCCAGCACTATCAGTTTATATCCACTAGTAGATTTTCTGTTTTGTTTTTCAAAAGGAGAACTTTGCGTGAAGTGAGTAGTATACTTCAAAAAAAGTTCATTGTGTTCATTTTTTTTAAATTGTCAACATTTTTCATAGCTTAATTTTCCTTTCTCCTATTAATAAAGTGAATATCGAAAATTTGAATAATAATATAATATGAGAGACGATGTTTCAAATTGGCAGTACTAACACAGTCAAACGCATTTAAAATTTCCAATTTTCCAGATTTTTGAACTATCAAAACAATTGTTTAGAGAAATGGTACTCCATCCATTTGTAGCTGCACTTACCAAAGGACTTTGGTGCTAACTTTCACAACAATTAAACGCAGACAATATTTTTTTATACCTATTGTTATTTTAATATAACTTATCTTTTAAATCAATAAAATTTAGTAAGTAAAATATATTTTAACTTATTGTTCAAACAATATTATTAATTTTATTTTCCAAAGTAAAATTAGAAGTACACGTGACTTTTTAGTCATCAGTTTATTATTATTACATTGTTTAAGAAAAAATCAATTTCTTTTTATAAGAGTCAGATGTCTATTAATTTATTTAGTTAAACAATAAATAATTAACCTTCAATCGAGTTTTTATTTTCATAACACAAATGTCTAAGGATCAAACGACTTACCTGTAAGGAAGTTCAATCCAAATTATACGAGATTGGTCACATCCTATTAGATACACCATGTAGTGATACTTCGTAGCACGTCATACGCAAGTTTTAGAGATAAGAAAAACATACCGCCATGGCAGCCTGCCTGATCTCTGCTAGGTACTTCAGTATACTTCTAAAGGTTTCCTGAAATACTAAGATCGCCAAGGGCGGGTTGACTAGTACTTAAGTAAATTGCATGAAAAATACATGAATATATAAATGGGAGTAGACGCCTCGTATAATTTGGATTGAACTTCCTTACAGGTAAGTCGTTTAATCCTTAATTATACTTCGATTGGGCACATCCTAAGGTTTAAAATTTAAATGTGTTTAAAATATATTTCTTAATATAATTAGCTAATAAATTTTTTGAAATTAAAGGTTTATTATAGAATTGATTGAACGTTTTCCTTTTTTCGGAACATCCCGCAGCCTTTCTAATATTTTTGATTGATGCATTAACCCTTAATGCTGCGGAAGACACCCCATGTCCTGTGCTGTGTCCTTTAAAATTTGATTCTATTTCTGTGTTTTTTAGAACTTTTTAAATCCACCTGCTAATGTTTTGGGATGTAGCGGGCTTATGAGGCTTTTTAATAGTTAAAATAAGTGTATCTTCTATTCATCGAAATAGTTTTATTTCCTGTATGCAATATATAATGGTAAAACACAAATAAAACTGTAAATTTTCTTTGAAACAGGGTACTTAAGCCAAGGCTGAATTCTTCTAGGTCCAAATATTTTAAAAATATCTTTAAGAATTATTTCTATGCCTTCTTCGTTAGCCTTGATGTTACTTAACTTATAGAAAATGTCTCAACTCTTTGAGCAGAATAAAGAGTGAAACGAAGTATCATTTTATAGTTAATAACCCGAATGTTAAATTTACCAAAGGGTACAAGTTACCTATATAAGGTAACACTGGTTCCGGATAACAAGTTTATATTTCGGAAACTGAGGTCGCAGCTTAAAAATGCGTCTCATAAACCTATATACCATTTCTGATTTTTCTGCTCGCAAATTAAATTTAAGGCAGACCTATGTGTGTTAAGAGTTCAATATTTCCAAGTATTTTGAGATTCTGTTTCTAAAACGGATACAACTTGATTTACATTAGGCTGCAAGATGATTTCAATATTATTGTCGCAAAACTTCCATCATTTGGAAATAAATAATTGCATCCTCTCAAACGCCCCTCTTACTATAGGCCCCCTTGATAAGATTGCTACCCCCAGGAAAAAAATCTTTCATAGTGGGTGGGGTTACCTAAACGAAGATAAGAGTAAATCACCTTTCGGATTTAAAAAGATAACTTTTAAGCGAATCACGGATTCTAATTTTGGAGACCATGCTTGAATTCTCCAGATAGAATAAACCACTAGACATATCGCATTATCATTTTCAATTTTTTCTCGTTTTTTTACATTTTTGGAAACAGTGAGGAAGGAGGAAATATATAAGAATCAAGGGTTTTCTAATTCATTGTGAATGCATCCACTGGAAGCCACGATACAACCCGGTGGCATTTTTTGTTCAGGTAGCTTGCAAATAAATAAATAATTTTTTAAAATATTTTTTGTCTGCTATATGATTATCCAACGTATTTATGTACGTGGCAAATACAAAAATATGACAATTTTTTATAAAGTCTTTTACAAAGCTTGTTAAGCCATAAAAATCTGCCTTCATTTCAAGAATGCTTATGTGTTTCTCCTGTTCACCTTGTTGCCAAAAAACCCCCTTTTGCTTCCTTTCCATTTCATTGCCCGCATCTTGATTTGTATGCATCGGATAAAATGTTAATGTTATAATTAGCCTGTAAAATAGTATGTGCTTTAACCACCACTCAAGTTCATTTTTAACTAAGAACCTAACAAGAATCTTTTTGTTATAGTTGTTCCTGTTAGCTTTTAAGGCATGATATTTTTCTCCCTCAAGGGTTTTTACGTACAACAGGCCGTACTCTATACAAACCGAAGCTAGTCTTCCTATAATTTGCGAAACTTCTTTAATTGTTATTTTATTCTTATTTTTTCTTTGAATAATCTTAATAGCTGTTTTTATTTTTGTTACTCTTTTTAGAGCGATATATATCCACATCTTTTTTGCATTAAGGATAAATGCTAAAAATTATATCTCTTGAGTCGGTTGTGTATGGTTTTTTAATTGTTAATAAAAAATCTAATCTTTTAGATAAGAGAAACAGGCCTTAAAGGGTGGAACAAAAAAGTGCAGTGGCTAGACCGAATGGTAAGCATTGAAATTCAACTTTTGTTTTGAAAAGAAAATCTTAAATATTTTTTATATTCGTCAAACATTGGAACTAAAAAATATCCATCTTTAAGATCTAATGTCGCAAGAAAGCAGTTTTTAGTAATAAAGTTCTCTAATATCTTACAGTTGAAAATGAGGTGGGCGAAAGAGCTTTATGTAGGTTTCTAGGATTAAAGATAAACCTAAAATCCCCTGTTATCGTTCTGTCTTAAAAAATATCTTAACAAAAATTGATCCTGATATTTATTAACAGTTTTAATTGCTCATACTTATAAATGTTGTATGCTTTTCGAATAAATTTTTAACTCATTTTTGGTAAATTTTGAGGTTTTGGGGGTAAAAATTTGAAAATGTTTGTCCACAAAGGGAATTTTGTAACATTTTGCCCAACTAAAAGCTAATTTATTTTGAGTTATTTGATTCCACTTTTCTGAAAAAATATTTTCCGACAGGAATACGTTCTTTCACTGTTTAACTCTAATATTTCCTCTCGGCGCGGTTTTTATATTTTTTCAATTTTTGGCAAAATCTTCGCTTAAAAATAAAAGATCTGGATTTTGCGCAGTAGCAATTTATTATATTTTTTCATGAAACAATATTGTGGCTAATGCAAAACAACTGCGCCGATTCGGCAAGACCCAAAAGATCTTCATCAAGTGCTTCGTCTCTTTCTTTTTTGTTTAGGCCAAATTAGAGAAAACCCGCTCTAAGGCTGTCAAACCTTTTCCCAAAATGGTTTACAATTTCAAGAGTTACGTATCTCTTTTTTGCTCTGTGGATGCTAGCATCCTGGATTTAATTTGGGTCCGTGAAGAGTTTGGTAATTTTTCCGGGAGTTTTGTATTTTTTGAGGAGATTATTTTTAGTTTCCTTATCTATATATTCCCATAGAAATAAGCTTCTTCCATTTGCAAGCTAGCTCTGCTGATATATCTGGACCCAATGTACTACCATCTGGGTGGGTGAACCATAGTTGTTTTAAAAAGTGCATTGCCTTACTCGAAGGGTAAAGACAATGGACACAAAGCTCATAGACGTACCGAGTATCCACCTCTACGCGGTACCCACTGGGAGGGCTAGGATGTCAATGATATCACAGCCCTGCGAAGAGATACAGGTTTACAAACACCACACTAACACACACATGACACTCACCTCCACGGGGAGATACACAACACAGCATCGGAAGGTTGGAGAGGGGGCATCTCCGCTTCCCCCCACCAGCAACGCCCCGGACATGTAGGTCCACAGTCGGGTCTGGTAGTAGCAGAAAAACTAGAAGTGGCACAGCTAGGCCACCGGGAAGTATAGGGCCCACCTTTGTCTAACCAACGTAGGGGCTGCCCCGGACACCCGATGAAAATCTCCAAACGACGCAGAAGTGCAGCTGGTAACTGGTAAGGGAAAGATCTCAACTACGGCCGCCGACGACCAAGTGACTGCAACCGGCGAGGCTCGGGGGGAGGCTGCGATGGCGCGTCAGAGGACCCATGGAACTACACCCAACAATTACCAATTACTTACTTTCACACACCTCTATAACCAGTTTCTTTCTTTCTATGTTTCAGAAACAGGTTAAAATGGAGAACAAAGTGCCAAAAAAAAAAGAGAGTGAGGGAACCCCCAAATCCATAGAGGTGGAACCCGTGGAGGAGGGTGACAAGGAGTCATCGGGTGTCGATGAAGACACTCTCCTGCTCTCAGACGGAGGACTGGACGCCCTACCTGAGCCGACCACCCACCGCCTAAAGTCCAAAAGACCACCACAGAGGAGGTGGTCCAGAGGACGACGAAGCAGGAGAAAAGTCGGAGGCACAGACAGAGGCAGGCCGAAAAACGCCGTCAACTGATTGCCCTAGAAAGGATGCAGATTGCTGCCGGGAGGGGAACCGGAGACAAGGGAAACCTTGACTCCCACTCCTCGGGGAGTGAAGCTGCGCCTGGGAAGAAGGCTGACCCACCGTCTAGTACATGCGGCCAAAGCAAGCCGCCAAGTAGTACCCCTGCAAGGGGGAGCCCGAAAGCGGCGAGCCGAGGCCAAACGTCAAGGCGCGGAACAGCTTCATCCCGTGGTAGCACCTCAGCTCGCGGCCCACCAAGGCGGCAATATGAGAAGGCGGCCAGGGAACTGGCCAAGAAAGTAGCAATGGCCAACCTGCCGATAGGGCCAAAAGGAGTGTCGGACAGCATCAGCCAGGGTACCCAAGCAGGGACCTCTGGGTTGCAGCCCGCCACCCCAAAGCGCCCCCGATCTGAGCAGCAGACGCCGCCTGAAAGACTGGGCAAAAAGTCGAGAAGGGACGTAACCTTGAAAGGCAAGGGAGACGAGGAAAACAGGTCGTCTCTTTTAAGGGACGACCTGGGTTCCCAACAACCCAGCACAGAGGCTGCGCCTTGGAAGATACCCAGTAAGAAGGCGATGAAGGTTGTCTTCAGATCGGACAGAGTTGGAGGCACTATTATGGAGGATGAGGTCAAAGAAGTGCGCGGCAAACTTCTGGAAGCGATGCTCAGGACCATGCGGGGACCCCTCCCCCAGGACCCGAGCTACGCTTCTTGAACTCAGGCCTAGTAGAGCCAGAACGAATCTCGTTCTGGCTAAGAACTCAGGAGGAGGTAGACGAGGCCAGGCTAAGGGAGTTCCTGGGTCTCCAGAACCGCGCTGGATGGTAGGAGCGGACACCATCAGGTACCTGGAGAGCGTCAATTGGAGACTGGCGTATGAGTTCGTCACCCTCGCCGTGTCGGGTGACAGAACCCATAGCGCCGCTACTTGACGCCCTTCCCGGAGGCCTGATGGCGACCCCTCCGCCAAAAGGCAGAAGTAGGAGGTTCCCACTCTCCCCCACTCTCCACGATGTACACGGCAACGGGAAAACTACGGGTGAGTCAAATCAATCTGCATAAAAGTCTGGGCCCTGCGGGGGAACTCTGTAGGACCCTGACTGGCACTAGTGCCAGGCAGATTGTTTTGATACAGGAACCTTATATTTTGACAAGGACCACAAGAGTAGGAGCATTAGGAAGCACCGGCCTAAACATCACGGTCGGCAGACGAGAGGCAGCACCAAGAAGCTGCATATTGACATCAAAGGACCTGAACGTTGTGGAGCTTCCACAACTAGGAACCCGAGACGTCACAGCAGCTATCCTGGAATTAAAGGTAAGAGATAGGACTATAAAGGTGGTTATATGTAGCGCGTACCTTCCGTACATCAGCGTAGATCCTCCTCCTTCAGAGGAATTAGCGCGGGTGAGTAAAAGACTTCCAGTAGTCGTGGAGTGCGATGCCAACTCACATCACGTAGCGTGGGGTAGTACCGATGTGAATAAGCGTAGGGAGGCTCTTTTTGAGTTTCTGATCAGCACGGAACTGGAAATAGTGAATAAAGGGTGCGAACCGACGTTTGTCGATAAGACCCGACAGGAAGTTATCGACATTACACTGGTCTCGCGGAGTATATACCAAGACGTTGTCAACTGGAGAGTACCAGAGAAGATTATTAGGTCCGATCACCGCATGATCAGGTACGAGATAGACACCGATGAGAAAATCCAGAAACAAAAAAGAAACCCGCGTAATACGGACTGGAGACACTTCTTGGCGACCCTAGACTTGAATAACGGTATCCTAGACAACTGTGAGGACTCAGAAGAGGCAGTCGACAGGCTTAAAACTGTCATAACAACAAGTTTCGAAGAGGCGTGCCCCCTAAAAACCCAGTCGACCCGACGAGTGCCATGGTGGAGCAGCAAGCTAGAGAGGCTTCGCAGAAAAATCAAAAAGTCACTAAGCAAGGCGATGAGGGATGGGGAGAATGACTCTTGGGAAATATATAGAGAAGCTAGAAAGGAGTTTAAAAAAGAGGTAAGAAACGGCAAAAAAAACAGTTGGAGGAAATACTGCGGAGAGATTAATTTCCTTCCAGAGACCTCCAGACTTCTCAAAATCCTAAGCAGCGAGAATAAACAAAATCTAACATCGTTAAAAAGGCCAGACGGGAGCTGGACCGCCTCATGCGAGGAGTCAATACGACACCTGCTCGAGGTTCACTTCCCGAGAGAGGGCGGTGAATAGGGGGCGCAGAGGACCGCTGGACCCCGGGAAGGGCAAGACCCTGACTGGAGACTGGCGGACCGAGTGGTGTCGGATGCTACCATCTCCTGAGCAATCAACGAGTTCAGCCCCTACAAGTCCCCGGGCCTGGCGCTTCTGCAAAAAGGCCAAGAGATACTCCTACCTTTTGTAAGGAGAATCTTTAGGACCAGCATAGCGATGGGATATGTACCGACAGAGTGGAAAAAAGCCAACGTCGTCTTTATTCCGAAAGCCGGAAAGAAAGACTACACGGCGGCCAAATCCTTCAGACCTATAAGTCTAACATCTTTTTTGATGAAAGCATTGGAAATAATGGTGGACAGACACCTACTAGGGAGAGTCCTAACCAACCAACCTTTCCACAGAAACCAACATGTATACGTGGAGGAAAGGTCTACCGACGCAACCCTACACGCAGTAGTGCAGAAGGCAGAAAAAGCCCTTCAATTCAAACAGTACGCCCTGGCAGTATTCTTTGATGTCGAAGGAGCTTTCGACAAGGCGAAAGTGCAGATAATAACAACAGCCCTGCAGCGAAGGGGAGCCGAGTCTCCTATCTCCGAATGGGTAAAATCTGCACAAACAGGGAGAAAGATCCAGGCCTATCTAAGGTCAACATAGAGGCAACGGGAGGCTGCCCACAGGGTAGCTGCTTATACCCACACCTGTGGTGTCTGATCATGGATACTCTCCTACAACGCCTAACAGAGGAAGGATTCGACGCCCACGCATACGCCGATGACGGTGTCGTGGAGGTAGTAGGCCACCACCTAAACACCGTCTGTAACAGAATGCAAAGGGCGGTACGAATCATAGAAGACTGGTGTCAACAAAACGGTCTCTCTGTCAATACAGGAAAGACAGAGATGATCCTGTTCACAAGAAAGAGGAAAATGGAGGGATTCAGAGCACCCAAGATGTACGGGAGACCCCTGACTTTGGTTTCAGAACTGAAGTAACTAGGGGTCGCCACACGTTGCGAAATTGACCAATAATGGGGTTTGAGACCCAGAAACCTCCACTGGATGTACACGGCAGTACTAAGGCCAAGGATCCAGTACGGATCCATAGTCTGGTGGCCAGCAGTGGAGAAGGTTACTACTACCCTCAAGCTTAGGAGCCTACAGGGAACCATATGCAGAGGGATAATCGGCGCTATGAGGACGGCACCTATACAGGCACTCGAAACCATTCTGGGACAGCCGCCGCTTCCGATCTGGATCAGAAAAGAAGCCCAACCTCCGGCTGAGAGATACAGGTCAATGGAGAAGAAGAGGGGAAGCTGCGGGGCATCTTAGGATTGCCCAAATCGCCGAGAGAGAAATTCCTATGGCAGCGATTAAAACACAAAGACCAAAGAACCCTTGGAGACTCAACAAGAGGTACAAAGTAGTCATCTGAGACAGGGAACTATGGCAGAGTGAAAACCTCCGCGAACAGTTCGAGGAGAAGACCATGATTTTCTACACCGATGGATCCAAACTGTCGGAGAAGCAAACCACACGATCGGGAGTTTACGTGGAAGACCAGGAGGTTCGAAAGAGCTACCCGCTCGGAGAGCAAGCCACAGTCTTTCAGGCAGAGGTGTATGCCATAATAATGGCTACAACCATGAAAGAAATAAAGAACGGTAGGGAGGAGCATGTTTATACAGGGTTCCTAAGATTTTCCTTAGGGATAGGATTTCAACAAATCAAACAGAAATGGCATAGAAAGTTCTGCGCGCACAAAAGAAACAGGTATATTGAGCAATGGTGCCAGTTTGTTATTATCTCCGGACTGCTTTCATGAGAAAAAATTGTCGCCACTCTTTCATTGTGAGCATAAATCATAGTTGCAATAATAACCGTTGACAAGATGTCTGCAAATTCCGCTAGATGGCGGCCACATTCACAGGCATTGCATTTTTATTTCCTTTCGAGTCACTTCAGTTTCGTAAATTTTGTGTTTTTAAAATGCCGTATACTCGAGAAGAAAAGATTTTTATTGTTAAAAACTACATAAAAAGTGACAGTGCGGACGATATCATTGGGCTTTTTGTTTTTGCGTTTCCAGATCGACCGGTTCCTGTGGCTCAAACTGTCTACAACATTTATCATCGTTTTGAAAGGTACGGGTGCATAAATGATTGTAGAAAGTGTTACCACGACGGCGAAATACTAGAGCATCCCGTTCTTCCACACAGGGTGAAACGAGACGAAATGGTATGCGCTTACGTTGAGGCACATGAACCATGTTCGATGAAACCGATTGCGGAGGCACTGGATATTCCCAACAGTACTTGCCAATGGATCCTAAAAAAATACGGCTACAAGTCGTTTAACATTGGGAAGTCGCAGGAACTGCAACCAGGTGATTATTTTCGCCGGTTAGAATATTGTGAGGTTATGAGGGATAAATGTGACAGGAACGAAAATTTCCTATCAAAAGTTTTGTTTAGTGACGAGAAGACATTTGAACTTCATAGCTATCACAATCCACAAAATATCCGCTATTGGTCCCGCGAAAATAAACATCTGCACGCAAGTGTTAGAACGCAACATCCTCAAAAATTAAATGTTTGGAGCGGTATTGTCGGGGATCACATTATTGGGCCCTTTTTCATTGAAGGGAATTTGAATAGCCAAAAATATGTTGATCTTCTCCAACACCAGGTTTTACTACGGTTGAGGGAACTCAACATAAATTTGGACGAATTGTGTGTATTTGGTGATAGAATTATTTCCACGTATGGAAATATCCGATGGCCTCGTCGATCACCAGATCTTGCGCCAATTGACTTTTTCCTATAGGGTTGTTGGCACGACAAAATTTTCCAACACCCTCACTTACGGCCTACGACTATACAGGAGTTGAGGGCGAAAATTTTGGAGGCGGGCAACTCTATCAACCCTGAAATATTGGCTGCTACGCGCCAAGAGTTTTACAATAGATTGGGATATTGTGAGGCTCAAGAAGGGGACAGATTTGAATATCTAATCTAATTAAAAATTAGATGTTTTCAGGTCCAAACCACAGCTTTTTCTTGCTTAAAGGAGGCGGCAGGGTACATTATTTACGATAGTGAGCGATAAACTCGTGAGGTTGTTAACATTAGAAAGAAATATCTTCGCTTTTAATTAAATTTCTTTCCATTCTGTTCTACTAGTGACATCTATCCGGAAACGGCCAAATCATGCAGCTAGCACTAGCAGCCAAAGAAATCAATAAACGGCGCTGTTTTCTGCAGAGCTTTTTGCTTGCGATATTATTGATTTTAAATAAAGCTGGCCCTACACTTCATTTGATATTTTCGAGGTGTTTTATGACATGAAAAATAAGGGGCTGCCAATATTTGTAACACCCAAAAAGGGGTGAAAAGATTTATTTTGCTTTGTTTCTTTACAAAAATCTTTTTTTTACGAAAAACTTGACCTCTGCCACTTTTTTTATTTTTTTCTTCAACTTTCTCGAAATTTTCGCCATACCGTAGAAAAAAATTATTTCCCCCATAGTCATACTCTACTTTTATTCGAAAAAATTTAGAAACAGAGATGGGATCAGTTTTCCTAAAACGGGGGATCTTGGTTTCGAGTGAGAAGATAAAGGGCGCCGCGGGCAAAAATTTTTCAATTAAATTAGCCGAACGCAAAAATGTTAGAAAAACAAGACACAAAATAAAAATGGCGCCAATTACAATTTTTTTAAAAATTACGTAATTTCGGGAACGCAAAGAAATAGGTCTAAAGAGTATAATTTTTAAGAAAAAAATATCAATTTTCTCACCCTTCTTCACTGGGACTACAGGGGCCGTGCACAAATTACGTAATGGTCAAAGGGGGGAGGGGGGGGGGTTACAAAACGTTACGTAAGGGGAGGGGGGTTTTCGACAGCGTTTGCATTTGTGTGAAACTAAGAAAATTTGGAATGAAAATAAGTGAAAAGTTTTTTTTTTGGGGGGGTAGTGGTCTTGAAATCGTTACGTAATATTAGGGGAGTGGCGTGCCAAACCGTTACAAAACATTACATAGGGAGGGGGTCAAAAATTGGTAAAATCGCCGTTACGTAATTTTTGCACGGCCCCACATCTGACTGTTCCTCCTTTTTGATTTCGAATCAAAGTGCAAAACCCGGGTTGGACGTTCGAAGGCGTCAACCCGTCCTATTTGCTTGATAAAGTTTCTACGGAAATATCTCAGTCGATTTCTCCGGCCGTGTATGAACGCTTTAGGTTAGGCATTTGCATGTATCTCAGTCCCCAGCCTGTAAACAGTGCGTAAGGACAATGGTTACAAAATGAAAAGCCGAAAAATATTTTTTTTACGATATCTTTCATCAGTTTGGTATTAAAGTCGAGCAAAGACAATTTTTGTTCACTAGAAAACTAGAAAACACTAGAAAACAACAACCTGGAATGCCCATGCCATGCCAATGCCCATCCTTTTCTGCTTAATGTGCTTTTCCGTTTGCCTGCGTCTTATACACGGCTGCTTGGCCCCCTAAGGATTTGCTTAGGAACCCTGTATATGCTCCGACAGCCAATCGGCCCTAAAGGCACTAAGGGCGTCCAAGATCAACAACACCCTGGTGGAGGAATGTGCGGTTGCACTAGAATCCTTGGGAGAGGGCAAACAAGTGACACTTATGTGGGTACCCGGACATATGGGGGTGCCGGGTAACGAGATGGCCGACGAGCTCGCCAGGATCGGGGCAAGCACCCAGTATGTAGGACCGGAACCACTCCTAGGAAGAACCAAGAGGCAATTGCAAAGTCGACTCAATAAATAAGCCAACAATGCCATGACGACCGCTTGAAGAAGAGGAACAGGATGCAGACAGACCAAGGACTTCGTGAAGGGCCCGGATGTAGCCAGACAAAAATGGCTTCTGGGGAGATCCCGAAGGAACGCTGGTCTGCTGACAGGTATCATAACAGGTCACAACCGACTAAGGAAGCACATCACCCGGATCGCGGTGGAGAATGACTCGACCTGCCAGGCCTGCGGGCGGGCAGAAGAGACATCTTGACACGTTATAGCGAACTGCGAGGCATACCAGAGGACGAGTTATCAGGTATTCGGTTTCCAGACCCTGGATGAGGAGGACCTGCACACGCTCAAATGAGACAAAATACTGGACTTTGCAAAAAGAACAGTCAAACCAGATGAGCAGACTGCCAGACTAGTGGTGATGGCGGTGGATTAGGGGCTGGCTCGGGGTAGGGCAGAAAGGGCCCAGGGAGGCCTACTTGCCAGGCTTCGCGCCGCCCCTTCTCTACTAGTACTTCTACTACTATCATCTGTTCCCCCTATTATACTTTCTAAAGGGTGCCTCTCTATGCTAGAGCTCGAGGAACTACTAATGCTGACGAGTTGAGGAACTGTCAGATTCGTCGTCACATATAATAATATGAAAAACTAATAATACTTTTTTAAGTAAACATTTTATAATTTTCTTAGAAAATTGAACACCCGATAGAGTAAACCATGCATCGGGAGCATGGGTGAGATATGATAGTATTTGTTTTTACGTGCAGGATATAGAATATAGCGTGCTAGGCAAAAAAATTCTGAGTCATGCTCCGTCTACAAAGAAAATTCGGAATTTTTGTTAAATTACGACGGTGAAGGGTTTTTGTTATAATAATTATTCTGGAAATTAAAATGTGATATTTTGGAAACGGATTTTATTACCATTATGGAGTTTTTTTATTGAGACTAATATGGCGCGCATAAGTCAAAAGCTATGCAGGATTTAAGTTTCTATGAGTCATAAAAACAAATGTGTGTTTACAGAATAAACAAACCCATGCCAAAAAATATTAGCCAATAGCCTAATATTTGTATCACTCTACTGTTTAAAACTGACAATACGCCTTACTTACTTGAATCACGACGCTTCCCTTTCCCTTCCTTTCCCAGTTTTCTTATTTTCTTCTTTGGGTAATCCATTTGCTTTTCACGTTTTCTTTTGTTAAATTTTTTCGTCATTTTATTCGTTCTGTCAGATTCCTCGTCACATAAAATATATAAAAAACGACGTGCTATTAAGTAAACATTTGGAGTTTTTTATTGAGACTAATTTAGCGGGCATAGGTCAGAAACTATGAAGGGTTTATATTTTTATGCGTAATTAAAACAAATGTGTGTTTACAGAATAAACACACTCCATTGTTTAAAAACTGTTTGTTGCCCTTTTCATTTCCTTTTCCAGGTTCCTCCTTTAATTCTTTAGGTAATCCATTTGCTTTTCACGTTTTCTTTTGTTAGATTATTTCTTGAAAAGCGTATTTTCACAATTCGCGCACGCGATACCGTAACTAGTCGCATGATAGCGCAAGAAGTATACTAAAGTACCTAGCAGAGATCAGGCAGGCTGCCATGGCGGTATGTTTTTATTATCGTACGTATGACGTGCTACGAAGTATCACTAACTGGTGTATCTAATAGGACGTGCCCAATCGAAGTATAATTAAGAGTGAGTGTGATATATTACAAAATTCGGGTGTTTTGGGATTTTGTTATAAAATAGTTTTAAGTTTATCTTGGATATTAAGAAACTGACCATCCAAGATTAGCTCAATGCTAGTTTATATTAAATTTCATATATACATTTTAAGAAGAAAAATATTAAAATCAGAAATCCCTTCACTCTTTCACGGTCCTTCAAGGCGGATTTTTTTAGAAACGGAACTACTGGACCACACAGCGTCCAACAACCACAAGGCTCAAAGATGTGCAAGAAGATGTTGCTGGGGTCTAGTCTGTTAGCCCCCGTTCTAGCCTTTGTTTTGTAAATAATCTCAAAGTGTGACAGTT
Organism: Oxystoma pomonae; assembly: GCA_963921995.1. Classification (NCBI taxonomy): domain Eukaryota; kingdom Metazoa; phylum Arthropoda; class Insecta; order Coleoptera; family Brentidae; genus Oxystoma; species Oxystoma pomonae. The sequence continues at coordinate 46,406,096 of OY998170.1, forward strand.
CAAATGTATTGATTGTATGTATTGACAGGCAATATGCCTTTTAAGTTTGGATAGCTCCCCATTTAAGGTGTAGTACATGCTTTTTTTTGTGGCAAAATAAAATTAAGATACAATCATTTAATGACAATAAAGCAGTAAAACCTGTTATTTCTACGTAAAAAATTGATACCCTGCTAAAACATCAAGTGATTCATATCCCGGAAAAGCATGCTCTCAGAACTTTAGCAGTGAGTATAATCAAGTTGTTTATTTGTTGTTGCAATCCCAAAGAAACCTTGCATGCATGAGGGGAAAAAACATATAAAATCAATTACCTTAAAAACTCGTCCTAGGTTTAAATTAGCCTTATACCTGCTTGCGTACTTTCCGTGTCGCATAAACCCCCAAAAAGGGCCAACCTACTCGAATGCACTTTTAAAGCTACTGTCAACAAATCAGCTGAGGCTTGCCCTCAATAAGTTTAGATTTTAAACTGAAAATTACAAAAAAAAGGGTGTTTTATTTTATGCAACACAACTTTATTTCCGTGGTAAAAGAACAGTTTAGAAGGTTGTTGGTATTGACTACGCACAAAGGTGATGTTAGTAGACACTTACAGTGGGATTTACTAAGATCTAAAATAGTAACCTTCACAGGGCTAAATATTTACACCTCTGGGGGGTACTAAATTTTAAAACCAATTTCAAAAAACACTTACCCCTACAGAAAATACCACTAAAAAACTGCTTTTTTCCCAAAATATACCCTATTCTAAGAGAAAACGCCCTAAAACTAATTTTTTTTGACAGGTTTCAAAATGGCAAATGGTGAATATGCAAAAAATTCCGCAAATAATAGCTTCATTATCTGTGTTTGAGGTTAGAAAGTTGGTGATTTTTTAGACCACCTCTGGGGGGTGGTTTAAATTTATAGCCCCCAGAAAGGATTGTTTTTTAGCAATTGGTAATAAGTTCGTTTATAATTTCCCTAAGTAACTGTTTTTACAATGATCAATTTACCGTATTTAATATCCCAAGTTGTTTATTGACCTATAAAACATCTCCAATTTTTTCCAGAAAAACGCCATAATTTGAACCCGTTTTCATCACATCTATGAGGGCACTACTAGGAAAAACAAACATAAGTGAAGGTCACTGATTATGCACGAAAAATATACCAAACAAAAAAACCCAAAACAACTATATTAATTTATTTACAAACTGAAATTAAAACAATGAAATTATCTAAAAGCGCACACAAGAAAACTTTCCTTACTCAAAGCCCACCCATTTCAAAGCTGTAGAGCTTTCATCAGTAGAGATTGATGCAAGCCAAGGTAGAAGCAGAGTTAAGAAATCCGATCTCGCTGTTTGTGATTTCAACGCAGCTAATATTTAGAAAATGACATTTCGACAGTGACAGAAATGTAGACAAAACTTGTGTTTAAGTTTTTTAATACATTTCATAAATAAAAACAACTTTTAAATAAATCCAAAATTAATCTACTCCTTATTTTATTATTACCCACCTAAATCGTAGTGTGACATCAAGTATTAATTGGAAAAATTAATGAACAAGGATAAGTTTTAATTAGAGTGACGTATAACCCCAATTTTAATTTGTTCTACAGAGTGTTTACTATTTAAAACCCGCGTGGGTTTAAATTTTTTAATTCTCTTTTCTTCTAAATTGAAAATTTCTTCTTAAATCCAACAAAAGATTGTGTTAAGATAATTATTTAATAAAAAAATTTATGCATATTCTTCCCATAAATCAAACTATGTCTAAAATTCAAGGGGGGTCGGTTTAAAATGCTGAAAACCAAGAATTTCAGTTAAACTTAGGACCGTTCTAAAATAGACTAAACCCTTTTCGTAAATCCCATCGTTAAAGTAAATATTTCAACGCATCCGTATCGGTATACGTAACGCGTTCGAAACAAAGTCAAAATACGCTACATTTTTGACTTGTTTATGCGATGTTTCGAACGATGCCCGCTTTCTTGAAAGTTGCGGTGACAGAACTGCTGAATGAAATCGTTGCGTATGTTCGTGGGTCCGTAACGATACGTACATCCTTCCGTACGCATCGAGATTCTGTCATCACACCCGTCAAAGAAGCAGGCATCGTTCGAAACATGGCATTTACAAGTCAAAAATGTAGTGTATTTTGACTTTTTTTCGAACGCGTTACGTATACCGATACCGATGCGTGAAAATATTTACTTTAAGTCTCTATTAACTACAAACTGGGTACTAAACCGGTAAACATTTAGACGACGTATTTAAAAAAAAAATGGACCCGAGGTACACCAAGGTTTACAAGGGTGGTGAAATTATGGTAGTTTTATACGCCACCAAAACAAGGTACTACCGTTATTCCTGTGTAGCGTAGAATTCATTCCCCTTCAGAAGGGGTTGGACTCTATCTTAAATAAATTATTGATTTGGTAAGTACCACACTTGTTAAACATTCTTCATAACCTAAAATTCAGCCCTTACAAGGGGCGGTGGCCAAAACAACTGGGTATGTATTTTATTTCACTCTGAACTTAAGTACTTAGCTGCACTTTAATGGGCATTCGTCATTGGTCATCTTGGGTTCCTGATTGCAAAATGAAATGGTTACACAGCATACTGTTAAAGTAGTCCCCTATCTTAGCCTCCTCGCATACTACTCAATCATGCAAAGCGGCAAATCATTGGTCAGGCAAAGAAGGCCACTAAAAGCGGGTAAAATATGCCTTAATGTTGGATAAAACTACTGAAAATAATCAGTGAAAAAAATCAACAGCTTAAAATAAGGGACTCACCGGTTGGTATGGGGCCCTTCGAATGGATATTCGGGTAGTTTTACTTTTAAGAAAATAGCTTCCTGCTAACACGACAAAAGAGGCAACCTAGCCTACTAGTGGACATGAAAATCACTTCCAAGCAACACCTTTCTCAACTAAAAAGTAGTTAACTAATTTTCGTTTTAGTATCCTTTGGCCTATTATCGGCGGCGCCATATTGACACCAAACTAACAGAAAATCCATGTTTTACTTGTCAATTTGGTTATAAAAATGGGCAGCCACCATAGGCTAAAGGGCACTGAGGAGGTAGGAGTTAACTGGCTTTTTAGTTGAGACGGTGTTGTTCCAAGTCACTACCAAACGGTTATGACGAAATATTCTTAGTAAAAATTAGCAAAAATGCAGCTGTTTTTTCCTTTTTGATTCCCAACTAGAAAAGATCAGAAAAAGAAAAGGTTATTGGCAGTTATTTTTCTAATAGCCCATGCTTGCAGAGCAAAAATCCCTAGATTTTAGCCTTGACATTTTTTTTAGGGGGGGATTTTTGAGCCAAATTATGGCAGTTTTAGGGGTTGTGTGGATATTAAATAAGAGTAAAACATTGTGTATTTTCTTGTTTGTTTACATTTCTTGGGTTCAATAAAGTTTTAGTTCTTTTATTTTTAATCCGTAATAAAGTGTTAAAACCCAACTTTACCGGGGATTTCCTTAAAGTGTATGAGAGAGACCATGTCATAGTGGCCACAGTCGTGAAATTTCGGCATAATTTACACTCAAAACAAGTAACAAATTGCGACAAACGCACAGGATGTCTCTATTAAAATAAGAATAAAGAGAGAAAAATACCTGTTTTCTTTTACAATCTCATTTTCTTACGGTAAGGGCTCTAGCAACTAAATTTCCTTACCACAGGCCCAAACTAAAAAGCAATTAATTAGCTAATTCTTACCACCTAAAAAAAATAAATCCGTGGTCGATTGACCCGTAACAAAATTTACGAATTATTTTTTAGAGTTTCCTAAATTGGGCCAAATTGCTAATAAATATTCCCGTATTTCCTGAAAACTCTCAAAGTTTCTTTGCAATATATTTATTGATTTCCAACAACAAAAAATCATCCGCACAAAAATTTTTCCTCTTTTCTCTCACCACTTTCATTTCTTTATCAGCTCAAATTAACCTTAAAATTTCAATTTTTCCTAAATCGCTCTCCGTAATAAAACGAAGTATACGCGCGCCTTCAAAAAATAAACGAGGAAATTTTGCTGCTGATAAAAATTAGTATATTACTCAGCGAGTTTTTCTTTTACACCCCCAGAAAATTGACAAGTAATCTTACAAATGAAGGTCTCGCCCTTTAGAGGGGTTACTTTTTTACACTGAAAAAATTGGCGTGAATTTAAAAAATGTGTGCTTGAAATTTCGAGCTTAACATATGATTATTAAGGACCTTATTCGTGGCTTTTTTTTACCGAATAGACGGTAAATAAACAAGATGATAACAAAAGTACTTAGTTTTAGGACCTGTATTTTTGTTATTAAAAATGTTAGGCGCTTTTCAAAACACCAATGCGATTGCTTGTTGTTTTGCCAATTGTTTTGAGAAGTATCGTTTTTAATTACCACCCAGTGTGTCTACTATCTGGTTAACGTTGTCTGATTGTTAAGTTAACTTATCATTTACCCTGCGCATAATTCAATTGCCAAAAAGTTTACAATCTGTTCTGGGTGCCGATTCTGGGTTTTGTAGAATGGGACCGTTCGCCTGAGAGAAGAGAAGTAGATTCAACCAATAAACGTGCTTAAAAGCAATGACGAGACGGTCGAAAAATCACTAAACTATTTGGGCTAGCGCAGAGCTGCCTCGAACAATGATTTTTGAGCGAAGCAGTTCTCTCGATTAGACCCAGTAGTTGGGACCACGATGTATCGTGGTTGGGACTTGTAGGAAAGCTCGTGTGAAAAACGACACTCGGATGATTTCAGGGCACGCTATTGGACGAAACCATCACGTGACCGATCAATATTTTACTCGTAATGCGCATGCTATGACAAACTTTACCGTCTTTCAGAGTGGGACGTCGCACAGTGCATCGAGGTATAGGGAATTTTGGACATTTACCTTAACTTTCAAATTTTTCAACTTTGTAGTTATAAAGAAAAACACTATTTAGTAAATTTATATAGGTATACAGGGTGTTTTAAAATTTAGTTCAAATATTTTAGACATGAATTTTTCAGGTCAAAATAACAATTTTTTTCCATGAACATGTTCACACTTACTGTTACTGATCTACGAAGCGTTGATTTTTCAAAATTTTTTTATTTTTTTCTTTATAGCTCTTGCAGTTTTTGACATATTTGCAGCAAGTTTGAAAGATAGGCTACCGTTTGGGGCTTACGTAATCTAAATATACTACCCCCTAAACTTTTACGCGGTGCGCCGCTGATGGATTTTGAGTTATTACATGAATTACCTGTGTAGTTTAGAAACTATTTTGTCTCATGTAAGTTTTTCTCATTTGTGACTGTTATCGAGAAATCAAATTATTATAATCATAATTTGTAACTCCCTAGATTCAATTAGAATTTTTATCAACAGGGGAGAGCACATAAGAATATTTACTGCTTTTGGCCGTTTTTCTCAAAATATCGCAAAAAATCGCAGTCAAGTCAAATGTTTTATTGGTTTATGGTTTTTAAAGAATGCAAAAATAATATAACAAAATTCTGCATATTTGGGCATTTTTTTAAAAATCAATGTGAATTTTAAACTGTTTAAAATTTTGATAAAGATATAGAAAAAATTGAAAAAAAAATATATCACAAAAAATATAAAAAGACAAAACGAGTAGGGTTTTAAAAAACGCTATAAAGCATAGAAAATAAATTTAAAAAATTGAAAAAAATAGTCACATGGCTATTAAGTGTTTAAAGGGTCCTCTTATAAAACAATGTTCACAAAAAAGGACAAAGATTAAATAATTCATTGGTAAGAGATACTTAAAGTTAATTTTCGGTTTTATCAGCATTCCTATCCTTACCTCTATCGAGTCGATCTATCGAGCAGGTATACTTTTAAATTAATGGCGAATGCGTGACAGCTACAGCTAATCAAATGCGTGAAAACATCGTTTCGTACAACGGTGCAACTCCCTTATCGTACGTAATAAGGTTTTTGTGCATTTGATCAGCTGGAACTGTCACGCATTCGCCATGATTTTAAAAGTACACCTGCAACTGAAAATTAACTTTAAGTGTCTAATGATTTAATTAAACCGTGGTATATCAGCAACAAACTAAGTACAAAATATCAAGAAAAATGTTAGTTTCAATTTTTTACTAACCTAATCGGTGGTTTGCAATAATTTGGTTAGATATACGTTTTAATTTTTAGAGGGTTTGGAAAAACGCCAAGATTACATAAAAGGGCACCGACCAAAAACAAAACACATAATAGAGGGTTTATTAGCATTGGTAAATTGCTTTTGATATATTTTTTTGATTGCTCGATTTTATTTGATATGGAGTGGAGTGGAAAGAGTAATAGGTATCGTTTAACTAGTATTTTTAGTAAAATCAAAATAAATAGTCCTTTATAGTAATTAAAGTAACCACTCGTAACATATCGAACAAAGCATTTTTGTTTCTCACTTCATTACGACCAGGCCTCCAATGTCTAATGGAGAATCCCGACACCTACAAACCTGTTTCATATTTATTAAGAATCATCAGGGACTCATAGAATTGTACCTGGCATTTCGATATGCCACGGGTATTAATTTAATTTTTATTTGCAAACACGAGATTCACTTTGTTGTTGTTTACAATAATATTTAAAACAATTTTTTTTACAAAAAACAAATAAAGGTATACAAAAAGTAAGTAAGTTTACTCGAAATTACGTTTATTGATGTAAGACCAACACTCGGTTTACATGTATAATTCACCACCATGCAAAAAAATGACGTCACATGACGGAACATGGATTTGCAGAGAAATGTCAGAGACACATGGAGTGAAAATGAGTGGAAATCCATAAAGCTGGCTTTCCACGGCCCGTGATATTGTATGCCAGACCGTGCCGCGCCGGCTTGAGCAAATCCGGGTTTTCCCGACCACCTTAAAGGCGGCACTCTTACCATGGCGCGTGTGTGCCCGAGGTGTAATTTCTTCAAAACGGAGTATTTCGTCGGTGGCTATGCACAAAATTCCGCGAGAAGAGAAAAATGTTGCCGCAGCCGCTGTCATATTATTTAGTGGATATTATTTACTCAAAAAAAATAAAAAAAAGGCGGTGGTGGATATATTAGTGTATATAGGGGCATATGTCGATAATTTCTATCCCGTGGGATTATGAATGAAGGAGTTTTGTGTTTATGTGGGATTGATAGCTCTTTAGTCACACAATCAAGTGTTACTAGGTGTTTTGTTTTCATCTTGACGTCATCTTTTAAGATGGCTGCCAAAAATCATAAAAAATACAACTAACCGGGGCATGATTGTACCCGATGCCATATAATTCGAGGACAAGGATTCCAAAAAATTAACTTTCAAGGTCATCCGACCTTAAATAACCTTGAAAATTGCTAAAAAAAAAATATTTCTGCCATTTTCTCTTCAAAAAATCTTATTAATTGTACGTTTTGTCACAACTAACTTTATTCGCCAAATTCGATCCTGCCAGTTTGATGTAGTTTGAAGCTTTGTAGCCTTGAAAAATACCCCAGTTAAATTAATATACTGCAAAAATAACATACCAAAGGGCGTGGTTAATCAACTATTAAAGCGAAGAGGACCAAATTTGGTAGGAAAGATAAAAAGGTCGAGTCCGGTAACACTGTTGAAAAAATTTTATTCAGCTATGATACGTTTCAATATGGCGGCTAAAATGTTAAAATGGCGACCTACAACCACATTTTATTTTATCCAATTTTGTTAAAAAACAAAAATGAAAAGGTGGCCATCAATTATTGTTGACTTATCGCCGCTTACTATAAAAAAAAAGTTTAGTTGATGCATGACCTTGATTGATTTTAAAAATAACATGTACAAGTAAAAAACCAGGGTTTTGTGGTGTTTTTCCCAATTAACCACTACGCAAAAATGTGCCGGAGATGAAATTAACATCTTAGCCATAACTAACCACATCATTTTAAACCTCCCTATAATTTTTTTATGATCTGGCGTCCAAGGGTTTATGCTATACCCTGGTAAAAATGACCTATATGTCGATTTTATTGTTTCGGAACTGTGAATTTTATGTTCTACTCACTTGTCTAGCGAACAAAGTCATTTAAATTACCCATAAGAGAGTTAGTAAACGTTAGATGTATATTACCATAATACTGCGCCAGGTGGTTTAGATGCTATTTTCCAAAATGGCGGTCAAAAAAGCATAAAAAATTCTAGTTATGCCTGTAGGTCATGACTATATTTGTTTATTAACATTCATCATAAAATTACACGCATTCATTTGCCACCGGGTGTTTTGGGGTGTTTTGTTCGCATCGATGTAGAAAGTTCCTAAACTTAAACAAAACGACAGGCGTATAGGTCATTTTTAACGGGGTATAGCATAAACATCTTGGACTCCAGATCAAAAAAAAAAATGGTAGGGCGGTTCAAGAAGAAGTTTTTAGTTATGGCAAGATGTTAATTTCATATCAGGTACTTAAAGTTTTTGCGTAGTGGTAAATTGGAAAAATTACAACAAAAAGCTGTTTTTTTCACTTGTACATGGTACGTTCAAGGTCAATCAATGTCATGCATCAACTAAACTTTTTTTTTATAGTAATCGGGGATAAGTCAACAAGACTTAATGGCCACATTGTCATTTTTGCCTTTTTACGAAGTTGGATAAAATAAAATGTGGTTATAGGTCGCCATTTTGATATATCAGCCGCCATATTAAAACGTGTCATAGATGAACCAAATGTTTTTTAACAATATTGTTGGACTTGACCATCTTATCTTTCTTACTAAATTTGGTCCTCTTCCCTTTAATAGTTGTAGCATAAGGAGTGAACCGGGTTTAATAAAAACTTGTGGTGGCTTTACTTGATATAAATACTAAAAGAAATACACAAAAAAAGATTTATTTGAATATTCCTAAAAAGTAAGTCACTGATAGATAATGAGATTTTTTAGGAGAAATAATTACTAAAAATAAAAAGTTGATGTGCAAAGTTGGTTCATATTAAAACGAATGGCCAAAAAGGCAATTTTTTAAGATATAGATTTTAGGTTTAAAATGTGAAGCGAGATATGTTTACAGAGTGTTCTCTTTTCTATAAGTTATCATGAATTATCTAACCAGTTTTTTTGCAGCAATAGCTGAACGGACTTCTAACACATCAGCAACTTTATACAGAGTGTTCACTTTAAAACTTCCCACCCAAAATTCACGTATGTAGAGACTGATTTTAGAAAAATCTTCAGATACGTTGATTTTTTCCTCAAAGCAGACATATTTTGTCTATCCTGAAATTTTTGTTACTCGCACCTCCTTCGAGGGGTAAAGTTTACCCCTATATCTTGAATAGGGAGAGTGGGTCGAGTGATACCTTGTTTTGAAGGTCGTTCGAATGGCTTTATAATCGCGTAAACATTCCAAAAATTCATCAATTCGTTTCTGAGATATTCAATTTTACGGTTGCATGGTGGAGCAATGCACAAATAGTTTTTTTTTTAATATTTTTTTTATTTTTAAAAAAATTCTGGGACAAGTCGACCGTGTTTTTGTTAAAGGTACATTTTATCATTGCGCTTTTTCTTCTATAACCTTTTACACAATTGTAAAGACATTTAAGAGACTTTCAAAACAAGGTATCACCCACTTTCCTTATTTAAAATTTAGGGGTAAAGTTAACCCCTCGAAGCCAAAAAGCCAAATTTCAAGATAACGGAGATGTGTCTCCTTCCAACAAAAAATCGACGGGTCCGCGGATTTTTTCAAAATCAGACTGTAAATACGTAAATCTTTGTTGGGAAAATACAGGGTGTTTCAAATTCGATGCTCACCATGGGGATCTTTTAAACGGTAGGAGATACGAAAAGGTTTAAATTAGGGCAAAGCTGCGCAATTTGATGCTTTGATAGTTCCGGAGATAGGCGGAAAAAAACAAATTCTTTATTTTTAGTTTTTATTTTTCTGCGTCCTTATTCTTAAAGCTGTCAAAAAACGCTTCAAACTTTCTACAGGCACTTTTTTAAGGTCTACCTAATGAGAGGTCTGTTTTTGAGATTTGACATTTCAGTGTGACAGAAGCACTGTCAAGTTCAATTTTTCTTATGGACACGTCCTTTTCTTCTCCTGCTGGTTGGTTCATAAATAAAACATAGTTTAATGTTTTTTACGAGTTCAATATTACGCAAACAGTAGTTTTCACAACTAGTGGCTAAACTAGTCCCTTTTTACAAGCTTTGGTTTAAATAACGAGCGCAGCGAGTAAAAAAAAGCACAGTTTAGCCGCGAGTTGTTAACACTATTTTTTTTGATACTTTTGTCAAAAAATCCAAGAAAAACAGGAAAATAATTTTAAAAATTCGAACAAAGAGCGCTTTTCACACACTATCTTTACATTTTAAATCAAGGCGGCTGGTAAATGAAATAAAAATGGCTTCCATAACAAGGTGTCTTTTTACTCGGTTACTTTCATTGTTTCAATCTTTGATACTTTGATATTTTGACGATGTTTTTAAATAGTCTTTTTGTAAATACTTGGTGGAAACTGGCCGAGATGGATTAATTTTTAGGCAAGAATAATAAGATTTTTCAATATTATTATTTTCTGCTATTTCTCTTCAATTTTGTGTAAAAAAACCGACAGAAATCTTTTTTTGCACCCGTGATCAAAAGAAAAAGTTTTTTTGCATCGATAACCAAAAGAGAAATGCTTTACTTATCTGCAGACAGTTACTGAAATCATGTTTTTGATGAAGGTATAAAAAAAATGTTTAATAGACGGGTTATCCAAAGTAAGTATTGTGTATTTATTATAAAATAATGGTTTGCCAAGTTTCTTACCTCGATAAAGTCAGTTTGTTTATTATTTTTTTGATTTTCTGATATAAATACTTTTACGTGTACTTTAACATTTGACAGATAAGTTTGTTTTAAATATAACTTTGAGTAAATTATTGTTTTATTCAAAAGTTTATACTTGGCTCTTCTAAGTATATTTTCGGCGAAAAATTTTTTTTGGTTAGCTTTTTCTTGATAAGTAACCCTTCATTTACCTTACGTAAAAACATTTTTATCTCCAAGTATTATATTTAATAACATAAAAATAAAAAGGTGCGCATATTTGCATTTTTAAGAAATATGGGAAATATTATTTTTTATGTATATCAAAATTTACCTGTTTTATTAGGTGCATAGTTTTCTAGTATATTTTTTTACACCGCCTAGAGAGTTAATTTGAATAGATATGGAAATAATGGTAAATACAAAAGTTTTGTATTTTTTTACAAACCTTAAGAATTCTTGACATAATATGTCAAGAACATTTTAGTAAATGTCTAATTTTGACAGGCTAACGTTAAAAACCTGTATAATATTTTGTTATTTAATCTGCTTAAATTTTAGTAATTTTAGGGTAATATAATTTATGTCACATTTAAAATTTAATATTTTTAAGACAATGACAGTTGAAAAAACGACTTAAGACAGAACAAAATGAATGGTATTTCCCTCTCTTGATCTTAGTTTTTTTAAAAGCTATCTAATGGTACGTACCGCTCCGGCAATATTGCTGGTGGGGTGCAAAAATATACGGGAAACCCCTGTATATATAAGTTTATTTGTACTATGGTTTATACCAAACTTATTTTATGTTTAATTTAATATAAAATAATAGAAAATTCATTATTGATTCCTTATAATAGAAAAATATGAAATACAAAAAATGTTTAGCTTTATCTAAACTATTAGATTGTCTTATTTTTATGTATACAGGATATATAAAAAAATAGCAACTCGAATTTGCAAATTTCAAATACAACACCCAGAAATAAAAATGCTTGGAATTTCAAAACAGAGTGCAAAAACGCAGTAGTATACTTAGTGTTTCCTTTGAAATTTTGCAACTTTCGGTTGGAATTCTTTTTAATATATACATAAAAATATACTAGTATGATTTAACATTTATATATTGTGTCCATTACTTTAAAGTAAATTTGATTGATCTAAATTAAAATTTTTAATTTAATTTAGCCAATTAATGAATATGTGTGTGTGAATAGCGCTCTTACCTCTTCAAAATTTCTTAAGATAAAGGTGAAAATTCACATGATAAATGCTATTCTAAATATTTTGAACGATTAAATCACAATATGGTAGTTTGTCCGCGTTTTTACAAAAATCAACCACTGTGCGACTTAAGGGAATGGGGAGTTGGACAGTCAATAATTAGTTTTCGAGACGAACGGTAGTTTCGCAGTTTCACAGTGGTTCAACGCCTATGCCAGGGCTGGACTACTGTGCGTTTTATCAGTCCCAAGTAACAATTTTTCGACGTTTTAACGTTGCTAAAGGTGACTTAACGTTCTAGCAACTCGCTTCTGCACCAATTTGGCGGAGATTTTTTGAGTTGTGTTGACGTTGCCTGCGACTAGAGTCGCTAGCAAAGTTTCCAGACCGTCGCCGAAGCGACTACGTCTGAAGGGCCCTCTGGATAATATTTTTATTAATATAATTGATTTGAAATCAAAACTTCCACGTCTCTGCAACCACAAATGGAGTAACTTCCAAACACCATCTCTCAATAATTCTAAAATACGTAGCTAGGTAACACTTAGTTAATTTATAACATTAAAGTGACTTTTTAAAGGTTTTTAGCTTTAAAAAATAAGGGGGCCTTCAATCCTTCTTACTTTTTTGCTAAATAATTTTTTTATTTAAATACTGAAAATTTCAAAAATGACTTAAACCTATTTTAAACTGTAGCCAATCTAAAAGAATACTTAAAAATTTCCAAAGGTAACTAAAAATCATCAAAATCCAGCAAAAAAACAAGATTATTTTAACGATTTACACAAATGGTGTAGCGACGCAAATCAGGAAAAGAAAACAGTAATAATCATTTTCTGATTTACTGGAAACCTAACCATTTTGCGACTAAAGAGGTGCCATCTATAGTTGTATTATATTTTGAAGTTGGCCGAAAGTGCTAATAGCTTTTTCCTTTTGCTGCAACAATTTGCACTAATGATATCTATCCTTTATATTTATACAAGCTAGAAAAGGACATAGATACATTTAGTGCACACCAGTGCATCAAAAGAAGAACCCTACAAATTAATTTCAAGGTATAGTCCGGTCACCGTATTTCTCGCCGACGCTGACAGTTTGTGACATTCCAAATGTCAAAACCTAGAACCTTTTATTTGCTTACTAAACGTTGTTGGCAATCAAAAAAGCAGAGCCAGATCTTAAATTTTTTTTATTTTTTTTTTCTATTTAGTATGTCATATATGACAAAAAGTTTTAAGGGTACAAAAAACCTTATGAGGATATGAAAGTTTGTAAGTTGTTAAGGATACTTATGGATGAAAAATTTTTTGATGATGTCTGTGTCTCCCAAATAAATAGAAGGGTTAAAAAAAAGGGGATAAGCCTGTTCAACAGGACCAAAAACAAGCTATTTGCAACTACACCGAAAAAAAATAGTTGGTTGGCTTATTTCGGAATTACACTGTTTACATTAAAACGTAAATAAAATTAAGAATAATTTAAAAGGTGAATTCTATTCGAACTTCGTTTGCATGTGACCAAGGGTCTGCCTGCTTATTTACTTATTTGATTTAAACATAAACGGTGTTTTTTACTGGTACAATGCCATATTATATTTCTATTTTCTTTTCCAAACCAAAGAGTGTGTTATTTTTGAATCTTGTTAAAATAAGCAAGCTTGTGAAGGCTTTAAAAACTGAATAAAACATTATTTCTCTAAAAATATACCTTAGAATTTGAAAATAATTAGTCTTTAAAAGCCATTATTTTTATTATATTTTAATTGCAGTTGCGAAGAGCCTGTTGTTCACTGTGTACTTCTTTTCTATAGATCATGGTGAATGCGCTGGTAAAAATATCTCCCTTTTACTTAGATTGAACTATATTAAAATTATCATTATTTTAAATGGATGCATTTTATTCTGGTGGGTTTTAAAATAAACTTATAAAATATTTCAAGTAAAACCACATTGAATCCACCCTTGTAAACAACTAGTTTTAATTACTATATTAAACCAAATGTTCTTATTAGAAATATAATAATAAAAAGTCAAAATTTTACTTATATTTATTAACTTATTATATTAATAAATTATATCTTGTCTAGGTCATGTGAAAATTTATCCAATTGTAAACTTGTTAACGGAGTCCACAAAAAAGGTTGCTCTGGCCTTTGCAGTAACCTGAAACAAAATAAAAACAACTTAACCAAAATCCAATCGGTCATCCTAGCACAAATTTCAAATCTGCAACATTTATTAAGTTAAAATATTAAAGTCTTTTTTATTTAGACTTATTCCTGTCAACTACTTAAAACAGAAAAATAAAGTGGACTATTTCCCTGAGAAAATATCTCTGAAAATGTTGATTAATAAAATCGACAAGGGCTTGCAGATTTGGATAATTTGCACTAAACAGCCCATCTTAACACATATTTTGCCTATTACTATCAGGTAGAGTATTGTTTATGAGGACTGAACAAAACAGCTCAGTGAAACACAAGTTGTAAAGATTAGGAATTTCAGGAAATAGTCCACAGAATATGCTTCGTGCAGCAAATTATCATAATTTTTACCTCAGCACTCGAGCACATTCGCGTTTATCGTCAATTTGCTATGACTCGGGTTATTATCTATGATAATATTAATATTACATAGTGACTTTTAAAATATGTGTTAAAAAGGACTAAGGGGACTTTCTTGTCTACTTACAAGAAACTAGTTGTAAGTTCTTGAAGTTTTTAAGTTCTTTTCACCGTTAATCCTTGAAGTTGTATGGCCTCTATGAATGATTGGTCTCTCTCTAAAAATAACAAAAGCAAGTTTATCACAAACCAAATTATATTAATTGCACTACCTTTTTCGTCAGTTGACAAACAAGCGTGGGTTGCGGAGTGGGGGTTAATTGCCCCCCCCCCTGGACTTGGATTTTTCACAAAAACATTTAAAAAATCAAGAATTTTCTGCCAAAATTGAAAAAAAGTTGTGGCGTTATAACTCCATGAATTTTTACGACAAATGCCATTCTCAGTGCAATATTCTCAAAAATTTTTTGCTTTGCCAAAAATCTGATTACCCCCTTAAATTTGGGACCAGGTCCGCACTTGACAAAACACCCACCTGTTAGTTTAGTTTGAAGATCAACTGTCCTTGACTTCCTTAAAGAGCCTTGTCCATTTAGAGCTGGGCCACATCAAGCTTGGAGCGTGTCGCCTGCATGTGCTTGTTTTATATATTAAGTTTTATATTTCATGGGATTTATACAGGGGTTATGCCCGCGTCACCGGGATATATTTTGAATGTTCCTAAAAGTAAAAGTACAAGAAATATTAACTACAGGAGATTTATATTCGTTTTAAAGAAGTAAACAAACATCAATCTTAAGAGAGATATTTTTAAGGATCCACACGTTATACCTGTCATTACTCTTAAAGGCATTTGGGCCAGAAATTGGTCTTTGTTGGCGAAAACTAGGGATTTTTTTTGCACTTCATTGTTTTTAAAAATTATATAACAACATTTCATGTATAAAGTTGCCAGTTCGCGAAAATGCATTCCAAAAAAAAAGTGAAATTAAAGTCTAGCCAACGCATACAGCATGTATTTGAAAAACAATTTGTTCTTTTTTTAGTTTGAAAAAGTTGATGGCTAGTTAATTCAAGATGTATTCATTAAAAAAAAAATTATATAGATAGAGAAACCATTTTTTTTGTTTTGCGCCCCTGCATATTTATGAATAAAAAAATTAACCAGATAACATACAATTCAATGTTTTTGCATAGGCTTGGCAATGGGGGAGGTACAGCTGATACCCTAAGAAAAAAATTAATTCTCTTGACAAAACTGAAGCATTTTGTGGGTCATATGTCAAATATTTCATTAATAATTCGCTCAAATATACACATTTTTTAATTGTCTTATTGATAAATTTTTAATTGTTTTACTTACAAGATGGTTTCGTGCAATGCGAGGTCCAATGCCGAAGGTTTTAATCCGAGTTGACTCTTAACTAAAAAAATTATTATATTAAAGCGATTTAAAAATATATTTGGTTAAAAGTATAGTCGAAATTCCGTTCAAATACTGGTTTCATAAAAATTGTAGGGCGTCTGTGGGATTTGTAATCCTTGAAAAAATAATTATCATGAAAAAAAATCTCGTGATATGAGCTTTTTTACATACTAAGTATCAGGGTTTTCAGAAATGTTAGTTTTTTGCGGCACTAGTATGTTTTATTTAGATATCCATAAAATACATGGGTAACCTACCTAATGAAAAAAGTTTAATATCTTTTTTCACAAAAACCTCTTTTAACAGCAATTTTGACAAATCAGTTTTTAGATCACTTTTGGAATTAGGTAACTGCGAATAAATTTTAAATTGCAATAAAATAAATTTTTACCTGTTTCTGGGGATACCGGCTTAAAAGTCTTGTTATAACTTAGCCTTTTAATTGGGTTGGGTTGGGCTGAGTCCATCTTCTACTTGGTAGGTACTAATCTAAAAAAAACAAATTATTGTTAGATAATAACAGATACAACAAAAATTGTCTAAGAGGAGTTTGCTATAGATTTTGCCAATTAAATAAATAAAAGTGCATACTTTTTAGGAAAAAAATCCCTGACTTTTCCTGATCATTTGGATAAAAATTCCTGACAAACATTTTTAAGAAGGCCATAAAACAAAATGTTTGCAATAAATTGTAATAAGTCAAATACAAGCACCACAGGCAATTAAAAAAAACTTCTGTGTATAAATGAAATAGAAAAACCCAGGAATCGGAAAATATTTATTTTTTTTTATTTAAGAAACCAGGGAAGTAATTTTTTTATGAGGTAAGAGCAGGGGGCGATTACATAAGCTATAATAAGCCCGAAAAAAAAATATATTTATAGATAGATAATAAGTATATTAAAACCGAGATTAAAGTTAATGATCCAGTTATGCCTTAAAAATGTGTTTATGCATTTTAAAGTTGGGAATAAGCCTGCCTTTAGTTTTAAAATAATATTAATTACAATTATAAAAAGTGCGTAAACACTGAAAAAGTCCATCTTTTTTAATCGAAAAACGAAATTATTTATTAAAAGACCTGCCTTAAAAATGTGTTTATGCATTATAAAGTTGGGAATAAGCCTGCCTTTAGTTTTAAAATAACATTAATTACAATTATAAAAAGTGCGTAAACACTGAAAAAGTCCATCTTTTTTAATCGAAAATCGAAATTATTTATTAAAAGACCCTTAAAACCTTACCTCTCTCAAGTAAAGCTACCTTTAAAACGAAAAAGGAGTAGATTTTTAACCCCAAGTCTCAAACTACTATTAAAACTAATGATTTACTTACCTCTTTAACTGAAGTAAACTCTAAAATTCAAAATAGTAAACTGTGAAAACTCCAAAACACAACGCGGAGGTCAATCTACAAAATAAATATGGCTGCCAAGTTGACGGAAGCGTGACGTTCGCTGCAACAATTAAATGGGTATGTTCAAAAATACAATTTTTTGCTACGGGTCTGTTAAGATCGCAGTACCGTTTGGTTTTGAAAGTTGTCACCTCTGAGCAGGCTAGCAATTGTTTTGGCGATCGTCTTTTGCGATAGAATTAGTGTGACCAGACTATAGTCTGACTCTTCGTTACTTGGTATCTACAGTCGGTCAGGGACCATAGTCTGACTCTGGGTCACTTGGGGGGCGTTACATAGTTTTTAGGCAGAAAAACCAATCAAACAATTACAGCTGCTAACAAAATTACGTTACGATTTTTGATTGTGTGACGCCACAAACGTTTAGGATCGTGGCCCCTTGTTATATAAAAAAAGAATTTTTTATTATTTTTTACATTATTTTTGGAGTAAAACTGTTATGGAGCGCAGTTACTTTATAAAACTTTAACCCCTTCTACCCCTTGCCGTGTTTTATTTATAGACTCAGCCCTTTTTAGGGCCGGTTTAACTGCCCTTAGTTTATATTTCAAGATAGTCTGAGTATTGGTCACTTGGATTTTTTAAATTTATGTCTCCCTCACCATTTTTTTGTGCCTTTAATATGCCTCTAGTAGAGCAACTATGTTGACGTTGAGTAAACGGCCAGGAAACATTAAACTAGGGTATACAAATTAACCCTAGTTAATTAACAACCTTATGACGTCGTTGTTCCGTCGTTTATTGCGGTCGTTGAAAACTCCACAATATTCCAGTAAAAATAAAAGTTGTTAGAGGGTTGCCAAATTTACCCTAGTTAATAACAACGGTGTGGCGCCGTTCTCTTGTCCATCATAGCGGCCGTTGCAAAAATGACTAGTTTTTGTACTTTATGCAACGTTAATTTTAGTGTATTTCTTAGTTATGGTAACTAAAGCCACTAAAAATTTTTACTTCGTCTAATGCCTTTGTGTACCAATTTTTTTTCCACCACAATTAGTTAATTGAGCGAGGCTAAAGACAGAAACAGCTTTTACTCGAAGAAAGAAACGGCATCATTGTAGATTTACACGCCTGACGTCGTGGGGCAATATTTCTGTCACTGTCTATCAACGGAGGCAAACAAAAACGGCAATATTTTTTGGGCGCGTTCTACTTTTAATCTGAACAAACCCTGAAGTCGTTACCGACGTTTTGTTTTTTTTGTCCTCAGTTGGAATATTTGTGATTAAAATTACACGATACAGATATGATACAGACACACACGTTGACAAGCCGTTTGAAAATTAGAGACTAATCTGAATACACCGTGAGGTCGTTACTGACGTTTTGTATTTTTTTCTGAGCAAAAAATTCATCTCGAGCACTTGGAAAGCTTTTAAGCACAATATCGTTAATCATCCAGCAATATTTCCTAAACTTTCATTGATTTTTCTTCGGGTTTTCACTTTTTTAAATAAAAATCATTCACACATGTTAGTTAATTACAAATTATATCTTTATTTAACCGGCGGATTAGTTAAATTATGTCCGTATCCAAAAAATAAAAGTTATTTCAATAAGCTTTGATCAGAGCATAAAAATTGGGTTCGTTACACTCTGCTTTTATTATGGTTAAAATTATTACTAATTGGAGTTTGGAATGAATCTTGACCAACAAAATATTTTAATGTAAAATACCACGCATTCTATACATTGATTATTAACTAATCAGGGTAAAAAACTATTAAGGGAATGTTGTAAAAGTTTTTGCTTGGTGCACACAAGAAAATTAGTAATCAACGATTAAAGTTAATTATCAAAATGTAGCGTTGCCGTTGGTGCGCATACGGCACTGGCGGTTTCTCCTACACAGAATAAGGAAGTAATAATAAAAGGTCTGATTCATATTATTCTTTGTAATGTTTCCGACACGTCCTATTATTATCAGCGCTGATTATTATCGCACCGCGTCAAAATTAGATGAGTAATTATAATTTAACACAGCCAGGGGGCTGATTCTTGAATTTCGTAGGAAAGATCGCACGGGAACGGTCTTCTTACTGATATTGACCAACAATAGGCTTTTAGGCGATCACGAGTTATCACAAACCTATCCGACCACGACCGAACCTCACCCCATTGCCGTGTATCGAAGGAAATTTCCTACACTTTCAGACACCTGCCCCCGGACCAGGTAAACAAACACTTTTGAAAAACGACAATCCGGTCAGCTTTGCGCATGCACCATGCAAGCTTCCCGTGCAACCTTTCCTACGATATTCAAAAATAGGCCCCCAGAGTGCTGATTCTAGAATGTCGTAGAAAAGATTGCACGGGAACGGTCCTCTCCTTGATATCGACCGATAATACGCTTTGAAGCGATCACGAGTTATCCGAAACCTATCCGACCACGAACGAACGTCACCCGATTGCCCGATTATAAAGTACAAAAACGTAATAACTAAAATCCACGATAGGCCGTAGTTTTATGTTTTTGTTTTATTTAAGCTGTGAATCTCATGATGGTTTCTTTATTTTAATCACTTTATGGAAAAAGGAGGCGGTATGCAGTAATCGCCTCTGCTCCATATTAAGCCAGCTCAATGATTTAAGTGCCCCGGGAACATGGTCCCTTCTTTTAAGGCCAGATATTATCCTGACACAAAAATTTTGTAATATTTAGAGTCTTTTTTGTTCTATTTTTCTAATGCATTGGCCATAAATAATATCACAGTAATTTAAGTGAGACAGAACCAGTGAGTCACACAGAACAGTTTTAGTATCTTTATTTAACAAGTGCCTATTGCTATAAATTAATTTCAAATTACTAAATCCTCTTTTAATTACTATTCAATATTCAATCCATAATAAGTCCTAGGTTTTTGGCTTTGTCAGTTAATTCAAGTTGATCGTCATCAATTTTAGTTTTTACATTTTAAAGACATCGCGTTCGCTTTCTCCCAAACACCATTACTTCTGACTTACCTGAATTTAAAGAGAGGCAATATTTGGCTGAAATTTGTTTGATTACACTGAGATCTTCATTCACCTTTTTACATGCACGTCTACTTTGTTTTCAGGAAAATTGTAATAAATTTGTTGATCATCACAGTAATAGTGTGACTTGCAGTGCTTTAAATTTTTATGAAATTGAGAAGTGGAAATCGTAAAAAGTAAAGGACCCAATACTGAGCCTTGAGGAACGCCAGAAGAGTTAACTTTAAAACTAGACAGTTTATTATTATCCAGTTTTACTGCCTGCATGCGACCACCTAAATAGCCACTTAACGCTAGTAAAAGTGAATGGTCCAGTCTGTCAAAAGCTTTTAAGTAGTTTAGCAGCACTAAAATGATAATCTTGATGTCATCATCCCTTTCTAAACCCAGACTGATGCTCTGGTAAAATTTAAGCCTGATTTTAGCCTCTGCGTTCGGTAAAACCTAAATCATATAAAAAACAATGGATCACATCAGGAATTCGAACATCAGCTGAAAACCTTCGTTGCCTTAACACCCTTTGCAAACACTTTTCGTCGAAAGCATTTCTCAAAGATTTGTATCTTTCCTATCGCAAATTATACAAAGCAGTAATTAAAAAGTCAAAAAAATTAGTTTACGAACGTAGACTAAATACGGCAAGCAACAAATATCGTGAAACTTGGAAAATAGTAAATGAATTAACAGGACGTTCTAAACAAAAACAAAAAGAAACACAGCTGAATCCGAAAGAAAACGACTACTATTGCAATGTAGCGTCAAACATTACGAAAAACATAAAATCATCAACCGACCCTATGTCGTATTTGTCCAGCTCTCAAGTCCCTCTTTCTTTTTTCTTTACTCCAACAGATCCTGAAGAGATAAAAAATATTTTCTCAAAAATCCAAAATAAAACATCTTCTGGAGATGACGGCTTACCTATTCAAATATTTCAAGAACTTCCTCCCTTAGCCCTTCAGGCTCTTGCAACTTCTCTTTTGAATCAGGTCATTTCCCAGACTGCCTTAAAGTTGCTAAAATCATCCCTATTTACAAGGGTGGCAGCACTACAGGTCAATTCAACTACCGACCCATTTCTCTATTATCAACACTCTCTAAAGTAATTGAACAACTTGTGAAAAAGCGAATAATTCAATTCCTAAATGCAAACAATATCCTAAACACTAAACAATTTTTCAAACAAACAAAAACACGTCAGATGCTATTTTCTCATTCTTAGAGAATCTATTAAAGGGTCTTAATCGTGGCGAAGCTTCTGCGGCAGTATTTTGTGACTTGTCAAAAGCCTTTGACACAGTAAGTCACGAAATACTGTTGAGAGAACTCGCTGTTTACGGATTTAGGGGCGTTGCCTTAAAGTGGTTTAAGTCGTATCTCTCTGGACGCGTTCAAAGTATTTCTGTAGATGGAAATACATACGAAGCAAAACCTTTTACCAGCGGAGTACTGCAAGGATCTGTTCTGGACCCTGTTTTGTTCTTATTATACATTAATGATCTTATGAAACTTAATATCTTAGGTATATTTACTGTTTTTGCGGACGACACTACAATTTTGTGGAGTGACATAAATATCTCCAGACTTCATGAACCTATTAAATCTGATCTTGCCACAGTCATGTCATGGTGTGGGTCAAACCGTTTGGCATTTAATATTTCAAAAACCCACATAATAACATTTAAAAACTTTGAATTCAAAGAAGTTTCTATTGGTAACCATAACATCAATAACACTATAAACGCGAAATTCCTGTATCTAAACATTGACTCAAACCTGAGATTTGACAGCCACATTAATGCTCTTAGAGCATATTGCGTCAGAATAACAGCCACTGAACTTGGTAAACTCTTCTACTTATTTTTCGTTGGTGGAATCGCATCTTAGATATGGGCTACCGTTCTGGAGCTCATGCGGTGGTTATTTATTTAATATGATTTTTGTTCTGCAGAAACGAGCACTTCGTTTTCTTTGTCAGGTTCCCTCAAAAACCCACTGCCAACCGATTTTTATTGAAAATAACCTCTTAACACTTGCCTGTTTATTTGTTTTGGAAACAGTGTGTCTAATAAAAAAACACCTCGCAAAATTTGTTTGTAATCAAAATGTTTATAACACTCGTCAAGATAACAATTTAAGACTTCCAATTCCTCATTCATCATTGGTAAAACGCTCTTTTATTTACAACGGTGTGAAATTATATAATCACTTACTATCTGAAATAAAATCAGAAACTGTTTTTAAAAAATTCAGAAGGTTATGTAAGGATACACTGTGGATGAATACCTGGACTATAACTTTTAAATAAGGACTCAACAGCTTCTTAGCCATTGTATTATTACCTGTTATTAATGTCTGTTAATATACATGTTTTAAACTATTTTAGTCAGTAGGTTGACCTTATTTTGTGTATTTATTTAATTTTTTTAATTAAATTAATATTTTAAACTTAATTCCAGAAATATAGCTACTGTTGTGTGTTCTTGTCTTTATATATTTTTTATATTATGTTTAAATAATGTATTGCACACATTGACTAATTTTAAATTATTGCAAATTAATTATTGTATATATTTTTATTTTTACTTTTTATAGTGAAACTAACCATGCAAGAAGTTTTTGTTCTTGTGCTTGTCTGATGTTTATTATTTATTTGTACGTACGTTAGATATATATTTACTTTTATTCATCCTTTTGTATAAGTTACTGGCTTTGTCAATTGAATTTTCGATTTATGACAATAAAGCATATCAAATCAAAATAAAAAAAATCAATATAATCGCGTATTTACACTTCAAATATATTTTCCACCAGTTTGGATAGGGTACACAAAATGCTAACTGGTCTAAGATTCTCAATCCTTTCAGAACAACTCGTTTTTGGAATAGGAATCACATACGACTTTTTCCAGATGTCAGGAAAGGTTTTAAAAATTATACAGGTATTCAGAATGTGTTTAAGGATTTTTAATATGATAAGGCAGCAGCGCAAAAGCATATTTAAACTTATTCCATCTACCCCTTTGCCTTGTTACTGTAGTTCGTGATGAATTCGCGTGTTTAGCGATTTTATAAGTGCTTTTATTTAACAAATGTTATAATGGACACTTTCACTTGAAAAATAATTTTAACTCTTTGCGTATGAAGAAAAAAATGGAAATAAAAAATGCCGGTATACCTAAACCCGAAATTGACTTAGCGCAATCTACTAAGGGTAAATCTAGCGACTTCAACAGGAAATTTAAAATAGATAAGACTTTTTAACGTACAACTTACAAAAAAATTCCCTGTCAGTTTTTCAAATTTGTGAACCTCCACTTCATAGATTAGCAGCCGCCACTGGCATACGAGCATTATTGTGTTTAAAATCTGCGTTATAATTTCAGTCAAAACCAGCCCAAATGTTCAATCGACGGATATTGTACTATTGTAAAAAAAATAAAAATTAAAGTATATATTTTGTATTGGTTGTGTCGAAGGAGGGGCCCCCACTTTTTCTTTTGCCAAGTGGACTCCATTTCCTGTAATCCGGCCCTGCCAGCAACCAAGAAGAGCGCTGTCTTATAATAGATTTGTAAAGTGCCTAAAGTATGTAGTAGTCATGCAGATATGTCAAAAATAGTGCCATTAAAGTCAGCCTAAAATGTACCGATAAGTTCCTGGTAAAGGACGCCATTAATTTTAATTACGTCAACTATATTATACAAGATATAAGCATACTTAAGAATTTATATACCGATAACTCCCTATTAACCAAATAAAACCGCATTTTCTATTGCTTATGTAAAGCTGGTGTGTATGTGGTGTCATTATATTATTAGGGGTTAGGTCGTTGTAGTTTAATTTAGGTTTTATGTCGTAGTTTATTTAAGTTTGATTTGTTGATTTAAGAGTGCAATATGGTTTAATCAAAACTATGATGTTTTGATTCAGAAAATTGCGTGTTAGTTTCCCTTAAGTCTTACTTGGATTTTCTTTAAACAACTTGTGCTTGCCTTAAGAAGAGCTAAAACATTCATCCAAGTAGTTGTGTTTACTTGGCATATACTATATAGTCATGGTTTTTCCGTGTGGGAAGCTCCGAAAGCTAACTGGGTTAGGATCAGGCGAAAATCAGCCACAGAGGTCCACTTATCTGGCTTTAGTCTCATACTGCTACTTATTTGTTTATAGTTAGAAATAATCGGTCCATGAGTAAAAATTTCGAACGTGTCGATAAAAATTTTCCGAGATATTTTCTCTGTTTTCTTTGAGACGTATGCGTTAAAGAGCTGGGCGAATGGAAAATACACAAACAGAGAGAAAAATGGATCTTGTTTACTTACCATTGCCCAAGGATTTATTTTAGTTACATGAGTGTACAATAATATTTAGAGAGGTGGAGGAGAAAACAAATATTATTATTACATGCTTTCTTGCAGCAAAATCATTTATAATATCCAAGTTCAATTCTTTAAGTAAGTCCCTTTCTATACTGAGACATAAAAATACCAAACGTTTTTGTTCATCCTTGTACGCAACCTATTTTTGATAAATTTCATTTAAAAAAAGATCGTTCGGTGCAGTTAGCTATCATAAGTACTAAATAAAATCTTAATGCGATTTCGACGTTGGAAATGACGACGGTTAACCTGGGGGACCATCATAAGAGGCCCAAATATTTTCAATGCTACATTTTGTTGCCTTTTTGTTGCCTTTTTGTTGCTACTTTGTTACAGTGAAATTAATTTTGTTGCTGTAGCCGTTTTCGAGAAATCGCGACCCCCCTAGCTTAACCGTTAAGCTGAGCGGCCACCCCATAACTTCAGTTTTGCTAAAGCTAGAAAGTCAAAATAAACACCACATTTTGTTGCTCGGCTTGTTCTAGGGGATTGCGTATTAAAAGTTTTTAAAATAATCATAGATTTCTTCTAATTTAATAAAAACCGATTTTTTTTTGCTTTTACATGCTGTTTAACTTGTTGTGGGGCTTTATTTTGAATGGTGTTGCTTTCAGCTTTTTTGTAACTATTTTGTTACGGTTAAATTATTTTTGTAGCTGCAGCCGTTTCCACGAAAATAAGCTTAACGGTTAATCTGAGGGGCCACCCCATAACTTCAGTTCTGCTAACGCTAGAAAGTTCAAATAAACACCACATTTTGTTGCTCGGCTTGTTCTAGGCGATCGCATATTAAAAGTTTCTAAAATAATCATAGATTTTTTCTAATTTAATAAAAACCGATTTTTATGCTTTTACATGCTGTTTAACTTGTTGTGGGGCTTTATTTTGAATGGTATTGGTTTCAACTTTTTTATAGCTATTTTGTTACGGTTAAATTATTTTTGTAGCTGCAGCCGATTCCAAGAAAACCAAACTCTCCATAGCTTAATGGTTAAGCTAAGGGGCCACCCTATACCTTTAATTCTGTTAAAGCTAGACAGTTCAATTAAACACTACATTTTGTAGCTCACCTCAGTGGAGGAAATCACATATTAAAAGTTTTTTAAATATTCATAGATTTTTTTTTAAATTAAAAAAAAAAACATGTTTTTTTTTCTCTTTAAATATGTAGGACAAATTGAATGTAATATATTTTTCTTATTTACTACGAGGCCCAAACACTTTGACAGCTAGTGTGTACAGTAGAGTTTTGGCTATCGCTTGACGTAGTAAAACATTTTGTAGCTGCTGCCGTTTACGAGATATATTTATTTTATTTTAATGGGCGAAATATATACGCCGAAGGTACTATGTGATATATTTTTCTTATTAACCTGGGGTCTCACACACTTTAATGCTTGGTGTATAGAGCACAGCTCAAGCTATCATCTGACGGGTTTAAACATTTTGTTGCTGTTGCCGTTCATAAGATATTTTTATTTCATTGTAATGGGCAAATATATAGGCCAAATGTATTTATAGTTGGTGCATAGAGCACAGTTTAGCTATAATCTGACGAATTTAAACATTTTGTTGCTGTTGCCGTTTACGAGATATTTTCATTTTATTTTAATTGGCAAAATATATAGGCCAAAGGTACTATGTGGTACATTTTTTTTATTTATCCGGGGGCCCAAACACTTTAATTCTTGGTGTATAGAACACAGCTTAAGCTATCATCTGACGGGTATAAACATTTTGTTGCTGTTGCCGTTTACGGGATATTTTTATTTCATTGTAATAGGCAAAATATATAGGCCAAATGTACTATGCGATATATTTTTCTTATTTACTAAAAGGCCCAAACGCTTTGACAGTTGGTGCATAGAGCACAGTTTTAGCTATAATCTGACGAATTTAAACATTTTATTGCTGTTGCCCTTTACGAGATATTTTCTTTTCATTTTAATGGGCAAAATAAATAGGTCAAAGGTAGTATGTGTGTATATTTTGTTTATTTACTAAGGGGCCAAAACGCTTTGACAGTAGATGTATAGAGCACAGTCTTTGCTATAATCTGAAAAATTTAAACATTTTGTTGCTGTTGCCGTTTAAAAGATATTTTTATTTCATTTTAATGGGCAAAATATATAGGCCAAAGGTACTATGTGGTATATTTCTTTTATTTAGCAGGGGGGCCCACACACTTTAATGCTTTGTTGCTGTTGCCGTTTACGAGATATTTTTATTTCATTGTAATGGGCAAAATATATAGGCCAAATGTACTATGCGATAAATTTTTCTTATTTACTAAGGGGCCCAAACGCTTTGATAGTTGTTGTATAGAGCACAGTTCTAGCTATAATCTGACGAATTTAAACATTTTGTTGCTGTTGCCGTTTACGAGATATTTTTATATCATTTTAATGGGCAAAATATATAGGCCAAAGGTACTATATGGTATATTTTTTGTATTTACCAGGGAGTCCACACACTTTAATGGTTGGTGTATAGAACGCAGCTCAAGCTATCATCTGACGTATATAACCATTTTGTTGCTGGTGGTGTTTACGAGATATTTTTACTTTATTTTAATGGGCAAAATATATAGACCAAATGTACTATGCGACATATTTTTCTTATTTATTAAGGGGCCCAAACGCTTTTATACTTGGTGAGTAGAGCACAGTTTTAGCTATAATCTGACGAATTTAAACATTTTATTGCTGTTGCCGTTTACGAGATACTTTCATTTCATTTTAGTGGGCAAAATATGTAGACCAAATGTAATATAAGATATATTTTTCTTATTTACTAAGGGTCCCACACAATTTAATGCTTGGTCTATAGAGCACAGCTCAAGCTATCATCTGATGGGTTTAATCGTTTTGGTGCTGTTGATGTTCACGAGATATTTTTATTTCATTGTAATGGGGAAAATATATCTCATTTACTAAGGGGCCCAAGCGCTTTTATAGTTGGTGCATAATCTGACGAAAAACTGTTGCCGTTTACGAGATATTTTTATTTTATTTTGATGAGCTAAATATATACGCCAAAAGTACTATGTGTTATATTTTTCTTATTTACTAAGGGGCCCAAAAACTTTAATAGTTGGTGCATAGAGCACAGCTTTACCTATAATCTGACAAATTTAAATATATTGTTGCTGTGGCCGTTTACGAGATAGGCAATAGGCAAAATATATAGACCAAATGTATAATGCGATACATTTTTCGTATTTATTTTACACTTTAATGCTTGGCCTATAGAGCACAGCTTTAGCTATCATCTGACGTATCTAAACATTTTGTTGCTGGTGCCGTTTAAGAGATATTTTTATTTTATTTTAATGGTCAAAATATATAGGCCAAATCTAATATGCGATATATTTTGGTTATTTACTAAGGGGCTCACACACTTTAATACTTGGTCTATAGAGCACAGCTTAAGCTATTATCGGACGGTTTTAAACATTTTGTTGCTGTTTCCGTTGACGACATATTTTTATTTAATTGTATTGGGCAAAATATATAGGCCAAATGTACTATGCGACTTATTTTTTTTATTTACTAAGGAGCCTAAACGCTTTTATAGTTGGTGCATAGAGTACAGTTTTACCTATAATTTGACAAATTTAAACATTCTGTTGCTGTTACCCTTCACGAGATATTTTTATTTCATTTTAATAGGCTAAATATATAGGCCAAAGGTGCTATGTGGTATATTTTTCTTATTTACCAGGGGGCCCACACGTTTTGATGCTTGGTCTATAGAGCACATCTTTAGCTATCATCTGACGTATTTAAACATGTAGTTGCTGGTGCCGTTTACGAGATATTTTCAATTCATTTTAATGGGCAAAATATATCGACCAAATATACTATGTGATATAATTTTCTTATTTACCAAGGGGCCCGAACGCTTTGAAAGTTGATGTATAAAATAGTTTTAGCTATTATTTTACGTATTAAAAAAGTTTGTAGCTGCTGCGGTTAACAAGATATTTTTATTTTATTTTAATGAGAAAAATATATACGACAAAAGTACTATGTGATATATTTTTCTTATTTACTAAGGGGCTCAAACACTTTGATAGTTGGTGCATAGAGCACAGTTTTAGCTATAATCCGACGAATTTAAACGTTTTGTTGCTGTTGCCGTTTACGAGATTTTATAATTTCATATTAATGGGCAAAATATATAGGCCTAATGTCCTATGTGATTATGATTATGATTATGTGATAATTTTTTTATTTACCAAGGGGTCCAAAAACTTTAATAGTTGTTGCATAGAGTACAGTTTTAGCTACAATCCGGCAAACTTAAACATTTTCTTGCGGTTGCCGTTTACGAGATATTTTCATTTAATTTTAATGAGGAAAATATATAGGCCAAAGGTAGTATGTGGAATATTTTTTTTTATTTACCAGGAAGCCTGCACACTTTACCACCTGGTGTATAGAGCACAGCTCAGGCTATCATCTGGCGGGTTTAAACATTTTGTTGCTGTTGCCGTTTAAGAGATATTTTTATTTCATAGTACCTGTGGCCTATATATTTTGCCCATTAAAATGAAATGAAAATGTCTCGTAAACGGCAACAGCAACAAAATGTTGAAACTTGTCAGATTATAGCTAAAACTGTGCTCTATGCACCAACTATCAAAGCGTTTGGGCCACTTAGTAAATAAGAAAAAATGTTGCATAGTACATTTGGCCTATATATTTTGCACATTACAATGAAATAAAAATATTTCGTAAACGGCAACAGCAACAAAATGATTAAACCCGTCAGATGATAGCCTGAGCTGTGCTTTATACACCAGGCGGTAAAGTGTGTCTGGGCCCCCTAATAAATAAAAAAAATATACCACATAGTACCTTTGGCCTATATATTTTGCCCATTAAAATGAAATGAAAATATCTCGTGAAGGGCAACAGTAACAAAATGTCTAAATTCGTCAGATTATAGCTAAAACTGGGCTCTATGTAAATAAGACAAATATATCGCAAAATACATTTGGCCTATATTGCCCAGTACAATGAAATAAAAATATCTCGTGAACATAAACAGCAACAAAAATGTTTAAATCCGTCAGATCATAGCTTGGAGCTGTGCTCTATAGACCAAGCATTAAAGTGTGTGGGCCGCTTAGTAAATATGAAAATTATATCACATAGTACCCTTTGCTCATTACAATGAAATAAAAATATTTCGTAAACGTCAACAGCAACAACATGTTTAAGCCCGTCAGATGATAGCTTGAGCTGTGCTCTATACACCAAGCGTTAAAGTGTGTGGGCACCCTGGTAAATGAAAATAATATACCACATAGTACCTTTGCCGTATATATTTGCCCATTAAAATTAAATGAAAATATCTCGTAAAACTATCAAAGTGTTTGGGCCCCTTAGTAAAGAAGAAAATTATATTACATAGTACCCTTTGGCCTATATATTTTGCCCATTAAAATGAAATGAAAATATCGCGTAAACGGCACCAGCAACAAAATGCTTAAATACGCCAGATGATAGCTAAAGTTGTGCTCTATAGACCAAGCGTTAAAGTTTGTGGACCCCTTAGTAAACAAGAAAAATATATTGCATATTATATTTGGCCTATATATAGGGTGGGCCACAAAATTCCGCACTTTTTGGATTGGCTATACTTTTTGACATGATTACTCGATTTTGAAATGTATTGGCTTTTTGAAAAGATAAAACGTTAGAGTTTTTCCATTCGGTTAAAAATTTACAACTTTCAAAAAATTGAAGATGGCGGACAGTTTTAGAAAATGTGTAATTTTCACCCCCCTGAAAAAAATTTATGTGCGACACTGAACAAACTCTAAAGCTTTCACTACAAACGCTCATTGTTTTTGTGTATATTGAAGTATCATTTAATTAAATGAGTAGGGAAATAAAAAAGTTATAAGTTTTTTGACTACGATATTTGGGCTTCTTATGATGGTCCCCCCAGGTTAACCGACGTTTGGAAATGAGGCGCAGGACTTATTATTAAAAAGTTTTTTTAGAAAACAGTTCTTTTCATTCATTTGTAGCTAGTTATAGCCGAAATACTCCGATAAAATAACAATCAGATCATATTCAGAATGATTGGGGAAGCAAAAAAGTTACTAATATTTTTTTAAGATACCACCGCCCTCTGCTTTTTTGAAAAGCAACAATATTGCAAATATAACTTAAAGAATTATTAGAAAAGTTGTTCGTATTAAGAAAACACTTTACCGCATAAACATCGGTGCAGTCCTTTTTGAGTTATAAGCGTTTAAAATTATTATTTTGAAAATTATTATCTCGAAAACTTAACAAAACTGAAAGATGGCAATGTTTAACGGCACCCGCTTGATTCATTGACCGGTGTACCGGTTTCGAGATTAGCGTGACGTACTATTTCATGTTTTTGTTTTTTTTCTTCAATTTTAGCAATTTTGGTTTTTTGACGTCTACAAATCGATAGACAAAAATCAAAAAATCCAAAACTGAACCCTGTAGTTCTTGCTAATTCCTTGAAAAAACATTAACATCTGTTAAAATCGGTTTGCTGGTTTTGAAGTTATAGCGGTTTTTCTGAACAAAATAGGCTGACGTTGTTGTGATCAGATTTGTGGCGGCCCACAAAGTGTGGGGGCCCCGGGGCAGCTGCCCCGGTAACCCCGCCTATAATCCAGCTCGGGGTCTCGGATAGAGACCTACTTGTGCGCGGTATTTTAAAAAGTACTGTGTTTAAGATATAGTTCCTTCTAACGGAGGATCAAAATCTCCCAAACAATAAAGAAATCTGAAACGGGGTTCCTGCACATTTTTCAGTTGCCGCATATTTGGAAACTATGTAAAAAATTTTCGACCCCTATCTTTTCTTTGTTTGAGAAAGGTTACTCTAAGCGGAGAAAAACGCGTGTAAAGTTAAACCTCTTGAAAAACTGTTAATTCCATCACTCTCTGAAGTTATCGGGCCGATAATCTTGTTTGCGGTTAGCCGCTACATTATTAGGGAGTAAAAGCCAAACCACTGAGTAAACGTAACGTAGCTCTGAAATCAAGCACTCTCATTGGTGGAAACCGGCAAAGATGGGCGTTTTCACCTCCACTAACGCGATTTGAGCTACCGTATCAGGCGACTCGTCGTAACGATACCTATGCCACCCTAGCGTCGCTAGCGCCCGTATCTCATGACGTACGTTTACGCGGTAGTTTGGCTTTTACTCCCTATGATTTTATTTTTTGCATTTTGACTTTCACGTGGTCTTGTTGTGATCGATTGTTGGGGTGTTCTGTCACCCCTCCTCTGGTCGCTCCTAGTGGACGACCTCCTTGCGAGTCTACAACTGATGGATGTTATTGCACAAGGCTTTGCTGACGACATAGTAGTCGTGGTGAAAAATACTCCAGAGAGGTCCATCTCCGGAAAAACACAACAGGTCCTAGAAACACTAAATGATTGGTGCAACAGGAAACAAATGTCTGTAAACCCTAGGAAAACAATCATTATACCGTTCACCAAAAAAAGCAAGCTTGACTTTCTTGTTCCTCCGGTACTAAGCGGTAAAATAATCCCATTTGCATCTGAAGTAAAATATCTGGTGATGACCCTCGATAAAACACTTACATGGAATGCGCATTTGGAGAAAGTAAACCAAAAGGCAGCACTTTCTCTATGGACGGGCAAGCGTATTTGCGGTAAGTCTTGGGGCGTTAGCCTCAAACAAATGTGCTGGCTGTATATCACGTTAGCTAGGCCCATGATGACATACGGGTCAATAGTTTGGTACACGAAGACCAGGCAAACGCTGGCTCGTGCCAAACTAACAAGCATCCAACGTCAAGTAAGTATGGTAATATGTAGTGCTATGAGCACCACACCATCAGCAGCGCTTGAATGCCTCCTAAACCTTTCTCCTCTACACCTTGACTTGGAGAAAGTGCAACCTACAGAATTATAACCAATCAATAAAGTGGCAGGGCAAGTCAGGTCGTAACAAACTTTTTAACGCGGGCAATTGGGAGCCACTGTATTCTAGAGCTGCTACCGGATATAATGCCCGAAACAGTAAACAGCAAAAATCTATATAAATAACACTACTCGCCCAGATAGGGAGGACTGGACGACAAACCAAATAAGTTTCTTAAGTGAAGATAGCTGCTAGCACACTGACGGATCCAAAATGCCTTCAGGCGTTGGATCCGGAGCTTATTGCAGCCGGGAAAATATCAGGATTATACATTGTCTTGGCCGAATGGCTACAATTTTATTAAAACACAATCAACACTGCTCTCTCAGGCTGCATGGAAAACAGGTTCCACCATTCCACCAATACTGGAGAAAATGGCCGGGACTGGCACATTCCAAAGAGTTCATTACAGTACCCTGCAGGAAGAGGGCCGGGAAACTCATTGAGCTTACCAGGCAGGACATCCGGACAATGGTTGATCTATACACCCGACACTGCAGGCTGAAAGTACCATTAAACAGAATGGGTCTAAGTGAGGACACCGAATGTAGGCTCTGTATGGAGTATGATGAGACGGCCAGGCATATGCTGTGTGAATATTCGGTCATTGCACGTCAGCGTCAATGTATCTTCGGTAAACCACAGATCAACGGACTGGATCTGTATGATGGTTCACCAAAGCAAGTTGCGAGCCTCTTTAAGGGGCTGAATTCTCGATAGCAACAAAAATGTTAAAAGTGAGCCACAATTGACCCAATAGTGGTCGCAGTAGACAATGCCATACTTGCACACTCACAAACGAATCAATCAAATCCCTCGCCATTTTTTGACAAGATGTGCATTTTCTCCTCCTGAATACGAAATGGACAATCCTGTACCTCAAAATTATGGATAAGGACTCGGCACATCAAACGAAAAGTGGGCAATTTTAGAGGTCACGTGATGGATAGGGTAACCCCCACCATTTTTACTGGTTGATGAATGAGGTCGGGCACACCAGTTGATTTTTGGTCTGGGGGTACTACTACATCACATATATGAAAATGGTGGGGGTTACCCGACCCTCTCTAAAATTGCCCACCTTTGGATTGGTGCGCCGAGCCTTTATCTATAATTTTGCGAAAATGCACATATTATCAAAAAGTGGCGAGGGTTACCTATCCATTATATTTTATGCCTTGAACTCTTGCTCTATAGAGTATAGCAAATCCGTATGGATTTTCAAGAGAAAGCTGCAAAAAGGGTACATTTTTTATATTTGGTATACTTAATACCAAAACCTAAAATTCAAGTCGAGGATCCCCCATTTTTCGTCCCCAGAAACCAAGATGGTGGCTGTCAAAGTTAGGAAAAAAATGTGTTTTCTACGTTTTCAGAAAAATTACATCAAAATTAATTGGATATTAGTGATGGGATCCCACTAAATATAAAAAAAGTTGACATGAGTCACTTTAAAACAAAATGGCGGCCAGATTTCAAAAATTTAGTTTTTCTTTGATTCTCTTTTTACTTTTCAAGGGATGATCTTTTCTGATGTCTCATATTAAAGCTACTGACCAGCTTCTTGATTTCACATTAAAAAAGATTAGAGTTTATAGGCGGGTACAAAGATGGCACTTGATATGTCAAAAATATAAAGGATCTTACTAATTTATAGACAACATTTAAAAAAAATTGTAGAATGCTATTGGCGATGAGTTCGTCTCTGCTACAATCTTAAAAACCATTTGATATTCAAAATGGCGGCCAAACTATCGAGAAAGGACTAATTTTCCCCTTTTGGTGTGGTATTTACACTAACGTCATGCAATACATTAATTTATACTAAATCAAGGACACCTTTTTCAAAAATTGCAAAAAAAATTACACATGTCATTCCCAAGCCAAGATGGCGCCGACTAAAATTAAGAAACGTCATTATTTTTTTACACGTTAGCAATTTTGCGCAAACCAAAGCAGTTTTAGAATGGGAAATTAAAATTGTTGTGTAAAAAAAACAGATTTTATTGATGCATTTAAAATGGTGGACGAATAAGTAAAAAAAGCGTTTTTTTTTGTTTTTTTCTTAAGTTAAACACAAAGCAGGTGGCAGCATATTGCGTTGCGCTAAGTAAGACATAGCCATTACAAAAAAAAATACACATGTCATTCACAAATCAAGATGGAGGCGACTAAAATAAAAAAAACATCATTATCTTTCTGTTCGTTGACATTTTTTCACAAACAAAAGCGATTTTAGGATGAGCTCTCTTATCACTTAAAAATTAAAGAAAAAATCATAAAACTAAATTTTTTATATCTGACCACCATTTTGTTTTGAAGTGACGTATGTCAACTTTATTTATATTTTTGGATTAAGTAGGACGTCCTCAGTATTACTCAATTAAATTCGATTTAATCTTTCTGAAAACACATTTTTTTATAAATGTGACAGCCGCTATCTTGGTTTCTGGGGCCGGAAAATGGGAGATCCTCGACTGGAATTTTAGCTTTTGGTATTAGGTATTGCTATACTAAATATAAAAAAATATACCCTTTTTGCAGTTTCTTTTTACGAATTTCCTTAAAGTTAACATCAACTAGTCCCAATGCAATGGAAAGTTAAAAATTAATTTTTCCAGACGCGTCTCAGAGTTAGTTGAACAGCTAGGAGCACAACACTGCAATTTAAAGCCATATATTATTTATATAAGTATATGAAATAAAATTTAAAGCACTTTTTCAAAACAAAAAAAAAGTAGTATGTTGTTTTTATGAACCTGCGCTAGCCAGAAACTATCAATTGGTTTGTTGAACGTAATCTTGGGCGGCTAGCAAAAAAAAATTGGACGTATTTTCTCTGAAGTTTGCACAAAAGTGGCGTCACGAGCACTTATGGATGTTTTTTCAGGGGTCCCATATGTGAAGCGAAATTACACGATGAAAAAGAGAAAAACTGTAGTGAGACAGCTTTTCGGTAATTTAAGGTTCCCAAAAATATAATAGAAGAAAAAAAATCGGTATTTTTTTTTAACGTGCGACGCCCATTCATAAATCTAATTTTTTACTTTTACAAGAAAAACTCAAGGAGTCAACAAACACAACGTGGTCTGGACGCTAGCGCATCTCTTAAAATTTTTCGGAGGCCAGCTGGCGCACAGTGGAGTATTGGGACTGAAAACCTGGTCAATAATATTTTAAAGGTTTTTTTTTTGCATTTGCAAGATGAATAAATACCTGAAATATTATATAATTTTTATTGTATATGTTATTCTGTAGATTTGGTGCATTTATTTTGTATAGGGTGTCCAAAAAAAATATTTTCAATTTTCCTTATTAGAACATATCTGTAAAATCATAAAAGTTTATATGTAAAGATATTTGGACGAGGCATTTGAATTTATTAATAATTTTGATATGTATATTATAGAGGGCGCTCTCTGCGTCGCTCTAAGTATAATAAAAGAAATATAACTTTTTTTATATCCTCACGTACTGACATATATGTATGATATTACACCTTTCTGCAATATCAGTTGGTCTGTAGGTTTAATTTCATTTTTCGAATACCCCACTGTGTGGCGGCTCGACAACTTGCGGTGTCGCGGCATGTATACCGCCCATGACCGCTTGGGCACGTGTTGGCCGACAGGCGGGTGGGCGCGACTATTTTACCTGTAATTAAAAAAAAAGTATTGGACGCAACCGGGATCCGAACCTGCGCGTCCCGGGTGAGAGTCTCATACTCTACCACTACGCCACGAGCCTTTTATATCAAATCTGTCTTTTAACTTCAACCGTTGCGAACCATAGATATATGTCTTATTTCTATGTTGCGAACCCGCCGCGAGAAAGGTTGCGCAGAGCTGGTGCCTACGAAGCGACAAAACGTTTAATACGGTGAGGCGTTTTTCAGCAAGCAAAGAAAGAAGTTAGAAAGCGCATTTTTGTAGCGTTTAACCAACCTCGGAATGAATACGAATTAGCGAGCACCAAATACGTTCCGAAATACAGGACGATTTTAGCGGCTGCATTGCAAGTGCCTGACGTATGTCCCGTCAGAAATCCGCCGGCATCACTCAGCGGCCGACTGTTTACCGCCACTTCCTGGTCTGCTGGGGGCCATTCTCCACTTGGTTTTACCCAAGGCTATAAGGCTATAAAACCCCATCAATATAGCGTACCTCGCAGATGTTTTCGAAAATATACCTTAAAACTTAGAAAACCTTAATACTAGTCACATACACGTATTTCGAAGTTATTTTGATCTCATAATTGTGATCAGATTAGCTATATGAACCAAAATGCTGGCCAGCTATTTTTAAAAACAAAAATCAAATAAGTTGTCTAATCAACAAAGCTAAAGTCCAGTGGAGTTCGTAAAATTTACAAGAAAAACTCAAGGGCCTTTCTCAACTTGGTATTATCCAAGCATATGCCTATTGCATTGTCTATAAAACTCCATCAATATACCGGGCCTCGGAGATATTCTCAAAAATATACCTTAATAGTAGCCACATACACGTATTTTGAATTTATTTTGATCTCATCAGGATGGCATAAGTCAGGTTATCTTAGGTTGTAACAATAAAAATCAACTAAGTTGTATAATCAAAAAAGCTAAATTCCAGTGGAGCTCCTAAAATTTACAAGAAAAACTCAAGAACTTTTCTCCACTTGGTATTTCCCAAGGACTTGCATCGGAGCTATAAAACTCCAACCACATACCGGGCCTCGCAGATGTTTTCTAAAATATACCTTAAAACTTAGGAAACCTTAATACTTAGTTACTTGTGTCAAACCTTAGTCATACTTAGACAACTATATTCTCATAAAGACACAATGAACTCAAACCTTAAACTTAACTTTTGTGAATCTCTAATAATATCTCGTATCTCCTATTGTGATACAGTATATGGTCCCGCCCTAACTACTTTGGATTCCAATCGGCTTCAAAGAATACAAAACTCCTGCTTTAGATTTCAGTTATAAAATTAAAGAACAAAAAAGACTAAAGCTAAACAAGCTACGCGAAGTTCATCTCACAACTATTACTGCAAAAGTCCTTAATATTGAACTTTCCACTGTCTTTTTATAAAAACTAAACCGTTAAAAAACAGGTATGGAACTCGAAACCAAAACTTACTTACAGTTCCCAAACATCGAACCATCATGTTCCAACATTCATTCTCATACCAAACACCAACATTAATAAATAAACTACTTAAATACCTACTTGAATGCAAAAGCTTTTCCCTAGTCAATTTTAAAAAAATACTCAAAAATACATACTTAAATAATGAACTCTAACGGAAAACTGGACTATCGCAAACAATAAGGCATATGTCTTTAATATATTGTTACGTATAAACTTTGATGCTTTTTACACGGGCGTTTTTTCGACCACAATTAAACTTCTGCCGCCGAAAGTGGTCGAGTCCGTTTATATACTGGAGAACAACATACAAGACCATGTATATGGATAATTATTTGAATGAAAATTATTTGTGTATATACCTTATCTCAAAAGAATTATTTGATAAATTTTTTGTCTTCTAATCTTCGCGTTTTCACAGATTTTTTCTATTTATTTTCAAAAACAACCAACATACAAAAGACCTTTTTTGGCCTTTTTGGATTGCTTACAGTTTACTTAAAAAATAAAAATTCCAAGAGTTCGTAGTCGCCAAGAATTTCATCATTTAAACGACTTCGAGAAAGGACGCACCGTGGGCATGAAAGAGGCTAGTTTTGGTTAACGGGAAATTGCAAGAAGGGTTAATGCCAATCCATCAACAGTGTTAAGAGTCTGGAGAAGATGATCCAATGATGAGACTTATAGACCTCGTGCGGGTTCTGGACGCCCTAGATTATTACAAGGTGCTGATTTATGGCATCTCAGAGTTCCTGCTCTCAGAAATCGACGGGACAGTAGAGATGTTCTAGTTGCCGCTACAGGACGAGTGTTTTCAAGGATAACAGTTATCGCAGGCTTTTGGTGCTACCTTTGACCTCACAACATAAGACTCGTCGCTTGGAGTGGTGCAGATCTCGGCA
Source organism: Oxystoma pomonae (assembly GCA_963921995.1). Taxonomy (NCBI): domain Eukaryota; kingdom Metazoa; phylum Arthropoda; class Insecta; order Coleoptera; family Brentidae; genus Oxystoma; species Oxystoma pomonae. The sequence goes on from OY998170.1 coordinate 46,444,878, forward strand.
AAACTGGAATGACGAATGTAATAACATAAGCTTCAGCGACGAATCCAGGTTTTGTTTTTAGGCGATTTCGAGGTGAAATACGAAATGTAAACTTTGCTGTTGAACGTGATACAGCAAGACAGCAAAGAATCATGGTATGGGGTGCTACATGTTTAGGAAGCAGATCATCTTTAGTCCTCATCAACGGCAATCTGACTGCTCGGCGATATATCGATGAAGTGCTGCAGCCAGTTTTACATACCTACCTACAAACTATCCCAAATGCGATCTTTCAACAAAATAATGCCAGACCGCATATTGTTCGTGGAACCATGGACTTCTTATATGAACTTGGCTAGAGATTTTGGAATCGCCAGCAAGATCGCCTGACTTGTCGCCTATCGAACACGTATGGGATATGATAGGGAGCAATCTTAGTCGATTACCACGTCCCCCTGGAAACTTACATGAACTTTGGCATGCCGTAAGGAGGATTTGGATGAGTGTTCCTCAATATGATATAGACCATCTTATTTTGTCAATGCCCAATAGAAGAAACGAGTGCATAAATAACCATGGAGAAGCCACTCATTATTAATTTTTTGATGAATATTATGCAGGAATTTTCTTGGAAATGTAATCAATTACTAAGAACACATGGTGTTGCATTTTTTTTGTTCTCCAGTATATATTACCATAGAGTAAACGTGCTGGAACGGCTGTAAGTGAACCACTTTTTGTGGTCGATGTCAGCTTTAAAAAGTGGCCCGTGGAAACACATCCTTACGAAGGCTTTGGTTATATTATTATCTGAAAAATCTTGGGATCACTTAACAGTTAAAGCACATCAAATGCACGCTATCAGTTTAAGAATGACCATTAAGGCCTAGTTTCGGTGGCGCGTCTGGCGACCGCGTCTGGTGTCTGCGACGCGCGGCAAGCGCTAGACGCTGATGGTGGGTGTTTAAAGTGGTGCGTCTAGAAAAGAGCGATTCAGACGCGGTCGTCAGATGGGCCACCGAAACCAGGCCTTTAGGCTTGTTTTCGCGACTACGTCACACCCTACATATCTCCGTCGCTTTCCCTCTCTAACGTTTAGAACGATATGATGACAAGGCATGTTCTTTTGAAATATTTCCACTATGGCAAAAGGACCTTTTCTTTAATTTTCCGGTCCCTTGATCCTTTTCCGGTTCCATTTTTGGTGAAGTTCGCTATGACTTTTTGTTGACAGCTCTTAGCTTTGGTTTTTTTTTTGTCAGTTTTGACAGTTCTAAAAAAGCTCTTTTAACTTTAATTCAAAAGTTTTGTTTACAAAAATGGACTCAGATCTATAAAATGAGTTGAATCCGGATGTGATAATAGAATCTGCTTCAAGAGTCACTTTCGATTTGCTGCCTGAAAAATCTAAAGAGCGCTACCAGCGGAACTTTGATGCCTTTATGAACTGGTGCGAATTAAAAAAACGCGAGGAAAATGAATAAAGATGTAATTGGTGGCATATTTTTCGGAAAAATCGACCACACATTTTTAATGTTCAAGGTAAGGTAGGTAGATAAAGGACAAACCTAAAAATCTGCCTTTCGCGAGTTGTTTTATTATTATTTTGGCCATGATCGGCCATAACTAGTCATCATTCGTCACTGAATTAGCTGTGTGAAGCTAATAGGCACCACACTATAATTTTTCTAATGTTTTTTACAATTTTGCACAAGTTCAAAATAATTTCTTACCACAGAAAATTACTTGTTTTTCTTTATTTTGATCTTAACTACTGGCCTTAGAGGCAATGGCTATCTAGCCAACAAGAATCAGAAGGCTAACATTGTCTTATTAGGTTCGTAAATTACGTAACGCGGCTAGGTATTGACGAAAGTGGTAGGTGCTAAAATGTTTCTGATAGTTTGAAAAAAAAAAAAGTACGTAGGAGAAAGTAGGGTAAGATGACGACGTTAAGGAAAAAACTTCAATTTATAATAAAAATTTTTATTTTTAAAAACTAAAAAGAAAATTTAAAACAATAAATATATTTACCACATTATTTGGATAGCAAATAAAACAGAAAATAAAACCCTTTTTCTAAAAAAAATAAAAACAAAAGAATGACACTTCAGTCATCTTGACCCATATATCGGGTAAGATGACGAACGCCTTGGGGTAAGATGACTTGCATAAAAATTCACCATCTTCAAAAGAGGAACATTCCTCGCCAACAACAACAAAAGGAACCTTGGATCTAATTTTCAATTGAAGGATCTGTATATACTTGGTTACAACCTGGACAGAAGCAGTGACTTTCATTACCTTTTTTCTGATTAACAGAATTAAGGCCATTTATTCCAAGTTTATCGTAGTCACAGTTTGTGAGTGTTGATTTCTCTAAACATTTTTTTCTTTGGTCCACTTAGTTTTTCCTTAACTTATTTTCTTTTCTTTCCAATCTTTTTCTGCTTTTTCATTTTGTCATCTTACCCCCGTCATCTTTCCCCCGATGAATAAATAAATTTATTTCAATACTTTCAAATTAAAACAAAAACAATATCAATATATCCAAGCGATTTCTGTTACTCTTAATACCATTTATAGTTATAATATTTTGTAAAAATAATTAAAATCATACTTAATAATTAACGACAAAAATCACAAAACACTGTTAACTAAATATTATAACGACTCTGGCAAAAAACAAACTGTCCACGTGTAGCTCAAAGGACAGTCTGCTGCGACAATTGGCTGTCGGTTTTTAATGCTACGTGCCGCATCTAAGATGTTGCCAAATGTACAGTTTCAAAGAATTATTTTTAAGGAAAAATTTCCGCATTAGTCGTCTTACACCATTACGCGTCTCATTCCAATGAACTTTGACTTCCACCCAAGTAAAAATATCTTATCAATTGCAGTATACTTCGACTTAAAATCAATTTTTAGATACTTATATATACAAACCAAACTTTTCTTAAACTCTAGTCCTTAGTAAATAGCGCCTTTAGTATTTTTTATTTATTGTCCATGAATTACGATAATATATTATACAGAGTGGAGACTTTAAATGGAGTATTGGACGTAGCGGGTTAAAATATTGGTTATGCACTTCCGGGAATAAAAGCACCCATTTAATCCCTAGGGAAATAAAGTACAGTTTATTGCTATAGCGACGCATATGTTTCTCTGTTTCGGCATACTGGATGTTGTCGTTTGACATAAAGACAGAGCGAAGGTACATGTGGCGGTTTGTCTACAGAGTGCGATTTTTTGAAAAATAAACAAAAAAATATAGTTATTTTTTCTCTTTTCTGCTTATTCTAAAGCGCATAAAATAGTACACAGGGTTCCTAAGATTTTCCTTAGGGATAGGATTTCAATAAACCAAACAGAAATGGCATAGAAAGTTCTGCGTGCACAAAAGAAACAGGTATATTGAGCAATGGTGCCAGTTTGTTTTTATCTCCGGACTGCTGTCATGAGAAAAAATTGTCGCCACTCTTTCATTGTGAGCATAAATCATAGTTTCAGTAATAACCGTTGACAAGATATCTGCAAATTCCGCTAGATGGCGGCCACACTATGAGATGATGATCGAGGAAAAACTGGGATTCACAGGCATTGCATTTTCATTTCCTTTCGAGTCACTTCAGTTTCATAAATTTTGTGTTTTTAAAATGCCGTATACTCGAGAAGAAAAGATTTTTATTATTAAAAACTACATAAAAAGTGACAGTGCGGACGAGGTCATTGGGCTTTTTGTTTTTGCGTTTCCAGATCGACCGGTTACTGTGGCTGTCTACAACATTTATCATCGTTTTGAAAGGTACGGGTGCATAAATGGTTGTAGAAAGTGTAACCACGACGGCAAAGTACCAGAGCATCCCGTTCTTCCACATAGGGTGGAACGAGACAAAATGGTATGCGCTTACGTTGAGGCACATAAACAATGTTCGACGAAACCGATTGCGGAGGCACTGGATATTCCCAACAGTACTTGCCAATGGATCCTAAAAAAATACGGCTACAAGTCGTTTAAGATTGGGAAGTCGCAGGAATTGCAACCAGGTGATTATTTTCGCCGATTAGAATATTGTGAGGTTATGAGGGATAAATGTGACAGGAACGAAAATTTCCTATCAAAAGTTTTGTTTAGTGACGAGAAGACATTTGAACTTCATAGCTCTCACAATCCACAAAATAGCCGCTATTGGTCCCGCGAAAATAAACATCTGCACGCAAGTGTTAGAACGCAACATCCTCAAAAATTAAATGTTTGGAGCGGTATTGTCGGGGATCACATAATTGGACCCTTTTTCATTGAAGGGAATTTGAATAGCCAAAAATATGTTGATCTTCTCCAACACCAGGTTTTACTACGTTTGAGGGAACTCAACATAAATTTGGACGAATTGTGGTTTCAGCAAGATGGCTGTTCATCCCACAATTCACGCCAGGCTACAAATTACCTTCGTCAGGTATTTGGTGATTATTTCCACGTATGGAAATATCCGATGGCCTCTTCGATCACCAGATCTTGCGCCAAATGACTTTTTCCTATGGGGTTGTTGGCACGACAAAATTTTCCAACACCCTCACTTACGGCCTACGACTATACAGGAGTTGAGGGCGAAAATTTTGGAGGCGGGCAACTTTATCACCCCTGAAATGTTGGCTGCTACGCGCCAAGAGTTTTACAATAGATTGGGATATTGTGAGGCTCAAGAAGGGGACAGATTTTAACATGTAATCTAATTAAAAATTAGATGTTTTCAGGTCCAAACCACAGCTTTTTCTTGCTTAGAGGAGCCGGCAGGGTCCATTATTTACGATACTGAGCGATAAACTCGTGAGGTGGTTAACATCAGAAAGAAATATCTTCGCTTTTAATTAAATTTCTTTCCATTCTGTTCTACTAGTGACTTCTATCCGGAAACGGCCAAACCATGCAGCTAAAGAAATCAATAAACGGCGCTGTTTTTCCTGCAGAGCTTTTTGCTTGCGATTTATTGATTTTAAATAAAGCTGGCCTTACACTACATTTGATATTTTCGACGTGTTTTATGACATGATCTCGAAACATTTAGCGAACCAATTCTTCAAAACTAGCGGGAGGGTAAAAGCGAAAAATAAGCCTGCCAATATTTGTAACACCCAAAAAGAGGTGAAAAGATTTATTTTGCTCTGTTTCTTTACAAAAAACGTTTTTTTTTACGAAAAACTTGAGCTCTGCCACTTTCTTTATTTTTTTCTTCAACTTTCTCGAAATTTTCGTCATACCGTAGAAAAAAATTATTTCTCCCATGGTCATACCCTACTTTTATTCGAAAAAATTTAGGAACAGAGACGGGATCAGTTTTCTCAAAACGGGGATCTTGGTTTCGAGTGAGAAGATAAAGGGCGCCGCAGGCAAAAATTTTTCAATAAAATTAGCCGAACGCAAAAATATTAGAAAAAGAACGTACGAAATAAAAATGGCGCCGCTTAGAATTTTTTTTCAAAAATTACGTAATTTCGGGAACGCAAAGAAATAGGTATAAAGAGTATAATTTTTAAGAAAAAAAAATCAATTTTCTCACCCTCCTCCACTGGGACTACAGGGGCCGTTTACAAATTACGTAATGGTCATAGAGGGGAGGGGGGTTACAAAACGTTACGTAGGCGGGAGGGGGGTTTTCGACAGCGTTTGCATTTGTGTGCAACTAAGAAAATATGGAATGAAAATAAGTGAAAAGTTTTTTTTTTAGGGGGGGGGGTAGTGGTCTTGAAATCGTTACGTAATATTAGGGGAGTGGCGTGCCAAACCGTTAAAAAACATTACATAGGGAGGGTGTCAAAAATTGGTAAAATCACCGTTACGTAATTTGTGCACGAATCAAAGTGCAAAACCCGGGTTGGACGTTTTCTACGGAAATATCTCAGTCGATTTCTCCGGCCGTGTATGAACGCTTTAGGTTAGGCATTTGCATGTATGTCAGTCCCCAGCCTGTAAACAGTGCGTAAGGACAATGGTTACAAAATGAAAAGCAGAAAAATATTTTTTTACGATATCTTTCATCAGTTTGGTATTAAAGTCGAGCAAAAACAATTTTTATTCCAGTCCTAAAGGTATGAAAATGGAAAACATTAGAAAACAGCAACCTGGAATGGATTTACTACGTGTAAGATGTAGTGATATCATCGCCCCATGCCCATCCTTTTCTGCCTAATGTGCTTTTCCGTTTGTCTGCGTCTTATACACGGCTGCTTGGCCCCCTAAGGATTTACTTAGGAACCCTGTATAAACCTCAGGAGTAAAGTGATGCGTCGGTCGGGCTATAAACTTTTATCCTCGGGATTAAATGTACCACTTTACTCCCTAAAAAACAAAATTTAATATGATGAATAATAAATTAAACAGAACAAAAAGATATGGGTGAAACGTCATTTCACCAATGCGCTGCAGCAGTCACAGCCAACTTTTATGTTTCGTACCTATATACTTACCGCGTTAAATTGTCATCGACTTTGCAAGAGAATAATTGATTTTCCCTTCTCTCTAGTAGTATAAAATTATTAGAGTATGAAGAAATGTGTTCATTTCGTGATTTTGAGAATCGTTTTTTTTACTAGGGCAAAGGGAAAGTGAAAAAAAGCAAATTGAAAACTATTTGAAATACAAAACACCTAGCGTCCAATATAACACATTTGCCTATACATCTAGAATATTGTGTGATTTAAATAGAATATAATCAACTTGATACAAAAATGCAAACCTTATTTTACTAGAGTACCAGGGAATTGTAAAAATAAAAGATGAATAAGTGTACAGCCACAATATAGGTAACGCATATATTCAAAGTGTCAAAAAAGTAATTAAATAGCCAACTTTATAATTTTGAGTTTCCCAAGTTGAAGCATTTGAAATTTAAGTGTCTTTGAGAAAATGGACGACCCCTTTTAATTCAACCTTAAATTAAAACACCAAACCTCAAAGCAAAATAAAGCCTTGCCAAATTGTCAAAATTTGTATTTTTTTTAACATAATTTTTGGTATAAAATTTTCGTACCGAATCTCCCGGAAGCTTGAATTAATCTCCGTAAATTTTTACTCTGTTGCGAATTTTTGTAAAAAAATTCGCACCTCGAAAATATTTTCGGAAATAATTCAAGCTCTAGGGAGATTATAAGTGAAAATTTTAGCTGCTAAAAATCTTAGTTGACGTGTTTTTTAATTTTTTAAATAAATAATTTTTAACTTGCTATGGCCAATATTCCATTTAAAGTCTCCACCCTGTATATTTTTAATAGTTTTGTAGCGTAGTACTGCCGACCTAATTAAAAACCCAGTTAGCATGGAACTTAATGTGTTTTTAATTAGGACGGCAGAGTAGTAATCACTCGTTAGTAAAATTCATTTATATGAAAGAAAATAGAAGTAATCAGATTTGTTTATTACTGTTTTATTCTTTCTGTTATGTATTTATTGTCTATGCATATTGGATATATCTTTAATGCGTACTTTATGAACTGCAGTGAGGTAATACATCCATATATATCTCATAAAGAGAAATATGATAAACCCACCTGGATGCATACATATCAACAAACATATTTTATTGTGCTCTAAGGCCATTTGTCGAATTGTACACTGATCTTCTAAAGGAGATTTCATACAAAAAATATTAAAAAACACAAATATTAAAATGATCGGTAAAAAAAGGATTGAAAATCGACCATTAAGGATGTACAAATGCACAAAACTTCATTGGAGGCCACCTTGAAAATAGTGTAACTTTGAGCATATGCATACACAACTACAAATCTTTTAATGTTAAACTTAAAAATTTATAAATTAATTTTTCACAGCATACTTATTTTATAAATACCCACACCTGTGGTGTCTGATCATGGATACTCTCCTACAACGCCTAACAGAGGAAGGATTCGACGCCCAAGCATACGCCGACGACGGTGTCGTGGAGGTGGTAGGTCACCACCTAAACACCGTCTGTAACAGAATGCAAAGGGCGGTACGAATCATAGAAGATTAGTGTCAACAAAACGGTCTCTCTGTCAATCCAGGAAAGACAGAGATGATCCTGTTCACTAGAAAGAGGAAAATGGAGGGATTCAGAGCACCCAAGATGTACGGGAGACCCCTGACTTTGGTTTCAGAACTGAAGTACCTAGGGGTCACCCTAGACAAGGGGCTCACCTGGACACCACACGTTGCGAAATTGACCAATAAGGTGCAGGCAACGATGTGGCAACTGCGTCGAGTGGTTGGCCGCACCTGGGGTTTGAGCCCCAGAAACCTCCACTGGATGTATACGGCAGTACTAAGACCAAGGATCCAGTACGGATCCATAGTCTGGTGGCCAGCAGTGGAGAAGGTCACTACTACCCTCAAGCTTAGGAGCCTACAGGGAACCATATGCAGAGGGATAACCGGCGCTATGAGGATGGCACCTATACAGGCACTCGAGACCATTTTGGGACTGCCGCCGCTTCCGATCTGGATCAGAAAAGAAGCGATGGCGACCCACCTCCGGCTGAGAGATACAGGTCAATGGAGAGGAAGAGGGGAAGCTGCGGGGCATCTTAGGATTGCCCAAATCGTCGAGAAAGAAATCCCTATGGCAGCGATTAAAACACAAAGACCAAAAAACCCCTGGAGATTCAACAAGAGGTACAAAGTAGTCATCCCAGACAGGGAACTATGGCAGAGTGAAAACCTCCGCGAACAGTTCTAGGAAAACGCCGTTATTTGCTACACCGACGGGTCGAAACTGTCGGAGAGGTAAACCACAGGATCGGGGGTTTATGTGGAAGACCAGGAGGTTCGAAAGAGCTACCCGCTCGGAGAGCAAGCCACAGTCTTTCAGGCAGAGGTGTATGCCATAATAATGGCTGCAGGTATGGAAGAAATAAAGAACGGTAGGGAGGAGCATGTTTATATATACTCCGACAGTCAATCAGCCCTAAAGGCACTAAGGGCGCCCAAGATCACCAACACCCTGGTGGAGGAATGTGCGGATGCACTGGAATCCTTGGGAGAGGGCAAACAAATGACACTTATGTGGGTACCGGGACATATGGGGGTGCCGGGTAACGAGATGGCCGACGAGCTCGCCAGGATCGGGGCAAGCACCCAGTATGTAGGGCCGGAAGCACTCCTAAGAACAACCAAGAGGCAACTGCAAAGTCGACTCAACAAATGGGCCAACGATGCCATGACGACCGCTTGGAGAGCAGGAACAGTATGCAGACAGACCAAAGACTTCGTGAAGGGCCGGATGTAGCCAAACAAAAATGGCTCCTGGGGAGATCGCGAAGGGATGCTGGTCTGCTGACAGGTATCATAACAGGTCACAACCGACTAAGGAAGCACATGACCCGGATCGCGGTGGAGAATGACTCGACCTGCCGAGCCTGCGGGCGGGCAGAGGAGACATCTGGACACGTTATAGCGAACTGCGAGGCATACCAGAGGACGAGATACCAGGTATTCGGTTTCACGACTCTGGATGAGGAGGACCTGCACACGCTCAAATGGGACAAAATACTGGACTTTGCAAAAAGAACAGTTAGACTAAATGAGCAAACTGCCAGACCAGTGGTGCAGGCGGTAAATTAGGGGCAGGCTCGGGGTAGGGCATAAAGGGCCCAGGGAGGCCTACTTGCCGGGCTTCGCGCCGCCCTTTCTCTACTACTACTACTACTACTTTATAAATAAGTAACTTATTGCACTTACGAACTGGCGTGATTTTTTGTAAATTTTTTTGTAAATTTAAAAATAAAACAAATATAAAGTTTTTTCGCCAATACCAGAATTACCCTGCACTTGGCAACAACAAGGTCACAATCATCGTTGCTCTACTGGTAGAGACTTATTTGTTTATTTTATTTAGTTGTTGTTTTTTACGGTTGTGATTTTGCCATTTTAATAAAAATTAAATTACAAGGATGACGAATAACACTCGCTTGCTACGAGAAACTGGCGGGTTAGTGGCGGCAGGTATAGTAGTAATAGTATCTAGGAGGCAGCCCAAGACCTGGCAAGTAGGCCCAATCGACCCTTTTTATCTTACCCCAGCCCAGCCTCCTAATCCACCACTTGTACCGCTTGTACGGTAGTGGGCTCTCCGGACCTTTCTGTTCTCTTTACGAAGTTTAGTTCTTTGGCTCACCTGAGAGCTCGTAGGTCCACTGCATCCAGGTTCGGTTGCCCGAGATCCTGATGCTTCATCCTTAGGTATGCATCGCACTCCATAAAGAGGTGCCGGGATGTCTCCTCCACCCTCCCACAGGCCTGGCAGATAGTCATTCCCGATCCCGATGCAAATCAGATGGTTACTGAGTCGGTTGTGACCGCTTAGTATTCCTATCAGTAGTCCAATATATTTTCGTGTCGTTCCCAGGAGTCATTTGAGTTTGACCGCGTCCGGTCCGTTTGCAGCTGTCTCATGAGCCGATTTTGCAGCTGTCTCCTTGTTATATCTAAGAGCAGTGTGTCCCGGTACCCACATCACTGTACCTCTCTTGTCTCGACTTAAGGCTTTCAGTGCTTCGACGCACTCTTCCACCAGAGTATTGGCAATTTTTGGCGCACTGAGTGCCTTCAGGGCCGCTGAGCTGTCAGAGCATATGTACACAGACTCCTCGAGACCACTGCGAACCTCTTTTAGTTTTGCCGCCATTATAATGGCATATACCTCGGCTTGGAAGACCGTGGCTTGCTCTTCGAGCAAGTAGCTCATCCGAAGTTCTCGTTCTTGCACCTCTCCTCTCGATAGCCTGGAGCCATCGGTGTAGCATCTGTGATATGCGTTCCTCTCGAACTGTTGGTGGAGGTTCTCACTCTGCCAGAATTCCCTATCGGAAATTTCAACTTTGTACCTCTTATTGAATCTCCAGGGAATTCGGGTTGCCTTGATCTCAAAGGACGCGAGTGACATCTCTCTGGTGGCCATTTGGGCGACTCTTAGGTATCCAGCGGCTTCCTCTCTTCCTCTCTACTGTCCAGAGTCCCTCAGACGCAAATGGGTCGCCATCGCTTTCATCTTCATCCAAGTCGGTAGCGGAAACAGTCCCAGAAAGTTCTCGAAGACTTGGATTGGTGTCGTTCTCATGGCACCGGTTATTCCCCTGCATATAAGCCCTTGCAGGCTTGCACTACCGGCCACCAGAATCCTTATTGGACCCTAGGTCTTAGTATTTCCGTGTACATCCAGTGGAGGTTTTTGGGTGTAATACCCCAAGTTCGACCTACCACCCGACGCAATTGCCACATTATTGCCTGGACTATCAATCCTTATTGGACCCTAGGTCTTAGTATTTCCGTGTACATCCAGTGGAGGTTTTTGGGTGTAATACCCCAAGTTCGACCTACCACCCGACGCAATTGCCACATTATTGCCTGGACTTTTTCGGTCATTTTGGCAAAATACGGTGTCCAGGTGAGCCCCTTGTCTAGGGTGACCCTCAAGTACTTGAGCTCTGAGACCAAAGTCAGGGGTTTCCCGTACATTATGGGTGCTCTGAATCCCTTAATTTTTCTCTTTTTGGTGAACGGGATCATCCCTGTCTCTGTTGGCACCAGTTTCCTATGATTCGTACAGCTCATTGCATTCTACTGCAGACGGTGTCTAGGCGGCAGGTATACATAGGCACTGGCGATGAACTGTTGGTACGAGGACAACAAAGAACAAAATGGCGCGGGCGACGCCTGCGGTAGTTTTCAGCGATTATGCCTCCAAAGAGCTGTAGCAAAGTAACTGTATATTTTTTTGGGATCACCAACACCTCGTTCTTGCCGTTTATTATCCGACACAATCAAAGTTAAACTCGGTAATAGTATATGAGGATATTAGAGTACACATTTACTCTAAAGGTCCTGTGGCCTAGTGATAGAGTTATAAGCAATTATAAGGCTTTTACCCGGAAAACTTAGATTTTAATCTCTGTTGCGTTCATCAGATTTTTTGTAATAAGTGGTGAAATAAACGCATCACAATTGTCCGCCGATATGAGACCAAGCGGACATCGGCGTAGTGCCCCCTATTTTTTAGTCGACTGCCTATCTAATGCAACATGAGGGTAACGTTGTAACTGCACATAAAAAAAATAAAAAAAATACTCGATTCCCAGTTTTAAATATATTATAGGTCCTAGTACTAACGAACTCAACTCTCAAATTTGTACTAAAATCTATTTAGAGCTGGTAATCGAGTATCTGTTTATTTATTTATTTTTTAAATTTCGCAGATATCCTGCCTTTGGTTTGCTAAGTCGACATCGGGTCAATAAAAAGCCAGTTAGCTAAATTACACTGCGCTACAAAAAAAAATTAGGACCCACTACAATTCTTCCTGACTATTCATTTTAACACATCATTAAATAAGAGCACACACTCTTCTTTTCTATAACGTATTATATTCAGGTACAGGTACAGTAAAAAAATTAAAAAGCAAACGTGCAGCATAAAACTTTCTACCATATATTGTATACAGGGTGTAAATAAAACCACAGTCATCCTTTTAACTGTTGAAAGAGGGGGGGGGGGTCAGAACAAGTCAAAAATTTCATATGACTTGTGGGGCAAAACTCAACAGATTTTTGTCTAAATGACTTTAAATTTGAAACATTTAGGTGCTTATATCTACCAGAATTTTAGAAATATTCATGTCTAACTTTAATCTTTTTATAATAGGAGCATTTCCAAATGAAGACAAATAAATATTTCCTCTACATCCTCTAAATTAAAAAAAAAAATAATAAGGATTTCCTTTGAGTTAAAGATTTAAAAAACACTTGGCAACAACGCAGTTCGCTGCATACGTGAGTATCTGACCTCCGACTCTCTCTCTCCTCTCTACAGCACTGTGTATAGTGCATCTTCTGCTCTTCGTTGTGAACGTTGTCATTCGCGCGAATCTAACTGACGCCATTTAGCGGTTTAAAAGAAGTGTTTTTTGCTCGGTTTTTTTAGTGTTCTTTTAAATAAAAAAGAGTTTTTACAATTTAAAAACAGTTTAAACACTGCGTGACAGGTGTTTTTAATTTAAAAAAGAGTGAAAGTAATTTTTGAGTGTTTTCCAAAAAGAAATTAATAAAAAAATAGTTTTTACAAATTAAAAAGTGCTTTAAAAATTGTGAGACAGGTGTCGTACTTTTTTTTATAATAAAAGTGGACCGTGTAAAACTTTGCATTGCTTTTCAAAGGAAAACTTTACTTCTATACCCAAAAGGACTTTCAAATAAACTTTTACAACCAAACGAGGCGCTAAAGCCAATTTTCGGTAAGTACATATTTATTTTTTTGCTTTTCACTATTTTTAAATATTGAATAATTTGTAAGATGTGAAAAAAAACCATCAAAGGTGATATAAGTGTATCGTGGTAATACGTGGATATTTACTCTGCAGCCCGCCTCGCCGCGCCACTCTATCATGAGATCTCCTTTAATTTTTTCGCACCTAAAAGCCAAACTGTGTTTAACCTAAAAGTGGTATATCTCCGAAACCACTAAGTTTTTATGCCCATATTATATAAACTTATTTGCTTGTTTTGACCCCTCCCCCTATCACCCATTTAAATAATGACTATCATATCGTTTACACCCTGTATTTTATTGATAGTTTTATTCGAATTACACATAGGTATGTGCACATTGGTTTATTTAGTTGTCAACGTAATTCGAATAAAACTGCGAACTAAACTTCTTAATAATATATTTGACAACACTAAAATATGGTAGAAACTTTATATTATCCAGAAAAAACATTTAAGATTTCTTTCGTCTTAAGAAATTTCTTCTCCCTTTAAACGTAATCTCCTAACATAGATGCATCTCAATGACCTTGAAATCGATCATCAGGCCTTTCATATCCTGGTAACATCAATTCTCTTGTTCGTCACTCACAGCTCCAAGATTTGAAGAAAAGAAAAAAATCTTTTAGCGAATATCCAACTAAAAAATTAAATCTTCACGCAAGATGAACCTATTTTCTTAATAATGATTACATCTATACATAAAATACATCTCTAAATTTTATCTCTTTTAATTTGTCTGTCTGTTTGTTTGTTCAGTATCACGTAAAAACCACTAAACAAATAAATATTTATTAAAATGATTATTTAAAGTAAAATCGGGAGAAAATAGTGAACAAAGCCGAAATTCTACTGGATGGAAGGGTTTAAAGAGCAGAAGATTAGGGTATAGGAGAAGAGGTGTGAGGCGAAAGGGAACAGCAATAATTTGAAACACGGGAGCGAAGTCGCGGGCAATAGCTAATTTACTAATATATAGACAAAATGAGGGTCGCCTAAATAAAAAGTTGACAGAGACTGGTTGATGACTAAGCTCTTTATGAACGTACCAGCCTGCCGCTGAAGGGAGTGATGGAGTTAACTACTACATAACTCTTATTTTCAGGTAAAAGATAGGTTTTATGCTTAGGATGACGGTCCGCCAATGGGTTAATCGCTTTTGTCAGTGGTGACCAATATTTACATAGAGTGGTTCGAGTCACACGCGGTTGATACTGCAACATATGAACCTAAGATCTGGCTGAGATATTTTGATAATACTTTTGTTGTCTAGACCGGGAATTACCAACAACTTTCAGAATTTATTCACCACCTAAATAACATGAGACCCACCATTAAATTCACAATGGAGTTTGTCAAATTCCTTTTCTTGATGTACATACTTGTCAAACGAGTAGAAAGCGAAATCAGAACAATAGTCTATCATAAACCCACTCACACAGGACAATATTTAAATCAAGTTTCAAATCATTCTGCTACAACCAAACGAGGCATAATAAGAACTTTGTATAACAGAGCCGTTCAAATTTGTAACAGGTCTCATGACTTGGAAATCGAAATAAGAAACATTAAGAGGGATCTGCAGCAGAGTGGTTACAGCCTTAAAGTTATAGCAGATACCATTTCCAAAACCAGGCAAATGCATTCCTTACAATTCTATTCATTCGAAGCCTCCTTGGAAAATAAACCAGGAGGACAAACAAAATAAGGAATGCATTTACCAAGTTCTTTGTGAGTGTGGTGAATCATACATAGGCGAAACAAAAAGACCCCTATCTGTTAGGCTTAAGAAACATCATACGAATACCCAAAGAGGTGAAACAACGAAATCAGAAATGCCGAATATGCATGGTCAAAATAACGTCGATTGAAGTTGACAGAAGCAAAGGTTTTGAACAAGGAAAAAACACAAATTCTTTGAAGCTGACTTTATCGGGTAGAATTAAAGTATTTTCAGTAAACCACGTGTTAAAATTCAAAATATTTGAAAGCCCCTCCTTGGGCGGATCCAACTTCTTAAATTTCACGGTGATTTCCCATAGTATATAAGTACGTAGCTTTAGGAATAGATTGTATTTTGCACCTAAAGACGATCAGAAATTGTACTGATCGAAACTTCGTGTATAAATAAAATACAGACAATGGAAGTCCGAAACACAGAGCGAATTTCACACACATTGTCTCAAACAAACATAATAGACATACACTACCTACATACTACAACTCAAAGGCAATATGATGAAGGGTCACATCGATATAAACAACTTCGAGACCACGGCAAACGATAGAGCTTCATGGCGCCGAACAGTCCATGAGGGAGCAGAAACTTTTGAAGAGCAATGACGTAGACTAGAAACGGAAAAGAGAGAACGTAGAAAGGAGCGACAAAATGGAAGAATGGATGACCAACAACACCCGGCTGCTGCTGGAGACTGAGTATGCCAGGACTGTGGAAGGGTGTGCGGCTCGAGAATTGACTTACATAGCCATCAAAAAACTCACAACAGATAGCGACGATACAGAATAGAGGAAAATCATACTCGGTATCGAGTGATTGCCTATGATGATGATGATGACTACAACTAATGGAAAATTATAATAGCAATCAGTTTTTCTGGTACCGAAATCGTGTCACGGAGTGTTATCATTTAAGTATCGTTTCTATGTTTTACCTGTCAATTTGGTTATAAAAATGGCAGCAACACTAGGCTAAAGGGCACTAAAGCAGTAAGAGTTAACTGGCTTTTTAGTGGAGACAGTGGTGGCTGAGGGCCCCTTCCGATATCAGTGTCAATTTATACATACGAAATAATGCTATATGGGAAAATGTTGTCACCACGCTGGGACACATTGAGAGTTACATTTTTAAATTGAGTTTGAATTATTCAAAACTGGTGTCTGAAATAAATGACACACTCTGGAGGAATTTGATAGCATTCATTTTTAAATCAACACAAATGTAAAACAAATTAAGAACAAATAAATATTCCCAGCATAACTGCAGTATTTTAAATGATAATGTAGTCATTAACAATGTGGTTGATAGTCTAGTGTAAAATATAAAATACATGTTCCATAGTAGACACTTTTGGTTGGGCAAAATAAATTCTGTAGTAGTAATAGAACAATTATTTTTGTAGCGTAATCGATTAAGACGTTGATACCACTATTATCTAATTGAAAATCTAAATTAAAATAGATATCTACATGAGCATGTATAGACAAAGCTAACAGTTCCTTAATATTAACCAAATTGATCAAAATATTAACTATTTTATGTGTGTTGCGTAACTCTTTGGCATGTTTACGGCGTCCTTACCGGCGTTAACTTACGTAGCCAGCGTCTACCAGTAACAACAAATCACAGCGAGTTTTGCCGAAAGAATTCCGAAAACATCTCGAGAATGACGACAGAAATGCTTTCACATAAAATAAAAACAGGAAAGTGTTTTTTATCAATTTTCATGGACCATTCCTCACATTATGTTTTTTGTTTTATTAAAATTACATAAAAACTAATAAGTCTTAAGAAAAAATCAAAAAAAAATAAAATTAATACACCATGTCTTTAAAACGGACTACAAAATAGAAAACAATTTTTTCCAGCTCCACCAGCCAAATCATATTAACTGCTATGTAACCTATTTATCTATGACCTGCAAGATAAGTGGCTATATTTAGTCCCATTACGGCACTAGTACAGTAATAAATTCTTTACCACACCAGTGCGGTAATAGGTTCATAAAGTAGTAAGCTCATTACCTACCTCATTTTTATTGTTTTGTATGTTTCGAACGTTTTAGACGTAAAAAGAAGTACTTTCGAATATGAGTCGTAGATAAAATATTGTATATCACATGTAATTGTAAATAATTATTTCCTACTTGCATGCGAAAAGTCGTGCTTTGCATTATGTTAGTATAATGGTTCCACAGCCACAACCTTAAAATAATAAAACGCTTAAAAAAGCAAAAAAGAAGTTTAAAAACCTCCAAATAAGTTCCTTCAACCGAAAAGAAACCAAAAAAATAAAAGATCAAAAGATCTTGGATGAAAATAACTGGCTGGGTAACCAGCGTGAGCTTATCAGTGGTTTCACTGGTCCCCCTCCCCATACATCAATAAATACTATCATACACTTTGATTTCCAACTCTGAGTCACTCACAAATAGGCATCGTTCCGCACTGGTACTTATCCAAGTTACTTGATACGGATTCAGCCTGGTGTGTTAATATTTTCAATAGGATTATGCTCCTAAGGCAATTATAACAAAAAGAAAGTTAAAAGACCTCCAAATTCATTACTTTAAAAGAATTACCTGATAGGCCAATAGGATTATGCTCCTAAGGCAACTACAACAAAAAAGAAGTTAAAAAACCTCCAAATCAGTGACTTCAACCAAAAAGAAATAAAAAAAAACGAAAGGTCAAAAGATCTTGGGTGGAAATAACGAAAATTCAAACTTGGATGAGCATCCCACAAGAAACACCCAAAGGACCAAAGCGAAAAGAGAAATGATTAAACGATGTTTTGCTCTGGGTAACCAGCGTGAGCTCATTAGTGGTTTCACTGGTCATTCATTCTCCCCAAACATAATTAAACATCATCATACACTTTGATTTCCAACCTTGAATCACTCACAAATAGGCATCGTTCCGCACTGGTACATATCCAATTTACCTGATACGGATTCGTCCTGGCGTGTTAATATTTCCAATGGGATTATGCTCCTAAGGCAATTAAAACAAAAAAGAAGTTAAAAAACCTCCAAATCAGTTACTTCGACCGAAAAGAAACCAAAAAAAAACAAACGATCAAAGGATCTTGGGTGGAAATAACGAAAATTTAAACATCGCTTAATCATTCCTCTTTTTGTTTTGGTCCTTTTAGTGTTCCTTATGGTATGCTCATCCAAGTTTGAATTTTCGTTATTTCCACTCAAGATCTTTTGATTTTTTGTTTTTTTGGTTTCTTTTCGTTTGAAGTAACTGATTTGGAAGTTTTTTAACTTCTTTTTTATTTTAATAGCCTTGATTCAAGGTTGGTAATCAATGTGCATAATGGTGTTTAATGATATATGGGGAGGGTGACCAGTGAAACCACTGATGAGTTCACACTGGTTACCCTCTCTTTTCGCTTAAGGCCTTTAGGTGTTCCTTGTGGGATGCTCATCTAAGTTTGACTTTTCATTATTTCCACCCAAGATCTTTTAATAGAACGCTTCTTGAAAACCAACTATTGAAGCTGTCAACCACCAACAAAGTAATAGCATCAAAATATTTATGGTGTGCCTGCAAATCAATTTGAAAATCATTATTAACAAATTACACTACCTATTAATTATTTAAGTATATTTTGTTTAATAAGTCTTGGACTCCATAATAAACCCGCCATATTTAATTGTTAGGGAATTTTTCAGCTTGACACCACTTTCTAATAATAGAGAGATATTGAAATAGTGCCATTCAATATTAAATCCGTCCTTTGATAACTAATAGTGACAAATAGTGCTTGACTTTAAATTGTTTAAAAAAATAGAGTTATTGGACGCGTGTTCTTGCACGGATTTATCCCTAATCTAAAAAAAATGTGGAATTGTTTCTAACCTAAAAAAGTTTGTTTGTGTTGCGAAGAAAGTGGGTCCCAACTTTTTTAGTAGGTGCCTAGCCGCTTTTCATCTAGATAGATATACTGATTCGTTAAATAAAATAAAGAAACCTTCCACTAATAGTGGCCAGCACTAACTTTATTAATTTCTGGCTCTATTTTTGTTTCACTGCGCTTGTCCAGATAGAAAATACTGCCAGAAATTATTAGTGACTGGCGCTATTGAACCCCCAATATCTCTCTATTACAAATGACAACCATATTTATTTTTATGGCCTATAAACTTTAAAATCTTACATTGAACAGGGCGAGTGATTTTGACGAGTATCGTTACTCTGGTAAATATGTTAATGGTTCAATACTTTTTAGATAAGCAAACTACGTATCTTTTCTATTTATCACGTATTTACCAAGCCTTGCTTATTTGAAAACATAAAATATAGCAGCGCATCAGCATTTACCATTACTTGGAAATGATAGAAAACTTTTCTAAAAGTTTTTCGTAGAAAATTTAGCGAACCAAACTTTCAGATACATCTTGCAGTCAATTTCTCAGTACATCTTGCAGAGCCTATTTTGTGCTTTGCCATTGACGTTAAATTCCTACATTGGCGTGCCCAGATTCCGTAACTTTTAAACAATTTTTATAAAAAAATACTTTTACGTTTTGTTGGTTGCTTTTAAGTGTTTGTTATTAGTCATTGAATAAAGTAACGTAACTGCTCAAGGGGTAAGCGTATGCGGTCATGTGTTGTATAGACTGCTATGGATCTTGCGGAGTTTTGTCGTATCCTAAAGGGTCATTGTGGAGTCTTGTGGAATATCTTTAGACTGGGGCATTAAAATACCCTACAAAAAATTATTATCTTATCTTTACGGGCCTATTTTATAGTCTGAAAGTTGGTCTGCATGATCGTCATCTAAAGATAATTACACAATACACACAGACAGCAGAAGAAAGATAGATGTTCGTCAAGGTTGCATACTATATTTAGTAGTACAATAATGGGCTCTACAACTGCGAAAAATCTCTTAATCTAAACGGCAGCGGCGAGCGTTTTAGTTATTTGCATTGCGTTTTAGTTTTGTCCATTGAAAACAAATTTTTCCAGAGCTTGTCAAAATTTACAAACCTGCAAACGACACTGTTATTATGATAACACGCTCAAAGGTCTGCAAGAATTATTGAAATCAAATTGTAGTCAAAGCTTGATCGTTGGAAAAACGTAATGGATTAAATTAAAGTAACATGAAGAATTAATTCCAACCAGTATGATTGGGAAAACTTGCTAGAAGTGCATGTGCATTCAGCTTCTTTTATCAAGATTACAGTTCTAGGTAATGGCAATCTTATTGCCACTCTCCGAATTCCTGGGATTCGCTGAAATGTCTTTAGCGTTTGACATGCGGAGTAAATAAAGATAAGAAAGTTTTATTTGCCATCAAAACTTTAATATTTTGACCACATAACAATCACTCGATACCGAGTATGACTTTCCTCTATTCTGTATCGTCGCTATTTGTTGTGTGTTTTTTGATGGCTATGTAAGCCAATCCTCGAACCGCACACCCTTCCACAGTCCTAGCACACCCAGTCTCCGGCAGCAGCCAGGTGTTGTTGGTCATCTATTCTTCCATTTTGTCGCTCCTTTCTACGTTCTCTCTTTTCTGTCTCTAGTCTACGTCGTTGCGCTTCAAAAGTTTGTGCTCCTTCGTGGACTATTTGACGCCATGAAGCCCTATCGTTTGCCGTGGTCTCGAAGTTGTTTATATCGATGTGACCCTTCATCATATTGCCTTTGAGAACGTCCTTGTACCTTTTTTGTTGACCTCCTTGATTTCTCTTTTCCTCCTTCGGTTGTCCATAAAATATACGCTTTTGTGCTCCTTCGTGGACTATTTGACGCCATGAAGCCCTATCGTTTGCCGTGGTCTCGAAGTTGTTTATATCGATGTGACCCTTCATCATATTGCCTTTGAGAACGTCCTTGTACCTTTTTTGTTGACCTCCTTGATTTCTCTTTCCCTCCTTTCCTCCGACGTGACCAGTCCAACGAAGCTGGTGCTTGAAGATAAGGGCTTCTATACTAGTTGTTCTGGCTTCTTCTAAAACACTTATGTTTGTTCGTGTGAAACAACTTTGGTGATATTTTTCTAGTCGTTTGATATGACCCCCGTAGGTGGTCCACGTTTCGCATCCATATGTTAGAGTTGGTATTATAACTGTGTTGTAGACACGAAGCTTGGTCTCCGCATTGACGTCGTGATTGTTGAAGACTCTCTCCGAAAGCCGTCCGAACGCTGCGCTAGCGCATTTTAGGCGATGCTGTATTTCTGCGTCAATAGTTGCATTTGATGATACGTGGTTTCCAAGGTATGAGTAATGTTCCACGTTCTGCAAAGGATGACCATTTATGGAAGTGTTTGGAGCTTGGGTATTCGTACCTGGTTCTGGTTGGTGAAGAATTTACGTTTTGGGAAGATTGACCTCTAGGCCAATGCTTTTGTAGGCTTGGTTAAATGCGTTGATTACCAGCTGTAGACCTTCCTCTGTATCGGCCATAACGACGTTGTCATCGGCGTACTGCAGTTCGATTACCGAGGTCGTCGAGACCTTAGTTTTTGCTCGCAGTTTGCCAAGGTTAAGTAGGCCACCGTCAAATCTATATAGAATTTCCACTTCTGGCGGTAGATGTTCCTCAACAAGGTGAAACATGGCACCTAAAAATATAGAGAATAAGGTGGGCGCAATAACGCACCCTTGTTTAACGCCTGTCGTAATCTGGAATGACTGTCCTGGTCCATCGTTGCTCAGGACTATTGCAACAACATAACATGTAGTATCTAAAGCAAGAAATTGGAAGCAAAAGAGGTGACAGACTGGGTCACAGACGAATATGATGGCTATAAATCTCAGATAAAGGTATACTGTTACAGGGTTTTCTACCATTCATGTTACCCTTACTTTTCTCCGTTATTATGTATGCTTCAAAAAAGTTTTACGACAGTTTAGAATATGTAGGTCAAAATTGTCAAATGCCACGAATTACAAGTGTCAAATTTTGATAAAAATTTTCTTATTTTAAATAAAACAACCTGGGTTGTGTTGCATTTTTAAATTCCTCTTTTCTCTGATTTTAAAAATTTATAACCTGCTTACGCTATGATTAATATTTAAATATAAGATCTATTTTATCATTATTAAGATTAAGTATAATTCAGAAATGCTCTATTTATAAAACTTGTATAACTTTTAGCATAGGTCTATTATATATTTTTGAAAAATGTAATAAAATACTGTGTATTTTATTTAAAATAAGAAGCCTTCTGCAAAAAGTTAACATTTGTAATGACTTCTGAAATATTTTAAAAAGTTGCATAAAGTTATACAACTTACGTACATAAAATATTTTTGTAGCATGCTTAATACCGAAAAAAAATTGGAGGATAACATTTACGGTGGATAATGTCGTAATCACGTTAGGGATCCAACATAAATGCGCTATGTCTTAAGGAATATTTATTATAACATGGATATTGAATATTTTTTAATGAAAAAGAGAAATTAAAAAATTAAATAAAATACAGCGTGTTATGTTTAAAATAAAAAATCTAGTGTCAAAATTTATAATATATTGTAATGGCATTTAACAATTTTGGCAAACATATTGTCACAGAATCAAGACTTAAGAAAGAAGGTACTTCTAATCTAATTACTAAATAACACCCGGTTCCTACCTACGAGTTTCTCGTAGGTAGGAACCGAGTGCTCACTCAGGTGTCACATGATTTCAATTTGAAATGTTATGACAGTCATGTACCGCGTGAGCAGGTACGCACGAAAAAGTCGTAGATGGGATCCAGGTGTTAAATAGATGCATTTTTCATCTCGTTTCCTTATAAAATCTAATAGCGTGCACTTACCCCATTTAAATAAGACTGTTCGTCACAATCAATACTGCTGAATTGGCAATCATTTAGTTTAAATTGCGACCAAATGCACTATACA
Organism: Oxystoma pomonae; assembly: GCA_963921995.1. Classification (NCBI taxonomy): domain Eukaryota; kingdom Metazoa; phylum Arthropoda; class Insecta; order Coleoptera; family Brentidae; genus Oxystoma; species Oxystoma pomonae. Next base: position 46,467,770 of record OY998170.1, read on the forward strand.
ACTGTACAGTTGCACAGGTCCAATTCAGCGTTCTAACCAATAGGGAGTTACTCAAGCATAATACAGAAAGTCTCATACCCGGATAGGGAGTTCATCTCTTCGGTTTCCCTAGTTTTGATTCCTGTGCAGTTGTAACCTCTTTCAAAGACCTCTTTTACGCAAGCCTTGTTATTTCCATTTGTTAATAATTACATTGTTTATTTATTCATGTGTAAAATCCTATTGTTTAATTATACAAATGAATTTTATAACACGTGCAAATTAATTATTTTATCTACTACCTTGTCAGAAAATGACATTTTCGACGCATATGAGAGGCGCAATGCCACTTTACCTCCCTATATTTTATCTCCCAAAGGAGGGAAAATGAGAGATTTTCCTCCCCGTACCGCTCAAAACAAAGAATAGTAGTTTTTTCTCAAATAATTATTTATTATTATTGAAAGTAATGTTACAGTTTGTTAAATTAGTAAAGGATTGGAAAGGATAAGGAAAAGTTGAATGCTGCAGGAGAATAAATATTTAAAACTTTGTTATTCATTTGCTGTGATGTGCTCGGGGTCTCATTTTTCCATGTATCACTGCAGGTGGGATTGGTAGGAATATTCTCTGATATTATGCGGCTGGCAACCTCGCATTTTTTCGATAAAGACTCGCTTATCTATCCTTCAGCCACTGTAGAAGAATTCCAGAATCCGTGTTGCTTGAGTTTAAGTATATATCCACCTGCATTCACTAATAGGGTGACAGAAGTTCTGCGAAATTCATGACCAGTATAGCTCTCCTTGTTCTCCAGTTTCAAAAATTCTGCTATTTGACTAGGTATTTGTGCCATGATATTTTTCCCTATAACCGGGAACGAGCACCTCCCAATTTGATAGGTAAGGAAAAACCGTTGGTGACTCACATTTTTCTGTCTTAGTGGTGCGTATTTCCTATACAGATCCAGCACAGGCACTCCTCCCAACGTGTCATCCGTGATCGTGAACGTTCTTTTTGTCTTGTTTTTTGAATGACGACCAACATATCACGCCGATCATCAATGTCTTTCTTTGAATGAAACCATGAGATTGGCGCCTTAAAAAGACAACAAGCTTGGGGTATTTTATGCCAACCATTTTCTTTAAGCTAATGCAGGACCGCTGTATGCTGTATTTACTCCATAATGATGACGGCTTCAGTTTTTCTGCCAGCATGGAGAAGTACACTTGATTTCAAAAAAACTCATACATGCATTTTTTCCTATGCCACAAAATTTAGCTTAGCTAGCCATTAGTGTATACTATTATAAGGCACCACCAGCTTGGTGTGCCTGACAGCTTAAAATTCAGTGTTACATCCTTAAAAATACCACAGATGTCACCATTTACAAAAGTTCAAATTATCACTCGAGCTACAGAAGACGGCTGGTCTATAAGAAGAGCGGTCACCCATTTTGGAGTTGATAAAATGACGATAATTCTACGGATAGGAAAGATGGATCAGGACGACCAAAAGTAAGTTCTGAAATGCAAGATGAGAGACTTATTGACCATCTCAGACAAAATCCTTTTTCAACGTCGGTTGAAGCAGCTAATGTAACACTATTTCCGGGTTCTTTAGCAACAGTAAATAGAAGAGTAACGAAATCAGAAGTCTCTTGTCGAGTTGCTGCAAAAAAGTATTTTCTAACAGAAGAACAAAAACAGGCCAGAGTGATTTTTGCACTGAACAACGTTCTTCGTGATAATGACTTCTGGGAGAGGGTGGTTTTCACTGACGAAAAATTTTTTCAAGCAACTTCAAACAGCAGGAGAATTTTAGTTTATCGTCTACCAAATTTTTGAACCCGAATATACAATATAAATAGTGCTGATGATAGCACGTAAAGAAGAGGAAGACCATTGACATAATTTAAATTAGGGACACCAAATTCAACTGTAAATTTCATTAGCAAAAAAGTGGTTCGATGTCATTTTCTAATCAGAATTCACTGCTACACTGTAGCTGGGAGGTATTGGCATTTCCGTGGACTTTTTGTTGATGATTTTACAAAGCCTTTTTAAATCAGTAACTAATATTGATCACATCGCCCTACCTGTGAACAGTCACAAAAACGCTGCAGTCAAAATGTAAGGTTAGAGTGTCAAAATATTTTTTGAAATAGGTTAAAGGTTTGACATATGGAAATAAAATTTGGTACACATATTGATCCCCTAGCACTTATATATAATAAATTTTAAAATATTTATAAATAAATTATAAAAATTTGTTTTTCGATTGTCCCCTATATCACCCAAACGACTCACTCTGCACACTTAAAACTAAGGTATACTAATACTTACTAGTCTAATATAACAAAAAAAATCCTTACTATGAACAGGGGCCGAAATTTTTACTGAATCAAAAAAAATAATGGTATTAACGCAAACTTCACTCAGGGTGAAAAAAAGTTTATTTAAATCAGTCTCACCTTACATTACCATACCTGTAACCACCCTCAAAACGTTGGAAGTAAGGTTGGGGTATCAAAATATTTTGTTTTATACCTTCATCAAAAACATGATTTTAGTAACTGTCTCCAGATAACTGAAGCATGGCTTTTTTGGTTACCGACGCAAAAAAAAAGTTACCACGAGTGCAAAAAATATTTCTGAATTCTGGCGGGGAAAATAAAAATACAGCGTCCTTCAACATTTTGTAAATTTAATATTTTAGAGATATTTTGCAGGACTATTTATGGCGGAGCTAAATTGTTACTACGCGTACCAATAAACGTCAAAAAGTTTCGAAAATTCTCACCATGTAAAAGAAAAGACAGAATTTGTGTATTCCATGTATTCCATGGTTATCTATGGTTTTGTTGCTAAAAGTTTTAAAGGTTTGTTTACACAAAAAAATATGTTATTAATACATTTTTAAATAAAAAACAAGGTTTTTTAAAAAAAAGCCTACAAAAATTAAAACTGACATAATGTTTATTTACTAGAACAGTATTAAGAAACTAAATTTTAAGGAATATTAGCAAATAGTTCTGACAAAAAGGCATTAAGTGTAAACTTGTGTTTAAAAATCGTCATATTTTTTGTAAGATTTTCTGACAGTTTTTGAAAAATCAATATGTGTCATGTGTCAATATGTGTAGCAAATTTTATTGCTATATGTATGTCAAACCATTTAGATTAAAAAAATATTACAATTACGGGCCAAAAATCTAAATACGCCGATACCTATATTGTAAGTTCCAAATAGGCTTTTCTAAAAAAAATGTGCAAAATCCCAATTTAATGCAAATCCTTTAAAGGTTCAACCTTTTTTATAGACTAGAGAATTGCTTGCTCATATTTAAGTGATCCAGGCGTTTTATTCAAAGCCTTTTTGGGAAATATTTTCTCCTTTGTGATACATATTTGAGCTCTTTTTTCTTTTCTAACTATACGGAAAATTGCTACTCATGAATATCTCTGGGTCGAATTATTTTTGTTTTTTGATGTTTCTTTTTGACCTCGTTTTGATCGGTAATTTAGATATTTTTATATTCAGTCAATATATTATTATGTAATTATGGAAATTTAAATATTAACCCCCAAATGCATCGTGACAATATTCGAATTAGTTTAGCTAATCCGTGCTGCCTCTTTGTTCATTCATGTGGGATCAAGAGAGAACAAAAATGGATTGGATAGCTAATTGCGATTGAGTGTGTACGGTGCATTTAGGGGTAAGTAAACTTGATTTAAAAAAAAACGCATACATGCAGTCACAGAATTGACCTATCTAAATGTGTATTATATATAGGGACTACTAGCTAAAATGCCTAAAAACTTCAAAAGTACGACAATTTGTTGTATTGTTTAAAAAAGGTCTCTAAAACTGAAAACAATGTTTTACTTAAATTAAAGGCAGGCAAAATTATTTTTATATTAAATTTTGCATAATACTAAAAAATCAGCAAAAATAATGTTTTAGTTAAAGATTTTATTGAACAATATCAAATTATCACTCAAGTAACGGACGAAGGCTGTTCTATGAAGAGGGCGGTAACCCAGTTTGGAGTTGATAAAATAACAATATTACGATGGAAACAGCGCTGTATTGAAAACAATTGGACGAATAGGAAACTTGGATTAGGACAAAAACGATGGTAAAATTATTACTAATTATTTTAACTTAAAAAAGAACTCAAAATAAATAATTTAGTATTTAATAGGACAAAAAATAACAAAGCTCAATATGGGTGACGCAAGATGCCGACTGATATCTGTCAGTTTTGTGCCACAGTTAGGTGTTTAAAAAGCGCTGTATAATTTAAAGAGGGTTTCCTTTAAATCGGACGAGATATAAAAGAGTTCAATATGGCGGATCCACGTTGGCGGTACCAGTTTTGACATTTTGAATTTTATTTTTAAATAAGCGCTTCTGGCAAATTTAAAAAAGGAAATTACTTTAAGGCCGATTTGCAAATAAGGTAAGTACAATAAATTTTGACAATTTCGACAACTCTTTTCGGATACTTCTAGGAGGATTAGAGATTTAAGGCGAATAGAAAATATCTTTTAATATACCTAATATCAAAAAGGGCGCCTATTTGTCATTATGGTTGCAATTTTTCAAAAACCGTCAGAAAATCTCGCCTTTACAAAAACCTGATGATTTTTAAATAGAAGTTTACACTAACTGCTGACTTATTTGCTGGGAATTCTTAAAATTTAGTTTTTTAATACTGTTCTAGTAAAAAAAAAATGTTAATGTTTCTAGGCAGTTTTTGTGAAAAACTTCTTTTTTTATTTAAAAATATATTATATTAGGCTTATTTTTGTGTGTAAACAAACCTTTAAAACTTTTAACATACAAAACCATAGATAGCCATGGAATACGTCGCTGTCACTATTCAGAAAAGTCACACAAATTCTGTCTCTACTTTTATATGGTGAGAATTTTCGACACTTTTTGACGTCTATTGGTATGCGTAGTAGCAATTTAGCTGCGCTGTAAAACTAGTACTGCAGAATATCTTTAAAATATAAAATTTACAAAATTTTATTAAAAAAATGACGCAGATTCCCCTACAATGTTAGGATAAATATTAAGGACGATTCTTTTAAATGAGGCACGAAGTAAAAATCGCCACTTTCCAAAATTTTGACTGGTGAGATTTTCTGTCGTTTCTGAAGAATCGCGACCTATATTTCAAATTCCTCTCAAAATCTCGTTGAAATCGATCCCTCCTTATTTGCATTGGCGACGCGGCCGGGGAGGGGGAGGGGTTAAAAATAGAAGTTCTAACAAACGTAATTGCCAATTATTTTGTTTCAGATTCAGAAAAGTCTGACAAGCAGAAAATGGCCTAAACCTTTTGCAGTCCCACCGTGGACCTGTAAGTGGATGTAGATTAACCCTTAGCATAACACACATGGCACATGAAGGGTTTTAATTTATGTTCCGCCTGAATCCAGTGCATAAGCCAATTAAAATTAATTTAACTAGTTTGAGGTTTTAAGGGCTCTTTAAACACCCTATTGTGCGAATCGTTAGTGTCATAATTATTTTATATACAGGAAGCTACGAATCCACAGAACCATAAAATTATTAGATTAAAACTGTGCGTTTTACGTGCCGTGCCTTCTTAATTAGATTTTCTTAAATCCGAATACGAAAGCGAAAAAAATAATTTTTTCAATTTATTTTTACTTGGTTTTAATCAGACCATGGGATTCGAATTATGCTTTGTAGAGGAAAAAATAACCTTGTTAAATAAAAATAACACTGCTGTCGATATTTGCACAAAGTGTACTCACAAGCAACAAAATACCTAGAAAACCTTTCAAGCAACAATAAAAAATGTAATACTGTTAAAATATCTACTACAAAGGAAGGCCTTTCGATAACTCGCAAGGACAGCTTAAAATTGAAAACAGCACCACATCTTCAGCACCTATGTTAAAAATGCAAAAGTTTGTATTGCCTAATATAAATAAACCTAACAATAAAAAAAATTATATAATAAAGAATGTAAAACATTTATTTTTTAATAACTCTTGAAGATCATATGACGTATACACAACCGAACGCATCCAGCGATTTCTAACCCCAAAAAAATTGTTTTGATCTTGGTAGCTTGTCCGCTGATGAAATACTTATCCCCATTTTTATTGATGACAAATGATAATGAGGACGGTGATATGGTCTATTTGAGATTACACAAACCAGAGATCAGTCGATTAGTTTCCGTGCTAACGACAAACCGCATTAAGACCACCGCATCCATTTTGCACATGCGTAACTTAATTTGGATATGTTTGAAATTTAGAACATACCCAAAGTGTCTAAACTAAATAAAAAACTACCATCTTGCTAGCAGGAAAAAGATAGAAAATTACTTGGCAAGACATCCAGGGTCACACAACCCCTATTTAGCGAATTTTTGGTGACCCATTTTCGTAAATGTCCCGTCCAAACATAGACATTACTGGGATGTCCAAAGAGGACGTTCACAGAATATTAAGGCGTAGACAAAAGAAAATACCCTAAAAAGTAAACTCTTAGGGATAAAGTGTTCTGAGGTTGTCCTGACAAGTCAAATTAGGGATGTTTCATTAATTTACCGGAATTTGGAGGAGGCACCTGCATGCCTAAATAAAAATTCCCTTCAAATTAAATAAAAATGCTGCTTTCATGAACAGAAAACTCATAAATTTTTCCTAGATACACCCTTTGTGTCCAATCAGAGCTTTTTTTTACTTTTTATTTTTTGAATTAGCTCATGACTTCAAAAAGTTAGAAAATGTTGTTGATTCTTAGACTGTTTTAAGTGTGTGCAAATTTTTTTTTTTATATCCATATGTTATATAATCTAAATATTTGAGTACGTATTCAAAATACAGATGTTTCCTCTTAATTTCAAATGATTATAGTCAACTTTCTGTTTTCAAGCCCTTGGGTTGGACAATTTATGTAAATAAAAAGTTTATTAAATTTAGATATATTTAAACGCTGATCTGCTGTACGACCTTCTTCTAATCACCTAAAAAGAAATTGACTGCTACAACCTGCGACCAAGAAAATATATGTTTTTAATAAAATGTTGTCATTTACATTAAGCCAATAAACATTACAAAACCTATAAAAAAAATTTATTTGATAGCAGGCTATTCTACTTCCGAAAGACAAAAATTATATCGAGAATGCCATGAAATAAAAGAAACTGCGATAGTTGCAACAGAAAATGGCGGTGAGGAGAAGACTAATTAATTTGGATTCAATATAAACTTTTACAAAAATATATTTAAATTGAAATTATTAAATATAATAATGCATAGTTATATAAGGGCACAAACCCACAATCGGCTGTTCCTGAATTCCTAATATTGTGTAAATTTTATAACCTCTGCTGGTCTCTAATTGTGAACACTAATATTTTGGTTACTTGTGACCTGTGCACAGCTGATAAATAAGAGACAGTGTGGGGGGGAGGTGTCAAAATAATTAAATTTCCGCGCCGTAATAGCAAATCCTGGACCAGTCTGCGGTGTTCTCCATATATGAGGGTTGATATTTCCCTGTTTAGTGTTTAATCTTTAAAATATTTTATTATTAAGTATTATTTTTGGAGCTCTAGAATGTCCTACTGACCATGGTTTTTTAGAACAGTTTTATTGGAATTTTAAAGACTGTGTCTGCTCTTATGTCCTCTGTGGCGGACAAAACAATTGTCCAGCCTGGCGTGATGCGACGAAAAATTGGCTTTGTTACTGATGGCGCCTGAGCGGACACCAGTATCCGCTGAGTCGCTCTTATGGGTGGCTGAACTGGCTTGACGGTGCATAGGTTAAGGTTGTTAAGTTGCTGCTCGTATTTATACGATGTACGAAAATTGTAGGATGCTTTCAGGAAAATTGGAAAAATTTCATAAAAGCTGCATTTTCGGGTTATTCGAACTAACAATCCTGAAAAATAAGAGCGTAGGTACGTACACAAAGGGTCTGAATAGTCCTGCTCTTATCGCGGCTTGGTGGCGGCATCTTTGCGGAGTTAAACACTTTGGTATTATGTAAGAGACGATGCAATACAATTTGTATCAATAGTACCGGGTGTCTCATTATATTCTGAACCTCCTGTTAACTCGAGTTCGAGTAAAAGTTTTTTTCTGAACGAGCGGTTTCTAATATAATAGACACTTAAAATAGATATTTTAACGCATCGGTATCGGTGCACCTAACGCCTTCAAAATAAAGCCAAAATACACTAAATGTTTGAATTGTTCATGCGATTTTTCGTACGATGTTCGCTTTTTTGAAGGGTGCGATGACAGAACTGCCTCCCTTCCTCCGTACGCATCGAATGGAATCAGCTGTTTTGTCATTTGTCAATAAAACGGGCATCGTTCAAAACATGGCATCAACAAGTCAAAAATGTTGTGTATTTTCGCGTTGCTTCGAACGCATTAGGTATATCGATATCGATGCGTTGAAATATTAGACACTTAAAGTAAATATTTCAACGCATGGGTATCGGTATTGCCAACGCGTTCGAAATAAAGCCAAAATACACTACATTCTTAACTTGTTTATGCGATGTATTGAAAAATGCACACTTAAAAACAGCGGGCATCGTTCAAAACATGGCATGAACAATTCAAAAATGTTGTGTATTTTCGCTTTGTTTCGAACGCATTAGGTATATCGATATCGATGCGTTGAAATATTAGACACTTAAAGTAAATATTTCAACGCATCGGTATCTGTATTGCCAACGCGTTCGAAATAAAGCCAAAATACACTACATTCTTAACTTGTTTATGCGATGTATTGAAAAATGCACACTTCAAAACAGCGGGCATCGTTCAAAACATGGCATGAACAAGTCAAAAATGTTGTGTATTTTGGCTTTGTTTCGAACGCACTAGGTATACCGATACCGATACGTTGAAATATTAGACACTTAAAGTAAATATTTCAACGCATCGGTATCGGTATTGCCAACGCATTCGAAATAAAGCCAAAATACACTACATTCTTAACTTGTTTATGTGATGTTTTGAAAAATGCCCGCTGTTTTGAAGTGTGCAATGACAGAACTGCTGATTCAAATCGTTGCGTACGTTCGTGGGTCCGTAACGTTACGTACATCCCTCCGTACGTAACGAGTTGAACCAGCTGTTCTATCATCGCACTCGTAAAGAAGTAGGCATCGTTCGAAACACGGCATGCACAAGTCAAAAATGTAGTGTATTTTGGCTTTGTTTTGAAAGCGTTAGGTATATCGATACCAATGCCTTGAAATATTTACTTTAAGTATCTATTTACTTTAAGTGTTTATTAATTATTCAAATCCGGGCGTAATATGTTATTTTCCTTCGAAATTATGTCTCGCATAGAGAGTGAATGAGTACATGGAAGCATTTATTATAAAGCCCGAAAACTTTACACTGCAGGTTAAACCCCTGGGAACGAGTTCCTGACGGAAGATGGGTATTTATAAAATACTAATACTAATACTTTGATTCATCTGAGATTTTTAATTTTGTTAGAAGAAGAATTTATAAGCTTTAAAAAAAGCCCAAGACACAAGCTGTATGTATATCATCCCATTCGCCAGATATGACGTCATAAAGATTTGTGTTATCAGATATTCGTCAAACAACGCTCCATAATTTTAGATTTATTTGTTTTTCAAGAAAATACATATTTGTACGAAAACCCCTAACGAAGCATTTTACAAACAATAAAATTTCCTTTTAAACCATATGTCACCTAAGATTTTTTCGGCTTGTCGTAAGAGTTCCAGAACTGCATTAAATGGAAAATTGTTGATAAATCCGTAGAAAAATATTGCGTTTTAATTTTTGCAAGCTGTTATAATGACGTCATTAAACTCAAATTATGTTGAGTATATTAATCAATTTGATTTTGTTTTTTAGCTAAATCTTATTTTATGAAAGGATCTCGGGAAAAACTAATACACGACTTTGACTACCCCCTCCCCCCACATTTTCGACGTTTTCGAATAATTAATTTATATACTTATTGTTTTTGAATCAAAAATTTATTTAAAAAAAATAAACTTTATTTTACCTCAGTAAAATTATTATAATTACACGCACATACTTTAGTACATTTTAATTTATTTTTTGCACATTTAGAGAATTTGCAAAAACGCTAACAAGCACACCATATTAACTCATGTAAACCGTTAGCGACAGTTGGAATAGTTGACCACAGTGGAAAAAATATATTTTTTAGTGTAGTTTAAGTGGGTATGTTTTTAAAGTGTCCACCATTTTGCACTGCAAGAAATATCAATTTTGCAAAAAATTGGTATGCATCGACGTTTTAGCGTTTTTTATGAAGAACGAAAGTTAATAAAATGAATAATGTCTAAACAATGATCATAATAATAAAGCATAAAAAGTCTAAAAAAATATTATGCACAAATTTTTACGATTAAAAAAAAGTTATGTCGCAAAAAAAATAGTAAAATAGTAAAGTATGTGTACTTTAATAGTTTTTGGAAATGTGTGCCACATAAGTCAGTAATTATAAAGTTTGAAAAAAAAAACACTAAAATGAATTTCGATTTCTACGCCAGAGCTCAGATGGACTACCACTTTTATATGCTTGTTTTCTAGAAAATTCAATGGTCCTAATTGTGGGGTAAATTAATTTTCTTTGTCATGTATAGGTCAAAAGTTAGAAAAGAAAAATGGCAAAGAAATGTGGCAAATATTTAATGCGGTAAGCCACTGACCCCAATAAGCGTATATTTAAGTATATCTCAGTAAATTTTTTAGGCTTTGTTTTACTAATTTGCACTTTTTGTGACAGATAACTCTAAAATAATGTTTCTAGCAGATTTTTACCCCTTTTACGTATAAAAATATAAAAAAATTATGTAATGATGTTTTTTTAAAAAGTTTCCGATTTAATTTATTCCTAAGATGCCAGTTAGTACCTAGTGATATAAAAAAATATTTCGTGATCCTTGGGGTCTGATGTAGAGCGATTTTCGTTTTCGTGACATCATAACTGCTAAACCCGTTGACCCGGTTTTTTAAAGCACCGGGGCTCTGCTTTTAGACAAAAAAAAAGTCAGATGCATCCATGTTTAAAGCATTTTTATGCTAAGCCGCCGGACTGCAGAGCATGGTTATTTTATTAAGGTTAGACATGAGAGATATATTACGTAACTAAAGTAAGTCTATATAAAGCAACGCTAGTATAAGCTTAGCAGAACGCATAGTATAAGGTTAGGGAAATCGGTCAAACTTGTTATTTAGATAACATTATTTTAATCAGTTTTGGTTTGAAATGCGCTAGTTTAGTAAAATACTATTCAAATCACGCTACTACCATTAAAGCTAGAGAGCGTGGGACTATTTGAGAGTGCCGAAAATTGGGGTTCAGATTTTTGCGAACCTAATCCCTGAAGAAAATGTTGTGATGATTTATACAGAGAGTAAGAAGATAATAGGTCAAAATACAATCAACAAAAAGAGACATAGGATAAAATATTTCCAAAATCTGTAAGACTTTTATACTGGGATTTTTTCCCAATTAATAAAAGAAATTAACATTATAAAATATTGTTATCTTTAGTATTTGATAATATTCCTCAACATAGTTATAACCCCCTCCTCCTACTTTAGATTTTTAAAGGGACCAAAAAACTTTTTGTATGTTAAAGAAAGTTTTTTAGCCGAATGGAACAGTACAAAGTTGGTGAAGGATTGTACAGGGTGGTTCAAATTCGATGGGCCTCTATAGCTTTGGGCTTTTCTAGCATAGTTAGCCCAAAACTAATTTACATGTTACGGGCTCGATTTTCAAGAGAAGTCAAAAACTAAAAACCGCATTGCGATATGTCAAAGAGTTTCTGAGCTACAGTGTGATTCTCAAAAATGTGCGTTTCTAAAAACCCTCTACAACTTTTTTATTTATAAAGATAGAGATTTTCATTAAAAACATTTTTTGAAGACTTTTTAAAGACAAATCTACCTGTTTCACCGATTTTGTCTTAAAGCCTTTAGTTCACGAGATATAACACAAAGTTATATTTTTTTAAATGGAAAACCCCAATCTTTTTAAAAAAAATAGTATTGTAATAAAATTTCCTGTTGAAAGATGTGTGATACACCTATTTTTATTAAATAGTTAAACAGGTATCTGCAATTTTTAATAATTACCATAGCAGGCTGTGTTTAACTCTGACCTATGCAGTTTTAGGGTATCTATCTAGGTAGTTATGATCAAATAAAAACAGTTGCCATGATAAACGAGCCCAAGTGTCAAAAGTGGCGTTTTAGTCAAGATATAAAAATGTTCGAAAACTTTGAAAAGTACGACATGATAAAATGTTATATTGAAAGTAACGAAAATCGACAGACGGCGTTAAATTTATATTTCCAGAGATATCTGGAAAGAAGGCAACCTAGCTCAAAAATATTTTTGAAGTTAAAACGTCATATACAAGAATACGGATCCTTTACAAAACCGCGGCCTAGGACGTATACAAGCCTAACCAGAGACAGAGAGTTGGAAGAACTAACGATTCTAAGACAAATAGAAATTAACCCGAATACTTCCGAATTCCACGCAGCAATGCTGCTCGGGTGCTTAAAAAACACAAGTTTAGGCCCTATTGACCCCGACGGGTGTACTAATTACGGCATCGAGATTTTGCTCCAAGACGTGCATTTTGCTAAATAAAAGCCAAGAAGACCTCGATTTTGCCAGAAAAGTGATTTGGACGGATGAGGCCACGATTTCTAATCATGGAATATTCACCATATATAACTGCTATTACTGGAAACAGCAAAATCCCCATATTATGGTGGAACAAGCGAATCAGGGAAGGTTCAGTTTCAACAAATTATTGGGCCATATATTTTTGATGGAAATTTAAATGCCGAAAGATACCAACAAATTTTAGAAGGGCAGGTGATTCCGTTTATCGACAATTTTCCACTTCAGCAAAATAATGAGCTATACTCTCAACATGACGGTGCACCTCCTCACAATGCACGAGACATTATTAATTTGCTAAATATTGTGTTTGCCTAAAACTGGATCGGAAATAAAGGTCCTATATATTGGCCCCCCCCAGGTCTCCAGAACTGACCCCTTGCGACTTCTTTTTGTGGGGGAGAGTCAAAAACCTTGTATTTCCAAATTGCCCAACTACTAGAAGGGAATTGGAAGAGGCACTTCGTAATGTATTCAGGTAGCTTCGTGCGGTAGAACTTCTTAATGAAGAAAATAGCGTCAAGAGAAGATATAGAATATGTTATAAGAAAACGGCCGTCAATTTGAGCATTAGTTTTAGAATTAAAGAAAATTGGTAGATGTAAATTTTAGGTGTTACATAGTTTAATTAATAAAAATTTTAAATAAAAACTTTTAATAATTTTATTTTTGTTTATTATTTTAGGGTTGGTAAATATAGTAAACTAGAAGTTAAAGTTCGAGGTTGCTGTATCCCCTCGTGTCGTAGCCAACTTGATTTTGTATGAAAAAAAATAATACAATTTTATTTACACATTTAGGGCGCGCACAGCGCCTACTATGGTAAATTAAATATTTTAAAATATATTTGCATATTTTAATGCAAATATATTTTAAAATATTTAATAAAAATAGGTGTATGGCACATCGTTCGACAGGAAATTTTATTAGAAAACTGATTTTTGAGAAAAATTGGGGGTATCCGATTTAAAGAAATATAGGTTTGTGTGATATCTCGAGAACTAAATGCTTTCAGAGAAAATCGGTGAAACAGATAGATTTGTCTTTAAAAAATCTTCAAAAAATGTTTTTAATGAAAATTTCTATCTTTACAAATAAAAAAGTTGTAGAAGGCCTTTAAAATCGCACATTTTTGAGAATCACACTGTAGCTCAGAAAGGCTTTGACATATCGCAATGCGGTTTTTAGTTTTGGACTTCTCTTGAAAATCGAGCCTGTAAAATGTATATTAGTTTTGCGCTAACTATGCTGCAAAAGCCCAAAGCTATAGAGGCCCCTCGAATTTGGACCTGTATAGAGTTAAAACCTTTCGCGAATGCATTGCTTTTTTAACGCTAAAAAGTATGGAAAAACGGCACCTGAGAAGTTTTTTCATATATTTTTATTACGAAATAAGTAAGTGTCTGTAAAAGTTAACAAAAAAATATATGTAATTTATTATGCGTCTAGCTGTACAAGTAGTTCCTTCCTAAGTTAAACTTCCAAATCAGTTACATCAACCGAAAAGAATCTAAAAAAGAGAACATCAAAAAATCTTGGGAGGAAAGAAAGAAAATTCAAAATTGGATGAGTGTCCCACAAGGAGCACACAAAAGACCAAAGCGAAAGGAGAAACAATTAAACGATGTATCGCCAGGGGTGACCAGCGTGGGTTCGTCAGTGGATTCACTAGTCACCCTCAATCCAGACATCATTTAACACCATCGCACACTCTGACTTCCAACTCTGAAATTGTTTCTCCTTTCGCTTTGGTCTTTTGTCCTTGTGGGACACTCATCCAATTTTGAATTTTCTTTCTTTCCTCCCAAGATCTCGTGATCTTCTCTTTTTTAATTCCTTTCTGTAGCCAACGGCTTCGCTCGCGTCGCCGTCAAACAATGTTCCCCGAGTATAACACAGTATCGGTCAGTCTCGCGTAGCTATTACTTTCTCTATGGTTAATGCTTGGTTCATCCAAAAAATAAAGTTTACACCTCTTGCATAAAATACGTTTGCGTTCTTAGCTTACTTGTTGCCATGGACTAATCTACCAAAAAGAGACAGCTTGAATTATAATTAGAAATGGGCGACTCCCTACTACGCATTGCGTATGAGTTTCGAAAGAGAAAGAGGAACACGTCTGCCTCTTGTCTTTAGATATGGCTCTAAGTACCAGCCGATTTAATAAAATGCGTTAAAAAGTGGTACTGTGGATATTTGAGTTGGATAGTTGTTGCTGACAATGTCAAAAATAAGTTAAAAATGCGAATCTGCGAATTGGAATAAAATTGTTATAATTTAACAAAATGCTAACGTCTTCTCCAAATCCTGGCGAATTTTTGTGTGTTTTAATTTAGAGTATTTGAGCTTCATTCAACCGTACGACTGTCAGGTATTAAACATACCCACTGTTTATACTCGTCGTAGTATTTGCAACGACATATTTCAATCTACAACCAAATCCCAACTACACAACGATCTGCACCCCCACCTTGTCAAAACCAATTCTGCTCTCGCCACTTTATAAATGACCTTTTCGCGTTAACTTTTGAGATTTAGTTAATAATTGGTTGAAAACCGGTATTATAAAGTTTCAAATATTAGTTAGGGATAGTTGCGGGGAACAGGCAAGTAATTATAGACAATGTAGACGGACGTCTACTGTATGCTTCAGACATACGGCGTTTATGACCACGACCGACAAAATAGTTAAAAAAGGTTACTGGTGAAATGCAGCTTACGAAAATGAAAGAAATTCTGTTTTTTTTTAAACTACGTTAATTTATATATGAAAGGCCTCCTACAT
Source organism: Oxystoma pomonae (assembly GCA_963921995.1). Lineage (NCBI taxonomy): Eukaryota > Metazoa > Arthropoda > Insecta > Coleoptera > Brentidae > Oxystoma > Oxystoma pomonae. The sequence goes on from OY998170.1 coordinate 46,483,274, forward strand.
TTGAGGAGGTTATGTCCTCGCCAAAAAATAGCTTGACCGATTTGACACGTCCTTAGGCATTGCAAAGGTACTCCCTCTCTTTTTTTTCTCTGTCAAGTTCTCTCTATCTCTCTTTTTCGCTTACGCGAAATGACTAGATGGATACCGTCACGGCTTACTAATTTAATAAACTAAAAATAAATAAACAAATTGTGTAAGGATGTTATTTTTGGACTACGTAGCAGGTCGATAATAGGATTCGGATTTATCACGAGCAAATCTATGATGTTATATACTTTGTTTATATATAAATATATATATATATATTGTTGTATAGACACCACTAAAACTGCTATAAGCACAGAATCGATTTTATTTTAAAGCGATTTAAGAAAGCGGTTGCTTTAAAACCGATTTTAGGGTGGGTTTATACATTTTAAAAATGCCTTAGTACATTTTTTCCAACAAAAATAAATACCCAATCTTGTTTTACCGAAAAATCTGGTGTTAACTTTGTTGTTTTATTTATTTTTCGTATTAACTTTCGTAGAAAACGATTTTATTTAAAACTCTCCTTAATAAAACCGGTTTTACGCGCATATAAGCATAGTTATTAACCTACCCAAAATCGATTTAAGATTAAAATAATCTATAATGAAAAACTAAATTTTTTATCTATGGTTTACCTATTTTCAATGCAAAAAATGCGAAGATTTTTCTTGCAATTTAAAGCCGTCATCATCAAAAATTAACTTTTTCAACGCTTTTATTCGTTGAAATATGACATCACGATAACAAACAAAATACTCCCTTTGATATCGATGAATGAAAACAATGGAAAATATGGAAAAACCATCGGTGTAATGGAGTAGGTATTATCGCATCTTCCGCTGTGAAAATGAAAAAACCGTCATTTCGAATTCCATCTACTTACTGGGCAAACACAAGTTTTACGTTAACTGCTTTTTTGTCAGGAGTAATTTGCTAATATTCCTTAGTTTAGTTTCGCAATACTGTTCCAGTAAATAAAAAATATATCAGTTTTAATTTTTGTAGTAGTTTTTGTAAGAAACCATTTTTTATTTAAAAATGTGTGTTATTTAGCTTATTTTTGTGTGTAAAGAAACCTGTATAAAATCTTTAACATACTAAATCATAGATAGCCATGGAACATGTCGCTGTCACTATTCAGAAAAGTCACACAAATTATGTCATTCCTTTTACATGTTGAAAATTGTCGTCACTTTTAAATCTGTGGCTTATCCAGAAATCAACTCTGGGGAGGGGGTTCATCATTTAATAAAAATCAACTATGTCAAATTTTTAAAAATTAGGTAGGTACCTATTGCTTCAGCTCTTGAACAGAAGGGAGGGGAGAGAGGCAGTTTAATAGGTGTTGAGTGTATACGAAACAAAAATACTTATTTTTAGAAGCAAACCATATCTAGTCTCAGTTACACATTTGTTTTAAAATTACACCTTAAATGCGTTGCAGGTAAAAATTTTGAAAAAATTGCACTAAACTGCTATTTTTCACGCGTTTAAAATATTGTTGACAAAAAAATTACTTAAAATTAAACAAAATTGTAACAACAATAAAAAATTGGTATAGCGCCGCAGGCGAAAACTTTGACAAAAAAAAACAAAAAATTCTTTAAAAATTTTGATCTCTTTGGTTTTTCGTAAAATATTTTTGGAAAAGTAGATTGCGTTAGATGCCAAGTGATGGGTTACTTATAATAAGAATACCATTTATTACACATTTTGAATGCTGGTGAGAAAAATTCCGTAGAGTTAAACTAAAATTGTTGTTAAAATGAATGACGTCATAGCACCGCCGGTAAAATTTTTAAAGTTTAACATATCACACCAAACACACGTCACAAACCGGAGTAAAGAGTTAAAAAGTTGGGGAGCTAAAGCTGTTCCCGGGGCCCTTAATCATGATTAATTTATTGTAGATTGCGTTTGACATCCTGAAGGGGAGTTTTAACTCCCAAAACCACCCCCTGGCTGCGCCACTGTTTAAATGTTTATTGGTAGTAGCAGCTCCGCCCTAAAACTAGTCCTGCAGAATATCTTTAAATTATTAAATTAACAAAATGTTATCAAAAAAATGTTGTTTGTTTCTGGGTTATTCAGTTGCCATGGTAACCAAGCGAAATCTTAACCTAAACAGTATTTGAGTTCCGAAGCTGTTAGTGTCAGTTTTGTAGCAAAAGTTCTTATGGCGCGGCGTAAGCAAAACTACTCGTTTCGATCAAGCTCATTTCCACTTTTAGTTACACGAAAATAATTTTTTTTATACGACTGTCTCAAAAAAAGGGGTTTTGCGCACGGAGAACACGATCTGAAAACGGAATTTTGCGCACGCCGTGTGCAAAACTTTTTGCACACGCTTACGTCATTTTTGCGCACGCTTACGTCATTTTTGCACACGGATCTCCCGTCATTGTAATTTTTGTTGTTGTCACCCAACAATATACAATACAATATAATAAAATACAATAATTTTTAAAACAATTATGTTAGCCAACGTATTTTGCAAAGATATGAGTGGCCTTTTAGCGGAACACGTCCTGACATGCTGCAGGCTCCGTGATCCATCGCCGTTGGCTAATACTTGAAAGACAAAATTGTTTTAATTTCTTGGCCAACGAAAGCTTTGAACTAACTTTGTAATTCAGTGCCGGTAGGGGTATTTGCCCTCGGAGTAGTTGTTTTAGTTAGTTCCTTGTATACAATAATTTTTATTTGTCAAACCGTGATGATTATAAATAATTATTTTATGAATAATATAAAGCGATTGACAAAAAAGATCAACTCTCAATTACAAGAAAAACCGCTTACAATAACTTTTTCCTAAAAAAGAGTTACTATTAATATTATAATTTTCTTATTTTTTATTAGTAAATAACAATAACTGTTATGTAACTATTCGTTAAAAGAACCAATTTGATATTATAATCCACTGCCATTTGAATGAATAGGACGACTCCCAGGAAGGGGTAACCGGGAGAAAAAATTACAAGCCCTCATCGACGATGAAGTAATTATATGAGTCAGAAGTTAACTAGCCATATAAATACTGGTATAAATATACAAAAAATATATAGAAAATTAATTAATATTATTTTATAACAAACTTTGTTGTTCTGTGAGTATTCAATGACCTTTGAAATGCTGAAGTTTTCTGAGGAGGTACGACATATGTCAGGATATGTCTTGTTCCTTAAAAGTAAGGAAGAAGATGGCCTTATCTCTTATTTTCACTAAAAATTTAATATTATCGGTAAACCATGGAGTAAAAATAAGAGTTACATAGCAACTGTCACGTTGATTAGATACTTGAAATAGAATATTATACAATTTATTAACAATCTCCCTCGACTTCTGGACCTCGCCTTCGGCTCAGTCCACCAAACTGTCTCGATCGTGTGCAAAGAGTCATTTTTAAACCTTATTTCTTAAATAACTATTAAGTAATAACGTAGTATATTCTTTACCTTTGCATAAAATTTGAGTCTCTACAAATGGTACAAAAAACTCTTTCGCCTTTAAGAAAGAAAGAGTTATATAAGTATATTAAAATGTTTACAAAACATTCTACACCCAATTTTTTTCAACCGCGTGTTTGAGAAGTTTAATAGTTATTTACCTAATAAGTGCGGAAAGTGATACTTTACCGCTTCCCTTCATTTAGTCAAGGAGGCAAAGGCGGACACTTTACGCATATGTTAGGTTCAAGATTTTACCTATAAGCCTTAAAAATTCCCAAAAAAGAAATATAAATATCTGTATTTTAATTTTCTAAAATAAACCTAGTCACTTCACTGCACAGTGAGCTGTAAAGTGCCATAACGTTAACTTTACTGCACAGTATGCGATGAGTGTTGTAAAGTACACTTTACCGCACTCATTTGAGTGCGAGAAGATGTACTACAATGCAAAAATCTCTTACTAAGAAATAACATGTGTCAAAATCTGATTTTTAATAACGTATGATCTTTATCTGCTAGAGTGCCTACAAAAATTACAATACTTATTCAGTAATTTTTTGGTATTCTTTTATTTCATAACTAGACATTCAATGGATTTTCCTTTATTACCTAATAATTTTGTTATCATTATGACGTTCACTACACTTATTACGAAATTTTAATCAAAATTTTGGATTAATTTCTTGAAAAAATCTTGAAAGGAACGAACCTTAGGTTTTACATTTCTAGAACGTATACTCTTTTTTTACCTAACACATGCGTAAAGGGCCTTTACTACCCTTGACGGCTTGCCCGAATTCCACTTCGCGTCGTTCGTGCAACTGCCGTTGTGTGTAATTAACTATTAAATAAATAAATTAAAGCTAACAAGCAAACTTAATTCGCTGTTGGTTACCTCTGTTGTGGTGAGTAAGTGAGTGAGAGTATTTATTTCAAAAATCAGTTTTTGTTCGTGTTCGATTCCCAAATAGGATCGCGACTTAAACTTATTCAAAAGCCTACTAGTTTTATTGGTCCCGATTTCCCGCAAAGTTACTTACTGGATATTCTATACCATCGCGTCTTGCCTAAATAAAGGTAATTTGTTTATATTCGAGCAATATTTGGAAAAAAAACAAAAACTTAAGTGGAGCGTACTTCCCAATCGTGGTGAAAGTGGGGTGATTTATTTCACAATCGAATCGTGGTAAAAAAGTCCTAACTGCTTTTTCAAATTACGAAAAAGTTGAAACTAATATTCTTCGATTCATGAGTTATATAACCGTAGGTATTTATTTATAGTCCTAGAAACTTGCAATTATTTCAAGAATTTGTTTTGTTAATTAAAAAATGGGTAGAAACCTGTTAACAGCGATCTTTTGGTAATTACAGTCGAAAAACTAAAATTAACAGCATATGACTTACATTTTGCAAAGTAAATACCATCAAATTATGCGAGTTACCGCGAGAACTATCAAACGTATTTCGTGGTGAGCGTATTTGCATTTTAATAAAACCAGCCTTTTACACCAGATAAAATACGCATCAATAGCGATGATTTTAAACTAAAAGAATCATAAAATGCAAGCCGCCTCGCTCGGAGAGGCTGTAAACAGAAGAATAGATCCTTTTTACGTTTAAATCGAGCAGAAAATCAACGGAAATTGGTGGAAATGCTCCAGAATCGAGTTCAATTTAAGCCTAAGATAAAAAGATTTTCCCAACAGAACACATGTAAAAAGATTTTTTGCGTCTGCAAAAATATAAATGAAAAGTATTACAAAAGTAGAATATAACATTATCAAATACATATAGGTTAAATATATTCAGTAAAGATTTGTTCAGAAACTTCTCTCGCTCAAGAAAAGACAGACGTTCCCAGGGTGTATCCAAACTTTTTCAGGGAGTATCCGGAATTGTCTAATAGGATGTATTCAGACTTTTAAGAGGGTATTCAGACTTTTCCGGAGGTATCCAAACTTTTCCTGGTATATCCAGGGTAAACCAGAGTTTTATACGGTATATTTAGACTTTCTCAAATGGTTTCCAGGTTTTTTAAGATCAAGACTTTTCCAGGAGATATCCAGACTTTTCTTGAGTGTATCCAGACCTTGTTCAAGTGCATCTAGACTTTTTTAGGGTATATCTTTTGTATTACTACATTTTATTTGCACGTAATAGATGTTGTAAAAAATTTTAGCGCTAATAAACTAAGATTTTTGTAAATCAATCACGCAAAAACGGCTAAACCGATTTGGATGGAATTTGGTAAGAAATAGGGTGTAATCTAGATCTTACTATAGACTCGTTTTTGTTTGACATTTTGCTCAACGACTTGAATTATATGTCAAACAAAATTGACTTTTTGAAAAAAGTTTTGCATGTGTGTGTGTTACATAAATTTTGGCGCCATTAAACTAAGGTTTTTATTAGCTGTCCAACAAGGCATCGAGAAGGTAGGTAAGAAATTTTTTTTTTATTGAAGGATGATGAGAAGAAAAGCTTAAAAACAGTAGGGGTCTGCGCATTAACACAATTAATCGTAATGTAATATTTCGTGCGATTGGTGAAGGAGTTTTTCAGTAACATCTACTGCCGGGAGTGGAAATTCTATATAGATTCGACGGTGGCCTACTTAACATAGGCAGACTGTGAGCAAAAACTAAGGTCTCGACAACCTCGGTAATCGAACTGCAGTACGCCGATGACAACGTCGTAATGGCCGATAGAGAGGAAGGTCTACAACTGGTAATCAACGCATTTAACCAAGCCTACAAAAGCATTGGCCTAGAGGTCAATCTTGCCAAAACGCAAATTCTTCACCAACCAGAACCAGGTACGAATCCCCAAGCTCCAAACGTTTCCATAAATGGCCATCCTCTGCAGAACGTGGAACATTACCCATACCTTGGGAGCCACCTATCATCAAATGTAACTATTGACGCAGAAACACAGCATCGCCTAAAATGTGCTAGCGCAGCGTTCGGACGGCTTTCAGAGAGAGTCTTCAACAATCACGACATCAATGCGGAGACCAAGCTTCGTGTCTACAACACAGTTATAATACCAACTCTAACATACGGATGCGAAACGTGAACCACCTACAGAAGGCATATCAAACGACTAGAAAAATATCACCAAAGTTGTTTAAGACGAATACTGAGAATCAAATGGCAAGACCGACGAACAAACATAAGTGTTTTAGAAGAAGCCAGAACAACTAGTATAGAAGCTCTTATCTTCAAGCACCAGCTTCGTTGGACTGGTCACATTATCCGCATGCCTGAAACACGTCTCCCAAAGCAGATATTTTATGGACAACTAAATGAGGGAAAGAGAAATCAAGGTGGTTAACAAAAAAGGTACAAGGACGTTCTCAAAGGCAATATGATGAAGAGTCACATCGATATAAACAACTTCGAGACCACGGAAAACGAGAGGGCTATATGGCGCCGAACAGTCCATGAGGGAGCACAAACTTTTGAAGAGCAACGACGTAGACTAGAAACGGAAAAGAGAGAACATAGAAAGGAGCGACAAAATGGAAGAATGGATTACCAACAACACCCGGCTGCTGCCGGAGACTGGGTGTGCCAGGACTGTGGAAGGGTATGCGGCTCGAGAATTGGCTCACGTATCCATCAAAAAACGCACAACATATAGCGACGATACACAATAGAGGAAAATCATACTCGTTATCGAGTGATTGCCTACGATGATGATTTCAGTAACAGTGACTACAAAGTAAGCGATGGACAGACACACCGTTGGACAGCGTCTGGACAGGTGATTGTAATTGTTAGATGACTACATACTTCACTTAAAAAGAGAATGTTTTATGACGTAGAAGATAAGAGGTACAAAACATAAATCGGAAAAAAAATTTTGCCCCAACTTGGATTTGAACCCAGAACCTCGAAAATACTAGTCTATCTCTTTGCCAATTGTGCTATCGTGGGCATGGACTTAAACCAGCTATTTGAATTAAAATATTAGAATCAAGACATGAGTTTTGCATACAATCGGTTATTCTATACTGATGAGCATCACTAGTGCGAAACTCAAGTCATGTGGTTGCCTTTACTTTTTTGGGGGAATGCTGGCTATTTAATTGTTTTTGTTTTAATTAAGCTTCGCAAAATATCCATTTACCATATACCTGCATCAGAAATATGATTTTAGTAACTGAAATGGCAAATAATGCTGAACATAGGGCAAAGCAGGCGACTGGTGTCGTGCTTTCAAAATTGGCAGCCTCTAAACTTTATAACTGGAGTTCTATTCTTAAACTTTTTGAGTCTCTCGTGTTAAATAGCTTTGCTAACTGCTTGCCTGTTTGGGCGCCACGATGCATGGTTTGTTGGTTATCGATACAAAAAAAAATACGGGTGCAAAAACAAGATTTCTGTCCGTTTTTCACCCAAAATGAAAGAGAAATAGCGGAAAATAGTAATATTGAAAATATTTAATAATTCTTGCCTCAAAAATTAAGCGATTTCTACCAGTTTTGTTAACAAATTTTTACGAAAAAATCATTTGAAAACATCGTCAAAATATTAAAGTAAAATGTTGCAACAATGAACGTCACCGAGTAAAAGGGTACATCGCTATAGAAACCACTGTTATTTCATTTACCAGCCGCCTTGATTTATAGTGTAAAAGTGGTGTGTTGCGAGTGCTATTCGTTCGAGATTTTTAATTTATATTTTATACTTATATAAATTTAATTTTCCTGTTTTTCTTGAATTTTTATGATAAAGGTATTTAAAAAAAATGTGTTAACAACTCGCGGCTAAACTGCGCTTTCTTTTTACTCGCCTTTTTAAATATTCAATTCAATTCAATTCTTTATTTTTTCTAGAAAATTGTAATATTTCTATACCAAGGGTTTCTTACTTACTAAAGAAAAAAAAATGGATTATTTAATATAGAGACTTTCGCAGGTATGCGTATATAATAGAAAAATAAAATATCTTTAAAAAAAACAAAGAAAGTCTATGCAACAGGAAAAAATATCCACATATAGTTACCATGAAAAATAAGTTACCAGTAGAAAATAAGTTTAAAAAATAAATTTGGAGGTCTACTTAAAGTTTTATCTATTCATTACTTAAGAAGGCCCGAAATCTCAGGATACCAATTACAGTATTTGAAATTGCCTTAGCATTTTAAGGGTCCACATTAGTGATGGCGTGGTAAAAGCAATCTGGATTCAAGAAGTATGTACTAACTCGTAAGGTTTGATAAAGTGGACATTCAAAAAGTAAATGGTGAATAGTTTCATAGTAGAGAAGGTTACATACCGAACATATTTCTTTTGGCTCTATTTTGTAAGTTGTTTCTTTGTTGGTGAATCTACTGAATTTATTAGTGGTCGTAATTGCGCTATAATTCTGGTTATGTAAAGTGGCATATTTTTGGATAGGTAATTGGCAGGATTCTCGGAGTAGGTAAATGTTGAATAAAAAATAGTGTATTTCGAGTTTAGGGCAGTACTACGGTCAGATAAGTGTCGTAATTCTCTAAACCTGGCAAGAAGTTGTGTTTTAGCTCTTTTGAGATCAGTGTAATTAAGATTATTTCACAGCTCCTCGGAACCAATATCGTGGAACCATTGACTTATCTGTGAGGCCCAATTAAACTTTGTGACAACATTAGTGAGTGAGCATTGCCGAGTAAAGCAAATTTTCGGCAAGCGCGTACTTTCCATTTTTAACAACTTAAAGGAAAAATTAAAACAGGCTTTAAAAATAAGATAAGAGATGTGGACAGAGAGGAGGGAGAGTAATCTTTTGTAGAAGAATGTCTGAACTCTTTCCAGTATATCTGTGTATCGTGGCGCCCAAATAGGCAAGCAGTTAGCAAAGCTATTTAACACGAGAGACTCAAAAAGTTTAAGATTAGACCTCCAGTTACAAAGTTTAGAGACTGCCAATTTTGAGAGCACCACACCAGTCGCCTGCTTTGCTATGTTCAGCATTATTTGTCATTTCGCTATACAGGGAAGATGATGTAAATGTTACACCTAAGTAGGTGTAAAACAAAATTATGATTGTTTTCCACAAAACCAAAACTACACTTTTTTGCACTTGACGCGCGTTTCGCTAACAACGTTAGCATCATCAGGAGACGATAAACAATTGTTTGTAGTTTTGGTTTTGTGGAAAACAATCATAATTTTGTTTTAGTGCAACCAAAGGTTCCAAATTCCCAACATAGTTAAGTAGGTGTACTTGTTGACTACCTTTATTTTCTCACCATTTAGGAGGAATGAAAATTTCGCACCAGATGGGCCCCTACGAGAGTTTTGGCTGGACTAAGTGTTAACGCTTATTCCAGCGCTTGAAAAAAAGCACTATTTTAGCCACTAGTTGCGAAAACTACTATCTTTAGTTACACTTTACGCCACATAAAGCTTTTCTATCTATTTACATAAGGTGCGAAAAATTGTTCCTGTTTAAAAAATAAAAAAAAGAACACTGCTATTATTCTAAAACGTTTTAATACGTTAAAAAAACTTTATTTTTTTCAGTCTCCCTAAACACGTATTTCGTTAAATCAGCTAGCATCTTAATAAAAATTAAGATATCTTTCGGATACGGTTAACATCATTTTATGCATAGGAATGAAAAACAATTGTTTCTTTATTTCATAGCGTAGTATTGCCGAGTTTATTAAAACGTGTTAATTCCTATAAACGATCAAAACGTGGTCCGATGGAGCGATATTGGAGGAGCATCTACCAGAGTCATAGTAAAAGTGTCAGGTCGAGTTTGAAAGAATGTTTCCGATCTCGATTTAACAACTATGAAACTGAACCGAGTACAAAAGATCCAAATCAAAAATAGCCATTGGCTTAATACTTGGCTTCATCTAGAGACCTTTTATGTATGGCATTTATTGAAGGAAAAGAGACAGCCCCTTCATGAAAATTAAAAAAAGTCGGTTTTTTTTTTCAATGCCTCATTTTTCCGGGTTTACTAAAAGGTGTTGAAATCAATATGAACGATCAAAGGGTTATTGGGAAACCATCTAACAGAATTATAGTAACAGATTTTGGTGGATGTCAACCACCTCTTATTCTGTCGTTGTGTCAGGCCGAGTTAGGAAGAATGTTTCCATCCAAATGAAAAATACCCATTAGTTTTATAATTGGCTTCATCTAGAGTTCCTTTATGTATGGCATTTATTGAAGAAAAGGAGAAAACCCCTTCATTAAAATAAAGAAAAAAACTGTTTCTTTATTTCAATGCCTCATTTTTCCGGATTTACTAAAAGTTGTTGAAATCCATATGAATGATCAAAACGCAGTTCAATGAAGGGTTGTTGAGAAACCATCTACCAGAATTATAGTAACAGATTTTGGTGGATGTCGTACACTTCTTATTCTGTCGTTGTGTCAGGCCGAGTGTGGAAGAATGTTTCCGATCTCGGTTTAAAAAATATGAAACTAAACCGAGTACAAAAGATCCAAATCAATAATAGCTATTAGTTTTATAATTGGCTTCATCTAGAGACCCTGTAAGCATGGCATTTATTAAAGAAAAAGAGCTATTATCTTCATAAAAATTATAACAAAAAATCGTTTCTCTATTTCAAAATCTCATTTTTCCGGGTGTATTAAAACTTGTTTCCCTATCAACGATAAAAACGTAGTTCGATGAAGGGTTATTGGGGGACTATATACCAGCATCCTAGTTAAATTTCGGTGAATATCGAACCCTTCTTAATCACTCTGGTGTCAGGCCGAGTTTGCAAGAATGTTTTCGATCTCGGTTTAATAAATATGAAACTGAACAGAGTACAAAAGATCCAAATCAAAAATAGTCATTAGTTAATACCTGGCGTCATCCAGGGACCTTGTATTTATGAAATTTATTGAAGAAAAAGAAACGCAACAACCCCTTCAAAGTCACTGAAACTGACATTTTTGAATTATGAAATGAAAGGAAAATTTAGCGCCCTAATAAATTTACAGAAAAGATTTGTGGACATGAATCGGACGAAAGGATTTCCGAATAGCCAGTTCCTTGATATCTCAGTTGGTAGAGCATTAGACTGGTATTCTAGAGGTCCAGGGTTCAAATCCTGGTCGAGGAAAACTTTTTGAACAAACACATTTATCAAAAAAGGAAATATTGTCGGTTTTTTAGAATTTCGGACGCTTTCAAATGAGCAAGGACAGAAGGTGCCTCTCTCTCTAAACAATGACAGAATACAGAGTACCGATATTTCCATACTTTTAAAAAAACTTGACTTTGATGGGGTTGTCGCGTCTCCCTTTTATCGAAATATGTCGTAAATACAGGGTCTGTACCTCCATCCATTATTACTTTATTTTAAAAATTTGTATTGCACGTTTGGTTTTGTCTCTTTACGACAGATATACAAAATTTACTAAGAGGGTGAGATAAGAAAAAACCTGTTTTACACCTTACTAACAATATATAATAGTACCTTTTTTGATATTCTGAAACTATTATCTTCAGGAATTTATTAATCTGTTGCACTGTCTTAACTCTTGATTGTGATTTTTTGAAAAAGTATTCCACATTTGGTTTTGTCCCTATAGACAAAAAATTTACACATAACTAACAATATAAAATTTTACCTTTTTTCGATGTCCTGAAACTGTCATCTTTAGGCACATACTGTATATCGTATACCAGGGTCGTGTTGGGTAGCAAATCTCGATCCTTGTTGATCTTATAGACGGCATACTTAAAAGCCTGCTCTGAGCTGCTGTTCTTTTGGTCTTCGGTAAAGATTGCACCTGAAAAGAAAATGCAAGTTTTTATTGTCTAACCGCATACTTGAAATTTAATTATATTTTAGAAATTTATTGGAAATCAGGCCTTAGGTTAAATGAAGAAAAGATAGCTTGTCCAACAGAGACTCCTTGGCAAATAATAACCCTGTTTATTTACAAAACTTTCCAACAACCGACAAAACCAAAACACTAAGTTGGAATAAATTCCATGTCACAAAACAAAAGGTCAAAAGATCTTGGGTGGCAATAACGAAAACTCAAACTTGAATTAGCATCCCACAAGAACCACACAAAGGACCAAAGCGAAAAGATAAATGATTAAACGATTTTTCGCTCTGGGTAACCAGCGCGAGCTCATCAGTGTTTTCACTGGTTACCCTCCCCATACATCATTAAACATCATCATACACTTTGATTTCCAACCTTAAATCACTCACAAATAGGAATCGTTCCGCACTGGTACTTATCCAAGTTACCTGATACGGATTCGTCCTGGCGTATTAATATTTCCAATAAGATTATGCTCCTAAGGCCATTAAAACAACCACTGCTGAGCTCGCGCTGGTTACCCAGAGCAAAACATCGTTTAATAATTTCCCTTTTCGCTTTGGTCCTTTGTGTGTTCCTTGTGGGATGCTCATCCAAGTTTTAATTTTCGTTATTTCCACCCAAGATCTTTTGATCTTTTGTTTTTTGGTTTCCTTTCGGTTGAAGTAACTGATTTGGAGGTGTTTTAACTTCTTTTTTTTTATTTTAATTGCCTTAGTAGCATAATCCTATTGGAAATATTAACACGCCAAGACGAATCCGTATCAGGTAACTTGTATAAGTACCAGTACGGAACGATGCCTATTCGTGGGTGATTTAAGGTTGGAAATCAAAGTGTATGATGGTGTTTAATGATGTATGGGGAAAGTAGCCCGTGAAACCACTGCGAAAACATCGTTTAATCATTTCTCTTTTCGCTTTGGTCCTTTGTGTGTTCCTTGTGGGATGCTCATTCAAGTTTGAATTTTCGTTATTTCCACCCAAGGTATAATCGAAAAGAGTATGTTGTGTTGATATAATAATATATAAAGTTCTGCAGAGGAAAATTTGTCTTTCCGCAGCCACCCGCGATAAGATCTTTTATGGTTATATACTACAATGTTTTAACTGTATGACTGCATAGGTTGTAGCTGTCAATATCTGCCTATCTGTGGATTAGCTTCCTAAAATTGTGGCCTTGTTATTCAAATACACTAGAAATACACACCTTTTGTTTGCTGTTTTAGTATGCATGTATGTGGATTGTTAAGTTTCTTTGTATAGGATGAAATATGTTAGTGGAGCGCTAAAGATCAGTAAAACATTTTTTACAGGTTTTTTACTTGTTTACAGGGTATATTTAACAGTTTTTTGGTAAGGCTTAAAATATTTTTTTTTGTCTTTAATCAAAAAATAAACTTAAAATAACCGAAAAGAGTATATTGTGTTGATATAATAATGTATAAAGTTCTGCAGAGGAAAATTTGTCTTCCCGCAGCCTCCCGCGATAAGATCTTTTATGGTTATATACTACAATGTTTTAACTGTATGACTGCATAAGTTGTAGCTGTGAATATCTGCGTATCTGTGGATTAGCTTCCTAAAATTGTGGCCTTGTTATTCAAATATACTAGAAATACACACCTTTTGTTTGCTGTGTTAGTATGGATGTATGTGGATTGTTAAATTTCTTTGTATAGGATAAAATAAGTTAGTGGAGCGCTAAAGATCAGTAAAACATCCAGAAATTTTTATTATTATTATTAGAGGATATAGGTGATTAAAATTAGAGCAGAGCGCTAATAAGAAGGATAAAGTAATTATGATATAATAATATTAATATCGCATAGAGCATTCAAGGAAATGCTCAAGACATTCCACAAATATTGACATTTTTAACATGCTTTTTGCGTCATCTGATCCTTTTATACTTGGGCTTAGGGCAGAGCCAAAAAAATTGTATAAAGTATCAGTCAATTTATTAGTTTTTTGTTATATTTTTATCATTAAGTATATTTAGAAATTATGATATATATTAGCGGGATATTTTTACAATATTTTTTTTAATTTTTTTTGGAAAATAAGAGTTAAGTAAGATTTTTTTAAATTACTTTCTTTTTGTATAAATATATTGATTTTTTTTACTTTCTACCACCCTACAAAAAATATTAATAACAATTTGACAAAATAGTGGGGGGGGGGGGGCTAAATAGTATATTAATAGACATTAGTACTTTTCTTTTTGTTTTATTCTACATGGAAGTTCAAATTTAAGAGACTAAACTAGTAATATTGAGTAATTCTTTACCTTTTTTTCTATATTATACAATATTTATCCTACACCCAGCAAGGGGAAGGGGGAGGTTTAGCTAAGAAAAAATGGCAAATATATGCTGAATATATGTACAAAATTTCAAGTTTATCCGATAAATACCCTTAAATATATTTAGTTTTTTCCGAAATTTAACTGGGAGCCCAAAACCCTTGACGGCTCTTATGTGTATCGATTTCAATAAATATTTTTTTTTTGAAGGGTATTGATTGCTAGTGCTCCATTATTTTGTTACTCCGGTACACCCCTCTATATAGGTGGGAGGGCCTCCGTATACAGGTTGTGACATTAAAGTTATTTTTTTAACGTATATTTTGACATTTTTGATTTCTCCAACAAAAATACCACATAATATAGGCCTGCGTTTAGCCGTCTTTCGTAAATTTAAAATTGTTATGTTGTGTACCAGAATATATAAAATTTGGGAATGCAAATTCTATAATAATTTAATTGCAAATTTCTCTGGAAGCTTATTTGTCGACGAATTCAAAATTTAAAAATATAAAGGGTGGTCCGTTTAAAAAAACTAACCTTATTTTCACACCCTTTCCACGAAGGGCGACAAAAAAAATTGGCTTTATGGAGTTAAGTAAACTTTTAATTTTGTAATAAAAAATGGACTTTTAACAATTTTACTGTAACAGAACAAAATTTTTTAAATAGTGTAAAGAACTAAGTGATTTTTGCAAATCTAACATTTTATTTAAAAGTAGGCACGACTTTAATGGAGAATGGATGACTTCGTAATAGGTAAGTGACGCAGTTTCCCAAAGAACCCCGTACGGAATACATGGCATTTTGGTTGATCGCTAGTACTCCATTTTTTTGTTACTCCGGTACACCACTCTATATATGTGAGAGGACCTCCGTGTACAGTTTGTGACATTAAAGTCATCTTTTTAACGTATATTTTGATACTTTTGAATTCCCCAAAAAAAAGCTTTAAAAAAATACTGCGTTTATCCGTCTTTCGGAAATTTAAAATTTTTATGTTGTATACCATAATATATAAACTTTGGGAATGCAAATTCTAGATAATAATTTAATTGCAATTTTCTCAAAAGGGTTAGAGGCAGAGAGCCATACCAATACAATTTGTTATTTTTGGAAAGTTTATTTGTCGATGAATTCAAAATTTCAAAATATACTGGGTGTTCCATTTAAAAAAACTGACCTTATTTTCACCCTCTTCCTACGAAGGGCAACAGAAAAAATTGGCTATATGGAGTTAAGTAAATTTTTAATGTTTTAAATAAAAATGGATTTTTAACAATGTTACTGTAACAGAGCAAAATTTTTTAAATAGTCTAAAGAACTTAGTGTTCTTTGCAAATCTAACATTTTATTTAAAACTAGGCACGACTTTAAGGGTGAATCGGTGACTTCGTAATAGGTAAGTGCCGCAGTTTCACAAAGAACCCCGCAGAATTTAATGAAATTTTGGTATGTTGTAGATCTCAACCTACTGATCACACTTTTGTTCTAGTCTTACTTACCTTCCCCGCTAAAAAAATGTAGTTTAGTACTTTCGGTACTTCTCCTGTAACCTAAATTCCGAACAGAATTTTTTTGATAATATAATCTGCCTAATGGTTAGTTTTAATCACTAATCTGTCATTAAAAGACGTAAAAATATGTACATAACATATTTACATAAATTATCTTAAGTGAATATTTTTCTGATAACTCCGGTACACTAAAATATAGGTGAAAATTAAAAACGATTGTGCCTATACGTACTGATGCCAACATTCAACTGAATCTTGTTAGAAAACTCACAAAAATCTTATTAATAAAACATGACGATTTTTTCACTTGATAGTAACCACTTTCGAAATCCACCTGTATCTTTGAAACTAACCATATTTATATATATATATATATATATATATATATATAAAGTGTGATCAGTTGGCCGAGATCTACAACATACCGAAATTTCATTAAATTCTGCAATCATTCAAAATGCCATGTATTCCGTGCGGGGCTCTTTGTCAAACTTTTTATTTGGCGGCCAGTTTGAATTTTAACAAATTATCATAAAGTATTTTGATTTCACTTATTTTTTAAAAACGTGTTTTAATAAGCAAATATATTTCTTTTGTTATTGTTTGTCGACCACCCTCAACAACACTTCATATTTAAAGAACCTTTGGTTAAAATGATTTTAACTTTATTATCCCACTATCATACCTTTGACCACCTCCCTAACCTAGTTTTCTCTTAAAAGTAAGAAAATATTTAGTGGAACTCAAACCAAAAACTGCATATAAAAGTTACCAATCTTTAAAAACATTAGCCTTCTCTGACCCTCCACCGTAATTTTTACACAAAATTTAAATGTCACCAGATTTACATAATTATACCAAATTTCACTAAAATCGGATAACGGCAAGTTAGTTTAAAACCTATTGCAAAATTTTTACCGAACGGACACAGAAAAGTGGGTTTGTATAAACGTGGTGTCACATAGTATGCACAAGTCCGGGCATATGAAATTTATTTATATCATTTATTTAAAGGCTTCTTAATTTTGCATATCAATAAAAAATACCTTTCTTACCACTTTTTTTAAACGTCCACCAAAGTTAAAAATAAAAAAAAACTTATAACCCCATAAACTGACAAAAATTTATTGCAAACATCAGTTAAAAATTTATATTTTATATAAAATTTTATATATAAAAATTTTAAGTACAGAATGCTCTCGTTGTTCAGTGATATAATATTCAAGTTTGCTCTTGCTTTTAGCATAGTTATGACTTAATGGTTTTTTTTATTGTCAGAGTGGGAATCAATGGACATTTATCTTTAAAAGTATGTAGGTAGGAACGAGTCAAATGAAGTTTTATTTTTGAGGTTTTGGGCTCCCAGATTTGCATTTTCACCCAGTGTGCGTCGCGTCGCTTGATCAAATAGCTGAAAGTGGGAAGAAACATGAATATGAGCCACCACATAAGAAGCACTGCAGAAAAGGCGGAAAAAGTAGCCGGAATGCTAAATCGCCTAATGCCGAACTTGGGTGGACCAAAACCTGGAAAAAGGAGAGTCCTAAGTAGCGTGGTTAACTCCATAATTCTGTATGGTGCTTCAATGTAAAAGAACTGAGTAGATATATAGAAACGTACACGAAAGGGTTTAAAGAAAAAGTGCTATCAGAATAGCCAGTGCCTACAGAACAGTTTCTACGAAGGCAATACAGATAGTAGCGGGAACCATACCATCCATCTAGTAATACTGGAACGCTCGTATAACAATAACAAAGAGGTAAAAATAAGAGCTAGAAATGAAACTATGAATAAATGGCAAAGAGAGTGGGAAGAGTAAGAGGAAAAAGGACAGTTGATCAAGTACCTGATCCCAAACGTTGCACCATGGATGGAACGAAAACATGGGGAGGTGGGATAGTATCTAACCCAGTTCCTTACGGGTCATGGACGCTTTCGGGCATACCTTTATCGATTTGGAATAACGCCAAATGACAAGTGTTTAAACTGCGGAGAAAACGATACTATTGAACATACGTTCTTTATATTTAAAAGATGGGAGAGACTACGACAACGGGACTGTATGGACATTGGTGAAGAAATAAAGGAAGAAAACGTTATAATGATTATGCTGAGAAATGAGAGAAACTGAACAGTTATCGAAAACCTAAGTAGAGAAACTCTTAGAACAAAGGAGGAAGAAGAAAGAACATGAGAGAAAGAGAATGGAGTAGGCCGAAACGTGATACCACTACGTCGTTATGACCATAAGAAAATTTAGTCGGATTTGCGCCCGACACTGTGGGATGACTAGATATGAAATGGCCAACATTCGTCGCCAAGCGGTTTCTCCTTACCTTGGGAAAAAAACCCAAAAGCTCAAATCCCGTTAGTCGCGGTGGAAATGCCCACCTCCTCCAGTTTTCACCAATAAAACTTTATCTGGCTCGTTCTTACCTTCAGATATTTAGAAACGTACTCGAAAGGGTTTAAAGAAAAAGTGCTATCAGAGTAGTGCCAGTTTGCCTACAGAATAGTTTCTGCGAAGGCAATACAGTAGCGTGAACCACACCGATCCATCTAGTAATACTGGAACGCTCCTATAACAATAACAAGTAGGAGAAAATAAGAGCTATAAATGAGACTATGGATAAATGGCAAAGAGAGTGGGAAAAGTAAGAGGATTTCAGAGCAACGTTACGTTTACGCGGTGGGTTGGCTTTTAGTTCCTATTAATATTACCAGAATCTCCGTAAGCATCGGGTATCTCTTATTTATTTATTCTAAGAGCCAGGCTGTAATATGAAACTGTTGATAGGTGAATATGCGAGGGCATCAGCCGCAAATGTTAAAAAATATTTAACGCTGCGCCAGGGCTGCCGTAATAGTTTTACGGATCGACTAAGATTTATTGTAATGACACTCAATTACAGCAATTAATTGAATTAAGAATAATTAAAAGTTAATTATATATTCTATAGCGCGGGTTATAAATATAAAGAGATTGTTTTTAAGACAATTCTACTTCTTAATCAGAAATATTGACGGGAACTCCCATTGATGCTATTGTAGTATTTTTTTTTGCAGTGTTAACGTGTTCGTTAAAAAAAATGGACTTTCGAAAATGAATAAATTAAATAAAATTAAATACTCAAGAGTAGAAAAGAGTAGCATATAAAAAAGTATGTATTTACCTGGGAAAGGACAATACAAGCAAGCACTTTACGAAACTTGTTTTATTGAAATAAAAATAGTAAAATATTAGAACTGTAATTAGTCTTTCTTGACTTTCCGTAATAAATCTTTTTTAAACTAAATAATTAAGTAACTATACAGACGAATCACACACTCATATTATGAAAATTTTTTTTGGATATATTTAGTAAAAAAAACATAACTAAACTCAGAAGGTTTGAAAACAGCAAAGTGATTCATTTTTATGTTTGAAATCATAATCCTTTTTTTAGTATTCTATTTTTGCTAACACCAAAGGATTTGAATATGCAGTGGTACATTTTTATTACTTTAATTCTCCTGACTTTTAGATGTTTTAAGTAAACACCCCTAACTTTCCTGACTTTTTCCCGACTTTTCCTGACTGGTGGGTATCCTGCATAAGGATAGCAGATATTACTTATTGTAATTCCACATGTGTCCTTGAAATCCTTAATTTATATGCTAGTGTATGGACATATGTCGATAATTTCTATCCCGTGGGATTTTTTTATGAAGAAGTTTTGTGACTATGTGGGATTGATAGCTCTTTAGTCAGACAATCCAGTACTACCGGTTGTTTTGTTCGCATCCATGTAAAAGGGGTTGATGACGACATCTTTCAAGATAGCGGCCAAATATTATAAAAAATACAACTTTCGCAACCGGGAAATGATTATACTCGATTCTATATAACTCGAGGACCAGAATTCCAAAAAATTTACTTTTAGGGTCATCTGACCTTAAATGTCCATTAAAATCGCAAAAAACAAGATTTTTGCCATTTTCTATTCAAAAAATCTTAATAATTCAACGTTTTGTCACACCAACTTCAAATGTAACCTAAACTATTAAGCATATATGCCAAATTCGGTCCTTAGAGTTTGATGTAGTTTGAAGCTTCGTGACATTGAAAAATACCCCAGCAAAATTAACAAATTGCAAAAATAACATACTAAAGGGCGCTTTTCATCAATTGGGAAGCAAAGATAAGAAGGTTATGTCCAAAAATTTTGTTAAAAAAAATTTGTTCAGCTATGATGCAATTCAATATGGCGGCTGATATCTCAAAATGGAGACCTATAACCACATTTTATTTTATCTCATTACGTAAAAAAGTAAAAATAACAAGGAGGCTATTAATTCTTGTTGACTTATCTCTGCTTAATATGAAAAAAAAAATAGTTGGTGCATGACCTTGATTGACCTTGAAAATACCATGTAAAATTGAAAAAACCAGCTTTTTGTAGTGTTTTTTACAATTAACAACTACGCAACTTTAATTGCCGAAGATGAAATTTACACCTTAGCCATAAATAAACACTTAATTTTAAACCTTTCTATCATTTTTTTTTGATCTGGCGTCCCAGATGTTTATGCTATACCCCGAAAAAAATGACGTATATGCCTGTTGTTTTTACTTTCGGAACTGTGAATTTTATGTTCTACTCACTTGTCTAGCAAACAAAGTCATTTAAATTACCTATAAAAGAGTTAGCAGAAGTTAGATATACATTATCATATTTTGGACTAGGTGTTTTAGATGCCGTTTTCCAAAATGGCGGTCGAAAAATCATAAAAGATACAATTTTTCTAATCGGTGCGTGATTATACTTGATTTCATATAACTCGATTTTCATGGACATTGATTTCATATAACTCGATTTTCATGGACATTTGTGGTCGGATAACCTTGAAAGTAAATTTTTTGGAATCCTGGTCCTCGAATTATATGGTATCGAGTATAATCATTCCCCGGCTGCGAAAGTTGTATTTTATATAATTTTTGGCCGCCATCTTGAAAGATGTCGTCATATCAACCCCTTCTACATGGATGCGAACAAAACACCCGGTAACACTTGATTGTTTGACTAAAGAGCTATCAATCACACATAGTTACAAAACTCCTTTATTAAAAATCCCACGGACTTACACATGCCCCTTCACTATACCGGAAATAGTACTACACAAAAAATTCACGAAATTTAATATTTGGTAACTAAAAATATATATACATATTTTGAACTTCGTATCTACAACGGGAACTTTGCTATGTAGATAGGTATTTTTAAACGGTTTTATTTAGTTCCTTTGTTTATTTCCTTCAAATCGTGCGAAAGCTTTTTCAACTACTTCCCGATGAGCTAAACATGGCAGATATATAGTTTTTCGGTAAAAATGCAACTTGGTGCCTTTGCCAAAATGTCGGACTTAGTTCTAAAATCTGATTTGTCTTAAAGTTTACTCTTTGCAGTGTTCATGGTTACTTAATACAATTTTTGACTAAAATTTAAAAAAATAAAAATGGCGGATCCTAAATGGCGGCTTTCTTATTTATATATCGATTTGTCTCAGACTTGAAAGTTTGCGGGATTTAATCAATATAGTTTTTGATTAAAACGAAAATAAATCAAAATGACCAACTTTCTTATTTATAAACCCTTTTGTCTCAAACTTAAAACTCGCGGTGTTTAAGGTCACCCATTCAAATTTTTGACTTGCCCTTAAAAAGAAAACTAACAAATGAACTGGTATGTATCAAATTTGGTAATAAGATGCAATGATAGTGTTGGAACAGAAGATAAGTTTGCGTCGTAATGATACGAGCCAAAATTTAAACTGAAATCCAGCAAATAAAAATGGGTAAAAAACAATTATGTTAAATTTTTGGTTGTACCAAAAATTGGAAAATAATAATCTGGGCCTTTTCACAGATTAAAATAAAAACGTGGGGCGCATAAAACCTAACAACTACATATATGATTAAATAAGAATAATTTGTTTAGAAACAAATGTTTCCAAGCCCATAAAGAAATAATTCGCACAGGATTTGAAAAATGTAAAAATGTCCAGATTAATATTTTCTAGTATATTTTATAATTTTAAATAAAACCGTTTATTTTAAAAGTTTTTACATATTTTTCTTCTAGTTTTTAACCTAGCTAAAACAAGTTGTAGGTTCATAAGAATGCCGTCTATAGATTTCTTTTGTCTTATAGTATATACTTTTTGACACCGCTATTGTTAATTATGGCGTAATTTTAACCCCTTGGTCTTTTAATAGAGGTCGCAATTACCAAGAGATAGCTTGACACAAATTTGGCAATTAAAAATCCTTTATCTCAGGATAATTTTCAGCTATGCTCGTACAATTCTCTCTTCTGCGACACCTGAGATACGATAAGTGTTAAGAACAAAGAGACCAAGTGCCAAAAAAAAATTATTGTGGTGGGCAACTTTGTGATCAGAAACAGTCGAAAATCCAGTAAGTAGTTCTCTATGTTAACCACATAACCACAGTAAAAATGCTTTTTCTCTTGGTTGGAGGAATCTTTTATAAAGCATGATATTTTAACAACAAGTAATAGTTTTAATAATGGTTCTCAATTCGAACAAATTATTTTAAAAATAATAAAACAATCTCACTCTTTGTATTCAATAAAAATTGCAAGGTCAAAAATATATTCCAAGCTCTTGTGAGCCAAACTTATCCGAATTTTTACTTTTGTGACTTAGCTACCATTCGTTTTAACACTATCCAAATGGAATTTAAATAAGCATCATTCCAGACGCTAAGTAATTGTAAAAGGTCGAATTTAAAATAAGATTTTTTTTTTAAGTATTTTTTCGGTTGAAAAATATAGCCATTGCGTATGTTTTATAAAAAGGCTGGGTTTTAAAACATTTTTTTAAAACAAAGTTTTTGGTTTCACTCCAGTCAGTCCTTCATTTTAGTTTAAAAAAAAAACAATAAAATAAGTTTTAAGAAGTTAAAAAAAAGTCACGTGGTTTAAAGCACCAATGTACTTTTATGGTGTTCTCATAAGTTATAGCAAACATACACCTCATGGAAATTGTACTTAAAACAAAATCAATGGTTTAAATTAAAGTTCTGGTATACATATTTATGAAGAAACGTTTAACATTTCGACAATAGTCACCACTTACAAAGTGATATAACCATTTTAAATAAAAGTTAACTTAATATCTATATGATCCTCTAAAGCAGAAGAAATTGTAAATACGTTACATGTGGTGCGTTTTTATTCTATAAACATCCAATTTGCGAATTTTAAAAACACGTGCTTCGAAACACTGTGGTAAGGTGATACTTTCTCACATGCAAAAGCAGTAAAACGAACTTTCAGAGTTTAAGAAACAATATCTTTTCTACGAGTGTCAAAAAATTGTAAAATTTCCAATTAAATAATCTCTTTTTACGAATTGGTTTATTATCAAAGCCAAAAAATTATACATTATAGTAAAGCAGAAAAATATCTCATTTAACAATTAAACATTCTTGTAAGAGAAATGTAATAGCCATATTCTTAGAGAAAAAAGAATGTAATGTAAAATATGACTATAATATTTCTAGAATATTTTTTCGAATAATGATGGTAATATGCCCTTTAGCAAAATAATGCCCCATGCATGAATATATTATGAATATATTTTTGTGGATATAAATATTCCCAATGGCTATTGTATGGATTTGATTTTGTAATTCGAAACATATCCAGATGACCACGAAATTGATATCCGGGTATCAGTCCTGGCGTCCTGCTGATTGGACAAAATTCAAAAGTGCAAAACACACCAACTCCACACCTTAGGCTGCCTCGCGACCCGGCGTCCAGTATTCTGTATACTCTAGTTCACTTAGGTAAATATGTGATTGATTTCGGCTAGCAACATCGCTGTCGGCATCAGTCTGTTTACAATTAAGCACATATCAGTAGTGAATTATGGTTTCTCGCCACAAATTTGGTAAGTATTTTTTTATTATTGAGAGTTTTTTGTGTTAGGTAGGTTTTGACGTAAAACATTTTTGTTAGGGCCGGCGCCATGGCCTCCTTAAGTCCTTGTCCAGCAGTTTGGACATCGAGACTTAATTTGCCCAAACCATCCATTTTTTTTGTTTTTTCTATATGTGGTTTTTGCAGTTTTTCGGCTTATTTTAATCGTTATTTCATGAGTTTTTTTTTTAGTTTCAGAAATGACGCGTCCTTTAACCGAGGACGATATTTGAAATAGCAGCGCCTTTTTTCGGAGCGACGAGGAAGACGTAGAAGACAACAATTCTTTTTCCCAATCTGTGGCAAATGATGATTTTGAAGCAGTAAGCGGCCATCAGGGCCAAAATGTTAATGAAAATGCTCAAGAAGGACTTGGTGAGCTAGGACCTGAAGAACTGACTTGATGAAGAGCTAGGACCTGCAGAGCTAGAAAGTTCTGTAGCCGATGTACAGGGTGTTTGTTTCTAACTGGAACACTCAGTATCTTTTTTATTATTGGATATAAAGGGTAGGTCTAAATTCAAAAATTTCTTGTAAAATTACAACGAACTTAAGCGCTATAACTACTTTTTTTTGTTGCTCTTGGTATACAATGTGTGGCAATAAAGATAATTTTTTAAAGTACAACACCCTCAGTATTTATTCATTTTTGTTTTTTTGTTAAATTAGCTTTACAAAATATCAAACACTATTTCAATATCTCTTGTAGTTCCTAAGATATTTGCGTTTAAGTTTTAATAATTGTCAAAATGGAAATATATTGGAAATGACTAACTTATCCAGCTACCAAGTGGTCCATGAATGTATTTCGTTATTTTAACAATATAAACTTAAAAATCTAGTGGCCTTGAAAAAAAACCGATTGAAGGCAATGTAGCTTGATCAAATGGTCGCCTCCAATGTATTTTATTCAAATGTTAAACGCAACTATCTCAGAAACTACAAAAAAAATTATTAGTGTAATTTTTTAAAAATGTAAAAATATACTGGGTATTCTTTTTAAAAAAATTAGCTTTATTCCCACACCCTGTATAGCAAGGGAAACAAATAAAAGTTGCTATAGCGCTTAAGTTCGTTGTAATTTGCCAAGAAATTTATGAATTTAGACCTACCCTTTATTTTCAATAATAAAAAAGATACTGAGTGTTCCAGTTACAAGCATACACCCTGTACCATTATCTGCACTTTAGAAAAGGTTTCGTTTGGAAAACCAAAATCAAGCCAATTTGATGGCTGAAAATTGGTCAAGAGAAGTTTTCGATAACCAAGAATTTGCGTATCTCAATTCAGAATGGGACGCAAAAGATGAAAGAGAGTTATAGGCACCACTTAATTATTTCTTGCAACACTTTTCTCCTCCATTTTGCGAAAACGTGTCAACGCAAAGCAATATCCGTGCTATGCTGACGAATTAACGCAAACATTTGAACACAACGGCCGAAGAATATCGCATTCTTACCAAGATACACATAATGAAGAGAAAATTCCTATATGCGATGCCGAAATCAGGGTTGTTTATCTGTGTATTACTCCAGACAGACAAATAATGTCTTTTTTGAGCTTCATACTAGTCTAGATTAGGTCCCACTGTCCAAAATACTGGATATGCCATTCTGACAGTTCTATCAGTAAAAAAATATATTTTTTCTGTTTTATTTGAGGTCTAACTAACATATTTTATTTTTTTTTTCAAAAAAATTATCAAAATTTTCGTCGAGACTCAAGAGGATATTATTCTACATTATTCTTCCACTAAACTGCGATTATGGAGCGGCCTATGGATTTTTAGCAAATATCCTTCATGGATATGTCATGGATATAATTATGAAATTTAAAAAAGATCAATATGAATGTACAGTGGATATTTACGAATATGCAGACTATAAGTGGACAATCAGGGATATAGTATATCGTATAGAAAGTAGATCTAAATAACTATAGCTGAAAACTCTTGGTAGGTATATCAATGTATCACCATTATGTTGATCTATTACTTATAGCAAGTAATCAAAAGATTACTTAAATACCGGGTGGCCCAAAAAAAACCGGAATAATTTTAAAAGGCTATATCATTGTTAATTCTTTACCAATTCTAATGAGTAATATCTCTATTAAAAACACATAAAATTCTTCTTCGGCAAATTTAGAAAAGTTGGCGGCTATCTTAAAATGAAAATTGGTGGACATTGTTAAAATGAAGCATATTTTTCAACTCGTTGCTTTTTAAGGAATCCACTTAAATGAAATTCTCTTCTAAACGAGTTATTACTCATTAATTAACCTCTATATCACGTTAGCAAACATATTTCTGAATTACTTAGTTTTGCATTTGTGAAAGACACAACATACGTAAAAAAGTCATTTGAACTGGTAGAACAACTTAAAAATTTTACCTTACCCGAAAAATTCGTATTATTATCTCTTAATGTTGTATTCTTAATTACAAATGTTCCAACAGATTTACCTATAGAAATTATTAAAGAAAGTTGCGATAGAATAAAAAATCATACAAAACTGTCAATTTCCTCTTTTTTACTGCTTTTTGAATTTAACGTAGATAATAATTATTTTACATTCCAAGAACAAACATACAAACAAACTTTTGGGTTAGGATTACAAAATTGTGTGTCACCTGTTTGCTCGGACTTAACGATATCACAGATACAAGAGGATTCTTTGTCGAAATTACCCTTTGATATACTCCTTTTTAAAAGGTACGTAGACGATGTTGTAATGGCAGTCCTCGAGGGTAGAGAGAATGATGTTTTGAGGACCTTCAATGCCAAGATTCCGATTTACTTTAGAAATGGAAAGTGACAACAAACTTCTATTTCTAGACATACTTTTAATAAGACAGAAAAATGGTCAGATTTGGACAGATTGGTACCATAAAAATACTTTTTTAAAGGGGTCTTTAAATTATCATTCAAATCATTCAAAACATCAAAAGTTTATTAATAAATAATTTAAAATTACGAGCACTAAGACTATTACATCCAAAGTATCAACAGAAAAACATAGAACTTATGAAAACCTACCTAACTAAAAACTATTATCCTAAACACCTAACAAAAGTTTAATAATTAATAATTTAAAATTACGAGCACTAAGACTATTACATCCAAAGTATCAACAGAAAAACATAGAACTTATGAAAACCTACCTAACTAAAAACTATTATCCTAAACACCTAACAAACAAGAAGCTTTCAAAACCAATAAAAACCTCAAAACATACAACAGGCAACTCACCACCAACCTCAACACAAAGGAGTTACAAGTCCGCGGGCAAATAACCAGTTACAATATAGTAAAATTCCATATATACCTATTCTTTCAGAAAAAATTAAAAAAAAAACTTTAAAAATAAAACTAAAATATCTTTTAAATGTAAAAACCAGGTAGGCAAAAAATTATTTACAAGGCTCAAAGACACAATCAAAAAAGATAGCAAGTCTAATATTGTGTATCAAATTAACTGTCCAGACTGTCAAGGGACATATATAAGACAAACCTCAAGATATTTGAAAATAAAGGTAAGCGAACATATTAAAAATTGTAGAAATCCCCATATAGACAAAAAACAAAAACTTTTCTTTTTCGAACGTTTTAGTGATAGAGTACATATCCTTAATTTTTCAGACATACAAATATTGGATACCCAGACCAACTACAAAAAAAGACTAATTTCAGAAATGATTCTCGTTAAAAAAGACCCTAGAAGTCACAAGAGTGTTTAGTTCTCGCTAAACACTCTTGTTACCAACACAGGAGAATTTACACTAACTGGAAAAGAAACACTGACCGAATTATTTCCGGTGCATTTTCCAGGATCAACCATACTGGAACAGCCTCTCGAGACCTGGAGAAGAGAACTTTAAAATTCTGAAAGGAGAGTTTCAAGGGTAGACTGGCAGATCTCGAAAAAGGTGATCAACCAGGCAAAAATCAAATGGGCAATCAACTCATTTAAACCATACAAATCACCGGGACCGGACGGGATTTGTCCAGCAATGCTTCAGAAGGGACCAGACCAGCTGATAAGCAGATTATGCACACTATTAAGAGCAAGCCTGGCCCTAAGCTATGTGCCTAAAATGTGGCGGCTGACCAGGGCCGTGTTTATACCAAAACCTGGGGCAAGGACCACAATACGGCGAAAGCATACAGGCCTATAAGCCTTACATCTTTTGTGCTTAAAACCCTTAAGAAACTGTTAGATAGGCATATAAGGGATGAAATTATGAAATCAAGACCTTTTCACGAAGATCAGCATGCCTATATAACAGGAAGATTAACGGAAACAGCACTCTACCTACTAGCAAAGCTGGCAGAGAAAACGATCGAAGACAAGGAGGTGCTTTTCTAAGTGCTAAGGAATACAGGCCTCGAGGAAACCTGCAGCAGATGGATAGGCTGCATGCTTGAGTCCAGGATTATATTCACTGAACTGCTAGATGAGACTGTAGCACTCCGCGTGGCAGGGGGTTGGCCGCAGGGAGGAGTTGTCTCCCCCTTGCTCTGGAACCTTGTCATGGACGGGCTTCTAAGGACATTAAAGAAGTTGGGTTTCAAAGTGATAGGATACGCAGATGACCTTGTCATTCTGGTTCCTGGAAAATTCAACACAACAATTAGGGACAGAATGCAACGGGCCCTAAGGACTGTTGAACAATGGGCTGATAGAGAAAAACTGATCATCAGCTCCCAGAAGACAGTCATAATCCCCTTCACTAGAAGGAGGAAGTTAAAGGGACTCGGACCTCTACTTCTGAGAAATTAAATACTTAGGGGTAATACTGGACTCTAAGCTAACATGGACTCGACATTTTGAAAACATAATAAAGAAAGCGGAAATCACCCTGGCGGAGATTAGACGCAATGGGGACTCAAACCACACATGGTACACTGGTTGTACAAGACAGTGGTAATACCATCTATTACATATGCATCTCTGGTTTGGTGGCCAAAAGTAACTCAGCAGACTGTGATGCTTAGACTAAGCAAGGTGCAAAGACTTACTTGCCTCAGCGTTACAGGCGCAATGAGATCTACACCAACAACTTCCATGGAGGTGCTCATAGACCTTCCCCTACTTCACTTGGTGATACATGGAAAGGCAAAGATCGGACTCAAAAAACTATTAACCCACAGACCAGAATGCATAATAGAGAGGAGAGGTTTCTAGACATACCAATCCTACACATGAGATCAGACCAGATGTCATCCAAATACCTGTATGGACCAACTCTAGAAGTAATTATACAGGATAGAGTAGTGTGGTCAGGACAAAACAACCCGCTACCACAGGAAGGACTGATCTGGTACACAGACGGATCAAAAACTGACGAAGGCAGTGGGGCAGGAATATTCGGGGAAAGACCTAGGAGAGACCTGTATTTCTCACTGGGCTCGTACCCGACAGTATTCCAAACAGAAATATTTGCCATCCTAGAATGTGCAAGAGAGAATAATAGAATGGGTTACTTCGGTTAGACTATATATATATATACTTGGATAGCCAGGCAGCCCTTAGAGCACTTATGTGCCCGAAGGTAACCTCAAAGCTAGTGTGGGAATGCCTTAATTAACTAATGAGACTGGCGGAACATAATAAAATAATTTTAGTATGGGTGCCGGGACATAGAGGTATACAAGGCAATGAAAAAGCTGACGAACTTGCAAGACAAGGATCATCAAAAAAATACATCGGACCAGAGCCAGCCCTGGGGGTACCAAAATGTACAATAAGATCCCAGGTCAAACTCTGGAACAGGGAAAAACATGAAAGCCACTGGCTAGGAAGACAGGAGCTAAGACACAGCAGAGCCTTTATTCAAGGCCTAAATGCTAAGCTCACTAAAGATCTGCTAAAGTATAGTAGGATACAAGTGAGAACTATAATAGGAATTATGACCAGCCATATGGCGGTTAAAGTTCACCTAAATAACATGGGCCTGTATCACGGAGACCTGAGCTGCAGACTATGCAATCAGGAACCAGAAACAGTAGAACATGTAATATGCCAATGCGAGGCACTGGATCGCAAAAGGCATCTAATATTTGGGTTAGTTAAACTAGACCCAATATTGACTGGGGACTACTCCATTAAGAACTTGTACAAACTTGCGCAGGGGATAAGACTAATGGAGTGGTTAGCCTAGGAACTAAGAGGGTGCATAATAAGCCAGTAATGGCTGCAGTGCAGTGACTGTGGCTTGCCACCTGGCAGGTTGGAGTCACAATCGAGGGGTTTTAGTCTGTAGGAATCCGACACTACCGGGGCTCTCCTGGTAGAGGAGAAATGACTCTGGCAGGAAAGTAGTTCGGGTGTCTTATGCAAGATTTCCCCTTGATACTCTTGAAAAAAAAAATTAACAAAAGAACATACATTGACACACTCAATGGAGCTTATTTTAATATTCTGACCGTAACTAAAAAAACTAGAAGAATCAAAACAAAATGTATTATTACTTATAAGAAAAATGCTATACATGGTATCGTCTTATCAAAAGCAAACCAATAAATTAATGAGTCGCTCAAAGGGTACCACGGCGACAACAGATTTTAAAATATTGTTTTATGTTACGTGTTTGCTTTAAAATTATGGGTTTTACAAAAAAAAACTACAACTGGAATGTAAGTTTTTAGAATATTTTTAATGGTGATTTTCAAACTTTGATTTTCTGTTTTTTTTGTATTTTTTAATCGTATAGGTCTGCCTTTTTATATCTGTAACATTTTCTTTGTATTTTTTAAAGTTTTTTTTTTAAGTCTTTAACTTTTTAAAATTTAAAAAGAAAAACAAAGAAATCGTAACAATGATAAATTCACCTAGGTTTTTTAACAAACTTCTTTTTTTTTCTCTTTTAAAAAATTTAAATTCTGATAAACTGACAGTACATTGACTGAAAAAACAGTACATTACTCATTAAAATCGGTTAACAAGTACAAAAGTTGCGGTGATATGAATATTTGCATTATTCACATAAAGAGCATTAGAACTTCTCCCAAATTTAATTACATTAGCTTTTTAAATTTCACCGCAGAATCAGAATATGCGACTGCGTCTGGGGATTCACATAGATCATAAAAGCAGTGTCGGGTTAAGCTACGTTGATTTTGTATTTTAAACTATGCTGAACATACAGACCGCTTCAAGCTACTGCGAACATAGGGCGGAAGAAGTCTAATTTGCCAGTGTACGTACATGCAGAGACACCGCACGCCTATCAGTGAAGCAACCAATACTCAGGCTTGCGATCACCACTTGCATGACTTTCCTTTGGTATTTAGTACGCCTCTAACCACGGTGCTGTGTGGAGCGTAGTCAATGAAACCGGAATTTGGTCAATAAATACGCAAATTTTTATAACGTAATTTTCTTATTTTTTGTCACTGATAAATAAGAGCGTTTTATTGTCAACTGCTCAGATTTATCAGTGACGACGTGTTACAATGAAAATAATAAGGAGAAACAAAATAAAAGCAAGTCCTCAAAATAAAATAATACATTCTAAAAACCAAAAAGATTCTCCCAGTCAAAAAAAAATTAGAGCAAATGTTCGAGAAGTCCTCCTTGCTCGGCTAGACAATATCCGAGCCTATTATAACAACCCCTTCTAACGTTTCCAAGCATGTTAGGGGTGATAGTTTGAAAAGCTTCTTCAAT
The DNA here is from genome assembly GCA_963921995.1 of Oxystoma pomonae. Lineage (NCBI taxonomy): Eukaryota > Metazoa > Arthropoda > Insecta > Coleoptera > Brentidae > Oxystoma > Oxystoma pomonae. The sequence continues at coordinate 46,515,028 of OY998170.1, forward strand.
TTTAATACGAAGTTCTTCCAAATTATTAGCCCTTTCATGCCCGTAAACTTTATTTTTGATATAACTCCACAGATAGAAGTCATTAGGAGCAAGATCGGGTGATCGAGCTGGCCATAAAATAGTTCCCCGTGTACTTATAACCTGATTAGGAAATACATTATCAAGATATTCCCTAACAAGGCCAACATTGTGAGCAGGACAACCATCTTGTTGAAACCATGTTTCACCAAATCTCACACCTAACAACTGCCTAGCAGTTGGAATAATATGCTGCTGCAGTAGATCCAAGTATCTAGGACCATTCAAATTGCCGTTAATAAAAAATGGCCCAATTACGTGTTCCCCTACAGTACCCCCCCAAACATTTAGTTTTTGGGGATACTGTGTTCTTACGTCAAAATATCGAACGTGTGTTGGGTTATGACGATTCAATAATGGAAAAGTACTTTCATCTGTGAAAAGAATAGATCTCAGAAAGTTTTCATCACGATTATCCCTTTCCATCATTGTTTCGCAAAATTTCATACGACGATAGTTGTCCTCAGGAAAAATTTTATGCGTTTTTGACGCTTTGTAAGAATGATAACCATTCTTTTTGAGAACACGTAAGACAGTGGCTGAAGACGTATCAACTGCTTCGGCAATTTGGTGGCTAGTTAACTTTCGATTTTCCTCCACTGCAGCGCAAATCATCACATCTCGTACTTCCTGCTCGTCATTCAAAACAGTGGGTTTTTTATGGTTTCTTGGCGCTACACAACCAAACTTTTCAAAATTCTGCACAAACCTATAAATCGTGGATAAACTAGGTTCTGGGCGATTTACAAAATTCTCCAAAAAAAGTTCTTGAATAAGTCTCAATGGTCTGCCTTGATAGTACCATTTGACTATCTGCACTTTTTCGGCAACTTCGTAAACATCCATTTTTAGTTTTAAAAATGTATTATTTCAATTAAGAACTTACCAATCTGTTTCTCGAGCAAGGCAGAAATAAAAACAAAATAATAAACACAAAATGAATTTCCAAAAGATAACACTGCAGCGTGCTTCGAATCCACCTCGGTCGTACGGCACGGAGAGTAAATTGGACTTGATTCCCCCTATGTTCGCAGTAGCTTGAAGCGGTCTGTATAGATTCGCACACAACCATTAAAATAAAAATTTGACGTTTGCTTTGGTCTGTTTCAAATTGGAATCAACTGCGAGTAAAGCGCTTACCTACATTTAAGGTATACTATACATACAGATAACACTTAAGGAAAACGCGAAATTACCAAAAACTGCGATACTTATTGGACCTACTTATGGGTGGGGACTTTAACTGGCGCAAATTCGCTACAGCTTCAGGTTGAAAGATGCAGATAAAACGAAAAAACACGTCAATTGAGATTTTTTGTAAGCTTTACGGTCATACCCCCAAAAGAATTTATTCATCCACTTTAGAGGGTGAAACTCACCCCGACTTCATTTTTTTAAATGGGATGATACCACTTGTGGCACCTTGTTGAAAAGGTCTTTCCAAAAGAAAATTGACTGTGCCATTTTTTCAAAAATTTTAACTGTTATGCTATTTTCTAGCGTGAAAAAAGAAAAATCGGGGACGAATTTCAACAAAAATCAGTGTGTTTTATCTTGAAAATTTACACAAAATTCAACCATCTACATGGTTAGGAATACCCAAATTAATCAAAGAACGCTAAATGGATTTATTTCTTTTTATTTTAACAACTGTTCAAAATGAACACCATTTACTTCTTGACAAAGAGCAACACGGTGGTAAAATTCAGCTTGAAGCCTTCTTAATGTTTCTGGTGTAATTTTCCGAATTTCTTCTCTAATTCTATTCTTTAGCTCTTCAATATTATTGGATCTTCTGGCGTATACCTAAGATTTTAAGAAGCCCCATAAATAAAAATCTAATGGAGTAAGATCAGGAGATCTAGCTGGTCATTCAATGAATCCCGTTGTTCCAATCCACCTGTTCTGGAAAAAGTTATTTAAGAACTGTCGTACATTGAGAGCGTAATGGGGTGGAGTCCCATCTTGTTGAAAGAATATTCTTAGATCAATGGTTCCATCTTTTGTCTGAAACGTTTGGATAAGTTCAGGTACCAACATATTTTGTAAAAATTCCAGACATCTGTCGCCGGTTAAATTTTGGTCAAAGAATATGAAGACAAAAAAGTTACGGATCTTTGATCACTAACGTTCCTAAAAAGTACAGATTTAACAATATTGTTTCGAGTTATGGATAGGTGCCTAATCAAAAATACTGACCTCTTCATATAAGGTAAAACTTGCTTCATCTGAAAAAAATATCTATTCCGGTAAAATGTTTCCATCATCGATTTGTCTCATCATATTTTCACAAAACTCCACCCTCCGATCGGGCAGCCAATACAGTTTTATGGCACAAATCAAATTTCCTACTTACTAAGCTAGCAGAACTGATTGGATTTTCCTGAAATGTTAGAAGAACATAGTCTAATGTCTTCGTCTACTCGTTGTGGCCTTTCTCGGGGAATTTGCCGTAAATGCCCGTGCAACCTGAAATGAGCCTCAATTTTGCCTACTGTAGCCCGGTGTAATGGAGGCAATTCTGGATGTCGCCCTTGAAATAATGCCGCAACTTCTTGGATTGAATTAAGAATATTTGAAGAATAATTCGACAGACAATAAATTGATTCATTGCTGCGATACAATTGATAAAAATGCGATAATTTTTTTATACCTATACTTACCTTAATTTTTTCCGAGTCCATTTTTTACAATAAAGAGTCCAAATTGAGATAAAGAGGTTCATACACTGAAATACTGACCACTAAAAACTGTACCTTGGAATGGTTTTGTAAGCATCAGAAATTACCATTTGGTAAAAATGTAAAAAATGGCACATTCAATTTTGTTTTGAAAAGACCTTTCCAACAAGGTGCCACAACTGGCATAATCCCATTTAAAAAAAAATAAGTAAGGTGAAAAAAAACTCAATTGTAGTATTTTTGCGTTTTGTCCGCATTTTTCTGTAGCGAATTTGCGCCAGTGAAAGTCCCCACCCTGTATATGTTTACTGGGAACTTGGTAAAATCATGTTAATCGCGTATTGGAAAAAACTATTCTTCTGGGAATATTTATAAAAATAACTTGATTAAAGAATGTTCAACAAAACATAGATCTGTAATATTTTTGTCATATTCGCAATAGAATATTTCCAAAATTACTTTGAGAGAATATTCTTACAACATGAATACTCCTTTAATGTTATGTGGAATATACAGTTCAAAAATTGGACATTACCAAAGCCAAACGAGTATACATTATAAGCAGAAAAATATATATAGTGTGTTCGAAAGGTCCGAAATAATGATTTTTTTTTGAGAGAAGTGTAATGATAATATCCTATAAATAAAATGACCGCAACATGTACTTGACCTTTGTGAGCTTAAATCAGTTGGTATTAACAAAATTCCCCTAACTCTGAGGACAATAATAAAAAGTTTTATCGCGCAGCACTTATAAAATACAAAAAATCAGTCATTCCGGTTGTATAACAGCGCTGAACAAATCAAAACACTATATTTTTAGCTAAAACACTTTAAATGAAAACACTTTATTTTGATTAAAAAAAAAACAAGGAAGTAACGTCTTAGTAACTTTTGTTTTGGTTCAAACTAGCGTGTGGCTAATAAAAAAGAAGGTAAATATATATCATGTTTATAGGGGGACTTGAAACCCATCTATATTTGATATAACTTTACTTTTTCTATTAACAAAAATTTTTAAAAAATACTAAATTTTAATATATTACGAAAAATCATGATAAAAATTACCATTTACAAATTGTGGAAAAGACACATAAAAAAAAAATAATATCAAGTCAAGTGAATTTTCACAGAGGGTATTATCATTCCATCTTTATTTTTACTTCCGTGTAGAGGATTATAATATATAAAAGCACTTTTATGCAGGGTGTCCCAAAAATATTAATATATGACACAAATTTACTATTTTTAAAATTGTATATATATCGTTCTTTTTCAAGATATTTAAGTTTAAATTTGTGTGGAACAGATAGAAAAATAAGCAGCATAGAGGTATTATTTCGACGTCCCTATCTCTTCCATATATTTGAATATCTTGGAAAAGGTAAAAGATAGATACCATAGTGTTTGGTATTTTTGAAAACACACTTTATAAAAGGATATACCTTTTTTTTTAAAACGCTTTTTACCTAAAATTATCATATAAAATTGTATTCCCCTAACTACCTCCACCATTGTGCGAAGTCCAACTATGGCACGCTTGTATAAAAATAGAGTAAGAATCAACATTTTTTAAAACTCTCTGCTCTCATTTAGAGCCGTAAAATTATGAAGACTGAATTTGTCAATTTGCCTTTATTAAATCCCCAGGAATTTATAGGTTTTCATCCATTTGGCAAATTTGATTGATTGGAGGAACTATATAATCGCGTGAAATTAAAGAAAATCTCATAAAAATTTATTAAAAATCTGAAGAACAAATTAGATTTCCTTAGTCTTAAGGCGATGTGTCTAAAAAATAAAAAAGACAGAAAAGGCTCTGAGGTACCATTTATGTTTTCTTCCATCACCTCGCCCTTCTGGGCAAACCGCTAACTGGAAACTGGGTTTATATAAATGTATAAATTGATCAATTGTAAAATGGAAACAATGCGAATGGCTTCAAACTGTTCCTCAACGATAATAGATCTTATAAAGTAAAAGTACCCTTTAACTAGTCAGCACAGTTAAAAATCGCTAATTAATTCAAAACGTAGTTTTGAGTGGTTTAAAATTTCTAAAAAGTACACCACTAGGTTGTACAAAGGAAAGCACGTATGTATCATATATTTTTAAATTAAAACTTGAAAATTTCACCTGCAAAACAACAATAAGAATATTAAACCGCCAAAATTCCAATATAACTGGTAGCGCTCGACCATTTTTTCATGTGGTAGGCTGCCTGATAGGAATTTTATAGTCGACCATACACGCATGTTTTACACTTGATTCAAGAATTAGCACGTTCAAATATCGAAATAAAAAATCAAATAAGGGAAACGCGGAAAGACAATAAACAAGATATAAAGGACTCGATTAAAGAAGATCTTAAATCTTTGAAAGACGAGCTATTTTTCGAATTGCTGACAATTAAAAAGAGAATCAGGAATAAAAGAACGAGATTAACTTTTTAAAAACTAGTAAAAGTATAATTTAATATTCTACGACCTAAAAGAACAGAAAGATCAGGTTACGAACATAGACGAATACATTCAGTTTCTTAACCAGAAAGCAAAAGTTGAGTGTCAAATTTGAGATAATAGAAACTTCTACCTAAACAAAAATCGCCTTGTTTCTGTAGAGTTCACCAGTTTTTAAAACAAGAAGTACTTAAAAACCACAAGCTAAACGGAGAAAGAATACAGGAAATTTTTGACGGAAAATTTGAAGGTAGCTCGAGACCAAAAATTGTCAGCTCAAATAAAAAATAATAAACTGCTAATCGAAAATAAGGAGTACACGGTAGAATATCTAAAGAAAAAGCCTACTTTAATAAAAGAACTAGTCAGAGATACGGAAAGAAAAATCAGAGAGCAGGAAAAGAAAGTTCACGAACAAGAAAAAAAAAGAGAAAAGATGGGGCGACCAAATTGAGGAAAATCCGCCGAAGAAAAATCTTAGAAACAGAGCAATAGAACTCAAGTAAAAGAAGATCAGATCTTTTTCTTTTTATTTTTTTTCCTCTCTACTGACATGTTTAAAAATATTTTTAAATTTTTTTAACATTCATTTTTTAAATTATAATTAAATTTAATTCTTCCTTCCTTTTGTTTTAGCTTAATTCATTTAAAATATAACTTTTAATTATTTTATAATAATAATATAAAGTTTTTTAAACTGCTTGTAAATTTTATCGTCTGAGTCAAAATGGATCATTTTATTTCAAATTTTCAAGCAACGACCTTTTCCACAAAGTTAATCAATCAAGTAATGAAATTATTCATTTAAATATATGTGGTATTTTTACCAACTTTGATGAATGTTTGTGTTTTTTAAAACAAATTAAGTATGATTTTGACATTATAGTCTTATCATAAACGCACAAAATTTTTGATTTAGACGTTCTTTGTGTGGAAGGATATAAAACTCTTTACAATGAAGGTACGTATAACCGGTGAGATGGACTTTTAGTTTTGGAGATGTTCCGTCAATCCAAGAAAAAGCTTTTGTTAATTGTTTATCAGAATATCTTGCAACATATCAAACCGTAAAAAAACACATAATAACGGGGCACATATATTTAAACATTTTAAAATCTAACAAGAGATTTATTGAGGATTACAAGAGTATATTAGCTGTGCATGGTTTTACATCCTATATAAATAGTATTACTAGACCAGTATCCTAAACATGCTTAGACCACTTTTATGTAAAAGGTGCTACTGAAAAATATTTCACAAATATTAGCTCATTTGTAACTAACTTTAAAATTTCCAACCACTGCCCAGTTGTTTTGACCTTCGACAATACAGAAAATTTAAAAACTGAACAACAAACGAATATAAGAACAAAAACGTACATTAATTACCAAAACTTAAGAGAAGACCTAACAGGTACCTCTTAATAAATAAATATAATAAAACAGCCATTAATACTGCTTTGAACACATTTATAGAAGAACTACAACAAATAATTACAGTTCACACAAAAACAGTTAAACCAAGTAATACAAAAAACGGTAAAGAAGAATGAATTACGGTAGATCTGCTTAACTCAATAAAGCAAAAAAATTAATATACGCCTAATGTTTTCAAAATCCTAAGAATCTTATACTAAGAGAACGATATAAAGCTGTTAAAAAGGAATTACAAAAAAACAAATTAGGGCTCTTTGGAATGTTGTAAATAAAATTTCTAATAAATTGAACCCAAAAACAGTAATTAAAAAAGTTAAGTTATCAAACACCTTAACAAAAACTGACAAGTGTCAAATTGTAAATCACTTTACTAAGTTTTTTCTGAAATACGTGAAAAGTTAGCAAACCAAATTAAAGTTGCCAAGGATTACGTTGAATTTTCAAATCTATCAACAAGCAGCTTAAATTGTTTTAAAGAAAAATAGGGAATATGAAGTTATTAGCATCATCAAAAATTTAAAAAGCAAAAAATCCTCAGAATATGACCGAGTTCGTGCAGAAACTTTAAAAGAGATTACACTAGAAATTTCAAAAGTGTTAACATATTTAATAAACTTCAGTTTTCAAATTGACGTTTTCCCAAACGCCCTAAAATCTTTGTTTAAAAAGGGTCTAAAAAATGATTTAAATAACTATCGTCCAATATCTTTGATATCCAGTTTCTCAAAAATTTATCAAAAAATAATTAAACAAAAAATGGTTTTATTTTTTGAAAAACAAAGCGTGTTTTCTGAAAAAGAGTTAGAAAATGTAAATTTACGGAAGATGCTATTTTCGGTCTCACAACACATATCTATGAAGCCCTTGACAAAAACAAACAATCGCTTTGTGTGTTTGTGGACTTAAAAAAGATTTCGACATGGCATGTCATAAGAAACTTTTACAGAAACTTGAACAGGTGGGGATATGGGGAAGTGCTCTTAGCTTCATTCGAAGCTATCTCGAGGACAAAGAAAAATTTGTAAATATAAACGGGACAAAGAGCGGTGACAGAACTGTTACCTGTGGTGTGCTTCAGGAGACGTTTTGGGACCGTTGCTGTTTCTTGTGTACATAAATAACCTTTTAAAAGACAACTCGAAAGGAGTAATAATAAGTTTTTGCAACGATACTGGAAAATTTTATACTGCTGATTCTTGGGATTCTCTAAAATGTAAAGTTGAGGATGATTTTAAAAATATCAACAAATGGTTTCAAGTAAACAAACAAACATTAAATCAAAACAAAACTAAATTTTTGCCCTTTACCTCCTATGCGCAAAATTTAGATAGAATAGAATTCTTGCATATAGACCAGAATCTAAAAATTCATAAAGCAATTATTACACATTATTACTAAAACTAGTCTGTCCAGTCGCAATTCAATTATGGAATTTTAGGATGGGGCGGCATTAGATACTGCTATTTAAAAAAACATAGATGTAATTCAAAAATGGATTTTAAGAATTATTTACAACAAAAACAGAAGATACTCCAGTGATTTAATTTTTAAAGAATCCCAGGTATTTGATCTTAGGCAACTCTTTTTTTTATTTTTTTAAATTTTTAATGTGTGTAAATAAACAAAAAATTAAATTGCAAACAGATGTACACAACAGAAACACACGTTATGGGAGTATTGAAAAACTGGCTTTTATTGACTAAAAGCGCACTAATACACGGTTTCTTTTAAATATGTACTTGTTTAATTTATTTTGAAATGTTTATTTTATTAATATTTATTGTAACAAGCTAATTGTAAATTTTTGGTAATGCCCATAGTTAGTTTACTCCAAGTGACAAAAAATCTCATATAGGACCTAAAAAGAGTGACTATATACATATGTATTTACTCCACGTTACGTCTGAAAACAATTGTGACAAGTAACCCAAATAGTGAAATAGTCCTAACAAGCAAGAACTTGCTTCAGGACTCATTTATTTATTTGTTACTTTTTTTCCTGTCGTAATTTGAAATGTATGTACTTTGGATATTTCGGAAAATAAATTTAATTATTTATTTATTTTTATTATATATATTAAAACCTAAAGATCCTATACGTTTGTCATATGTTGATGAAAGACACACGCGACAACCCCATTAACGTCAATTTATTAAGAAGGATAGAAATATCGTTCCTTTATGCTCCAGCATGGTTTAGACAGAGAGGTACCTTTTTTTATATCTATATCTATAATCTACGTAAACCTACTTATATAAGCGTTCTGTTTCAGTTTCAGTGACCTTATTCAATAAGTGTCATTATGAATGTTATCCCCTCTCTTCTCTGTTATTATGCATTTTATAGTTTACTTTAAGTTATGCAACTTTTGTTAGTCTTAGTTTAAGACAACATAAGTTAAATTACGCAATTTTGACTTTTCTTATTTTAAATTGGACGGTCATTGAACAAATTTACAAAGGACCACCACATTGCCCTTATGGAAAATTATTTTTTGTTTCACTAGAGAACCGCTAAAGATAAACCCTACATATGGTATATTTTTGGAATAAGGAAGAAAAGATCTATCGAAGTTTTAGAAAATATACAGAATGATCAATTTAAAATAAGAAAGTTGCGGTAGGATTTACTAACAAGGTTTAGTCTATTTTGGAACGGTCCTAGGGTTAACTGAAATTTTTGGTTTAAAGTATTTCAAACCAACCCTTTACAAGAAAAATTTTAACTAATTTGTTTATTGAATTAATAAAACAATAAATAATAATAAATGAGGCATAGGCTTAGTCTTTGGTTTAATTTTTCCTACAGTCTTAATCATAAAATAGTTAAAACCACTGCTTCTTAAGAAAGTGTTCATGCAGTGTTTAGATTATGCTTTTTCATAGATTTCTAAGGAAAAGTTGAAAACTTTTAACTTTTATAACTAAAAGTATATATATTACTATAACAAATATAAGTTTGATTGCGCCAGTTCCAAATTTTAAATGTGGTGCCCAACAATATTGGCAGGAATTAAATCAACATTTTTAAAAATTTTAGTCAGCCAAATTAAAAGCAAAAAACAAGATGCTAAGTGTTTTGAATGTTCCAAAAAAAATTGTTTTTATTATACCTTATTTCTTTAAAAACAAACTACAAAAAATTAAAAAGAAATAAAACAAAACTTCAAAAAAGTGAGATTAAATGCACTTGCTTAGTAATTGTTATGACTATAACGAAGTAAGCAATTTTTTAGACTAGAACTATAACTTACACTATAACAAACTCAAATACTAAACAAGTGACTATGCCTTATATGAACGATCCTTAAAACAATTTTTTGTAAAATGCATAATAACAGAAGAAAGAGAGGGTAACATTTATAATGGATAACATTGTACAGGGTCTCTAAGTATACCTTTTATAATATGACTAGCTGTCCGTTCGCGACTTAATTCGCGTGTTTAAAATTGTAGATTCTCTCTTCTTCTCCACCTTACCCTACTTTCATTCCCTCAACCCTTTAGCCCCTTAAACTCTTCCATCTATTCGAGTATTTGCGTTGCCTGAAGTTTTTTCCGTTTTTTTTGCTTTCAATAAATCCAATTTAATGAAATAAAACCTATGTACTCCCCAGAAATCCAATTAATGTAGCAAAATTCTTGCAGCAGTTTGTTTTACAGAAAAAACACTTTCCTTGATTCCAGTTTTATATACAACTTATTTTTTATTTCATTGATTTATTGAACATGATGTCGGGGGGGGGGGGGTAACAAGCTTCATTAAATATGGGGTTGAAAGGGGTGTAAGGTGACGGGTAATAAAAAATAGCAAAAGTTAATAGAAAATAGTAGTTTTTACAACTAGTGGCTAAAATAGTGATTTCTTTTACGAGCGTTAATTTAAATAATGAACGTAGCGAGTTATTTAAAAACGCGAGTAAAAAAAACACTATTTTAGCCATGAGTTTTAAATACTATTTTTTTATACCTTTATCCAAAAACCCAATTAAAACCAGAAAAATACTGACAAAAAGCTGAACCCAAATCACTGACGTATCACCATTTTTATACCATGAATTCAAAGAAAAAAAACTGATAGAGTCGTCGCATCTAACTTCTCTTATAGCAAAATACAAAAAGTATTAGACATAGCTGATGGATGGCGCCACACGACCGATCGTACCTATAAAGTGGATTTACAATGAAGCAAGCATGTTTTCAATTTGGCTCTGCTATTTTTATTTTGTATGCCCTTTTTATAAAATTGAAAAAAAAAACTTTTAATTAAAATAATTTTATTCGTAACAATTAGAGGATACAGTTAAAGATAGATGCTTGTTTTCAAAAAATACACAATTATTATTGGATATTCTTATTTGTTCCAAAACTTATGGATATGGTACTATTTGTTACATTATTTATGTTAATCAATGGTTTTTCACTTGTTGATGTCGATGTTTATTTTTCTACATTCACTGCTTTGTAATTTATTTTTAATTGCTACATTTTCGTTGGAATTTCCTTAACAAACTGCTGCTTTTGATTAAAGATTTTTTTGAAATTTCATTTTTTGTTGTCATGCTCTGTTGCTCATAACCTTCGTCGACTTGACGTGGCTTACAAGGTTCATGGAGTTGAAAACCAGAACTTGCAAGAAGAGTTGCTGAGGTTCTTCTAAATGTATGTCCAGTTTATACAAAAATCTTGCAATAACTAGTGGCATTCTCACAAATCTGTTAATTCCTACAACCTGTATGGTGCATTTTCCGTTGCGATACTGAAAAAAGTATGAATCTGTTTTGGTGTGCGTGGGCCTTAATTCGGATTATTGATTGATAAGCTGTACCAAGTTAACACCATTTTCCAAGGGCTCGTCTAAGATGGTAAATTTGCGCTAGACATGAGTTTTCGAGTCAAGCACTGTAGCCAACATAATTCCACCTCTTTTTTCGATATCAGTCACGTTCATGTTGTACAGCTCCTCTCCTCTACAAGCTCCCGCAATCCCCATAATCAAACCCACCTTGTGCAGCAAATACACCTTATTGGGTGCGTCAGAAAGGAATCTTTCAATTTGTTCCCGATCAAAAATTTTTGGTGAACTTGCGGCCTTTTCTGTTTTGTAAGGTTACTGATTTACCTTGGCACCATTCCATGAAGGTTTGGAACTATTTTTTATATAGCTTCTTCGATTTGTCGGGAAGAAGCGCCAGTGTGGCCAAGGCTGCTGCTTCCCGTATTTCCGGAGGGGTACAGCTCATATTGTTGTCTTCTGAACCGGTTTCAATCTGAAAAAATACAAAAAAGTGGATAAATGCATTTAAGATAAGATAAACTAATAACTTCATCAGGTTCGTAATTATATCAGCTCTTACCTCTATTTTATTTAAAAAATCCATTTTATCTCGATTTTTATTTAAGGGACGCCGAAAAACACTAGAAAATCTCGAAGGTATTGCTCAAAACTTACACAATTTAAATAAAAGAAAAAACTCGTGGGCATTTCAAGGGCCTCCTTGATTTTAAATTTCGCGCACCTGGCGACATCTAAGGCTGACATGTAGAACTAAGTAAATTTTCTAAATTTTATAGACTTCTGTAACTGTAAGTGTTATAGATTTCTGTTTTATAAATTTCTGTAATAACCTTTTTAAGGGCACTATTACCTAAGCCTTTATGAGCGAAAAATGAAGTTATTTTTGATTTCACACAATTCCTATTTTTTAGATTTTATTTAAATTTATAATATTGATGCGTTTAAAGGGAACTTTAAAGTGCAGAACGTTGGAGAAGCTAAATAATTTTTTAAATACGTTTCCTTCCAATCAGTGCTCTGATTGAAGTTGGCCATTTTATTTTTTGACAATTTCTTATTTTGTAGTGTTTTCGAAATTATTTCTTTGTTAAAACTTGTTAAAAACGTGGTAAGAAATCTCAATTTTTAGGTAAGGATGCTTAGTTTTTCTCACTTTTACCATTTTGCGCTATTTTTCTTCAAATTTAGATAAAAAAGGATCAGAATCTTTTTTTGCACCCGTGATCAAAAAAAAAAGTTTTTTTTGCATCGGTAACCAAAAAAGCCATGTTTTGGTACCTTGCAGACAGTAAGTAAGATCGAGTTTTTGGTAAAGGTATAAAAGAAAAACACTTTTTTCGATTCTGAACTTTATTTTTTTCAGTTTGATAACCAACAACCCATATATTAACAGATAAAAATTTTTATCAAATATACAGGGGGTTAGCAAGGTCTATAATACCAATTTCTAAACCTCTGTGACTTTTTTCTTCTCAGATACAGAAGATCCCTTTATCCCCGTCAAAATCTAATTAACACTATTTCTCTATACCTAGTTGAAATTTTAAAAAACGCCAAACATGTGTCTACTTATTTTATTTTCATATTTTCGTTTGTGAGATAATAAAACCTCCCTAAAATTTCAACCCTTATTTTTACCCCTTAAGGGTAATATTTTAAAAAATCCTTTCTTAGCGAGCGTCTACGTCACAAACCCAATATGTCCCTAAATTTTTTATACAGTGACTTCAATGTTACCTCCATCACTTATTTTACTTTTTCGTCAGTCTAAGGCTATTTGAAATTGTTATCCATTCGAGAAAAAATTTGTTAAGTAACTCCTTGCTTAAACACTAAAAATGTCGGTAATAATTTTTGAAATGATTAAGAAAAGTGAGTTAGAAAAAGAATTCAATCATCTTTTTATATTAGGGACCTTTTAGATGTCTGAATCTCAAGACAGTCATTAGACATTAGAACAGAAAGGTAATCCTAGTCGAGAAAAAACTTTTTTCCGATTTATTCCCTCACTCTTTGCCCTCTACGACACAAATCTTTTCTGTAAAATATATTACACCAAAGGAACAAATTCTTTGACACAAATCACTTACCTACAATATAATACAGGATTTCTGAGGATTTCAATGTCATATAAAGTTCTGCGCGCACAAAAAAAACAGTAATATTGAGCAGTGATGCCAGTTTTATTTATTATCTCCGGATTACTTTCATGACACAAAGATTTTCGCCAATCGTGCATTGTCAGCATAAGTTGCAATAATAACCGTGTACAAGATACGTTTGCAAATTCTCCTAGAAGGCGGCAACGGTCGTGGAAATACGAGATCCTCGAATGAATGCTGGATTGCATTCAGAAAGCCTACACCATGGTATGGGTGCGCGCACATGATGTGTCTGCAAGTGTACATACCACACCCATAAACTGTCATTCTTGTCTAATCTCAGCCCCAGGGATTAAAAATAATTTTAATCCCTGGGGGATTTAAAGTAAATTTTTCCAAATTAAACAATAATTTTATTGAAATTTAATTTATTTGTTAAAATGTATAAACGAAAAAAATAATTAGCATATGCATTACTTAAATCTAGTTCGGTAATTCTGTCTCTTTGGAATATTGGCTCCATACAGAAGATGCCTTGAGATTCTTAGACTTCTGTAGGAAGTATGCCAGAAGCACCTTTTCATCCGTAAAATTCTCTGCATGCGGTTCAGCGCACCATTTTCGGTAATCACGAAACTGTTTCTTGTAAACCTCGTGATATTTTTGTGGAAGAAGGCTAGCGATGGCCTCTTCCGCGATCTCTTCAACGTTCATTTAAAAAAAAAATATTGTACGATTTTTCTGGACTCACCGTTTGGTGACGCCGTTTGATAACAACAACTGACTGACATTTGTTTTGTGCCATAGCCACACTCCTACGGCACAATAAATTTTAAGTGAATCCACCATGCCAACAACAATCAATGACAACTATCAGTAATATGAGCTATCAATCTTGAAACTAGAGTACCGTTAAGTGGTCTACTGTTAGTTTTGTGATTTTTTGTTTTTAGTTTCTTGCATTCTAAAGTGCATAAAATAGTATGCAAACCTTGTGACTAAAGTGTATTTTAATCCCTTGGCAAATTGTAGCCCTCTTTATGGTCGGGCTACAAACCTTTCTCCGCGGGATTAAAAGAGGCACTTTAGTCCCTAGTTTTATAATGTACTATTTACCACAGATAAGTTTTAGTACCCATTTTTAAATATGTTCAACCAAAAATTCCATACGTAAAATGTGTTTCTACCAGGACCAAGTACAAGACTTTCAATTGATTTTTAGATAAAAATGAAAATACCAGCGACACTTTTATTCGTTTTTATGCGTAAATATTTACTTGTTTTTGTTGTGGGTATCAACATGTTTTCTACTGTAATAAATTGAATATTTATCGGGACCGCACTTAGTTTTATCAAAATTTACAGTTAGCAGGTTGTCATCCATTTTTTTATTTTACTAAATTTTTGTTCAGCCTGTAGTTTACCACTGTCCCATGTTTTACCTTATCATCCGCAAAAATTAGTATCGGTCCACTTGTTTTAAACCTCAGCAATCATTGATATAGGGGATAGATAGAGCCCCTAACACCGTTCCTTGAAGAACACCGGAGTTTACAGATCCAGGGTTACTTAGAACATCTCCTATTTTTGTATATTGGACTCTTTTGATAATATAGCTTTTAAGAATGTCAAATATTTTTCCCTTTAGGCTGTATCTTCAGATTTTTTCTAACAATCCAAATAACGTTCCATTCTATTATAACAGGTGCCATATTTCAATTCATAATCAATAAACAGCGTTCTTTTTCGAGCAGAGCGTGTTGATTTGTCAGTTCAATAATTTTCGCTTGTCGGCGCATAGTGGGGCGTGGGCTACCAAGAGCTGGCAAAAATTCCAATTATAAATTTTAAATAAAAATATCATAAAAGCAATAAAACAAAAGTAATGACAGCCCTTTCCCCTTCCTCAATACAGAAAAAGTAACTATTGCATTGGTCAGAAAAAATGCCACTTTTAGATAGTCTTTAATTTTAGAGACAATAGTTCAGTTCCGAAAAAAATTACATAGCTGAAAAGAAAACTCTAAACTGTACAGAAAAGGTGTCAAAAATGACAATTGTAATTGCAAAATTTTTAAAATCACATCAATAGTTTCAAAATGATAATTAATCGAAAAGTGGCTTCCACAAAAGGCTTCAACTAGAATAAGTTGAATACACTGGCAAGCCTAAATAAAGTCTTGTAGTCTGCAGGAATTTTATTTTCCTGGGTCGTATGTTCTTGAATTACGATCTTCAAAAGGTCAGTATACATACATAATCCGAAAGTAAAAACAAAATTTATTTTTAAGTCGAAACTATTTTTAAATCTTATTAGTACGGAAGTTAAATGTAGAAAATGTTAGTTGTTAAATGCTATTTCAAATATCTTATAAATTGTCTAACTTACAAAACTAAAATTTACTTTAAAATATGGGTTTTAAATTCTGTAAAATATTTTTTGGCTTTTTATTAATGCTTAATTTTTTAATAATTCGGGAGCTGGAGACCAAAAATTAGTAAATATTTTCAAATATCTTAAAAACCGTTTGACCCACATAATTTTTGAAAATATTTTCCTTAGTCAACATGTTTAAATTTTTATTAGTTTAGGAGTTAAATGCAAAACAAAAACAAAATTGTAAGTTTCTCCAAGATTGCGGATTGTGTATAATTATAAGTTTATTTTATAAGTGTTTGATTAAATGTGTAAAGCAGAAAAATTATATTAATTTTTTTTAGAACACAGGAAAATAACCAACATTTCTGGTGGCTATAATGAAAAAAACATCATTTCCGCAGTTCAAAATCTGAGAAACTTTTGATATTTTCTAAAATATACCAAATCATCCAAAAAACGTAAAAATTCTTTTTACTTTTAATTTTTCTGGTCAAACCTTGTTTTCAATCGCCTAATCTTGCCATGTTTCATAAAATGTAAACAGTTTAAAAAATATATTTTTAAGTTATAAGCAAAATATCGTAAAAGATTTTAATAGAGCATCTAATAAAAATGACCAGTAAACAAGGTTAAACAAAAATTTGAAGGAAATATAGCGGAACGTGTGACTTTTCGTTCTACCAAACTTAGAAACGTTAAAAATGAACCGTAAAACTGGCAGCATATTCTAACTAAATGTCGATTAACTGGTAACGAAATAGTAGGAACTTCTTAACTTATACTAAAAATTAACTTACCTTATTCATAATTGGATATAACTTTAATTTATATTATTTTGCATATTTTTTTAGAAATAAATCACAAAACACCAAAACAATCTATTTAGGTCTGTTAACAGACCGCGACTGTAATTTTTTCAAGGCTATTGTGATATGGTAAGAGATAAGTTTACTGGATTTTGGCTCATTTTTTTCGCATTCTAATAAAACTTGTATTTGAAATTTTTCCGACGAATTCATATTCCTTGCCCCTCTGTGGCGTTGCTTTGAAATTATTTTTCTTTAAAAATTTGATATGTATTTTACGAGGTGTTTTATGTCCTCATATTGAAATAGATAGAAAACCAATTCTTCAAAACTAGCGGGAGGGTAAAATCAAAAAATAAAAGAGGCAGCCAATATTTGCAAACCCCCAAAAGTGGGGAAGCGCGCCTATATTTGGGTCGGTTTCATTACAAAAAACGATTTTGTTTTACAAAAAAAATAAGCTCCACCACTTTTTTATTTTTTTTTCTGCGGCTTTCTAGCAATTTTCATTGGTCATATTCTATTATTTTTTGAAAAAATCTAGAAAGAAATATTTCCTTCTTCTTCAAGTGCCATGTTCTCTTCGAACGTTGGCTATCATCAGCGCGATCTATACTAAAATACTGCATATTTTAGTATGTACCTATTTTCGGAAAAGTGTCGTAGTACTAACACCATACCATAGTCTAAGATTTTTAAGCCATGATATCCGTCTACTACTCAGACCTCTTCTGCCTTCAATTTTGACTTCTATTATCAATTTTAAGAAAAACGTCCACATTTGTTACTCTGTCCATCTAAGATATCCATTCCTCTAACATTTTGCACATGACCTCAATCAGTCTCCATGCTTCCATCCAAAAATGTCCATTCCAAAAACATAACACCGAAGCATACGAATTTGGAGAGTGATATTAAGATTGCGACTGCACAACACTGATTTTATTTTGATAAAAGACGATCTGGCCTGTTCAATTCATGCACAAACTTCTTGCATGTTGTCCCAGTTCTCAGAGAACGCAACCCAAGAATTTGTATGGATCCCGCGTTCGACTTGCTGCTCATTTACTTCTAACGTGCCTCTGATATTCTTTTCCTTGGATATGACCATCCATTTTGTTCTCCCAACATTTAAGTTAATCCCGAATTGCGAACTTTTGGCATCAATTTAATTCAAAAACTCTTGCAGGACTTCCAACGTGTCTACTATTATAACAGTGTCGTCGGCATATCGTAGGTTGTTGATTTATGCCGTTTATGATCAGACCCTCTTCGCGGTTATGAAGTGATATTTAACAACAGCGGAGACAATACACAACCTTGGCGCACACCTCTTCTTATTTGGACCTCTTCGGACAGTTGACCATCAACCTTTATTTAAGCAGTCGGGTTCCAGTATAGATTAGCAATTATGTTTAGATCTCGATCATCTAGACAAACTTCTTTTAGCGATTCTATGAGCTTTTCGTGTTGGACTGGATCAAGCGCTTTCTTATAATTTATGAAACAGGCATATACTGGCACCGACACATCCGTAGATCGCTGAACTAGGATTTGAATGCCAAACAGTCCCGAACCCACCACGAAATCCAAACTGTGTGTCGCCCATAAAGGATTCGTATTTTCCATAAATTCTTTTATGGATAATTAGAAATATTTTTAGCATATAGCTCATTAGTCTGATTAGGCGGTAATCACTAACTTCTTTGCTAAATGTTTTTTAAGCAGTATAACAACGGTTGATTTTAGCCAGTCCTTAGGGATTTTACCGCCGCAATAAATCATGTTAAAAAGTTTGACCAGCGTTTTTACCGAATCTTTGTTTTTTATTACCTTTAAAACCTTATTGTATACTTCGTCTTGCCTTACCTCTTTTCTGTTTTTAGCTGAATATATCTTTTGAGAATTCTTCTGGCTGTTCGGATCGGTTATCAGTAAAAAGATGTTCTATGGAGCTACACCATTATTTTAGTTTTTTATGATTTCATGGTACTAATCGCTGCCTTTTTTACTGCGTCTTTTGTCCATGAACTCAAGGATTTCATCGGTCATCCAAACTTTCTTTTTGTTCCTGTTTTCATCCTTGCCATACTTGTCCAAACCATTTTTGCATCTTGCTCGGACTCATTAATCTCTTTAAGCTTTTTATTAAGTTTGACTTTAAGTTCAGTTGCTACCATGTTATCTTGAAGTTCGTCCAATCTGGGTCTGGGTTTGTTATTTCGGGAACGATTTTTCTAGAGGGTAAATTTTATTTTGGCCACAACTGGATTGTGATTCGAGCCTATGTCTGCGCCAGGGTAATTTTAAAAAAAGTATTTGACACGTCAAAATCCTTTTGATTTTTTTTTCAAAATGCCTGCTACGCCGTTATAGTGGTTTTGACCGTCATTGCCTGCCTAGTAGACATGGTAGTCGTCTATCTGGCATATAGTTAGTCTATCTCACCTCGCCAACTCCTAAGATCTCTAATATTTTCATTTCTCTGGTGACATTGTGGACTTTTCCAGCCTGAAACATACTTTGTACGTTCCATGTAGCATCCTCTTCATGGCTGGTCCGGAGATTCTTAGCACCCTCTGCCGTTAGCCTTTAGCTATGTAATTTGTTGTCGTTTTTGTTTCTATATCTAGAGGTACGCTGAACAATTACTTTTAGTGTTACTGCTTCACAGCATTATTTTTTTCGCCATATCTGGCTACCCTCACATAGTTTGGCCTGCAGGTTGATGCAGTTACCGGGGTGTGGCACGTGGAGCCATATGTGAGGGCTAACCGCCCTGTGAGGACCAATTTTTAAAACCACTACCAGTCTATGACTCTCGATGCAACCATCTTAAACAAGAGATACTATCTCTACAGCGCAGCCCATATAACACTTTTAGTACAATAGAATATTGGACGGGCAAGGAACGGACGGACAAAAAAAGGATAAGTTTTCCTAAATGGAGGGGAGTGTTTCAGCATAGGTCTATATTTAGAATACTAAGAAAAAGTATGCCGCCGGCGAAAATTCTAAACTAAATTAGGTTGCAAAATAGGGCTGCACGCATAAATCTTAAAAACAAGAATTTTTTTTTCAAAAATTAGGTAATTTTGGGAACAAAATAGCGCCACAAGTGAAAATTTTAGTGTTGCCGAAGAAACCGGCGTCGCAAGAGAAATATTTAAAAAAAAAGTAAACAATAGCTCTACAGGTTACGATTTTTAAGAAAGTGTCGAATTTCGTTGTCTGTCCCTACCCACACTATACGTTGCTGGTATGATATGGGCTGCGCTGTAGAGGTGCAATTTTGTCAGTTCGCGCTCTGTAAACAGTTCGACAATGGTTACAACATGAATGGCCAAAAAAGTTATGTTTTTACGATAGCTGCTATCACTTTGTCATATTAAAATCGAGTGAAGGTAATTTTTATTCTAGTTTCAAACTTGTGAAAATGGAAAAAATTAGGAAATAATATTTTGAAATGGATTTACTGCGTCTTATAAACGGCTACTGCACTAAGAAAATTAGGCCCGCTAAAAGTCGTGGGCGAGACGTTTGGTGTTGGGAAAGCTCATTTTTGAGGGCTATTCCAGCTATTTCATTGAACAACTGCAACTCATTTTTTGGGTCTAGAATACGTCGGGGCTCACGTTGCCCAGAAATTTGGTAAAAGTCTTGTTTTACTCCAGTTTTACCAAGGCATTGTGGTGTAGCAATCCTTAACCATGGGTAACACATTTGTGGATTTCCACAAACCCAGCCCCAAGTTTTGGAGTTGTTCCAGCTTAGTAAACTTTGGTTTTTGCAGCTCCATAAAGAGCATAGAAAAGTAATTTGGTAGGTTGCTGTGACACAAAAACAGTGGGTTGGGGTAATCCCAAAAAATTAGTTGCAGTAATTCAAGCTCTGATCTGTCCTTATATTAAACCACGGCTATATTTGGGGCTATGGTCATTTTGCTGCTGTGGACATCCTAAGGATTTATTTGGGTACAAAATTACTCAAAGAAAACTCTTTTAATAGCTTGTAAGTGTCTTATTGTAGAGTGAAATCGGGTTTAAATTTTATACTTATCCTCAAGAGGAAAGTTCAGTGGTTGATAGATTAGCACAATCTGGCAATCTGAACGAATACTGTACTAAATAGAGGTTAATAACCAGATGTCATCCTGCGAACCATAATGCCAGACTGGCAGACAGTTGACAAATATGGAAAAAATTCCGCCATTCTTTATTCCACTTCGATTAAGTATGAAAAATTTCATGTCTCTACCACGCTCCCTTTAAATTCCGTTACTTAACTCGTTTTTAAAATCCCGACCTTCTGTCTAAAGTTATATTGCATGGCCTCGCAGAGTAAAATAAGGCATAAAATATGGAATAATTTTGTCAATATTGATATTGTTAGTAAACGAACATGTTACGAAATTTATAAAACCACGAATTGGTCGGATCGGGTCGGTACTGTTGTTTATTTTAATACCATTTGACTTTAAGATCTCAAGTTTGTTTCGTATCTTTATAAAGTTTGTACTCATTGCATGTAACTTTTCTGAGACTAACCTACTTTTGATGTAGTTTTTAAAGTCTCTAAAAGGACTCGTTCAAATTTTATGACTGTACACTGAGAAAAATTGTTTCTAGTTTTAACCACTAGTGGCTAAAATACCTATTGTGCTTTTCTACAAAATTTGAAAAAAAAAACGTGGTTTAGCAGTGAATTTAAAAACAATTCTTGTTATACCAATAGTCACAAAATTAAAAAAAAACGGGAACAAACTGACACAAAAATTAACCACCAGCACCTTCTAAATTTAAAGATACAACAGCAAGGATGGTACGCAAACGAACTAGAATGAGACCAAACGATTCGCGACCAGCTGAAATTTGGGTAAACTTACTTTACTTTTTAAAAAAATCTATTACGCAAACTGCGTTGGTATGCACAACCGGGCGTTAAAATACCTTTTACTGCCCGCGTTTTAGAGCTCACTAAATGCAGCGCGGGTATTAAAGTGATTTTTGCTGAAATTTGATAGTAACTTTGCTTTTTCTGTTTGGCTTGCATTTTGTTCATTCAAAACAAAAAGAGTTTTTACCTAGATTTTTTTCAGTTTTTTTATAGATGTAACAGCAATGAAAAGCAAGCTTTTGTTTTATTTTTTCAAATTTTATTTCAAGAACAACAATAAACAAATTACATAATAATTATACGTTCAAATCAATCCAACTTAAAATTAAAGATGCAGTTGCTGCAGTTCGAAAAATTCATAACGGGATGGGGATAGTCATTTTCTCGAAGTGCATTGAGATGGACCGGCGCTTAAATACATTTTTAGGTAAATAAGTTTTATATTAAATATAACTGCTTGATTCGTTTCGCCTTTTCACTGAGGTGCGCCAGCAAAGTATCTTCTTTTAGGTTTGGGGATCCACTTTCTATATCGTTTCGTAGTTTTCTGGATTTCGCGGATAAAAGTTCCTTCTTTGCCTCTTCAGCGATATCCAAGATTTCTCTAAAGAGACTTGGTGAACTCTGTTCCTCGATATCCATTGAAATAGTGAAACCAATGCAGTTTGTATGAAAATTTAGAAGAAACTTTCCAAGTGACGCTCAGTTTGTTTATTTGGTTGCTACGTGTTGCTAGGAGCATTATTTAATGTTTTTGTCAGATTGCTTGATTAAAAAGTGAAATGAAAGACTGGCCGCCCGCTTACTGACAGTGATTCGTGTGTTGTCAAAATAATAGAGAACTTTAGACCAACAATTTTTTTTTGTAGAATCCCAGCAAACACGGTTTCCTCGGGCCTTCGTCGGTCCGATGTCGAGTGCCGAATTTGTCGATTTACGACATCGGACTAGCAATATTTTTTGTCCGCTTTGCGATGTAGGCCCAATGTATGTTTGCCGACGCAGCGTTAGACTGTAGCCCGCCAACGGACCAATGGTAAATTTTACTTTTTGCTGACATCGGTATACCGTCGCCGTACGATTAATGTCCGATATGGTTTAACTACGTAGTACCAATCATCCGTCCATAGCTGCTTAATTTGGTCGGTCTAACGTAGGCAAGCTGGTCTCGGCCCGACATTGGTAAACTATTCAAGTCCGACATTGGTTTCCTAAAGCTGTCCAACATCGGCGATTGACGGAAGTCTACCGGTGATAGCTTAAAGCGGCCCGACATTGGCAAACTAAAAAGTTTGGATAATGCGGGTGCTTAACCAGTCGGGCTGGTTTAAGTGGTAAAAGAGGTGATTCTTGTAGAGAATTACCACCATCTTGTCAAGTCCGCATTCTAGTTTTGAAATATCTTCGCTCATTATATATATAATATTATCTTCCACTATACAAAAACATAGTGACATTAGCACCATCTCTACATACTAGGAAGAAACTATTAAGCAGTTTAAAAATTTTATAGTGACGTAATCGGAAGATCGCCGGAAGCCGATTCTCGACCAATCAAACAAAGTTCCAATCGGACCATCGTCGACCATAAAGCAGATAAAGTGGTCGTCGGCATAAAGTCGACTATAGTAAATCGGGTCATCGTCAGTTGCCGATTCTTGTCCGAATAAACAAAGTTCCAATCGGACCGTCGTCGGCCCTAAACCAGATAAGGTTTGCGTTAGCATAATTTCGACTATAGTAAATCGGGCCATCGTCAGTTGCCGATTTTCGTTCGATTAAACAAAGTTCCAATCGGACCGTCGTCGACCCTAAAGCAAATAAAGTGGACTTCGGCATAAAGTCGACTATAGTAAATCGGACCATCATTAGTTGCCGATTTTCGAACGATTAAAAAAAGTTCCAATTGGACCATTGTCGGTCCTAAAGTGGTGTCGGCATAAAGTCGACTGTAGTAATGTGGACCTCCGTCAGTTGCCGATTATTGACCGAAAACTGAAAATCGCAATCTGACCAACATCGGGCCAGAGTGTAGTCGCCGATGCCGACACCCTGCCGACGTTGTCGACATTGGCCCGATTCAATTCGACGATTTGTGTTTGCTGGGATGATTCATTCAAGTCTTTTTTCCCTTAAAAACACGGTTGTGCATAAAACATTGTATGTGTCTCATTATTAAATTGCGTTTAACGATCCCAGCGTGTAAAAACTCTTGCCTAACGGCTCGGGTATTTATTTTCATGTCGCGGGCGTTAAACGCTGACTTTAAGACCTAGATACATAAATAGCTATTAATATATTTGCGTTAAAATGTTATTTTTATTTATAGCACATGTAAAACCTAAAAAAAATACTGCTGTATAAAAAAGTATTTTGGGTAGATTTTGTACAAATCTTTATACAGTAATTTCTGATTTTCCTGTAGAACGTAACGGCCGACGTTTTTTTTTCTTTGGTCACAACCAAAAGCACACACTTCACCATTTTCCTGATATAACAAACATTTTATTGTTTCTTTTATCAATGTTATGTGAACTTACTATAGTTACTATTGTTTTTTTTTCTTCTAAATGTAATTGTTTGACAAAGATACTACACTGTCAGATTTGCCTGTGTATACCCTTTGAACCCGCATATCTGTCACCGATAACTACTTCAAGGAGATTATAGTTAGTTATAGGTTTATAGGAAGTGTCACCAGCGTGTATCAATAATAACTTTGAAAAACAAAGAAAATAATGTAAAAATCAGGGTTGACCATGGGCAATGTCAAAGGCGAAAAATCTACTGCGCATTCCTGAGGCAGTCTGCTTGCGCCCAGAGAATTTTTGGCTCTGCGTTTTTTCCAGGCTAACTTGATTTGGAGAGTTACTATCGCTACGGATTATGCACTTTTTATTGGTTTGCGGACAACTGGTCGTAAATTTAAATTCGCAAACAGTTGCGACGTCCCCACTACCATCGCAGACACTTTCGTCGCAGAGCTAAAACGTCGCAAATATTTGCGCCGCACGGAAAAAAATCTATTCTATATTTAGAAATAGCTCTATTCTTGAAAAATTAAATTTGGTTTAAGTATTTTACTCTTAGTATGAGAATAGGGATTATTGGAATTAAGCAATTACTTATTCTTGATCTACGAAGGCTCTTATACTTAAATAGAAACCAAATATACTTCAAATAAGAAGAGGCGGTAATTTAAATCAAAACCAAAGCTATTATTAAATCAAATAACTTCTAGAAGTAAACCGATAAGAGTTTATTATTCTTTCAAAAAACAGGTAGTTTACTTGGACTAACACCAGAAATTCTTCTTTGAAAGCGAGAACATATTATAACCAAGTTGAAGAAAAACTTGTCACAAGAAAAAAGTAAATCTTGACCTAAAATATGTTACGAATTGATTGAATCATACTTTAAACTTAGTTTAACTACAAAGGTTTAATTTGGATCAAGTCCTTTTATTATTGCTATAAAGCCTTATTTATTTTTAAAATCATAAGAGCTGTACTAAAAACAAGAAATATCCCAATATCGAGTCGCACCTTAAGATTGCTTGGCTAATCCAGTTTCTCTCTTTATTGTTTGGTATGGGGGCAACAAAGACTTAATGTCTTTAGTTTCAGTTTTTATCTCAACATCTATCATTTAATATAGGTAAAACTATACTCCTATATCTTTAGTTTAAAGGTTCGGATTATTATAAACGCCTAAAAAGTTAAATACTTCCCTTATATTAATAGGAGAAACCGAGTATCATTATGTATACCCACGGTTGTTAAGAAGTATGGATGAAGTGGCGAAAGCAGCTATTGTTTAACACGGTCTTGACCGCCTCTTTAGCAAGAGCGCTTCACAGTGTGCTGTCGCGAGATTCGGTTCGAAATTGTGATCATAACATCTCGCTGGCAGCTTGCGGAAGTTTTCTAAATATGCGTGAGCCGCAGAAACTCGGCACTGGAAGTACACCACATAATACGCCTATGGAAATGTGAGTCTTTTCAATTTGTATCCAATAATCGTGTTGATTTGATTCTGCTACGGGACTGAATTAGCATGGTTATAGGAGAAGGGTTATTTTACAAGTGACGGGCTTACGCTACGTTATAGAATTACAATTGATGTTAAGTGAAATATAAGGTCGGTTTCAGTCAAGTATAGAACTATTTGAAGGTAAGTATAATTTTTTCTTAATAAATATAAAATATTATTTGATTGAAGTATAGTTACTTTTACGTTAAAAACATGTTATTCTCATTCAAATAGCATTTGACATCAATACAACCTAAAGCAGTGTTCAAAACAATCAAAGAAAAAACTTGAATTAAGTATAGCGTCCGCTTAAAGTAAAAAACCACTGTCTTAAAATAAGTATAGACCTATATTTGAATTATCATATAAATTACACTTGTCTCAAGGCTAGTCATGCATTATATTTAAGAATAGCATATTACTTGGATAAAGAATAAATAAAATTGTGGATATCGAAGATGAAGCTATTCTTGGATCAAGATTGATAATCTTGTTCCAAGAAGAGCTTTTTTTCCGTGCGCGGGTTCATTTCGTCGCAGAGGACATTGCGACGTGACCACTAGCGTCGCAAACCATTTCGTCGATAGACAATTGGGTCGCGGATTCTCTCCATCGCATAGGACATTGCAATGTGCCCACGAGCGTCGCATGCAATTACGTCGCAAATCCACAACGTCGCAAATACATTCCGTCGCATTGTGTATGTAAATTGAAAACGTGGTAATAAGATAATTTTTTCATGGTGTATGACACAGCGTCGCATTTTTTTATAATCTTTAGAGATACCTACTGCTACTACATTCTCTTATTATTTGTTTGTTCGTTGTTAATTTTTGAGAAAATTGTCGTTTAATTTTAGTTGTTCTTTTGTGGTAGTAGTGGTTTGAATTAAACATTTTTAAAATGTAAATGTAAAATGTTAAATGTAACAGGGGACAGTGGCACAGCGGCTGATAATTTAATACGCTATTTTGTTGTTTGCGACGAAATATATTTGCGACGTTGTGGATTTGCGATGAAATGGTTTGCGATGGTAGTGGGGACGTCGGAACTGCTTGCGACTTTAAATTTACGACCACTTGTCCGCAAATCCTTTTTATTAACTCATAATTATATGGTTCATGGGCAGAGGAGTGCAGACTAATGCAATTAAAAGAATAGAACAATAGTTCCTAAGTTCAAGCGACAAAAAATTGCTATTAAAAGCAGAAAAATATTTTTTAAATTAATCTGCAAACGCAAAAATAAGCACCAATTATAGAGTCTAAAATTTAAAGAGAAAGGGAACTATTTATCAAATTAAAGACAACATAAATGTCCATATCCACCAACATAAAAATTCTCTCTCTCTCTTATCACTATATTCCGAGTTTGGAACAAGTCTTGCCAAATAAATTTTCAATGTAAAAAATGACATTCTAAAGACTAATCAGGGAATTTTTGCGTTGGCGGATACGAGCATAAACTTACTTACTTACAGCGAACTGATGTCATTCTTGCCTCTGAAAACGTATTTCTTTGTTGTCAATATTTGCAGTCAATTTGAAGTAACAGTTGGGACAATCAACGACATGACTTTTTTTACATATTTACCGTCGCTGTCTAAAACAATGTATCGAATAAAGATCCAAAAAAATGACGTCAGTCCGCTCATCAAAAAATTGGATTTTATATCGGTAGAGCGTGGTGTTCATATAATAGATAATTACAGTGGGATTTACTAAAATGGTTTAGCTTATTTTAAACAGCTCCTAAGTTTAAGTGAATTGTTAGTTTTCAGTATTTTATACCAACTTCCTTGAGCTTTGTATATAGTTTTATTTACAAGAATAAATCTAATATTTTTTTTTAGTGAAGAATCATCTTAAGACAACCTTTTGTTGGATTCAAGAAGAAAATTTCAATGTTAAAGAAGTTTTTTTTAACCCTAGGGGGGATCTAAATGGTAAATACTCTGTTGAGCCAATTAAAATGGTCACGATTCTTCAAAAACCGTCAGAAAATCTCGCCGTTACAAAAAATCTGTCGATTTTTAAACACAAGTTTACACTAGCTGCTTTTTTTCAGGACTTATTAGCCAATATTCCTTAAAATTTAGTTTCTTAATACTGTTCCAGTAAATAAAAAATAAGTCAATTTTAATTTTTGTAGGCAGTTTTTGTCAAAAGCCCTTTTATATTTAAAAATGGGTTTTATTTAGCTTATTTTTTTGTGTAAACAAACGGTTTCCCGTAAACAAAACTTTAAAGCTTTTAACATACAAAACCATATATAGCCATGGAATATGTCGCTTGCATTATTCAGAAAAGTCACACAAATTCTGTCTTTCCTTTCACATGTTGAGAATTTTTGACGCTTTTTAACGTTTATTGGTACGCGTAGTAGCAAATTAGCTCCACCGTAAACTAGTCCTGCAGAATATCTTTAAAATATTAAATTTACAAAATGTTATTAAAAAAATGATGCAGTTTCTTTTACAACGTTAGGATAAATATTAAAGACTCTGCATTTTTGAATTGTGATGGTGAGATTTTCTGTCGTTTATGAAGAATCGCGATCATGTCACTCTTATCCAAACTTACCATTGTTTATTGATTTTTGCGATTAATACACATGCACTGTCACAAAACCATTTCGATATGTAATCAGAAAATAAGGCCTAGATTACCTTTGTATTTATTGAAAAGAGGTTTTGATCTATCGATAGTATGAAAAAACTTTACAAACTCAAACCCATCGCAATCGCAAACCACAAATAAAAATATTTCATCAAAGGAGGACATGTAGACAAATGCGGCTAAAAAAAGGCCTGAATCCAACGATCATTTACGAACTGGACGATACCCCGATAAAGTCAATGTTTCAATTTCATTGTGTAAATAAATGAATAAGTACAGCTGTTTTGGATTTTCTTTTATTGGAAACAGTTTTCGGGCATAATCAGTGACCTTCACTTATGTTTGTTTTTCCTCGTAGTGCCCTCATAAATATATTTTTTGTGCTGAAAACGGGTTCAAAATATGGCCTTTTTCTGGACAAAATTCTTGTACAAGCGGTTACTTAGAAAAATTATAAACGTGTGTGTGGTACGGCCCGCCCTGGTGGAGGCTGCCACGAAGGTTTAAGTTGTTTTGTGGGGCCCACCCACGATGGGACCATGTTTTCTAAGACTCCGGTATTTTTTCGTATACACTAGTGGATTCACATATTCTCAAATCATAATGGTCTAATCGTGTGTGGGGTACACATACGACATGACTTCCCTCACCCTCTTTTCGGTTTCGTTTCCCAACGGTTATTTAATTTATATTTAAGGTTATTTATAAGATACGGAGGGGTTTCTTGATGGGTTTTTTTTTCATGATGTAAACTAGGCTGGTGTTACTTTAATGTTTTTTAAATGTTTTTAACTTTTAGCTGAAATACTGTACCGTGTAGTCTACGGAGGTAGCAAAGTAGTAGTTGCCTTAGGATGCAGATGCTCATAGGGTCCTGATAATTGGATACAGTTTCCTTCTATAACACCCTTACAACTAACCAAATTTTAAAAAAAAAATTACGTTTCCAGACCCCTGTCATTTGATCTGGAATGATACACGACAAGTGTGCAATATTTAAAACTTTTAATTAAATTTAAATTAGTTAGAAATAATCAAATGCATTTCCTTCTTAAATTTCAGAGGAAACCTGACCCTCAAACTTTGTTTCACTAGATTTTAATTTTACATACCTAATTTAAAAATATCGGTAAATCTTACAACTGCTTAACATTTTTTACTCCGAATTTATAATTATTTACTGTATCCTGAGACCACTCTCTTTATTTTCAGTTCTCCATGTAGCTGCTTAACTTCCCTACTTTTCCATAGACACTAGATATACTACTTATAGCACCATCCTAGGGTGAGTTTTGTTAAAAATTAGATTTTAAGTTTTCAAGGTTTCAGTTTTGTGTTATGCTTGGTCTGTCCGTTGGTTGGGTCACTGGTACGGTGGTGGCCTTCCCTTGTGTGTTTCTTCCATCTTCCCATTGGATGATTGGCACTGTGCTTGTGTCTGATGGATGGGTAGACCAAGCATAACTTCAAATATCATTTTTATAAACGAAATTATTACCAATTTTAAGAATGTCAAATATCAATTTTACAATAAGGCTTCTTGGGTTCTTTCAATACACCCCTGAAGATGACAGTCTATACTGTTGAAACGTGGCAGGTGAATTTTCAATAAAACAGTGGAGAATAACCAAAGCTTTTTCATTTATTTGAAATCCCTCCACCAATGGACTACTTCTTTAATTATTTCCAATTGCCACAAAACAATTCTTTCTGAGGGCTATAAATTTAAACAACTCCTGGAGGTGGTCTAAAAAATCACCAACTTTATAACCTCACACACACAGATAATGAAGCTATTATGTGCCAAATTATTGGCATGGTATATTTTAAGAAAAAAGCAATTTTTCAGTGGTATTTTGCAATAACAATACAAAATAATCAATAACTTTTAGTCTTTTTCTGTATAGGTAAGTGTTTTCTAAAAATTGGTTTTAAAATTTAGTACCCTCCCATAGGCATACTATTTTAGATCTTAGTAAATCCCACTGGTAAAGTTGGAAAACCGCGTAAACCGGCAGAGGTGGGCGTTTCCACCTCGAATAACGCGACTTCAGCATGGTCAGGCGACGCGACGTAACGACACACCACCTAGCGCTCGCTAGAGCCCGTATCTCATGAAAAACTCTCTCGCTCGACGTGCGATTGAAAACTTCTGTCGGATCTGACCAATGAGGTTTCTGTAAGGCGTACGATACGTTCAAGTAGATTGGCGTGGCTTTTAGTGTCTAATATTACTATAGATATAGATGGGTACGCGTCGCCCACTATTAGATAGAACGTCGCGCGCATTCGTATTTATTTAAAACGCATGTCTTTTTTCTTTGGAGTCAAAATTTATGTTGGCTTCATTGGTTTTATTTTTCTAAAGTCTATTATGGCATCAACTAAATGGCGGCCGATCTAAAGTTGGCTTCACTTATACTCTCACAGCGGGTATGCCGTACATACGAAGCCAAGCTTCCATACTCTAAAGTCCGGTTCTCATTTAGACGTTCTGAATGTTCATCCTGATTTAAAAATGGCATGACTTGATGCCACATGGATTTTCATCTTAATGTCCATGTTGCATAACGTGATGTATATTTTAAGGCAGGTTAAAAAAGCATTCGAAACGCCTAGATGACAATCGCGTGTTAAATTAAAACCTTAAAGAAAAAAGTTAAGAAGACTGGGGAAAAATAAATGATTTTTTATGCCTTTTTTTCACGTTATGCAAAAGCGTTTCTGTATAGTTGATCTTATTGTTTTTGACAGGTTATTAATGCTCGAATGCAGCTTAAGTAGCATTTACACAGCCGAATATTCTTTTGATCTTCGCGCGAATTATTTATTTAAAGATTCACGCAAAAGGTTCGGACCAAAAGGTTCAGGGTTCGGATAAAAAGGTTCGTGGTGTTCGGACAAAATTTTTTGAAAGAAATATTTGGAATAAAATTAAAATTATAAAAATTATTTACCGTAAATCATTGAACATAATTGTAATATAAAAATTAAATTTTAAAACCTTTCCGACGAAAATTTGACGCACTTGATAAAAAATAATGAGGATTACTTTATTTCATTTTGTGGGGTTTTGGATGTGGCGTTTGGTAATCGCGTTTGGTGGTAGGGTTTCGTGATGGGGTTTCGTGGTGGGGTTTGATGAGTTTTGATTATGGGGCTTGGTGGTGGGGTTTGATGGGGTTCGGTGGTGTCGTTGAGTTTACACTTAATTAAGGAAAACCGAAAAATTGATAAAGCATAGCAACAATTAGGTACAAAGTTATTTAGTAGATATCTACCAACCTCACAACCTACCACCCAGCAAATAATAATTTTTCGCTTTCCGTCGGCTTTTACTATTTAATCCAAAAATAAAATATTTTTGTTGTTCTAATTTAATTTCAAGAATTGAGGTCAATGATGGGAGACCAAAAATATTATCTGTTTCCACTTTTAAAAATATATTTCTAAAAAATCTTGCAAAAATTTGCCCGAATGTTCGTGGCAAATGTTTGTTGCAAATGTTCAAGTGTTCGGGCAAACGTTCGTCAAAAAAGGTTCGCCAGATTTGTTTCGAATTTTTGGACGAACCTATTCGCTCTGTGTAAATGTGCCTCATTTACAAACGTTTGTAAAATCTCAGTTTAATTTATAGCGTTTTCGACTTTACTCATATAGGGATTAAAATTAGATTTTTTTTTTGCAAATTTTTATATATTAATCTGGAGAATTTCTAAAAATTAATTCGGAAAAATCGATATATTTGGGTCTAGGTAACCACCCCTAACTCTTACTATACGAAATTTAGGTCGAGGAGACTAGCTACAGAGGATGACAAAAAAATAAGACATTTTATTTGAAAGTTTTTATTTATCAATCTGGAGGATGTCCGACAATTAATTGAGCAAAAATCGACATATTTGGGTGTAGGTAACTATCCCCAATTCGGACATCCTTCAGATTGATAAATAAAAATTTTCAAAGAAAACGTCTTGTTTTTTACTATCCCCTGTCGCTACTCTCCTCAATCTAACTTTAATATAGTAAGAATTGGGAGTGGTTTTCTAGACCCAAATATGTCGATTTTTTTAAATTGATTTTCGGAAAGCCTCCAGATTGATAAATAAAAAATTTTAAATAAAGTGTCTTATTTTTTCCATCCCCTGTAGCTACTCTCTTTGACCTAACTTTCATATAGTAAGAGTTGGGTGTGGTTACCTAGACCCAAATATATCAATTTTTGCCCAACTGATTTTTGGTCATCTTTGAGATTGTGAAATAAAAATTTTCAAAGAAAATCTTATTTTTTACTATCCCCTATAGCTACTCTCCTCAACGTAACTTTAATATAGTAAGAATTAAAGGTGTTTACCTACATCTGAATATGACGATTTTTGTCCAATTAATTTTCGGACATCCTCCAGATTGATAAATAAAAATTTTCAAAGAAAAGTCATAATTTTTTATTATCCCTGTAGCTACTCTCCTTGACCTAGCTTTCATATAGGAAGAGTTGGGGGTGGTTACCTAGACCCAAATATATTGATTTTTGCCAAGTTAATTATCGGACTTCTTCAAATTGATAAATATAAATTTTCAAAGAAAATTTCTTATTTTTTTACTAACCCCTGTAGCTACTCTCCTCGACCTAACTTTGATATAGTCAGAATTGTGGGTGGTTACCTACACCCAAATATATCGATTTTTGCCCAATTGACTGTCGGACATCCTTCAGATTGAAGAATAAAATTTTTCAAAAAAATGTCTTTCTTTTATACTACGGATACATTTCGATGGTACCCGCCCTGCGGCGAGCTGTCAACTTTATGAAAATCTAATTGAAAATTCGTATTCCTTGACCCCAAAAACTCCCATGTACCATTTTTGAACTATATCGAATTGTTTTATCAATATTTGTTTGGTCGGCTGTAATATTTCTCAATCCTAACACCAATCTAACTTTAACGACGACATGACCGCGATTGCCTACGGCCATAATAAGAATATTTTCGACAGACTGCAACCACATATACTGCAACTAGCGCTTATTTGTGCTGTTTTTCATTATTTTATAATGAATAAATTAAAACTAAAGTAACGCTTTTGGCATATCGGACAAAGCGTTTTTGTTTCGCACTTCATTACGACCAGGCTTCTAATGTCTAATAGAGAACGCAGATACCTACAGACATGTTTCAGCCTTATTAGAAATTATCAGGGAGTCATAGGATTGTACCTGGCAGTTGAAGCTACACAAACAACCATGCACACCTCTTGAATTTAAAACAAAAAGTTTTTAATCCGCGGAGACGTAGTATTCCTGTAGTGTACCTGTGTGTGCCACATGTCGAATAAACTGGGAAAAAAACATTAAAATTGAAAAGTACAGAAGACCGTAAAGTCAGAATCCTGTACTTTTCAGCAGACCTCAATTTTAAAATTAGGACCACGTAGTATGAAGGTCCAATTGGGGGGCGGTGCTGCTGCGAACGTTATCTCTTTTTAAAAGTCATGTTACAGTGACCTTATACTTTTACAGGTTTCTTCTTTATAACCTGCTGAATGTTACAGGATTTTGTATTAACGGTCTTTTGCACTTTTTAATTTTGATGTTTTTGTTTCTCAGTTTATTCGACAGGTGGCGCACAAAAGTATTACGTCTCCGTGGATTGCAATTTTTTTGTTTTAAATTCGAGAGGTGTTCATGGTTGCCTGTTTAGCTTCAACTGCCAGGTACAATTCTATGACTCCCTGATGATTCCCAATAAGGATATAACAGGTCTGTAAGTATCTGGATTCTCCATTAGACATTGGAAGCCTGGTTGTAATGAAGTGAGAAAGAAAAGCGCTTGTTAACAAACTAGTGTTACTTTAATTTTTATTTGCGGATACGAGATTCTCTTTGTTCTTTAATAAATTAAAAGGTTGCTGTGCTTGTAGTGTTGATTCAAAAAACACGCCTATTATTCTTTTTAGAAATAAGTAAAACCAATGTTTACCAGTAAAATTCTGTTAAAAAAAGTGAGCTACCATATAGTGAGTATCTAGGGTAATTATATGTTATTTTTGATAGTTTTTCTAAATGCTTACATAATTTCGGCAATTTTTCGGACCACATCATTTTTTCGTCAAAGATGTAAATTCAGACCCAAATATAACCACTCGAGGATTAGTCTCTCTTGTAAATAATTTAGACGTTTGAAAGTTTATTATTTTAAAAATAAACAACTGCAAATGCTTCAATGTCAAATTTTCAAAACTTGAAACATGCGCATCATTGAATGCGCACAGGAAACTCTCGGTTTCTTTTCACCCGTTGGGCTGATTCTTGAATTGAAAGATCGCACGGGAACGGTCCTGTCCCTGATATCGACCAATAATAGGCTTTGAAGCGATCACGAGTTATCCGAAACCTATATGACCACGACCAAACCTCACGATTGCCGTGTATCGAAGGAACTTTCCTAAACTTTCATACACCTGCTCCCGGACCAGGTAAACGAGCGCTCTTGAAAAATGACAATCCGGTCAGCTTTGTGCGTGCACCATGTAAGCACGGCAGCTTCTGAGTTCTCTTATTGGTCGAAACGAAGGATGTGAACGTTCCCGTGCGACCTTTCCTACAAAATTGATTTTTCCGCGAGGTTGTCGTTACAAATTTGAGATAGGGAAAAAGCATAGACAGGGCCAGTATTTTTCTTAAGTATGTGGCTTTACTGCTCTAAGAGCACTTCTCGTTTGGGTATTGACATCACAGGTCTCTAAGAGGGAAATAGTCAACATTTTGTTCAGTGTAAGAAGAGGAATATTTTATTTTGTCCCGATTTGAGCTATTTCCTATATCGCCAGTCAATATTGACGTTTCAAAGCAATATAGCTATTTTATTGGCATTGTGTTGCCTGTTTCACCTGACGGCTATATAACTTATGCGTGTTTGTTTGCTAGTAGAAAAGTTAGAAGATTGGCCCTTATATTGAAGGTGCTTGTAGTTTTTAAGATTTTCTAAATTGATAATAAATTACCAAAAAAAACTAAATAAAATTTAAGACA
The DNA here is from genome assembly GCA_963921995.1 of Oxystoma pomonae. Taxonomy (NCBI): domain Eukaryota; kingdom Metazoa; phylum Arthropoda; class Insecta; order Coleoptera; family Brentidae; genus Oxystoma; species Oxystoma pomonae. Next base: position 46,550,347 of record OY998170.1, read on the forward strand.
AACATGTTACATAAAAAAGAAGACACAAAATTCAGATTTAGCTTTATATTTTATTATTATTTATTTAATTTTAAATATTTTCTAACAATAATATAATTAACTTTATTAGGTCTTTCCACAACATCTCCTTATTTAAGGGACAAATTTCCTTACATTAAGTTAGCTAAAGAGCTATTATCTTCGGCCTTCCTTGGAAAATAATGTAATGACATACTAAAATAATAGAAAAAATGAGCAGATATTAAAATTGAATTAAAAAATCTTCAGTGCAAAGAAAATTATGGAAAACGGTTATTTTTACAAAGAAGGGTGGCGGTGGTATAGATTTGTTGCCAAATCATAAATGCGCCGCAGACGAAAATTTTAAGAAAAATTATATTAAGAATGCCATTTATTACATGTCTTGAATGTGGGTGAGAAAAATTCCATAGAATTAAACTGAAATTGTTGTTAAAATTCTTAAAATTTAAAATATCGCATCAAACACATGTCACAAACAGAAGTAAAGAGACAAAAAAGTGGGAGAGTTATAGCTCTTCCTGGGGCCCTTGATCATGATTAATTTATTATAGATTGAAAATTGAAACACCCCTGGCTACGCCACTGCTAACATCCATTAAAAAAAAGTAAATTTAAATATTAGTACATGAAGGGTACACGGGAAAAAGGGGGAATGTCCATTTTCAACTTATTTGAGAAAAGGCGTGTTTTAACTTCCAATGTACTGCTACTCAAAAACTATTTAAATCACAGTAGGTAATAGTTTTTTTTTGTGTTTCTTCATCATCATCATATTATCTGTTGATCATGCTGTAATCTGATTTTATTTATGTTTCTATTGCTTAAAAACTATTTTGTTAAGATGTGTAGTAGTCAAGAGGTGGCGAACGGAAAAGGCATGGCAAGGATAGGCAGAAGGCTGAAAACTAGAAACAATTTTCAAAAAATGTTTGTGTGCAGAATACCTTTTCAATTCAATAAAATGAATCGGAAAGTCCCTGATTTTTACAAAAAATGTGAAATAGCAAAATTTTTTCCTAAAACTTGAAATGTCAAAAATTAATGACTCTCCGATAAATGTTAGGTCATTTTCCACAAAATTTATTTAAAGTATTTTTCGATTAAGTTAATAGGAACCGAACGGCTTGTTTCGCGTTTGACACCTGTACGATATCCTCTTAAATAAGTACAATTATTTTTCTGCAAAAAGGAGAAAAGGTCAAATATTAAACAAGTTATTATTCATAATATTATAAAATTATTTGAGAACTTAATAAAATATGAACTAAGCCAATTCAGTATTGAAATGTATAGTATGTAAATAAATAATTTGAGAACTCAACAACACATCAACTAACCAAATTCAAAATAACGGCTGGCAAATAATATGTTTTTATCATTTTATATTTCTTTAACTTATTAATTTATTTTAAATGTCAGTGACGATATGTACACCCCTGCTATAGTGTTCGGCCCTGCCTCTCCGTGCTTATCGTGGTCCATTTACTTAATAATCGGATTCTACTATTCTCTATTTTTTCCCAAATCACGTGTTTTTACTTAACGCAGCCGAGTAATACATGTCTCTATTTCTATTTAAGTCTTCAAATTTCATCTGACAACGTTTTTGTGAGAAACCCAATAAAATTGCCGTTACCGCTATTTTATCACCAAAGTTAAATTGGTAATCCGCAACATCCCAATCCAACCAAATCACGATCCCATATATGACTAGTTTTCATTGACTCTTATGGGCTAAAACTGCAATCAAGTAGGCTTTGATCGCGCGGATTATGATGACACGGGATCCGTCAGACCCTATACGGTAACCCCATATGGCCATTTTTTTAGTAAGGATTCGCTTTTCGCCCAATTTTTTTTGGTTTCACTGGAATTCTACAGATTTGCTTATCTCGTTTACACTGACGGGCCGCTCGGAGCACTTTTTTGATTTTTTGCCGAAAAAGCAAAAATTTTTTTCTAAGGCCAACGATTGAAATCTTTGAAAATTTCGAAAAAAAAAGTGCTTCGATCCTGCCTTAGTTTTTACAAAATGTACCAATTCTGATTTTTATTTGACTCCAAAAAGTATGAATATTACAGGACCCGTTTTAGACGTCAGTTAGATATTTCTTGAGCTAAGATCACTGACAGAAAAAAAGAATTTCTACTCCTAATTACGGAAATTAAAATTTTAAATAGTAACAACTAGTTAACATCTAGTGGCTAAAGTAGTGTTTTGTTACAAGCGTTGGTTTAAATAACGAGCGCAGAAAGGTATTTAAAAAGGCGAGTAAAAAAAAGCACAGTTTAGCCACGAGTGGTTAACACTATTTTTTTTTAATACCTTTATCAAAAAATCCAAGAAAAGCAGAAAAATACTTTTAAAAATCTCGACCGAAGAGCACTTCTCGCAACACACCATTTTTACACTATAAATTAAGGCGGCTGGTAAATGAAATAACAACGGTGGTTTCCATGACGATGTGCTTTTTTATTCGGTGACGTTCATGGTTGCGACATTTTAATCGTTGACAGTTTGATATTTAAAAAACGCACCGAAATCTTTTTTTGCACCCGTGCTCAAAAAAAAGTTTTTTTGCATCGGTAATCAAAAAAGCGCCGCTTTAGTTATCTGCAGACAGTTACTAAAATCATGAATTTATGAATGAAAAAAAAAGCATTTTTTTAACGTTTTTTTTTTCACAGATGAAATTCAGACGTTGGTTGACCTGTGGGGACCATCATAAAAGTAAAAGGCCCAAACATTTTCAATGCTACATTTTATAGCCTTTTTGTTGCTATTTTGTTACAGTGAAACTAATTTGGTTGCTGTAACCGTTTTCGAGAACTTGCGACCCCCTCTAGCTTATCCGTGAAGCTAGAAAGTTCAAATAAACACCACATTTTGTTGGTCCGCTTGTTCGAAGGGATCACATCTATAAAGTTTTTAAAATAATTTTAAATTTTTCCTAATTTATTAAAAATCGTTTTTTTTTTGTTTTTAGATACTGTTTAATTTGTTGTGGTGCATTATTTTGAATGGTATTGGTTTCAGCTTTTTGTAGCTATTTTGTTACGGTTAAATTATTTTTGTATATGCAGGCGTTTTCAAGAAAACCAGACTCCCTCTGGCTTAACGGCTATAATGAGCCCTATAACTTTAGTTTTGTTAAAGCCAGATAGTTCAATGAAACACTACATTTTGTAGCTTTCCCAACTCGAAGAAATCACATATTAAAAGTTTTCAATATATTCCTATTCCTAGATTTTTTTTATTTAAAGAAAAAACGTCTTTTTTTTACATATATAGAACGAATTTAATGTGATATATTTTTCGTATTTACTAAAGGTCCTAAAAAATTTGATGGTTGTTGTAGCTGTTTCCGTTGGCCAGATATGTTTATTTTATTTAAATGTGCAATATATATAGGCCAAATGTACTATTTGATATCATTTTCTTATTTACTAAGACGCCCAAACACTTTGATAGTCGTTGCATAGAGCACAGCTTTAGCTATCATCTGACGTATTTAAATATTTTGTTGCTGTTGCCGTTTAGAAGATATTTTTATTTCATTTTAATGGGCAAAATATATAGGCCAAATGTACTCTTTGATATATTTTTCTTATATACAAGAGTGCTCACACACTTTAATGCTTGGTGTATAGAAAACAGCTTTAGCTATCACCTGACGTATTTAAACATTATGTTGCTGTTGCCGTTTCGAGATATTTTTTTAATTTTAATGCCAAACCCTTTGATGGTTGTTGCGTAGAGCATAGTTTTAGCTATCACCTGACGTATAAAACGTATAAAAATAAATAAAATATATCATCCAAAACCTTTGGCGTATATGTTTTGATTTTTAAACTAAAATAAAAATATCTCGTAAACGGCAACAGCAATAAAATTTTTAAATACGTCAGATGATAGCTAAAGCTATGCTCTATACACTAAGCGTTAAAGTGTGTGGGCCCTCGGGTAAACAAGAAAAATATACCATATAGTACTATTGAAATAAAATAAAAATATCTCGTAAACGGTAGCTGCTACAAAATGTTTTGATACGTCCAACTATAGCCAAAATTTTACCGTATACGCCAACTATTAAAGTGTTTGGGCCCCTGAGTAGATAAGAAAATTATATCACATAGTACATTTGGCCTATATATTTTGCTCATTAAAATAAAATAAAAATATCTCGTAAACATCAATAGCTACAAAATATTTAAATACCTCCAATTAGTTAGACTGTGGTAGTGTAGCCCTCGTTGCATTGCAGCTGTAGTGAATTTTTTTCCATAGATAATGCAGAACAGGATATTTTACAGATAAATAGTTAACAATATTTTTTGGTACACGCTTTTTAATATAATTTACCTTGTTTAATGTTTTAAACAAATATTGGTAATAATAGACTCTCTTGCAAAATTTTTGGACATGTTAAAAGATCGACCTTACATATTTCTTTTGTATTAACTGAGAAAGTTCCATTTTTTCTTAATATAAGTTCAAAAATGCTTTAGTTTTTAAATTAGGGTTGATTGGGTACCAAAGATGGACAAAATAAGACTTGGGGAAGAAAGAAAATGTGGTGATTTTGCATTTGCATACATACATACAGTCAATAGTGTGTTCAGTGGTATTAGCGATAAATTAACAAGGTACTATACAAGTTTAATCTGATCCGCCGATTAATCATTCTGGTTTATTATAATTGCGAAGAAATTAGAGCCTTTTTTCTAAGTGACAAAAAGCGCATTACTTCGCTTGCATGGACAAATTATATCAAATAATTTACCTTCTTAATCTTATATATTGCTTTAGTAATAACCTTTAGAAAAGTTATAGTACCGTATTATCAGCGGTGCACGGTGGTTGTAGTGAAAAAAAGTCACACAGAGATGGGTAGATATTTACGGGCGCGTATGAAAGAGAGATGAATACACCAACGTCAAGCATGGGAGTGATTTCTTGGAAAAGCATACAGTCGATATTTGCAATAAAATAAAATGAAGAAGGTATTATATTTACCTATGTCCCCATCCCCTGACCAACCGATGTTAATCATATTAATGTTACTTACCTATAATACGCAGTGGCGATACAGTAAACCCCCCCCCCCTTTTTACATTAAACTATTAATTTTCTAAAATATATTGGTACATTTATTGGTAAAGCTCTAATTTCTGTACATTGAATATTTTTTAAACCAAAGAATATAAATACTTATAGTCTTATATAGTCAATATACATACTGCAATACCTACAGCTATCAAGTAGAGGTGACCAAACTTTTTATCTCTAAATTTTTCTCTTTCATCACTCTATCAAAATAGCAATAGCAATATTATAAATAAGGCGGTCGTGTTATTTTTATTACCCATAAATAAAAACTTAGTAGGTGCCGGCTATGTAGTAATCTAGAACTCTATTTTTAGCCATCCATACTATAGTATAGGCTAATGGGATCGGCAAAAAGAAAGACCTAAATATAAAATTTTTTGATGGTGTCTATCTGTCTGTTTGGGAGACAATTAGGCAAAATCCACTGAACCGAAATTTTATGAAATTTGGAAAAATCGCCACTTATCCCCTTGACTATAATTAGTTGCTTATCTATACATATAATATATCTCTAAAAGGACCATTTCTGTTCATTGAATTGTAAATTGACTATTTTTTTATATTTAATTGTTTGACCAAACGAGATACCAAAAATGAAACTTTTACAATTTTTGTCTCTATGTATGTCTGTTTGTTCCAGCATCACACATAGGCCGCACAGGCAACACATAGGCATTTATTTCAGCAAAATCGGTTTACGGAAACAAAAGTTATGGCATTTAAGGGAATAAAAGCGGGAAAAATGTGTAAAACCGCAGGCAAAGCGGCGCGGCCGAGTCTAGTCTGTAATAAAAGTAGTATGTCTAGTGGGTAATATAAGTAATATTTGAGGGAAAATGTTCTATAAAAAAGTTACTTTTAAACAGTTTTATAAAAAATTTTAGAAAATTACTAGTTTGACGTAGAAAAGGGGGGAGGAGCCGCTGTTTATTGTAGGTAGGTACCATTATTAATTATTAACTTCGGCTGGTCAGGGGATAGGGACATAAGTAAATATAATACTTTGTTTATTTATTGAAAATATCGACTGTCTGCATTTCCACAAAATAACTCCCATGCTTAAAGTTGCTGTGTTCATGCCATCTCTTTCATGTGCGCCCGAAAATATCTACCTATCTCTGTGTGAGTTTTCTTCACTACAACCACCGTGCACCCCTGATAATACGGTACTATAACTTTTCTAAAGGTTATTACTAAAGCAATATATAAGATTAAGAATTAAATTATTTGATATAATTTGTCGATGCAAGCGAAGTAATTCTAAAAGTAACCGCTTTTTGTCACTTAGAAAAAAGGCTATAATTTCTTCACAATTATAATAAATCAGAATAATTAATCAGCGGATCAAATATAACTACTATAGTACCTTGTTAATTTATCGCTTATACCACTAAACACGCTATTGACTGTATTTATGCAAATACAAAATTACCACATTTTTTTCTTCTCCAAGTTTTATTTCGTCCATCTTTGGTACCCAATCAACTCTAATGTTGAAACTAAAGCATTTTTGAACTTATATTTTTTAAAAAAAAACGGAACATTCTCAGTTAATACAAAAGAAATATGTAAGGTGGACGTTTAACATGTTCAAAAATTTTGCAAGAGGGTCTATTTTCACCAATATTTGTTTAAAACATTAAAAAAAGGTAAATTATATTAAAAAGCGTGTACCAAAAGATATTGTTAACTATTTATCTGTAAAATATCCTGTTCTGAATTATCTATGGAAAAAAATGCACTACAGCTGCTGTAATTTGTTGACAAAACACCTGCAGTTACCCTGGAATCGTATAAATTCTGCGATCTATCGGTCAAGACTTGAACTGTGTGTGTCTCCCAAATTCAATGAAGTGTAAACGATTATGATTGATTGATCGGTTTTCTTTTTTTTATTTTCGCTAAAGCACGGAAATATAAAAAACAAAAATCCAGAGGGAATTGTGAGTATTTCTCTATTTGTTTTTGTAAATCGGGTTTGTTCTAAACCGCAATTATTTTGAGGCTTTTGGATTAGATGGCGGCACCAAAGCTTTTATTTTCAAGAAAAAATAATTGAGAATTTTGAAAAATTCTTTAGATATTTTTGTTAAGCATTTAAAAATGATCACCCCTGCAAGATTACAGCTAATTCTGATGATTAGTTTTTCCTGTGTACTCTGGCAAAAGATCAAAAAATTAAAGAGCAAGGCGTTGCCTGTTGTACTTTATTTTACTTAAAATCTGGGAAGAAACTATAGCCTTAACATGAAAAATAACGAGTGTGTGTTTTACGCAGTTGTACATATCTCTACACGGAAAAAAAAGGATTTCTTGACCTAAGACAAAATGAGACAGCGCCCTTGGAGTCCTCCGTGTAAAGGCGGAATTCCTTGAATTAAGATTCAAATGCTTCGTTTAAGAGCCTTCGAGGGGTTAGGCCCTATTAAAGATCATAAGATATTGTTTTTTACAGTATAACGTATAGTCTGCTACTTTTTTATTTAGAAAAAACTTAACCTCAATAACCCACTGAACAAATCCAGGTTGGAAAGTTGACAGAAATTCAAACGCTCTAGCAGGCCCAGCGCTAGGGTGTTGGCCGCCCGAGGCAATTTTTTGAAATGCCGCCCCTGATTAAACGATTGACCTTTAATTCTAGATTTTTTGTCAAAATCATTTCCTAAATAGTAGGTGAAAATTCACACGTTTTGAATCAATATAAAGGGTAAGTCAAAAAATCTTACACACTTTTGAATTTACTATAACTATTGCTATACGAATCGGTCGACTTTAAAATGTTTTGACTTTTTCGAAAAACAAGACATGAGACTTTTCCGATCCGGTCCAAAATTTGACATTTTGGGGAGAAAGGGGAAATTTTCACATCCCCTGCAAAAAAATACGTGCGGCACTGGAAAAAAAGTCATTATGACAAAAGCCTTATGTATTCTCTCTTTACCAAGGTAATACTTAATTAAATCGGTTAATAAATAAAAAATACGGGCTTTTATATTGAGTGGAGTTGTTTGCTGTATAAGTTTAGATGGAATATTATAAATTTAGAGCTTTTTGGAAGTACAAGACTTAAGGCTTTTATGTTGTGGTTCACAATTTAGCAATTATGAAAAATCCATGATGCCTGACATTTTTAAATAATGGATAATATTCACCGCCCCCCCTCCTCTACCCCGAAGAAAAATTATGTTTGGTACCTATCTAAACAAAATCTAAATTAAGGCGACAAAACTTTCCTCCCTGCTGCATATATGAAGGTATCACTAAATTAAATCGGTTAAGAAATTAAAAATTCATCGTCAAGTATGGTGATATAAATTAAATCCCCTTTGCTTAAAATTTGCCTGTTTCTGCATATTTATAAAATTGATTCTAAGCCTGCAATGATGATGAAATTAAAAATCAAGCTAGCCATGACATTGCAATAGTAATGTTGTCACCGTATCTGTCAGTTTGAATTAGAAATGGCGCTCCCAAACGAACAAAAACAGTTTTTTTTTGCAGGAAAATATTGAAAGGGTTCTGGTGCACGCTAATAGTTTGGTTAGAGCCCCATGCACCAGTGTAAGTGCACGACAAATTTCGTATAGAGAAAGACTATCAAGATCAACTGTGAGAAGAATTTTAAAAAGAGATGATCATATGGAAAACAGTCAGGTGAGTACTAACACTCGCTAATAAGCAAAGGAGGATATATTGTTCCAGGAGATTTTTAAGTCGATTTAGGACTTAGGAATCATTTAATAAGATATGGTTCTCTGATGAAAAGGTTTTTTATGTGGATCCCCCAAAAAGAGTCACAATGATGTTTTGAGGATTGCGGAGGGTGACTTTAAGAAGAACATACCTTTGAATCGCCTTTACAAGGAAAGAGGAAAGTTTGGTGTAGTTTACCTCTTAACTAATTTAAACAAGTGATACCTCCATATACGTAGTGGAGATGGGAGGTAGAATGGCTTTGATTTTGTTTGGTTATTTTTTTTTTAGGAGAGTAAAATTACCCAATTGTTGAAGCGTGTTAAAAGTGTCCGCCTTCTTCGATGTTCGAAAAATGTCAGAGCTGCAAGCTTTGATCACCTAAAAATGTAAAAATGTTTAAAACCAAATAATCCGATCAAAAGTTAAAACAAATTCAAAAACTGCAATTTTTTTTTCAGATGACAATTTCCAGTTAAAAAACCACTTATTTTAGAGGTTTATAGATTTCTTATCTCTTAACCGATTTAATTAAGTAATTCCTTTTGTCACAATTACTTAGATTTTCTCCACTGACGCACGCATTTTTTTGCAGGGGGGTGAAAAGACTTATGTTTTGTCTTTCAAAAAAGTTTAAAAAATTTAAAATCAAACTATTCGATCAAAAGTTATAGCAAATTTAGAAGTATACAAGATTTTTTGGCCCACCCTATATAATGTTTTGCAAGTATTTTATCTCCTTTACGTTTTTTGTGGAATATTTTAAACAAAGATTGGTTGGGTTGGTGTGGAATATAGTCGATCGCACCTGATCAGAACCAATCCTTTCGACAATTTACATGCGTAGTAGAAAAAATCTGGAGGAATCTATAGTGTGTCATTTTATTTTTTAATCAAACTAACCAAGTTAGAGATAAAAATTAGAAACAATGTAGGAAATGTATATTTCAAATAAAATGTGCGACATGGCGCCGCAGGCGAAAAGCTTAAAAAGGTAAATTTAAAAATGTTCTTATGAGACCTGACGGAAAACGAAAGGCGATTGCTCCGCCGTCGGCCTCTACCTTTATTCGCCCCTGTCTTCTTAAACTGAAAACAAAGAAATTAATGTGAAGTGTACCATTACGAGTCAATACAAAATATTTTTGAAATTAAAAAAAAATAATAATTCATTATACTGTAGGTACAGCGTTATTGACCATATTTTCCACCTCACCTTTTTCCTCTTATTATTGAAGCTGGAAAAAGTTTTATGTAAAGAAGATGCATAATTTTCTATAAACTTTCAGCTGTCATGGCAAATGTCAAATTTCGACACTAACTTCTTTGTTTTAAATGGAACACCCTGTATATTTTAAATGTACCTCTTTTCTCTAGATTCCCATGTGTTAGACGAGTAAACAGAGTTTAGTTTAGTTAATGTCAAAATTTGACATATGCGATGACAGCTTTTTTCCAGGTTCAATAATAAGGGAGGTAAGGGGGGATTGAAAAATATGGTGAATCACACCGTAGCTTCCTATATACAGTGTCTTCCAACAAAAACGAAACAGACGTTTTTTTTCGGACTTTATCGCGTATTTAAAGTTTGATTTTGTCGATTTTTTATTCAAGGGGGACACTTTTTGCACTTTCTGCATTTGTCTGTGCAATTTTAAATATCTTAAAAACTAATAGCCAGTAATAATAATATGTTAACACTTTTGTACAGACATTTGAAAGACCTTCAAAACTAGAGTCCCTGTATACGATACTAGAGGTGGGCTACTCATATATTCCTCTTTTTCTAGTATTTTTCACATTTGCATTTAAAATTAATTTCCCCAGTTTTTTAACGAATGATTTTTTTTTAGTTAGTAAAATATGTCAAGTTTTGACAAACAAAAACAAACAGTGAATATATTATACGGTAGATATTTAAAATATAAATAATAGCTAAAATATAAAGATATTCATCTATATTTTTGTTACTCTTTTACTTACAATAAAACACGGAAACATAATGTGTTATTTATTATCAAAGTACATGCTAAATGCGTAAGTTTGTACCTACTGCTTCTAGCTCACTTACCCCCCAGATTGGGCTATTTTATTAATTTTCCAGCTTGGTAAATGCATGTTTCCTTTCCACTTTTCTTTCTCCCTTCGAAGAATACAAATTCTTCGAGGCACGTGTTTTAAAGCGGTCGTTTCTTAATCTAAAATTTGACACTGACAAAATTGTTTATTGTCAGGTGTTAGCCACCATCATTGCCAACACACAATTTGTGTCTGCCAAATCTAGTTGCTCACTTCTGGTAAAATAATAACCTTCAAAAATCGTATACGAGGCCTCTATTTAAAACAAGGTATCACTTCACTTCGAAGAAGATGCGTGCTACAAAAATGTCAAGTGTCTCCGTCAAATTAAAAATCGACGTGTTCGAGGAGTTTTCCAAAATCAGAATTCAAATATATGGAAACGCCTCTGTTTCGTTTTCGTTTAAACATTACCTATATTCAAATTGCTAGGTAGAAAGATTAAGACAAAATATAATATTTCTAAGCTAGATTAGTTTAATAACAACTTAAAATGATAATAATATTATCGTTAATAATAGTATTATCGTTTGAGATACAACTCTTCTTAATCTCATTAATTTTTTTTGTTGGCAAATTTGAGTTTTTATTGCGTATTGTTTATTTGTCCGTCCCCTAAAACGGCCGTTTGAGGCGGCTGCCTCGTTGCCTCACCCCTAGCGCCGGACTTGGCCCTAGATTGTTGTTGTTGTCAAATTTAAAGTTTTCAGGTTACTTTTTTTCTGACTTAAATTTTGGTGGAAAGAGTAATAATACCTTACAAATATGCCACCAAGAAACCTGGTTTGACACTCACTCTCTTTATTTTTCATTTTTTGCACTTTTTGACGCTAACATGTTACACCAAATAGTATCGTTATCTTTCCTGAATGTGATGCTTTTATACCTAAAATTATAGATCAAGAAGGGTGCCAAAAAAGTTTTGTGAAAAGTCAAATTAAAGAAAACTATGAATGATCGCATTCTTGCAGCAATGACGTTAATGACGAACCACGATTGCACACTAAAAGATCCGCCTGTTTGCAGAAGGCATAAGGTTATTAATGCTTTTCAAAAAATCCCTAATCTTAAATTCAGTTTTCCGCAAAAATAGTTTCACTTTATTAGAAGTCTCCAATGATTGTAATTGCTCTGCGTAAGCATTACGTTTCTATAATACTAAGCATCCGATACACTATTCAAACTGCCTGCCAATATTCTTGTATGTATTTAGCTGTGTGTACCAAAACATCGTTCAAAATAACAGATATTTAATACTGGAAATTGACGTTGCTTATTATTGTGTATATTGGAATATGGCCAGCTATAGGCCAATTTTTTGATGAGCGGACCAACGTCATTTTTTTGGATCTCTATTTGATACATTGTTTTGCCCCCAGATGCACCGTAAAAATATTCGGATTAGTTTAGCTAATTTCACTGATGAAGAATCAAGAGAGAAAAAGAATGGATTAGATAGCCAATCGCGATTAAGTTCCTACGGTGCATTTAGGGGTTAGACAGCGACAATAAATATGTAAAAAAAAGTCATGTCGTTGATTGTTTCAACTGTTGCTTCAAATTGACAACAACAAGTTATTTGACAAACGAACTGTTCACAACAAAGAAATACGTTTTCAGAGGCAAAAATGACGTCAGTTCGCTCATCAAAAAACTCGTCTATACTATCTGTGGCTTACGGTGTCTCAATGGGGAACTTCCAAGTTTTTCACGTTCAAGTTTTTGAACGCTCTTTTGTCGAACCAACCAACTTTACATCTTCGCGAGATAGCACCACAGGTGGTTTTTTCAAAATATAACCTTATTTATAGTATAATATATTTTTCAACTATAATTATTTATATAAATAGTTAATTATTACGTAAGAAGATTACTATAATATTAGTTTTTTATTTGTGGTTTGGGGTGGAGGATTTTATTTTCAGTTATATTTTCAGGAAATTTTATTGTTAAATCTGCAATACATACTTAAAGTTAAGAAAATCATATTTCATATATAAATAGCTAATTTTTTCATATTTTTATTTAATTTTTTAATTTCATACAGTTCAGTTTTTATGTATTCCTAAATATGTATTTATTTTTTACAGTTGTATATTTTTATTCATACATTTACCAAAAAGAATAAGGCCCATTTACTCATTTCATAACCATAAATTTAGTGCTAATTCTGTATGACCCTCTCTTTTTTTTGCTAAGAAAGAAAAATGAGAGAATACAGAATTAGCACTAAATTTATGCTTATCAATTGAGTAACTGGGCCTTAAGTTTACCACTTCTATGCAGCATGTAAAAAATTTTAATTTACTTGCTGCATTTATTTACTTCTGTGATTCCTACTTTGATAATCATTTATTTATGTATGACATTTTATTTATTTTCTTTCAATAAAGTTTTTTAATCTTGAATCCTATGTAACGTCTTTGCTTGTTTATTTTTTGATTATCCAGCTGGGTAAGGAAATGGTCGAAGGTAAACTTATCCTTATGAGTGTTCTAAAACCATATTAGTCTACAGGCCAGCTCGCTAAATATAAGGAATTGGTATAATTTGGGGGTACCAATTTTCCTTTTTACAGTGGTTATACAGGTTTAGTAGGATGCCAAAAAACCATGATTGCCATTTGAATGTGGTAGCTAATAGAAATGGCGGCCAATTTAAGAGGGCGGAAGTTGAACTTTATAACATACACTTTATCTCTGGAACTGTTTATCCGATTTCATCATTCGTTTTTTTTTTTGATGAAAGGTCTTCATGAGTGCTAGAAATTTTTGTCATATCTGATTTTTCTATAAAATCAACTGTTAATGAGTAATTTAAAAAAATTATATTGTTTTAAATTTTTTTGCAATTTTTTTTCAACAATAGTAAGAAATAATCATTAAAAATGTTTTTTTTTAATTTAATATATTACATATAATGGATATGTTATTCTTAACTCTAACATTTATACAAAATCTAAATCATCCTCTTCGTCATTTTGAAAATATTCATCTACAGTAAAATCTGCTACTTCTTCATCTTCTTCAGTGACGTTTTCGCAATTTGGCAGTTTGCATGCGCTTGTACACTTTAAGTTAGATATACAAGTACGTAATGATAGTTGACACGATTTTGAACAAGAGCAACTTAGTAGTTCTATAACTGCCTAGGTACTGGTGATCCAGTCATTCACTTGATGTTGAGCATACAATCTTCATCTAGCATCTAGTCGTGATGCTCTTGCTGTGGAATTTCTGGAAAGTTAACCAAAGATCGACTCCAAATTACGGTTTGATAACTAGCTTATATACCATATGTTCCAAAGTTGACAAGGACAAGTGGACTCAGCTCAGCTTCCTCCGTGTGAGGATTGCTTATATCAACATACTAAACGAGTCAATTATCAAACCGCAATTTGGACGCGATCTTTGGTTAACGTTCTTGAAATTTTACGGTCAGAGCATCACGGCTGGATGCTAGATGAAGATGGTATGCTCAACATCAAGTGGATGACTGGATCACCAGCACCTAAAGCAGTACTAGATCTACTAACTAAGTTGCTTCTGTTCAAAATTGTGTCAAATATCACCGTCTAATAACTTAAAATGTACAAGCGCATGCAAACTGCTAAATTGTGAAAACGTCACTGAAGAAGAGGAACAAGAAGCAGATTTTACTGTAAATGAAACTTTTAAAAATGATGAAAAGGATACGTTACATGTAATATACTAAATCAAAAATTAGTTCAGGTACTGCATTTCCTATTCAAAATATTTTTAATGAACATAACTCATTAACAGTTGATTTTATCGAAAAAGCAGTTATGACAAAATTTGTAGCACACATGAAGAGCTTTCATTAAAAAAAAAAAATTATAAAATCGGATGATACTATAATGGCCCAAGTTTCGCAAAATATATAACAATGATAACTTTAAAAAACAAAGAAAATAATGTAAAAATCTCTGCTCTGCTCTTTTTTTCCAGGCTAACATGACTGGGAGAGTTATTATCGCTACGGCTTTTTTTTCGAAAAATGCAAGGACAAGTTTGTTAAATTTTGTGCCTGGACATGATGGTATTCGTTCAGAAACATTAAAATCAGTATGCGTTCAGATTTCACCCATAATTGCATATCTTGTAAACTTCTCGTTTACAATCGGCAGCTTTCCAAACATCCTTAAGGTAGGAAAAATTAAAGCACTCTTTAAAGAAGGTTTAAAAACTAACGTAAGCAATTACCGACATATCTCTTTAATCTCCAACGTCTCAAAAATTTTTCGATTCGAATTGTGAAATTTCTTACCTTTCACAAAATTATTTCTGATAGGCAATTTGGGTTTAGGGAAGCAAAATCGACAAAAGATGCCATTCAACTTCAAAAGTTTATGAGGCAATAAGGCTTTCGATACAGTTTGCCACGAAAAATTGACCGCTAAATTACAAAAATACGGATTTATAGGAAGCGCGCTAACTCTTTTAAAAGATTATTTAGATGAGAGACAACAATATGTGGAAATAGACGGAGCAAGGAGTGGTTTCGGGACTGTGACGTGCGATGTTCCGCAAGGAACAGTTTTGAGACCTCTTCTCTTCACCGTCTATAAAAGTAATATGCTTAAGATGGAAAGCTTAGGTCCTATTAAAAGTTTTGCTGACGATACAGCGTTATTTTACATAGCAGAAAATTGGAATATGTTGGAAGGTAAGGTCGAAAGGGACTTAAATAACATAAATAAATGGTTCTAAGCAAACAAACTTACACTGAATAGAAATAAGACTAAATTTTTTCCGTTTGCTTCATACTCAAACAAACTTCCCAATTTTAACAACCTCAAGATAGACTAAAATACTGTTGGGTCCAGAGCTAACACCATCAAATACTTGGATGTGATAGTGGACTCTCATCTCATATGGGACAAATATCTCCAAGGTTTATTAAACAAAACAAAATACTTGGTATTGCTGTTTTCTTATCTTAGGCCCTTTCTCTCCACACATCTTAAAACTGTTTACTTTGCCCTATTTCAATCACAGATTCATTATACAATCACGGGGGGGGGGGGGTGTTAGAGACATATACCTTAAAAACATAGAAGTTATACAGAAATGGGTACTAAAAATAATCTATGGGAAATGGCGGAACTACACCAGTGATCGATTATATCATGAATCAGGGATAAATGACATACGGTAAATATATTTTACTCAAATACTAATGTGTGTAAACAAAAAAACATATCAACATAATACCAGATTACGAAACGAATTTGCAGTCGTACCACTAAGTAAAAAAGAAATAGGGCACAAATCCTTTTTACACCTGGCTCCAAAATTCTACAATGTTTTACCAATCGAGTTAAACGCTGTTATTTTCAAAAAATGTTTAGGGGTTTTAAAACCTTTGTGTTTTACTCACGAGTTTTACCAAATATCAAAACCATATATCTTCAAAAGGACTTTTTTGCAATAATCACCCAGGCTGTGGGGGTTGGGCATCCACCATTAGACTCAACATTTCCTAAAATAAAGTTTAATAAACATATTTGTACCAAAATGTTCTGTTACAAATTGTTTCCTTTTTGGTTAAAATAAATTAATTTATTTAGTATAATATAAACCATTATCTCTCCAAATGCATGTTTAATTCATTTTACCAATTTTGCATTTTAAATTCATTTTTAACTTAGCAAGTGCCCAAATAACATAGTGTGCAGTAAGATAGCACACAGGAAAAACAATAACAATAATGCCTTTGCACTTTTCTGCCGCAACGTTTTGAAAAAGTCATTAAAATGTTGCCAAAACTATTTTGAGCAATATTTTTTGCTTGCGAGAGTGTCAACGGCAGCTAAATATACAGCGTTTTTGCACATATTTGACTTCCCTGGCAAAAAATGTATTCGAAAGTAGCAATTATAATAAAATTGTCTTAAATTAATGATGATGTTTAACTAAAATACTATTCATAAATACACGTTTTGAAGACTTACCGGTGGTTAAGTCTTTGTACGAAAGCCCTGTTACTGATGAAACCTGTTATATTACCTCATTAAACTATACGCCCCTCAAAAATTTGGGATTTTGACTATTTTAATTTATTTTTCTATTGCGCTTATATTTATTCTTTTGAAAGATTATCATTCAGATAAATGTTAAAACAAACATTTAATCGATCATCAATCAGTTTATTCATATTTCGTACTGTTTCTAAATGTTTTTTGATTTTGGTGTAAAAATAAGTTGCCATGTCACTGGGACAGCTAAAAATACAGCTTAGATAAAGATAGCTACTTTACAGCAAACACATAGCTGCTACAACGTGTTACAGCTATGGGTTAGCTGTTTCAAATTCTGGTCGAGGAAAAACTTTTTTCCGATTTATTCCTTCACCCTTTGCCCTCTACGCTACAAATCTTTTCTGTAAGTCTAGACTGTGTTACTTGGATATATTCGAATAAAATAAATTTACATACTAAGTGCTTGTTTTGTATGATTTATAATGTTAAAGATTTCTTTGTGGACTAATTTAAGGAAATTCTGAAGTTGCTTTTTACTAGAAATAAGTAATCAGTGGTTTTCACTCCCGGTAATACAAACATGTCATTTTCGTTTGGCTGAACAGCTTTAATATAACTAGCAACCTGAATTTGACATGCATCACCTTACTAATGAAATCCGGCTGGATGTTATTTGTACATTATTATAATACATACCAACCAATGGCGTAGTTAAACTCACGCTCGCTCTTTTTTATTTTTCATATGGAATGAGTTATTTGGGTCAAACAAGACCTAAGATTTAAATAATTTTTTTTTAAAGGTGTGTTTCTATCTGAGACACGATAGGTAACTTAAAATCCGCTTAAATTTTTTGACACCAGGCAATGAGCTACTTAGTTTGTGATTGTCGTGAGGGGTTGGAATAAGGGCAGGAAGGGGGGGGATGAGATAAATTCTCGCTTGCAAACCGTGGCAACTGGGGGAAAAATGGTTTTACAATTAGATGAATAATTACATTTTTAATGAAAATTACATTCAAACCAGTACATAGTAGTAGCTAGTAAAACACGGTATTCACATTCATATGGTTAATATAAAAATATTAATTATTCTGGAAGTTTTTTTAAAGGTTACATGGAGGGCGATTCAAGTAACGGCTATTTCTATTGCGACATGACTTTCAAAGCGACTACCGATTTTTCGACTGGATTTACACTTGGGGTTGTAAAGAAAAATCTAGCTACTTTTTTCCGATTTTAATCTACTATTCACATATTTAAATTAAAATATTTGTTATCTTCAAATAAAAGTATCTTATCAAAATATAAAAAAGTACCTTTTGTTTGCGCCACTGTATCTGCGACCCTGTCAACCATACCTATCATATATGCCTAATATCGTAATTATGTATAGAATGAGCTTCAGGCTACTGCGAACATAGGGGGAATCAATTCCAATATACCCTCCGTGCCGTACGACCGAGGTGGATTTTAAGTACACTGCAGTGTTATCTTTTGGAAATTTATTTTGTTTTATTTCTTCCTTGTTCGAGAAACATAATGGTAAGTTCTTGAGTGAAATAAAACATTTTTAAAACTAAAAATGGATGTGTACGAAGTTGCTGAAAAAGTGCAGATGGTCAAATGGTACTATCAAGGCAGACCATTAAGACTTATTCAAGAACTTTTTTTGGAGAATTTTGTAAATCGCCCAGAACCTCGTTTATCAATGATTCATAGGTTTCTGCAGAATTTTGAAAAGTTTGGTTCTGTAGCGCCCAGAAAACATAAAAACCCCACTATTTTAAATGACGAGCAGAAAGTACAAGAGTGATGATTTGCGCTGCAGTGGAGGAAATTCGAAAGTTAACTAGCTACCAAATTGCCGAAGTAGTTGATACGCCTTCAGCCACTGTCTTACGTGTTTTCAAAAAGACTGGTTATCATTCTTACAAAGCATCAAAAACGCATCAAATTTTTCTGAAGTCTATTCTTTTCACAGATAAAAGCACTTTTCCATTACTGAATCGTCATAACCCAACACACGTTCGATATTGGTCGAGGGAAAATTTGCATTTGTATTTCGACGTAAGAACACAGTATCCCCAAAATCTAAATATTTGAGGGGTATTGTAGGGGAACACGTAATTAGGCCATTTTTATTGACGGCAATTGGAATGGTCCCAGATACTTGGATCTACTGCACCAGCATATTATTTCAACTGCTAGGCAGTTGTTAGGTGTGAGATTTGGTGAAACATGGTTTCAACAAGATGGTTGTCCCATATTGGCCTTCTTAGGGAATATCTTGATAATGTATTTCCTAATCGGGTTATAAGTACACGAAGAACTATTTTATGGCCAGCTCGATTACCCGATCTTGCTCCTAATGACTTCCATCTGTGGAGTTATATCAAAAATTATGTTTACGGGAATGAAAGGGCTAATAATCTGGAAGAACTTCGGATTAAAATTGAAGAAGCTTTTCATACCATCACCCCTAACGTGCTTGGAAACGTTAGAAGAGGTTTTTATAATAGGCTCGGATATTGTCTAGCCGAGCAAGGAACACTTTTCGAACATTTGCTACAATTTTTTTTTGACTGGGAGAATTTTTTTGGTTTTTAGAATGTATTATTTTATTTTGGAAACCTGCTTTTATTTCTCCTTATTATTTTCATTGTAACACATTGTTAGTGATAAATCTGAGCAGTTGAAAATAAAACGCTCTAATTTATCAGTGATAAAAAACAAGAAAATTACGTTATAAAAATTTGCGTATTTATTGACCAAATTCCGGTTTTATTGACTACGCTCCACGTAGCACCGTGGTAAAAGGCATACTAAACGCAAGCCGGAAACGGTGATCGCAAGCCTGAGTGTTGGTTGCTCCACTGATAGGTGTGCGGTGTCCCTGCGTGTACGTACACTGGCAAAGTGAACTTCTTCCGGCCAATGTTCGCAGTAGCCTGAAGCGCTCTGTATCTGTCACCATTAAAGTTGTTTTGTAATTAGGTCTAAATTAGTAGCGCAAGTAGTAAGGAAGCGAGGTCTTCCTTTTTAAATAGGCCCAGAGTTATTTTCAAAAAACTTGAATGGTTTGAAACCTATTTTCATTCCCTTACGCAGGAAAATTTAACCGACGAAAAATATGTCTTTATGTTGGTAGCACGCCTGGAAAAGGTAGATTCTCTCTGCTATGAATGAAACGAATTGCATTGCATTTGCTAATAGAAAAAAGTATAACAGCATTAAAATTATACCAAAGTTAATGAAAACTGACTAAGAACGAACAACTTTAAAATATTGTCCAGCAAAAAGAGTACGTTCCGAATTACAGTTACGTAGAAAATGTGAAGTAAAATCACCAGAACTTGTACTCTAGTTTAAAAAACACATACATGCGTTTTTTTCCATCCTGCAAAATTTACTTTTCTAATAGTGTATATATGCCATTAACCAATTGACGGTATGCGTCAAACTGAACATAATTTTTAAGTCAAAAATGTCTCAAATTACAACATTTATGGAAGACCTATGATAAAATAATTTAGTTAAATACCTGTTAAATTATTTATGGATATTAAAGAAATACATTTATAGTAGGAGACGTCTTTTGAAAAATTTAAAGACTGTAAAGAATTTTTATTGGACAATTACAATTTTTGCTGTTTTTTGGATAAAAATGACAAAATAGAAATCATAATAATACACACAACATCACTAAAAATGACACACAGAAGACAAAACAGGAATTTTTATTAAACAATTGCCTTAAATTTTTTCGCCCCTTCTCTAAAATACTTATTTATAGCCTGCTGTCTCTCTTCAACAACTTTAAATATTTTTCATTTTAGCAGAGAGAAAATGTTATTTGTCAGTACTTTTTTTGAACGCTTACTAAACAGTGAAAATTTGAAAAATGTGGGTGTTTTATTCTAGAAATCGAACGTTTGGAAAAAAAGCTTTAAAATGTGAGTAAAATCACGGCACAAAGTATTGAAAAACATAGTAGAAATTGCTTTAACACAAACGTTACCACTTAAATTATGCTAAAATATTTTCATCCATCAATTACCATCATGGCTTTACCATTACGAAAGCACAAATTATTTATCACTCGAGTTATAGAAAACGGCTGGTCTATAAGGAAAGCGGTCATTTTGAGGTTGATAAAATGACGATAGTACGTTGGAAACAGCGCTGGACACGATGAAAAGCATAATGACCACCTGAGACAAAATCCTTTTGCCACATCCGTTGAAGCATCTAATGCAATGCAAAAATCACCTTTTTTAACAGAAGACCAAAAAGAGGACAGGGTTATTTTTGCATTAAATAATGTTCTTCATGATGATGACTTCTGGGAGACGATAGTTTTCACCTGTCGAATAAAGTGAAAAAAAAAACATCAAAATTGAAAAGTGCAGAATACCATAAATACAGAATCCTGTACCTTTTAGTAAATTATAGAAAGAAACCTGTAAAAATATAAGGTCAATGTAACATGACTCTTAAAAAGAGGTAACTTTCGCAGCAGCACCACCCCCAATAGGACCTTCATACTATGTGGCCCTAATTTTAAGGCATCAGCAAGCAGATTCCTAACCATATGGACAAGACCTCATTCAGAATATTTTAGATTTCATTTAGTTTAAATTTTATTTATAAGTATTGATTATAAGAGAGGGTTTTTGAACCATTTTTTGCCATTTTGTTATTTTTATCGTAAGACAGTTGATCACAGTGTACTAGATATGGCCAGGGCCGCAATTGTTGATCCAATACATAAACGTAAATAGTTCGAACTCTACATCATAGAAGGCACTGGTTATGAAGTCTCAACTGTGCCAAAATTAGAAAACAAAGTTTATTATTACAAGGTTTTATTTAACTTCACCTTAATGTATGTATGTTTGTATTTTCGGGTCAAATCTTGCAATTAAATTTTGACTAACTTCTAGATGTCCGATTAAATTCAAATTTGGTATGCGATTATAGTTCCGGCGACAATATTATTGCATGGTATGATCAGACATTCCCTGGAATGGGGAAAACACCTAAGTTTGTCCGATGTCAACCAAAATTAGTACACAGGGGACTTTTGGAACAAAGAATTGGTCATGTGTTACTAACCAATATTAACTGGGTTCCGGTTATAATACAATATTATGATATTACCAGGTATCTACCTTACTCTAACGAGGAAAGTGGAGGGGGCAAAATATTTAGTTTCTTCGATTTTAATCAAAATAGGCATAAATGGGTTTTTAGAAAAGGGGATTATGAATTTTTTATCAGCCTTAAACATTTCAATATGGCGGATTCATAATGGACAATTTAGTGTACAAATCTAAAAATTAAGAAATAGCTTGGTGAGGAGTGGTTTGGAGGATAATATACTAATGTCTTTAAAAATTCAAAACTTTTAACCCAAAGCTGCTACGATTATGCAGCTTCAAATTTATATTGTTTCCTAATTCTGAGAGAAGAAATAATTTGGTGGGGTTTGGTGGAGGTGAGAGTGTGTTGATATATCTGTAAATGCTTAACTTTTTAACCAAAGCCGCTCGCTATAATTACTAAATACTTTTTAGTTTTTTAGAGGAAAATCATACGTTGGTGGGAATAGTTAAGGGGCTGATATATTTAAAAATTCATGACCAAATCTGCCACGAATATGCAGTTTACAAACTTAAATATTATAAATATATATAAATATAAATAAAAAAAAAAAGATTTTTAAATGCAAGCTTTTATAAAGTATAAAGTGCACTAAAAAGTAGAAAAACAGTTTTAAAATTCTGATATCATAATAAAAAAAGTGACGGGCGCATTTTAGGAATGTATGTTTTTGATTATATTATAATTGTTCGCAAGAATCTGAATTCACGGGTGAGTAAATCCCACCCAACTCGACCCAAGCTATCCTAACATTTTTCTGATACCTCTATGGATAGACATTGTTAGTTTTAATTTGCGCCCATCGCTTTTATTATTATGATATCAGAATGTAAAAATATTTTTTTACATGAAATTATTTTTTAATTTTTAGATTTGTACCCTAAGTCGTCCATTTTAGGTTAGGTAGAGGTAATCTAATAATACCATATTATTGTGTTCTTACCGGAACTATAAACGAATACCAAATTGGAAGATAATCATATTTGTATAATTCAGTTAAAATTGGTTAGCAAAACATGACCAAAAATCGTCGATTTTGAATTCGCCATATTGAATTTTTAAAATTTGATTAAAAATTCTTATTCCTAAAAACCCGCGTGTACCAATTTTGGTTGAAATCGGACAAACTTAGGTATTTTCTCCCTCCAGTCCCCTCATAAGGAGAGAGGCAGGTGCATAGTAATATCATATTATTGTCTTGTTACCCGAACTTTAAACGCATACCCAATTTGAAGAAAAGCGGATATGTATAAGTTAGTTCAAATTGGTTAGCAAAGCATGACAAAAATCGTCCATCTTAAATCCGCCATACGGAATTCTCAAAATCTGATCAAAAATTCGTATGCATTACCCCCAAAAGCCCCCGTGTACCAAGTTTGGTTGAAATCGGACAAACTTAGGTGTCTCCTCCCGCCACTCTCTCGTAGGGAGGGGATGCATAATAATACCATATTATTGTATTGCTACTGAAACTTTAAACGCGTACCAAATTTGACAGACAGTCGGATGTGTATAAGTCAGTTCGAAATGATTAGCAAAACATGACCAATAATCGCCCATTTTAAATCCGCCATATTGAATTTTCAAAATCTGATCAAAAATTAGTATTCTTTATCCCAAAAAACCCCCGTATACCAATTTTGGCTGAAATCGGACAAACTTAGGCGTCTTCCCCTATCCAGGTGTGCTTAAAATACCATATTATTGTATTGTCACTGGAACTATAATCGCGAACCAAATTTGAATTTAGTCGGACATCCAGAAGTTAGTCAAAATTGAGTTGGAAGATTTGACCTGAACATATAAACATAAATACATGGAGGTGAAGTTAAATAAAAGTTTGTAATAAAAAATACGCAAAACTAAAAGCCTGTCCTGCATTTTTAAATTCTAAATTGAATTTCAATCCATTATTTTTTAGGTGGCTTTGCTCACCAGTCTGGGTCTCTCTCAGGCATATTGGGTATGCACCGCGTTTTCTTTGTTATGTTCGGTATACGTTTTTTTATCTTTTATATTTATTTTTCATTCATTCAAGTATCCCTGGCATCATGTTGTTTTACTGTGGTGCATTTGATTCAAATGAAAGCGTAATATAAGGGATTATTCAGTTAGTAGTGTAGTTATAATGAAGATTACCAATATCTAGGGCGTTTGATTTTTGCAACTTAAAAATCTGGTTTTTGTTCTGCGGAAAATGAGGTTAGGGTTTGTTTAAAAAAAATGGAATGGACTGTACTCACCATGTGGCGTCATTTTTCCAGGTTGCAGCCTTCCTACATTACCAGCCAGCGACTCTCGTGACCTGGACAGAGCCGGACACAAAATTAAATGCATACCTGGCATCAAATTAAGAGGAGAAGTTAATCAGATCAGTTGTATTTTTTTCGAAAAGTGTAATTTTAAAATGATAAAAAAAATGTTAACCAAATGTTCAAGCCTACTAGCCCCGTCCCCCCTTGATCGCATCACAGGTAAAATATAAATGTATAAATTTCACAGTAGATTTATACAAACTTTTCTTTATTTTTCTGCATTCCTCTTAAGCAAATGCACCTCCATAAATTGCTTTAACATCCATAGAGAGGGCCCGTAATATTGAGCATGCCATGATCCACTATGTAAATGAGTCTTAATGGACGCGTTCCTTGCCTCTCTGGCCTCTATATGCTCAATTTATCAGAAAACTTTATCCATGGTAAAGAAAATTAGACAGCAGATGTAGTGCATATCAAACGGTTTCCTATTTCAGTTTAATGTCATAAATAATTTACATAAAATGCTGGTTTATGGTTAAATTCCTTTTTCTTTTTCATAACTTCTTCCTTTAACTTTAATCTTTTGTTTTTCCTCAAAAAGCTGGTTCATGATTAAATTTCTTTTCCATAATTTTGGTCATTATTGTTTACACTAATAAACAACAAACAAAATTTGGGGTTCTTTTCTGTAATAACTACTGCAAGAAAAATTAAAAAAAAAACATTCCGTTTTGAAGTTGCCACCTCTGCATGTCTTCATTCAGGCAGAAGCACGAGAGGTAGCCTACAGGGTAACGCGGGGTCAAGCCCCATTAAACTTGAAAACGAGCCTAAAAAAGATCCTATACTAGGATTGCAGAGCGACGTAATAGTCTGCAAGTACAATTTCGAAAAGAAATACAAAGTCAAAATCCCAGATAGAGCCGACTAAAAGGGAGGTCCTCCTTTCGGAGCGGAATCCATCTGGTACACGGAGACTTCAACACCGATGATGTAGGAGGTGGCATATACGGTCAAACTACGAGACTTTAGTCTCTATAAGCCTGACAAACGATTGAAGTGTTTCAAGCTGAGGTAGCGGCAATACATCCATCACTGTGCCGAAGAAATACAAAGAGAAGAGGAAAGCTCTCATTCGGTAGTTATATATTCAGATAGTCAAGCTGCACTTAAAGCTCTAGAAGTAGTGCAAGTGACGTCCAAACTGGTTTGGCATTGCAGAACAGCTCTAAATAGGCTAGCAAGCACTAAAAGGGTAACACTAGCTAAGGCCAGAGTGGGTTCCAGGACATCGGGGACACTCTGGAAACAAAAAATCCGATGAATTGGCCAGACAAGACTCGGCCAAAAAGTTTACAGGGCCTGAGCTATTTTGTGGGATCGCTGAGGTCAGAGTCAAGTAATCTATAAAACAGTGGCTTACCAAAAAGACGAACGATCTGTGGGAGCAAACGCCTGGACAAAGACAGACCAAACAGTTCATTAAAAAATGTTTACCAATGCTGACTGCAGAACTTCTTAGTAAGGAAAAGAAGCTTGTCAGAGAAATAGTGGGTCTTCTAACAGGTCACTGCAAACTCAGTAAGCACTTGTATGTAATGGGATTGATAAAAGATGCTACATGCCGCTGCTGCAAGAAAAAAGAAGAAACCTCATTACATGTGCTACAACAAATTTTTTGCGCCCACTTGTTCAACACGGTTTTTCCGTTTCTTTTTGAATAAAAAATGCGCTTCTTCCAATTAGTTAATCTAAAAAACTGTTAATTAAAAGAATTATCCCGGAATCATTCACGTGATTTAGCATAATTTTAAGTTTTTTACATAATTTTATGTATCCTAAAAATGTTTAATTCACGGTAAAAATTATCGATTATTTGAAAAAAACATATATACATATTTTTTTGAAAAATCAAGCGAATGGTCTGTGAGAGATACCAGAAGCCTCCGCTGTGGGAAAAAACTTGTTAATTTTTGATGTGCAATTTATCTGTTTAACTAAAGGAACTGCTTTTAGGATTCAAATTTACTCATAAGAGAGAAAGGAACAAGCTGATCACCAACATCCGAATACATGAGATTACCAGTATTAAGTATTACTCCAAGGAAATATATAAAAAAAATTTATACTGGCGCAGACATAGGCTAAATTTACCCTTAAGAAGAATCGTCTGGCAATTAACAAACCTAGACTCAGATTAGATGAACTTCAAGATAAATTTTTTTTTCTTATATTTACTTTGTTTATACGGGCCTCATAAAGTACTTTTAAGTAAGCACGGTTTGAAAATGTTGTCGTATAAACACCACTAAAACCGATTTAAACACTAAATCGATTTTACTTTCAAGAGATTCAGGAAAGCGATTTATCTCTTAAAACTCCATTTTAGGATGGTTATAAACACTTTAAAAACGCTTTAGCGTATTTCTTTCAGCCTAAAGAAAAATTTATTGTTAACGAAGTTGTTTTATTTGTTTTTTCTTTAAACTGACGTATTTAATGACATTTAATGATGGGCGTGTCAACCCTCAAAGAAAGCGATTTTATTTGAAACCGTCCTTGTATAAAAGCGCTTTTAGGTGTGTATAAACGTAGTACATGTAAAATAGTTTAATTCATGGATATTTGATGTATAAAATAGAAATTAAAAAGAAAAAATCGCGCACAAGCCTCTAGTGCATGGGGTTCAGCGAAAATTTTCAATTTTGTCCTAATATTGTTAAAGGAAAGATTATAAAAGTTTGTAAAAATATTATTTTGAAATAAATATATTACATGGTCGAAAATAAACTTGAAATGGATTGGAACCAGACGCTTAATGAGTCGAAAGAGCAAGATGCAAAAATGGTCCGAACAAATTCTAAAAGTGCCATAGTCGAAAGCACAACATTTTTAAACAAGAAATAAAAGGAAAGTTTCGATGACTGGATTGGATGAATAAACATGCAGTAAAAAATTCATCACTCAGTACCATAAAATCACTAGAGATATAAAAAACCAGATAAGGTAAAAAAACGGCCATTTTCCTTTTACCCCTGGGAGGACTTCTCATGATGAAAATTTCTCATTGGAACCCTCTTTACAACATACCAAAACCTAAAAAAATAAGCTAAACATATTTTCTATATTCCTCTTCAGATATTTAAGAAAAAAAACAACAACTAGTAAGGCCTTTTTTATAATTTTTTTAACCTATGACAAGGTGTGCCCAGAGTAAATTAAACGACAAAATAAGGTAAAATTTTGAAGGGTGGTTTATTTTCAACATCTCATCAATAAAATGTTTAGGGTTTTTACTAATTTTTCTTTGTTTTCTATAAAAAAGGTATGTTGCTGTCACATTCCTCGAAGGTTTGAAATTAATTTCGGTGTTGAAAAAATTCGACTTAAAAAAAATAATTTTTAGCAATTTCCTCTGAACGGAAATATTAAAAACTATTGCTTTCTAAGCGTTTCTATTTGACTGAATTTGAGAAATAAATGCGTGTTTCAAGGGTGGCAATATTTTTTCGGTCGGGGTTAATTAACCTGGCGTTTTACAACCTTGACTTTCAATATATTCAAAAATAATTTTATATAATAGTTTAAATGCTGTCTATTTTTATGGCTAGCTGTGATCTGCCTTTGACCCCAAAGCTTTAAATTTTTAACAAGAATTTTGGCTAATTAGAAGCTGTAAGTAGAGGAAATAGTTAATATAATGGCGTTCTTGCGTGATATAACTCCATTTTGCCTTGTTTTTAGTTTCTTTAAATTTTACGAAAAATGGGCTCACCTTCTTAACCATTAAATTTAAAGTTTATCTTAGTTTGTACAGGTTTTCAAAGTTTCACTTAAGCTAAAGCTTTTGCCCCTTAATATAAAAAGTAGAATTTTTACGACTAAGCCAATATTTGAAATAATTTTTTATTTATTTTCCCAGAAAAAGTATTTTTTACTAAAAGCTTCATTTTTCGCCAATATAAAAAGTAATTTGTGTTGGAACTTTCTTACTGATATTCAAACGCCTTGCGATTTTAAAGGTGATAAAACTTGCGTATGACGTGCTACGAAGTATCACTACCTGGTGTATCTAATAGGATGTGACCAATCTCGTATAATTTGGATTGAACTTCCTTACAGGTAAGTCGTTTAATCCTTAATTTTGTGCGTCATTTTAACAAAAATTTTTGTCTGCGACGCATTTCAGAATTTTTACAAACAAATTAAGGGTAAATAAAGAGCTCAGATTCCCAAAACCCCGTTAATATTTACGATTTTAGCTTAATTGTAAGTCAAAAATTAAATTTGAAGTGTTATTTTCTCAAACATTTTTTTCTGCGGCGCATTAAACAATGATTTTGACATAAAATTTTGGATAAATAAACAATTTTGTTAACACCCCCTCCTGGTTCGTGCTTGTAAGCATTTGTTTCCTTTTATCAATTATGGTCACATTTTTACTTCAAATTAAGCTAGTTTCTTTTATTATTTATCCTTAACCCCCCCCCCCTAAAAAAAACAATTCCCGAGTGCGCCATTTCAAGAGTTCGTCTCTATTATACATTAAAATTTGCAAATCAGAGCTTAAGGTTACAAAAACAATCCTTAAAAAAAGCAAGTTCCAAACTTAAAATTTTGCAAAATTTGTAGTAAGCATGTTTAACATAATTGTCATATTTTCTTCTGCCACTAACGTTACTTAAATTTTATATGCAATGTTTCTTTATAAATAATCAAAACGTATTACGTACTTTTACATACCAAATGCATATTATATTTACTAATTGCCAACCTGTCTGGGGGCACCGTTATAATGACGCCCTGGAAAAGATACAGTCATCTTTCTACAAGTCCCTCCTTAGACTTCCTCAAAAAACAGCTCGTGCTCTGGGCCCGTATTCTTGACACCCGTGCCCGTTAGTGTGAATAAATTTCGCACTTCTCACCTGCTTTGAACCATATGAAAAGTGAGAGAGTCAAATACTCACCGATGACTACTCACCTCACGGTCGTCAAGAATACAGGCCCTGATCAGGCTTGAAACAGGCTCCCTTCCGGTGTCTTATTTTATTTTTAAAATAACGCTTAATTATTTAATTAAAATTTTATCAATGGAAGCCAATAAGCTGCCCAGAATTTGTTTGGAGCAACAGGTGGCCCTATTTAATTCGAACCGTTGCGGCAGATACAACTGGGCATATCAGGTGTACCAATGGTTTGAGCAATTCGAATTGGGCGGCTTATGATCTCTTAATCCCGCAGTTCTAAGAAGAAGAAGGCTGGAAATTCTAAAACGCTTTCGTGATACGTGTTTACAATTGGATTTAACCTTTGCAAATAACGCAAATTACACCTTGTTCTACAGCTCTTTTAACTTAAAATCAAAATCACCCTAGATATTTAAATTTTGATTGTACCTTTATATGATTACCCAGCAAACACAAATCGTCGGCAGTGAATCGGGCCAATGTCGACAACGTCGGCAGTGTGTCGGCATCGGCGACTACACGCTGGCCTGATGTTGGACAGATTGTGATTTTCAGTTTTCGGTCAATAATCGGCAACTGACAGAGTTCCACATGAATACAGTCGACTTTATGCCGACACCACTTTAGGACCAACGATGGTCCGATTGGAACTTTCTTTAATCGACCGAGAATTGGAAACTGACGAATGGCCCGATTTACTATAGTCAACTTTATGCCGACCCCCACTTGATCTGCTTTAGGGTCGACGATGGTCCGATGGGAACTTTGTTTAATCGGACAAGAATCGGCAACTGACGATGGCCCGATTTACTATAGTCGACATTATGCCAACGCAAACGTTATCTACTTTAGGGCCGATGATGCTCCGATTGGAACTTTTTTTAATCGGTCGAGAATCGACAACTGACGATGGCCCGATTTATTATAGTCGACTTTATGCCGACGACCACTTTGTCTGCTTTAGGATCGACGATGGTCCGATTGGAATTTTATTTGATTGGTCGAGAATCATCAACTAACGATGGTCCGATTATGTCACCTTAAAATTTTTAAACTGCTTAATAGTTTCTTCCTGGTATGTAGAGATGGCGCTAATGTCACTGTGTTCCCTGTACAGTGGAAGATAATATTATGTATATAATGAGAAAGATATTTTAAAACTAGAATGCGGACTTAACAAGATGGTGGTACTTCTTTACAAGAATCACCTTTTCTGCCACTTAAACCTGCCCGACTGGTTAAGCACCCGCATTATCGAAACTTTGTAGTTTGCCAATGTCAGATCATGTCAAGCAACCACCAACGGACCTGGACGGACCTTCGTCAATTACCGACGTCGGGCTGTTTTGAGAGGCTGATGTGGGGCCTTATTATCCACCAATTATTGGACATTTGTGGTTTGCCAATGTCGAGCCGCTTTAAGCTACCACCGACGGACCTTCGTCAATCGCCGACGTTGAACTGCTTTAGGAAACCAATGTCGGACTTGAATAGTTTACCGATGTTGGGCCGAGACCAGCTTGCCTACGTGAGACCGACCAAATTAAGCAGCTTTATGGGCGAATGGTCCGACGGCGGGCTACAGTCTAACGCTGCGTCGGCAAACATACATTAGGCCTACATCGCAAAGCGGACAAAAAATACTGCTGGTCCGATATCGTAAATCGTGGTCGAGCCGATTACGGCAAATTCGGCAATCGACATCGGGCCCACGAAGGCCAGAGGGAACCGTGTTTGCTGGGTAGGATGATTACACAAATCTGAACTTGCTCTATGTACAATTGTAAAATTTTTTGGAATGGTCTTTCATATAAAATAAATCAAAATGAAATATGTTGGGTCTTGAACCAGAGTCTTCATTTAATTTTACTCTATGGGCACCTTAGGCCTGCTAGTTGGAATGACCCTAATAATTTTGCATATTTTTTAGAGAATCTCACACCAGCTTTGGTTAGAGAAATATTTAGTACTGTTACTAATATTTTAAGGCTTAGAGCATTTTTAAGGAATGAGTAAATATGCAGATTACACAAAAATGTTGGGTAGGGTGTAGTAGTGTTGGCTGTGCTTATGTAGGGTAAACTATTCTTTTTTTGTATTATTTAAACTGAATTATTTATTTTGTTTATTACTTTATTAATTTATGTATTATCCGATGTTGTTTTAATCAGCATCAGTAAAACGCATGGAAATTTACGTGGAATAACCCATAAATAGTATGCTAATAAAAATATCAATTTTTTATCAACCTAACCAGATCACCTTTGGTACCTATATATTATACCCTATATACTTTTCACGAATACCCCGTAAGCATAAGAACGTCTAAAAAATCCGGCTACCTACCGGCCGCCCCTCGAAAAAGGATCGTACAGCGGGGAATCAAAAAGTTCCATAAAACTCTCAAAAACAAAGGATTCTTACAAGGAGAAATCACTTATATTACACTGTGTTAAAACAATGAGTTGGAATAACTTCCATATCGTTCTAAAAGTTAGAGAGGGAAAGCGACGGAACAAGGGCCAGAATCGGTTTTGCCACGGTCATTCTTGATCCGGGCATCTATTTGGCTACTCTCGCGGCTTCGAAAATTAGGTCCCAAGATTTCTAAGATAGTAATAATATAACCAAATTCTCCGCAAGTATCGGGCATTTTTAAGTAGTTCATCTAAGGTTTTGTAAATCACCCCTTCATAATATAGTAAAATACAATACTATTGTATACATAACGTATAACCAAGAAAAAGAAACCGTGAAACTGGCGTTTATAAGGCCACCAGGCATGTTTTATGTTACTTATTTATATTTAGAGAAGAAAATCATTAAATTTGGTAGTTTTTGCCGAAATCCCATTTTTGTTTCGCACTTGAAAATCAAGAAGTAAAATGTAGCAATGACTTTAACTGACTAATGGAAAACGAGTTTATTTCGTCAATCAGTGACCATACTAAAAAAAATATATATTTTCATTAGATGGTCGGTAATCTGCTCTTTAAGATTTTGATAAACGAGTTCGTGTTATAGGAGGTATCACATTTGCGTATTACTAATACGTGTAATGTGATAAACTGAACATAAGAAGAGGCAACCATAGTAACGCATATAATAATTTAATTCTGTTTTTAATGTAAAAAAAGCTTTTAAAGGCAGGAATAAGGAAAATTTTGTTGAAACTTCTATCAAAAGTTTCACGATAATAAACGTATGTTGTCGTCAAGAAAAGAAGTTCGTAAGACGATACTTGAAGCTTCTTTAATATTAAAACTTTCGCAAAGTCAATTTTCAAAGTCTTCTCTTGAATGTTTTTAGAAAGATATTTTTTATTTAAGCATTCCGAAGTACCTAATCTTTTACGCAGCATTTTACTTGTTTTTGTTTGTGTAAATTTTTGAAATAAAAAACAGAATTTTTCTTAACACAGTTATTAAATCTTTTAGAAAATCTCTATATCTCTAATAAATTAATCATGGTCAAGGACCCCAGGGAGAGCTAAAGCTTCCCTACTTTTTTGACCCTTTACTCCGGTTTGTGACGTGTGTTTGGTGTGATGTTTTAAATTTTAAAAATTTTGATTAATTGTTTCAATTTTAGTTTGATTCTAAGGAATTTTTATCACCAACATTCAAAACGTGTAGTAATTGGCATTCTTAGTATAATTTTTCTTAAAAATTTTCATCAGGGGCGCATTTATGATTTAGCAACAAATCTATATATATATACCACCGCAACCCACCTACCTTCTTGGCATCTAACCCAATCTGCTTTTTTAAAAACATTTAAAAAAACCGAAAAAATCAAAATTTTTGTCAAAATTTTCTCCTGCCGCGGTATAACAAATACTAAATATTGTTACAATATTGTTAAATTAATAATAGTGTAATTTTTTTCAAATTTTTGCCTGCGGCGCATTTAAGGGTTAATTTTAAAAATAAGTATTTTTGTTTTGTAAACACTAACTCAATACCTATTAAATCGCCCCTCTCCTCTGCTATATATACAGGGTGTAAATAAATTACCGCATTTTTTTAAGCAATAAAATACACATTTATTCCCAAATGATGAAATTATAATCATTGTATTATATATAGAAAATGAAAATTCTGGAACCTAACTTAAATTTAAAAAAATAGTGGAGTAAAACACGAAAAAAGGTAAAAAAACGCAGTATAAAAACACAAAATCAAAAAAATATAAAAAAAATTGCAAAATTTTGTACCTATTTTTACGTAATTATTTGGAAACTTAGTTGGTTTATTATCCACTCGAACTTTATGCAGATTTAATTGACGTCAACGGTCAGCGAGAATTTTCGTTCTGACGTTTGGTCATTTTTTTCCCCTAAAAAGACAGTTGGTCACAGTTGGGCCAGTGCCGCATAGTTTTATTTAATTTTACTTTTATCATGTGTGCTGATAACATTGTTACTAAAATTTCATAAAACATTTTTTGCACACTTTTTATCTATAATTTTATGGTTAACAGCATCACTTTCCAGTTCCACAGTTCCAGACTTGTCTTGCCAAAAATAACCATATATTTTGTAATAACTGGGGTGACCAGCGAAACCACTGATGAGCCCACTCTGGCAAAACATCGCTTAATCATTTCTCTTTCCGCTTTAGTTGGTTGGTTGTGTCTTCCTTGTGGGATGCTCATCCAAGTTTGAATTTTCGTTATTTCCACCCAAGATCTCTTGAACTTTTGTTTTTTAGTTTCTTTTCGGTTAAAGTACCTGATTTGGAGGATTTTTTAACTTCT
Source organism: Oxystoma pomonae (assembly GCA_963921995.1). Classification (NCBI taxonomy): domain Eukaryota; kingdom Metazoa; phylum Arthropoda; class Insecta; order Coleoptera; family Brentidae; genus Oxystoma; species Oxystoma pomonae. The sequence continues at coordinate 46,584,402 of OY998170.1, forward strand.
TTTTTTGTTTTAATTGTCATAGGAGCATAATACTACTGGAAATATTAACAGACCAGGACGAATCCGTATCAGGTAACTTGGATAAGTATCATTTCTCTTTTCACTTTGGTCTTTTGTGTGTTCCTTGTGGGATGCTCATCTAAGTTTGAATTTTCGTTATTTCCACCCAAGATCTCTTGATCCTTTGCTTTTAGTTTCTTTTCGATTGACGTAACTGACTTAGAGGTTTTTTAATTTCTTTTTTTGTTTTAATTGTCTTAGGAACATAATCCTACTGGAAATATTAACACGTCAGGACGAATCCGTATCAGGTATCGTGGATAAGTACCAGTGCGGAACGATGCCTATTCGTATGTGTGTGGTAGAGGGTGATCAGCGAAACCACTGATGAGCCCATCCTGATTACCCAGAGTAAAACATCGTTTAATAATTTCTCTTTTCGCTTTGGTCCTTTGTGTGTTCCTCCAAGTTTGAATTTTCGTTATTTCCACCCAAGATCTCTTGATCTTTTGTTTTTTAATAACTTTAGAATGAAACAGATTTAGATATATTTAACTGCTCTATTACCAGCTCTAAAAAGAAGTTGTGTCTGTTATTTTATATAAATTATGTATTTACTATCTAATAATAATACCTAGCTAACTTATCTTAAATTGCCAAACTTTGCTATTGTAAATGAAGTTGTTATCAAGGGTTCTTGTTTATAGGTTTCTTATAAGTTTATCTTTTATAGATTTCTTTTTTATAACAGTGTATAACCAAACTTTTATATTTTTATTTACTTAAAGTCTTACACACTATCATTACATAGGAATTAACCCAAATAGCATTTATCCGTCTTCCGACTAGATTTGTACGGCGTCTAACGTCAGAGGGAGTATAAAATATAGTTAGTTGACGACTTAAGTGACTTAGGTCAAGGATTATACTTTACCTTTCGTTGTTAGGATGTAAGTCGTCAAGATAACGTTTGAAGCCGTTTTATGTAGTCTAGTGGAGTTTCCCGATAACGCTTCAACGTCATTAAGGAGAACTTTGGCATGTAGAACAGAGTAAGACATTAGCCTGACGTCTGAACTTGTAGTACTTGTGTTAGTAAAGTTTCCTGACGACGGTCCGACGTCTGAGCTGCCAACGTTGCAATCAATGAAAACTACGACGACGTCTGTCCCGTGTCCGGGATGCGACAAATGTACCCAATGTATGTAGTGATGATATTTGACCTATACTTGACGGTTTTTCAACGTTAGGGTTTGGAATTCAACCGAAATTAGTAAAAATTAGACTATTTTCGTGCGTGCGGTAAATTTTTATGTTATAGCTAATAATGCCAAAGAAAAACCAATTCAAATATTCAATTCAAAAAATCATTATGAATAGCTAGCACAAGAGCTAACAGAAGGTATAGATCAAACTTTATGATTAATTTGGGTAGGAGCTCAACTTTAAACTTACCTTAACTAGACCTTAAAGCAGTTTATCACAAACAATTTTGTGTTGTGTATCACTTATGTTGATCACTTATCGTCTTATATAAACGTGCAACCACATAAAACGGAAGAAAAAATAAAAGGCAGTGGGAAAAGGCGCAAAAATTGTCACAAGATTTTGCAGGTTAGAGTTTTTGGCTCTCCGTTAAAACTCACTGCTGCTACCTTTCTGGTTCTGTTTTGACAGCAAAGTTCCCTAAACAGATTAAGTTAACCAAACACCACCATAGGTCAGACCCACCGGATCGAGTCAAACTTACACGGCTGGCGACCTCTAAAATATTGCAGTGGCGTCACTGTAGAGGAAACCAACGTTTCGCCAGAAAGGGCGACCAATTAAGTAAACAAAAATTCACTAAGGGTCAGGACCACTCAGATTCTAAAAATAAAACTGGAATTTTAGTAGAAATCGGGCAAGTTTACTGGAATTCTCTGACGTAGCCATCTTTTCCTTGAGGTAGTTGTAAATAAATAATAAACCCGATGGGAAATTTTGTATTTTTGTGTGAAATATCATTATATCCTATGATATTTGCAATAAAATATTGCTGATATGTCTAAATATATCATTTAGGCACATTTTTAAAAATGGTGAAGTTTTTTTTTATAAAAACTTATTGATTATTGGAAAAGTGGGAATATTAATGGCGACCGTGTATTTTCGGCCCTGCATTGGTAATGTGTGTGAGTAAACTTAAGTGCGTTGTTAATTTTTGGTGTTCAGCCTGGTATTCAAGCTCGCACAAGGTACAAGTCTCAATGTTCTCATGGGGTATGTAATAATTTTGACGCTTTGGTCCATTGTGTGTTCCCTGTGGGATGCTCATCCAAGTTTGAATTTTCATTATTTCCACAAAATATCTTTTGATCTTTTGTTTTTTGGTTTCTTTTCGGTTGAAGTAACTGATTTGGAAGTTTTTTAACTTCTTTTTTCGTTTTGATTGCCTTAGGAGCATAATCCTATTGGAAATATTAAAACGCCAGGACAAATCCGTATCAGGTAACTCGAATAAGTACCAGTGCGGAACGATGTCTATTTGTGAGTGATTCAAGGTTGGAAATCAAAATGTATGATGGTGTTTAATGATGTATGGGGAGGGTGACCAGTGAAACCACTGACGAGCTCGCGCTGCTTACCCAGAGCAAAACATCGTTTAATTATTTCTCTTTTCGCTTTGGTCCTTTGTGTGTTCCTTTTGGGATGCTCATCCAAGTTTGAATTTTCGTTATTTCAAATTAAGATCTTTTGATCTTTTGTTTTTTGGTTTCTTTTTAGTTAAAGTAACTGATTTGGAAGTTTTTTACCTTCTTTTTTGTTTTGATTGCCTATTGGAAATTTTGACACGCCAGGGTGCTTCTTCTTGAAAGTGAGAGATGGAAGAATCCCCGGGGAGCTCGCGGGGATTGATCCCTAGCTCACGGTCCCCGGAAGAAAATATCCGCATTCTTGATATATGGAGAGTGGCCGGGTCAATCGAGTCCCTGAGAACACTGTTGCCGGTTTGTGTGAGCATTCAAAACGCAACACATTTTGACCTACCAAACAAACCAAAAATTTTTCTCAATGTACATAAGCTGTTTTTCGTTTATTGTTATTTTTTACAAAATGAAGTTGCAAAAGAAAACGTGGACAAATCCAGGCCTTTATTGAGCAAACAAAAAGATCTGCTTATAGAATTGGTTTACGAATATGTACAGGGGAAATTTCTCTGCTATATTCACGTATGCTGCAAGCGGTATTTTATGTTTGTTATTTATATAAAGTGAATGGCTCTGATATGTTCTGTTAAATTAAAGGGATTTCTTTTGTCCAAAACATCCGTTCGAACTCCTAGTTGTTCCACTGTATGTTTCACGTCTTGTCAGGTCTTTCCGAGCATCTTCCACTACCATATCATTTAAAATTATGTTGTTGAAGTCTTCAACGTTCATTTTACGTGATTACGCTTTTACTCAGAAAAAACGAAAACAGACAAAATCAATATAAAAATAGACTAGAAAACCCGGGGATCGGCCTCTACTACTGGGTATTACTAAGAGAACATTCTCTCTCAGGAGCAGCTCCGTCCCTTTTTTTTCAAGACTACAGTGTCGCCAAATTTTTAGTAAAGCCCGCCTACTTCTCTCGCCTCTTCTACTCCCTACCCGTCAAGAATAAGCACTTAGGACGAATCCGTATCACGTAACAGGTAATAATTACCAGTGCGAAACGATGCCTATTTGTGAGTGATTCAAGGTTGGAAATCAAAGTTTATGATGGTGTTTAAGGATGTATGGGGAGGGTGACCAATAAAACTACTGATGAGCTCTCGCGCTGGTTACCCAGAGCGAAACATCGTTTAATCATTTCCCTTTTCGCTTTGGTCCTTTGTGAGTTCCTTGTGGGATGCTCATCCAAGTTTGAATTTTCGTTATTTCCACCCAAGATCTTTTGATCTTTTATTTTTTATTTTCTTTTCGGTTGAAGTAACTGATTTGGAAGTTTTGTAACTTTTTTTTTTGTTTCGGTTATCTTAGGAGCATAATCCTAATGGAAATATGAACACGCCAGGATGAATCCGTATCAGGTAACTTGGATAAGTACCAGTGCGGAACGATGCCTATTTGTGAGTGATTCAAGGTTGGAAATCAAAGTTTATGATGGTGTTTAATGATTTATGGGGAGGGTGACCAGTAAAACCACTGATGAGCTCGCGCTGCTTACCCAAAACGGTGTTTTGGTTTAATCATTTCTCTTTTCGCTAGCATATTATGGTCATTACCCGCTCAGATAAATTAAGACACTCGCCTGCGGCTCGCACCTCAAACTTCATCTTCGCGTTTAATGACCATTATAACATGCTTGTTATGTAGACTACTATTACTCGTCTATGCAAAATACAAGTTTTTGTTCATATTGTATAAACTAGAGTAGCGCAATTTAGTTTTCAGTTGATTAGTTTCCTAAAGGTGAATAGGGCAGCCTCTTTAATTATGAATTACCGAAAGTTGCCCTTTACCGAACCTTAAATCATTGTTGGTTTGGAGAGCAGATGGCTTAGTAAGGATGAGATCGGTTACGTACCTAGACATTACGCATATAAGTTTACCTATAAACATAAAACTATTTCACGAATTTTAATAATGTCTTGTGTATAGCAGATCTAAAAAATAAAAACATCATTCCCAGTATATCCTTTTAAACTTGCCTTTTTAAGTATTTAAGGAATTAAGGAAAAGTTTAGGGGAATGTCTTTAGCAACACCGTACAAGGAATCAATTTAATTAGCTATGTGGACCTGATTCTTTTGCAAAATTTTACGTCATTGAATTTCTTTTTCATGGAACTCGAAGACTTTATTTATGTTTATCCATAGTGGGACACCAGAGATTTAGCATCGGGTCAAAAATTTGGGGTTAGGTTACTTATTTTGACTTTTCGCGTTCTGCGCCGCTAAAAAACCAAGTAAAATACCAAAGTAAAAGAAAACCATTTATTGCAGAATTACCTGCTAAAAAACGCCACCCAACTACGTATTAAAGTAACTGGGTGTCATGTTTAAGGTTGCATTTTTCAGGTGCATTTATAATTGAATTGGAAACACTCCCGCTAGCTGATACCGACAATAAGTTAACTTAAAAGCATGCAGATTTAAAAATCGGCTACTGGCGCTAGACGAAATAATTGTATCTTATTTTAAACAGGAGCGTCAACGACTAGCAAGAGTCTTTCCAACCTCTAAATGGAGATTTATATACTGACCTGTTTTGTTAGTACTGAAGTATCCGTGTGTTTTTGACATTGAGGTTCTAAAATCTATTCTTTGCACTACAAGATTTCACTAGTACACTTGCACATGACTATGCCGCAATAATTTAAATTTAAAAAAATTTATTGAATCAAAATAAAAACAAAATTATGTGAGGTTATGGGCGCCGAATGTTTCTATGCGAATTCCTAGTAATCCCAGCGAGCCAGTAAAGTTCTTTTGGTTCTTTGATAGACTCGGGGTAATGCCCGCGCAGCGCTAGTTCTTTTTCGGCGGGCGACCGCACACGCGAAATGGGTTCATATTTATTTTAGAACAATGTTTTTGAAAACACATTTTTGAAAGATAAACATAACCTCGAATGGTTTCTACCAGAAAACGTAAAAATACTCTTCTGTCCCACTGCGACCCGATTTAAAGTTTGTTGACAAAATACCTTTAGTTACCATGGAATCGTATAAATTATGCGATCTATCGGCCAACACTTGATCTGCGTGTATTTCCTAAATTCAATGGAGTGTGATTGATTGATCGGTATTCTTTTCCGGAGTGCACAAGCTTTTAGAAAAAAGGAAACTTATTTTTTATTTTCGCTAGGAAATATAAAACGGAAAAATGTAATCCAGTGGAAATGTGAGTATTTCTCTAATTTTTTTTTTTAAATCGGGTTTGATCTAAACCGAAATTATTTTGAGGCTTTTGGGATAGATGACAGCACCAAAGCTTTTATTTTGAAGAAAAACAATTGAGATATTTTTGTTAAGCATTTAAAAAGATCACCCTTGCAAAATTTCAGATAATTCTGATATTTAGTTTTTCGTGTGCACTCTGGCAGGCAAAAGATTAACAAATTAAAGAAAAGGCGTTGCCAGTTGTATATTTTTTTACTTAAAATCTGGGGAGAAACTATAGCTTTAAATAGAAATTCTTCTAATATTTTTGTTTGCACTAAAGAATAGGAAACGTCATCAATATTAGAGAGTAAAAGCAAAGCCACTCACTTAAATGTATCGTACGCCGACTTCCAGCAACCTCATTGGTCAGATCCAACAGAAGTTTTCAATTGCACGTCGAGCGAGACTGATTTTATGAGATACGGGCACAAGATGGTGTATCGTTACGTTACGTTGCCTGACACGGTAGCTAAAATCACGTTAGTTGAGGTGAAAACGCCCACCTCTGCCAGTTTTCACTAATGAGAGCGCTGGATTTTAGAGCTACGTTACGTTTACGTGGTGGTTTGGCTTTTACTCCCTATCAAGGACTTATAGGTAAATACAGTCGGCACAGTCTGACTTTAATATAGTGGAAACTATTTTTGACAGTTTAACATGAAATTTAAAAGGTTACTGGCATTGTTTTCGTCTAAACATATGATATAGGCATGGTTATATAGTGCCTTAAAGTTAATGCCGTCCTTTCATAGGGACTTATCGGTAGATAAAGTCGGCACTGCCTGATTCGGGACTATTTTTGAAAGTTCCGCACGAATTTTAAAAGATTTGACATTTTTGTCATATAAACATATGATCCATCCTTAAAGTTGACGGTAGGAACAAACATGATATGGGTGTTTCCCATAGAGAGAGTAATAGCTACGCGAGAGTGACCGAAACTGTGTTATACCTGGGGAAAATTGTTTGTCGGCAACACGAGCGCAGCCGGTGGCTACAGGAAAGAACTGCTTGTACAGCCAGACGCATAATAAATACGTATATTCTTTTGTTTAATTTTTATTACTTATTTAATAATAAAAAGATATGAAAAAACTGAACAGGCGCAGTTTTTCCATACTTCTTAGTGTTAAAAAAGCAATGCATTCGCGAAATATTTTAGCTACATACAAATCTCAACCAATTTTGTACTGTTCCATGCAGCCAAAAAAATTTCTTTAGCTTACAAAAACTTTTTTGGACCCTTTAAAAATCTAAAATAGGAGGGGGGGTTATAACTATGTTGGGAAATATTATCAAATATTGAAGGTAACAGCATTTTATTATGTTATTTTGTTGAATGAATTGTTGTCTATGCCCTGTTTTGCGGGGGATATTTGACTGAATATCGAAGCTTTCCATACAGATTTAGATAAAAATATCTTGATTATCGTAAAAGATAGATCCTACTGTGTAGTATTGCTAAAGAGAGAATTGTTTGCAGATTTCTAAAATTGCAAAATATACAGGGATTTCTATTTTTTTTAAAAATTAAAAATTGCAATAACTAAATGACATAACAAAATCCAAGATAGCACAATTAAAGGAAATTAAAAATTTCAGTTGACGTGTGTATGAATTTTTTTTATTCAACCAAATTCTAATCCGCTAGAAGCACCGTTCCGTTTAAAGAATCCACCCTGTACAGCTGGGTTCAGGTCAATGTCAGTCAAATTATAGTGTCAGTCTACTTCACAAATTTATTTTCAATGTCAAAATCCAGTCACATAAAATTCTTAAATTTAGTCAATAAACTCAGATCATAGCCCCACACACGACGAAGAAATTGAGAGCACAGATTGTAACGAAGCTGGAGGACGAATGGTCTCTTGCAGCTGTAGCAGAACATTTCAATCTCAACGGGAATACTGTATTCTTGATCAACAAAAGGTGGAGGGAAGAAAGAACGCTAGAGAGGAGAAGAGGTTCAGGCAGACCCGCAGTTTCCAAAGGATGAAGATGCAGCTCTCATTCAAAGACTCGAAGAGGACCCTTTTTTAAAAGAAAAACAAACAAGGCTATTGTCTCAGTTCCCGGGATACAAGACAAACGCTTTTAGGAGGATAAACAGATCACACTTAAATTGCCGGGTTGCAGCTACTAAAACTGTGCTTACACCGCAACACAATCTCGCTTGCTTTTGAAAGGCAGGCCAAGAAAATTTCACGGTGTCTTTCTATGTATCAATGTCTCGCAGATTACAAAGAGTTATCGACGTAAACGGAGATATGATAAAATATTGATTTTTTGTAGTTTTTTGTTATTATTATAAAAACTACATAGACACATACAAAATGTATTTATTATTTTTGGTATAAAAGTTTTAAAATAAAGTAAACAAAATAAAAAAATAAAGAAGACCTTAGTGTAAGAACTATAACCAGTTCCCTTAAAGAAACATAGATCATCCTGTAGTTGTAAATAACCTACAAAATTTTTAATTTCAACTTAATAGTATAAACTGCTCACAATAATCAAACACTTTCTGAAGTGGTCCTAAAATTTAAAGGACCCAGCTGTACATATATATTTAGTGGAAATGACTATGTGACAAAGTAGAGAAAGAGAAGAAATTACACTTGTAAAGAGCGATGCTAAAATTGTCTAAAAGGATGATTATTTGAAAAAAAAAAACCAGAGATAAAACGACGCGGATTGACGCCTTTCTTTTATGACAATTAACATTCAAAAACAAAAGATGAAAAGATCTTGGGTGGTAATATCGAAAATTCAAACTTGGATCAGCATCCCCCAAGGAACGCACAAAGGACCAAAGCAAAAAAGAAATGATTAAACGATGTTTCGCCCTGAGTAACCAGCGTGGGCTCATCAGTGCTTTCACTGGTCACCCTCCATCATACGTCATTAAACACCATCATACACTTTAATTTCCAACTTTGAAACACTCACAAATAGGCATCGTCCCGAACTGGTACTTATCCAAGTTACCTGATACGGATTCATCCTGGCGTGTTAATATTTCCAGTAGGATCACGCTCCTAAGGCAATTAAAACAAAAAGAGGTTAAAAAACCTCCAAATCAGTTACTTCAACCAAAAAGAAACTAAAAAACAAAAGATGAAAAGATCTTGGGTGGAAATAATGAAAATTCACAGTTAAATGAGCATCTCACAAGGAACGCCTTAGGAACCGATATTGTAGGTTCAAACGTTCGTTCGGTTATTTTAAAGCAGGGAGACTAGAACATATAGGGAATGGATATCCCAACCGACCAATCTAAAAACTTAGAGGTAACGATGCAATTGACCATTTATTTTTATGCTAGCCGGTGAGTTTAGAACTAAAAATAAAGACAACGTATTACAGTTAGTTTATTCTGAGTCAAAGAAAAGAAAAAGTAAACAAGAAAGTATGGTTATACGTCAAGTCGGACCAGAGATCAAATTTACCCAAAGAATATAAATTTACCTAACTAAATTTTTTCTTTGGTGATATCCATTCCGTATATGTTCTATATTCCTTGTTTTAAAGCAACATTGCACAAAACTTTAACGCAATTTATTGAAAAAATCCCCAACATTCCGTAAGTAACCTAATTTTTGTGCTGTAAAATAAGATTAAACATTTTTTGTAGCATAAAAATGGTTACATTTTAGTTAGCTATCATTAAAAAAGTAATAAGTAAAAAAGTAAACAAAGGTTACAGCTTTTTTAGAGTAGGTGCTATCAAAAACTCAAAATTGAATATGTTGTGGATTAGGACCATTAACATCTAGGGCGACGAGTTGTTTGAGTAGGTATAGTTTGCAAATATGCTGTTATATAAGAACGTGCATTAACCCTTCTTGACCTTCCCTACATAGGAAATTTCTCCGCAATTCAAAATCATTTTCGAACCATTAAAATTTGAACTAAAATTGGACCGCATGCAAGCAAGCGAAAGTTTAAGCTAGCAATGTAACTACTCCATGTGTTCGGTTTATTATCCAACTCAATCGCAAATAATGACCTTGTAGGTAAATGCTGAGATTTATAAACGCAGTTCTCGCTCGCAGTTGACGTCCGCAGTTCACCAGTAGAAGGTGGTGCAAACCACGTTGGAGCCAGTGGCGGACTGGGCAGGGGTACTGGGGTGCTATTGCTCCCCGGGCCCCTCTGTAAAGAAATAATCCCATAAAAATAGTAAAATAGGTATATGAGATTGAAAAACATCAATCAGTAGTGTGTTTACGCCGGTTCTGGCTCAAGATTCAAAGATTCACCCATAAGAATTAACATAGGAATTTTGAGAGCCAAAGATTCAGCTACACATGGGGTGGGGGTGATCCAGCTTAGACAGCTGTCTTGGTCAATGACTTGAAAAACCTGTTGGAAAGTAGAAAATAAATTGAACCACACTTTTTGTCTTACAGACGTATTACAAACTGGTTTGGTTGGTTGCAGTAAACTAGGTCACAGCTGTCTCGCTCAATAGCTTGAAAAACCTGTTAGGAAGTAGAAAATAAATTGAACCACACCTTTTGTCTCACAAACGTATTGCAAACTGGTTTGGTAGGTTGCAGTAAACCAGGTCACAGCTGTCTTGCTCAATAGCTGTTAGAAAGCAGGAAATAAATTGAACCACACCTTTTGTCTTACATACGTATTACAAACTGGTTTGGTTGGTTGCAGTAAACCAGGTCACAGCTGTCTTGCTCAATAGCTTAAAAACCTGTTGGAAAGTAGGAAATAAATTGAATCACACCTTTTCTCTTACAGACATATTGCAAACTGGTTTGGTCGGTTGCAGTAAATCAGGTCACAGCTGTCTTGGTCAATGGCTTGAAAAATATGTCTTAATAACAAGTCTTGTCTCTGCTGTAATAAAAAACCGGTTTATGCTCCCACCACTTTATACGCAATATAAATTATTTGTTTTGGAAAGTTTTATACAGTCTGAAACAAAATGTCTTCTAATTATTGAGATTGTAATTCTAAAAATGTCTTTTTGGGAGAAAGATAACTTTATCTTAACAAATCAAAAACAAAGTTTGTTAGTGTGTGTTTAAGCTATAATGGAATTTTCTTTCCATGTGTATTAATTGGTGAAATAAAAAACGATGTTGTCCAGTTCACAGAATTCGATTGGCAAAACTTTTATGGGTATAAAGAAATCATAGATGAATCCTTTTTAGCTGTTGATACCAACTTGAGTTTGGATCTTACCAGTTTTTTTATCAATTTTAAACAGATGGATTATGGAAATCTAATTGTGATTAATACAGGCGATTAACAAACCCTACACTATCAAAACTGTGGAGAATCTCACCGTTAATAGATCAGCACAATAAAATATTGAAAAATCTTGAATTTAATAGTTGCTTAAAAATTCTTCAAATGGGAATAAAAAACTCTGTTGATGTAACTAACACTGCAATTTTCATTATGGATCTTATCAAAAATATATATACTTTGACGTATGTATTGGCCATGGAACTTGTTTATTTTTATCCTGAACTACTTAAAGAAGATCATGAATAAATCGTTAACATTTAATGAACAATTTAATAAGGTGAAAATATTATATGTGTATAGTTATGCATCTATTTGGAGAAAAAAAAACATTGGGAAAACTTACCAGTGGATCGCATGCATTTCCAAAATAAAATCATCAAAATGGAAATGATGTTAAACTCCATTGACTATTTTAATCAAAATATCCAACGCCACTAGTATATTTCTTAAGCTTTATGTATTCTAAAAATAAAAAACAGAAATATAAAAAATGTGGTTTTATTTCATAAAAAAGTTATCATAGAGGTAAAATGCATTCAAAAATGCACAAAAGCATTTTGTTGTGTGGTAAAAACACTTTGGGTCTTCTTTGAGCAGTTTTGGGGTCTCTTCAAACTGGTTTTAAGGAGTATCTCCTTAAATATGATTTCTTTTGATATTAACTGTGTCCACTTTTTCTGTCAAGTTTTGTAATATTTCTGAAAATTTATGAAGCGAGGTAAAACCTGCATTCCTTCGTATACAATGATTATTTTCCATCAACCAAAATCTAAATTAAAAAGATTTAAGCTTATGTCAAAAACTTTTAATGCGTGTTAAGTTGACTGCAAGTAATACAAAAATATATTAGAAAACGAGTACGCCATTTTCAAAAAACAAAAATGTTTCAATAAGGGAATATTTTTCCAAGACGTAGCTGTACCACAGAAGTACGCAAATTATTCCTTAAATCATGATACGTATAAAGTGACAAAAACCCCTAATCGCTGCGTATCCTTATAACTAAACAAAAACGTCAAATAATGACATACCTCTATTAATGTAATGCCTGATCCACAGTTTCACTTTATGGAAGAGGGCAATATATTTTCTATTGCTATCTCCCTTATAACATTTATTATGGATTGTGATATATGCTAATTATATACGGAAATAGCAAGAAACTGGTGAGTCCTTTTATCTAACAGAGAAATAGAAGTAGCGGCTAGAAATAAAACTGTAGATCAGGCCTTAGGGAATACAGGAATAAATTCAATAAGCTTCTGCGGCGGGTTGTTGTGCTTCATTATAAATTTAAACAATATCCACTAATTCGCTGTTTAATTTTCCAACAAATGAATGGCTTAAGTCAAATTTTACACCAAAATACAAAACAAAATCATTAAAGAGCTAATACTCCGCACCACAACTCTACACAAAAAGGCTATTTTGAACTGCCAAATAGTGTTAAAGTTATCGTTACTGGCAAATTTATAGGGCTGTAAATTGGCACCGACAGCTGTCATCTGTCAGATTTAAACTGTCAATTCGGGGCGAGTTCGGAAATTAACCAGTGAGTTCTCCGATGGAAACAACTGAGTTGCTAAATTCATTTGTGAAACGATTTGGTGAAATTCATCGAGGTTTTGAATTTTTTGAGATATTTCACCAATAACTGATGGCGTTAATGCTCATCGACTCACTTATTTAATTTTTAATAATTTATTACTTATTAAACGCTGGTTCTATGCGAGCACGACAAGGAAACCAAAATAGGATTAGAATATTTAAGCATCCTTAAAACATTAGCTATAAAATGTGTTTTTCTGCGAGCTAGCGGAAAGTGCCACTTTCTTTCGGTAAGTATTTTTTTACAAAATCTTGTAAAACGAGATGTTTTTGAATATTCCTTACGTTCCTAAGAAAAATGTTGTTCGCGTGCGAAAAGCGCCTTTACCAGACTTACGGCCTGTGCGAACTCCGCTGGCGTGTCGCGTTGTTGGGGCAAACGCCGGTGGTAGGTTATTGGGTAAATACTATTTTCTACTGATTGTGTGCGCCTTACCGCATTGTTTGGAGTCACTTGTTGAGTGCAAAAAAGAGCAACTTTATGTATAGTTAGGTATATAATTATTAGCAATACTCGTGGAATATCGGACAAAGCATTTTTGTTTCACACTTCATTACAACCAGGCCTCCAATGTCCAATGGAGAATCCAGATACCTAAAGACCTGTTCCGTCCTTCTTAGGAATCATCAGGGAGTCATAGAATTGTACCTGGCAGTTGAAGCTACACAGGCAACCATGCACACCTCTCAAATTTAAAACAAAAAGTTCGTAATCTGCGGAGACGTGGTGCCTGTGTGCGCTACCTGTCGATTAAACTGAGAAACAAAAACTTTAAAATTAACTCTTAAAATGAAGTAACGTAACTTTTACAGCAGCATCACCCACAATTGGAGGTTCATACTGCGCGGCCTAATTTTAAGGCATATCAGCAAGCAATCGCTCCGGAGGAGGCTTGTTGCGCAGAACTAAAAAGCCAAAATATTTAAAAGACAAAAATTTGCAGACGCGAGAGGTACAACTATGCAGTAACTCAGTTGTACCGGATGATTTTGTTTGCGGTAAGTATATTTTTTGATATTTTAAGGACCACACTGCACATGAAGCATTATACCCGGCTTTACTTCTAAATGATTACCTTGCATATAGCTTAACAAAATAGACTTTATTTTCTGTGGAATTGTTTTCCAATGTATTGAAGGTATGGTCGAATTTAAATTTAATATTTTCGTGGCAGAATTTTCAGTTTATTTTACAAAATCTTGTGGGCGGAATAAAGTTTTAAACAACCATTTTTCATTCCCGCGACAGGTATACAGTAACGTGGCGTCGGATTTGGGAATAATCTACCCTTTTTGCTACCCACTCTACTAGGTGGTAATGATAGGAAACTTCTAAAAATATTTAAAAAATCGTTTATTTTCGAATTTCCACCAAAACAAGATTTTATTATTATAAGGTGGGCCAAAAAAAACGTACATTTTTTTTCGGCTGTGGTTTTGTGTGGTAAGCTTGATTTGTGTGATTTTAATTTCTGCGAAAAGCTAAAGCTTCAAACTATATGAACCTTTTGTCAAAATTGACATTTCGTTAAAATCCAAGATGGCGATGATTTTTAAATTTTCCCATTATTAGCACCCCCCGCCAAAATTTTATGTGAGCCACTGTACTCGATTTTAGACGTTTGCCATAAAGACACGTCTTTGTCGTGCACAGAGGCGTTCACTTCTAAAAATCAGACAAGAGGTAATACAGCTCAACGCCAACGAATTAAGTGGTGTTTTAATCCTTTGTAAAACATAGGTCTAAAAACCTCTAGTTTTTGTTCTACTAGTTTGTTAAATCTCGTTCGATTCTTTAGATTTTGAGCTCTGCGGGAAGCTAAGGCTCTGGCCTATATACTTTATCTGTCAAATTTGAAATTTTATAAAAATCCGTAATGGCGCATCTTTTTGAAACTTAAAACTTAGATATTTTTTACTCCTTCTTGCCAAAATTTATTGTAAGTCAATGTGCCTGATTTTAATTATCCAGAAAGCCACGTCTTTTGAGTGTACAAAGAGGTATCATTCGTAAAAATCGGAAAAGAACTAAAAAAGCTTTGCTTAAGGAAAGAGGTGCTGTTTTTAACCCTATAAACAGTTGTTATGTCATTTTATTTTTCTGGACACTGTATAAAATAAGAAATTCGAGTAAGTTAAAAGAAAATAAGCAAAATATAAACTTTCTGCATTTTATCTTTTTTACACAGGTTTGAAAACAGTATCTTTCGTCAAGCAAAGCTTTTTTGGTTCTTGTCCGAATTTTACGAATGATAACTATTTGTACACTGAAAAGACGTGACTTTTCGGATAATTAAAATCAGGTACATTACTTTACAAAAAAGTTTGGCAGGAAGGAGTGAAAAATATCTAAGTTTCAAAAGCATTACGGATTTTCATAAAATGTCAAACTTGACAGATAGGGTATATAGGCCAGAGCCTTAGCTTCCGGTAGAGCTGAAAATCTAAAAAATCGGACGAGATTTAACAAATCCCTAGTAGAACAAAAACTAACACTGAGATTTACTAAGATCTAAAATAGTACTCCTCACAGGTCTAAATATTTACATCTGCGTGGGGTTATAAATTTTAAAACCAATTTCCAAAAAACACTTACTCATACAGAAAATACACAAAGTTATTGATTATTTTGTATTGTTATTGCAAAATACCACTGAAAATCTGCTTTTTTCTCAAAATACACCATGTGTTAGAAGAAAATGCCCTAAAACTAATTTTTTTTTGACAGGTTTCAAAATGGAAAAGAGTGAATACGCCAAAAATTTGGCACATAATAGCTTCATTATTTGTGTTTGAGGTTATAAAGTTGGTTATTTTTTAAACCACCTGTGAAATAATTGTTTTGTGGCATTTGCTAAAAAGTTCGTTTATAATTTCCCTAAGTAACTATTTTTACAAGGATTAATTTACCTTATTTAATATCCTAAATTGTTCATTATCCAATAAAACACATCCCATTTTGTTTAGAAAAACGCCATATTTTTAACCCGTTTTCAGCACAAAAAATAAATTTATGAGGGCACTACGACGCAAAACAAACATAAGTGAAGATTACAGATTATGCACGAAAAATATGCCAAACAAAAAAGACCCAAAACAACTATATTAATTTATTTACAAACTGAAAGTAAAACATTGAGGTTATCTAAAAGCTCAGTCAAAAAAACTTTCCTTACTCAAAGCCCACTCATTTTAAAACTATAGCTTTCATCAGTAGAGGTTGGTGCCAGCCAAGGTACAAGCAGAGGTAAAAGATCTGAACTCGCTGTTTGTGATTGAACGCAGCGGTAATATTTTTAAACTGACATTTCGACAGTGACAGAAATGTAAAAAAACACTTTCATTTAGGTTATTTAATACATTTCATAAATAAAAACACCTTTTAAATAAATAAAAAATTAGTCTATTCCTTATTTTATTATTACCCATTTAAATCGTTGTGTGACGTCAAGTAGTAATTGGAAAAATTAATTATCAAGGGTCAGTTTTAATTAGAGTGACACTTATAACCCCATTTACTATTAAACCCCGCGTGGATTTAAATTGTTTTATTTTTTTTTCTTCTAAATTGAAACTCTCTTCTTAAATCCAACAAAAGTTTGTATTAAGGTGATTATTCTATAAACAAATTTCTATTTATTAATCAAAATATGTCCAAAACTCAAGTAGGTTTGGTTTAAAATGCTTAAAACAAAAAATTTCACTTAAAACTAGGACTGTTTTAAATAAACTAAACCATTTTAGTAAATCTCACCGTAAAGGTTTTTAGACCAGTGTTTTACGAAGGGTTAAAACATCATTAACTTCGTTGGTGTTGAGAAGTGTTTAGAAGTGATATCTTTCTGTGCACGACAAAGACGTGTCTTTATGGCAAATGTCTAAAATTGAGTATAGTGGAGCACATGAAATTTTGGCTGCGGGTGTTAAAAATGAGGAAATTTAAAAATCACGCGCCATCTTGGATTTTAACGAAATGTCAAATTTGACAAAAGTTTCATTTAGTCTGAAGCTTTAGGTTTTGCAGAAGCTAATATCATAAAAAAGAAGCTTACGGTAGCAAAACCACAGCCAAAAAAATATGTACGGTTTCTTAGACAGAAGATAAGAAGAATAAGCAACCAATACGATCTTCGGACTGTCTTCAAAACAACCACAACAATAAGAAGTCAATTAACAAAACTAAATCAGAACGCTAAGATACCAAGGACTGCATCTCCCAGGTACCATGCGAGTGTGGGGATATCTACATCGGATAAATCAGCCGACTCATGGAAGTTCGCCTTACAGAGCACAAACGCAAAACTCGACAAGTGAAGATAACTGGATCAAAAATAGCTCAACATTGCTGGGACAATCAACATCATATGGAATGGCAAGAGGCAAAGATCGTTGCCAAGGAGGAAAATCTATTTAAGCGGAAGTTCAGAGAAACAGCATTTATACAGAGGAACCATAATGTATTTTCTCAACAAAGCGTCACCATCAAGGATATTTGGAAACCCATACTTTTCGGAGGTAACAGATTTTAATTACGAAAGGGTGGAGCCAACCAAGTGAAAACTTCATGGTTCACTGAACACATGATTTTTTTATAGTTCACTGAACACAAACTAATATATAAGATTAGGTAGTCATATTTTTTGTTAGTATTCACCTAATGACGATTGCAGATACATAAGCATTTAAAACGTTGTGAAAAAAAAATAAAGGCAATGGAAGTTCGAAACTCTAACTTGCTCTTAAGATTTTATTAACTGTTCGCAAAATAAAAAAAAAACCACATGGCCTTTCTCGTTGTACATGCAAATTTACCCATCAGTTTGTAAATCAAATTTGAAAAAAAATAGCGATTATAAAACTAAATATTAATTCTTACCCAAAACTTACGCAAAGTTTTGGCAAAAAAAAAGAAAAGAAGAGAAAGTAGCAAACCCTAAAAAAAGACTGGTCCACAAAGCTTTAAAAGAAACGTGATCACAAAACCATTTATTTTGTCCTATTTTCATAAACTAGTACATTATACACGTAGGAGCTAATGTGGTGTGGTGGCCAGGTAGAAAAACAAGGATCGCAAGAGCACAATTTGACAAAGCCCAGCGGTTTGAGCAAAACATGCGCCATGAGGACGGCACCTACCAGAGCTTTTGAAAGACTCTTTTCATAGACCATGTGGCTTCAAAGTCATTGTGATCTCAGGATCAATTCTGATGCCAAGTGTCACACAGCGCTTTATATGAATGTAAAGGAGATCTGTCCAGTGCTACGCATGAACAAGAATAGAATACCCATGCAACTGGTACACAAACGGCTCAAAAATTGGAGACAAGTCGGGAGCGGAATTGTACTATAAAACCACGGGGGCGAGGTTCCACTTCTACCTAAGAAGATAGGCTGAGATATACGCCATTCTGATGTGTGGATATAAAAATTTGGAAATGTCCGCTTCAGGCAGAGATATTTATATTTGCTCAGATCTGCACTGTCTACTACAGGTCAGACAGGGTTAACTCTGCTCTTGTATTGGAATGCAAACGTGCCTATGGCAAGATACAACAATCTCCTCTGGGTATCGAAACATAAAGGTGTACCGGGAAATAAAGAGTCCGGAACCCATATTCCGGCATGCCAAATCATAACAGCCCTGAAAAGTGACTTAGACAAGCGCTCTTAGGAGCTCTGGAATAGCACGCAGGGCATGAAAGGTGAGCGCCAAAAAAACAAAGTCCTTGCTTAACAAGTACCTAGAGACGATGGAAATTTCCGAAAACTCAGAGTGTCGATGGTGCATGGAGGATGAAGAATCATCCTTGCACCTCCTACTGGAGTGTCCGGCTCTAGCCAAGTAAAGAGACTTGCACCTTGGGAACTATCTGGTGGCCCTAGGCGATGTAAGAATGTTACAGCCCATAAAAATATGTTCTTTTGCGAAGGAGGCAAGCTTCGAGGTCTAAACCAAGAATAGTTGGCGTGGGAACATGGGAATTGTTCCGCCTGTATTTCTACATTGGCTAATGTGGTAGTTTTTATCTCGAAGTGAAAAGTTTGTAGTCCGAGCCAAGAAAGGGCTACAATTCACAGTGATATAAAAATACACTTTTGGCACGTGGTTTATATACTATTTGTTCAGCGTAGGTGCTTCCATTAGGCCCGGAGGGCCCGGCTGGAAAAGTTAATTGACTGCAAAGGGCTAAAATAAATGTTTTTTTAATCATGAGCATTTTTCTGAAAAGGAGTACTATTACCAATCAAGCTCTTATTTTTGGTCAGTGTTTTTGACTCTTCGTTATAGTTATCGTTATTTTTGCGTAGTGTTTGTCATTGCGTAGTGTTTATTAACCATAACGGAGTCCAGTATTTAATCAAAAATAACTTTATAGGAATAAAATTCTTAAGTATAAAGATTTCTTAAGTAAATACATTTTTTTTACTTTTTGTGTGGAAAATTTTGGACCTTGAGGGGAAGAAGCAAAAAAATTAATATTATGTTTGGGAAAAAGAATCCAAGCCGTAACGGTAGAGAAAAGATCAACTAACTTACGAATCAGTATTGTCATTCAATTCGGAAATGCGGCCTCTGTCCTGGGAACAATGCCTTCTGAACAGAGTTTAACCGAAATTTTTTCACTAAATGAAATTTTTATAGGTTTTTGTGTAATTTTGCGATTTTACTTCTGAGCTTTATTCATAAGTTCTTAAATTTGTAAATTTAGTATTTTATAAATACTTAAAGGACTTTACAGTTATCATTATTTTTATTTACTTGTTTTCGCAATATTTAGCAAAACCTATTTTAAAAATTGCTTAATTTAGTGAAAAGGTACTTATCATCGCCTTTATCTTGTTTAATCCTAAGAAAATCGGTATACATAAAAATAAAATACAAATCAAAAATCAACAAATTTTTGTCAAAAAAAGTTTCTAATCTAAAAATCTTCCACCACAGATTCACACCAAGTTTGGTTGGTTGACTGTTTAAAGGTAAAGGTAGTCGTTATTAGGGACCTTTTGCACCTTTTATGAAAAATCCCCGGTAGGTGAATTTATCGCTTAATAACGCGTTGGGATGTAGCTAATGTCACGTTATTTTTAAGGCAGCATTTATAGTTTTTGCACGATGCCTTTGATTTGTGTATAGACCGTTTTATAGGGTGTTTATAATTATCAAAGAGAATTTGTCCAATAATATTTTTCATTTAAAATATCTTATTGTTGTGTTTTTTACCGTGAATTTTAATTAATAATAATCTTCAAAAACTCGAAAACACAACAGAGAAAAGGGAGGTTATAATTAACAGATAGAAATCACTTATCAAAGTTGCCAGTGCAAGTCAATGTTTTACATTTCTAGCAAATGAAAATCATCTTTAAAATTGAAAATAATACAGAACATATTTGCATTGAAAAATCAATTTAAACATTTTGTTTTTTTACTAACGTTTTACTGTCGGCAACCATGTCAATTATAAGAGATACGGTGTTCACACGCAGGTACCGTCAAACTTTATCGGTTAGTAATTTTTTATCAAGTTCGCATGCTTTAAATAAGGGACAAAGTGAAATTGGGCCAAAATAAGAGGTGCAAAAGGTTCCTAGTCGTCGCTAATTAGCGCCAGTGGTCACCTTTGATAAGAAAAGTTGGTATCACTCTCGTTTCTCTATATACAGGGTGGATTCTTTAAACAGAACGATGCTTCTAGCGGGTTAGAATTTGGTTTTATAAAAAAATCCAAAAACACGTCAACTGAGAATTTTTATTTTCTTTATTCGTGCTTTCTTGGATTTTTTTTTATGTCATTTTGTTTACGAGGTAAGGCTATTTTTTAAAAAAAAATAGAACACTGTATAGTTTGACATTTTTTAATTCTAAAACAAATTATCTTTTTGACAATACCGCACACTCATACTCTATCTCTTATGGTTTCCAAGGTAGAGGCATTTAAAATTGCATGGAATTGTTGTCTATGCCCTGTTTTACGGGGGATATTTGAATGAATATCGAAGTTTCCCATACACATTTGGATAAAAATATCTTGATTATACTAAAAGATAGATCCTACTGTGTAATATTGCTAAAGAGAGAATTGTTTGCAGATTTCAAAATCAAAAATTGCAAAATATACAGGGAGTCCTATTAAAAAAATAATTGTCATACCTCGTAAACTAAATATCCAAGATAGCACTATTAAAGGAAATTAACAATCTCAGTTGACGTGTTTTGGGATTTTTTTATTAAACCAAATTCTAACCCGCTAGAAGCACCGTTCCGTTTAAAGAATGCACTCTGTATATTGAAAGTGAATCCTTGAATTATATAAATTATGAACCAATAATTGATAAATTTTCCAACGAGAAAGCTCGAAAACAATTTTTATAAGTCGACCTCGTTATATTTAGCTGTGAATATATGCAAAGTTATACTCTCTGTTTATTTTAGTTTTAATAAACGTTAGTATGATTTTTGATTCCTGAAATTATTTTAATCTAGGTTCGGTAGTAGGGGAGGGGCCCGCTTTCCCAATGGTGCTAAGGGCCCCGTGGGCCCAGGAATTTGCACTGTATTTTTTTGCAATTTCGGGATTTATTTTTTTGTTTTTTCAAAAGACAATTTTTTATTTTTGCATGGCTTTTTTGGTTACCGATGCAAAAAAACTTTTTTTTTTGATGACGGGTGCAAGAAAATATTTCTGGACGTTCTTTACCCAAAATTAATGAGAAATAGCGGAATATAGTAATACTGAAAAAAACCTAATTATTCTTGCCTAAAAATTAAGGCATTTCCGCCAGTTTTCACCAAGTATTTACGAAAAAATCATTTAAAAACATCGTCAAAATATCAAACTGTCAAATATTAAAATGTCGCAACTATGAACTTCACCGAGTAAAAAGGCTCACCGCTATAGAAACGATAGTTATTTCATTTACCAGCCGCCTTGATTTATAGTGTAAAGATGGTGGGTTGCGAGAAGTGCTCTTCGTTCGAGATTTTTAAAAGTATTTTCTTGTTTTTCTTGGATTTTTTGATAAAGGTATTAAAAAAAAATAGTGTTAACAACTCGCGGTTAAACTGGGCTTTTTTTACTCGCGTTTTTAAATACCTCGCTGCGCTCGTTATTTAAACCAACACCTGCACTATTTTAGTCACTAGTTGCTGAAACTACTATTTCGAGTTAGAGTTATTTGTAAGTATTTTTTAGCCAGTATTTTCTATATTTCGATAAAGGTAATAAAAAACTAGTGCCAAAAAGACACCACCAAACGACCAAACTGCTCTTGTTTTTCAAAACAACGATCGTAAGGCAAACACTATTTTAGCTGTTGGTTGTATATTTTATAGTCCTGGTATGTTTTATTTTTTACGGTAAAAGTGCTTTTCCTTTAAAATTTTTTCCCAAGATTTTGCCTTTTAAATACTGTGTGATAAAACCTCATTGTTTTTAAACAAAAATGTACGACATTTATATTTATTTAAATTTATTTTAAAGGACTTTTTAAAGAAGACTTTTTAAAGAAGAGTCAATGTCCCTTACTTTAGCATTGGGTGAATTCAAGGAGCGCGGAAAGGTTGCTTCCTCCTATAGATGAGACACCCTGTATAGAAACGATCCTTGAAGCAAGTAAAAAACTCAATTTCGGGCCGAAAATGTCGAAGACATTTCCCAAATTTACACAGTCCAATTTTCTTTGTCGCAATAAAGCCGCCACACTGACAAAAAGTTGTTTTTTGAAGACGGGCAGCCTCCCGGATTCATTTATCAAAAACCTTGTCTCGGGGGACAGGGTCATTTTTCAGTCTCATTTTTCAGCTGACGGTAAATCTGAGTAGCTTGTTTAGCCTAGAGTAGCTAAAAAGGGACGTTTGAATTTGGCCTAATTAAAGTAAATATATTTGTTTCTATTATATAAGAACCATGGATTTACAAAAATAGAGACAAGGCAAATGTTTATCAAATTGTTTGCAACGTTAAATTTACGATATCTAGGATAAAAGACGGTAAAGCATTGTTTTCATGGATATACACGGTGCTCCAAAAAGACTCGCCACCCGATTTATCTGGAAAAAGTTTTAGCGCTCTTCTAACTAGTCTTTGGGAAAGCTGAGCCGTACAATTTTTTTTTTAATACCTTCATCAAACACATGATTTTAGTAACTCTAATAAATTTTGTTTTTGATCACGGGTGAATCTTAAAAAAATCTAAGTATTCTTGCCTAAGAATTAAGCAATTTCCGCCAGTTTTCACTAAGTATTTACAAAAAAATCATTTAAAAATATTGTAAAAAACATTAAATTGTCAAAGATTAAAATGTCGCAACAATGAACGTCACCGAGTAAAAAGACACATAGCTATGGAAACGATTGTTATTTCATTTATCAGCCGCCTTGATTTATAGTGTAAA